>OV702281.1:257322384-258572384 GCA_916181665.1 Avena sativa
AAATAGACATGGATGTTTCACATCTATGAAATTGTCGACATGTTGGGAAAGAGTTCACAACAATGTTCAAGGATTGACTATGATAAGATTTGATCTTTCATAGCGATATTTAGTCTAGATGGATTAATGTAGCAACCACTACATATAATTTTGTTATGTGGTAATTGAATAAACAAAACAAGTTCTTTTAATAGAATTGTTACCTAGGACATGTGCATAACATGGTCCAAAGGGTTTTTGTTAATTCAAAGGATGCTAAAAGCATATGTAAACTTCAATGGTTGAAGTAAGCATCGCGGAGTTGGAATCTTCACTATGATGAAACTGTTAAAAGAGTTTAAGTTCATCAGAGACGATAAAGATACTTGCATTTGCAAGAAATTAAGTGGGAGCGCTAAGACATATTTCTAATAAATTATGTGGAAGACATATTGTTGATTGGAAATGATGTATCTTTTATTAACACATATTAAGAATTTCATCCCGATGAAAGACTTAGGCAAAACCCAAATATTTGGCTTCGATAGACGCTAATATGGTTGTGCCAGAAGTACATAGACGAGATATTGAATGAGTTCAATATAGAAACTACAAGAAAGGTTCTTGTCGCATAGAAAGGATTGAATGAGTTCAATATTGATGATATATTCCAGTGTATTGACATTTGGTAAGTGAAACAAAGATTCAAGTATAGATTGATACTTGATGTATGAAATCACAAAGAGTATTTATATCAATCATACTGTGATATGTACAAATCCAGATATGTCCTATACTCTAAATGTTATGAGCATATACCAGAATGATTCATAAGATGATCATTGGACAATAGTAAGGATATTCTTATGATCTTTTGGAAGAACTAAGAGTATATTATTTGTAGTAATGACAAATAGATGGTTAGTTCATTGTAAAAGTACTACATTGATACTAATTTTGTCACAAAGTACAAATTGAGTTTATCTCAATCTAAACTAAGGGTGGCGCAATATAATGGAAAGTAAGTTCCATAATGGATTTGGATGAGTTCCAAAATTAAGACATTGTGACAGATACTACAACAAAAGGCTAAAGTATATGACTGCTATAATAGCAGGTAAAGAGGGCATTTGTGTCAAGTAGTTTTTTATCAAACTAGGTGTAGTTCACAGCGGGATAATACTATGAAGATATATTGTACGACAATATTATCAACATGTTTTAACCCCAAAGAACTAAAAGGTCTCACCAAAGGACCAAATTTATACAAAGCCATCTCATTAGAGAATGAGTGATGCGTAGAGACGCAAAGACATGCAATTACACACGGACCTGGAAGTGTCAGATCCGGAGAACAGTTGATCACTAGCAATCGTGTACATACAACACCAGAAAGCCATAGGTGTTGAATACACAAAGGTTTGAAACTAGATTATTGACTCTAGTGCAAGTGGGAGACTGTTGGAGGTATGCCCAAGAGGCAATAATAAAGTGGTTATTATCATATCTTCATACTTATGATAAATGTTTACATACCATGCTATAATTGTATTAACAGGAAACATTAATACTTGTGTGATTTGTAAACATAAAAGAGTCCCTAGTAAAGCCTCTTGTTAAACTAGCTTGTTGGTTAATATATGATCATGGTTTCCTGATCATGAACATAGGGATGTTATTAACAACAGGGTCATATCATTGGGAGAATAATATGATGGACATACTCCTATAGTTAAGCGTAGCATAAAGATCAAGTCATTTAATATAGTTCATTTGCTATAAGCTTTCTGATACATAGTAACCTAATTCCTTCGACCGTGAGATCATGCTTATCACCATCACCGGAAGGATGCTTTGATGACATCAAACACCACACCGTAACTGGGTGGCTATAAAGGTGGCATTGAGTGTTCGGAAAGTATGGGTTGAGACACATGGATCAAGAGTGGGATTTGTCCATCCATATGACGGATAGATACACTCTGGGCCCTCTCGGTGGAATGTCATCCAATTAGCTTGCAAGCATGTGACTGGCTCACAAGGGATCACGTATCACGAGAACGAGAAAAGAGTACTTATCGGTAACGAGGTTGAACTAGGTATGCAGAGATACCGACGATCATAACCTCGGATAAGTAAACTATCGTGAGACAAAGGGAAATTGGTATCGTATGTAAGTGGTTCATTCTATCGCAAAGTAATCATAGAAATATGTGGGAGACATATGAATTTCCAGATTCCTCTATTGGTTATTGTTCGGAGAAGTGTCTCGATCATGTCCGCATAATTCACGAACCGTAGGGAGACACACTTAAGGATTCAACGTTGTTTGAGTAGTTATGGAATGATGAGTAAGAGACCGAATGTTGTTCGGAGTCTCGGATGGGATCCGGGATATCACGAGGAGATCCGGAATGGTCCGGAGAATAAGATTCATATAAGGAAAGTCCTGTTTCGGGGTTGGAGAATGATTCCGGTGTTTTCATCGGGAATGTTCTAGAAGGTTCCGGAATGTCCGGCACTCTGGAGGGGAAGGGTACATGAATGTGTTATATCAAGTTGGTATGATTGCATTATGTACTTGGTGTCATCGCTGTACCAAATAGAGGGTTTATTCAAATCCTAGTTTGAAAAGTCAAACGGCTAGTTTGAAAGTCAAACGGCTAGTTTTGGGAAAGAGGAGAAGGAGGTTTGAAACCGACTTGGGGGAGGAGTTCCTCCTCCCACCGCCGGCCCACCTTGAAACGACTACATCACCCACGAGAATCTGCTCTCGTTAACCGCTTTGGAATCTTCGAGGGTGAGTTCCTCTATCGACTCGTTGCTACAATCTAGTAGATAGATCTTGGCTTGTTTGTTTGCATGCGGTAGAAATTTTTTGTTTTCCATGCTACGAACCCCTACAACGACAAGATGGCTTCATGGTTAATCTCTTTGCCATCATCGTCAACGTCGGGAATTCCAGAGGTCACCGTGTCGATGTCGGCATCTTCATAGTGTGCCTTCACCATTGACAGTGCCATGCTTGCGCCAGCCTGTGCACATGAAGCTTTCCAGCTTGTGATACGCTCGGGGGCTCGGGGCATAATCTCCGAGTAATTCACCACGGAGTCTGATGCCTTGATGTTTATCTAAAGGGGCTTGGAGATCTCCTTGGCTTACGTGATGGCGGTGTTGATGAAGTTGCCGACAAGAACCATGCATTCCTTGGCTGGAGGAGGTGACCGGGTTAAACCCATAGGAGCTGCAAATTCCGACAAGGAGCGCATGAGTTCAACAAATCAAAGTATCCATACTACAGAAATCCAAGATGGAGAAAACTTACTGAAGGTGCTGGCCTCAGCTTGCCAAAGGGTGTCCGCCAAGGATTCTCTCTCTTGTTGGAGGAGCTTATACGCCTCGCTATGGCGTTGATTTTTCTCATTGGCAGCTTGCTTCTAATCTTTTAAGATCGCAATCTCCTCCTTGAAGAGATTGATTTCCTCGGTGGCGGAGTCCTGCAGGGCCTTCATCGACTCCACATGCATTTTCAGCATGTCCTTCCTCTCCTACTTAAGAATTTTGTTCTCGCTATCTTGCTCTTGAATGTGCTTGGATTTCTCGACAATATTCTTGGCCTTGGCGATGGTTTCTGCAAGTCAGAGAAAGAAAAGTACACAGTGAGTACTCGGAGAATATGGGCACAATACCAAGTTGGAATGCGAAAAAGAAAACAGACGCTTGCTCTTTGTGATCTGTTCCTTCAAGAAGGAAGTTTTACCCTTTTCAGCTTCTAGGTCTGAGCGCATCTTCAGGTACTTGTCATTGGCCATGCCCCTCCGAGCACTCTCATTCCGTGGAGAAAAGTTCAAAGTTAAAACGTTGGTTGGTCTGCTTGGAGCATCTAGACGGACATTCTACACCTAGACGCTCGAGGGCTACAACAAGAATTTTTGAGTTAGTAATATGCTTAGCTTTTCTTTAAGCATCTAGTCGGAACTAGTTTAGTTACAAATAGAAGTTTGGGGGCTACAGTATGGAAATTTATAAACACTTCATGTGCTACTCTTAAAGCATCTAGTCGGAACATTTCATTCCATCTACATGCTTGGGGGCTACGGTGAGAGTTTTTTCTAACTTAGTCACTCTTAGAGCATATAGACGCAAAAACCTATGGTTTTTCCGTCTACATCCTCGGGGGCTACAGTGGGATACTCATATGAAATACAAAAGGCAAATAAAACATACAAGTGCGATGATCTTGAGGTTCATAGCACTCTCGGCCAGCAGCTTGGCAAAGGATTCGCTGTTTCCTTGCAAGATTTCTGCTTGCCGGCGGAGCTCCTCTAAACCGCACGTCGGAGATGTCACCGCCGCACCAGGGACCAAAGCAGTGCTACCCGGTGTAAGAACCGTATAGACTATCTTCGGATAGGCTATGGTTTTCTTGGGTGCGGGGGCGCCGCCAACAGCAGAGGTACCTGCTTCCACCACCGCCTTACCGCCACCGATGGCATCCTTAGCCGGAGCTTCAGCCATTTGCTGCGCAGTACTCTCCTGTGTTGCCTGCTCGCCGACAACAGCAAGCTCGTTAGAGGCGCCAAAATCCACTTCCATGGCGGAAGGGCCTGATGCCTCCTTAGCTTGTGAGCTTGTCGGGGCAAACGAGGGCTTGACGGCAGGAGTGGTAGGGGCGATGGCGGGGGAGGCGTCGTGATGCAGCATATCCTTAATATTTCGAGAAGCCCCCGATGTTTTGGAGGTCTTCTTGAGGCTGGTCGTGGCTTTTTTCCTAAAACGTGCAAAATGCATAAGTACAGGAGCAAGATAGATAAATAGACAATGTTGGATAATGAGAATCTTACACAAGGGTGCTTTGGCAAAGGGGATCCCAGTAACTTTTCTCTTTTCTGCCTCCAGGGAGGCGGTACTCTTCTTGGAGGCTCCACCCTCCGTCTTATTCTTCTTGCCTCCGTCAGCAGCGTCAGAGGTGGAGCTCTTCCGCTTTCGCGCCAACAGAGCCTCGTCGTCGGACACGACCATGACTTCCTTCATCTTTGGATCGTAGATTTGGGCAGCCAGGTTGCCCTCCTCTAGATCGCTAAGTTGTTAAGTGAGAAATCACCGTTTTAGATAAGATGACATTTGCAAGACGGGAGAACTGGAGTATGTGTCGTACACGGAAAATAAATACCTACCTTTGGGCACTTGCCGTCTACGAACATGTCGTAGGTGATGGTGAATCCACGCTTCTTATCCTTCACCTTGACGATGTCCTTAAGGCGGAGCTTGACGGAGTCGCTCAAGAAGTTGTCCACGGAGATGCGGAGACTATCCCTTCTGTCGCTGGTATACTCGTGCATGAGCTTCGCGAGGTTGGATTCGCCTGATGAACCAGCACATGGCTAGGTCAAAGATGGTCAAACCCATCTCTACGAACCATTTGATCCTCCTTATGGCACGAGAAGCGTCGAGGTCGGAGGGAAGGGAGGCATGGGATCTCCATGACGAGGCTTCCGCGGCGGCTCCATCAACAAAGTCCGGGTATGTAACTTGTCGGCCAGCCAGAGGGATGTCTGGGCCATAAAAGTACGTCCGTTGCCAGTTTTTGCAGGACTCGTGGCCGACGATGTCGGGGAACCACCGGCCAGGTCGAATCTTGAAGCTTATGGTGCCGCAGTTCCTAAGATCTTCCTTGCTATGTCCGGCTTCATGTTTGACGGTGAAGAAGTACACGAAGAGGTCTAACCTAGGCCTTATCCCTAAGTATCCCTCGCAGAGCGCCGCGTAGTTGCGAAGCACTAAGATACTATTGGGGGAAGGTTCTGCGGATGGACCCTATAATGGTTCAAGACGGAGAGGAAGATGTTGGAGAAGGGCAGGGAGACGCCGCGTACCAGTTGGGCTTTGAGGTACACCTTTTCTCCGGCTTGGGGAGAAGGTGTCACCTCGCCGGCCGGCGCCGCCCACCAGGCGAGCCCCTGCATCGCAGGGAGGTAGCCCTCGGCGATCAACTCTTGGATATCACGGTCTGTGATATCTGAGTCGCGCCTGTCGCCCTTCTGCGAGTCCAGTTCCTCCTCCAACGGCTTCAACGCCGCCAGATTAAGGTCGCCGCTGGTGGACTCGATCATCGCCGATGCGGGGATGACCAAACCCTCTGGAGGCACGACGACGGAGCTCGCTGGCTTCGCCGCGGCTTCGCTCGATGCCGCCATCGATGGGGAAGTGCTGCTGCTGGCCATGGAGTGGGTACAGAGGTCATTGTTGTAGATTGGAGCTAGGGTTTTTTCGAGAGTTCTCATGGAGAGCTCGAGGAGGCACGCGAATGGAGGAAGAAGATGATGCGATGAGAATGAGGTAAACAGTGGAAATTTCCCCATGATTACTATTTATCATCCCCAGCGTCAAGATTTGTGCATCTTGATCAGACGGTTGCCGTGTAGACGACGTGTTCGCAAACGTGCGCGGAAATTTCGCCACGTCTCCAACCGTCGCCTCCAATAGTTCGTATCGCTCGCACGGGAATATCGGACATGATTGCGTTCTCTGCATGTGTGAGTTACGAGGCGTCCCTGACCTAAGACTATGTCGCCCTAGCTGACATGAGTAGATGAGCCGTCACATCGAAGATTCCGACATGGACGGATCCAATCCAACTACGGAAGAGTACGATGGAAGATTCAACATTTCTCCGGCTTACAAGTTGAAGACGGAGAAAGCCTTGCAGGATTCTTTGGGAGGACTACAGGATATTGCTTGACGATTTGCCGACATCCAACTAGACGAAACATTCATCTGAAGAGGCAAGACGACGCAAGATCTCGGAGTTCTCCGGGGGCTACTGTTGGGGATATGCTATATGGGTATCCTCATAGCTTGTCACCTATTCGGATAACCCGGGTGGCCCACAGTTGGTAGCATGGCCTATGGCCTGCTAGGCGGCCCAGTTAGATGGATCCAGAAGGGAGGCCCATGCCAGATAAAGGAAGGCTACGGTGGAGTCACCAGCGTACCCGGAGCCTTGGATTGCAAGATACACACGACTAATAATAGACGATGTAGGACTCTGTAACCTGTCCGGCTAGGACTTTTGCCTATAACCCTAGGACCTGGCGACTATATAAGTCGGGCCTATTGGAGCCTTTAGGGCACAATCTCAGATGACAACTTAGCATCAATTCATACAACCTCGCACAGCGAACCTATCTCTGTAACTCGGCGTATTTCTCTTATAGTGATTTATAGCAGGAGTAGGGTTCCACCACCGTCGTGGGATATGAACCTGGGTAAGCTGTGTACCTCATACCCGTCAACCGTCCGCCTTCCCCCACGTCTCTAAACACGCACTATGAGGAACCCTCCATGGCGTACTCGTCGGCAATACCACGGCACAAACCGAGGTAAACAATGAAGAGCTTACTACAAACATAGATGAGTTACTCAACTAGTAAAGGGTAAGGAAGACACCCAAATTAGTTCTATCACTACCGATGTTAATGATGTTAATTTTATAGCTCGTAGTCCTTATAATCCTTCTTGGAAGAATCAAAATTTTGCTTCTAATGTTCAAAAAAATTATTCTAATCTTGCAGGAGCTCCTTACAATAATTATGATAATCATAATGGAGCAGATCATGGCAATCTCTCGTTTGAACATACTGTTTGAACTTTCATGCAAGATCAAACCGAGCAAAATAATATGCTTATTAAAATCACGGAGAACCATGAGACTAGTATTGATAAATTGTCTAATTAAGCCGTTGTAATTAGAAATGATGTGCATGCTCTACTAGAAAGGACAAAAACCATGGAGGCACAATTGGTCAAGGTAGCTGAGAGCCAAGCTCTCATACTGGTAAAATTCGCTGGAAATCTCGAGCTAAACCTGGTAGAAGACCTCAAGATGATGAGGGTCAAAACGAATGAAGAAAATCCTGAAGAGATGGATTATAGCAACACGCCAACACCTAAATACACCATGGAAGATCTATTAAAGATGATCACCGTAAAGAATCCCGGTCTAGAACAAGGTAATGATGCTACATACCAACAATTTATACAACAAGTAGCATCTAAAGTTCAAGAATCAGAAATGGAGTATAAGAGACTAGCTGATTAGCTTCCTGCTAATCTATTTGATATCTTTGAGCCCATTATTAAAATTAAAGTTGCTGTTAATGTGATATCTACACTTTGTGATCTTGGTGCAAGCATCTCAACAATTTCCAAGAGTCTATTTGAAAAGATAAACTAGGGGCCTTTTACAACCACTAAAATGAGACTCCATCTTACTAATTCAGCTTATAAACAATCAATTGGGATAAAAGAAACTAGTTGTTGAAATTAAAGGAAGTCCTATTCTAATTGATCTTGTTATAATGGACATTCCTGAAGATCCCATAGCACCTATAATTCTAGATCGGCCATTCCTAAGAACTATTAAAGCTTTAATCAATCTACATTAAGGGAATGTGAGAATAGAACTACCATCTAGAGGTCCTTTATTCTCCACTTCCCTAGGAAGAAGAAGGCCAAACCTAATAATTATGATGATGGTATTATCACGCAGAAAGCCAATTACTTTGGAGTGGGTGTTCCACTCACGAAACCTAAATCATCACCATCTAGGTCAAGCTAATTGACCATAATAGAAGCGCTTCATGGGAGGCAAACCATGTGAAATAAAAGTTTTTACTCTTGTGTTAGTTTTGTTTGTTTTTGTTTTTAATAAAAAGTGCAAGAAGTCCTTTGGAGAGAGGATAAGAAAAAAAGGTAACCCTCGATCTTCTATTAACTAACATATGGCCTTAAGATATTTCTGACTTTTATGAAGTCTAGTTGCTGTTATTTTGCAAATTGCTAAGATGTGCAAAGGCATGCTAAGATACTAACCAAATTCCACAAGTTTTTCAGCTTCCAGGCCGCATAATGACCACTAGTACGACTAGGAGACCCCGTACCCTGTGCCCGTACCATATCACAGCTCTGGAAAATAGAAGTGTTGATTTTGGCCGTAGGACCTAGTGGATGTAATGACCACTGGTATGACCGGAGGCGTTTGTACCACCCTCCCATATTGTACCCTCGAGAAAACATCAACTTTGAAGCAAACGTAATGACCGAATAACAACAACGGGAATGCGTGGCGTACCGTGCGCCCGTACCGAGTGCACCGCCAGAAAGAATCCTTTGACCTCAAGGTTTTTCACTTGGTATGGTCGAGATCCGGCCGTATCGCCCGGTCGTACCACGTACTCGGCCGCGATATCATCCCATGAAGAGGTAACCCTAAAATTCCCAAAACACACATATATCTTTCTTTGACCTCCAAACTCAAAACCACCTACATTGGATCTTCAATTTACTTGTTCTTTCTTCGATTCAGCGCAACCAATCGATATAAGGTATGTTTCTCCTCCGATCCCCAACTTATTTGAATCTAAACTCTTCTTAATCTTAAACCATTATCAATCTAGGCTTATGTCTTATTCTTGGGCTAATCTTGATATTGAGAATGTTTAGTTTAGTTTTTAGAGAAGTTTATTTTATAACAAGTTTAGAGGATCGTTTGTGCTATGTTTCTATTGGACTAAATTTTTGATTAGCATTAGTATTTTATTTTGTTTTAGATGAACACGAGGAGACATACATGTGTGTTGGCTACGGAACAAGATGCACCACCTGTTGATACGCTAACCATCGAGTCACTTAGTATCGAGTTCATCTAGTAGTTTCAGCTGAACCGTTTCCACCGTCTCAAGCTTTGAGAAATCAATACACCAAGTGGGTGTGTCCCTATATCCTGAACCAAGTTGGCATTTCGCTGGTTTTGATTTACTTTGCAACACTGTTAGTTTTTATGACTTTGTTTTTTAGGATGATGCCATGTACCGCCGATTGATGCTTGAAATTCGCAAACCATTGACACATTCGGTGTGCTCACACTATAGCCCGAGGAGCAAATGCCTGGAGTTGATCATATCAACTTCCATATTATAAACTTGGAGTACTCCTTGACACTCGACCAATGGGCTTACTAATTTGGGTTTGCCAATAATGCCACTGACATACGCTCCACCACCTTTGATCTGAATCCAACACCCGTGGCTTACTTTAATAAAATGGTAATTTGGGGAAACATCACCAAGGAAAACCAAATCGACCATCATGCTATTCGTTATTTGTTTTATATTATTACTAGCACCTTGGAGGAACGTGGTGAGTTTACTAGAGTAAATGAGTAGGACATGATGATCCTTGCTAAATTTGTTATTCTTAACTGCAACTTAACGCCAAATTTGGGCGCTCTTCTTTTTTTCTATCTTAAGAATCAAGCTCTGCAATATCGTGGTCCCATATGTAGAGGAGGAGTCCTAACCATTATAGCATGTGCACTTCACGTCAATCTAGGTAACATCCAACCATTGGTAGGAAACCTCCGTCTTGGTATTTCTACTATGAGAACTTGTGGTACGATTTCTAGAACTAATGGTAGATACTTCCTTGATATACCTGGGGCGGATCACTTGATCCCAGATCCTTTTCCTAATGGTATATTCTCTATTGAGGAGGGACATTTGTGTTATGACGTGCAGGTTGACTCAAGTCTACCCCAACAAAAAGTACATGTCGATGAAGAAGGAGAAGATGAAGAAGTAGAACAAGGAGTCGAACAAGATGTGCAGCCACCAAACTTATACACCACCTATGATGATATCTATGCTCTAAAAGTAAATATCCAAAATATTAACAACCACTCAACAACCTTCGAGATGCTACTGCAATTCTCGCCTCCCAGTTCAACTATTAGAGAAACCAATGGAACATGGGATGTTTTCCACCACCATAGTGAGCAACAAAAGGGCTTGCAAAAGCCTGGTCTTAGGGATGTGTCCCCCAGAAATTTCATTTGTATAATAATGAGGTTGTATTCCTGTTCCTTTGAGATTTCAAACATTCGTGTTTGTTTGTTCCAAGACTTTGCTTTTCTTTCGTTTTTAATTTTCTTAGTTCCTTGCTTGGTGGCAAGTTCTTTTCTATTCTCTAATCCCCATCCTCAAAAATACAAAAAGATTTTCCCTTTTTTTCCTTTTTCATGAAAGTGGATTTTACCTTTGCTTTTTTTGCTTTAATTTTATTATGGGAGTGATTTTACTTGAGTTTTTAAGGAACACATTGCAATAAAGAAGAGGATGAGGAAGTTGCTCATGAGAGGTATGTCCTATGTCTCCCACTTTTGAAGTTTGAATTGTATCTTAGCTGGTTGATTTGCTAAGATACTATGCTAGTGGGAGTAATTCAAAATAGTTAGAGTAAAGATTTTTATTTGTATGAATGATTAGTTGTGGAAGCGTTTTCTATAGTTCTTGTAGCAAACCGAGTCTTGCCTTGGAAATAATATTTCCAAACAAGTACAATAAGAAAAGTCTGAAATTTATGACTTGTTTGATGGATGATTGTCTTGAGAGTTTACCTTTTGAAGACACTTAACCCCATAGATGTTTTGATCGACTTGATGGCACTCTTGAAAGGAGTTGTTAGATTGAAATGAAGTCTAGCGGTAATTGTGATGCATGCCAAAGATAAGCTTATGGATCAAAGTGTGGTACTATTTAAAGAGTTATATGTTTTTGACGCACACCTTTGGATGCCAACAGCTCCGCTGTCCTACGAATGATCAGTGGTACAACCCATAATTTTGGCTATGAGTTGACGACATGGGTGGCACCTTTCATCATAATGGGCAAAAGTATTGGTACTCTCGAAGGTTGTGCAAACCATTGTTTAAAAGAATCATTCAATGATCCTTGTTGAGAATTATCCTTGAAAGTAAGGAGAAAAATATACGAAGATCCACATAACAAGTCCTTGGCATGGTCTCGTTACTACTTTATGAATTTTCTTGAAAGACAATGATTGGAATATAAGTGTTTTCATAGTCTTGATTTACTGATGTGGGTGTCAACACTACATGAAATCTTTCCATCCGCAATGACTTGGTGAAATGGATCGATGGGCACCTAGGGGGGGTGAATAGGTGCTACTTCAAATTTTAGTTCTTTTTCCAATTTTAGGCTTTCCACAAGGTAAATTCTCTAGATATGCAATTTCGAGAATTTCCCTATATGCAACCGTAATTTCGAGAATTCTCCAGAGATACATGGATTTTTTAGACCTCATTTCCTTCCTTGTTATGGGAAGTACGTCAGCGTTGGAGGGGTGGGTAGTTCGAATACCACCACGCCACAATATGCCTCACCCTATTCTCTGATGGATGTCGCCACCAAAGGACTAATCCACCTTTCCACCATTGGTAACCTTCGAGGCGGAAACTGGTGCCTTTACAATGCTAGCGGGGCACAAATCCACAACTGAATTGGAGGTTCCTGTGATGATAATAAGCTGCCACAAGAACAAGGATGATCAAATAATCAAAACAAGGATCTAGATATTTGTAATGAATACTAGATCGAGAATCTTCCAAGTGAATGGAGGGTAAGTGGAGCACATGATTGTTGTTGATGAAATCGAGGCCTCCTCCTTCGATTCCCCAAATATCGAAGCCTTTGGGTGGATAAAGATGGAGATCTCTAGTTGGATCTTAAAAAATAGTTCTAGACCTTTTCGAAACGAATCAAGAGTTCTGGAAGGAGGGGTGGTGGGGATTAAATACCCCTTTCCAAAACTGGCCCTTGGAGACTTTGGGGGGCAGATTATCCGACCCCCTTACAGTGAGTAGTGCCTTGATCTCCTTCTCAAAAATCCTCAAGGAGGGTAGATTGTCCTCCCCCTAGGGACGGATTATCCTCCCCCTAGGGGCGGATTATCCGGCCCGGGCAAAAACTCGGCCCTGGCCAGACAATCCATGGGATTTTCCGCCCCCATGCAGTATGCCACGCCTTGGATCCCCTTGTTGAAATCATAGGGGCGGATTATCCGCCCCCTAAGGGGCAGATTATCCGGCCAATCCGGACAATCCAGGGGAAATTCTACCCCCAATGTAGTGGGACGCGCCTTCGATGCGCTTGGACTTAGGGATGGGCTGGATTATCCGGCCCTTGGCAGGGGCGGATAATCCACCCCGATGAACATATTTTTGATCCTTTTGAATATGCTAAGATCTACATCACTTCAAAACACATTAAATAATTTTGGCATTGTTATCTAACACACAGAACACTAGAGATCATGAAATGCTCTTTCAATCTCCCTTTTTGGTGTTAGATGACAATACTAGGCTTTGCAATAAATCCCTTCTAACACATCGTTCCAAAAGTGAAATGGGCTCCCCCTAAGTCCGTGCATATAGATAATTTGCATTTGAATACAAATGCATACAAGAAGGTACACAACGTTTCCATTGGATTAAAGGTACATACAAATGATGAGTTAGAACAAAATATCATACCACCGGGAGATGAAATAGCCAATATGATAAGAAATAATATTAGTCCTTGAAACATCCCACCACTTCACCAATTTGATATATCCATAGATATAATTCCATAAGACCATAGATAATTCCACAGAGAAATCCACACATAAACCATAGAACCACACGACATAGTCTCGAACAAAAACGATCACAAATAGAAGTTCAACGCTAAATGGGCACAATCAACAGGAGAAGAAAACGATAAAATGCAAGTGCTTGTGCCCGACCGATGCAAATCCACCAAGACCTAAATAGAACTACTTCTCCCCCTTTGGCATCGAAATGCCAAAAAGGAAGAAGAGCGATGCTAATGCCCCAAGAGATCACTCGTAGTCCTCCTCGCCATCGTCCTCGTCCCCGTCCCTGTCCCCTTCCTCTTCCTCATCATCATACTCGTCATCATCATCAGCAGCTGGAGGCGTAGGCTCCCTCGCCAGGGCAGGAAACAGGTGAAGCTCAAGCTATCCATAGTTGAGACTGGAAGTGTTCCACTAAGAATAAGGAGCTGGAGTAGTAGGAGCTAGAGGGTGGCCTGATGCCCCTGCCACATGATGAAGAATGAGCTGCTGGGTGTGGGCTATCACAAGGCGCTGCCTGTAAGCCTCATAGTGGACCTTATGGGTATCAACCCCCATGCACAAGATGTTCCGCTGGAACCAGTTCAACTGCTTGAACTCATTGGCCATAAAAGTCACTAGGGGCCTATGCCCACTAGCCCGAGCATCATGCATGAAGGACTATGGGGCTGAAGAGGGATGGGAGGTCTTATAAGACTTGTTGTAAAGCTTCTTGGTAAATGAAATCCATGACGTCCATCATGTATCCCACTAATGCATTGGCATTGGTAGCACATTCCTGAGAAAAAGCGAGCAGCTGCACAAGGTGAGCACAAATTTTGTCATTGTTGCCCCCACTCGGAGCAATGCTGTCCCAGAATAGTCCAACAAGGAGCTGCATACAACGGTGAGAGACCAGAAAAAGTACCAACCACGCCATTTGGAGCTAGGCATGGAGAGAGAATAGTATCCTTGCTTGGCTTGATTGGAGAGATAATGCGATGGCCAGAAGGAGTGTCATGACCATGAAAGGGGTAGCCAAGGACCTGACCAAAAGTGCAGAAATCTGAATGAATCATAGTGAGGAGCCAGCCACAAGCGTAGAAAAGAATTGTTTCACCACTAACAAATCATAGCTGCACTGCAAAGTCATGAGGGGGTGCTACCCTATCCGCTCAGCCATAGCCAAAGCCTCAACAAGTCTTGGCTTTGGCTTTGCCTTAGTCATATCTAGAGGGTCCATGGGGCAAATCTTGAATGATGCATAGATGTCATCATGATATAACTGATGTGCGAACACCAAAATAGATTGTTCTCCTGTGGCTCATCATTATCAGCCTTATCATACAAGTCACCGTGGCAAATGGCAGAGTACTCAAGGATATCCATGTTCTTGTAATTGACACGGGCCTTCTTTCCCTTGACCTTCCTCTGAGTGGTCCTCTTCAAAGACCTATCCCATTCAGCGATCTTATCAGCCTCTCTTTGTTGTCTCCTGCGTTCAACCTCGTCCGCAAGCACACCTTCGTTGGGCCTGAAGTAACAGGCACGGGGACGGCGCTTGTAGGTCTTGGGAGCACTCGAACCACCTCTGAAGTGAAAAGATAGGTAGAATGGGGATTAGCGCACACACAAGTCCAGGAGGAATGCTAAAAACATTAGTAAAGCAATCCATAATCCAAATACACACGATACGAGAAGCTGTGAAAATTTTGAAAAGGGGTGAGCCTTCCAGGCCGGGTGATCCAGCCCTGCTAGCGGCAGATATTCCGGCCCTGGCAATTTTTGTCAGATCCTTCACAGGTTCAAGGTACTGACGTAGATCGGGCACTAGGGTTTCTAGACTACGGATCCTAACATGCAATGGAATCAAAGAGTATCCTCTAAACTGAGTTTCCACCAAAAAAAAACAACTTCCATACAAAAGAGATGAAGGGGGAGTTACCCTCACTCATTGGAGGATGAGCTCGGAGGAGAGGGTACCCGGAGGCGCTGGCAAGAAGATCCAGGGAAGGACCGGATAATCCGATGGTAGAAGAGAGGCTGATAGACACTGGGTTGGGCAGGAAGTGCTGCTCTGTTTGAACCCTTCCCCCGACCCCTAGTCTTAATAGACAATACCTCCAGGGGCGGATTATCAGGCCCACACTAGGGGCAGATAATCCGGCCCTCTCTAAACTTTCTATTTTACACATGTTCAGGAAAGTGCATCCCAAACAAACACCCTCGCAAGAATAGAAGGCTTGGGGATGAGAAAATGCTTGGGTTTATACCACCAAACCGAGATGGTACTATACACCCAACATTGCAAAAACAAATCAAATAAAAGCCAAGATTGGGTGTATTTTCCATAATAACACAAGATATCCAATAAAATCCAAAAAAGATCCAGAAGAAACCAACTCTTCTAAAAGAAGAGGGTGGTGGCTGAATCCACCATGTTGGAGCGAATGGCATGACACCATGGAGATGTATCTTGAGTTCAAAACCAATGCTCATTAATAACCCACATATCACTTAACGATATTAAGGGAAATGATTTGTCTTGATTTTGGCATTATGGGGGGAGGGTTAGCCCAATCAATTAGGACCACACCCCCCATATGTCTATGCCCACATCTAAACCAAATAAAGGAGGAGATGTAAGTGAGTATGCAAGAGTAGTCAAGCCAAGATCCTTGAATCCATGATATTTAGCTCATTCCTCAAGTAAAAATCTTTGCTTCATCAAGTGGCTTTGTGAAAATATCAGCAAGTTGATTCTTCATGATCACAAAGGATAAGGAAATATCACCACGAGCAACATGATCCCGAATAAAATGATTGTGAATCTCAATTTGCTTTGTCCTTCTGTGCTGCACCGAATTGTATGCAATTTTAATAGCACTTCCATTGTCGCATAAAAGAGGCACATTGTCACAATTGACACCGTATTGCTTTAAAGTTTGCCTGATCCATAATAATTGCGTACAAGCACTTGCAGCAGCCACATATTCAGCTTCGATGATGGACAGTGATATACAATTTTGTTTCTTCGAAGACCAACATACTAGAGGCCTTCCCAAGAATTGGCATGCACCAGAAGTTGATTTTGTATCATCCTTGTCACCAGCCCAATCTGAGTCTGTATATCCACATAGAGAGAAATTAGAACCCTTGGGATACCATAGACAAAAGTTTGGGGAATTAACCAAATATCAGAAGATTCTCTTGACCGCCACTAGGAGGCTTTATTTTGGAGCATCTTAATACCTTTCACACACTCATATACTCAACAGAATATCGGGTATAGATGCGCAGAGGTAAAGGAGAGAGCCCATCATGGATCGATATACCTTTTGGTCCACATCTTTACCCTTTAGATAAAGCTCGAGATGACATTTAGTTTGCATTGGTGTAGCAACACCTTTAAGATTCGTCATCTTGAACCTCTTTATCATGTCTTGGATATATTTTTCTTGATTAATGAAGGTTACCTCTCTTAGTTTCTTGACCTCAAATCCAAGAAAGAACCTTAATTAATCCATCATAGACATCTCAAACCTTTCACTCATAAGCTTTGAACATTCATCATTAAAATCTAGATTAGTAGAGCCAAAGATAATATCCTCTACATATAGTTGACATACAAAAAGCTCCCCCTTAACCTTCATAGTAAAAAGAGTGGGATTGATTTTCCCAACCTCGAAGTCGCGGTCTAACAAAATCTCTTTAAGATGCTCATACCACGCACGCGGGGCCTTTTTAAGGCCATAGAGCGCCTTATCAAGTTTGTAGACATGGTTCGGCAAATTGCGATCCTCAAAACCCGTGAGTTGCTTAACATATACCAACTCATGTAGAGGACCATTAAGGAAAGCACTTTTATTGTCCATTTGCTATAATTTAAAATTATGATGAGCAGCATAAGCAAGGAATATACGAATTGACTCAAGGTGAGCCACTAGAGCATAAGTTTAACCAAAGTCAATGCCTTCCACTTGAGAGAAACCTTGATCTACTAATCTTGCCTTGTTCCTTACAACAATTCCATTCTCATCTTGATTGATCTTGAAAATCCACTTTGTGTTGATAACATTGCGGCACTCTTTTGGCTTCTCTACTATATTCCAGACTTTGTTCCGCTCGAAATTATTCAGTTCTTCATGCATTTCAACAACCCAGTCTAGATCTTCAAGAGCTTCGAAAACTTTCTTGTGTTCCACCATAGAGATGTGGGCTTGATGATCATTGAAGCTTGCTATCTCCCTTCTTGTGTACACCCTTATTCTTAGATCACCTAAAACTTTGTCAAGTGTATGACCTCTTAGTTCAAGGTTTCTTTCAGCACGAGATTTGTGACGAGTGTCAATCTTCTTATTGTTTCTTGGAGGGATTGCTTCATCATTTGAGTCCACGTCTTGACCATTGGCTTGGCCTTGATCAGCAACTTGTTTAGCATGGAAAGGAGATGAAGAACCTTGCCCTTGATTCTGATCAACAATTGTAACAGGAGGCTGCTGCTATTCTGGAGCTTCAGGGATGGATAATCTACCCCTAGGAAGGGTCGGATAATATGGCCTAGGAGTTTCTGCGTGATTTTGATCTTCCTCTTCATTTTTGGAATTAGACGGGGAAGGGTCGGATAATCCGGCCTCACCCGAAAAATCCAGCCTAGGGCTTTCAGGATCTTCAAATTTGGTTGTACTTCAGAGGGTTGTCGTTTTGGTGAAGTGGTTTCTCCAGCATGTGGAGCTTGTTGAGCTTGTGTAGATGAGGGCTCTACTTGAGTAGAGCATTGTCCTTCCCGATCCGCCACAAGGGGTTCCTCAATTGGTCAAAAAAATCTCACGCCCATTCTTCTTATGGAATCTTGGGGTATTTCAACATTTGCATCACAAACATCAACTTGCCCCACATGGGAGCCATCATTTTCCTCGAACACCACACTACAAGATTCTACAACAGTTTTGCAGAGCATATTGTAGACTCTATAAGTGTGGTATTCGGCATCATAACCAACAAAAATACCTTCTAAAGCCTTGGACTCAAATTTAGCCAAACGAATGCCTTTAATTAGAAAGAAACACTTACAACCGAACACTCAAAAATATGATATGTTGGGATTGTTACCAGTAAGTATCTCATATGGAGTCTTGTCCAATGTTTTGTGGAGGTAAAGCCGATTTGATGAGTGAAATGCGGTGGAAATAGCTTCAGCCCAAAACTATGGTGACTTGAATTCAGCCAATATAGACCTTGCGGTGTCCATTAATGTCCGGTTTTTCCTATTAGCTACACCATTTTGTTGAGGGGTGTACGCATCAGAATATTGATGTTTTATCCCCTCTTCACTTAGAAATTCATTCATAATGTAGTTCTTGAAGTCAGAGCCGTTGTCACTTCTTATTGCCAATATTTGGACATTGTGTTGACGCTGATCATTATTGGCAAATTCAATGACAGTTTGTTGAGTTTCACTTTTCATCTTGAAAAAGTAGACTCATGTGTATCTTGAATAATCATCAACGATAACCAGGCAATACTTCTTCCCACCGGGGCTTGCATGAGACGGAGGACCAAAGCGATCCACATGAAGTAACTCCAAGATCCTCTTTGATGATATAATAGTCTTCCTCTTGTGGGGAGAGTAATACATATTTCTGTAGGGGTTCGTAGCATGGAAAACAAAAAAAAATCTATCGCATGAACACACAAAAGCCAAGAACTAATCTACGAGATTGGTGCAACGAGTTCATAGAGTGCTAACCCTCGAAGATCCAAAGCGTTTAACGAGATCGGATTCTTGTGGTTGATGTAGTCGTACAATTGCCGACCTCAATATTCCGTAGACGATCCTTCCATCCCCGCATTTCGGTAGCGCTTCCGCAGTCAGTCACACATACGGTACTCGATGAAGGCCTTCCTCTCCCTTTTTCCAGCAAGGAAACGGAGGTTGTAGATCTCCTCGCGATTCCAGCAGCACGATGGTGTGGTGGTGGAGGTGGAGGAGTAGATCCCGTAGGGCTTTTCCTAAGACAGAGAGAGTATGGTGGATTTAGAGAGGCCGTCGGTGGATAGGGTTTAGAAGATGAGGTAGGAGGTGGTGGCGCCTGCGGCTAGGCTAGGTCTAGGCGGTCTAGGGTTTGTGGGGTTGTGGCAAGGGGGCGCCCCACCCCATCTTTTATGGGAGGTAGAGGTGGCAATGGGAGGGTAGTCCTCCCCCTACTCCCCTTGCTTCGCCGGCGGCAAGGAGGGAGAGGGAATCCTCTCCCAAGAGGGTTTCCTCTCCTCCCTCCACTTGGACTTTGACTTTCAATGTTGGGATTTGACTTTTCAAATTGGAGTTTGACTATTCAAACTAGAGTTTGATTATTTCACTTCCCATTGGCCAGCCAAGTGACCTAGGGTATGAAGCAACCATTCCACACTGGCATGGCACATTCATGTACCCCCCCCCCCAAGGTGGTGGACCTTCTAGAACCATCCAAAAGATTTGGTGAAAACACCGCAAACATTTCCGAACCCCGGAATTGAACTTTACTTATATGAATATTTTTCTCTAGACCATTTTGGATCTCCTCGTGATATCCTGGAACCAATCCGAGACTCCCGAACAATATTCGGTCTCTAAAACATTTCCATATCTATTAAACAACATCGAATCCTTAAGGTGTCTCCCTACGGTTCGTGAATTATGCAGACATAATCGAGACACTTCTCCGATCAATAACCAATAGAGGAATATGGAAATTCATATGGCTCCCACATATTTCTATGATTACTTTGTGATCGAATGAACCATTTACATACGATACCGATTTCCCTTTGTCTCGCGATATTTTACTTATCCGAGGTTTGATCGTCGGTATCTCTTATACCTAGTTCAACCTCGTTACCGATAAGTACTCTTTACTCGTTCCATGATATGTGGTCCCTTATGACCTAGTCACATACTTGTAAACCAATTGGATGACATTCCACCGAGAGGGCCCAGAGTATATCTATCTGTCATATGGATGGACAAATCCCACTCTTGATCCATGTGCGACAACACATCCTTTCAGAATACCTAATGCCACCTTTGTAACCACCCAGTTATGGAAGTGGTGTTTGATGTCATCATAGCATCCATCCAGTGATTGTGATTAACATGATCTCATGGTCGAAGGATTAGGTTACTATGTATTTGACTTATAAATGACTTGATCTTACGCTACACTTACTATAGGAGTGTGTCCATCATATCATTCTACTAATGACATGATCTTGTTATTAATAACATCTAATGTTCATGATCAGGAAACCATGATCATTTATTAATTAACAAGCTAGTTTCAACAAGAGGCTTTATTAGGGAATTCTTTTATGTTTACAAAACACACAAGTATTACTATTTCTGGCTAATACAATTATAGCATGGGATGTAAACATTTATCATAAACACAAAGATATAATAATAACTAATTTATTATTTTCTCTTGGTCATATCTCCAACACTTTCCTTCAACACGGGATATTCAAATACGATCTTTGGAAAAGGAAACATTTTCTTTTAGTCCAAGGATGTGGCCACCCTTCTGAAGACTTTGCAAAGTTCTCATGTTGACTTGGGCTACACGGGCGATGACATAACCAGCCCGTGTCGGACTTTCCAAATAAGCACATCAGGCCTGTAGTGGTTTTCCCCGAGAAGTACACCACATACAGGTCATTTTCGACATACCCAACGAAAGCGACCTTTAGAGACTTGCTCCACAAGAGTAACACGAAATCACCATCAATAAAAATAGCAAAGCTCATCTTACCAATGGCACAAACATAAAGTAAATTGTAACTGAGGGTCTCAACAAGCATGAGGTCCACGAGAGAGATATCATGGGCAACCACAACCTTTCCAAGATCCAGTACCTCAGATTTTGACTTATCACCATAGGAGACGGTTATATGATCGTGATTAGGCCTCATCTCCGTGATGATATCTATGCTTCCGGTCATATGACTAGTGCACCCACTATCTAGCACCCATTCATGTCCACCGGAAGCATAGCCCTTCAAGAAAGTTACTTCTTGGTTTTAGTTACCCATTTTCAATGGGTCCTCTCATGTTAGTAACAAGGGTCTTTGGGACCAAAATAGACCAATAGATATAACTATCATAAGGACATACAAAACTAGCATAGACATCACCAAAATTATCATAAAACAACTCATAATTATGATTGTTAGTCCCTACAAAACCAATATAGTCAGTTTTGTCCTTTGTGACGTTATTTTCTACGGTGCTTGTCTTTGCTTGTGCCTTCTTTCTCTTCTTATTCTTGTTCTTCTTCTTATTGGACTCAGAGACAAAGTCAAGTCCCTCTTTTCCATAGTTTGACCTTTGCTTGCCAAGGATCTCATCAAGGACTTCCTTACCTTTGGGAGTAGATGCCTTGTCAAGTTCATCCTTTAACCTCATGGACTTCTTTATGTGCACATGTTGATGTAGAGGTGCTAGGAATATCATACTTCCTCGGTCGAGTTTGGAGCTGATCATGAGACTCGTTGAGAATAGAGTATTCACTTTCCAAACCCTTGTGAGAAGTGTCAAGCTTATCCAATTTCTCGGTGAGTCTAGCATGAGCAGCCCCAAATTCAACTTTCTCCTTCTTTAACTTCTCTGATTTGGCTACTACATTATCACTTTATTTGACAAGTGTAGGGGTCCCAACCTTTAATAATATTGATCCCTCCTGTGTTTACAATGCTAGTCCCTGGATCAATAGCTAGCATCCACAGTTTAGATGTAATATCAAGAAACAAAGGTCATAATATAACTTTATAACCAGGAATAACATAAGTTTATTACATCAAACATAGCTCATTTGGCTATTACATTACTTTGCAGCGGAATATCTATAGTCATGGGGTCCTTCATCTTCAAAGTGCCACAGGCAGATGTTGGTTGTAGACTTTGTAATCCTAAACAATCAATCTTCACTAAAATCAATCACACCTGCAACATACAAGTTACGGCCACAAAGGGTCAATACATTTGAATTGTATTGGCAAGTGATACTATGGTAGTATAGTGGAGTCTATCATCTATATGCATTTGGCTAAGTGGGGTTGAGGCTTGCATTTCTCAAAATAGATTTTTCTTATCATTTTGAAAATACTAAGTTTTTGCTTGACAAAATCATTTTTTTCTCAATCCAAGATTGAAGATCCTTTCCAAGGCATCTACCAATCAAAGATTGAATATTTCAAACAACCCTTGTTTAAACCACAAGTTTTTAACTTAGAAATTTGAATGATGAGATTCTTGATTGCTTCCATGTCTTGATTCTCAAATTGTCCTTTACCAGGGACATGGCTAAGTACTTAGATTCTACACTCTGCAGAGGTGGTGCACTTTCCCCACAAGACTTGGTTTCCCAAGACAAGATCTTTCAGAAGCTTTCCCTTAGACCAAAATGGACGCGTTCCAACCTATCAAACACTACCACCCACTGTCCATATGGCTAAGTTCTTGCAACCTATATGATCATGGCAGAGCCCATATTGCCAAGTGGTTGCACTTGAAGCTTCTCAACATTTGACATCTCAAATCTCTTTGTTCCTGGGTGGCATACCACAAGTGAGATACACAATCCAAGTCCATGGCCTTGTGAACCACTCAACTAATCACCACCAAGCTATCCCATTCCACCCAGGTGATTCATTAGCTTAGTTGTTTTATTAGACAAAATCACAAGTCCTCAGACTTAGAATATTTTTCCATAGTGTGAATATATATTCCACCCATGTTTTCTATTAGCTAGGCTAAGCTTGATAGTAGTAGGAATCTTAACTTAGGAAAATCCTACTAAGGATTCATCTACTAGGTTTTCCTATAGCAAGGTTTATACTTAGCAAAATCCATGCAAGTTTTACTTTGCAAAATCACTAATGCATAGAGAAAGTAATGGGACAAAAAGTATGAAGCATCACTTGCCTTTTTGGTAGGGAATGTTGGTTCACTCCTTGATCTTGCTAGTCTCACACTTTCTAACTTCACTACAAGTCAATCAAGTAGACACAAAATCAACTAGCATTCCAAACCAATAAATCAATCAAACAATTTAACACACACAAAACAATGGGATCTTAGTCATGCATGTAAGCATGCAAAGGATGGTTCTATTTGTAAGGATGGTCTCCACTAGGCTTCTAAACTTTGTAAGGTCCAAATTGGTCATTTACCAAAATGGCAAAGTCATTTGCAAATGAGTTTTATCCAAAACCATTTTTAAATCCTTTCATCATTTCATGTGGTGAAAAATGTTTTTATCAAGGAAAAACTCTTAAGTTGTTCACCAAATGAGTTGCTAATTTGCAAAACTTGGTGTTTTGGTTCAGTGGGTTTGATCAAACCATTTTCTTAAAGTTTTCTTTTCATAAACATTTTCATAACAAAAACCATTCTTTTTATTTGGCTAGAAAATGACTAAGTCAAGTAATCCAACCTAAATTTTACCAAAATCATTTTTAACACCAAGGGTTGGTTCCTAGGGTCAGTAAGGTCACAACAAACCATTTTGCAAAGGGTTTAATCCAAAAATCATTTTTAAACAATTTTTCTAATCTAAACAAGTACACAAATGTTTCTGCAAATTCAAACAAGCTAACAGATACTATTTGCTAAACTAAAGGCATGGTTTGCTAGGTCTTGTTCTCCTGAATCCAACGACATAAAATTTGTAATTTTTGGACGTGTGGTTTGAAAGTTACAAAGTTTTGAAAATGGCATCAAATTCTGGTTTCAAATTCTATTTCAGATCGTCTGATGCCACGCGTCAAGTTCTAATTCACCGGTACCGGTTCGGGGTGGATCACGGTGCAGACCGTCGCATCTAAGCAGATCGTATGGCCCAGATCACGTACCCCTTCGCGTTTAAGTTATTCTATCCTATCCATCAGATCGGGATCGGACGGCTGTGGGGTGCTTGACCTTAGACGGGCGGTGCTGCGGCGGCTGCTGGCGGCGGAGCGACCAGACGATGGCGGCGCCGGTGAAATAGGAAGCGAGGGAGGAGGAAAAGGTGCTCACCGGATTCGTTTACGCTTGCTGATGCTCAACGTAGTACTTGTCCGTCGAGGGGCGCTAGGGGGCAGCTGCGATTGCTCGCCGGAGTAGAGAGCAACGCCGGACGGCTCTGTCTGTGTTTGAAGGCGACATTGCAGATCACGCGGAGGCAAACAAAGGGCACGGTTAGATGCGTATGGTCGAGGGGATGACGCATGTGTGAATGAGGGGGAGAGGGGCGGTCGGTTTTACCGAGGAGACGTCGTCGGAGAAGAAGACAAACGCGGCGTCGTCGGGAGCTTGTCGCAGTCGATGCTTCGGGGCATCCGCGGTCGAACTAAGAGTGCTGGGAGGTGCGTCTAGGAGTGGGGAAGTTGTAAGCGTGCTCAGGGAGGCTCGGGGTGGTGTGTGCTGGCCGGAATCGGCACCGGACTTCGTCGGAACAGAGGATGCTCGGAGAGTAATTGAGGCGGCCTGGGGGCATGCTTTGGGGAGGGGGCAGAGGGGAACGAGAGAGGACGTGCTGGCGTTTAAAGGTGCTTGATCACTGCGAGTTAAGGTGGCCGCGTTAAGGAGAATTGATGCCGCGAAATCAAGGCCTGCAACGGCCGGCGAGGAGGAGAAGGGGTCGTGCGGGTGGAGGGGAAGAACAATGGCAAGTGGGGCCGTTGCGTCAGTGGGAAAAGGGAAAAGGGGGAGGTCCACTGGTCAGTCTCTGCGCGGTTCAGACACGAGGTGCGAAACGTTTTCTTTCGGGGAGTGAAGGCTGGGATGGATTGGGCTAGTTGGGCTAGTTGGGCCAGAGGGTGGGCTGTTCTATTTTTTTATGTCTGTTCTTTTTCCTTTTCTATTTCTAATTTTCTGTTTTGAATTTCAAAACAATCAAACAAGGTTCAAATCAATTCCAACAACACTCAAACTTTGTAATATTGAAATTAGTTCTGTTCAGTAACATGAACCAAAATCCAAAATAAAAATAATATTTTAAATCTTTTTAGGTTCTATTTATTAATTAAGTAAAATGGTCCATGGTTTATTAATAAAATAGGGTTTGGTTTATTTAATAAAATCTTCATTTGAAATCCAAAAACTTTCAAAACCATATCAGTAGACTTTATTTGGAAATAAAGATTATTTGGAAAACTTGTTTAAAAAAAATAACCTTTTACTTTAGGGTCCATTAATAATTAAATAAAATGGGCCTTAGTTATTAAATCAAATAGAGTTTGATTTTATTAATAAAATCTTTATTTGAAACCTAAATATTTTCAAAACCAAATCAGTAGGTTTATTTGGGAAATATAGAATACTTGGAAACTTGTTTTGAAACAAAATAACCTTTTATTTTAGAGTCCATTATTAATTAAATATAATAGACTTTCATTATTAAATAAAATAGGATTTGTTTTATTGAGATATTTATTTTGAAATCTAAAATAAAGCCAAAACACTTTAGTAGGTTTTATTTGTGAATATCAAATATTTGGAAAACTTATTTTAAATAATTTTAATAAGTTTTGATGTTTCAAATAAATTGGTAAAACCTTTTATTTAAATAAAGTTTGGATATTAAATCCTTATTAATTTATTTAAATAAACCTTTGCTAATAAAATGTTTTTAATTCCCAAATCTTGGCCAAGGTTTAATTTGGCTTTATAAAATATTCTTTATTTATAAACTTCTATTCCTTTTGAAAACAATCTTTTCATTTAATTGTTTCAAAATAGTATTTCCAAATGTTTTTATTTTTCCTTTTATTAAATGTTTATCTTTTTAAATCCCTTTAGGTTTTATTTAATTCAAATGGGTTTAAAGGTCCAATTGAATTCAAAAAGTTTCTTCTGGCTCTGAAAATCAAACAAAGTTTTATTTTATTCATTTATTTTTCACATTACAAGATTTGGAAAATCTTGGGATGTGACAACAAGCTTGGTCACAACTTATTCATGTGACTCTTTGATTGACTCAAGTCTCTCTTCTAGAGAGACTCGAGCCCCTTCTTCCTCTAGAGCATTTTTTGGGGATGCAATGTCCATTGCATCCCCCCTTTCAATTCTGACCTTGTCTTCAAGGAGCACTTCGTTTTGAGAAAGTTCGTCCGTGAGAGCCTCAAAATGTATTTTGTTATCACCTTGCAAGTTAGTGATAAAATAATACAAAGAAATAATTTCTTTCTTAATCATAAGACTAGTAGAATCATCCATGTCAATCATAGTCTTAGGAAAGGAAGTGTTGGAAGATAATACCTCGGAACCTCTTGCCATGAGGCAAGTGACGTTCTTGTTGATGATGTTCTCAATAGGTGCGTCAAAGAGATATGCTGATGTTGACATGGTGGCTACAGCAGCCACCTCCCGTGAGTTTTCATCATCTTTTTCATCTTCACTTGCACATGAATACTCCTCATGATCCACCATGACGATCTTTGCTTGCTTTTTGTATGGAGAATTCTTCTTCACAAATTTCTTCTTACGTGGAGCCTTTGACTTTTCTTTCAGGATGGGCATTCCTCCATTCTCTTATCTACTTTGATAGGGGCACTCAACTACAAAGTGCAGCCGGTCTCCATAGTTAAAGCAAGTTCTCAATTTAGGACCATTTTCCCATCTTCCATTTGACCCGCTCTTGCATTCAAGTTTAGATTTGGCTTTTGCGGGGTCCTTCCAAAATTTTCCGGCTTAGAAGGACATGTACTCACCATGATCCCTCTTGACATCGTCGGGACAGTCCATAGCTTCAAAACCATCATGGTCTTATTCCCCAACACTTGCCTTCAAGGCCATATTGAAACCCTTCTTCTTTCCAATGGCTCGAGCACGAGCATCTTCGGCATTCTTGGCGTCCACCTTGAAAGTTGTCATTTCTTGCAATACCTCATTGGAAGTCATTTGTTGGTACTTGTGTCTACCTTGGAGGCTCTTAAAATTTGTTGGCTCAAATGTCATAAGAGCACTAACATACTTTCTCTTAATCGAAGCGTCATCAACATGGGAAGCACCATGATTTCTGAATGTGGTGGATATTGACTTGAGTCTTCTCTACATATCATTGCGATACTCGCCATCTATCATATAAAACCCTTCATCTTGGCTACTCAAAGCATCATATGTATTCCTGCTCATGCTTTCATTTCCAATGAAGAGCTCGGTGTGGGCATCCCAAGCTTCCTTTGTGATGCTAAGATGTTCTATGTTGGGCATGTCCTTGGGACCCACACCAAGATGGATCATGTGTAGAGCCTATGCATTGAGTTGTCTGTCCACAACCTATATTCTTTTTAGGTTGTTTGGATCTCCAACATGAAGATCATTCTCGATGATTTTCCATAACTCAATGGACGAGCTACACACATGAGACTTCATAAAAAATCCATTGTTTAAAAGGAGATGCAGAATGCTTGGGTGGATCACCCCTATTGTTTATTTGAGGGTGAGGGATAGGTGGATCAGGTGAATATACACGATAAACGTCATTATATAACTCCTTACTACTTCACCTTTTCAAGGAGGAGCTCTTACTAGTGCCATCACCTACCACATCGTCTTATTTGGATTCAGTGTTATCCTTGTCCTTCGATTGTGGTGTGGTAGCCTTAGAGGCAGATGGAGGTGGGGCTGTGGGAGCGGAGAGATGCATAATCATTTGCGAATACCTTCCATCTTAGTCTCCATTGAACTAATCAAGGTTGTTTCCAACATCTTGATATTGTTCATGGTGACTATGTCCGCAGCCTCACTCCCATCTCCCTTGGTACCCATAATTCTCTTAGGCAGTTAAGCCCGAATAAAGAACTAGGGTTCTGATACAAATTGAAATGGATCGTATCGGCACCTAGAGGGGGGGTGAATAGGTGCTACTTAAAATTTAGTTCTTTTTCCAATTTTAGGCTTTGCATATGGTAAATTCTCCAGATATGCAATTACGAGAATTTCCCTATATGCAACGCTAACTACTAAGCGTGTAAAGAGGAGCGAGGAAACCGTAGTGGAGCACGCGGAGACACATGGATTTTTTGACCGCAGTTCCTTCCTTGTTAAGGGAACTACGTCTGCGTTGGAGGGGTGGGCGGTTCTAAGACCACCACTCCACAATAGGCCTCACCCTATTCTCTGATGGATCTCGCCATCAAAGGCCTGATCCACCTTTTTGCTATTAGTACCCTTCGAGGTGGGAACCGGTGCCTTTACAATGCTATTAGGGCACACATCCACAACTAAATTGGAGGCTCCCGTGATGACAAAAATCTGCCACAAGAACAAGGATTATCAACTAATCAAAACAAGGATCTAGATATTTGCAAGAAATACTAGATCCAAAATCCTCCAAGTTAATGGAGGGGAAGTGGAGTGCTTGATTGCTATTGATGAATATCGAGGCCTCCTCCTTCGATTCCCCAAAGATCTAAGCCTTTGGCTAGATGAAGATGGAGATATCTAGTTGGATCTTGATGAACAGGTCTGGACTTTTTCGAAATGAATCAAGTGTTCTGGCAGGAGGGGTGCTGGGGATTAAATACCCCTGCCAAAACTGGCCGTTTGAGACTTTGGGTGGTGGATTATCCGCGCCGGGGAGAAAATGCGCCCCCATATAGTGAGGCGTTCCTTGATATCCTTCTCAAAAATCCTCGAAGGTTCCTTGATATCCAAAATCTGGCCCTGGCTGGACAATCAGGGGGATTTTCCACCCTGCATGCAGTACACTGCGCCTTGGCTCCCCTTGGTGAAATCCTGGGGAGGGATTATCCAACCCCTTAAGGGGCGGATTATTCGGCCAAGCCGGACAATCCGGGGGAAAATCAGCCCTCCATGCAGTGCGACTTGCCTTGGCTGTGCTTGGACTTGGGGCACGGCCGGATTATCCGGCCCTTTGCAGAGGCAGATTATCTGCCCCAAAGTTCATATTTTTTCTCCTTTTGAGTATGCTAAGATCTATAGAACTTAGAAATACATTAAATAATCCTTGGCATTGTTATCTAACACACAAAACCCTAGAGATCATGAAATGCTTTTTCACTTAGCCCGACGGTCATTGTAGAAAGCGCGTCTTCGACGGCGAATTTCTCGGCTCGACCGTGGCCGATGGAAAACTTTGTTTTTCTAGTTTCGCGCCCCTCTACTACAATGAAACCGTTAAAAACATGGACGAAGCTTGGCCGGCGCGTGGCAGAAGCAGGATTTCGAGTTCATTGCGTGATGTTGACTCGCTGAAAGTCTTTTTACACTACTAGAAAAAGGGTTGTTCGTGGCGCACCTAAAAAGACCATCTGTGGCGCACTAGTCGTGCGCCACTAAGCGTACGCTGTGGCTAAAAAGTTCCTGTAGCGCACTACCCTGGTGCGCTATGGTTATATGGGATAGGCGTGGGTGCGCCACGGATGTTTATTTCAAAAAACAAAAAAAATGCAAAAAACACCCTCGTTTTGAATTGCAAAAGAAATCGGGTCCAGAAATCGCCGCCGTTGCGTCGCCTTGCCGGAGCAGTGGCCGTGGCCACGACCTACCACCGCAGGGATGTGCGGGAGGCCGTGGCCGTGCTAGTCCTCGTCGGCGTCGAGGCAGTAGGAGGAGGTGTGGTCGGAGGAGACAACCGGAGGTGCGTCGGAGGTGCAGTCGGAGGTGGACGGAGGTATGGTCGGACGAGGTGGTGGCGGCGACGGCGGCTGGAGGACGTGTGGTCTGAGCAGGCGACGGCGACTGCTGAAGGAGCTGGTTACCCGTGGTCGTCCTTGGTCGGAGGAGGCCGAAGTGAGGAGAAGGAGAAGAGGGAGGAAGAGAAGAAGATCTGGAGGAAGGAAGAGAAGAGGAAGAAAGAAGAGAGGGAGGAAGGAAGAGAAGAGGAAGGAAGATAAGAAGAGAGGGAGGAAGAGAAGAGGAAGAGAAGAACAGAGGGAGGAAGGAAGAGATCGAAGAGGAAGGAAGAGAGGGAGAGAGGGAGGTAGGTGGGCGGGGTGGTGATTCAAATTTCGAATCCCGCCCAACTTACTCGTGGCGCACTAGGTGGTGGTGCGCTACGGGTAAGTTGCCTCAATTTTTTTTTCTGCAGCAAAAAATCTTGTTTTTGCCATAACTTTTTACTCTTTTCGAATTTTGAGATTCTAAAAAATTGCTAAATGACCTAAAGGTGTTGCAAGCGGATCTGGAATATCGTTCTGGTCATTTTGGTATATTATAAGTTTTTTTCGACATAGTATGCAAAAGTTACAGCCGTTTTACCATGGCATGACTTTTTTTTGCAGAAAAAATCGAAATTCATGTTTGTTAATTTTACTAGAAACTAGACCACATTATCTACCTAAATATGAAAGGATTCTATTATTTGAAGTGTTTTTCATTTTCTTTTATTATCCAATTTCATTTAGTTAAAGACATTTCCCATTTTAAATGAACATTAAAACATAATAAAGTATTTTAAATAATAATTCAAAGTGAATTATTTTCAAATAAACCTACTGAAAAATATTTTGAAAAATTTAGGTTTCAAATAGAGTTTGAAAACATAAAAAAATCTTATTTGAATTAAGACAAGGGCCTATTTTAAATAATTAATATACCCTAAAAAGAATAAAAGAGATATTCTAAATTTGACTTTAGAATATGTTAATAAACAGAATTAAAATATACACAAAGTTTGGTAGAGGTTTGAAATCAAATAGTGTTTGAATTGTTTGAATAAAAATCAAAACAGAAATTCAAAATAGAAAAAGAAAAACACTCTGTACAAATAAAAATGAATCGAACCCAGCCCAGGAATCTGGCCCAGTCCAGCCCAGCAAACGCAGCCCACTCCTTCCCAATTGTGAATCGTTTCCCACTCAATAGCCTACCCGCGAAGTCACTGACGCTGCGACCCCACACGCTCTCTCTCTCTCGCTGACAGCCAGGCCCCACGCGGATCTGGAATCTCGTTCTGGTCATTTTGGTATATTATACCTTTTTCGACATCGTATGCAAAAGTTACGGCCGTTTTACCATGGCATGACTTTTTTTTGCAGAAAAAATCGAAATTCATGTTTGTTAATTTTACTAGAAACTAGACCACATTATCTACCTAAATATGAAAGGATTCTATTATTTGAAGTGTTTTTCATTTTCTTTTATTTTTTGCAAAGCTAAAAAGGCGATCCACGGGGGGGTGGGGGGCGGGGGTGGAGTTGGTGTAGGCCACTTAGCCGTAGGGCACTAGGGCAGAGTGCCCTACGGCTAAGTTGACCCAGCAGCTGTAACACACATACCCGTAGCGCACTAGGTCAAGGTGCGCTACGGTTAAGTTTCACATCCGTAGCGTAGCTTGACATAGTGTGCTACGGGTATGTGTGTTGCGGCCACCTGTACCCTGGCCTACACATAGCCGTGGCGCATCACCCCCATGTGCGCCACGCTTACGGCTGTTAGCCGTAGGGCATCTGTGGGTAGTGCGCCACGCCTATTTTACCCGTGGTGCACCACTAGCACGTGCACCACGGATGTATGGATTACCTATAGCCGTTTTCCTAGTAGTGTTAGGCGTGTGGGTCCCCAACGACAGTGACTCTAGAGGACCATACTTTTCGGTCGCGCCTCCCTGATTTGAACTCGATAACGTTGTTTGATGCCTCTTCTGTTTAGTCATCCTACTAGGTCCCACATGTCGACCTCTCATTACAAGAATCGTGTGTATGATGGAATTTTTCCTTCCCTGTTCCGAACTTGATAGTGTTGCTCGATGCATCTATCATTTAATCAGGCTACTAGGTCCAACGTGTCAGCCTCACACTAGAAGAAACTTGTGCATGATGGATTTTTCCCTTGGCTCGTGCCTCCCTGATTTGAACTTGATAAGTTGCTCGATCTATCTATAGTTTAGTCATGCTGTTGGGTTGTAACATCCCAAATTCAGCAACCCTGATTAGTTTTCCAGAATGCAAAAATGAGGGGGACCAAAAACTTTTTTCTTGTTAAAGTATGTTTTCTTTCTTAATTGTATGGGCTTATGCATCTATTGTGTAGTAGATGGTATATTTATTACCACAACCCCTTTTTACAAAAGCCATTTAACAAAATAGAGGTCTTGGCTTATTTTACATATTCTCAAATATTCTGGCAGTTCAAAACCAGAGCCTAGATGCCTTTGTAACTACAACTACTTATTACCTTCTATTTAACAAAAGTATGGAGATCCATCAGATATAGTCTCCTTATTTTTTAAGACAAAACTTCAACCACTCTTACCCCTAGGTTTTCCAAAACCTTTTATAAATCCTTGTTGAACTATACTCTTGGTAGAAAACCAAGAGACTCTTATACTACTTCAAAACACAACCTTTTCAAACTACCCAACCTTATCTCAAGACAGACTTGATGGTAACCTTAGTAGTAGTTGAGTTGCTAGTTAAGATGAATTGCCTTGATCTGTTGTTTGATGAATTGTATTGATCTGCTGATGTGTTGAATTCTTAGGAAGTAGCATGAGCCACCCTAGGATCTCATCCTCTAGGATCAAGCTAAACTAAGAATACAAATCCTAAGAAAGTAACCTATGATTGATCTGATATCTAGTCACCAGAGTGACCATCTCATCTCTTAACCAGACTAATCTGGGGCAAACCTCTTCTGATAGTTCGCAACTCAATGAACACTAAATCTAAGCATGGAGCCTTTCTACTCAGTCAACACTTGAACATCATCCTCTTGATCATTAGTTTGGAACCTAGCTTTCTCTCAAAATCATCTACTCTTGTAATCTAGTCTATAACCCTAAATCTGCCAAAAATGACTAAGTCTAAAACTGTTATCATAATCACCTCTTTGAGTCCTTGCATTTCTCAACCCTTGAACCTTTTTGGAAATTCACTTGGACCATATTGCATAAAATCTTAAGGCTTATCAAAGAACACTCTTACCCTTGACCAAATCATCATTTGAACCACTTGATCTTGATGGTTTTCCAGCCAAGAAAATATTCTTTTCCTACAAATCTAGTCAACATGCCTACTTTTATAGAACCTCACATCCCAAAATTATATTCCTTTTAACAACTATTTGCATGGTTCATATCTACTAACTATGTTCTATCAATCACACTTTACTTGATTATTTTCGAGCTCAGTGCATCCTAAACTCACATGGTTTTTGAGGCTAATAGATAATCTGCTATGGCAACCTTAATTTCAACAAAGTTTGGCATCTTTTTGTCACATCCCAAAATTTTCCAAATTTTGAAATGTGAAAAATAAATAAACAAAATAAATAATTGTTGAAATTTAGGGTGAAAAGAAACTTTTTGATTCTAAATGGAAACATCAAGACCTATTTTGAACAAATAGAATCCTAGAGGGATTTAAAAAGATAAACAAATAATAAATAAAGTTATAAAAGTGGGAATCACCATTTTTGGATCTTTAAATAAAAAGATATGGTTTTTGAATAAGGACTATTTTAAAGAGCCAAATTAAAACTTGGCCAAGCAAATAAAATAAAATATTTTTGTTTAATAAAAAGATTAAAGGTTTATTTAAATAAAATCATGAGGATTTATTATTATCCAATTTCATTTAGTTAAAGACATTTCCCATTTTAAATGAACATTAAAACATAATAAAGTATTTTAAATAATAATTCAAAGTGAATTGTTTTCAAATAAAACCTACTGAAAAAGATTTGGAAAAATTTAGGTTTCAAATAGAGTTTGAAAACATAAAAAATCTTATTTGAATTAAGACAAGGGCCTATTTTAAATAATTAATATACCCTAAAAAGAATAAAAGAGATATTCTAAATTTTACTTTAGAATATGTTAATAAACAGAATTAAAATATACACAAAGTTTGGTAGAGGTTTGAAATCAAATAGTGTTTGAATTGTTTGAATAAAAATTAAAACAGAAATTCAAAATAGAAAAAGAACAACACTCTGTACAAATAAAAATGAATCGAACCCATCCTAGGAATCTGGCCCAGTCCAGCCCAGCAAACGCAGCCCACTCCTTCCCACTCGCGAATCGTTTCCCACTCAGTAACCTACCCGCGAAGTCACTGACGCTGCGACCCCACACGCTCTCTCTCTCTCTCTCGCAGACAGCCAGGCCGCACGCTGTCAGTCTTCTCTCCCACCCGCGTTGACCGTTTCCCCCATCAGTCGTCGTCATTCGGCCGTGAATTAATTCTGTTAAATTCGAGTAAATGGCAGGGTTAATTCCTCCAGAGACCACGCACCTTTAAACGCCCACTCCTCCTCTCTCTTTCCCCCAGGCGCCATCTCCTCTCTGCCACTGGGCTGCCGCAATCGCGAGCTCGAACCCCCTCTGCTCCGACGAGGTCCTTCGTCAATTCCGGTGAGGATAGCCACACCCTCGACCCCTACTTCACACGAGGCTGATCCCCAGACTCCTGCGCACCTCCTAGCACCAACCACTAGCCCGCGCGTTCACCAGAGGCTCGGCAACATCAACATCAAGGCATCGCCGCCTCCTGCCTCGACTCCGGCGAGTTCCCCCGGCGAGTACAAACCGCCCCTGTCCCTCTTAATGATACTCATGTGATCTCCGCACTTGCCCGCTTCTAATGCTACCTTCCTCTTGCCTTCTGGTGGTCTGTAGCCCCGCCCTCGTCGACGAACAGAAGCACCTGGCGCCGCCGCAAACTCCGGCGAGCAATAGCCACTGCTCCAGTGCGCCCCTCGACGAACTGACCCTACCTTGAGCTTCACTACAACCACGCGAGCACGGTGAGAATCCTCTCCCTCTCCCGCACGACCTAGTTCCTGGGCAACCTCCCCGTCTAAGTGCGCTCCACCGTCTGGCGCCGCCAGCCCGCCCATCTGTGGTCGAGCTGCTGTGATCCGTTGGATGTCGATCTGTTGGCTAGGATAGACTACTTAGACGAAGGGGTAAGTTGTCATCTGCACCATGCATTGTTAGTTATATCTGACGGCAACTGTTGATTGATACGCACGAACCGTTACCGACCAATAACATTAAGACACGTGGCCAGAGTTGATTTAAAACAGAAATTTTGATCTATTAGATATGCAAACTTGCAAAATTCGTAACTTTTAATCCACACGTACAAAATTTTCAAATTTTATATCAATGGAATCAGGAGAACAAAACCTTTCAAACCATGCACTTTGTTTAATGAATTGCTTCTAGAAACTTAGTTGTTTTTGTAGAAACTTGTGTAGGCATAATTTGAATGTAAAAATTATTCTAGAAATAGTTTTATGGTAAAATCTTTGGCAAATGGATTGTTTTGAACCTACTGACCATAGAAACCAACTTATGGATTTAAAAATTTATTTTGTGAAGCCAAAGAATAAATCTTTGAAGAAGAGCATTTCTAGTCAATTAAAAATATTGTTTATGTGTTAAAAATACTTTTGGAGTAAAATCTTTGGAAACTGATTTGAATTAAACTCTCTGACCCTAAACACGAAGTTTTGAGATTTAAAAATATATTTGATGAACCCTATAAAATTATTACTTTGCAAAAAGGCATTTCCAACAACATAAAATATCACTTTGGTATAATATTTGGTTTATGGGGTGAAACCTTTTGCAAGTGGTTTTAATATTATACACTTGACCTTAAAACAATAAGATGTTGTGTTTAAAAATATTTTACAAACTCTAGGGATTAGCATTTTGATTTAAATCATTTCTAGCAAAAAAATGATTTAAATGGCCATTTTCACCAACTTGAAGTGAAATGATTTTACCACTTTTGTAAATGACCAATATGAGCTTTAAAATGTTTATAGCCTACTAGAAACCACTTTTCCAAATAAAACAATCTTTTGCATGCTTGCATGCATTGCCTTGTTTTTATTATTTTATGTGGTAAATTGTTTGAATGCTAGTTAAATATGTGTTTTATTGATTGAATCGTAGTGAAGTTAGAAGAGTGTGATATTTGCAAGATCAAGAAGTGAAACAATATTCTCTACTAAAAAGGAAAGTGACACTATCATCCATGTCCTACTATTTTTATTACACTTAGTGGATTTTTGTAACATGCATGATAAGACTACTATAGTTCTATGATATGCTATATCCTATTAGGATATCCTTATATCTCCCTTAGTGAAAACATTGTAGTTGTAATATGCTTAGCCCTGCTATATATTTGGGATGGGATACATGATATGATTATATAAAGTGTTGGAAAAATATATATTTTATATAATAAAACAAGTACTCAATGAACCACCTAGGTGGAAAGAGGATACTCAATTTTGGAAAGGTGGCAACAAAGGGAACCATGTTTATATGGCTATCTTTTTGTATGTGCACTAGAAGAAAACCACCCAGGGACTTAGAGATTGAAAATGTTTCTCGTACAGTGGCTTCCGTGTACAACCACATGCTAAATGGGCTCTGGCTTAGTCAACTACATAGTGGAAGACCCTTGCATTGGCATCTTCAGATTAACTAGAATTGTGTATGGAAATATATCCCTACATTGGTGCCTGGTAGACAAGCTAGCATGGTGTATTGGGAGGACTTCTATGGAAAGACTTTGTCACATTCTCGATCTGTCGGTACTCCATTTGGTGTGTACTTATCCAGCGGCCACTGGTGGCATCAAGACGAGATTGTGTCATGTGGGTAAAGTGTACAATTTCTGCAGAAGATCAAAATTCTAAGTACTTAGCCGTGTCCCCGGTTATGGACAACTCTGAGCAACTAAGGCCTGAAGCTATGGAAGATCTCGACATTCCAATTTCTCAAAGTAAAACTTGATGGTGTCAACAAGGGATTAGAAGTACTTGGAGTTTTCCAAGGAGTTCAGAAAGATTTTTCAAAAGATTAAAACTATTTTGAAAAGATATGATAGAACTATATTGCTTTCTGCAAATGAGCCTAAACCCTACTTAGCCAAATATGCATGTAATGATAGGATCCACTTATTTCTACATAATAGTGAAACTTGCCAATACAATTCAAATATATTGACCCTTGTGGCTGCAACTTATTATGTTGCAGGTTTGTTTGATGTTAGTGAAGTGTGTTGAGTAGGATTACAAGTCTACAACCAACATGATTGCCTGTGGCACTTTGAATATGAAGGACTCCATGCTATATAGATATTTTGCTGCATTGTAATGTGTTAGCCAAATGAGCTATGTAATATGTAATGAATTATTTTATTCCTGGTTATTCAGTTGTATTATGACCTTTGTTTCTTGATATTACATCTTAACTGTGGATGCTAGCTATTGATCCAGGGACTAGCATTGTAAACACAGGGATCTCTACCTTATTAAAGGTTGGGATATCTACACTTTTCTAGAAGCTCCCAAACATGATCAACCTCAACTTTTTGTATCATGATCATATATACAAATTTTTCTATCCATCCATATAACCCATGACTCAAGGTGATATCTAAGCTCCTCAATCCAGTAAGGTTTAGGTAGTAAAAAAAATGTTGGAGCTCTAGATCATAAAATCCTTGCTTTCTTCTAAAACCAAGTCCCATTTGCAAAACCCAAGGTTTCTAATGATGAATACACTAAGTGACATCATTAACCTCGAATATAAATTTTTACCAAATAATTTCCATAATTATTTGGGCCTTAAAACTATTTATTTCTTTTCTTTTGCAAAATCTTCAAAAACTCCCTCTATTGAGAAACTTTTGTTTTCTCCAACTCACTTCTTCAAATAAAGGAACATTGGATTCTTGTATATTGATTCCTATCTTCCCACTTCAAAAACAAATAGTTTTGAAGTACTTCAATATTTCTTTTTGCCCTTTTTCTTAAATGGCTGAAATGGAAAAATAATGGTTTTAATTACTTCCCTTCATCAATAAATCTTGAGAAAATTCTCCAAAGCATAAATTCACATTTGAGACAATCCCAAACCAAAAACTCACATTGTCCAATTCAAAATTTTCGAAATGATTTCAATAAAAAAGTTGCAGCACTATTTGAGTAATTGATATAATAAGGGTCTAAAATATTATAAAAATCCGAAACAATTTCCACTAGGGAACCTTGACCATACCTATCTACCAGTACACTTGAAGAACCTTTCAAGATGAAATTTTGAGAACCTTACTCATGATTATCAACATGGCAAAACATGCTTCTATGGCAAAACTTGAACTAAGACTAAACCAAACCAAACCATCGTCTTTCACCACCATTGATCAGTGCAGTAAACCCCCACCCTTTGGTCGAGCTACACAGTAGCTGGTCACTGTAGCAACCCTAGCTTCTTGTCCTCTTATGTTTGGAAGCCAAGTGAGAGAGAGAGAGACATCCATATCATGTCATATCTTTCCACCTCTATGCACTAGCCCTCTCTCACTTTACTGGTCGACTCCAGTACCCGGCATAACCCCTCCAGCAATCATAGTCCTAACCCTAGCTAGACATAAACCCTTCCCTCCTTAGTTCTTGCTATTGGCTGAATGCACGTGACAACACCCAACTTTGAGTGGCAATACTCCCTTTGTCCCTCTCTGGACTCCGACAACCCCACATGGCCATATAACTGCCCTGGTGGCCAATCACCTACCAGGACCCCTCTCCCTATCCCTAGTGCACCATGTCCACCATGGACCATCATATCTTGGTTAAAAAGGGCCTGAGGCCACCCCAGGTCTTATCTCACCCTCATTTCCACTCCTATCCCTCCAAATTTCTCCCTACAGCTCTCTCCCCAGGCATCTACTCTACATGTCCGAGAGAAGAAGATCTCTACTCGTCCATGGTCAAGTCCACTCCTGTTGTCCATGGTTAAGTCCCATGCTATAATTTTATTAACTGGAAACATGAATAATTGTGTGTTTTGTAAACATAAAAGAAGTCCCTTTTAAAGCCTATTGTTGAACTAGATTATTGATTAATAGATGATCATGGTTTCATGGTCATCGACATTAGATGTTATTAATAACAAGCTCATGTCATTAGGAGAATGATATGATGGACACACTCCTATAGTAAGCGTAGCGTAAGATAAAGTCATTTTGATTTCGTTTGCTACAAGATTTCAAATACATGGTAACCTAATCCTTCGACCATGAGATCATGATAATCACCATCACCAGATGAAAGTTTGATGACATCAAACACCATTTCCATAAATGGATGGTTATATAGGTGGCATTAGTTATTCTGTAAGTATGGATCAAGAGTGGGATTTGTCCATCCATATGACGGGTAGATATACTTTGGGCCCTCTCGGTGGAATGTCATCCAATTGGCTTGCAAGCATGTGACTAGGTCACAAGGGATGTCATACCACGGAACAAGTAAAGAGTACTTATCAATAATGAGGTTGAACTAGGTATAGAGATACCAATGATCAAACCTCAGATAAGTAAAGTATCACATGACAAAGAGAATCGGTATTGTATGTAAATGGTTCATTCAATCACGAAGTAATCGTAGAAATATGTGGGATCCATATGAATTTCTAGATTCCTATATTGGTTATTGATCGGAGAAGTGTCTCGATCATGTCCGCATAATTCACGAACCGTTGGGAGACACAATTAAGTATTTGATGTTGTTTAGTAAATATGGCAATGAGTTAAGAGACCAAATGTTGTTCGGAGTCTCATATTGGATCCAAGACATCACGAGGAGATCAAGAATGGTCCGGAGAATAATATTCATTTAAGGAAAGTCCAATTCCGGGGTTCATAAATGTTTTCGTTTTTTTCACCAGACTCTTCTTGAAGGTTCTAGAAGGTCCACCACCCCGGAAGCGGGGTATGAATGTGACATGCCAATGTGGAATGGTTGCATCATACCCTCGGTCACTTGGCTGGGCAATGGGAAGAGAAATAATGAAACTCTAGGAATAGTCAAACTCCAATTTGAAAAGTCAAATCCCAACATTGAAAGTCAAAGTCGAAATGGAGGGAGGGGAGGAAACCTATATGGGAGAGGATTCCCTCTCCCTCCTTACCTCCGGCCACCAAGGGGTGTTGGGGGAGGACTCAGCCTCCCCCTTGCCGCCTCTCCCCCCATATAATCAAGGGTGAGGCTCCCCCTTGGCCATCACCCCAAAACCATAGGTTGCCGCCCTCTCCCAAGTCGACGGAGCCCTAAACCCTAGCTCCCCTAAACCGCCTCCACCTAGCCCTAGCCTAGCCTCCGGCGCCACCACCTCCCCTCGGTGTCTAAACCCTATCCTTCGAGGCCCTTTCTAAGTTCACCATACTTGCTCCGGCTTAGGCGAAGCCCTACAGGATCTACTCCTCCACCTCCACAACCACACCGTCATGCTAATGGAATTGCGAGGATATCTACAACCTCCGCTGCCTGCTGGAACAAGGGAGAGGAAGGTCTTCATCGAGTATCGAACACGTGATCGACTACAGAAGCACTACCGGAACGTGGCGCCGAAAGGATCGTCTTCGCGATTTTGATATCGGCAAGTGAACGACTACATCAACCACGATAATATGATCTCCTTAAACGCTTTGGATCTTCGAGGGTTAGTACTCTATGAACTCGTTGCACCAATCTCGTAGATTAGATCTTGGCTTTTGTGTGTTCATGCGATAGAATTTGTTTGTTTTCCATGCTACGAACCCCTACAGTGGTATTAGAGCCATTTCTATGCGTAGATCTGTTGCACGAGTAGAACACACTAGTTATTGTGGGCGTTGATGCTTTTGTTGTCGATTAATTTTTGTGTACTTTGCATCTTGCGGGATGGTGGGATGAAGCGGCTCGGGCTAACCTTACATGTCATCGTACATGAGACCTTCTCCACGCTCAACGTGCAACTTGCATTGCACAAGTGGCTTTGTGTCAACACCCAGATTTTTAATCCCAGATGCCTGTTATGCCATACATCGCAATCCCAGTATTACCATTTTTCCGAGACATAACAGATTGGATATCACAGTACATCATCCATTAGAAACCATACATAAGGTTCTACACAAATAAGGATCTCATGATCCAGTCTTAATACAATTCAAGCAGCGGAATAACGTAATAATAACGATAACGTAGGTGAAGCTCCATCTTCATGGTCACAGGAAATGCTAATGATGGGAGATGATCCTAGTTGTCGTCACCTTCCTGTTGTCCGTCTTCCTGATACTCCTCTTCATAGTCTGGCCACGAGAATAGCCAGGGATAAAGCCATGAGTACTCTTTAAGTACTCGAAACTAATACTATCAAGTGAAGTGGTTTTGGAATAGGAAATACTAGGCTCTAGGTTGTTTTGCAAAAATCTAGGTTTACCTTAACTAAGTTCAGAAGCAAAGAAATCTAGTTGCAAGAACTCTGTTGTGGTCAAGTCAAAGTCATAAATCATTTCACAAGTCGTTTTGAAAACATTTGACGACGAAACAGTATGGCCACTCCAACTGTCCATAACCCCGGAAGCGGCTTTGAATAGTTTGACACTCTGGAGAGATTGTAAACTTTCACCACAATATTCGATACATCCGTCAATAACAAATCCTGAATTCACCATACTCAGTATGTGGATAATCAATCCTAACCTTTCAATTACACGCCCTAGTATAGGCACCTATCCTGTGAGTTTGGCCTACCAACCATGACCAACTGTCATCTTGGGTACTGCACAGGTGGACAATCTTCACAGGGTAGCCTCAGCTCAAACCTTGTCCGCAAGGGAACCCATACTAAGGTATATAAATTTCTAGTCAAGCCCTACCCAAATTTCGGGTACTGTGGTTGTTTGGTAAAATTGGAATGGTATCGCATCCAGACAACCATCAGTTTTATAAAGGGATAAGGCTCATGCCTTAACATTTTCCTCGTCAAAATCATCTGGTGTTCAAGAACACATGTCAAAACATTTCAGTAGAATGACTCATCATTCTAAGGTTTTCATAACCATTTTCACCAAGTATTCCCATCTAAACTTGATCAAGTTTTATGCTTAGCACTAGCATCTACAAGTGGGGGTAAACACTAATGAGGGGTGGTAATCAGGTGTGAATTATCTAAGTTCAATCTCATGCCTCAGGATGACATCAAGATTATCTAACTTAAGCCAATTTTTATGCTCTTTATGCTACCTTCAATTATCTTTCTAGAATCTACAAGTCACTAAGTAAATTCTAAGAGAAAGCTTTGACAAGTACTAAGCTTGCAAGTAAAACTAGGATTGGGTATCATCAATGGGTATAAACTTGCTAAGTGGCAAGTTTTAGCTTGCTCAGTTAATAGCTTGCAAGTATTGTCTTGCTAAGTCAACTGGTATAGTAAGGCTTGCAAGGTTGAAAGTATATGCTTGCATAGGTAACAATGCAAGTAGTAGCTTGCCTTGTGCAGAGTAGTGGTTGAAGTTCTCCTTGGATTACTCCTCGTAGTATCCTTCTTCCTCCTCGTATCCTTGGTCATACGAGGTACACAATCACCACACAATTCTTAACTACTCTATTTATCACACAAAGGTTCACATGAGATGATCTAGCATCATCACTACTATCACAAAGATTAAAGCACTTGTCTTATTTATTTTCATTTTAGAAAAGTAATTTCTACTCATTGAAAAACTACTTAAGATTTAATATTCTCCAACTCAAACATGGGATCATGTTGACATCATCACCACACATTTCAGTACATGGGAATGTGATTTAAAGTGGTGTCACAATTTAATAAGGTTTAACCTTTCTATTTTTAATTAACTAAAATGACTAGAATGGCCTATGAAGCATTATTTTATTACTTGATCATTATTTCTGCAAGTAATCTTAGATATTTTCATATATTCTGAAAGGTATGGTTAAATGTGATTTTTAAGAGTTGGAATCAACTCAAAAGCTTTCATGGTTGAATTTTGAAAAATGTTTGAATGCAGAAAAGCTTCTGCCTTGTTATTTTTACCATGGGTGATCTACAAATCTAAATGGTTTGAATCCAACGGGCTTGGATTAAGCATTCTAGTACCTTTCTAACAAAATAAGTTTCATGCATTTTGGTTGAGTAAGTCGAGTTGGTTTGATTTTTTAATCTAGGAACAGAACTGAGTTTGAAACTAAATGAATAAACATAAGTTTGAATTGCTGGGTTGCGCGGGCGGTTAACTGGGCCGGCCCACTACGAACAGCACGCGCGCGGGCTGGTTAAGTGAACGACAACACTCGTCAGTGAGACAGTGAGTGGCGAAGCGGTATGGGTGAATCTAGACCGTGCGATCTAATTCTAATCCTATGGCTGTGGGTCATCGTCCACGCCTGAACAGGACGCGGCGAGGTTGAACCCTAGCGCGGCCAGTGGGGGTCAGTGGCGGCTCACTGGGGCTCCGACGATGGTCGACAATGGGGGCGAACGACGAAGTCGACGACAGCGATCCTCCTGGTACCAGCAGCTCCTCCTGGGCGGCTCCAATCGACGACGCCTCTCCTCCTCTGCAGCAACGGACTCTGGTGAAATTCCAGCGACCTGGTGCGTGCCTTGCTCCGGGGGTGAGTGGGTGTGATCAGTGAGAGGTGGGGAGTGAGATGGTGTGCTCAAATTGAACGGGGGTGGCCTCCTTTTATAGTTCCTGAAGGGGACCGACAGGCGTGGGCTGGGATCGTCATGGTCGTCGGCACAACGTGCTAACGGCATGGGCGACGATAGGGGCGGTGCGTTGCCTCCTAGCGAAGCTCAACGGCTTGATGGCAAGGCATGGGCGGTGTGGAACTGTTGGAACGTCGCGGCGCTCTGAGCGGGTCCGACGACAATTTTAATGGCGCACAACATCCATGGTCTGCACGGTGGCGGACGGGGTTGTCTAGCGGGTTGCTGGGGTGCTGGCGATCACACACGCAAGAGGCAAGGGTGGAGTGGGGTCTGTGGGGTCGTGTCGTTGATGGTGCACTGGCGCACTCTCGGCACGCACGCAGAGAAACTGGGCGCGAGCTTTTCGTGTGGTCTAGTGGCTGGCAAGGCTTGAGCGTTGGACAGGGGGTGGCGGTGAACGGTGGTCAGTGCTCCAGACAAGGTTGGCGGGGCTAGAGCTTTTCCTAACTCGCTGGCGACATGGGGGTGGCAAGGGTTCTCTCGGCATGGTCACCATTGATGGCTATGCATACTCACAGTGGTGCTAAGGCTAGTTAAATTAGTTTGATCATCTACTGAGAGTGTAGAGTAAGCTAGAAAGGGGACAAGGTTGGCCATAATCACTGCTCCTAATAGTGTTTGATGTTTGTTTGTTTGCTGATCACAAGGTGTGTTGGTCACATACTAGGGAGTCTCTGTTAGTGGGATTGGTCAAGGGGCACTGGTTTGGTTGGGTTTTGAAAATGTGTGATCTTCACATATGTTATAGAGTCAATTTTAAATTGTCATTTGAATCAAGTTGCCAAATGTTTCTACAAGTTTGAAAGGTGGGATTTTATTCACTTTTACTTGGTATTGCAAGGGGTGAAAACAAATGGAAAAGTTTATGTTTGAAATCTTGGACTAGAAACACTCAAAGTGTCCTAGTGAGCAAGATTGGCAAAAATGACAATTTGCTTTATTTGTTTTGTTTTTGATTTTTTCTTGATTCATTTCTGCTTGGAAATGTTTTAGATGATGTTATTTTCATATTTAAACCATTCCTTGCTATTTAGGTTAATCACACAAGTCTGCATTCATACAATCATCACATACACACATGCATTCATATGGTTTTTATTTAATAAAAGTTTTTGTTAACCTTAATTTTAGTGATTAGAATTTGATAATCATGATCAATATTTTTGGGATGTTACACTTTGCGGGTGTTTGTCTCTCCTACCATAGTGAAGATTCAATTTACAACGGTCACTTGACAATACTTGTATCAACGTTATGTTCATGTTCATAAGTTAGAACGGTTCTTATGTGAAAGCCCAAGCCACGTAAAACTTGCAAAGGAGATTAGAGGTGTCTAACTTGGTTTTGCAGGGCTTGTGTTGTGATGTGATATGCCCATGATTGTGATTATATATGATGTATGCAATTATCCTTATTGTAAGTTGGCAACCGGTAGGAGCCTTATGGTTGTCTTTAAATTTTGTTTAAGACATGTGTGTCTATTAATCAAAGTAGTTGTAATAGTTGTTGTTGGTGGAGGACAACCATGAAGTAGCGCCATTGACCTTGATGATATGCCGGTGATGATGGAGATCATCTTCGCTCTTGGAGATGAAGATCGAAGGCACAATAAGAAAGGCCGTATCATATCACATATTATGAATTGCATGTGATGTTAATCCTTTTATGCATCTTGTATTGCTTAGATTGTGACAGTAGCATTATAAGATGACACCTCTCTCTAAATATCAAGTAATAAAGTGTTCATCCTTAGTATGCACCATTGCTAAGACTCGTCGTTTCGAAGCACCACGTGATGATCAGGTGTGATAGATTCTACATGTGCATACAACAGGATCAAGCAAGATTTGTTCATGCGTATACTATGGTTAACCTTGATGATCCTAGCATGTACAGACATGGTCATGGAACACAGAATACCGAAAGATAAAGCATGAGTGATATGATTGATATGATGAACATGTTGATTGTTAGCCTTTGAAGCTACATCATCTTTCATGATGATTGGACTTGGTATAGTGGATTTGGTTCGTGTGATCACTAAATCAATGTGAGGGATGTTGTTTTGAGTGGGAGTTCACCTAGTTAATATAAGTATTAAATATGAACTCAAGTTTTCATAAACCTAGTGTAAACTATTTGTAAATATATTATAGATCGTGGCGTCCCCTACCATCAATTTTAATGTGTTCCTTGAGAAAGAAAAGTGGAAAAACAATGGAAGAAACTTCGCGGATCGGTTCTGCAATTTTAGGATTATCCTCAATGCTGGTCAGTTGACCTATGTGCTAGATGCACCGCTGGGTGACCCACCTACAGCTCATGCTACCGATAAGTTGAAGAATGTTTTCCTCACTCAGAAGAATCAATACTCCACAGTTCAGTGTGTTATCTTGTATGGTTTGGAATCAGAGATTTAGAAGCGGTTTGAGAACCATGGGCCTTATGATATTATCTATGAGCTCAAAGTGATATTTGAGACTCATGCGACAGTTGAAAGCTATGAAGCCTCCGAGAAGTTCTTTAACTGGAATATGGAAGAAATCAGCTCCGATAGCGAGTATGTGCTTAATATGTCTGGGCAGACGAATAAACTCCCAGATTTGGGAATAACGATTCCTAATGCATTGGGTATTCATCGTGTCCTCCAATCAATACCACCTAGTTACAAGAACTTCATGATGAACTACAACATGCAACGCATGGATTATTCGTTACCAGAACACTTCTCCATGTTGAAGTCTGCGGAAGTGGAGATCAAGAAAGAGAACCAAGTGTTGATGGTTAATAAGACCACCAATTTCAAGAAGCAAGGCAAGCCTAAGAAAAAGGGAAACTTCAAGATGGGGGTAAAAGGAGTTGCCGCACCTGCAAAGAAACCCAAGCCTGGTCCTAAGCTTGATACTAAGTGCTTTTACTGCAAGGGAGAAGGTCACTGGAAGCAGAATTGCCCCATGTACCTCGCAGATCTGAAGAACGGCAACATCAATATGAAAGGTATATTCGATATACATGTTATTGATGTGTATCTTACAAGTAGTCGTAGTAGTGCCTGGGTATTTGATACTGGTTCAGTTGATCATATTTGTAAATCGAAACAGGTGCTGCAGAATAAACGAAGACTAGCGAGAGACGAGGTGACGATGTGCGTTGGAAATGGCTCCAAGGTTGATGTGATCGTTTCCGTTAGGATCCCTCTTCATCTACCATTTTTATTAGTTTTATACTTAAATAATTGTTATTTGGCGTTTGCATTAAGCATGAACATTATATATGGATCTTGTTTATTACGAAACGATTACTTGTTTATGTCCGGGAATAATGGTTGTTCGATTTATATGAGTAATATCTTTTATGGTCATGCACCTATGATAGATGGTCTATTCTTATCTGATCTCCATAGTAGTGATACACATGTTCATAATATAGATGCAAAACATTTGAAATTGAATGATAATTCTTCATACATGTGGCACTGTCTTCTTGGTCACATTGGAGTGAAGCATATGAACAAACTCCATTCTGCTGGACTTTTGAATCACTTGAAAGATGTGAAGCTTGTCTGATGGGATAAATGACTAAGACTCCATTCTCTCTCATAATGGAGCGAGCTACGGACTTATTGTAAATCATACATACCGATGTGTGTGGCATGGCGCGGTGGTTACCATTATGTTCTTACTTTCACGAATGACTTGAGTAGATATGGGTATATCTATTTCATGAAACATAAATCCGAAACTTTCAAGAAGTTTAAGGAATTTCAAAGTGAAGTAGAGAATCAACATAACAATAAGATTAAATTTCGTCGATCTGATCATGGAGGTGAGTAGCTAAGTTACGAGTTTGGTGAGCATTTGAAGAAATGCGGAATACTTTCACAATTGACACCGCCAGGAACCCCACAACGTAATGGTGTGTCCGAACGTCGTAATCGAACTCTCTTAGATATGGTTCAGTCTATGATGCCTCCTATAGATTTATCATTATAATTTTGGGGTTATGAATTAGAAAAATCCACATTCACTTCAAATAGGGCACCATAAAAATTCGTTGAAACGACACTATATCAGTTGTGGTTTGGGAAGAAACCTAAGTTGTCGTTCCTTAAAGTTTAGGGATGTGAAGCTTATGAAAAGGAGTTACATCCTGACAAGCTTGAACCCAAATCGGAAAAATGCGACTTCATAGGATACCCTAAAGAAACAATTGGGTACACCTTGTATCATAGATCTGAAGGCAAAGTTTTCGTTGACAAAAATGGATCCTTTCTAGAGAAGGAATTTCTATCGAAAGAAGTTCCTGGAAGGAAAGTAGAACTCGATGAGGTTGTCGAACCTTCTCTCGGATTTGAGAGTAGCACAGCTCTAGAAAATGTTCCTATGCCGCCTGCACCATTAAGAGAGGAAGCTAATAATAATGATCATGAAACTTCAGGCAACGTTACTACGGAACCTCACAGGTCGACGAGGACTCGTACCACTCTTGATTGGCATGATCCTGTTATGAATGTCATGTTGGTGGATACCACCGATGACCCTACGACATATGAGGAAGCAATGATGAGCCCAGATTCCAACAAATGGCATGAAGCCATGAAATCCGAGATTGGATCCATGTACGAAAACCATGTGTGGACTTACCGGATGGTCGCAAGGCTGTCAAGAACAAATTGGTTTTCAAGAAGAAAACAAATGCTGATGGTAATGTAACCATCTATAAAGCTTGACTTGTCGCGAAAGGGTTCCAACAAATTCAAGGAATTGACTACGATGAGACTTTATCACCAGTAGCGAAGCTAAAGTCTGTGAGGATTTTGTTCGCAATCACTTCATATTACGATTACGATTATGAGATATTCATCGATGGTGACATCGATGAAGAGTTGTATATGGTACAACCCAAAGGTTTTGTCGATCCTAAAGATGCTTACAAGGTATGCAAACTTCAATGGTCCATTTATGGATTAAAGCAAGCATCCCGGAGATGGAATCAACGTTTTGATAAGGTTATCAAAACTTTGGATTTATACGAACTTATGGAAAAGCTTGTATTTAAAAGAAAGTGAGTGGAGCTCTGAATCATTCATGGTACTATATGTGGATGACATATTGTTGATTGGGAATGACATAGAACTTCTTAAAAGTGTCAAAGACTATTTGAATAATAGTTTTTCAATGAAGGATCTTGGAGAAGATGCATACATTTTAGGCATCAAGATTTATAGAGATAGATCAAGACACTTAATAGCTCTTTCAGAAAATACATATTATGACAAGGTCCTGAAGAGGTTTGGAATGGAAGATAGCAATAAAGGGATCTTTCCCATGTTGCCAAATATGACCTTGAGTAAAACTCAAAGTCTAGCTACGGTAGAAGATAGAGAGAGGATGAGCTAAACTCACTATGCCTCAGCCATAGGATCTATCATGTATTCCATGCTATGTACAAGACAAGATATTGCATATCCTGTTAGTTTGACTAGAAGATATAAAAGTTATTCAGGAGTAGATCAGTGGATAGAGGTAAAAAATATCCTAAAGTACTTGAGAAGGACTAAGTATATGGATCTTTCTTATGGAGGTGATGAACAACTCGATGTAAATGGTTATACTGATGCTAGTTGGAACACTGATCTGGATAACTCTAAATCTCAATCTGGATACGTATTTACTTTGAATGGTGCAACAGTGAGCTGGAGGAGTGCTAAGCAAAGCATTATGGAGAGATCTTCAATTGAATCGGAATACATAGCTGCTTCGGCGGGTTGACAAGAGGCGATATGGATGAAGCAGTTCATTGCGGAGCTTGGTCTGGTTCCTAGTGCGTTGGACCCATTGGCTATCTACTGTGACAACATGGGTTCCATAGCCAATGTATAGGAGCCAAGGTCACACAAGAAGCTGAAGAATATCAAGCTACATTTTCATGCTATTCGCGAGCATGTCCAAGATGGTGACATAAATATTTGCAAAGTACACACAGATCTAAATGTGGCAGATCTGTTGACTAAGCCTCTCCCTAGGGCAAAACATGACCAACACCAGAACACCATGGGTGTTAGGTACATCATAATGTAATCTAGATTATTGACTCTAGTGCAAGTGGGAGACTGTTGGAGATATGCCCAAGAGGCAATAATAAAATGGTTATTATTGTATTATGTTTATGATAAATGTTTATATCCCATACTATAATTGTATTAACTAGAAACAATAATACTTGTGTGTTTTGTAAACATAAAATAAGTCCCTAGTAAAGCCTCTTGTTGAACTATCTTGTTGATTAATAGATGATCATGGTTTCCTGATCATGGACATTAGAAGTTATTAATAACAAGATCATATCATTAGGATAATGATATGATGGACACACTCCTATAGTAAGCGTAGCGTAAGATCAAGTCATATAGAGTTTGTTTGCTACAAGCTTTCAAATACATGGTAACCTAATCCTTCGACCATGATATCATGTTAATCAGCATCACTGGATGAATGCTTTGATTACATCAAACACCACTTCCATAACTGGGTGGTTATAAAGGTGACATTAGGTATTCTGAAAGTATGTGTTGAGGCACATGGATCAAGAGTGGGATTTGTCCATACATATGACGGATAGATATACTCTGGGCCTCTCAGTGGAATTTCATCCAATTGGCTTCCAAGCATCTGACTAGGTCACAAGGGATGTCATATCATGGAACAAGTAAAGAGTACTTATCGATAACTGATCGCGCCTAAGAGCGCTTCTTCGGGAAACCCCAAGAGCAAGGTGTGAAGAGCACATCAGCAAGTCTCCGCTCAGTAAGAAACCGAGGTTATCGAACCAGTAGGAGGAAGGAAATGTCTCAAAGGTGTTGCAAGCAACTTGGAAACCAGCACAACACAAACTCAAGACTTTCCCCCAATGAACAGTGAGGTTGTCAATCTCACCGGTTGCTGTAACAAAGGATTAACTGTATGGTGTGGAAGATGATGGTGGTTTGCAGTAAGTAAACAGTGGAAGATGTATCAATGGTAAAGATTGGACCAGGGTCCATAGTTCACTAGAGGTGTTCTCCTTAGATAAACAAACATGGCATGCTGGGTGAAAAAATTACAGCAAGGCAATTGATAGGACTGAGCAAGCCATAACAATGCAATACTAGACATCAAGATCCTATGAGATTCGATTGGGCAATACAACAAGATACATAGACCGCCATCCAACTACATCTACTACTAGAAGTCCACCTTTTGGTTATCATCCGAACCCCCTCCAGTATTAAGTTGCAAGCAACAGACAACTGCTTTAAGCAAAGTGTGTAAGGTAAAAAATCCACTTGTTCCATGAACAAGAGACCGTTGTTTTCTACCTAGTGGAAATGGCACATCTACAGCCTTAGAGATTTCTGTCACTTCCCTTAGATTAAATAGAGGCATGAACCCACTATCGAGCATAAATACCCCCTCTTGGAGTCACTAGCAACTACTTGGCCAAGATAGCTACTAACAACGAAGAGCATGCAAGATCACAAACAACAAAGACATGATAGAATCAATAAGACAAAACCATTAATCAATCTGACATAGTAATCTCAATATCCATCGGATCCCTGCAAACACAACATTCACGATTACCAATAGATGAGATCTTGATCATGAACGGAGCTCACGAGATCTAGACATGAAAGCACAAAGGAGGAGATACAACCATCTAGCTACTACATGGAGCCGTAGTCCAAGGTGGAATTACTCACGCTTCATACCAGAGGCTGGCATGATGAAGAAGAATGCCTCTGGGATGATCTCCCCTTCGGTAGGGTGCCGGTAAGAGCTTCAGATCCCCCCGATCTAGGGACGATGGTGGCTGCGCCTATAGACTGTTTCGTGGAATTTTGATCGGGTCCTTAGGGTTTAGGAATCGGAGGATAATTATAGGCGAAGAGGCGAGGCAGGAGGGCGGCAGGGGGCCCACACCCTGCCCAGGCGTGGCCTAGGGTGGGCTCGCACCTCGGAGCGTGCGGCCGCCCTGTGGCTCCCCTCCGTCTCTCCTCTGGACTCCATGCTCTCCTCGGTAAAATATTGACTTTGGCTTTTGTCCCGTCCAATTCCGAGAATATTGATTTTATGCCTTTCTAGAACCAAAAATAGAAGAAAACAGGCAACTGGCACTGTGGCATCTTGTTAATAGGTTAGTACCAGAAACATATAAAAACACCTAAAAGTGTAGACAAAGCAAAGCAAAATAGATACTAAACAAGCATGGAACATAAAAAATAATAGATACGTTTCCAACGTATCAAGCATCCCCAAGCTTAACTCCTGCTCATCCTCGAGTAGGTAAGTGATAAAAGAATAATTTTTGAGGTGACATGCACCATCAAGACCAAGATCAAACCATTTGCAAGCATTGAAATCTGGGAATAAAGAACTCTAAACATGAGCATGAAAGATGGAGTTCTAACAGTAAGACAGAGTAACTATGCATCCAACATGAAAATCTACAAACAAAGATCATGAATAACATGCATTGAAAAACGTTTGTTTGTTTCACATACAGAAAACATGGCATAGTGGCATTCGGCTTGTCCCTCATAGAGTAGCAAATAGATGCATAGGACACCTTCAAATTTCATAAGAGTGACTAGATACAAATAGCACAAGAACAAGCAATATCACCAATATGCATCAATCAATAAGTTTTGGGACAATGCACATAGAACTAAGAATGGAAACTATGCTCTCTTAACTGGTGCCTAAAGGTAGAAGGTGGAGACTCGATATAATGGTTTAAGAAAGGCCCTTCATATAGGGAAGCAGGGATTTCAAGTTTCAAAAAGAGCTTCCAAAAAGTATGGTACTTGTTAGCTTTCAGCCCTCATTGCCCCTATCATAAGCATCTTGAAGTGATTAAGGTCAAAGTGAACAAACTATGGAGTATATGCTTGACAAAGTATAAGTTGGCAATCTCATGTCCCTTGAATACGAGGGCCGCTCCTCATGCTACTCAACTTCAGTCACCTGTAAGTTCTTGTAATAGTAAGTACGTGTACATTTACGACGTATCACCGGTCCTCCACATCCTCGCGTACAGCAACTCGAACGGTTAAGTACCACGCACGTGGACTTTCCCAAGTCCAAACCCACACGGCTCGGGTACATACCAAGTATGAGAGCGTACCCTGGACTCTCCACGTGATAGGCTTTTCGATCCAGGTGGAGAGACGCGTTACAAACAATGCACCGTGTCCTCACCTACCTTGGGCATGCAACTAGAATGGCTAACTACCACTCTCGGGACTCGCCTAACCGACCCCGCTCGCTTCCGCGAAAAAAAGTCATGTATAGAGCACCCCTTGGGGTCGCCAAGCGACTGGTCCACGAGCCACGGCGAGTCGACTCGGACTAAACTAAGAGTCTAACGCAAAAAAACTTACAGAGATGTGAGGTTAACTCCATTAAAGGGCGAACGTGCTTAGGGACTCACACAACAAACAAAAATCACAAAGCAACGCACAATGATTAACATTTTTTCATTTCCTTAGAAACATATATATTGTTTGCAATCAAGGATTCATACAAAAGAACCAGTCGCTGCGACTAATAGAAAAAGCCCCAAGGCAATTGTCTATTCTGCAGGCTGCAAAGAGGACGCGCCGCCACCACCCCTGACCCAGATAAAGGATTCCCAAGGGTTTGTCGGGTATGTCGTCAAGCTCTTCTCCATCACTGACCGGAAGGGCTGATACAATTTTAGATCGCGATGTGAAGGCTCAGGATCATTCGGCGCCACTCTCCTGGTACTGCAGCAAGTCACCCATCGCGAACACCCGCTCAGCGTAGGGGGTCGCCCTAGCGGTCAGCTTCAGCACTTCCACGATCTCCACCGAGCCAGTCACCGAAGGATACCCGTTGGTGATGTCGTCGAGGTCGAAGTAGTCGGGGAAGTGTGCGAGCCTGAGACTCAGCGCAGTCATGGGTCCGAGACGAAGGCCGACCGCAACATCTACTCAACCACAACAGGCGCTTCCTCGAGGTAGCGCCACACCTCCGTCTACCCGATAGGGATCACCTCAGTGGGCGAGATCCCTTGTAGGATGACCTAGATGCACGTCGCCGAGAGGGTGGCCGAGTCCACCACCGCGGTCACGCACTGCTTGGCATCGTATGCCTGCACCTCTTGATCTCCATCGCATATCACCCCTGCAACAACATCAAGTTAAAACCGCAAGGACGCACACCCTTAGCCTCACCCGCCCGGGGACTCTGCACTTGAGGACTCGCTACCGTGGCGACTCTCTAGATCAGGGACTCGTCGGCATGGAGACTCCCCCGCCCGGGGACTCGCCCGCCACTAAAAAATAAAACATCGAAGAAGCACTTACCAACACGTGGACGATAGCGCTCTGTGGTGAAGTCCTACAGGGCCGTCAACTAGTCTTGCAGACCAGCAACCAACACATCGAAGACCTTCCACTCACCCTCCGCCACTATGATCGCAACCTTGGCCCTCTGCTCAGATGAGGTCGCCTCCGCCTTCGCGGCCTCCAGCTCCTTCTCCAACGCGGCGATTCACCCTTCCGCGGTGGTCAATGTCGACTTCGTAGTTTCCAGCTTGGAGGCCGGAACGTAACCCTCACGGGCATTGGTGATTGTGGCAGAGTGGTCCTCTACAAAGAAGAATCACAATAAGGACTCTATAAAAAAACCAAACACTCCCCAAGGAAAATTTGACTTACCCGCAGTCGCCTGCATCTACCGGTTAGCCTCCTAGGCGGCCCGTAGGTCACGCTCCAAGCGATCCTTCACGGCTTGCCACTCAGCCGACTCCCGTAGAAGGCCCTGCGAACATAAGCTTATACATAAGCAAATAACATAACTTCTAAGTGCCTAGCAGCTGAAATTCAGCGACTAGCCACTTGGGGACTGGACAATATAAGTTCTTAGTGCCCAGCCGCTGAAAATCAGCGACTAGCCACATGGGGACTGGACAACGAAAGATACAAGAATCTAGCCACTGAAATTCAGCTACTAGATCCTCGCGCAGTGGAAATACCTGGATGGCAGCGCCTAGAATGTTGTGGAGCTCGATCGCGACCGATGGCAGCAAGAACGACGTTTGCCTGCATCGCTGCCCAGCATCTCCATCGACGACGTTAGGAACCTGAGGCGACTACGTACCTGACACCACGGCGGAGGCCTTCGCCACAAAGCGAGGAAACATCCCGGCCGTTGTCGTCGGGCGCTAGTCGTGGGCACCGACACCCAACCAACGCGGCCGACTGGCCTAGCTGCGAGCCCGCAACCTCAACAGTTTCCAAGGCAGCGGCGGCTTCGACCAACGCCTCAACCGACGCATCGACTGGCCCGACAGTAGCTGCGGCAAAGTCGTCCTCCTTCCTCTTCTTCGCTCCCTCGACTGGCACATCGACCGAATCACCCTTCCTCTTCTTGGAAGGGTCAGCCTCCCCTCCGGTGGCAACTGGCGACACCTTGGCCACCGAAGGATGACCAATCTTCTTGGTGCCAGTCCTTCAAAACGGCATGATCAGCACTCTGACTAACAACCACGAAAAAACACTACGAACCACTCAGCACGAACTTACTTGGCGATGGGAATGAAGCGTAGGCTGGTGCGTATGTGAGCCGGCTTCCCCAACTCCGAGCCTAGCTTGTGAGTGAAGCCCGTATCGAACACGCTCGAGGCCCACGGCACATGCTCGAGGCACACGTGCGCCCATTCGGTGGTGAAGACCTCGACTCTGTGGCTAGGGCATCCCTAGCCCCGGGATCACTGAGAATGGTGGCGGGATCACCGCGAGCGGGACGTATCCCTCCACCATGGCATCGACTCCTAATCCCTTCACCGGAACAGGATCCTCCGGAATCTTCGTCGAGGCTTTGGTCTCTGGATCATCAAGCTCTTCATCTGACTCAAAAACGGCTGCCGACCTGGGCCACGGCACCGCCTTCGATGATTTCTTCTTCCCGGGCGACCTCACCTTACACGCAGTCTTCGCCGGCATAGCCACGTGCCACGAGCTATGCTCCTGCATGTAGCCCTCATCGCTGTCTTACTCCTCGAGGCTCTGACTCGCTTCGAGTTCGCGCTGCTTCTACCTGCGGGTCGTCCTCGCCATCGGAGGATTCGTCTGAGTCTCCTACAAACTCCTTGGAGGTCTCTTGATCGATAGGAGGGAGCCAGTTCTCCAAGACCTGAAACAACTGATAAAGACAAACAACATCAAGAAACTACGACTACACCTCTGCGACTGCGAAATCAAGGGAAGAAACTCACTGTTGGCGCCTGGCACTTCCCTGTGGCGGTGTAAGGGCGATCCCGACCTTCGGGTTGGTGTACTCTGCCTCCATGATCTTCTTCAACATGGTGACGTAGTCTTCGGCGTCCCGGTTCACTAAGCATGCATTCGTTCCGTCGTCCCTTCCGGTGTACTGGTACATCCAGTGGGATCAGCTGGCTAGCGGTACCATTCGCCACTCAAGCCAGCAGTTGTACAGGTTGATGGTTTCCAGACCCTCCTTCTTGAGCATCTGGATATGAGTCAGCATTTCATCCATGACCATACTCTGGTCGTTGGGAAGATTGTTCATTGGTAGCCAGCACGGCTCGCTCCTCTCGGCAATGTACATTGGGAGCGACACCTTGCCGTCCGGTGTCAAATCACTCATGTAAAACCAGCTCTTCTTCCAATCGCTAGCGGCCTTCTTCGTGAGCATGAGGTACAGGAAGGGGGCCTTGGTCTTCAACAAGACTGTAACGCCGCCCGCTGCCAGGATTGGGTTGCCTGCCCCATCGTGGCTGATGCGGCCATGGAACAGATCCGGCCACAAGGGGAAGTAGGGCGACCACCCAGGTAGCATTCACGGAACGCCATGAAAATGGTGAGCTTCTCGATGCTGGGAGGCCTATATCTGAGGTCTTGATCGCGTAGTATGCGTAGAATCACCGGAAGAAGACCGACGTGGGGAAGTCGAGCCCCCTCTCTAGGTGGATCAAGAAGCAGATGAACTCTCCGTGGCGGGCCTTGGGCTCCATCTCCCCGGCCGCGGGAATCCGCCATTTCCCCTTGCAGAGAATCCCCTCCTCCTTGAAGGATTTTAGCGAGGCTGCGGTGCACTTGGATTTTCCCCACAGATCCTTTGGAGGCGCCCTCGATAACATCAAGACTCGCTTGCTCTGGAAATTCTGGATCGGGATAAGGTGGAAGACTTAGAATGCGCGGGGTCGGAAAGATGCGGGGAAGATTCGCAGCTTTCCCCCGTCACTCTCCTTATAAGGGGGTGCTTCACGCCAATCTCGGAGGAGCCGTTACCTCGCGGTAGTTATGCCAATATTACCGTTGGATTACCCAACGGCTAGTTTGACTAAGGTGACGGTACAACTTTGTTCACTCGGCTCGCCGATCCATTCGCCAAATTCTGCGATTCGACTGGCCGATGCTACGACTAAGGACGTATACAGGAGACTACTTCCTTCATTGAGGGAGTCCATCGCCGATTCAACTGGGTGTCCAAATTGGACCCACATACTCCGACTACCAAAGAACGCCTGCCCCGAACAAACGATGTCCTCGGGATCTACTGCTGGAGATATGTCGAATGGGGAATGCCCAGCAGAACATTTCCTATTGGACCAAGTTCCTAGCGAGTGGGCCTACAGGATGGCGACTGGATCATGACTCAAGAAGGGACCTGGCGACTGAAAGCTGGAGGCCTTGAAGCGTACATAGGCCTAGTCGGATTAGGTCAACTCCTGCGAGTCCTTAACTAACTCAGTTGTATATCTGTAAACCCTAGCGAGGTACCCCTATATAAACCTCCCTAGGGTACTCTCTATAGGCACGTTCAATAATACACCCCATCGACTCGCTGCCTAGCCGCCGAGTTCGCCACCATTGTACTCAAGCAATAATACAATCTAGCAGGAGTAGGTCTTTATCCTACGAGGGGGGGCTGGGTAAACCCCTATGCCTTGGTCCTCATCTCACTCGTAGATGGCTGATCGCTCTTGCCCCAAATCCTACTACTCGCTACTCCTGGTAGCATCTGCTGTGGCCATTCCCAAGACAATTTGTCGAATTCAGAGTTACGGAATTAAAGTTATGAATTATTCAACAAAATGGCATTTAATGGTAATTATTAATTCGAAATTTTTAAATTTCTAGAATATATTTTAAATAGAATATTCGTATTCCTGGAATTTTTCTGATTAAAAAACATGTATTATTTGGAAAAATGAATTTAAAGAAATATTAAATGCAAAATAATTAAAATATGGTAAAATCTCAAAACAGTTTATAAATTTGTAAATAATATTTGTTCAAATATTAAATTCAAATATAAATTTGTTCAAATTCAAAAAAGTTCAATAGGTATGAATTAATTTGATATAAATCATTGGAGTTTTTATTTGAATTAGAAAAACAATCTAGGTGTTGGGAATATGCTAAATGGGCATCGCGATTGCATGTCTCTAATCGGGCTAACCCGGTTGGCCCATAGTTGGTAGCAAGGCCCATGGCCTGCAGGGCGGCCCAGTTAGACGGATGCATAAGGGAGGCCCATGTGGATAAATGAAGGCTACAGCGTAGTCACCAACCAACCTGGAGCCTTGGAGTGCAAGACACAAAGACTTGTTAGTATCAGTATAGAACTCTATAACCTATCCGGCTAGGAATTTTCCTGTAACCCTAGGTTCTGGCGCCTTAATAAGCCGGACCTCTAGGAGCCTTTAGGGCATAACTCATATCGTCGCTCACAACGAACCAATCTCTGTAACTCGCCGTATTTCCATTATAGTGATTTATATCAGGAGTAGGATTCCTCCACAGTTGTGGGATTTGATCCTAGGTAAGCTGTGTTAGCTCATACCCGCCAACTCGCCGCCTTCCCCCACCTCTCTAAACATGCTCTGTGAGGAACCCTCCATGGCATACTCATCAAAAATACCACGACAGTTAGCGCCCACTGTGGGGGAAAGAGGCGCTTTGAGCTCTACAACGGCGAGGTCCAAGATCTTCACGGGAATCAGGGAAATTGTAGCCATTGCGCGTGTTCTCTTCTCCGAAAACTATCTGATTGTTCCTCTCAATGAGTTCTGGATCCCGGGGAAGACGAACCCATGCACTACTCGATTTTCTCAATCAGGGACATCCACCTCTTCATCGGTGAAACCGACTCGGGCAGTAGTTCCCAAGAAGTCAAAGGATCGTCAAGGCCCGCACGGACCGCCTCCGAGAAGGACAAGTTCGTGTAAGGATTGAAGTCGTACCACTCTCTGGAGTTTTCTGGCTTAGATCAGAAAAATTCAAGGCCCACCCAAACCGCCCCTTTGTAGGATATAATGGTGGAAGATCAATGCAAATCCGATGGCTTACCCCGTGTGTCTAGGAAGTAGCGATAACACTTTGTCAGTGTCGTGACTATCTTCGATCTGGCCCACTGCATATAGAGAGATTGTGAGAGCCCCCGAGATTACCTCGCCAGATGGCTCTGGCTGAGGGCTGCTTGGAGGGTTATCCCAGCAATGACGCAATCTACCACTTCGTGGAAGGGCTTGCGCGTGGCACACTTCTCCCGCATACGCTCAGGAGGCAGTTGGCCATGGGAAACCTCACTCTCGATCAGATGGTTGATACTGTTAACAGTTTCGCTGTTGCCGATGAAGTGACCTAGGTCAGCCCTATTGCCTTACCCGGGCCACCGCCACCACCGCCGCTACCACCCAATGTCCCCGCTTCCTCAGCATCGTCCTCCTCCATCGAAGAAGCCTCCACTCCCTCCGCCTCTGTCCTGGACGTGCTTTATGCCGACATCAGGAAATTTACATCAATGCAGAAGAACTCGACACCGCTATGAAGGATATGGAGGAGGATATCAAGTGCGAGGAGCGCTCCGACAAGGTTGTCACTTCCCACCAGGTGCTAGTTCCAGTCAGGAGTGTGATATAAGAAGATCAACAAACCGGAGCAGCTCCGCCAAAGCAACCAGACACCAAGACGGGACCAGCCATCAACGCGGATAATCCTCTCGCAAGGGATATGCCTCCTCCGGCCATCACCGTGCATCAGCTGCAGGAACTGGCCACCAGGCCCAAGAATGCTAATCCTGCAAATCTTCCACCACCCCCATCTATGTCTGCGGCCGCGTAAACCACTCAAGCAGATAGAGTCATGTACGACAACTTGCTCATCGAGCCCACAATCGTGGCCCTTATTAAGAATGTTGTCCATCTCGATGAGAAGCACCATCAACTACTGGAGGAGGGCTAGGCCATTGTGGAATAAGGCACAAAGTGATGACCCACGAGTATATGGAGTGTATCGTAGTACTTTTGATAAATAGGAGTGTCGATCCCAACGAGGATCAGAAGGTGCCGAACAGTGGTATGGAGCAGGAAATCCCAGTGAATACTTAGAAAACGGTTTTTAGTGGTTTTCTAACAAGGCAACAAAAGAAAGAGCAAGTAACAACAGTAACAAACAAACGGAGCAAGTGGGCCAATCCTTTCTTAGCAAAGGACAAGCCGATGGACATACTTATAAGGACCAAACGTTCTCGAGGACACATGGGAATTCTGTCAAGTGCTTTCGCTTCAAATAGATGAGTACTCTTCGTTGGTGTTTGTAAGTGTTGTGTGGGTGAACCTGTGCTAACATACCGCCCTTCCTATGAATAATACATACTTCTGATTAAACCCCCTGCAAACATCCGTAACTACAGGAAACTAATTAAGATAAAAATCTAACCACAACCTTAAACTCTGAGATCCTACGCTCCCTTGTGCAAAGGTGTCCTAACGGGGGTTCAGGTTTATGTCACTCCGACAACCCCATGATTAGTAGCCAAATACACAATGCATTCCCCTAGGGCCATAAATGGTGAAGTGTCACGTAGTTGACGTTCACATGACACCACTAGAAGAATAGAACCACAACATAAATACTAAACCATTGAATAATAACTCATTACAGATTCACTACTAACAACATGACTTCTCCCATGTCCTCAAGAACTAAACGAACTACTCACAGGACATCATATGGATCAAGATCAAAGATGATATGATAATGGGTAAAAATCTGAACATAAACAATAATCCAAGGGTTCCACTCACAAGCATCAACTACAATAGTAATCAACACTGGGAAAGTTTCCCCTAAGAACTAAAGCAATATCCAACACAATTGTTACAGCGGGATAGAGTGGTGGTGATGGTTCTGGTGGAGATGATGGTGTGGATGATGATGATCCCGATGAAGCCTAGCTTGATGACGGTGTTGATGGCGACGGTCTCCCCTCTCCGGGAAGGAATTCCCCCAGCATAAATTTCTCTATCGGAGAGATCTTTCTCTCTCGGTGTTTTCCGCCCCCCCAGAGGAGGCGGAAATCTATCTGTGGTCGCTCCCTTTGTATTAGGGTTCCGTAGGGAAGATATAGGCGAAGGGGCGGAGTCGGAGGCCGGGCAGGTGGGACACACCTTCCCTAGGCAAGGGGTCAGATGGGCCTGGTCCTAGCGGGTGTGGGCCCCCTGAGGCCCATCTCCGTCCCTCCTTCTAGCTTCTTTCGTCTTCTGGGAAAATAATATGTTTCCATATTTTTCTGATCTTCGCCAAATTGCACCAAAACGCCTTCTTTTCCATCAGAATCCATACTCCGGTAGTACATCCTCCAAGAATCATCCAACATGCATAAACAGATGAAAAGCCATAAGTAATACCTCATAATAAGACAAATATCAATGAATAGAGGTAAATTATGATAGAGAAAGGTGATGCAAATTGGGCGTATCAACTCCCCCAAGCTTAGACTTTGCTTGTCCCCAAGCGAATAATGAGCTCAGTAAACATGTCCACAGGTTTATGGAGTGAAGTGTCGATAAAATAATATGAACAAGAAGCATCACACTTACCATCGCACAACTCACAGAAGAAAGCAACTCACCATTATATAACTTAGCTTGTAGCCAAGTATAGCAGTCACAATAGAGATGCATAAAGATAAATCATAATTGTAATTGGCAAACTTGTTCTTAGTCAGAGAACACCTGGCAAAACAGTTTCATAAAATCTTTTTGTAGAAGTTTCAAAACAGGAGCACTCTTTGCTCAAAAAGTTTTTTTCACAAGTGAAGGCTTTCAAAGTAATACTCAATATATAAGAGTTTTGTGCAAACAAGGAAGATGAAGAACATGATTGAATAAATCACCATATGAATGCTTGAAACACAACAACTCAAAAGCTTGCTGGAGATAGAGAGAAAATAGGTTTACTGACTCAAACTGGTAGTGGGAGAAAGGTCCCTTCTTAGAGGGTAGCAGGGATTACAATTCATAAAGAGCTTCCAAAAGATTACAATACTTACTAGACTTGAGCCCTCATTGCCCCTATCATAAGCATCTTGAGATGATTAAGGTTAAAGTGAACAAAGATGGAGTATATGCTTGACGAAATATAAGTTGGCAATCTCATGTCCCTTGAATATGGGGGCCACTCCTCATGCATACTCAACTTAGGGTCCAGGTAAGTTCTTGTCATTGTAAGTATTTTTCATATCAATGAGAACCGCCAATGAGGTACCCCTTGCGAATGGTACAGGAGCTTTCCCATAACCAAAATGACAAGGCAAGCAGATAATGAGCATCTCAGCGATCTTTTTATTTACTATGCATATATCTTTTTATTAAGGATGCTTCATAGATGACTCACTATGGTGATGTTGCAAGTTTCCACCATGATTAAGCATGGCTTAGGCTAGCGGCCCAGGCGTTTCTCTAACATAGAATACAAACTCCATGGACTTACAAGTTCCCTCTTTATTTCACACCGTTGACATCCATAGACAAAAGATCACGATATCAACTGTGTACAGAGTACAAGTGCAATGTTGAAAATGTTCCCGTGACAGCACGGTTCTGCTAATCCCAACGTACAGATGCAATCATATACAACTTCGATGTCCACAATGGTTCAATTCTATTAGGGGCAAGTAAATAAAGTGTGCCATCAAGTTCATGAGAGCTTTACTAAATAGTTTTCACATAACAAAATACTTTTTAATTCAAAAGGTAGATGAAGCTTGAGAATTTGCTTGGAATAGAAAAATCTATTAGGTAGATATGGTGGACACAAGTGGCAGAAGTTTTGGGTTTAAAGTATTTTGGAAACATGAGAAGTATGGCTTCTGAAAAACAGGTTTTTGGCTAGCAAGGCTGGGTAGCAAGCAAGAGAGTTCAAAGAAACAAGGAAACATACAAGTAATAAAGCCAAACATGCATTCTTCCTTGAAGACACAAAAGAATCTTAAATAAAGAATACTAAGCTTATGAGCCAACAAGAAAGAAAACAATTGATACCAAATACATGTAAGCTCTTTCTTTGTTTTTGTTTCAAACTAAAGCCACTGACCAGAACTCGGTTTGCCAAAACCAATTTAGATCCACTTGATGATCCCAGAGTGGTGCCAATACTGATCAACAAGATCCATCATATAATAGAGAGTGCAAACTAAAAATAAGAAGTGCAAAAAGTAAAAGATGAGACTTCTCATTAATATTCCAATAAAGGCACTCACACCAAGGGATACATAGATAATCAACTAAAGGAGAGATACTTCCACATGCAAACCAAACTATAAGATAACCTGTCTACCACATATATGAATCCACTAAAAAGGTAAAAGATAAGAGATAATGGTGGTGATACCGCGACACTCCCCCAAGATTGGAACAAGCCAAGGGGATGCCAAACCTGATGACGAATTACTCCTTTGGTGGTGGTGGTGTTCTCTTGATAAGCTCCTCAATAAGTTTGCTCAACTCATCGAACTCAAAATTAAGAGTACGAATTAACTCTGAGTTTTTCTCTATACGGTTCATGATCATGTCAGTCCGAGAATCCCAGTTCTTATTATTCTGTCCCCACTCTTCATCCTTAGCATCATCCTTCTCTCCATTGTTAGAACGACGCATATCGCAAACCGAAGGAAAAATTTCCTTGGGCACATGTTGATATTGATATTCATGTATAAGTGTATGGAAGGGTCTCTTGTTATGTGGAGGAGATGGTTGTGGATTGTAGAAGAGACATGGAGGTTTCCCTCCTATAGACATCTGTGTTGTCTTCTTAAGCTTGGTAGGTCGTGCCACCAAACCAATGATTGCAATGGTAGCGCGAGTGTCCGGTTGGTTGTAATCCTCCATCTCTCTTTCATAACCTATCGGAATCTCCTCATCCTTTGGAACTTGAGGTTCTTCTTCTTCGGGCTTCTTTCCTTTGTCGTCGGCGGAGGCCATGGTGCTCTAAACTTGAGAAGATTTCCTGACAGAAATAGAACGAAATAAAACACGATGCACGAACCTTGGGGGATCCGGGGGTTATATATTACGAAGTTTCAATGCATAAGGAAGGTTTTGACACGGGAACGGGGCGGAGTTGAAGCTTAGGGGTGGAACACCCCCCTCAGGCGCGGCCAGGCTGGGCTCGTGCCTGGGGTAGGTTTGTCCACCCCGGGCTCCATTTCCTCTTCAGTTTTGTCTCGTAACTTCCCTTATGTATTAAAAACATCAAAAATATAAAAAGATTGGAGTTTCACGAACCTTCTGTTTTCACCAATTTTACATATTCAAAGACAAACTGTGCAGATTCCTTTTCTCTTTCTCCAAAAAATTTCCTTCTTACAAAACCCTTGCACAAGCTCAATGTCAACATTAGTGTAACCAAAAACAACAAAACATTGGTACACACTTCAACTGAAAACCCATCAAAATAAAAGCTTCTATAAGAGGTAAATGCAAATGATGGCAGAAATCTCTCAAAACAGACCAACAGGTAAAGATTGATTTTTTCGAAGGCCTTATGTTTCTAAAATCAAAAAGTGCAGAACTGATGAAAGTTGCATAACAACTTGGAGAACAAGCACAGAAAAATGCAGCTCCATCCTACATACTGAGCTCCCTCATGAATTTTGACAATGCAGCACAAAAATCTGTCCCAGGACATCCACTTTTCACAACTCCTCTACTTCACATAAGTAGTTGAACTTGACACAAAAACCAAAACAAAAAGCATAAGGAGCAGTTATTACAGAGGTAATAACTTCCAAGACTCGACAAAACTCTTGGGTTATCTCCCAACAAGTAATTTTCTTTAAAGCCTTTAAGTTAGGCTCGAAACTTCCAAAGATGCTCACATAGGATATATATATTTGAAGTGAAAGAGAGCATCAAGAAGAAAATAACCAATACACTTGAACCTAACCCACTTCCTATGCATGGGGGTATCATGAGAAACGAATTATTGAAACAAAAAACCACTAACATGGGAAGGCAAAACATATGCAACTTTAAAGCTTTCAACATAAAACGGGGAAACTTAACATCATTGAGATGCATAAAACCATGTTTCCCTCTCTCAAAATAACTTTCAGTAGCACTTTGAATAAAGTTGACAATATAACTATCACTGGAAACCACTTTATCATCAGAATAAGCATACTTACAGTCGCCAAAAAGAGGTCCAAGGTCATAGACTAGATCAATAAAAGCAAGTTGTTCCATCCTGAAATCTTTATTAGGCAAGCTATTTTCATAAGGAGCTTTAGCAAATTTGGAAAAGTTAAACTCATAAGAATTTCCGTCAAACTTAGTTAAAACTTTTCCTTTTTACAATCAATAATAGCTCCACAAGTGTTCAAGAAAGTTAAACCAAACATGATAGGACAAGTTTTGCTAGTTGCTGAATTAAGCACTAGAAAATCAGCAGGATATTTAATCTTACCACAAAGAACCTCCACATCTCTTACAATGCCAATGGGGCAAATGGTTTCCTTATTAGAAAGGTGAATAACCACATCAATGTCCTCAAGCTCACAAGGACCAATCTCATGCATAATTTCCTTGTAAATCTCATAAGGAATAGCACTAGACCTAGCACCAATATCACATAAACCATAGTATTAATGATCACCAATTTTAACAGAAAGCACATGAACACTAGCTTTTCTAGACTTACTAGGATGAGAGATAATATTGGAAGCGTCTTCATAGAAGACAATGTGCTCATCCTCTCTATTTCTAGTGACAGGGTCTTTCACAATAGCTACCATAGGTTCAACATTCAATTCCTTACCAGGCTCCACAGTTTTCATTTTACCTTTGTTATTTGCACTAATAATCATAGAATACTCCTTTACCTTAGCTGGGAAAGGCATTTTCTCAACATGGGGTTCAGGCACACTGTGATTACTAGTACAAATTTGAGTACTTCTAATAGGAACATGACTAACAACATCTTTATACGGAGCATGGTACTTATTCCACTTCTTCTTTGTGATTTATATGTAAGAGGCAAAGGCCTTGAAACATTTGGCAATACTTTGGGAATCAAGCCTAAACTTATTGCAAATATCACGGAAGTTATCAGTACCCATAAAAGATTTAATGCATTCATAATCATAGTTTATACTTGACTTTCTTCCTTTGTCATTCTCCCAAGCCTCAGTGTTATCTTGAATAGGGTCTAAGAGATCCCATTTAGCTTCTTCCTTCATACGTGTGAATGATCCAGCACAAGAAGCATCTAGTAAATCTTTATCATGAAGAGAAATCCTAGCATAAAAGTTATTGAGAATAATATTGTTAGGGAGTTCATGAATAGGACATTTAAGAATTAGTAACTTCAATCTACCCCAAGCTTGAGCTGTACTCTCTCCATCAAGAGGCCATAAGTTATTTATAAGACTTCTATCCTTATGGATTTTACTGGGAGGATAAAATTTAGAGTAAAATAGAGATGCCATCTCCTCCCATTCCATGGATTATCCATTCTTTAGCAGCTTATACCATGCCTCAGCTCTCCCTTTCAAGGATATGGATAGTAACTTATTCTTCACCTTTTAAGTTGTGATACCTGCACACTTAAACAACCCGCATAATTCATGGATAAAAAGCAAGTGATCACCGGGATGGACATTTCCATCCCCAAAATAATAATTATCCATAACACGATTAACAATACTGGTAGGTATCTTAAAAGGATCTATCTCAACAGGAGGTGGTTCATATACTACCCTAGCAGCGGTAGTAGTTTTCCCAAACAGAAAACCAAGTGGTTTATCCATATTGGAAACAAAGTAACAAGCAGTAGCAAGAGCAATACTCACAGTGAATGTTTCCCTTACCAGTTCCACTCTTCAATAGCGCTTCACTCCCCGGCAACAGCGCTAGAAAATAGTCTTGATGACCCACAAGTATAGGGGGTGTATCGTAGTACTTTCAATAAATAGGAGTGTCGATCCCAACGAGGAGCAGAAGGTACTGAACAGTGGTATGGAGAAGGAAATCCCTGTGAATACTTAGCAAACGGATTTTTAGTGGTTTTCTGACAAGGCAACAAAACAAAGAGAAAGTAACAGAAGTAACGAACAAACGAAGCTAGTCGCCCAATACTATCTTAGCAAAGGACAAGCCGATGAAAATACTTATAAGGACCAAACGTTCTCGAGGACACATGGGAATTCTGTCAAGTGCTTTCGCTTCAAATAGCTGAGTACTCTTCTTTGGTGTTTGTAAGTGTTGTGTGGGTGTACCGGTGCTAACATATCGCCCTTCCTAGGACTAATACATACTTGTGATTAAACCCCCTACAAACATCCGTAACTAAAGGAACGTAATTAAGATATAAATCTAACCACAGCCTTAAACTCTGAGATCGTACGCTCCCTTGTGCAAAGGTGTCCTAACGGGGGTTCAGGTTTCTGTCACTCAGGCAACCCCATGATTAGTAGCCAAATACACATTGCATTCCCCTAGGCCCATAAATGGTGAAGTGTCATGTAGTCGACGTTCACATGACACCACTAGAAGAATAGCACCACAACTTATATACTAAACCATTGAATAATAACTCATCACAGATTCACTACTAACAACATGACTTCTCCCATGTCCTCAAGAACTAAACGAACTACTCACAAGACATCATATGGATCAAGATCAAAGATGATACGATAATGGGTAACAATCTGAACATAAACAATAATCCAATGGTTTCACTCACAAGCATCAACTACAATAGTAATCAACACCTGGAATGTTTCCCCTAAGAACAAAAGCAATATCCAACACAATTATTATAGCAGGACGGAGTGGTGGTAATGGTGCTGGTGGAGATGATGGTGTGGATGATGATGATGATCCTGATGAAGCCTAACTTGATGACGGTGTTGATGGCGACGGTTCCCCTCCTCCGGGAAGGAATTCCCACGGCAGAAATCTGTCTGCCAGAGAGATCTTTCTCTCTCGGTGTTTTCCGCCCCTAGAGGCGGCGGAAATCTATCTGTGGTAGCTCCCTTGGTATTAGGGTTTCATAGGGAAGATATAGGCGAAGGGGCGGAGTCGGAGGCCAGACAGGTGGGCCACACCTTCCGTAGGCGCGGGGTCAGGTGGGCCCACGCCTAGGGGGGTGTGGGCCCCCCGAGGCCCATCTCCATTCCTCCTTGTGGCTTCCTTCGTCTTCTAGTAAAATAATATGTTTCCATATTTTTCTGGTATTTTTCTGATCTTCGCGAAATTGCACCGAAATACCTTCTTTTCCATCAGAATCCAGACTCCGGCAGTCCATCCTCCAAGAATCATCCAACATGCATAAACAGATGAAAAGCCATAAGTAATACCTCATAATAAGACAAATATGAATGAATAGAGGTAAATCATGATATAGAAAGGTGATGCAAATTGGGGGTATCACAAAGCTAGATCGAGATCTAGTTAAGGCACAAAAATCAATCGAAGCGGCTAGAGCCATGGAGACGGAGTATAATAACCTGCTCAAGCAGCAAAGAACAAGAAAGCTCCAACTCACTTCGTCATCAATCCCGGCATATGACATAACTTGGGTTGGGGTCCGACGAAGTTGGCACAAGCTATGCCTTACATTGACAAGGAGGGAAAGAAAGTCATGCCAACGCCGGCCCTCAACATGGTTGTAGCCAAGACTGTACTATAGTAGGATAGATCGCCTGAGGCCCTGGATCAAGTCTATGACCTCATTGCGAAAGCTGTCAAATAGCAGGAAAAGGCCACCTCTCAGAAGCTGGAGCCTTACCCGACATATTGTCAGTCTAGCGCGCCAAGGCAGCCACGGGCAAGATCTCCTCATGATGTCAGATCTCAAACAAGCTCATCAGAACAAAGACAGAGGGAGGCACGCAACAGGACTAACGCTATCCCCATATATTCCGACCATGGAGAAAAAGCTCATCCTCGGTGTTTGCCACCACCGCCCCGTCATCCCCGGCATCATGAAGATCCCAAGGCTCACCATTGCATGAGCATTCCTCCACCTATATGCCCCCAGGGCGGCATCATAATCTGTGATAATGTGGAGTGGCCTCGGCATGATGGAGAACATAGTGGCAACCATGGGCATAGGAGCTGGTCGCACCATGAACCGATGAGTCCAACAAGCAACCTCTATAGGCGTGAGGTGTCGCGGGAGGGGAACAGAAAGAAAGCTAATCCACCGCCACATCCGCCACAATCGCCAGCCAGCAGCCACCATGGAGGAGAAGGTCTAAATCATTCACGCAACCCTTCCCATGGCGGCGATAAGAAAAAGGCAAACCTCGAGCCGTATTATGCGCGTTCACACTTGGACAAGATCTACGAGGCCCAGGAAGGATAATACCTGGGACCATGTTGCTTTGTCCAAGTGATATGGGCCACCACTTACCCCAAGGGTTTTCAGATTGACAAGACGATCAAGCCCTATGACGGCATCACCCGACCAGCTACGTGGTTGTATGATTATAGCAAAGCGGTCAAGATCGTAGGGGCCAACCCCATTGTCGTTGTCAAGTACTTCCCACTGATGTTGACGGCCACTGCCCGCCAATGGATTGATGACTTACCAGAGAAGTCCATATGCAATTGGTTAGACATGTATGAAGCGTTCACCAAAAATATTGAGGGTACATATAAACGTCCCTACACTATCGGCGTCCTGCTCAGTGCATCCAGGAAAAGGACGAGTCATCACGGGCCTACCTTTCTCGTTGCCTCGACATGAAAAAGTCCTACGTAGGAGTGCACGATTAAACTGCTATGACCGCCTTCATCGATGGCTTGGAAAAGGGAACTTTTCTCCAGCATACATTGAAGCGCATGCAGGACAATCACAATCAGTATCTCCATTGGATGATCTCCTTGGCCAGTGAGTTCGCGGCCGCTGACAATGATGCTCGCAGCTCTTTGCCGGCAATAGCTATACGAACCTAAGCCAAGAGGAACAACAACAATAAGCAGAAGAACCCGCTAGAATAAAAGCAATCCTCCGACATGGTTGCCATGAAATTCGTAGGCACAGGCGAAGGTGGACAACGTGGCCGAGGCCGGGGGCTGGTCGTGGGCAGTAGCGCGGTAGTGATACTTCCGTGGCAGTGCCCCGTGTTCCCCAGACGTACAAGGAGTACCATGCAATGTCGTGCTTTGTACACCTCAAAGACAATGGAAAAGCCACTCACACCAACCGCCAATGCAAGTCTGGCTACAAGAAAATCCGGAAGAACTAACTGTGAGGAAAGGGCAAAGGGAAGAAGAAGGAATAGGAGTCCAAGGATTAAAGTGACAAGGATGAGGACGTAGACCCCAAGCACACCGACAAGGGCGATGGGAATGTAAAGAACCCCTTCACGAAGAAGGCCCCATCTACCACACGTTCCTTGGCACCCCAACTGTCTGAGCACAAAAAACCTCAATGAGGATACTGATGGCCCCTACCCCCAGTTCCCCAGTACCTACGCTTGTCGGAAGTTACAATCAATTGGGACATGACAGACCACCCCGACCTTGTTCCAACAGAGAACCAATATTCCATGGTCATCAACCCCTTGATTGACGACAATGGGTTCACCAAGTGCCTGGTGGATAGTGGAAGCATCATCAACATCATGTACCTGGATACACTACTGTCAACACCCGGATTTTTAATCACAGATGCCTATTATGCCATACATCGCAATCCCAGGATTACCATTTTTGTGAGACATAATAGATTGGATACCACAGTACATCATCCATTACAAACCATACATAAGGTCTTACACAAATAAGGATCTCATGATCTAGTTCTTAATACAATTCAATCAGCAGAATAACGTAATAATAACGATAGCGTAGGCGAAGCTCCATCTTCATGGTCACAGGCAATGCTCATGATGGGAGATCATCCTAGTTGTCGTAACCTTCTTGCGGTCCATCTTCCTGATACTCCTCTTCATAGTCTGGCCATGGGAATAGCCAGGGACAAAGCCATGAGTACTTTTTAAGTACTTGCAAACTAATATTAACAAGTGAAGTGGTTTTGGAATAGGAAGTACTAAGCTCTAGGGTTTTTTTGCAAAAATCCAGGTTTACCTTAACTAAGTTTAGAAGTAAAGAAAGCTAGTTGAATGTTTTATAACACCTAAGTGGGAACTTGAATTTCATGTCACAACTCTGTTGTGGCCAAGCCAAGTCATAAATCATTTCATAAGTCATTTTGAAAACATCTGACGACGGAATAGTATGGCCACTCCAACTGTCCATAACCGCAGACGCGGCTATTCGAATAGTTTGACACTCTGCAGAGATGGTACACTTTCACCACAACATTCGATACATCCATCAGGAACAAATCCTAAATTCACCATACTTAGTATGCGGATAATCAATCCTAACCTTTTCATTACACGCCCTAGTATAGGCACCTCTCCTATGAGTTTGGCCTCCCAACCATGACCAACTGTCATCCTGGGTACTGCACAGGTGGACAATCTTCACAGGGTAGCGTCATCTCAAACCTTGGCCGCAAGGCAACCCATACTAAGATATATAAATTTCCAGTCAAGCCCTACCCAATTTTCGGGTATTGTGGTTGTACGGTAAAATTGGAATGGTATCGCATCTAGACAACCATCAGTTTTATAAAGGGCTAAGGCTCATGCCTTAACATTTTCATTATCAAAATCATCCGGTGTTCAAGAACACATGTCAAATCATTTCAGTAGAATGACTCATCATTCTAAGGTTTTCATAACCATTTTCACCAAGTATTCCCATCTAAAGTTGATCAAGTTTTATGCTTAGCACTAGCATCTACAAGTGGGGGTGATAATCAGGTGTGAATGATCTAAGTTCAATCTCATGCCTTAGGATGACATCAAGATTATCTAACTTAGGTCAAGTTTTATGCTCCTTATGCTACCTGCAATTATCTTTCTAGAATCTACAAGCCATTAAGTAAACTTTTGATAGAAAGCTTTAATAAAGCAATAAAGTACTAAATTTGCAAGTAAAACTAGGATGGGTATCATCAAATGGGTATAAGCTTGCAAGTAGAAATTGTATGGTTTATCTTGGTAAGCTAGTAGTATAAGCTTGCTAATATGCAAGTGTTAGCTTGCTCAGTTAATAGCTTGCCTTGTGCAGAGCAATGGTTGAAGTTCTCCTCGGCTTCTTCCTCATAGTATCCTTGGTCGGTACTAGCGTCTATAAATAAATGTGAGGTACACAATCACCACACAATTCTATTTATCACCCAAAGGGTCACACTAGATGATCTAGCATTATCACTATTATCACAAAGATTAAAGCACTTGTCCTATTTATTTTATTTTAGAAAAGTAATTTCTACTCATTGTAAAACTACTTAAAATTTAATATTCTCCAACTAAAACATGGGATAATGTTGACACGTCATCACCACACATTTCAGTACTTGGGAATGTGATTTAAAGTGGTGTCACAATTTAATAAGGTTTAACATTTTTATTTTTATTAATTAAAGTGACTAGAATGGCCTATGAGGCATTCTTTTATTACTTGATGATTATTTCTGCAAGTAAACCTATATACTTTTATATATTCTGAAAGGTATGGTTAAATGTGATTTTTGAGAGTTGGAATCAACTCAAAAGCTTTCATGGTTGAATTTTGAAAAAAAATTGAATGTAGAAAAGCTTCTACCTTGTTATTTTTACCATGGGTGATCTACAATTCCAAATGAATTGAATCAAACGGTCTTGGATTAAGCACTCCGGTACCTTTCTAAAAAATTGGGTTCATGCATTTTGGTTTAGTGAATCGAGCTGGGTTGATTTTTGAATATAGGTACAGTACTGAGTTTGAAATTAAATGAATAAACCTAAGTTTGAATTGTTGGGTCACGTGGGAGGTTTAACTGGGCCGGCCCACAACGCACAGGGCGCACGCGGGCTGGTTAAGTGAGCGACCCCACTCGTCAGTGAGACAGCGAGTGGTGAAGCGGTATGGGGCAATCTAGGTCGTGCGATCTGTTCTAATTCTACGGCTCTGGTTCATCGTCCACGCCTGAACAGGACGCGACGAACACGAACCCTAGAGCGGCCAGTGGGGGTAACGAGGGCTCACCAGGGTGCTGGTGATGGTCGGAGATGGGGGCGAACTACGAAGTCGACAACGACGATTCTCCTGGTATCGGCAGCTCCCTCTTGGGGCGGCTTCAATCAACGGAGCCTCTCCTCCTCTACAGTGGAAAACTCTGGTGAAATTCTGGCCACCTGGTGCTCGCCTTGCTCCGGGAGGGAGTGTGTGTGATCAGTGAGAGGTGGGGAGTGAGATGGTGTGGAGAGTTTTGAGCTGGGAGGGCCTATATTTATAGTGGCTGAAGGGGACCGATGGTCGCGGGTGGAGCTCGTCGTGGTCGTCGGCACAATGTGCTAATGGCGTGGGAGACGATAGGGGGCAGTGTTGTGCTCCCTGGCGAAGCTCAACCGAACGCGGCGTGGGGTGGTGTTGAACGGTCGGAACGTCGCGGTGCTCTAAGCGGGTCCGACGACAAGTTTAATGGCGCACAGCGTGCGTGGTCTGCGCGGCGGTGAATGAGGTTGTCTGGCAGGGTGCTGGCGATCACATATGCAAACAGCGAGGGCGGCGCCAGGTCTGTGGGCTGGTGTCGCATGCGGCGCTCTGGCGCGTTCTCGACTCGCATGCAGAGATACTGGGCATGAGCTTGGCGTGTGGTCCAGTGGATGGCTACACTCGGGGCTTGGACAGGGGGTGGCGATGGACGGTGTTGTGTGTCCTAGACAAGGTTGACGAGGCTAGTGCTTCCTCTAGATCGCTGGCGACATGGGGGCGGCAATGGTGCTCTCGGCATGGTCACCATTGATGGCTATGCTTGCTCAAAGTGGTGCTAAGTATTGTTAAAGAGGCTAGATGATCTACTGAGAGCTTGCTGCAACCAAAGAGGGAAGAAGGTTGGCCACAATCACTGCTACAAATAGTGTTTGATGTTTTGTTGTTTGCTGATCACAAGGTGTTTGCTGTGGGTTTGCTAGTTACATCTAGGGAGTATATGGTTAGCAGGATTGGTCAAGGGGCACTGGTTTGGTTGGGTTTTGAAAAGGTTTGATCTTCACATATGTTATAGATTCAATTTTAAATTGTCATTTGAATGAGGTTGCCAAATGTTGTTGTAAGTTTGAAAGGTGCACTTTGATTCACTTTTACTTGGTCTAGCAAGGGGTGAAAATAATTGTAAAAGTTTCTGTTTGAAATCTTGGACTAGAAACACTCAAAGTGGCCTAGTGAGCAAGATTGGCAAAACTGACCATTTGCCTTATTTGATTTGTTTTTGATTTTCTCTTGATTTGTTTCTATGATGTTGTTTTCACCTTTAAACCATTCCTTGCTATTTAGGTTAATCACACAAGTCCATTCATGCATTCATACAATCATCACATAAACACATGTATTCATAATGGTTTTGATTTAATAAAAGTTTTTGTTAACCCTAATTTTAGTGATTAGAGTTTAGTAACCATGATCAATATTTTTGGGATGTTATAACTACACAAGATGAACTTGACAGATACCAACCTAAGGCGGACAAGAACCATGTTCCATGGCATTGTTCCTGACCGGGAGGCTCGGTCTCTTGGGTGCATCACCCTTCCGGTCGCCTTTTGTGATGTTAACAATTACCGCCAAGAGCGCATGACCTTGTGTCCTCTTAAAGAGCGTGTCCCACGTCATATTTAGATGCAACATCTTGCACCCCTTCATGGCCAAACCATGCTTTGTTTACAACAAGATCAAGATACCCAGACCAAATGGTGTCATCACCGTTGCCGGAAGTTTTGAAAGGCACGGGACTGTGAAATTAGAGAACTAGCGTGTGACACCCCCGAGATTAAGGCTAGACAAATCCCAGACCTTCGTCTGAACATAAGCCTAACCTAATCTCGAAAGCGTACAAAGAAAGAATAGGTAACACAACAGTGACCCTACGACACAAAAATTTATTACAGCAAGCTCATAACTGAGCGAAGAACCAAAATATTGCAAGCAGAGGTCACTGACCACAAGACATCAAACAACGGAATGTAGGGGTTCGTAGCATGGAAAACAAAAAAATTCTACCGCATGCAAACAAACAAGCCAAGATCTATCTACTAGATTGTAGCAACGAGTCGATAGAGGAACTCACCCTCGAAGATTCCAAAGTGTTTAAGGAGAGCAGATTCTCGTGGGTGATGTAGTCGTACTCTTGCCGATCTCAAGATCGCGTAGACGATCCTTCCGGCGCTGCATTCCGGCAGCGCTTCCGTAGTCGTTCACACGTTCGGTACTCGATGAAGACCTTCCTCTCCCTTGTTCCAGCAGGCAGCGGAGGTTGTAGCACTCTCCTCGCGATTCCGGCAGAACGACGGCGTGGTACTGGAAGTAGAGGGGAGATCTCGTAGGGCTTCGCCTTAAGCCGGAGCGAGTATGGTGGACTATGAGAGAGGCCTTGGTGATCTAGGGTTTAGAGGCACCGAGTGAGGAGGCTAGGCTGGCGTATAGGGCTTGGGGAGAGCCCCAACTCGGCGGCTAGGGCAAACCCTAGGGCGGCGGCGACTTGTGGTGGCCGGCGGCTAGGGCTAGGGTTTTGGTGGAGAGAGGTGTAGGGAAGAGGGGGCACCCCTGCCCCTTCTTTTATAGGTGGGAGGGCGTCGGCCAAGGGGAGGGAGTCCTCCCCCAAGTCGTCCTCCTTGGCCGGCGGGTGGAGGGAGAGGAACTCCTCCCCAAGTAGGTTTCCTACTCTCCCTCCACCAAGCAAAATTGCCGTTTGACTTTTCAAATTGGCGTTTGACTTTTCAAACTAGGATTTGATTTTTCCCTTTATTTTGCCCAGCCATGATACCTAGTACATGATGCAACCATTACACATTCTCATGACACATTCATGTACCCTTCCCCTCCGGAGTGCCGGACCTTCCGGAACCTTCTAGAACATTCCCGATGAAAACACCGGAATCATTCCCCAACTCCGAAACAGGACTTTCCTTATATGAATCTTATTCTCCGGACCATTCCGGATCTCCTCGTGATATCCCGGATCCCATCCGAGACTCCAAACAACATTTAGTCTCTTACTCATCATTCCATAACTACTCAACAACATCGAATCCTTAAGTGTGTCTCCCTACGGTTCGTGAATTATGCGGACATGATCAAGACACTTCTCCGAACAATAACCAATAGAGGAATCTGGAAATTCATATGGCTCCCACATATTTCTACGATTACTTTGTGATCGAATGAACCACTTACATACGATACCAATTTCCCTTTGTCTCACGATAGTTTACTTATCCGAGGTTTTGATCGTCGGTATCTGTGCATATGGATGGACAAATCCACCAAGAGGGCCCAGAATATATATATTCGTCATATGGATGGACAAATCCCACTCTTGATCCATGTGTCTCAACCCATACTTTCCGAACACTCAATGCCACCTTTATAGCCACCCAGTTACGGTGTGGTGTTTGATGTCATCAAAGAATCCTTCCGGTGATGGTGATAAGCATGATCTCATGGTCGAAGGAATTAGGTTACTATGTATCAGAAAGCTTATAGCAATTGAACTATTAAAATGAATTGATCTTTATTCTACGCTTATCTATAGGAGTATGTCCATCATACCATTCTCCTAATGATATGATCTTGTTGTTAATAACATCTCAATGTTCATGATAGGGAAACCACAATCATCTATTAACCAACAAGCTAGTATTATGAAGAGGCTTTACTAGGGACTCTAATTTAGTTTACAAATCACATAAGTATTAATGATTCCTTGTTAATACTGTTATAGCATGAATATAAACATTTATCATAAACACAAAGATATAATAATAACTACATTTATTATTGCCTCTAGGGCATATCTCCAACAGTCTCCCACTTGCACTAGAGTCAACTAATCTAGATTACATGGTAATATACCGAACACCCATGGCAGTTTGGTGTTGGTCATGTTTTGCCCTCGGGAGAGGTTTAGTCAACGGATCCGCCACATTCAGATATGTGTGTACTTTGAAAATATTTATGTCACCATCTTGGACATGTTCTCGAATAGCGTGAAAATGTAGCTTGATGTGCTTTAGCTTCTTGTGAGACCTTAGTTCTTGCGCATTGGCTATGGCGCCCATGTTATCACAGTAGATAGACATTGGGTCCAGTGCACTTGGAACCACACCGAGCTCTGTAATGAACTCCTTCATCCATATCGCTTCTTGTGAAGCCTCCGAAGCAGCTATGTATTCCGATTCAGTTGAAGATCTCGCCACAATGCTTTGCTTTGCACTCCTCCAGCTAACTGCTGCACCATTCAAAGTAAATACGTATCCATATTGAGATTTAGAATCATTCGGATTGGTGTTCCAACTAGCATCTGTGTAACCATTAACAACGAGTTGTTCATCACCTTCATAAGAAAGAACCGTATCCTTAGTTCTTCTCAAGTACTTAAGGATGTTTTTGGCCGCTGTCCAATGATCCACTCCTGGATCACTTTGATATCTGCTAGTTAAACTAACCGCATATGCAATGTCGGGTCTAGTACATAGCATGGCATACATTAGAGATCCTATGGCTGAGGCATAGGGAGTCTTACTCATCCTTTCTCTATCTTCTGCCGTTGCTGGACTTTGAGTTTTACTCAAGGTCATATTGGGCAACATGGGCATGAACCCTTTCTTGCTATCTTCCATTCCAAACCTCTTTAGAACTTTGTTCAAATATGTACTTTGTGACAATGATATTAGGCGTCTCGATCTATCTCTATAAATCTTTATGCCTAATATGTATGTTGCTTCGCCAAGATCTTTCATTGAAAAACTATTATTTAAATATTCTTTGACACTATTAAGAAGGTCTATATCATTCCCAATTAACAATATGTCATTTACATATAGTATTAAGAATGCTACAGAGCTCCCACTCACTTTCTTGTAAATACAAGCTTCTCCATAAGTTTGTATAAAACCAAAACTTTTGATTACGTTATCAAAACGTTGATTCCAACTTCGGGATGCTTGCTTCAATCCATATATGGACCGTTGAAGTTTGCACACCTTGTTAGCATCTTTAGGATCGACAAAACCTTTGGGTTGCATCATATACAACTCTTCATCAATGTCTCCATTGAGGAACGCTGTTTTGACATCCATCTGCCATATATCATAATCATAATATGCAGCGATTTCTAACATAATCCTCACAGACTTTAGCTTCGCTACTGGTGAGAAAGTCTCGTCGTAGTCAACTCCTTGAATTTGTCGAAACCCTTTTGCAACAAGTCGAGCTTTATAGACAGGAACATTACCATCAGCATCTGTTTTCATCTTGAAAATCCATTTGTTCTCGACAGCCTTCCGGCCATCCGGTAAGTCCACCAAAGTCCATACTTGGTTTTCGTACATGGATCCAATTTCGGATTTCATGGCGTCTTTCCATTTATTGGAATCTGGGCTCATCATCGCTTCCTCATATGTCGCAGGGTCATCGGTGTTGTCCACCAACATGAAACTCATAACGGGATTATACCAATCAGGAGTGGTACGAGTTCTCGTTGACCTGCGAGGCTCTGTAGCAACTTCAACCGAAGTTTCATGATCATCATCATTATCTTCCTCTCTTAATGGTGTAGGCGCCACAAGGACTACTTCCGGTGCTGCGCTACTCACAAGTTCGAGAGAACGTTCGACAACCTCGTCGAGTTCTACTTTCCTTCCAGTCATTTCTTTCGAGAGAAATTCTTTCTCTAGAAAGGATCCATTCTTGGCAACGAAGATTTTGCCCTCGGATCTATGATAGAAGGTATACCCAATAGTTTCCTTCGGGTATCCTATGAAGACGCATTTTTCCGCTTTGGGTTCAAGCTTGTCCGGCTGTAACTTCTTTACATAGGCTTCGCAACCCCAAACTTTAAGGAAAGACAATTTAGGTTTCTTCCCAAACCATAATTCATACGGTGTCGTTTCAACGGATTTAGATGGTGCCCTATTTAAAGTGAATGCGGCTGTTTCTAATGCATAACCCCAAAACGATAGCGGTAAATCTGTAAGTGACATCATAGAATGAACCATATCTAAGAGAGTTAGATTACGATGTTCGGACACACCATTACGCTGTGGTGTTCCCGGCGGTGTCAATTGTGAAAGTATTATGCATTTCTTCAAATGCTCTCCAAAACTCGTAACTTAGATATTCACCTCCACGATCAGAACGTAGAAATTTAATCTTCTTGTTACGTTGACTCTCTACCTCACTTTGAAATTCCTTAAACTTCTCGAAAGTTTCGGACTTATGTTTCATGAAATAGATATACCCATATATACTCAAGTCATCCGTGAAGGTAAGAACATAACGATAACCACCGCGCGATGCTACACTCATTGGTCCACACACATCAGTATGTATGATTTGCAATAAGTCCGTAGCTCGCTCCATCATACCAGAAAATGGAGTGTTAGTCATTTTACCCATCAGACATGCTTCACATCTTTCAAGTGATTCGAAATCAAGTGATTCAAGAAGTCCATAGGAATGGAGTTTCTTCATACGCTTCACTCCGATATGACCAAGATGACAGTGCCACATATAGGTCGACTTATCGCTCAATTTCAAACGTTTAGCTTCAATGTTATTAATATGTGTATTTCCACTATCGAGATTCAATAAGAATAGACCATCTATCAAAGGTGCATGTGCATAAAACATATTACTCATATAAATCGAACAACCATTATTCTCGGACTTAAACAAGTAACCATCTCGCAATAAACAAGATCACAATATAATGTTCATGCTTAACGCAGGCACCAAATATCAATTATTTAAGTATAAAACTAATCCTGGTGGTAGATGAAGAGGTAGCGTTCCGACCGCGATCACATCAACCTTTGATCCATTTCCAACGCGCATCGTCACCTCGTTCTTCGCTAGCTTCCGTTATTCTGCAACACCTGTTTCGAGTTACAAATATGAGCAACCGAACCAGTATCAAATACACAGGCACTACTACGAGTACTAGTGAGATACACATCAATAACATGTATATCGGATATACCTTTCTTCTTGATGTTGCCGTTCTTCAAATCCGCCAAGTACTTTGGGAAATTCCGCTTCCAGTGACCCTCTCCCTTGTAGTAAAAGCATTCAGTATCAGGCTTAGGTCCAGCTTTGGTCTTCTTCGCCGGTGCGGCAACTTTCTTACCACCCTTCTTGAAGTTTCCCTTTAGCTTAGACTTGCCTTTCTTGAATTTGGTGGTCTTATTGACCAACAACACTTGATGCTCTTTCTTGATCTCCACTTCTGCAAATTTCAACATGGAGAAGAGTTCTGGCAACGTCTTGTTCATGCTTTGCATATTGTAGTTCATCACAAAGTTCTTGTAACTTGGTGGTAGTGATTGGAGGACACGGTAAATCCCCAAAGCATTAGGAATCATTATACCCATCTTTGGAGTTTGTTTGCGTGCCCAGAAATCTTAAGCACGTGCTCACTGACGGAGTTGCCCTCTTACATCTTGCAGTTAAAGAACTTTTCAGAAGCCTCATAACTCTCAACTGCCGCGTGAGTCTCAAATATCAATTTGAGTTCACGGACAATATCATGTGGGTCATGGTTCTCATACCTTTTCTGAAGCTCCGATTCCAAACCATACAAGATAGCACACTGAACTGTGGAGTACTGATTCTTCCGAGCGAGGTAAACATTCTTTACCTCATTGTTTTTCAACTTTTCTTTCTCTAGGAACGCATTAAAATTGATGGTAGGGGCCGCCATTGATCTACAACATATTTGCAATAGTTTAGACTAAGTTTATGACAAATTGAGTTGTAATTAATAGTTAAATTAATCTAGGTGAACTCCCACTCAAAACAATATCCCTCACATTGTTTTAGTGATCACACGAACCAAATCCACCACATAAAAACCGATCATCACAAGAGTTGATGTCACTTCAATGGAGAACAATCAACATGTTCATCATATCTACTATATGACTCATGCTTTACCTTTCGGTGATACATGTTCCGAGACCATGTCTGTACATGCTAGGCTCGTCAAGATAAAACCTTAGCTTCTGCATGAGAAAATCTGGCTTGCTCACGTTGTATACATTTGCAGAATCTAACACACCCGATCATCACGTGGTTCTTCGAAACAACAAGCTTTAGCAACGGTGCTTACTAAGGATGAACACTTTAAAACTTGAAATTTATGTGCATGAGGGATCATCTTATAATGCTACCGTCGTTAACTAAGCAATACAAGATGCATAAAGGATTAACATCACATGCAATTCATAATATATGATATGATATGGCCTTTCTTCTTGTGCTTCCGATCTCCATCTTCAAGCACAAACATGATCTCCATCATCACCGGTATGGCGTCAAGGTTAATGGCGTCGCTTCATGGTTGTCGTCCACCAGCTTCAACTATTACAACTACTTTGAATAGACACGTGGGTCTTAACAGAAATTAAATACAACCATATGGCTCCTGCCGGTTGCCAACTTACAATAAGGATCATTGCATACATCAAATATAATCACAATCATGGCCATATCACATCACAGCACACCCCTGCAAAACAAAGTTAGACACCTCTAATTTTCTTTGCATATTTTACGTGGTTTGGGGCTTTCAATAAGTGTCGATCTAACTTACGAACAAGAACCACAACATTGATGTTTGAACTATCAAGTGCCCATTGTAAATTGGATCTATACTATAATGGGAGAGACAGACACCCGCAAAGCCACTTATGCAATACAAGTTGCATGTTGAGCGTGGAGCAAGTCTCATGAACGATGTCATGTAAGGTTAGCCCGGGACGCTTCATCCCATCATACCGCAAGATGCAAAGTACACAAGAAGCAATTGATAATAAAAGCACCACCACCCACAATGACCATTGTGTTCTACTCGTGCAACAGATCTACATATAGACACGGCTCTGATACCACTGTAGGGGTTCGTAGCATGGAAAACAAAATATTTCTACCGCATGCAAACAAACAAGCCAAGATCTATCTACTAGATTGTAGCAAAGAGTCGATAGAGGAACTCACCCTCGAAGATTCCAAAGTGTTTAACGAGAGCAGATTCTCGTGGGTGATATAGTCGTACTCTTGCCGATCTCAAGATCGCGAAGACGATCCTTCTGACGCTGCGTTCCGGCAGTGCTTCCGCAGTCGGTCACACGTTCGGTACTCGATGAAGACCTTACTCTCCCTTGTTCTAGCAGGCAGTGGAGGTTGTAGCACTCTCCTCGCGATTCCGGCAGCACGACGGCGTGGTACCGGAAGTAGAGGGGAGATTTCGCAGGGCTTCTCCTTACGACGGAGCGAGTATGGTGGACTATGAGAGAGGCCTTGGCGATATAGGGTTTAGAGGAACCGAGGGAGGAGGCTAGGCCGGCTGCTAGGGCTTGGAGAGAGCCCCAACTCGGCGGCTAGGGAAAACCCTAGGGCGGCGGCGACTTGTGGTGGCCGACGGCTAGGGCTAGGGTTTTGGTGGAGAGAGGTGTAGGGAAGAGGGGGCACCCCTTCCCCTTCTTTTATAGGTGGGAGGGTGCCTGCCAAGGGGAGGGATTCCTCCCCCAAGTCGGCCTCCTTGGCCGGCGGGTGGAGGGAGAAGAACTCCTCCCCAAGTAGGTTTCCTACTCTCCCTCCACCAAGCAAAATTGCCGTTTGACTTTTCAAACTAGGATTTGATTTCTCCCTTTATTTTTCCCAGCCATGATACCTAGTACATGATGCAACCATTCCACATTGTCATGACACAATCATGTACCCTTCCCCTCCGGAGTGCCGGACCTTCCGGAACCTTCTAGAACATTCCCGATGAAAACACCGGAATCATTCCCCAACTCCGAAACAGGACTTTCCTTATATGAATCTTATTCTCCGGACCATTCCGGATCTCCTCGTGATATCCCGGATCCCATCCGAGACTCCGAACAACATTCAGTCTCTTACTCATCATTCCATAACTACTCAACAACATCGAATCCTTAAGTGTGTCTCCCTACGGTTCGTGAATTATGCGGACATGATCGAGACACTTCTCCGAACAATAACCAATAGAGGAATCTGGAAATTCATATGGCTCCCACATATTTCTACGATTACTTTGCGATCGAATGAACCACTTACATACGATACCAATTTCCCTTTGTCTCACGATAGTTTACTTATCCGAGGTTTTGATCGTCGGTATCTCTGCATACCTATTTCAACCTCGTTACCGATAAGTACTTTTTTCTCGTTCCCGTGTTATGTGATCCCTTGTGATCCAGTCACATGCTTGCAAGCTAATTGGATGACATTCCACCGAGAGGGCCCAGAGTATATCTATCCGTCATATGTATGGACAAATCCCACTCTTGATCCATGTGTCTCAACCCATACTTTCTGAACACTCAATGCCATCTTTATAGCCACCCAGTTACGGTGTGGTGTTTGATGTCATCAAAGCATCCTTCCGGTGATGGTGATAAGCATGATCTCATGGTCGAAGGAATTAGGTTACTATGTATCAGAAAGCTTATAGCAATTGAACTATTAAAATGACTTGATCTTTATGCTCCGCTTATCTATAGAAGTATGTCCATCATACCATTCTCCTAATGATATGATCTTGTTGTTAATAACATCTCAATGTTCATGATAGGGAAAACACAATCATCTATTAACCAACAAGCCAGTATTATGAAGAGGCTTTACTAGGGAGTCTAATTTAGTTTACAAATCACACAAGTATTAATGTTTCCTTGTTAATACTGTTATAGCATGAATGTAAACATTTATCATAAACACAAAGATATAATAATAACTACATTTATTATTGCCTCTAGGGCATATCTCCAACACGGAATGACCTAAGAGGCCTGAAGCATGACGATGACGTCCAATCCATATATCCCAGACTGTCGACTGGGAACTCCAAGCTACTCGTCGATGTCGATGCCGTTAAGAACTCATCTTCTATGGTAACAATTACTCTGCTGCAAAAGTATCAACAAAGCAAGGGTAAGTACACGGTGTACTCCGTAAGACTTATGGCTGGTGGAGTTATTTTGCATAAAGTCATCTTTGTTTTGTAAAACAAGAGGGAGAAGAACCTCGACTAATCAGAATATTTTAAAAGGGGATAAGAGAGCGGTATCTCTAGCTTTGATCATATTTTGTTATCCATCAAATCATCATCAGCTGAACCTACCTAGGATCACCCCCTCGATCCCTGAGGAAGCTTCCTTAAGCACACATTTGTTAACTTGCCAAGTTTTACGATTAGGTTCAAGTTCTCTATGATCTTCACGTCCGTTCCCAAGTTCGTCCATAACGGCAGACACGTCTTTTCGAAAATATTAACAACCCTGCAGGGGTGTACAACTTTACCCACACGTACTAACCTTCTCTTAATGCCAGTACATTAGCCCTCTTCCTTGGAAGGCCGGCAGAGGGTGGTTAGACACGACCTTTTACCTTGCTTTCGCCGAGAGCATGAGTCACGCACTAGGGAGATGCCGCCGTAACGGGTCGAGTCCCAAAGCCGGTCCCTAATGATGTGTGCGGGGTTCAAGATTACAGATGCTGGGCATCTCTTGTTCCCGACCATGCTTACCTACTTGTTATGAATGTACCTCCTTCACCTCCATTCAAGAACAACCAAGATGCGTATGTCGAATGGAAAGCCCAAACTGTGTGACTCATGGAATCTACTTGGCAAGTTAGTTGGTCGAGGGGGTTTCCAGGCCCCCGTGTGGTTGTACGCTCGTCTTGGTTCAAGAGGCAAGAACATCGGGTCCTAGGGTGGCAAGTATGGGATTGCAAAAACCACAACCCACCATGGCCTCCCATACAAGCCTTAGCATGTTTATTATCCATCTCTGCTCTTACCACATCATCCTGTCATACTAGGTTCATTCTCAGCTCTGATTCATCAACCGGATGGACCAGTAGTAACAACTAAGCATGGCTAAGCACAACCGATGTAATAGCTCTAGCAACGCTTCACAAGCCAAACTCTAGTTATGCTAGGAGCCGTGGATCAGGGAATATAGGCTTCAAAGGAAACATGCATCAGATAGGATTACACTATCTATCGATAAAAGACTTTAGAATCGTATGCACATGGCAAGAATGAATTACTTTGAAAGCATAGGATTCATATGTATGTGTGGGGCTTCGCTTGGCTTTGGCAGTTGATATCCAGAAAGCAGAGTTCCGGACACCTGGTACTTGACTTGGTTATAGTTGGACAAGTATTGATCTTCAAGCTTTAACAATGTTGACCTCGGGCTTTGATCTTGATCTCGATATCGTATTCTACTGGAAAAGAACCAAACACCGGAAAGAAAGGGGAAACAATCAACATGACATCGATGCAATGATCAATCAAGGATGATGATATGACAAGTTGATTTGTACTGAAATTGAAACCCTAAACATGCTTGACAGTTTAATCGGGGTTCCGAGGGGTCCAAACCCTAATTCGGAAAAACACCGGAATCACCTATGAGGGTTACTATGTTCTTCTATTTAAACTTGTCATGTAAGTTGATTATTAATGCATGATTATAACTTAAAGAGGTAGGTCTCATTTTTCTGAACATTTTGATATATTATTTGTATTTTTCTGATTTAAAATGAATTAGTTATGAATTTCTCCATTTTTAATTCATTTTAAATCATTTTTGTAATATTATAAAATAATTTACATTTTGAAATTACTTTAACATTTTATTTAATCAGAAAACATTTCTGATATCTTATTTGACTTACAAGATGGACCCACCTAAATCAGCAATTATTATTTATAGAAAACAATTAATAAAACGAAGAGGGGATTTATGACCTCATGATGACGTCAGCATGATGTAAGCAATGGAGGTGCTCTCAGATTGAGCATTCCCCCATCGATCTGCTGCATGCGGGGCTTCGTGGGTGGGATGGTTGGAAAGAGGAGGTCAAGGCGGACCTGATAGCGGAGGCGCCGCCCGGATTTGGTCACCGGAGACGGCGACCCGAGAACAAACTGCGGCGGCAGCGGGGTCCTCGTGGGGAAGAAGAACCAGAGGGTGAGGGAGGAAGGGGAGAGCACTGGGAGGTGCAGGAGCTCACCACGAACACGACATTGAGGTCGACGAGGTCGGGAGAGGTCATCGAGGATGGACATGGCGGCCGGAGTCGGGGAAGGCGAGGTCGATGGCGACATTCCGTAGCACCCGCAGCCGATTCCTTCAGGGAGAAGCGTCAGGGCGATGAGGCGGAGATTCCTGCATGCTCGGCTGACCTTGGGGCGGCCAGAGATGGTGGAGCTCATCGGCGTCTGAGAAGCTAGGGTTTCGGCCCTGGGCAGAACGAGAGAGGGAGAGGCAGAAGGGAAGTGGGGCGCGGATAGGGTTCGTCGGTGGCAAGGCAGGTACTTGTAGGTGATCGGGGGCGGCAGCACGAAGTGGAGCACTGGCGGTCATCGCAACGCCGGTGAGCGGAGGAGGCAGCGACACCGAGCTACCTCTATCGCGAGGAAGACGATAGGCGAAGGGGTACGAGCCTAGGTGGGCTGCAGATGGGCCAGGCTGCGCTAGAAACTGGTGTGGGGCGCGTGCGAGAGGTGGAAAGGGGAGAGGGGAGTAGATGGGCTTGTCCTAGTAGGGTTAGGAGTGGATTTTTCTTTTTGGAATCTTTTTCTATTTTTTGTTTTTACTTTTCTCTTTTGTAAATTCATTTTAATTCTGTTTTGAATATTTCCAAAATACAAGAGCTTTGGAAACATTTCAAAAATACTTGAAGGGCCCTTGTAACAATTTGGGCTCCACACTACTTTTGGTGTTTCAAATAATCAAAACCATATGAAGTTTCAAATAGAGAGGGGAGTTATGGTTTAGGGTTTTGATCTATTTGTTGCACACATTTAAATGATGATGATGCTAGATGAATTCACAAACATTTCCTAATTACTATTTATTAAAACTAGCGTTGTTACAATTCTATCCCCCTTAAAAGAATCTCGTCCCAAGATTCCTAGGTAGGAAGATAGAAGGAACAGGGTTACACTAAACTTCGACGATCTTCTCGAAGAGGTTGATCCATGCCACCATGACGAGTGGACGAAGTGCTTTATAATCTTCGAGGTGGCTGCTCACACTAAGGAGTAGAGGGAATGACACAGAACCACAAACTGAGTATCTCATGGTTATCTCATGGATAGATGTTTCACAAACATCTCTAGAGCCAACAAACAGGAAACGCGTTAAGGTAACAGAGGAAAAAAGAGGAGAAGATGTAAGGGTGACACATAATTGGTCTTCATAAGGATTGAGACCATGGAACTTACATAAGAGTTTTGACTTCTGAGGGAAGGAGACTTCCAACATATGGAAAAAAGTTACAGACTTCGAGAGGTAAACCTCTACTGAATAGCTGAAGTAGATATTTACAGGTGGAAGAGATGGATACCAACAAAACCAAGCTGTTGAACTACTTTTGACCCAGAAGGTTCATTCTTTCATTCAACAAAAGTCTAAGAAAGAAAGATGTTTTGGGCAGAGGACTCGTAAGAGACACAAGGAATGTAAACAGAGAAACTATTGATTACCAAATCATAGTCGCTCTTCAAACACGTTTAAAAAATCGAGAAGGAAACTGTTTATTCATCCAGGACTACCAAAATCTTTGCCAATGATCTTCATATCACTTTACACCACCAAGATGAATAGTTTAGAAGACTCCTGATGACACAAGAAGAATGAAACTTCATTCTCAGACTCGTAGTACTTGTCATATCAAGACGCTTGCCATCATAAAAGGGTCTGGAGAATCGACCGAGAGACATTTAGCAACTCTACTTTAAATGTTCTCCTTGATGTTTGAGACACTGGTGTCAAACTATTGACAAGCCTTTAACCAATCATCAAGTAAAGATCGAACTTCAGATGCAAAGGAAACCATAAGCACAACTCCTACAATAAATCATAGAAGATGTCTTATGAGGGGTGGTTGTTATTGCTGATTCAAGATAATGCGGCAATAGGTATTTAGGCTGATTGTGCCAACTATTACATCAATCTTGCCAGAGTTACAATAGACCTGTGTCATAACCTTGAGGAACACCAACCATTATTGCTGCTCGAGATTCAACTTTGTTTAAGTGGAGAGATACTTTAGACTCAGCATGTCCAAATAGAAAGTGTGCAACATTTACCATAGAGGTAAAGTCACTAGATTCTCAAAAAACGGACTTCAGTGTCAAGCTCCAAAACATTATCTAGATTGCATATTCCATGTATTAGCAAGTTATCAGAAGATAATTGCACCTACATGAATTGTTTGCAGCAAAACACAACTGAATCCTTGATTAGGAAACATTTAGGAGGATGTAGAAGTTTTGTTGGACTTATTATCTTCCGTGAATGAATCAATCAGTGGCTTGGTGTGCTTGGAGGTTCTTCTCGATATGTGAAGATATGAACCTACCATATCAAGAATACTTCGCACATGCTTGACTATCTTAAAATGATTCCCGAGGAAACAAAGATAACTCTACTCCAATCCATGGCGGCATCTTTCAACTTTTGCACATGAACCAGAGAAGGTCAGTTCTAACATCCAGAACACATACTTCGAGATAACACGAAGATGGTTCTCAAAAGTTCCCAACATTAATGCCAACTGTTCCATATGAGTCTGATATAACATGGATAAGTTAAGAATGTTATCGGTGGGCTCAATAACAAACTTATCGAGACACTCCACTAAGATGGATTCATATGTTGTATAAAAAAGGCATAAATAATTGTCAGACCAGAGGACATGAAGATGTAATCGAGTGAAACATCACAAGTGGATACACCATCAAGATTGTCCTTGGAACTGAGTTTGTTTTGACAATTTCCCAAATCAAATCAAAGGAGGGAAGATAACATATCCAGAAAGGACATACTATCTTACTTCAGCACGAACAAAACTAGACATCCCTTTAAAGAGGAACAAAGTTGGATAGAACATTTGTCTTACCACTCTCCAAGTTGTTGTTGAAGCTCAACCAACTAGTTCAGGGTATCCAGTATTGATCCTTGCAAAAAGGAGCAGTTCAAAGAACTTGCTTGATCAAGAACTTGACAACACGGTCATGTGGCAACATGGCAATACTTCTAGAAGACATCAGGAATATCAGGGACCATCGATATGTCCCTTAGTTCGAGAGGAAAACTTGCTTGGGAAGGCAAGAAGACATAGTCTCAAAGCTTCGGCATGAGCCTAACTCTTTGACTGAAGAGGGTGTAACAGAATATCGAACTTGGTAGCACAATCATTCTTTGCTTAGTGATTAGATAACTAGTCACACTAGGAAAGACACAAATGTCCTTGGAGTTCAAAGCAATAAAAATTGCTAATAATCTCAGATGACCACATCAATACGCACACGCAACATTCCTAAGCACAAAAACTCAGAGGAAGGGTGGGATATATGTGTAAGAGCATCACTTCGTTAAAGGGTCATGAAACTTAGCACAACCTCTTAGTATAAAAGAGTGTGATACTTTAAGCTGAAACAGATAGAAGTTAATCAATGCTTCAAGGCTACAAACAACATGGTGTAATATGAAGCACTCATTCATGGACGTTGCATAGCCAATGATATTGGCATCAAGCGCATAGTTTGCCGTGGAGATTCCGACTTTGTTTCCCACTAGGTGGCTGGGACCTGGACACGATGAACCCTATGATGGCGACATACCGAGACGAAGTAGACGAGATAGCCAAGTGATTTGAAGGATACAAAGTCAAGTACATCAAAAGGGAGGAAAATGAGGCGGCAGATCTGCTATCAAAGCTTGGGTCTGCTCGCGAACTAATTCCCCAGGCGTTTTTCTGGAGCATCTACGGACTCCATCCGTGAAGGGAGCATACCCGAGAATCCGGATAGAGTTGACTCATTTGATAACGCAGTAACAATAACCTCTTTGGATTGGAAGAAACCGTTCTTGGACTACCTCGAAGACGGAACCTTGCCCGCCGACGAAGTCGAAAGCGGCAAATAGTACGTCGAGCAAAGGGCTATACCATAATAAATGGGCATCTCTACAAAAGAAGCACCACAAGTGTATTCCTAAAGTGCATTTCCCAGCAGCAAGGTATGGATATCCTTCATGAGATTCATCTTGGAGATTGCGGGTATCACGCCGCTCCCCGATAATTGGTCTCCAAAGCCCTCCGGCAAGGATTCTACCGGCTGACAGCGAAGTTGGATGCCGACAAGCTGGTTGAAACATGCATTGGGTGTCCATGTAATGCACGACAACTACATGTTCCAGCTGAAGAATTGCGAACTATACCAATAACTTCGCCATTCGCAGTCTGGGGGGCTTGACATGGTTGGTCCATTGGAAACAACACCTTGTGGGTTTACGCATCTGCTCGTAGTAGTTGGAAAATTCACTAAATGGATAGAAGCTAAACCCATTAGAAATCTTGATGGGGCAACAACCCTTAAGTTTGTTCGGGATCTAGTGGTAAGATTTGGTCTCCCACATAACATCATCACCGATAATGGCAGCAACTTGTCACTTGCAGAAGTGGAGGTTTACTGTCATGAGAAAGGCATCCGCCTTGACCTAGCTTTTGTGGCACATCAACAATCTAATGGTCAAGTAATGGGCCAATGTACTAATTTTGCAAGGAAAAAAGCGACGTCTAGAAGCACTGCTACATAGAGCAGATGGAGCCTGGGCGGAGGAATTTCCATCTAATTTGTGGAGTTTAAGAACTACTCCCAACAGATCCACCGGCTACACTCCCTTCTTTACTGTATATGGAGCTGAAGAAGTCCTACCCTCCGACATCATTCACGATGCACCAAGAGTCGCTGCCTACAAAGAGGATGACACTGAAGAATTCAGACGCTTAGATGTGGACCTTCTCGAGGAGGAATGCGTTCTGGCATTCCAGAGGTCCGCCATGTACTAGTAGAATCTATGAAGCTACCATATTTGCCGTGTTCGACATTGCTTGTTTAAAGAAGGGTATCTGGTGCTCCAACTTAAGCAGAAAAAGTCACACAAATTATCTCCGCCATTGGAAGGACCGTTCATCATAAGCAACGCGCTACTCAATGGTTCCTATTACCTCATTTATAATCGTGAGTTGAAAGTTAGGCCAAGTGAGGATCATAAGCGTAAGCGATGTGACCCGGATGATGACTACCCAAAGCTTGATCGGCCATGGAATATATCACAGCTACGTCCCTCTTACAGTTAACATATTTAATTATATATTATGTACCTCTATATGATCAATGAAATAAAGAATTTGGTTTACTCATATGCATGAGTCTTTTAACTCCTTTAGTGTTCATTTTCGGATCATTTAAAACCCTTTATGCACAAGCTTTGAATTTGTACTTGTGAAAATTTCGCCTACGAGCGTTAGCTTAAGTTTTCTGATATACACGTTTTCCGTTGTTTTTATGTGGATTCTAGAGTAGTGATTTTATACACGTTTTATGTTCTTCCTGGATCAATGAAACACGCTGCACACTGCAACGCACCCCGCGTACGCTGCAGCGCCACACCCAGGATCCAACCGACCGACGCATCCCACCCCGCACGCTCCTCCTTACCTAGCCCCCGTCCCCACACACGCGTGGGCATGGCCCAGTTCCCACTGGGAACCGCTCCTCTCTCCTCGTCCATGAACCCCGTTTGTCTCGTTCCCCTTCACGAGAACCACCCCGCCTCCAACCTCGCGAGCGCTCCCTCGACCCAAGCCCCGCAAGCCAAGAGCCCGCCGCCTCCATCGATCCTCGATACCTGCCACCACCATGCCTTATCTGAGCGCCTCCTCGAGCATCCGCCGTAGGAGCCCTAACTCTGGGCATCCCCTGCGTCTCCCGCGTCCAGCCGCCGGCCTCCCCGCCTCCGTTGCCAGCTGCACGGCCGTGTCGGTTCGACGTCCTCTCCTCGTCGTCCCCCTACGCCTTCGCCTCTGCTGCTGTATTGAGCCCGTCCACCGAGCCATGCGCTGTGGCCGCCTTGCCGCCCATCGTCAGAGCCCGGCCGCCACGCCCTGCTTTGCCGACCTGTGCCTCCTCCACCTCGCCTCTGTCCGTGGCTGTTCCATGTTGGCAGCCACCTCCGTCCTGCATGCCCGGATGGTGTTCGACCATGTGACCGACAGGGAGATACCCCTTTGCAGCGCATGGGCGTGCTCCCACCTGCAGGTCTAGGTGCTCCATCTATGGTGTTTGTGAGGACCAAGTCTTGGGGCTCTCCGCCTCCATGTGGCCATGACACTAACAAGTGCACGAACACCCGAAGTCATTCAAGTTCGCCACTGATCTTGGAGTCGTTACCTCAAGTACTTCGTCTCGGAAAACCCTAAGGCCACCGACAAGAAACCGAAGAATCCCGAAACTGTTGGTCATCTACATGGAACACCGAGGCCCCCTTCGCAGATACCAAGTTCTGCGACCCTGGATCCGTAGATCGATCCTCGTCGAACCTCCGAACCCCAAGATCGTCGACCCAGTGTGATCCTTTTTCGGAGCCCTGTTTTATAAAATATAATATAAACTTGTCAATCGTAAATTGTTCATGTCGCATAAATATTGGTTTGGCTGCATTATGCCGATTCATCTCTAGTTTATTTTGGCTCCATTTAAATTTGTGCAGCGAACCGGTGCCATGCTTTGCCTTATTAAGACAACATTTAAATTGCGGGATAGCTAAACAACATAAACCACCTAATTAATTGCCGGGACCCCGGTTCCGCTTAATACTGCCTAGTTGCATCGCATCTTTGCCATGTCATACATCATATATGCATCATGCCCGATCTTATGTCGTAGTATTAAATAGTGCATCCGGTGTTTCTGCTAGTGCTTTTCTACTTCGCGGACTAGGCCGATGAGTTGATGCGAGTGTCGACCCAATATTTGGGTGAACTTTCGGCAATGTTTTCAAGCGAGCATTCTACCTCTTTCTACCCATCTTACTTTTATAGTATTTATTTCTTCATGTTGATCTATTTCTATCCGTGTTGCGATGCTCTAGTTCTCGTACCCGTGATATACCTTGCAGCCATTATATTGCCTTAGACACCTCCTATTACCTGTTGTTTGGTAGATAGTCGGCCTTGCGAGTCGTAGTTGCTTCCTTAGGTGTCGTCAAGTACCACCGCTATTGGTGAGATGCCTCATGTTTAATATTGAAGATGATCACGACTTTAATTACAGTTTAAAAACTAATATTGAAAGTAGGTAAATAATGCGAGGCACAGGTGGGCAATAGATGTTATTTTGTTTTTAACCGTCCACTTGTGTCCCTTAGGACCCCGAGTACTTGATACCTATTCCTTGAATATTCGCACTATCCACATGTGGGACCATTAATCCCCTTCGCATGAGCTTGAGTCATATCTTATTTCTTGGGCCCACAAAGTAGTTTGGGGCTTTATTACTATCATGTAGTTATGCCATGCTTTACTGCTTTATTTACAATTGCGCATGTTGCGCCTGTACTGTTTAGGAACAAATGTGGAATGTTTTCGCGGTATTGACAAGCCCAGTCACACTTTCGGGTTCCCAGTCGTTTACAGCCATTGGCACAAACCTCTGGGTCCGTTTCGAAGCCGGCCAACTTCATCGCGGGTAGCTTGGTGGGGTGGCCCCTGGAATATTATATGAATCATGCGATTTGTTTGTCATGATGACTCGTTGGGTTTTCAGTTGGTTTTTCCAAGGTTTATCATGCGTGTGTTGCTATTTGTGCCCCCTGCAGGGTAAAACTTTCTGAAAGCCGTGTCCGCGGTTATGGACGACTTGGAGCACAGTATCTCGATCATAAATAACTATAACTAAAGTAGAGCTAGTGGAAGATGTGTCAATGGTAAAGATTGGAACGGGGTCCATAGTTCACTAGAGGTGTTCTCCTTAAGATAAACAAACAAGGCATGCTGGGTAAACAAATTACAGCAGGGCAATTGATAGGACTGAGCAAGGCATAACAATGCAATACTAGACATTCATGATCCTATGAGATTCGATTGGGCAATACAGCAAGATACATAGACCGCCATACAACTGCATCTATGACTAGTAATCCACCTTCAGGTGTCGGGGGGATAACCCCCGGTAGGTTCACAAGGGGTAAAACACAGCCTATCTTGGCTTACGCCGAGTGAAGAAAGAACCAGGCCGAGTAAGTAGGGCCGGGTAAGAGAATCGTATGCGGCTGACATATAAACTATGTCGGCCCGTATAGGACAAAGATGTCAATCTTACAAGAACCAACGAGCCGAGTCTCCCGAGGAGGGGCCGAGTCAGATAGGAATCGTGGCAGCTTTCCGAGTAAGGTTTAGGAGGGACCATGGTAAAGCGTGGTCAAAAGAGATGGGCGACGCCGGGTGACGCCCAAAGCGAGGGCTGACATACAAAGTTACTACATGACGCCAAAAGGAACAGGAGGCGACGTACCAGAAGACCGTTAGCTGTCTAGGTTTGTGGAATGGGCCATTGGGCTTAGGGAAAGCCCATGACCCGACCCGCATAGTAGGGACCAAGATCCAAACAGTAACCCTAGAACCCAAAGGGGTATAACCCAGCTAGCTGCGCCTATATAAGAAGGGACAAAGCTGTAGGTAGGGGATGTTGGACCAAGTAGGTAACTAGCGCATAGAACACAACTTCATACAACTCAAGGAGCACTTGTAAACCTCGAGCATCAATAAAATTCCTAAGTGTGGAGAGTTCTACTTGTTCTTCGTGCATGGCTAGACCGTGCACTCCCTCCCTGGTGACGACAAGCATCCATTCGGCCCCCAACTTGAGCCTACCCATGCCATCTGCCGTGAAACCACCACGACAGTTGGCGCCCACCGTGGGGCAGAAGCAGGTGCTTGATGGAGTCTTCATCCGGACAGGCAACATCATCGCCAGGACCAGCGAGCGCGTCGACTCCGGCCTCATCCAGAGGTTTGGGGCACTAAACTTCGTCAGAGACAACACAAGGTGCTTCAGAACCAAGTCGTTCCCTAGGGGAGGTCGCTTCATCAAGTTCGGCAAGCACCAAGTCTATGTCGCCGTGCGCATGGAGCTCGTGTATCCGGAGCGCATCGTCCTGGCACCGGATCCACCAGCGGTTCCAGCTGCTGGGAAACTACACCAACTCGTCTCTGTTGAGGTAATGATGACAACCCCTAACCCAGCAGCTCCACCAGCAGCTCTAGTAGTGAATGAGAATGCTGAGGGAGGAAATCATGAGGAGACACCAAAGGCTGCAAGAACAGCAAAGGCACCACTAGAAAAACCAGAGAACATAGCTAGGAGTAAGGGGCTAAAGAGCTGCAAAATGTGATAGACAATTTGGCAGACCCAGTAGCGCAAGCGACTGATCCGACACGTGTGAGCCAAGTTAGAGGAGGCCAGGGTAAAGGTTCTAGAGAAATCCAAGGAGTTAGCACAGTTACAACAAGACGTGGATATTACAATCCGAGAGCTCAACTCGGCAAATCAAGTCAAGGGCGCAAAGACCCGGCTTGATGCAACTAGGTTAAGAGGAAGAAACCTCAATGAGGAGCTGGCAGATGCAACATCAAAAATAACACCAGAGAATAGAAACGAAATAGCTATGCAGCTGACATACAATACATCAGCAGCTAACCTGCGAGCCGCAGAAGCAGCAATGGAAGAGCTACCCCATTTGACGGGTGAAGCAAAGAAAAGACAACAAGACCGAGTCAATGAACTGGTAAGAGCAGCTAGCATGCTAAACGAACCCTACTACATGGCGAATCCGGTATAGCAGGGAGGTCACAGCTAGTTCATTCGGCAACTCCTATTCCGACGTGATCAGCGGGTCATATGGCATCCTCACCGGGAGCGACGCCAAGACCAAGAAAAGAAAAGAGTGTGGATTCAGGGAGGAACAAGCAAATGATCAGTTATGACCCGACAATGGCTCGGGGAAACCCAGCGCATGCACAGAGAACGAGAAGGAATAACTCCCAAGGAAATGAGAACCAGGAAAGTGCAGGCCGAGAAAGAGCAGCAGGGCAAAGGAATGACAATGGAGTGCAAAATTTTGCGCCTCAACCTAGGCGTGGAGCTCATTCGGCAGTAGGAGGAAATCCAACACCAAATAATGCTCCAGCTGAACCCGAAAGAAGACAGCAAAGCGCAGAAAAAGCAGCACAACAGCCAGCTTACCCAAACGTAAACAGATACAATGATGGTTACTCGACGATGGTGAACAACGGGTATGAATTGCCGGATCACGCATATCAAGCAATGGGATCCAGACTCGAAGGCAGGAACCTTTAGCCGGATGATGCAAGGCTGAAGCTTGACCGAATAAAGATGGCAGAGCTGATTAAGTCGCAAGGTCCACATGGTCCACCATGCTTTGGCCCAAGGATCATGAAGGAGCAACTTGTACCAAATTTCCAGCTAGCTAGAGGGACGAAAACATACAATGGAAGCACGAAGCCAGAAGACTGGCTCATAGATTATGGAACTGATGTGAAAATAGCGCAGGGAAATTTGAGATGGGCAGTATGATATGTACCGCAAATGTTAGAAGGACCAGCACGGGTATGGCTGAACAATTTGCCACCTGGGAGCATCAAGAGCTGGATCAATTTTCAGGACGCTTTTGTGAGAAATTTCACGAGCACCTACAAGAGGCCGAAACACCCACAAGGCCGAATGAGACAGACATGGAATTCCTCACAAGATGGTGCACAATGCGCAACTCTTGCGAAGGGGTAATCGAGTCACACGCAATCGCTTGGTTTGCTCAAGGATGCAGACACATAAGTGTGTTATGGTAAAGGTTGCAGAGGGATATGCCGGCAAGCTTGGAAGAAACAATGAGAATTGCTGACTCATATGTGTTAGGCGATCCGACTCAGCCTCTGCTCATGTCGGCACATGGTATTACTGAGACTCAGATCTATGACGCTGCTGGGTCGCAAATGCGCCAGGAAAGATATGAATCCAGAAGCAAAAGAAGAGATGAAAGGCCAGATTATAGATATGGTTCGACTCAGGTTGCGGCCGTGAGTCAGGATCATCCAGACGCTAGAAGTAGCCAACATCAAAGGACAAATGGACAACAACAGTGGGTACGAAAGAATGATGGCAAAAATCCATATGAACAAAGGAAGTAGTATCAGGACCGACAGAAGTATACCTATGAGATGATGTTGGACCAGTCGTGTAAATTTCACATGCCTAGTCCGAGTAAGCCAGCAAATCACACAACAAGACAATGCACTTGGTTTCAGAAAGGAGATAGAGTGGATTCGCCAAGTACGCAGCTACCACCACCTCCCCCTCCACCACTCAGAGGAGGAAATGCTCAGGGTGTGGGAGATGATAAAAGATATGAAAACAGGCAGCCAAGATATTATAATCAAGAGAGAAGGGAAAGTGTGCACCAGGTGCACAATCCAACAGGGGGTGACGCCCACGTCGGCCACGAAACTAGAAATGAGTATAGAGAACATCACCAGAGCTATGTCGTCTTCGTCATAGAGCCGAATGACAAAAAGAGTCAGCAGAGACAGATGATGGAGGTGAATTCCACAATGCCGGCAATTCCTAAGTACATGCACTGGTCTAAGCAAGAAATAACTTGGAGCATAAAGGATCACCCCAAGATCATGCCAACCCCAGGGGTTTATGCTCTAGTCTTGGATCCAACTTTCATGGGCCTTGATATAAATGTGAAGTTTTCCCGTATTGATTGATGATGGCACTAGCATCAAAATCATGTACAAGGATACCATGCTCAAGTTAGGCATTACCATGAACATGCTGGAGCCGACTAAGACAACTTTCCATGGCATCGTGCCAGGATTATCCTGTGAGCCAATTGGCAAGATCTGGGTCGACGTCTTATTCGGCAACAGAGAGAATTGTCGCACTGAAGCCATAGAGTTCGAGGTGGTCTATTTAGTCAGCTCATATCATGATATACTCGGCAGGCCGACTATGGAAAAGTTTATGGCTACTCCTCACATTGCGTACTTGAAGATGAAGCTGCATGCCCATGTGGGGTTATCACAGTTGATGGAGATTACAAAAGGTCCACTGCTTGTGCCTCAGCCGGATCTTCGCTGGACGAGTCACTGGTCATAGCACAGGAAAAGCATCAAATGTTAGAGGTGGCAGCATGGCAATGTCCATGTCGGCACTCACTAATCCGCATGGCAATCTGTCATTTCAAGCTACTAAAGAGACCAAGAAGGTACAAGTGGATGAGACTTTCCCGGAGCGTACAGTTAACATTGGGGCTGGCCTCACTGACAAATAGGAAAGCGAGCTCACCAGCTTCCTCCACGAGAATCGGGATATCTTTGCATGGTCTACACAGGATCTGCAAGGAGTTCCGAGGGAGCTAGCTGAGCACTCTCTTCATGTAAGGCCAGATGCCAAGCCGGTGAAGCAACCCCTCCGCCGCTTCGCTGAAGATAGGAGGAAAGTGATAGATGCCGAGATAGCCAGGCTCTTAGATGTTGGATTCATCATGGAAGTACTACACCCGGATTAATTATCAAATCTAGTCTTGGTTGAGAAGAAAAGGATGACCCGAACGTGGCAGTGGTGTGGCGCATGTGTATTGATTACATGAACCTAAATAAGGCGTGTCCAAAAGATCCATTTCCCCTGCCACGGATCGACCAAGTCATAGATTCTACTGCTGGGTGTGATTTGTTGTCGTTTGTGGACGCGTATTCTGGGTTCCATCAGATACCACTGAATCCGGATGATCAAATAAAGAAAACTTATCACCCCGTACGGGGCTTATTGCTATCGCACCATGCCATTCAGATTGAGAAATGCAGGTGAAACATATCAAAGATGCATGCAAAAATGCTTGCAAGATCAATTGGACAAAAATGTTCAAGTATACGTCGACGATGTGGTAATAAAAACCAAGCAAAGTCATACTGTAATTGAGGACCTGCGCCAAACATTCGCAAACTTAAGAAGATTCCGGATGAAACTTAACCCGGAAAAATGCACATTTGGTGTCCCGGCTGGCAAGTTACTCGGATATCTTGTATCTAGCCGAGGAATTGAGGCTAACCCGACAAAGATCAGGGCCATCGAAAGAATGGAATTGCCAAAAACCCTCAACGATGTCCAGAAGTTGACAGGATGTCTGGCCTTGTTGAGTAGGTTTATTAGTCGGCTAGGTGAGAAAGCCCTACCACTATATCAACTAATGAAAAAATCAGACAAATTCACATGGACACAGCAAAGCTGATAGAGCTTTCCGTGAACTAAAGAAAATGTTGGCAACAACACCAATATTAGCATCACCACTATCCAAAGAGCCAATGTTGCTCTATGTCGCCGCAACCAATAGAGTTGTAACTGCAGTAATAGTGGTTGAACGCGAAGAAGAGGGAAAATCATTCCAAAGACCAGTTTATTACTTGAGCGAAATGCTCTCTATATCAAAGCAGAATTACCCTCATTACCAGAAAATGACATATGGGGTATATATGGCAGCAAACAAGCTGAAACATTATTTTCAAGAACACCCAATCCGGGTAATATGTGAGGCGCCTATCTAGGATATATTAGGCAGCAAAGATGCCAGTGGCCGGGTCGCAAAATGGGCCATAGAGATAGCAGCATATACTCCACATTATGATAGGCAAGATGCAATTAAATCTCAATATATTGCAGATTTCTTCGTAGATTGGATGGAGATGCAATACAAACCACCACTGCTAGACCCGAATTACTAGAAGATGCATTTTGACAGGTCCAAGACGAAAATGGGTGTGGGCGCCGGGATAGTGCTCACATCACCAAAGAGGGATCAACTCAAGTATGTGTTACAGATCCATTTTGCTGCTTCTAACAACATTGCCGAGTATGAATAACTTGTCCACGGCATTAAAGTAGCCAAAGAGATTGGCATCAAAAGGATCATGTGTTTTGGTGATTCGGATTTGGTGATTCAGCAAGTGTCTGGGCATTGGGACGCGTTGGACGCAAACATGGCATTATATCGTTTCCATGTGCAACAAATTTCGGGATACTTTGACGGGTGTGAATTCCACCACGTCCCAAGAGCATAGAATGAAGCAGCAAATGTACTATCTGTAACACCCCCGGTCACTCCGGACCGACGGCTTTCACTTCTGGCAGCTCAATAGGATCTCTAGACTAGCCCCACAGACCAACACTAGTCTTTTCTGCGCACTTTGTCCTCACTCATGCGCACCCGGTTACCCACTTCCCGGTTGGTCACTGTAACATCCCAAAAATACTAAACTAGAATCATCAAACTCTAATCATCAAATTTAGGGTTAACTAAAACTAGTCTTTTGAATTCTTTTTAATTGCCTTGTTTATGTGTTTCTTTGCTTGTAAAATTATTCTTAGGTGAAATAAACATCATCTAAACAATCCCCACACTTTTCCCGAAGACAAAGAAATCAAAACAAACAAAATGAGTGAATGGTCATTTTGACCAATTTAACTCCCATGCCTACTTTGGTTGTCTCTAACTTTCAGAACTTAACATAAACTTGTTTGGATCTTTGCACCCCTTGATATTACTCATAACAAAGTATCAAGTCCCACTTTGTGATCATCCAGAAACATTCAAATGCATAGTTTAAAGGACAATTTAAAATTGAATCTATATCATATGGGAAGATCCCACTTTTTCAAAAACCACTCAAACAAGCTCAACTTTCAAAACCCAAGCATCTGTAGACTCACCAGCACCAACCTAGCACACCCACCAAAAATCTTTTCAAAATTCAAAACTTGAATTCTTGCGGCCATTTCATCAAACACTTGGAGGCAACAAATCAAACTGGCCTAACTTCACTGTTTTGAGCAGTAATTTGGCTAAGCGATGTTCACCATTGATCACCCTTGTCTCCCCCAGCGCCAACCAGTGCTTGGACAAACCCTAGCCCCTACCCTTTTCCCCATGCCATGCCAACCCGAGCACCCCCTTGCCAGCCGACCATGGCTAGCTAGCTAGAGCAAGCACCAAGCCTAAATAGCATATCTAGGACACAGCCCACCGTCCACCGCCACCCCCTGTCCAGCGCTCGAACCTTTCCAGCCACTGGACCACACGCACAGACCATGCCAAGCTCGCCAGCAACCATGCCGAGCATGCGCCAGAGCGCCACCCTCGACACACGCCCATAGACCGCGTGCCTCCCTCGCCGCGTGCATACACGACCACCACCGTCCCAGGAGACCGCCAGACAACCCCGTTCGCTGCCCCATGCCCCGTAGCCACAGCTCGCCGTCAAGTTCGTCGCCTCTGCCTCATAGAGCATCGTGCGTTACCGACCGTTTGCCACCGCCCCTACACGTGCATTAAAGCCATAGAGCATCGCCAGGAGACCACTGATCGATCGCCACCGCCGGGCATGCCTCTAGCTACCCATATCTATGTCGCCACCGTCGTCTGCCCATCCCGTTCGGTCTCACCATCGAGCCTATAAAAGGAGGCCACCCCCAGCCGAATTGAGCACACCATCTCACTCCCCTCTCCTCACTAATCGTTCCACCCTGTTCCCGGAGCAAGGCGAGCAGCGCATCACCGGAATTTGGCCGGAGCAGGCCGCCTCTGGAGAAGAAGGGCGCCGTCGATTTCGTCCACCCCAGGAGAAGCAGATGGTACCAGGAGGTTCGCCGTTGTCGACTTCGTCGTTCGCCCGCCTCGCCGACCCTCGCCTGAGCCCCGGTGAGCCTCCCACGACCCCCACTGCGCCGCTAGGGTTCGAGCTCGCCGGTGACTAGTTCATCGTCGACGACGACCCTCAGCCGTTGATCTTACTTCTAATCCAACGCACCATGTTTCCCCGTACCGCTTCGCACCCCCTGTCTCACTGACGCGTGGGGACAGCAACTTAACCAGCCCGCGTAAGCGCTGTGCTTAGCAGGCTGGCCCAGTATCGTTTCCCGCGCAGCCCACTCGTTTGAATTTGGATTTTTCCATTTTCATTCAAACACAGTTCTGTACCTAGTTTCAAAAATCAACCCAGCTCGATTCAGTGAACCAAATTGAATGAAACAAATTTTGTTAGAAAGGACTTGAAATGCTGAATCCAAGCCCGTTGGATTTAAATAATTTGGATTTGTAGATCACCCTTGGTAAAAATAACAAGGCAGAAGCTTTTCTGCATTCAAACATTTTTCAAATTTAAACTATAATATCTTTTGAGTTTATTCCAACTCTCAAAAATCACATTTGATCATACCTTTCAGAATATATAAAAACATTTGGGTTTACTTACAGAAATATTGTTCAAGTAATAAAAGAATGCCACATAGGCATTTCTAGTCACTTTATTTAAGTAGAATAAAAGGTTAAATCTTATTAAATTGTGACACCACTTTAAATCACATTCCCATGGACTAAAATATATGGTGATGACATGTGTCAACATGATCCCATGTTTGGTTTGGAGAATATTAAATCTTAAGTAGTTTTTCAATGAGTAGAAATTACTTTTCTAAAAATAAAAGAAATTAAACCAAGCTTTAATCTTGTAATGTTAGTGATGATACTAGATCATCTATAGGAACCTTTTGTGTGATGATTGAAAGTAGTTAAGTATTGTTTGGTGATTGCGTACCTCGTATTTAATTATAGACACTAGTACCGACCAAGGATACGAGGAAGAGGAGGATACTACGAAGAAGAAGCCGAGGAGAACTTCAACCACTGCTCTGCACAAGGCAAACTAACACTTGCAATTTAGCAAGCTTATACTGATATTGATGTAAGCCAATACTTTCTTGTTACCATGCCAACTATATGCCTTAAGAATATATGATCATAACCACTTGATAAACCAATCCTAGTTTTACTTACAAGCTTTATACTTTATTTCTTTATCAAATCTAGTACTTATAGCTTACTTAAGTGAATGGTAGATTCTAGAGAGATAATTGAAGGTTGCATAAAGAGCATAAAATTTGGCCTAAGCGAGATAATCTTTATATCATCCTAAGGCATGAGATTGAACTTAGTTAAACTCCACTAGTTTACCACCCCTCATTAGTACTTACCCCCACTTGTAGATGCTAGTGCTAAGCATAAAACTTGATCAACATTAGATGGGAATACTTGGTGAAAATGGTTATGAAAACCTTGGAATGATGGATCATTCTATTGAGATGTTTTGGACATGTGTTTCCGAACACCAGATGATTTATGGTGATGAAAATGTTGAGGCATGAGCCTTAGCCCTTTATAAAACTGATGGTTTTCTGGATGCGATACCATTCCAATTTTACCGTACAACCACAATACCCGAGAATTGGGTAGGGCTTGACTGGAAACAAATATACCTTAGTATTAGTTGCCTCACGACCAAGGTCTGAGCTGAGGCTACCTTGTGAAGATTGTCCACCTGTGCAGTACCCAAGATGACAGTTGGTCATGGTTGGGAGGCCAAACTCATAGGAGAGGTGCTTATACTAGGGCGTGTAATTGAAAGGTTAGGATTGATTATCCGCATACTGAGTATGGTGAATTCAGGATTTGTTCCTGACGGATGTATCGAATGTTGTGGTGAAAGTGTACAATCTCTGCAGAGTGTCAAACTATTCGTGGTTATGGATAGTTGGAGTGGCAATATTGGTCCCCCGTCAGATGTTTTCAAAATGACTTATGAAATGAATTGAGACTTTGACTTGACCGCAACAGAGTTGTGATATGAAATACAAGTTCCCACTTAGGTGTTATAAAACTTCAACTAGCATTCGTTGCTTCTAAACTGAGTATATGTAAATTTGGCTTTTTGCAAAACAACCCTAGATCTTAGTTACTACAAAATCCCCCTTCACTTGTTAGTATTAGTTTGCGAATACTTAAAGAGTACTCATGGCTTTGTCCCTGGCTATTCTCATGGCCAGACTATGAAGAGGAGTACCTAGAGGATGGACCCCAGGAAGGTTACGACAACTAGGATCATTCCCATCGTCAGCATTGCCTGTGACCCCGAAGATGGAGCTTCGCCTACGCTACCGTTATTATTACGTATTTCCGCTGCTTGAGTTGTATTAATAACTGGATCATGAGATCCTTTTTTGTGTAAGACCTTATGTATGGTTTGTAATGGATGATGTACTGTGGTATCCAATTCTGTTATGTCTCACAAAAATGGTAATCCTGGGATTGCGATGTATGGCATAAAAGGCATCTGGGATTAAAAATCCGGGTGTTGACAAGTTGGTATCAGAGCCATCTTGACCATAGGAGACCCTAGTTAGAATAGACGTTTGGAATCAAAAACTTAGTTTCAAAACCAAAGAAAGAAAATATTTACAAAAACTTATTCCCATTCTTATCACTTTGATTCTTTCATGAAAATTCATGTTCCTCAAAAACTCTTGCAAAATACATAAAATTTGACACACTTGATCACTCTACTAACTTACTCATCTTATATTCTTTTAGATGGACGTGAAGTACAACAAGTTTTACCAGTTGGGAAATGGAGGAGACCTTATCTTTGAGAGGGATTTGGAACAGCTTTCGGAACTTCTGGAGCATCCACACCCCGAGTTCTTCGGAGCTCAGCTCAATGATCAAGGAGGAGAAGATTTGTAGTGGATAATTGTTGCAAGTCTCCGAGGAAAGATTGAACCTCCCACTGCTGAGGGAATTCAGTTTACCTTAAGAGAGAACAACTGGCTCGATGGACTTGCCAGGGCCATGCAGGAAGCTCTTGACCGTCTGTGTGGACAGAGTATCAACCAGATCAAGGGTACCCACTTTGAGTTTTGCCCAAGGGGTAATGCTAATGGACAACCACTGGAAGCCCCATACCACCACGAGCTGAAGACTCAGTTGGACCAGCTTAGCTTCATGATGTACGACCGTCAGCAGGAGTTGGATAATTGCCGTGACTACTCCAACCACAACTCCGCCATCATCAAGATGAAGGATCAGACCATCGCCATGTTAGCAAAGGATCGCAAGTCTCGCCGTCGTCAGCTCGACAAGAAGGAGCGCATCATTGCCCGTCTTCGCCACCATATCTCGTCTTTGGAGGAGACCATCCACGAGAGAGACATGCAGTTGGAAGAAAGGGAGAATGCCGGAGAGGATCTTCGTGGAGACCCCTACTCTTATCTCAGCGATGATGATGATTTTCTAGAGGATCAGGCGATGGATTTCTTCACCGATGAGGATGATTACGCCTTCATCGATGACGACGATGATGATGAGGATGACGAATACACCGACTCCGAGGAGTAGTAGCACTTGAGCACTAGCATAGTGAGTAGTATTCGGTACCACTGTATCGTAGTTTCCAGAATGGTTCCTAAAACCATATGTTTACCTTGTTGTGGTGCGTGTTTGTATCGTGTGCTATGAATGAATGAATGAAAAGCAAGTTGCTAGAAAAATTTGAGTCAAACTATAAAAACTTTTCAAAAGTCCCAAAACCTTAGAAATTACCCTCTTTTCTCATGATCTATCTCAATCTTCAGATGCCACGCGGAGGAAGTGGTTCATGCCCGGACCCGATGTTGCAGATCCTGCAATTGTTGATTTCTGACCTTGAAGCTGAAAGAGCGGAATGTCAAGCCAACCTAGCCACCCTTCAACAGATAGCTCAGCTAGCCCACAACAATCAAGGCCAAGGAAACCAGGACAACCATGGATCTAAGCTCAAGAATTTCCAGAACACCAACCCACATGTTTTCACTAAGTCGGAAGAACCCCTAGATGACGATGATTGGCTGCAAACCATGGAAAATAACCTAGAAGTCACCAGAGTGGAAGCCAACGAGAAAGTTCTGTTCGCCACCCATTATCTAGCTGGAGATGCTAGAGCATGGTGGAATAGTGTTCGTGCAATGACCGGAGGACATATGATGACCTGGGAGGAATTCAAAGTCAAGTTCAGCAGAACCCATGTGCCACTAGGTTTGATCAAGAGAATGAGAGACGAATTCAGAGAACTAAAGCAAGGAAGGATGACCGTAGTGGAATACCGTGAAAATTCTTGTCATTAGCTAGGTATGCCCCGGATGAGATCGACACTGAAGCCAAGAAGAAAGAAAAAATCCTGAATGGTCTGCATGATGAGATGCAGACGGTGTTAGTCAATATCCCCTTTGCTGATATTGAAGCCCTTGTCGACTCTGCTATCCAAATGGAAGGAAAGATCAACCAAGCCAATCAGAACCGTAAGCGTCGCATGATGCATCAACCAGGAACCCATCAGACCCTAAAGTACTGCCCTAACCCATCTCCAGGTTTTGCCCCGAGAACCAACAGACCCCCGATAAACCGTCCGACCTATCCCAACCGTTGAAACCCTAGGCCCGGAGGAAATCACAACAACCACGGCAACTCTAACAATTTCAACCGTGCCCCGCCTAAGTTCAACAACAACAATGCTACCGCCAACACCAACACTGCCCCGAGGACTGGAAGAAATTATGTGCCTGTTGCAGCAAAGGACAAGTCGCAGGTAACTTGTTATGACTATGGAAATAAGGGTCACTACTCCAACGAGTGCCCCAACAAGAAGAATGCCGCAGCCCCTAATGCCAATGCCCCAGCTCAGCAGCAGCGTCTTGTTCAGCAAGGAAGAAGGTTTGCCCCAGGGAATTCGCTCAACCGCAATAGCCGTCTTCTTCTCATGCATGCTGAAGAAGCTCAGAAAGCGCCAGACGTCGTGCTGGGTATGTTTTCTGTTAATTCAGTACTTGCAATAGTGTTGTTTGATTCTGGTGCATCGCATTCATTTGTCACCGAAGAATTTGCCTGCACTATTAAGATTCCACCCACAAAACTGAAGCATGTTATGATCGTCCAAATTCCCGGTTCAACCACCAAGGCTAGGAAAATTTGCAAAGCCGTCCCTATCTGAATTCATGGCATAGATTTTTATGCTAACTTGATAGTTATCGGAACTAAAGGTTTGGAAGTAGTACTAGGAATGGATTGGATGTCCAAACATAAACGATTGATCGACTGTGCCAAGAAAGCCATCACCATGACCAGTACAGCCGGAATATCAGTCGAGCATATATCTGAAACCTTACCTCGTCAATTCAAGTGTAACAAGAGTATAGCCCAACCTACCATTGACCAAGTCCGGATAGTCTGTGAATAACCCGATGTATTTCCAGATGTTTTGCCCGGTATGCCCCCAGATCGGGATATCGAGTTTATCATCGAACTATTTCCAGATGTTTTGCCCGGTATGCCCCCAGATGAACCTGTCTGCACTAGAAGAACTGAAGAAGCAATTGGATGACATGTTGGAAATTGGATTGATTCAACCAAGTGCGTCACCATGGAGATCACCTGTTTTGTTTGTGGGCAAGAAAGATGGAGGTAACCGTTTGTGTACAGATTATCGGAAGTTGAATGATGTCACCATCAAGAACAAGTATCCCTTGCCCAAGATAGAAGATTTGTTTGATCAGTTGACCGGTGCCAAAGTGTTTTCTAAGATTGATCTTAGAGCTAGCTATCATCAACTCAAGATTCGCGCAGAGGATATTCCCAAGACTGCCTTTACCACTAGATATGGATTATACGAGTATACTGTCATGTATTTTGGATTGACCAATGCCCCCGCTTATTTCATGAATCTCCTGAATAAGATTTTTATGGACTTCCTGGATAAGTTTGTCGTTGTTTTCATCGACGACATTCTTATTTATTCCAAATCGGAAGAAGAACATGAGCTACACCTAAGGACCATTCTTGGAACCCTTAGAGAGCATCAGCTATATGCCAAGTTTAGCAAATGTGAATTCTGGTTACACGAGGTAGGATTCCTCGGCCACATTGTATCAGCCGGAGGAATTGCCGTTGATCCTGCAAAGGTGAAAGATGTCGAAGATTGGCAAGCCCCAACCACTCAAACCCAAGTTCGTGCATTTCTCGGATTGGCGGGATACTATCGCAAGTTCGTGGAAGGATTCTCGAGTAATGCCAGACCCATGACCCAATTGCTAAAGAAGGACAAGAAGTTTGAATGGACCGACAAATGTGAAGCGAGTTTTCAAGAACTCAAGAGAAGATTGATTTCAGCCCCAATCTTAATCATGCCGGATATCACAAAGCCCTTCGACGTGTATTGTGATGCATCCAAGATCGGTCTCGGATGTGTGCTAATGCAAGAAGGCAAGGTTATATCTTATCTATCTCGACAACTAGAACAACATGAGCAAAATTACCCAACCCATGACCTCGAACTCGTAGCCGTAGTTCTAGCCCTGAAGACATGGAGGCATTACCTGATGGGAAATCGTTGTTAGATTTATTCGGATCACAAGAGCCTAAAGTATATATTCACTCAGAAGGAGTTGAATATGAGGCAGAGAAGATGGATTGAGTTAATCAAGGATTACGATCTGGACATTCACTATCACCCTGGTAAAGCCAACGTGGTAGCAGATGCCCTTAGCAGATTGCCGTTTCGGTTGAACTCCATGATTTTGAAGGAGTGTAACACCCTCAGAATCAGCCCTATGCAAATTTTAGCGATCCCCGCCAAACCCGGACAGAAACGATTCAAAGGTGCCCACGAGGCACTTTCGTGCGGGTGGAAAACGAAGTAGTATCATTACACAATAGTCCGCGATGGAACCCACAGAACAGATATATACAACAGCGACTCAAAGAGTCAAGAATACATATATACAATACAAAGATCCAAATCACCTTCAAAACGATACAGTGTCCGAGTACGGACAAGATGCAAATTGAGCTAAGAGCCCTGAAGAATAACCAATGGCGTCCATAACCCTGCCCAGGCCAAGCCGGAAGGGTAACCCAGCTAACGACGTCGATCTCAAAACCTGCTTAAACAAAAGGGGTGCCGACAAAGGGCAAATGAAAAAGAGAGCGGTCAGTACTGAGGCCAGTACACGGCGAGACTATAATTCAGCGGTCCTCGCCTACATAGGTATGGTGGACTAAAGCGCAGCATGCACTAAACAACCTATAGAGACTCAACACAGCTGGCGGCTATCAAATAGGGATAAGAAATACCTATTCGGATCCAACCTGAAACTATCACCAAGCATACCCATCCTGGTATTTCCCCCTCGAGACCAAATAAGGAAGTCCACCGAGGAACTCACGCGGTTGGCAGTTTTATTCATTCTGTTATAGTTGCAGCAATTACTAGTCAGATATAGATAGCATGAGTCATCCTGATATAATAAGCAGTGAGCATTTTTAGTTAACCATTCCGTTGTAGTTGCGACACTTACTAGTCAGATACAAATAGCATGAGGTACCCCAAAACCCAGCAGTTGTTGGTACCTTTATTTAGCCATTCCGTTGTAGTTGCAATACTTACTAGTCAAATACAATGGTAACAGGTGACACCCCAAACAAGCAATTGTTGGCACTTTTATTTAGACATTCCATTATAGTGAAGCTGATTACTACTCATTATAAAGTCAAATTTATAGCACTACTTTAGTTATAGTTGTCTATAGTCGAGAACTGTGCTCCAAGTCGTCCATAACCGCGGACACGGCTTCTCGAAAAGATTTAACCCTGCAGGGGTGCACCAAAGATTCCACACGCACCTACACCCTTGTTGTCAGATCAGGTAGGTACAAGATCACAAAACATACACCCAACGGTATGTCGACGGGGTTTCGGACACGACGTTTCCCAAACCCAAAGCAAGCACATGGGGGCCAGCCCACTAAGCTACCCGTAACGAAGTCGGCCGGTCTCCGAGACGGACCTAGGGTTTGTGACGACGGCTGTAAACGACTGGGAAGCCGAAAGTGTGACTGGGCTTGTCGATACCGCGAAAACGTGGCACGAGGTTCCAAAACAGTACAAGCGCTCCACGTGCAATAGTAAATAAAGCAGTAAATCATGGCATACGTACAGGATAGTAATAAAGCTCCAAACTACTTTGTGGCCCCCGGTATAATACTTTGAAATCAGGTACTAATCGATGGGGGTGCCCACACACCCCACCTGTGGTTAGCGCGCTCGATCTCGGAACAGGTGTCAAGAACTCGGGGTCCTACGGGACACCAGTGAGCGGTTAAAACCAAATATTGTCTACTACCCACCGGTGCCTCTGCATTTACCTACTTCAATTTTAGTTTTAAACGATAATTAAAGCCATGATCATCTCCAACATAAAGCATAAGGCATTTCTCCAACAACTGTGGTACTCGATGACACGCAACAGCACTTGAGCAAGCGACTACGACGCGCAAGTCCAGCTATCTACCAAGCAACAGGTAATAGGATGTGTCCAAGGCAATATAAGGCTGCAAGAGATATCACGGGTACGAAAACTAGAGCATTGCAACACAGATAGCAATAGATCAACAGGAGGGAATAAATACTATAAAGGTAAAATAGGTAGAAAGGGGGAGAATGCTCGCCTAAAAACATTGCCGTAGTTTCATAACCGAAGAACTTGTCAAAGCTCACAACATCTCATCGTCCTATCTGAGAAGAAGCAAAACACTAAATGAAACAAGGGATGCAGCAATTACAACTAATGCGGAAGGATCGGCATGATCATGATATGATGCTTGACATGGCAAGTTAATGATGCAAACTATGTCGAAAAGGTATTAGGGGCATAGCACATTGATGATATAGCATTCGTGAGGCATTATTACTAAGAAACAATTAGTTCCCAATTTTATTTATCATGTTTTCCTTACATAAACAGTAAGGATTATAAAACTGCTCTTAATGCATGATGCAAATGATAACATGGATATCATGGTTGGAGAGGTCTCGTCGCGCTGATCGATTTAGACATATCACTTGTCGAATTCGGAGTTACGGATTTAAAGATATGAAGTTATTAAGAAAAGCTATTTCATATAATTTATATAATTTCGAAAATTTATTTGCCCAGAAATTATTATTTTGATGACATATTATTATTCCTTGCATTTTTATGATCGAGAAACGTATATAAATATTTTATTTTGAGTCACTAATAAAAGATATGGTTTGTTCATTTTTAAAACATTTTCTAAAATTTTATTAAGGAGGAGGAAGGCGTAAACCACTTCACTGGTTTGCTGTTTGTATCAAGGGGACGCATTATCTGGGAACTATCTTGGTGGCGACATGTTTAAAACTGAATTTTTGCTGCAGCTGTTGTTTTCTTTTGACCGTCAGTGAACAGAACAAAAACCCAGAAGCAAAAACAGAAGTAATGGAGGGGCAATGGGGCTTGATCTTGCGCCCTCGCAGTGTTAGATTGTCGGGCTAGCCGCTAGACTGAAAACCACTTGTTGGCATAGAACGAGTTCGTAGGAATAAGACATAGATCTGTAGCTATTTTTATGGACGGAAATCATTACTTCTGACGAAACTAAACTACTGCAGGGCGTTCGACCATGGCGGAAAACGAACTCGGCACTAGGCGGAACATCGGCTGTAGTACGGGAATTTGTCAGATATAAGTGGGGGAACCGGATGAGGGGCTCACCGATGGGTTGAGGCTTGCTAGGGGGGTCGAAGGCGGTCGGTGAGGAGGAATAAAGGGTGCTCGACGAGGAGGTCTGTGGCGGACTCGGCGCCGACTCCGGGAGGAAGTACTTGGTGCTCCTGGATGCTTCTGCCCTGGAACTCGACGTACAGTGTCTTGGTTTGTCTCCCGCGCTCAGATATGCTTGCGTAGCTCCATGGCGTCGGCTCGGCCGTGGGATCCCGGTGGTCTCTCCCCGTGAGGTGTAAGAGAAACCGAGAGGAGAAGAGGGGAATGACGGCGCTGAGGGGGTGGAAGGAGGGGAAGACACTAGGGTTCCAAGGCTCGATCTGGGGATGGATTAAAAGGAAAGGGAGTGGTTGGGGAGCTGCTGATGTTGACAGAGGAAGGGGAGCACGCGTTGCCTTCGCTCGTTGAAGAGGTATGGGCCTTGGGTGTAGAGGGAGGAGGGGGCCTTGGGTGTACAGGAAGGAGGGGTCGTTCAGGCTGGCCTGAAACTGCTGCTACTTGCGGCTGGGCTAGGAACAAAAACAACAACGCAGATCGGAAGAAATTGTGGCCCGTATACAAAAGAACTGGGAAACAAATAATAAGGATTGATCGGGGCATATGGATAAATATGGATAGATGATTAGGGAAAGGTTTTGAATAAATTCAAATAAAATAAAAGAAGCAAAAGATGCACACGACCACATGTAAGTTGGGATTGATTAAAGGACACGTGCATGTATTGATTAGGAAGAGAGTAATATGGGCACATGCACTTGAGGAAGATTGAGTGAGAAAATAGAGACAGAAGCACTAGAATTAGAACATGGTCAAGTTTGAATGGATGGAACCACACTATAGCACATGGAATGATTAAAATACGAATATAAAAATGGAAACCATATGTGCATTATGTGGTAGGATTAGATTAGTGGATAAGATGAAGACCATAAATTAGAGAGAGGAAGTATAATCAAGAGATGATGCCCCCAACTCAATTTGGGCATTTTAGTAAATAGAAAACAGCAAGACTCAAGAATATAATTTAGACATTATGGTTCCACAAAAAAAAAGGCACCAACTAGAGATGAATAGATGGAGGGTAAAATAAAGAGAGGCAAAATACAAAGATAAAATACAATTATCAAGAACCAAATGTAAGTGCCGAATTATAAAGAAACAATTTAATTATATGTTCCATGCAAGGTGGCATGATGAACATGATGCATGATGATGTCATGATGATGCGCAAAACAAAAACACCAAGCGATTTTCTAGTAGTGGTTTTACCCGGGGTGCTACAAGGAGCAACCAAGTTTGCACAAAGAGATGGAAGATTTTCGAATGGAATTAGTAAGTGAAGGATTTTTGGCTAGCATAGAACTTCAACCCACTTTGATCAGCCAGATCAAAGAGGCGCAGAAAGGAAATGCTAGTATCGACGAAATCAAGTGTCGTATCGGTACAGGCAAGGTACCTGGATTCACCGAAGACGAAGAAGGAGTTCCGTGGTACAAAGGACACCTTTGTGTACCAGCAGATTCTAAGTTGAAAGAAGTTATTTTGAAGGAAGCTCATGATACTCTTTATTCTATCCACCCCGGAGGAACTAAGATGTATCCAGATTTGAAAGAGCAATTTTGGTGGCGTAAGATGAAGAGAGAAATCGGAAGCTATATCGCCAAGTGTGATATATGTCAGCGAGTCAAGGCCAGACATCAAAGACCCGCTGGATTGTTATAACCCTTACAGATTCCGGAATGGACATGGGATTCCGTTGGAATGGACTTTATCACCGGATTGCCTACTTCTAGTAGGGGAAATGACTCTATCTGGGTCATAGTGGACAGATTGTTCAAAGTCGCCCATTTCTTACCCGTCAAGACCACATATCAGAGTTTGAAGCTAGCGGAGTTATACATCGCTAGAATCGTCAGTTTGCATGGAGTCCCCAAGAACATCGTATCGGATCGAGGAACTCAGTTTACCTCGAGATTATGGAAGAAAGTCCAAGAAGGTTTAGGAACCCGCCTAGATTTTAGCAGTGCGTATCACCCTTAGATCGATGGACAAATGGAGCGAGTAAACCAAATACTCGAAGATATGCTGAGAGCATGTGTGTTAGAATATGGATCTAAGTGGGAAGACTGTCTTCCATTTGTAGAATTTTCGTACAACAATAGTTATCAAGCTAGTTTGCAAATGGCCCCATTTGAATTCATGTACGGAAGAAAGTGTCGCACTCCTTTGAACTGGTCGGAAGTAGGAGAGAGTCAGATTTTTGGACCTGACATCCTACGAGAAGCGGAAGAGAAGGTTCACAAGATTCGTGAGCACCTCAAGACAGCCCAATCCATACAGAAGAGTTACGCCAACAAGAGACGTCGATACCTCATCTTCAACGTAGGAGATTTTGTATATCTGAAAGTGTCTCCATTGAAGGGAATGCAGCGTTTCCAACTCAAAGGAAAGTTAGCCTCCAGATATATCGGACCTTTCAAAATTCTAAACCGTCGAGGAGAAGTGTCATATCAATTGTAACTACCCGAAGAGATGTCAGCCGTGCACAATGTGTTCCATATCTCATTACTTCGCAAGTGCCTCGAAGTTCCGGAGAAGACGGAAGTGTTCAAGAATATCGATCACTGGACCATAGAGATCAACGATGACCTGACCTATCCCGAAGTACCCATCCGTATTTTGGAAGAAGCTTTCCGAACAACCCGAACCCGAAGCATCAAGTTTCTCAAAATTCAGTGGAGCAACCACACAGAAGAGGAAGCTACCTGGGAGCGCGAAGATCACATCAGGACGGAGTTTCCCGATCTCTTCAAATCCTAGGTAATCTTTCGTCCTTTTTCAAATCTCGGGATGAGATTTTGTTTAAGGGAGGAAGGTTTGTAACATCCCCAAAATACAAAACTAGAATCATCAAACTCTAATCATCAAATTGAGGGTTAACTAAAACTATTCTAAAATAAAATGAGAAAGCATTCATGTGTGTATGCATCCCATTTTGAATTCTTTTGAATTTCCTTGTTTATGTGTTTCTTTGCTTGTAAAATGATTCTTAGGTGAAATAAACATCATCTAAAAAATCCCCACACTTTCCCAAAGACAAATAAATCAAAACAAACAAAATGAGTGAATGGTCATTTTGACCAATTTAACTCCCATGCCTACTTTGGTTGTCGCTAACTTTCAGAACTTAACAGAAATTTGTTTGGATATTTGCACCCCTTGATAGTACTCATAACAAAGTATCAAGGCCCACTTTGTGATCATCCAGAAACATTCAAATGCATAGTTTAAAGGTCAGTTTAAAATTGAATCTATATCATATGGGAAGATCCCACTTTTTCAAAAACCACTCAAACAAGCTTAACTTTCAAAACCCAAGCATCTGCAGACTCACCAGCACCAACCTTGCACACCCACCAAAAATCTTTTCAAAATTCAAAACTTGAATTCTTGCGGCCATTTCATCAAACACTTCGAGGCAACAAATCAAACTGGCCTAACTTCACTGTTTTGAGCAGTAATTTGGCTAAGCAATGTTCACCATTGATCACCCTTGTCTCCCCCAGTGCCAACCAGTGCTTGGACAAACCCTAGCCCCTACCCTTTGCCCCATTCCATTCCAACCCGAGCACCCCCTTGCCAGCCGACCATGGCTAGCTAGCCAGAGCAAGCACCAAGCCTAAACAGCATGTCTAGGACACAGCCCACCGTCCACCGCCACCCCCTGTCCAGCGCTTGAACCTTGCCAGCCACTGGACCACACGCACAGACCATGCCAAGCTCGCCAGCAACCATGCCGAGCATGCGCCTGAGTGCCACCCTCGATACACGCCCATAGACCGCGCGTCGCCCTCGCCGCGTGCATACACGATCACCACCGTCCCTGGAGACCGCCAGATAACCCCGTTCGCCGCCCCATGCCCCGTATCCACCGCTCGCCATCAAGTTCGCCGCCTCTGCCTCGCAGAGCATCGTGCATTCCCGACCGTTTGGCACCGCCCCTACACGCGCATTAAAGCCATAGAGCATCACCAGTAGACCACCGATCGATCGCCACCGCCGGCCATGCCTCTAGCAGCCCGTAGCTATGTCGCCACCGTCGTCTACCCATCTCGTTCGGTCTCACCGTTGAGACTATAAAAGGAGGCCACCCCCAGCCGAATTGAGCACACCATCTCACTCCCCTCTCCTCACTAATCGTTCCACCCTGTTCCCGGAGCAAGGCGAGCAGCGCATCACCGGAATTTGGCCGGAGCAGGCCGCCTCTGGAGAAGAAGGGCGCCGTCGATTTCGTCCACCCCAGGAGAAGCAGATGGTACCAGGAGGTTCGCCGTCGTCGACTTCGTCGTTCGCCCGCCTCGCCGACCCTCGCCTGAGCCCCGGTGAGCCTCCCACGACCCCCACTGCGCCGCTATGGTTCGAGCTCGCCGGTGACTAGTTCATCGTCGACGACGACCCTCAGCCATTGATCTTACTTCTAATCCAACGCACCATGTTTCCCCGTACCGCTTCGCACCCCCTGTCTCACTGACGCGTGGGGACAGCAAGCCGGCCCAGTATTGTTTCCCGCGCATCCCACTCGTTTGAATTTGGATTTTTCCAATTTCATTCAAACACAGTTCTGTACCTAGTTTCAAAAATCAAACCAGCTCGATTCAGTGAACCAAATTGAATGAAACCAATTTTGTTAGAAAGGTCTTGAAATGGTGAATCCAAGCCCGTTGGATTTACATCATTTGGATCTGTAGATCACCCTTGGTAAAAATAACAAGGCAGAAGCTTTTCTGCATTCAAACATTTTTCAAATTTAAACTATAATAGCTTTGGAGTTGATTCCAACTCTTAAAAATCACATTTGATCATACCTTTAGAATATATAAAAACATTTGGGATTACTTACAGAAATATTGTTCAAGTAATAAAAGAAGGCCACATAGGCATTTCTAGTCACTTTATTTAAGTAAAATAAAAGGTTAAATCTTATTAAATTGTGACACCACTTTAAATCACATTCCCATGGACTAAAATATGTGGTGATGACATGTGTCAACATGATCCCATGTTTGGTTTGGAGAATATTAAATCTTAAGTAGTTTTTCAATGAGTAGAAATTAATTTTCTAAAACTAAAAGAAATTAAACCAATCTTTAATCTTGTAATGTTAGTGATGATACTAGATCATCTGTAGGACCCTTTTGTGTGATGATTGAAAGTAGTTAAGTATTGTTTGGTGATTTTGTACCTTGTATTTATTTATAGACGGTAGTACCGACGAAGGATACGAGGAAGAAGGAGGATACTACGAAGAAGAAGCCGAGTAGAACTTCAACCACCGCTCTGCACAAGGCAATCTAACACTTGCAATTTATCAAGCTTATACTGATATTGATGCAAGCCAATACTTGCTTGTTACCATGCTAACTATATGCCTTAAGCATATATGATCATAACCACTTGATAAACCAATCCTAGTTTTACTTACAAGCTTTATACTTTATTTCTTTATCAAAGCTAGTACTTAGATCTTACTTAAGTGAATGGTAGATTCTAGAGAGATAATTGAAGGTTGCATAAAGAGCATAAAATTTGGCCTAAGATAGATAATATTTATGTCATCCTAAGGCATGAGATTGAACTTAGTTAAACTCCACTAGTTTACCACCCCTCATGAGTACTTACCCCCACTTGTAGATGCTAGTCTAAGCATAAAACTTGATCAACATTAGATGGGAATACTTTGTGAAAATGGTTATGAAAACCTTGGTATGATGGACCATTCTATTGAGATGTTTTTGACATGTGTTTCTGAACACCAGATGATTTATGGTGATGAAAATGTTGAGGCATGACCCTTAGCCCTTTATAAAACTGATGGTTGTCTGGATGCGATACCATTCCAAGTTTACCGTACAACCACAATACCCGAGAATTGGGTAGGGCTTGACTGGAAACAAATATACCTTAGTATTAGTTGCCTCACGACCAAGGTCTGAGCTGAGGCTACCTTGTGAAGATTGTCCACCTGTGCAGTACCCAAGATGACAGTTGGTCATGGTTGGGAGGCCAAACTCACAGGGGAGGTGCTTATACTAGGGCGTGTAATTGAAAGGTTAGGATTGATTATCCGCATACTGAGTATGGTGAATTCAGGATTTTTTCCTGACGGATGTATCGAATGTTGTGGTGAAAGTGTACAGTCTCTGCAGAGTGTCAAACTATTCGAATAGCCGCGTCCGCGGTTATGGACAGTTGGAGTGGCCATACTGTTCCCCCGTCAGATGTTTTCAAAATGACTTATGATATGAATTGAGACTTTGACTTGACCGCAACAGAGTTGTGATATGAAATACAAGTTCCCACTTAGGTGTTATAAAACTTCAACTAGCATTCGTTGCTTCTAAACTTAGTAGATGTAAATCTGGATTTTTGCAAAACAACCCTAGAGCTTAGTGTCCTACTACAAAAACCCCCTTCACTTGTTAGTATTAGTTTGCGAGTACTTAAAGAGTACTCACGTCTTTGTCCCTGGCTATTCTCATGGCCAGACTATGAAGAGGAGTACCTGGAGGATGGACCCCAGGAAGGTTACGACAACTAGGATCATCTCCCATCGTCAGCATTGCCTATGACCCCAAAGATGGAGCTTCGCCTACGCTACTGTTATTATTACGTATTTCCGCTGCTCGAGTTGTATTAAGAACTGGATCATGAGATCCTTATTTGTGTAAGACCTTATATATGGTTTGTAATGGATGATGTACTGTGGTATCAAATTCTGTTATGTCTCGCAAAAATGGTAATCATGGGATTGCGATGTATTGCATAACAGGCATCTGTGATTAAAAATCCGGGTGTTGACAGTCACCCATCCTAGAATTGCTCTAGGCCAAGCACGCTTAACCTTAGATTTCTTTTCGAATGAGCTTCCGGAAAAGAAGTTACAACTTGTTGGTATGGGTTTCCTATCAATCCTATTGAGCCATGCACCAGGGTCTCACACTATCCAAATTAGGTTCATCTCGGCAAGAAATACCACCAGGGATAGCATTGGAACATCTTAGGAAACCATCGATCAAGCCGTCACCAGAATCCGAGTCAATCAGGCTCACCCTAGCGAATCAAGAGTCAGACGTTGTGCCAATGGACATTGACTCAGGGGCAGGTTCGAGTCACTCGGGGACTGATCCACTCACCTCAGGGATAGCCGAATCACACTCGGGGACTCCTCAGGTCATGTAGGCAGAACATATGTCGGCTGAGCCAATGGAAATTGATGGGGAAACAGACCCGGAACCGCTAATACCAACATGGGCATAGCCAATATTCAACTACTTGAAAGATGGAACTTTGCCGGATGATGACGTATTGTCAAGGCAAACAAAGATAATAGCAAAATCATACACCATAATCAACAAGGAGCTGTACAAGAGAAGTGTAACGATTGCACTATAGCGTTGCATCAGTTCAGAGAAAGGCCAAGCAATTTTATGGGATATTCACCAAGGAGAATGTGGGCATCATGCATCATCAAGGGCATTGGTGGACTAGGCGTTCCGACATGGGTTTTATTGGCCAAGTGCACTAGCAGAGGCACAAGAGCTGGTCGAAAAATGCAATGGTTGCCAGCATTATGCATCCAAGTCACACTTACCAGCGTCTGAATTAAAGACTATACCAATCACTTGGCCATTCGCAGTATGGTGCCTAGATATGGTAGTACCATTCAAGCCAACAAGGGGAGGCATGACTCATATATTGGTAATGATTGATAAGTTCACCAATTGGATAGAAGTGAAGCCCATCTAAAAATTGGACGGCAAAACAGCTGTCACATTCTTAAGGGACATAATCCTGAGATATGGTTACCCACACAGTGTAATCACAGATAATGGCACGAACTTTGCTGAAGGAGATTTTGCTCGATTCTATGGAAAAAACCGAATAAGACTCGATGTAGCATCAGTCGCTCATCCAGAATCAAATGGATAAGTTGAACGAGCTAATAGCTTAGTTCTATCCGGGATAAAACCCCGCTTGATCAAATCACTCCATAGATCACCTGGTTGTTGGATAGAGGAACTACCCTCAATGCTATGGAGTCTAAGGACAACTCCGAATCGATCAACAGGCTATACGCCATTCTTCCTTATGTATGGCAGAAGCCGTTTTCCCTGCCGACATAGAATATGACTTTCCAAGAGTAAGGCAATACTCGGAAGCCAAGGTAAAAGAGGCCCGAGAAGATGGAGTTGACTTACTCGAAGAAGCAAGGGAATTGGCATTGTCCAGATCCGCTATATATCAGCAAAATCTCCGACGCTACCATAGCCGGAAAGTTCAACATCGTGTTTTTCGAGAAGGGGATATGGTGCTAAGACTAGTGCGGCGCACAACAGGAATGCATAAGTTATCACCCCCATGGGAAGGTCCGTTCATTGTAAGCAAAGCATTGCAGAATGATTCATATTATCTCATAGATTCTCGTGAAGCACAGAAGAACAAGGCGGATAGATCAGGTGATGAGACCAAAAGGCCATGGAATATGGCACTGCTTCGCCCCTTCTACACCTAGGAGAAGCAGTGCATGTAACACTCGAACTCTCATATGTCGGACATTTTGTCGGCTATGTGCTGATAATAAAATGGTATGACTCAAAAAACTGACTCGGAGACTACCCCTTATGTTTATCCTTTCAATTATTTTATGTCGGCTGTCATAACACCCAAAGCCTATCTCGGAACAAGTAGTGTTTACTCGGAAAAAATCAACTCCTTGAGGATGTTGTTGTACGAAAACACGTCTTCATGGAAAGCAAGAGGAAAAGATGTATGACGAGTAAACATGAACGCCGGGTAAGTGCAAGGAGAAACGTGAGTCGACCCTATGTCTTTTGCCTAACCCACTGTAGGTTATATCGCATGGTGTGTTGAATGATCCTCTGCCAAGTGATCTAAGTCTCATACCCGCTAACTATATCCTTAGTGCTTTGAGACTCTAATGTCGAACGCCAAAAAAGGTAGACAAGAGCCAAAGTCAAGGAAAGATGAAATGGCAAAATGAGACTCGGGGACTTGCCCTTGGATGATTCACACTCGAAATATAACAAGATGTTTAAAGCCTTATCAAAAGGCACACAACCAAAACATAAGTGCAATGTATATTACATTTGTACCCCGCATACCGGGGATCTCATCAAAGTTCAAGTATTTGTCCTATTTAGTCTAAGAAGCAGCAGGACTCGGAGGAGCAGTCTTGGAGCTAGGAGCATCGCTTGGAGGATTAGCCGAGTCAGGGGCATCAGTCGCCGAGTCTTCAGGGTCGTCCGACTCGGTGGCCTCACTGTTGGCACCCTCATCATCAGCAACTTCGAGAAGTGAGTCGCCAAGGTCGAGAAAGCTAGGCCCGTCGCACCAAGCGTGCACCATAGTGTACTTGATCATGGTGTAGGATCGCTCCTGGCGTCTCTTGATCAACTCAGGATCATTTAGCCACTTCCCGTATCCCTTTAAGCGTGCAAGCACATCAAGATTGATGTCCTCGTACCATAAGAGCACGAAGGAAAGGGCCTTATCCAGTGCAGCTTGAACAAACGACTCACGCCACTCAGCCTGTCTTTGGTGTGAAGCAGCCTTTCAGCAAGGGGCTCGATGAGTGTAGGCGCATCTTCATCCGTCCAGAGCATGCGAAACGCTTGAATGGCTGATTTGAGCAAGTCCACGCCACAGGACTTGAGGATCTTGACGCGCTCCCATAGTGCTTCAAGATGCTTGTCGTTAGTCACCTCGCCATTAGCTGGAGCACCAGACTCGGCTCTCACTCTCTTCATAGCCCAAATGGCGAACAAATTGGCCTCGGTAAAATTCTCTGCCAGCAAAAGAGAATCTTAGCAAAGTAACAAACAAATATGACAAAGTCAATAACAGAAAGCACACTGCAAAAAAGGGTAAGAACTCACTACCGAGAAAAGAGTTGATGGTTCCGAGTTTGGTTTTCCAAGCCTTGGCCTTGGCTTGGAGCGCGTCCAGATCCATGTTCGCCGAGTCAACCGCCGACTCGGCCTCCTTGAGCTTCTCCCTGGTTTTCTCGGTGCTGGCGGCATGTTGGCCGTCTTTCTCGGCAAGCTCTTCCTTCAGCCCCTTCACCTCGGCTAAATGTTTCTTCTCCATGTTGGCCATCATCTTCTTCAGCCGGGTCACCTCTTCTCGCTCCTTCTGGAGTTCGGCTTGGTGCTTCTCTGCTTACTCGTAACGAATTACTCGTCAGCCGCAACAGAACTATCTTGACATGTCAGGATAATAAGGCAAGAGAATGGCATGAATAGAAAATAGCACGAGGAAGGCTAAGAACTTACTCTCCATCTTGCTGATCTGCCAGTGGAGCGAGTCAATGGTGGACTGGGCAGGAGCTGTGGGAAAATAGCGAGAAAAGACTAAGAAAATGAAGCAAAGAAAGATACACCGGATAAAGATATGGCAAGTAAGAAGATTACCTTGGCCTTGGCTCTCGATTTGAAGCTTCTCATAAGCAAGTTCGATCTTGCGATGCTCCAGGAGGAGAGCCTGATGCACCTTGGTGCGCTCATTGTGCGTAAGCTGCACAAAAAAAAGGACAGGGAATAAATGGAAAAGTCAAGCTCCCAGCCAGATAAAGAGTGACTCCTATCTTAGAGCTTATAGCCGAATAAGTTTCTCATTCGGCAGTAACATCGGGGACTAGGGATCGAAAGTCTAACATGCGAGCTTGGCATAAGGAAATAAAAGGTAAGTTATTGCTTAGAGATTACATCAGAGTAAGTTCCTCACTCAGTAGTAACCTCGGGGACTAGGTGATATGTATAACAGAAGTACTCATCAACACAAAAGAGTAGAAAGGTTATTTACCTCTTTCACTTCATCCGCGTGAGCCATTAAGGTGATGGCCTGCTAGGCCATATCGGAGACGGCCTTGGGGCCTGGCTTCAGCTTCTTGCCAACACGGGTGCTGACCTCCTGCTCGCCAGCTGCATTCCACGCCATAGCATAAGGCTCAGCCGAATCAAGGCCGTTCCCGCTGAGCGTCCGAATGAGAACTTGCCCCTTCTTCAGGGTAGTTCCCACATTGGCGCGGGTGGCAGCGACACTAGTGTGAAGGGCAATAGCTTTAGAGCCATCACCTGACCCGGCAGCCGCAGACCCACTCGGTATACCCATTGACACGAGCATTGCTGCTAATGTCAGGGGCCGGATCTGAGGAGCTGTACCCGGAGCACAAACGAAAGTTGTTTGTTTGGTGGAGGTGGTCTTGCCGGATGAGGTGCGAGCCAGACAAGGAGCCATAGGCCAGGTCTGGCTCTTTGACAGAAGAGGAGAGTGAGCAGATTTGTTGGGAGAAGAAAGGGGAGCCGACTGACTGGGCTCAGCAGTTTTGCTGGCACCAAGATCAGAAAGTTGTTCATGCACACCATCTTGCGGGTTGGTGCCAGAGGAACTGGTGGCAAAGGTTTTCTCGGTGCCAGCATCACTGGCACCAAGATCAGGAAGTTGTTCCTGGCAAGCGCCAGGGGTGCTGGGCCGAGTCTCCTCCGTCGGGTGCGCCACCGGGTATGACTGACACTGATAAGCATGAGCCTCAACAGTGGGAGCCTCGACTCGGACGGGATTCTACACCATAGAATCAGTCGGAACAGGTGCATGCCTTAGCGGCGAGGCGATGCTAGGAGCAGCCTGGTTAGCCGACGGAGGCGCAGCGCTGAAAACAACAAGACAAGCATAAGAAAACAGTAACAACACATAAGAAGGAAAATGTCATGTAAGCAGAACACAAATGCTTACCCGATGACAACCGGATCGCGCGGTGGGCGACATGTGACTCGGCGCCCAGCAGCTTTCCGAGTCTCAGCCAACATGGCAGTAGCAGGAGCAGCGGGGGTAGCCTTTCTCTTTTTGGCTGGCTGAGTACTGGAGGAGGGCCCGCATTGCTTATTCGGCTTGGCGACGGGGATTTTGCTGACTCTTCCCACGGCAAGAGGTGGAGTGTCATGTACTTGTCCAGGTGCATAAGTAAATAACAGGCTTACTCCAATAAGTTAGAGGGCTAAGGCCACAAGGCAAGTACCTCCAAAATCTTACAATCATCATCCTCATCATCGTCAGACCAATCTTGTAAGGGGTTTCGAGATTGACTCTTACCCAAGGTTGAAGGAGCAGCCGCATGCGGAATGGGCATGAAGCAATCCAAATCATACTCAACTTCGTCGGAGTCGGAGTGATCCTCGTTGTAAGCGCTAGGAGGGACAGTACTGTCATCAACCTAGTGAACAAGGTTCTACGAGAGAGAAACAGAATAAGTATCGAAAACTAGGCTGAGAGTAGCAAACAAGCTAAAGCTGACTCGGCAATAAAAGTGACTCGGAAACTTACCTAGGGAACAGGCTTGACCCGGCTAAACGGAGGGCAGCTCCAAGCCCAATCATTCGCCAAGTTAAGCTTGAAGATCGAGCTTACTCGGCGAGCCACGGAATCATGGGTAAGCTTCTTTGTGGAGTGCCGAGTGGGGTCATGGGAGCCTCTCATGAAGCACATCTTGTGGCTCCTCGCCTGGATAGGGCTTACCCGGCGTGAGATGAAGGAGCACATGAGGTCCCTGTCGGCGAGATGAAAGTTCACATCCGACGACAGAAACCTTTCCAAGATCACATTGGCCTCATTTAGTGCGATGTCTTGGTCGCGCGGGTCAAGCTGCCAGAACTTCTTGCTGCGGACCTCGTCCGAGAAAGGGGGGAGTCGGATGTTATCAGTGGCCCCACTATTTTTGACATCGAAGAAGGTCCTATGCCATTTCTTGCAAGAGTCAAGGCCAATGACCCGAGGAAAGATGGAGTCTCTCCTGGGTGTGATGCTAGCGGCACCGCACCGAGTTGGTTTCTTCTCGGCTCGGGGAGCACTAGGCTGAAGGAAAACTTGCACCCTAAAACAAAAATATTTGGCCCACAGAAGAACTATAGGCCAAATGCCAAAATAGGCCTCGCAAGAAGAAATAAAGCAGGAAAGGGAGTCAATCACGTTGGCAGGAAGATGATGGATCTGAAGATGGAAGGTAGAAAGAAAAGAAGCAAAGAAGGTGCTGACGGGCAAGGGAAAACCTCGCTCGAAGTGGGAGAGGAAAACCACCCGCTCATTCGCATCGGGTTTGGGGGAGATCTCACCGGCGAGAAGACGACAGTCAACATGGAGCGGGATGCGCTTGGTGGAGCGAAGCCATTCAAGATCCTCGGTGGAGACCTCCGAACCCTCCCAGCCGCCGCGCTCGCCGGCGGGAACCTCCTGCTCCTCAGCCCCTTTAGCGCTGTCGCATGCGTCCATGATCCTCCTGGCTTCGATCTCCTCCGTTGTTGGAAGAGGTTTGGAAGAACAAGGAACCATGGTGGAATGAGAAGAGGAAAAGAGCAATCGCAGGGCAAGAATAGTAAGCAGGAAGAACCGCAGAGGGGGAAGTTTGATTTTTGAGGCGCGAGGAAGAAGAAGAGGCAGGGGAAATTGAACGGGTGAGGGAAGTTGTAACCCCCTCACCCCTACATAAGGGCAGTAAAACCCCCAATCATGGGATCCCCCTGTGCCGTGCGGCCAGCGTGTGGACGTGTACCCGGACGAGTGAGCCAATCAGCGGTCGCCACGTGACAACAATACACGAAAAATCCCCTGCCACGTCACGAAAGGAAGGACAAGGGGCGCAGACCGATGGGACTACCACAGTGACGGGGAATAACTGCGCAGCCGTCACTATGCCGCCAGAGCTTGGAAGAAAATTTGAGGCAAGTTATCATGATTACCAGCTGTCAGTGACCGAATAAAGCCAAAAATGACTCGGAATTGGCCAAAATGACTTGGCACGAGGCAAAAAAAGCCAGAAAGTCAAAGAACAGATCTGGAAATTGTCAGACAAACTCGGCAAGATGTGCGATTGCGCCAAACAGTGCGCCCTAAGCCACAAATAAATACAAAAGAAGAAAGTTCCAATTACATTAAAGGAACCTGGAGACGCCTAACAGCTAGAACTGCTAGACCTGACCAGCTTCGGGGACTAATGTCGGGGGGATAACCCATCTTGGCTTACGCCGAGTGAAGAAAGAACCAGGCCGAGTAAGTACGGCCCGGTAAGAGAATCGTATGCGGCCGACATATAAACTGTGTCGGCCCATATAGGACAAAGATGTCAATCTTGCAGGAACCAACGAGACAAGTGTCCCGAGGAGGGGCCGAGTCAGATAGGACTCGTGGACCTTTCCGAGTGAGGTTCAGGAGGGACCATGGTAAAGCATGGTCAAAGGAGAAGGGTGACGCCGGGTGACGCCCAAAGCGAGGGCTGACGTACAAAGTTACTGCATGATGCCAAAAGGAACATGAGGCAACGTACCAGAAGACCATTAGCTGTCTAGCTTTGTGGACTAGGCCATTGGGCTTAGGGCAAGCCCATGACCCGGCCCGCATAGTAGGGACCAAGATCCAAACAGTAACCCTAGAACCCAAAGGGGTATAACCTAGCTGTCTGCGCCTATATAAGAAGGGGCAAAGATGTAGGTAGGGGAGGTTGTACCAAGTAGGGAACTAGCGCATAGAACACAAGTTCATACAGCTCAAGGAGCACTTGTAAACCTCGAGCATCAATAAAATTCCTAAGTGTGGAGAGCTCTACTTGTTCTTCGTGCATGGCTAGGCCGTGCACTCCCTCCCCGGTGACCACAAGCACCCATTCGGGCCCCAACTTAAGCCTACCCATGGCATCTGCCGTGACACCACCACGACATCAGGTTATCATCCGAACCCCCTTCAGTATTAAGTTGCAAGCAACGGATAACTGCTTTAAGCAAAGTGTGTAAGGTAAATAATCCACTTGTTCCATGAACAAGACACCGTAGTTTTCTCCCTAGTAAGAAAAACACATCTACAACCTTAGAGATTTCTGTCACTTCCCTTAGATTAAATAGAGTCATGAACGCACTATCGAGCATAAATACCCCCTCTTGGAGTCAGTAGCATCTACTTGGCCAAGATAGCTACTAGAAGCAGAGAGAATGCAAGATCACAAACAACACAGACATGATAGAATCAATAAGACAAAACAATTAATCAATCTGACATAGTAAGCTCAATATCCATCGGATCCCCGCAAACACAACATGCATGATTACAAATAGATGATCATGATCATGAACGGAGCTCACAAGATCTAAACATGGTAGCACAAAGGAGGAGATACGACCATCTAGCTACTACATGGACCCGTAGTCCAAGGTGGATCTACTCACGCTTCATACCAGAGGCTGGCATGATGAAGAATAAGGCCTCCAGGATGATCTCCCCTCTAGCAGGGTGCCGGGAAGAGCTTTAGATCCCCCCGATCCAGGGACGACGGTGGCAGCGACTACAAAATGTTTCGTGGAATAATGATCGAGTACTTAGGGTTTTGGTATCGTGGGTCTTTATAGGCGAAGAGGCGAGACAAGGGGTAGCCAAGGCGGCCGCACCCCCCTAGGCGCGGGCTGGGCCCAGCGGCCCGGCCAGGGGGTGTGTCCCCTGGTGGCTCCACTCCGTCTCGTATTCTGGCTCCGTGTTCCCCATAGTAAAATATTGACTTTGGCTTTTGTCCCATCCAATTCCGAGAATATTGATTTTCTTCCTTTTCTGGAACCAAAAACAGAAGAAAACAGGCAACTAGCACTGTGGCATCTTGTTAATAGGTTAGTCCAGAAAAACATATAAAAACACCTCAAAGTGTAGACAAAGAAAAGCAAAGTAGATACTAAACAAGCATGGAACATCAAAAATTATAGATACGTTTTCACCGTATCACGTAGCCTCTGAGTATATTTTGTATGTTTAAATTTTCAAAGCAGAAAAAACATATTAGCCAAGGAACTTAGCTTTTATTCATCTCATAGAAGTAGGTACATGTTTTGGCTGAGTAGCCTGGCTGGATACCCATATGGGAAGTAAATACATCTAGGGGTAGAAGCGTTGCAACTAGGCGACGTTACAAGCATTGGAGTATGTTACTCCAGATTCTATGTCCTTGAGGTGGTAGCATCTACCTGGAATCACCTCAGTGACCACATAGGTTGCCTCCCGGGGGGACTCGAGCTTCAAATGCCCATCCTAATTGAGTCGTAGGACGAGGCCTCATTCGACGAAGGACCTTGGTCGTAACCGTTGGCTATGGTAGTTGTGGCAGATTTGCTGATACACCATTGAAAAGGCAGTGGTAATGTCGTTTGCCTCGTCCAGTAGGTCGACATAGTCCTCGAGTGTGGCCATAGATTCAGCCTCGCTGTAAGCGACAATCCGTGGGGACTTGTAACGTACTTTAGCCGGTAGTACTGCCTCGGTGGCGTGTACCATGAAGAAGGGCGTGTAGCCAGTGGTGATGTTTGGCGTTGTACGTAAGCTCTAGAGTACAGAGGATAGTTCATCTTCCCAGGATCCCACTGCTTTTTTGAGAGGTCATAGGAGTCGCTTCATGATCCCGTTGCAGAAGGGGTCGTTGGACTTTTAGACTTGACCATTTGTCTGAGGGTGTGCAACCGAGGCGTAGCTGTTGTTGATGCCGAGGTCATCATAGAAGTCATGGAAATCCTTCGAGGTGAAGTTTGTTCCATTATCTGTGATGATGTTGTGCGGCACCCCGAACCTAAAAATAATAGATTCGAAACACTTGACGGTGGTGGTGTCGGACTGGTTGGTGACTGGCATGGCTTCATTCACTTGGTGATTTTATCGACGGTGACAAGGAGGAATACGTAACCTCCATCTTGATGACCATGTCGAGACTACATTGCATAAAGGTCTAGGGCAGTGGTATGGGCCATAGCTCGGAGCCTAGTGCATGTGGTTTGTCAGTGAACCGTTGGCAAGCGTTGCATTTTTCGACGATGCTCTTGGCATCACACATCGCTATTGTCTAGTAGAAGCCAGCCCGTAAGGCCTTGGCGAATAGGGAGTGACTGCCCGCGTGGTTTCTACAGATGCGTTCATGGACATCAAGGAGGATGCTTCTTACTTCACCATTGGTGACACATCGCTGAAGGACTCTGGTAATGCTTTATTTGTAGACCTCTTCATTGATGATGGTTAAGGCCTTTAAATGACGAGCGATGTGTCGCGCGTCCGTTGGGTCATCTAGTAGCTTCTTGCTCAATGGGCACGTGACGTACCGCTGAGTTCAGGATTGCTCGATCATTATAACCTCCATGAGGTTTTCGATTGAAGCCTACAGTTCCTCCTCTGCCAGTTCCTCAGAGCCTTTGGGTGCCGTAGCCACTGAGTGTGCTACGGCGTATGGTGTGTCCTTTGGTGGCCTGCATTTTATGGAGCACTCGCAGGTTTTCTCCAGAAACACGCCTGTAGGAACCGACGCGCAGGTGGAGTCAATGTTGGCGATTTTGTCGGCTTCTTCATGCTCTCCTGACCAACATGCCAAAGTTCACAACCGTCAAATCCTCCTTCGAGTGGTTGTAGAGGTCGTGGTAGGCGATCATGTTTCCACTGACAGTGTCGCATTGGTGCATCGTTTGCTGCACAACGAGGTTGTAGCACATATCGCATCTTGTCGCCTTGCGGAGATGTTTGGATCACCCCAGCTCCAGCTCCTTCTTGATGTTTGGATCCGTCGAAGTGTACCATCCATACCCACGACATGTCCGGTGTATCCGGAAGCTGGAGCTCCATCTAGTGGATGAGGAAATTGGGGAGCTCCTACGACTTAATGGCAGTGTGTCACTCATAGATGATGTCCCGTGGGGACATCTCGATCCCCTAGAGGGCCACCCTCCCCGTTGCTTCGGGGTTATTGAGGATGTGGGACAGTGGTGCATCATTCACTACCACTATTTGGTGGTGCTGGAATTAGTGGTGCAGTCGACATGTAGATATGAATACGCTGTAAGCTTGCTTTTGATAGTGAGGGTACCTCGGCTTCATTGGTGTAAGTACCTCATCGAGCTACTATACTGGGCACTATACTCCGTAGGTCTTGCCCTCTTCTGGTCGTTCGACGATGAGTGCGGTTCTGAACACTTGATGCGTTGCGGCCATGTACAACAACATAGGATCCTTCTCCTGAGGTGTCACCAGGACTAGGGAGGTTGAGAGTAGACGCTTGAGATCTTCAAATGCCTCTAGTGCTACGGCCGTCCACTCAAATTGTTCCAATTTGCGGACAATTTGATAAAAGGGACAACCTTTTCGCCCATGCGACTGATGAACCTTTCGAGTGCCGGGATTCTCCCAGCCAGCTGCTGGACGCCCTTGATATTCTTTGGCTTATCCATGGCCAGTATGGAATTTAATCTTCTTAGGGTTTGCTTCGATGCCCCTTGTGGACATAAATTATCCGAGTAGTTAACCGGAAGGGACGCTGAAGGCGCACTTTTATGGGTTTAGTTTGATCCTATAACTATTGAGCCACGGGACAATAAACAAAACTTCTATATTATGCGGTGCTTCCAAGATCTAACTCAGGTAATAGGCCACGAGATTTACCACTAGATGCGTAGGTGCGGATTATCAATGAAGCGCGCTAGTTGATGTAGTGCCCATCGATCTCACGAATAGCTCCTCCGGATCCCATGAACTCGTTCGACAGATCCCCACAAACTCCTTTGTCTCCAGCGCCACACATACAACGCCTCTACCGGTATCCACACGTACAGGAAGGATCATGGGAAGGGGATTGCTAGATCTTGTGTAACCCGATTTGAAAGTGTAGAAAATGACGGCTAGGTCAGGTACTATCCCTTGTCTCTCCACTTATATACAACCCTAGTTGGAATCAACTCTTAAGGCCCATCTAGGCAATAACATAATTACCACATGGATCTCATCCACATGGGCTCCGTACCCTTAAGTGTGTGACCCTGTTGGTTCATGCACACATGGACACGACATGAGCTACACCTCCAAGTATCCCGTCATGGCTTTGAGTCTCACTCACTCCCATGAACACTTGGTCTCAAGACGATAGATGGTAGTGTCCTCTAGCAAGACGTGACATCTCCCAAGTGTCGTAAAGTCTGGAAGAAAAACCTTCAATGGGACTTTCATCCAAGTCCCTTTGCTACACGATATACCTTGTTAAGCTATGGGAGAGTTTTTGCCATAACTTTAATACCTTAACATCTCTTCTCGTTCCATGATATGCGATTCACTAGACTATCCCTTAGTCAGGCTCCTCAGTTAACACTTAACTTAGTCGCGCATGGCCATTCTTCTGAATCATATCACATGAGAGGGATCAGAGAATATCTCTCAATTATGGAGGGGCAAATCCCATCTTGGCAATCCATGTCATGTAGCTTGTCTCACACCCAACCCGAACTCTACCTTTATAACTGCCCATTTATGATACAGTGTTTGATAGAACCTAAGTTGGCGATCCACAACTCGGCTCATGCGATCACCTCAGGTTGTCGTGGGAATGGCCACGGCAGATGCTGCAATCGGCAGCGAGTAGTAGAACGAAGGGCAACGGCGGCTAGCCATCTGCGATGCGAGATGAGGGCGGAGACACAAGGGTTTACCTAGGTTAGGTCCCCCGGAGGGTAATGACCTACTCCTGCTAGATTGTATTATGGAGAGAGTACAAGGGCGAGCTCGATGACTAGGCGGCAAGTCGCTGGGGTGTATGATGGAATGTGTCTTCTACGCGTACCCTAGGGAGGTTTATATAGGCTCACCTCGCTAGGGTTTACAGATCTACAACCGAATTAGTTAAGGAATCGGAGGGTTCTTGACCTAATCCGACTGGGCCTAGCTATGCTTATGGGCCTCCATCTTCCAGTCGCCTGGGTCCTTGCCAAGTCTCGATCGGGTCACCGTCCTGCAGGCCCACTCACTGGCAGCTTGGGCCAGTAGGAAACGTCCTGCTAGGTATACCCCGGTCGGCATATCCCCATCAGTAGTCCCCGAGGCCGTTGTTGATTCATCGCAGGTGTTCGTTGGCAGTCGGAGTATCCGGGTCCAATTCGCACGCCTAGTCGAATCGGCGGTGGACTCCCTGAATAAAGGAAAGAACTAGTCATTTTAGTCGCAATAACGGCGACTAGTCAAATCGCAGCTTGGCGAATAGGTCGGCGAGTAATTGAGTCACTGTTATAGTGATCAGGTCGGCGAATCATCAAGTCGCAGAAAACAGCGAGTCGAGTGAATGAAGTTGGACCGTCAGTGATGGTCAAAGTAGCCGTTGGGAAATCCAACGATCATATCGGCGTAATTACCGCGCGGTAACGGCTCCCCGAAGATGGAGGGTAACAACCGCTATATAAGGAGAGTGACGGGCAAGGGGAGAACATTCCCACACTTCCTCTGATCTCGCGCATTCCCAATCGTCCATTCCGCGCAGTGACCAGAGCGACCCAGAGCAGCTCATAGCCCTAGATCCCTCAATCGATGGCACCTCCGGCGGAACCATGTGGCAGATCCAAGTGCACGAAGGTGATGTTGAAGTCGTTCGAGGAGACTGGGATCCTCCGCACCGGGAGATGGTGCATCCCTGCGGCTGGAGAGGTGACTCCAGATCCGCGCGAGGGGGAATTCATCTGCTTCACCAGCCATCTGGAGCGGGGGCTCGTATTCCCCACTTCCCTCTTCTTCCGTCGCTTCTGCGCCTATTATGGCATCCAACCGTCGGACCAAGGGCCGCACAACATCGAGCAACTCGCCATCTTCGTGGCGTTTTGCGAGTGCTACTTGGGTTGTCAACCGTATTTCCCCCTATGGCAAGAACTCTTCCACGGGAGGATCGGCCGCGAAGAAGGCGGCAAACAAATGGAATAAGAGTTGGTTCTACGTGACCGATTCGCCTCCGACCGACGAGGTGGCGCTTCCGATGTACTCCACCGACCGGCCAGAGCCACGTCGGCTCCAACTCACCAAGATCCCGTTGGACCAGCGGATTGTCATCGACGAGATGTTGCAGATGATCCGCAACCTAAAGAATAAGGGCCTCCAGACCATCAATTTGTACAATTGCTGGTTTGGGCGGCGGCTGGTGCCTCTGGCCAGTCGCGCCCACTACATGTACGAATACACGGGCAAGGACGACCCGACGAAGTCCTGCCACGCCGAGTGGAGGCTCCAGGACTACACCTTGGCCTTGAAGAAGATCACCGAGGCGTAGTACCTTGACGCGAAGGCCGGTGTCGCCCCTTACACCGCGAAACACCAAGCTCCAACGGTGAGTCCTTTTATTCTTTGCACACTTCGCAGTCGTAGTTTTGCATTCACGGTCGTGCTAACTTCACTTTGTTGTCGCAAATGTTCCAATTGGTGGAAGGTTGGCTTCCTCCTGCAGACGACAAGAATTAGAACTCATCCGTCCAGGACGAAAGCGAGTCTTCGCCCGATAAGGGCGATGTCAGAAGTGACGGGGGCGGTGATGATGACGACGATTACAACGGTGGCGATGAGGCCGGGGTGGTCGCCACACCCACGGTTCGCAAGACTCGCGGGCAGCATCAACGCGAGATCGAGGCCATCAAGAGCCTCGAGGATCACGACGAAGACGAGGACGCAGCCGTTCCGTGCGGCCATGGCGGGTGAGCTCATGACGTAACCGTTGAACCCGTGGATTCCTTTTATCCTCTGTCGCAAGGGTGGTGGCTCCTCATCATCGAAGCCTGCGGAGTAGAATAGTTTTCCTACCGGCGTTAGTTTGGATATGTATGTAACTGCGCTTTTAAGCGAACAAATTTTGCTGCTTCGAAGGAATGCAAGGATTCTCTTGTCAGTGTTTTTCGATTTGGTTGTTGGTTGTGCGAGTCCCCGAGCGCGTCCGCCCTTTTATGGGGTCAATCTCATTTTTATGTGTTGTTTGAACTTTTAGTAAGTTAAGGTCGACTCTCCATGGCTTGGAAAGCCAGTTGCATGGCGACTCCAAGGGGTGCTCTGTACTTAGCCATTTTCCCGGGCGCGAACAAGGTCGGGGAGACGAGTCCCCGAGCGTGGTACTTGGCGGTTCTAGTCGCATGCCCGAGGTAGGTGAGGACGGGGCGTGTTGTGTTAGGCGCGTCACCCCACCTGATCCGTGGGACCAGTCGCTTGGCGAGTCCAGGACGCGCTCTCATTTTTCCCTGGCCGCTCCTGTTTGGACTTGCGTCAGTCCCCGAGCGTGGTACTTTGCCGTTCGAGTCGCTGCGCCAAGGATGTGGACGACTAGGTCTCTGTGAGAAGCGAATGCAGTTATCTTGGCTCGGAAAGCCGGTCGAGTGAGGCGACTCCAATGGGGCTCTAGGTTGGCTTTTTTCGTGGACGATACGAGGCCTGAATTTTTTCAGTGCCCTCCTATCGCACTACTTGGCCATGCCGGTCGCGTCACCAAGGGTTTACTTCTACGAGTAGCATAGCGCTGTTATTACGAGTGCGAGTGGCACAAGATATGGAGAGTGGACACACGTTGTGCGAATCGATCTTCTTTATTTCATAGCGGGTAGGAGGTACATGTCTGGAGTTTTAGGTGTAGAACTTTCGTAGGAGATTTACATTCCATGGACGCTTGACGTCGAGTTTTCTGTCGCCTCGGACATCGGTGAGGTAGTAGGCGTCGTTGCCCAGGATGCGCCCAATGGCGAATGGTCCCTCCCACGGGGAGAGAGTTTGTGCATGCCTTCCTTGTCCTGGATCAGCCGTAGTACCAGGTCGCCTTCCTGGAAGGTGTGGGTCCGTAATCACCGATTGTGGTAGCAGCGAAGCCCTTGCTGGTAGATGGCGGTGCGGGAGCAAGCTAGGTCGTGTTCTTCGTTGAGTTGGTCGACTCCGTCCTAGCGTGCGAGCTAGTTGTCGGCCTCCGTGTAGTTGACCACCCGAGGTGAGTCATGCTTGAGGCCGGTTGGCATGACGGCCTCGGCACCATACACCATGAAGAAGGGGTGAATCCTGTCAATCTGTTGACAGAGGTGCGGATGCCCCAGATGGCGGAGGGGAGCTCTTCGACCCAACACCCAGGATTTCGCTCTAGTGGAACTTGCAATCGCGGCTTCAGGCCATGGAGGATGCTCTGATTGGCGCGTTCCGCCTGGCCGTTGGACTCCGGGTGGGCGAATGAGGCGAGGTCGAGTCGTATGTTGTTCTCCTCGCAGAATTCAGCCATGCCTCCTTTGGCGAAGTTGGTCCTGTTGTCTGTGATGATGCTGTGCGGGAACCCGTAGTGATAGATGAGCTCGCGTAGAAATTTGGTGGCGGTCTTCCCGCCGCACTTGCACATTGGCTTGGCCTCCACCCACTTCGTGAATTTGTCGACTGCGACCAGGAGGTGGGTGTAGCCAGAGGGGGCCTTCATGAAGGGGCCTACCATGTGCATGCCCCACACGGCGAATGGTCAGGTGATGGGGTTGGTCTTGAGAGCCGAGCTCGGCACGTGCGTCTGGTAGGCGTACTTCTGTCACCCGACGCAGCGTTGGACGATGTTGACCACATCGGCATGTGCGGTGAGCCAGTAAAATCCATGTCTCATGGCCTTGGCGACTAGAAAGCGGGCGCCGGCGTGGTGGCCGTAGCCGCCGGCGTGGATGTCTTGGAGGATCTTGCGTCCTTCTGCGGGTTGGTCGCAGCGTTGGAACACGCCAGTCACGCTGTGCTTGTGGAGCCTGCCGTTGATGATGACGAAGGATTTGCAGCGGCGTGCTATCATTCGGGCCTCCATTTTGTTAGAGGGTAGGGTGCCTCCCTCCAAGTAGGCGACATATGGCGCGGTTTAGTCGCTTCTCTCGGCGATCATTGCGACCAGGGCCACGTCTGGTTGCAGCGTAATTCCGATGTCAATCTCCCTTGGGGGAGAGACGTAAGGCTTGGTGATGGTGTCAAGGAAGATGCCGGCAGGCAGCACGATTCGAGCCGAGCCGATGTGGGAGAGTGCGTTAGCCTCCTCGTTCTTCTGCCTGTTGATCCACTCGACGAAGTAGCCCGCAAAATGGCCTCCCAGCTGGTCCACTGCGTGGCGGTATGTCACCATGGTGGGGGAGACTGCATCGCAGGTGCCGACAACTTGCCCGACGACGAGGCCGGAGTCGCCGTAGCAGCGCAGACGATTAATGTTCATCTCCTTGGATGCTCGCATGCCATGGAGTAGCGCCTCGTACTCGGCCATGTTGTTGGTGCAGAGGGTGAAGTCAAGGTACAGGACATAGCGTAACTTGTCGCCCTTTGGAGATGTGAGGACGATCCCTGCCCCTGAACCATCTGCATTCTTGGAGCCGTCGAAGTGTAGGGACCAGTAATGGAGGTACGGCGAGTAGATCTTTGGCGTACTAGATCTGCAGGGCGCCTTCCCCGGTCACGTTGATGTTGTACACCGTGGCTCGGCTCACGAGGACGTTGTCCATTGGGGTGGAGAATAGCGGGAGGCCATTCGCGTCTCGCTCCCGCGAGGAGACTAGGATTCTTGACTGATCACGGGAGGGGGGGGGGTGTGCGGCCGGGTGGTGGTGGGTGGGCGCTGTTGGCCATCGCGCCTGCTGGTGGCCGGGAGCTCCCTCCTGGTGGCGCGTTCTCGTAGATCACGCAATTGTCTATGCGGGCCGGTTCGTTTTCATCGTCGAAATTTAGGGCGCGGTGCTGGACGGTGGGGTTCAGGCCTGAACTGATGCGGAGTTGGTGGTAGCGCGAAAGCTCCTGCGCCATCACCTGCTCGAGGAAAAAAAAAATCGCGCTTGGCTTGTTCCTTGCGGACCGCCTCCTCCAACCGTAGGCGGAGTTCCTCGACCTCCGTCGCCGTCGCGGTTGGTGGGATCGACGTGGAGAAGGGGTCTGGCGGGGCGTCCGCGCTGTTCTCCATGTAGGCCGTGACGTTGCGAGAGGATCCGGCATGGACATCGCCGGAGTTCTTCGACCCGGAGTCCAAGTCGAAGATCCCAAGGATGGAAGGGTCCTCGAAGTCTCCCACGTTGGAGACCTGGGTGATGGAGCCCACGGATGACGCGGTGGCGATCGATCCGGCGGCTGACGCCGAGGTTGCTGAGTCGTTGTTGTCATTGAGGGCCGCGTCGTCTACGGCCACGGTGGTTTCGGACATGTTGATGTTGGCCGAGTAATACTCGGATGCGAGGTGGTTGATGGTGCGGACCTGACTCTTAGAGAGCCGGTCGCGTGGTGGCGTCGGTGAAGACGACGAAGAGGCTGATCGTGCCGACCGCATAATCACGCTATGCGTGACAGGGCACGTTGCCGGGACGTAGCTGCTCGGCAAGATCCGGAGGATCTCTCCAATCGCGATCATGCGGCCGGTGGCGATCGTCTCGTTGATGGGAAGATTGGATCTCGCCGCCGAACACCGGCCTGACTGGCCAGGCCCCACGGTGGGCGCCACTATCGTGGGAATGGCCACGACAGATGCTGCAACCGGCAGCGAGTAGTAGAACGAAGGGCAAGGACGGCCAGCCATCTGCTGTGCGAGATGAGGGCGGACACACAAGGGTCTACCCAGGTTCGCCCCCCCCCCCCCCCCCCCGAGGGTAAAGACCTACTCCTGCTAGATTGTATTATGGAGAGAGTACAAGGGCAAGCTCGACGACTAGGTGGCGAGTCACTACGGTGTATGATGGAACGTGTCCTCTATGCGTACCCTAGGGAGGTTTATATAGGCTCACCTCGCTAGGGTTTACAGATATACAACCTAACTAGTTAAGGATTCAGAGGGTTCTTGACCTAATCCGACTAGGACTAGCTACGCTTCTGGGCCCCCAGCTTCCAGTTGCATGGGTCCTTGCGAAGTCTCGATCCAGTCGCCGTCCTGCAGGCCCACTCGCTGGCAGGTTGGGCCAGTAGGAAACGTCCTGCTGGGTATACCCCGGTCGGCATATCCCCATCACAGGAAAACGATTCCATTGTATGAGACTGCAAATGACAACATGCTTGTTGCATCTCAACTGTGGGTCAATCTGACTCGCTAAACTCTTTAGCCGAGTCCGTGCAAGTTGGAATAGCATCACTATGCCCATGACAAGTCAAACTAAGTCATCAGCCAACTTCACATTATTCTAAGTTGTCTGTCCAGAACAACCTCAACAACTAAGGAGAACTAGTATGAAAAATAATAAATATATAGTTCCACAACCGAATCATGTATTCGATGATATATATTAGATGTTCATAGAAGGACAACTTAATAACTTTATAAATACCTTACATGATTGCCTATAGGGCATATTCCCAGTCTCTCACTTGCAGCAGAGTCAATGATCGCGACATCACATGTCTAGGCATCTAATGCCAATTGCTCTTATGTGCGGCTCATGCTTAGGCTGTGGAAATGGCTTTATCAATAGATCTGCAACATTTGCAGTTGTGTGTACCTTGCATAATTTGATATCACCTCGATCCACAAAATGGTTTATCAGGGGGTACTGCATGAGTACATGTTTGTTCTTCTGGTGTTGTCCAGATTGCTTGGCTTGTGCAATATCACTGTTGTTGTCTGATACGTCCATAACATATATATAATTTTTGATGGTTTTATGCTATTATTATGCTTTTGACACTTCTTTTTATATAAAGTTCATGAGTTATTTGGACTAACCTACTAATAGTTCCAAAAGTGCACAATGTTCTTGTTTTACACTTTCATGTGTAGGAATTATCAAGAATACAAGTGGAACCTTGTTAGAGTCAAATTGGGATTTTCCAGAAATCTGCCTTAGAACTCTTTTTGAAGATGGTCACGTTTTGGGTCGAAGACGGCGTCAGAAGGAAAACTCTTCAACTACAAACTTGTATGAAATTTCGTGACAAACGTTCTGGATATAAATTTTAGCTAATTTCGAGTTTGGACGGGCCCACTAGTCCTGATTTACTGCATCCCAAGATGGGGTGACGGGAATCCGAGAAGCTATATAAAGGGAGGAAACCTAATTCGTGGAACACACCTCCACCCATGAATTTGCAGCCACCAAAGCCACGTTTTTGCCTCCCCCATGGATCCCATATCCATGGGGGAGGGCTCCCAAGAATCCATGAAGCAAGGGGGCTAAGGGGCGGTGCTCCCCCATGATACCGGAGACGGGGAAGGAGTACCTCGCGTCGCCACCCTCTTCACTATCTTCACCGCCATATCCATCACCTAATACTCCTAGTATGCAGTGGTTCATCCGCCCACACACCTCTATACCGTCCTATGTAAACATGGTGTTTGATGTTATAAGTTATAATCCTATGATCTATGTGATGTTTGTGTAGTTTCTTTGTTATTATATTGAATGGTTAAATGTCTTTGGTTCATTAGAGTTGTATGTTGATATGGTGCAGTCCTTTGGTGTCCATTATATTTGTGCGCGCATGGATTAAACATCATAGGGTTTGTAGTATGTTTAAGAGGAAGGGGGAAGTTCTGCCGGAGTGACAGAAACCTAAGGACGTGAACTGGAACATTGCATGTATGGGAGTAAGAGGACCATTAACATAAAGCTGTGGTTGGGGAAGCCTTAATGCATTGTTAGTAGTTACGGATGTTTACTAACAATCCAATCATATAGTACATGTAATTCCAAGTAGTAAAGCGCATGTATATTTAGCCTCTCCCACATAGAAAACTGCATCGAAGACAATGAACCCAATTTATTCGCCAATTAAACTTGGACAAGTCCACCACAATTACCAACACTATTCCACACTCATGGTTCTATTAGTTTAGTGTATTTTATTGCTGCAGCAACTAGCTTTACTTTATTGTTATTTATTATCTTGCAAACCTTTCTCTAGTACTCGTATGGTTGCTCTAGTTTTATTTCCTAGATAATGCAAAGGTTTAGTGTGCATAGAGTTGTTTCTATGGTTGATAGAACATGAGAGAATATTTATCCTACCTTTAGATCCTCGTTGGGTTCGACACTCTTACTTATCAAAAAGGCTACATAGATCCCCTATACTTGTGGGATATCAAGACCTTTTCTGGCGCCGTTGCCGGGGAGCAATAGCGTGTCAGTGAATATTATTGTGTGCACTTGTTTTATTTATCTCTAAGTAGTTTTTACTTTTAGTTTTAAGTTGGTCTCTATCTTAGTATGCATAGGGATTGCAAATTACAAAAAAATTAGTTGTACTTGTTACCGAAAAACATTTTCAACAGGGAAAGTGATTGGAGAGATGATTAATGGTTAAGTGGGGGTCGACTTTGAACACTTGAGTTCGTGCCTACGAAACCAAAACAAATCTTCCCATGGAAGCTTTTCAGCCGAAGGAAGGACCATTAAATATACATTCCCATTCAATAAAGGTATAAAATACCTTTTGAATCTCCTTTTAAAACAAAAGTTGCTCTTAATGTTTCTTTATTTGAAAATACTTGAATGTTGCTTCTTATGCCTAACTTAAAGGCATTAAAGAAAAAGTACTTCTTGGGAGATAACCCAATAGTTTTCTTGAGTCTTGGAAGTTATTACTTCTATAATAACCTCTCCTTATCCTTTTTGTATGATTTTTGTGCCAAGAATAAGCTCTATTGAGAGGGAAGTAAGATTTGGGGAGTTGCTGTCTCGAAACAGATTTTTGTCCTCCAATATAAAAATTCCTTAAACGACCTTGTAAGTCGGATTGAGCTGTAATTTTCTTAATAAAGCCCTCAGGTTGTTAGCTAAATTTCTTCAGTTCAACACTTTTTGATCTTAGTAATAGAAGGTCCTCGAAAAAATCTGTTTCTACATGCTGGTCTATTTTGACAGATTTCTGCCATTATTTGCATTTGCTTCTTATTGATTCCTTTTGGGGTTCTTTTTCGTAAATTGATCTTTTTGAGTGAATTGCTATAGTAGATTGTTTCTTTAGTGAAAGTTTTGATTTTTTGAAACTAAACTCAAAGGTCTATTATCTTTGGAATGTACTAATGTTGCTAATGAAGATTGTGTGAAGTTTTGTATGAAGGAAATTTTTCAGGTGTAAGGAAAGAATGATGTAATGAGCTGAAGAATGGACAAAATTTCAAGCTTGGGGATGCCACACCGTGTCACCCCAAAAAATATTCAAGAGGTACAAGTGTCAAAGCTTGGGGATGCCCAAGGCATCCCCTTCTTCATTAATAAAAATCTTAGGTCTTTCTAGACACTTTGTTTTTATTGTTTCATGCACTGTTGTGTTGATCTTGGAGCGTCTTAGTGTAAGGTTCCCAACTTTTAATAAGGTAGAGATCCCTGTGTTTACAATGCTAGTCCCTCAATCAATAGCTAGCATCCACAGTTAAGATGTAATATCAAGAAACAAAGGTCATAATACAACTTTATAACCAGGAATAAAATAATTTATTACATCTTACATAGCTCATTTGGCTATCTCATTACAATGCATCAGAATATAACAATAGCATGGGGTCCTTCATCTTCAAAGTGCCACAGGCAGACATGTTGGTTGTAGACTTGTAATCCTAATCATTAAACTTCACTAATATCAAACAAACCTGCAACATAACAAGTTACATCCACAAGGGTCAATACATTTGAATTGTATTGACAAGTGATACTATGGTAGTATAGTGGAGTCTATCATCTATATGCATTTGGCTAAGTGGAGCTTAGGCTTGCTTTGCTCAAAATATATTTTCCTTATCATTTGAAAACACTAAGTTTTTGCTTGGCAAAATCTTTCCCAAGGCATCTCCCAATAGAAATTGGTGATCCTTCAATCCCTTGTTCACCCACAAGTTTTTAACTTAGAAATTGGGATGAGGAGATTCTTGATAGCTTCCATGTCTTGATGCTCAACTTGTCCTTTGTCAGGGACATGGCTAAGTACTTAGATTTTACACTCTGCAGAGGTGGTGCACTTTCCCCACAAGACTTGGTTTCACCAAGACAAGATCTTTCAGAAGCCTTCCCTTAGACCAAAATGGACGCGCTCCAACCTATCATTCCCCTACCACCAACTATCCATTTGGCTAAGTTATTGCAACCTATATGGTCCAGGCAGAGCCCATAATGCCAAGTGGCTGCACTTGAAGCTTCTCAAAATTTGACATCTCAAATCTCTTTGTTCCTGGGTGGCCATCCAAAAGTGAGACACCAAGTTTTCCCCAGCATACCAGACTTGGTGATGCCCAAGTTTTCCCCAGCATACTGGACTTTCATGACCACTCAACACAAACCATTCCTTCCATTCCTCCCAGGTGATTCATTCACTTAGTTATTTTATTAAACAAAACACAAGTCCTCAAACTTAGAAATTTTTCATATCATGAATATATATTCCACCCTTGTTTTCTACTAGGTAAGCTAAGCATGATAGTAGTAGGAATCTTAACTTAGGAAATTTCTACTAAGGGTTCATCTACTAGGATTTCCCATGGCATAGTTTGTACTTAGCAAAATTCCATGCAAGTCCTACTTAGAAATATTACTAATGCATAGTGAAAATAATGGGACAAAGTATGAAGCATCACTTGCCTTTTTGGTAGAGAGTATAAGTTCACTCCTTGATCTTTGCAATGTTCACTCACTTCAAATCACTACGATTCAATCAAGCAAACAATATTTCAATCTACCATTCAAGCAATTCATCACATAACATGATAGAAACAAAACAACGCATGTAAACATGCAAAAGATTGTTTTACTTGTAAAAGTGGTTTCTATTGGGTCATAACATTTGAAAACATCTAATGGTCATTTTATAAAGTGGTAAATTCATTTGCAAAAGATTTCACTTCATAAACCATTTTTAAACCAAATCATTATTTTATGTGGTGAAGAAATTCTTTTAATAAGGCAACATTCTATAGGTTTCACAAAATATATTTTCAAATCATAAAACCTTGTGTTTAGGGTCAGAGAGTTTATTTCCAAAACATTTCTCAAAGGTTTTCTTCCAAAACCATTTTTAATAATTAAACCATATTTTTATTTGACTAGAAATGTTTTAAATCAAAGATTCATTCTTTTGTTTCACCAAATACATTTTTGAAACCACCAATTGATTCCTAGGGTCAGTAGGTTCAAAACAAACCATTTGCCAAAGATTTTATCTTAAAAATCATTTTAGAACAATTTTTATATTCTAAACATGCATACACAAGTTTCTGCAAAAACAAACAGTTTACCAGAAGCTTTTTACTAAACAAAGTGCATGGTCAGAAAGTACTTGTCTTGCTGATTCCATTGATATAAAATTTGCAAAATATGGACGTGTGGTTTGAAAGTTATGAATTTTACAAAATTGAACATCTAATAGAAAAGTTTCTGGTTTTTAAAACAAACAGAGGCCACGTGTCGTGTTGTTATTTGCTGGTACTGGTTCGCACGGATCGGGATCTATGAGGCGTTGGATCTAAATTAAATCGCACGGCACAGATTGCTTCTTACCCCTTCGCTTAGTTTCTATCCTAGCCATTGGATTGTAATCGTACGGTGTACAGCAAGCTTGCCAGAGATGGCGGCGTTGGCGGCGGCTGGTGGCGGCGCTGGCTCTGGCTACGGCGGGGCTGGTGATAGAGGAAGCGAGGGAGGAAGGGGATTGGCTCACCAGGTTCAGGAGATCACGGCGATGCTCAACGTTCCTTCTGTTTGTCGAGGGGCGCGTTGGTGTTCTGGGGATTGCTCGTCGGAGTAGCTTGCGGGCTCGGGCACGCATGGCCGTGGTCGAAGGCGAGTCTCTGGGACGCAAACGAGAAAAATAACGCATCAGGATGGTGCGCACGAGTTCAAGGATCACGAGAATACTCACCAGTGAGCAAGGGGCGCACGAGGTCGTCGGCTATAGCTCGCCGGAGTCGAGTTCATCATCGGTGGCGCTCAGACATGGACGGAACCGAGGCTGCGGGGCATGCGCGGGCGAGTAGAGGGTGCAGAGAGAATCTCAAGGGTCTGGGGAGTTTGTTCGGGTGCTCGAGGAGGCTAGGGGCGACGAGGGGCTGCCGGAATCGCTGGTGGAGCTCGCCGGAGCAGAGGGCGGTGCAGAGAGAAATTGGGTAGCCTGGGGGCGCGCTAGGGTGAGGCGATAGAGGGGAAAGGGAGAGGAGAGGCAGGCGAATAAGAGTGCATGGTCGCGGGGTGGAGTAACGCAGGCATTTAATGTGTATTGACGCCGGCTTCAACGGCCAGAAACGGCGCGGAGGAAAGAGGGGCGTGGTCACCGCGAGGTAGACGATGGTGAGCTGGCTGTGTGGGTCCGCTTCGTTAGTGAAGGGAGAGAGGGGGAGTGGGGTCCATGCGTCGGTAACTGTGCGGGTTTCTTTCGCGGTGAGAAAACGTTTCGCGTGAGAGTGGGGGTGGGCTTGCTAGGCTAGTCTGGGCCTGGGGTTAGTTGGGCTGGGTCTTTTACATTTTTTTTGTTCTGTTTGTTTTTCCTTTTCCCATTTCTTTAATTCTGTTTTGATTTTGAATAAACAATTCAAGCACTCATTTGAATTCAAACCTTTTCCAAATTTTGTGAAGACTTCAATACTGATTAATAGTATATTCTAAAGTCAATTTTGGAATAAAACTTTATTCTTTTGGGGGTCTTTTTAATTATTTAATTAGGCCCTTGTTTTAAACCAAATAAGATTTAATAATATTTTCAAACACCATTTAATTTCTTAAACCTTTCAAATCTTTTCAGTAGGTTTTTATTTGTTTAATAGGGTGTCAAATAAAGTATTTAATATGATTCATAAATCATTTGAATTGGGTATTTGTTTTAATTCCAATGGAATTTGATATAGTTTTAATTCCCTAATTTTTATTTGGAAGTTTTCTTTAATCTTAATTAGGTTGAATTAAGCAACTTTTATTTCACTTGGGTAAATTCCAAAATACTATTTTCTCATGCATTATATAATTATTCTTATAGAGATTTGTCTTTATTCAAAAAGAATTTGGTTCATGCCATTTTATTTTATTTGGAAAATTCTTTATTATTTTATTTTATTATGATTTGTATTATATTCATTCCATTTGCTTATGGTCTTTGCCAAGATTTAATTTGGTCTTTAAATATTCTTTAATTAATATTTCTTTCTTCACCTTATAAAATCCATATCTTTTTATTTAGAGATCCAAACTTGGTGATTCCAATTTGTAAAATCTTGTTTAATATTTGTTTATCTTTTTAAATCCCTTTAGGATTATTTGCTCACCATTTGGTATGGATTTTAGATAAGTTCTTTATTAGCTTTGGAAATTACTTTTCCTTATTTTATTTAAATTCATAAGATTTTATCTATGGCTCCAAATTAAGTGAAACCAATTTCTATGGCTTTATAATATTTCTATTTGTCTTTCTTGATCATTTGTAAATGTTTTTATTCCATTAGGGCTTTAGGGTTTGGATTTATTTTCCAAGTGTTTAAATTTCAAGACACATTCATTGAGGAATGCATTTCTCTTGATTTGGATTTTTGTTGGTTTCAAACTTTAATTAAAATTTGTTCCAGATGGGATTTTAAGTTTCCTTTTAGAAACAAAAGTTTCTTTTCACCCTGATTTTCAACAATAATTTATTTTGTTTATTTTATTTTTCACATTACAAGATTTGGAAAATCTTGGGATGTGACACTTAGTTTTCGTTTTTGGTTTTTGTTTGCTTAGTTTGCTTGAAGAAAGTGGTTGTACCCCCGTTTTCACTGTGTTGTTTCAAATAAGTTGATTGGGTTGGAGAAGGAGTAGGAAGTTTCATGTTTATAAGTGGTACAAAAGGAGTTTGTTTTGAATGTGGCATAGACCTTATCATGTCATGTTCGATGTTGTTTTGACCCTATGCTTAGTGGTTATTGCTGTAGCATGTCTTGTTCCAAACAATTGAGATTGCTTAATGTGGCTTGAAAGAATCATGTGTTGTTTTAGCATAGAAAAGCATAATATTGTGGTATTCTCCTTTGATGTTTTGTTTGGGTTGACTTGGCACATTCTCACACCATGTTATGACTTGGCCTCTATAATCATTTATTTTTTGACTTGTGGTACCACTTTATTCTTTGATTAGTAATGTTTTGTCGCTCTGCATGATTATGGCTATTATTGCTCTCTTAGTTGGTCGCTCCCAGTCTTTTGCTAGCCTCCACTTGTATTGAGTAAGCTCTACTCATGCATCCAACTCCCAAGAAACCAAGTTATTCCAAATTGTCCACTATAAATTCCTATGCATGGTGTGTTACACCATTCCAAGTATATTCTTGTTTTATCTATCTTCCAAATTAAACTTGTTATGTGAAAGTTACTAATTAAAGCTCTCACAAACTTGATGGAACACTTTATTTTTCTAGCCCCTAATAAACTTGAACCATTGTGTCATCTATGTTGTATATTCTTGCACTTATAAGTTGGTATTAGCAAAATCGTGCTGTCACGGGGAACGCTTTCAACACTTGTAAATATCTACCCAGTTGATAGCATGCTGTTTTGTTTATGGATGTCGTCGGTGTGAAATGAAAGGGGAGCTTGTAAGTCCATGGAGTTACGTATGTGGAAACTTGGAGCATCACCATAGCGGGCAATCTATGAATCATTCTTGTTATGAAAAAAAGAGATAGAGATTGACACAAAGGAAAAAAAGAGATGAGAAAAGAGGAAAGAGAGAAAAAACACCATTTACCCATGATAAATAAGAAGATTGCTGAGATGCTCAATGTTTGCTTGCCTTGTCATTTTGTTATGGGATAGCTCCTGTATCATGTGCAAGGGGTACCCCGATGACGGTTCTCTATGATACACATGTACTTACTATGACAAGAACTTACCGGTAACTAAAGTTGAGTAGCATGAGGAGCGGCCCTCGTACTCAAGGGACATGAGATTGCCAAATTATACTTTGTCAAGCATATACTCCATATTTTGTTCACTTTAACCTTAATCACTTCAAGATGCTTATGATAGGGGAAATGAGAGCTCAAAGCTAACAAGTACCATAATTTTTGGAAGCTCTTTATGAAACTTGAAATCTCTGCTTCCCTTTGAAGGGACTTTCTTACACTATTATATTGAGTCTCCACCTTCTATCCTTAGGAACCAAATAAGATAGCATAGTTTCCATTCTTAGTTCTATGTGCATTGTCCCAAAACTTGTTGATTGATTCATAAGGTTGATATTGCTTGTTCTTGAACTATTTGTATCTAGTCACCCTTATGAACTTTGAAGGTGTCCTATGCATTTATGATTTGCTATACCATGAGGGACAAGATGAATACCAATCTTATTATGTTTTCTATATGTGAAACAAACAAATGTTTTTCAATACATTGTTATTCATGATCTTTGTTTGTAACCTTTTCATGTTGCAACTTGGTTGCTATGTCTTATTGTTAGAATTACGAATTTCATGCTCATGTTTAGAGTACTTTGATCCCAACTATCCATTCTTTGCAAATGGTTTGATCAAGATTATGATGGTGCATGTCGCCTAAAAAATTATATAGTTTTTATCGTTTTCATACTTGAGGACATGCAGGAACTAAGATTGGGGATGTTGATACATCTATAACGTATCGAATTTTTTTGATGGTTTTATCCTATTATTATGCTTTTGACACTTCTTTTTATATAAATTTCATGATTATATGAACTAACCTACTAATAGTTGCAAAAGTACACAATATCTATAATTTTTGATGGTTTTATGCTATTATTATGCCTTTGACACTTATTTTTATATAAAGTTCATGATTTATTTGAACTAACCTACTAATAGTTGCAAAAGAGCACAATATTCTTATTTTACACTTTGATGTGTAGGAATTATCAAGAATACAAGTGGAACCCTTGTTGGAGTCAAATTGGGAATTTCCAGAAATCTGCCTCAGAACTCTTTTTGAAGATGGTCATGTTTCGGGTCGAAGACGGCGTCAGACGGAAAAATCTTCAACTACAAAGTTGTATGAAATTTTGTGACAAACGTTCTGGACATAAATTTTAGCTGATTTCGAGTGTGGATGGGCCCAGTAGTCCTGATTTACTGCATCCCAAGATGGGGTGACGGGAATTCGAGAAGCTATATAAAGGGAGGAAACCTAATTCGTGGAACACACCTCCACCCACGAATTTGCAGCCACCAAAGCCACGTTTTTTCCTCCCCCATGGATCCCATCTCCATGGGGGAGGGCTCCCAAGAATCCATGAAGGAAGGGGGCTAAGGGGCGGTGCTCCCCCATGATGCCGACGACAGGGAAGGAGTCCCTCGCGTCGCCACCCTCTTCACTATCTTCACCGCCATCTCCATCACCTACTCCTCCTAGTATGCAGTGGTTCATCCGCCCACACACCTCTATACCGTCCTATGTAAACATGGTGTTTGATGTTATAAGTTATAATCCTATGATCTATGTCATGTTTGTGTAGTTTCTTTGTTATTATATTGAATGGTTAAATGTATTTGGTTCATTAGAGTTTTATGTTAATATGGTACAGTCCTTTGGTGTCCATTATATCTGTGCGCGCATGGATTAAACATCATAGGGTTTGTAGTATGTTTAAGAGGAAGGGGAAGTTCTGCCGGAGTGACAGAAACCTAAAGACGTGAACTGGAACATTGCACGTATGGGAGTAAGAGGACCATTAACTTAAGGCTATGGTTGGGGAAACATTAATGCATTGTTAGCAGCTATGGATGTTTACTAACAATCCAATCATATAGTACATGCTATTCCAAGTAGTGAAGCGCATGTATATTTAGCCTCTCCCACATAGAAAACTGCATCGAAGACAATGACCCCAATTTATTCGCCAATTAAACTTGGAAAAGGCCACCACAATTACCACCACTATTCCACACTCATGGTACTGTTAGTTTAGTGTATTTTATTGCTGCAGCAACTAGCTTTACTTTATTGTTATTTATTATCTTGCGAACCTTTCTCTAGTACTCGTATTGTTGCTCTAGTTTTATTTCCTAGATAATGCAAACGTTTAGTGTGCATAGAGTTGTTTCTATGGTTGATAGAACTGGAGAGAATATTTATCCTACCTTTAGCTCCTCGTTGGGTTCGACACTCTTACTTATCGAAAAGGCTACACATGATCCCCTATACTTGTGGGATATCAAGACCTTTTCTGGCTCCGTTGCCGGGGAGCAATAGCGTGTCAGTCCATATTCTTGTGTGCACTTGTTTTCTTTATCTCTAAGTAGTTTTTACTTTCAGTTTTAACTTGGTCTCTATCTTAGTATGCATAGGGATTGCGAATTACAAAAAAAATTAGTTGTACTTGTTACCTAAAAATGTTTTCAAGAGGGAAAGTGATTGGAAAGATGAGTAATGGTTAAGTGGGGTTTGACTTTGAACACTTGAGTTCATGACTATGAAACCAAAACAAAGCTTCCCATGGAAGCTTTTCAACCGAAGGAAGGCACCATTAAATATACATTCCCATTCAAGAAAGGTATAAAATACCTTTTGAATCTCCTATTAAAACAAAAGTTGATCTTAATGCTTCTTTATTTGAAAATACTTGAATGTTGCTTCTTATGCCTAACTTAAAGGCATTAAAGAAAAAGTACTTCTTGGGAGATAACCCAATAGTTTTCTTGAGTCTTAGAAGTTATTTCTTCTATAATAACCTCTCCTTATCCTTTTTGTTTGATTTTTGTGCCAAGAATAACCTCTAATGAGAGGGAAGTAAGATTTGGGGAGTTGCTGTCCCGAAACAGATTTCTGTGCTCCAATATAAAAATTCTTTAAACAACTCTGTAAGTCGGATTGAGCTGTAATTTTCTTAATAAAGCCCTCAGGTTGTTAGATAACTTTCTTCAGTTCATCACTATTTGATTTGAGTAATAGAAGGTCTTTGAAAAAATCTGTTTCTACATGCTGGTCTATTTTGACAGATTTCTCCCATTATCTGCATTTGCTTCTTATTGATTCCTTTTTTGGTTCTTTTTGGTAAATTGATCTTTTTGATAGAATTGCTATAGTAGCTTGTTTCTTCAGTGAATTTTTTGCTTTTTGGAAACTAAACTAATAGGTCTATTATCTTTTGAATGCACTAATGTTGCTAATGAAGATTGTGTGAAGTTTTGTATGAAGAAAAATTTTCAGGTGTAAGTAAAGAATGATGTAATGAGATGAAGAATGGACAAAAGCTCAAGCTTGGGGATGCCACACCGTGTCACCCTAAAAATATTCAAGAGGTACAAGCGTCAAATCTTGGGGATGCCCAAGGCATCCACTTCTTCATTAATAAAAATCTTAGGTCTTTCTAGACACATTGTTTTTATTTTTTCATGCACTGTTGTGTAGATCTTGGAGCGTCTTAGTTTTCGTTTTTGGTTTTTGTTTGCTTAGTTTGCTTGAATAAAGTGGTTGTACCCCCGTTTTCACTGTGTTGTTTCAAATAAGTTGATTGGGTTGGAGAAGGAGTTGGAAGCTTCATGTTTATAAGTGGTACAAAAGGAGTTTGTTTTGAATGCGGCCTAGACCTTATCATGTCATGCTCGATGTTGTTTTGACCCTATGCTTAGTGGTTATTGTTGTAGCATGACTTGTTCCAAACAATTAAGATTGCTTAATGTGGCTTGAAAGAATCATGCGTTGTTTTAGCATAGAAAAGCATAATATTGTGGTATTCTCCTTTGATGCTTTGTTTGGGTTGACTTGGCACATTCTCACACCATGTTATGACTACGAATTAGGTTGTTTAGTTTGCTTGAATAAAGTAGTTTCGACCCCCGTTTTCGTTGTGTTGTTTTGCAAATAAGTTGCTTGGTGTTGGAAAGGAGTAGTAAGTTCTTGCTTGAAAGTGCAAGAGGAGCTTGCGTTGATTGTGACTTAGACTTTAGCATGACATGCTAGGTGTTGTTTTGACCTTATACTTAGTGATTATTGCTGTAGCATGTCTTGTTCCAAACAATGGGGATTGCTTAGTGTGCCTTGAATAAATTATGCGTTGTTTTAGCATGCAAAAGCATAATATTGTGGTATTCTCCTTTGATGCTTTTTTTGGGTTGACTTGGCACATTCTCACACCATGTTATGACTACAAACCAGTCACCATGGCCTCTATAATCATTTATTTTTTGACTTGTGGTGCCACTTTATTCTTTGATTAGTAATGTTTTGTCGCTCTACATGATTATGGCTATTATTGCTCTGTTAGTTGGTCGCTCCCAGTCTTTTGCTAGCCTCCACTTGTATTGAGTAAGCTCTACTCATGCATCAAACTCCCAAGAAACCAAGTTATTCCAAATTGTCCACTATAAATTCCTATGCATGGTGTGTTACACCATTCCATGTATATTCTTGTTTTATCTATCTTCCAAATTAAACTTGTTATGTGAAAGTTAGTGATTAAAGCTCTCACAAACTTGATGGCACCCTTTTTTTTCTGGCCCGTAATAAACTTGAACCATTGTGTCATCTATGTTGTATATTCTTGCACTTATAAGTTGGGATTAGCAAAACCGTGCTGTCACGGGGAATGCTTTCAACACTTGTAAATATCTACCCAGTTTATAGCATGCTGTTTTGTTTATGGATGTCGTCGGTGTGAAATGAAAGGGGAGCTTGTAATTCCATGGAGTTATGTATGTGTCTTAGAGAAATGCCTAGGCCGCTAGCCTAAGCCATGCCTAATCATGGTGGAAACTTGCAGCATCACCATAGCGGGCAATCTATGAAGAATTCTTGTTATTAAAAAAAGAGATAGAGATTGAGAAAAAGGAAAAAAAGAGATGAGAAAAGAGGAAAGAGAGAAAAAACACCATTTTCCCATGATAAATAAGAAGATTGCTAAGATGCTCAATGACTGCTTGCCTTGTCATTTTGATATGGGTTAGCTCCTGTATCATGTGCAAGGGGTACCCCGTTGACGGTTCTCTATGATACACATGTACTTACTATGACAAGAAATTACCGGTAACTAAAGTTGAGTAGCATGAGGAGCGGCCCTCGTACACAAGGGACATGAGATTGCCAAATTATACTTTGTCAAGCATATACTCCATATTTTGTTCACTTTAACCTTAATCACTTCAAGATGCTTATGATAGGGGAAATGAGAGCTCAAAGCTAACAAGCACCATAATTTTTGGAAGCTCTTTATGAAACTTGAAATCTCTACTTCCCTTTGAAGGGACTTTCTTACACTATTATATTGAGTCTCCACCTTCTATCCTTAGGCACCAATTAAGAGAGCATAGTTGCCATTCTTAATTCTATGTGCATTGTCCCAAGATTTGTTGATTGATTCATAAGGTTGATATTGCTTGTTCTTGAACTATTTGTATCTAGTCACCCTTATGAACTTTGAAGGTGTCCTATGCATTTATGATTTTCTATACCATGAGGAACAAGCTGAATACCACTCTTATTATGTTTTCTATATGTGAAACAAACTAACGTTTTTCAATGCGTTGTTATTCATGATCTTTGATTGTAACCTTTTCATGTTGCAACTTGGTTGCTATGCCTTATTATTAGAATTACATCTTTCATGCTCATGTTTAGAGTACTTTGATCCCAGCTATCCATGCTTTGCAAATGGTTTGATCAAGATTATGATGGTGCATGTCACCTAAAAAATTATATAGTTTTTATTGTTTTCCTACTCGAGGACATGCAGGAACTAAGCTTGGGGATGTTGATACGTCCATAACGTATCGATAATTTTTGATGGTTTTATGCTATTATTATGCTTTTGACACTTATTTTTATACAAATTTCATGAGTTATTTGAACTAACCTACTAATAGTTGCAAAAGTACACAATATCTATAATTTTTGATGGTTTTATGCTATTATTATGCTTTTCGCACTTCTTTTTATATAAAGTTCATGATTTATTGGAACTAACCTACTAATAGTTGCAAAAGAGCACAATATTCTTATTTTACACTTTGATGTGTAGGAATTATCAAGAATACAAGTGGAACCCTTGTTGGAGTCAAATTGGGATTTTCTAGAAATATGTCTGAGAACTCTTTTTGAAGATGGTTACGTTTCTGGTCTAAGACGGCATCAAATGGAAAACTCTTCGACTACAAAGTTGTAAGAAATTTCGCGACAAACGTTCTCGACATAAAGTTTAGCTGATTCCGAGTTCGGATGGGCCCGCTAGTCCTGATTTTCTATAGCCCAAGATGGGGTGACGGGAATCCAAGAAGCGATATAAAGGGAGGAAACCTAATTCGTGGAGGACACCTCCACCCACGAATTTGCAGCCACCAAAGACATGTATTTGCCTACCCCATGGATCCCATCTCCATGGGGGGATCCCAAGAAGCCACGAAGGAAGGGGGCTAAGGGGCGGTGCTCCCCCATGATACCGACGACGGGGAATGAGTCCCCCACGCCGCCGCTGGCGCTGCCGCCGCCCTCTTCACCACCTTCATCGCCATCTCCATCACCTAATCCTCGTAGTATGTAGTAGTTCATCCGCTCACACACCTTGTTAGAAATAACGGGCTAAATAATTAGACCCATGTGTGATTTCTGATTTTCCCTAAATCTCAACGCCCATGTATGTGGAAGCCCATCTGTGATTTGACCGAAGTTGGTGGCATCTCACATGTGTGTGGCAAGATCAGTGGGAGCTAAATTTTAGTCCCACATTGTAACATCCCAAAAATATTAAACAAGAATCATGAAACTCTAATCATCAAAAGTTAGGATTAACAAAAACTTTTCTAAATAAAAATATGAAAGCATGCATGTGTGTGTGCATTCCAATTTGGATTCTTTTGAATTACCATGCTTGTGTGTTTCTTTTCTTGGAAAATGATTCTTAGGTGAATTAAACATCATCTAAACAATCCGCACACTTTTCCCAAAGACAAATAAATCAAAACAAACAAAATGAGTGAATGGTCACTTTGGCCAAATTAACTCCCATGCCTACTTTGGCTGTCTCTAACTTTCAAAACTTAACATAAACTTGTTTGGATCTTTACAACCCTTGATATTACTCATAACAAAGTACCAAGGCACACCTTGTGATCATCCAAAAGCATTTGAATGCATAGTTTAAATGACAGTTCAAATTTGAATCTATATCATATGGGAAGATCCCACTTTTTCAAAAACCACTCAAACAAGCTCAACTTTCAAAACCCAAGCATCCACAGACTCACCAGCACATGCCTAGCACACCCACCAAAAATCTTTTAAAAATTCAAAACTTGAATTCATGCGGCCATTTCATCAAACACCTTGCAGATTCAAATCAAACAAAATCAAAACACTATAGTGTGCAGTATTTTGGGCCTAACTTGTTCCCTCTCTGGACACCACTAGCCTTAGTAGATCATCTAACGACCCTAACTAATCCCTAGCACCACTGTAAGCTTGACAATGTCATCAATGGTGAACAGCCGAGAGCACCCATGTCACCCCAGTGTGGACAGTAGGCTAGAGGAAGAACTAGCCGTGCCAACCTTGTCTTGGAGGTAGCCCATGCCTCACCGCCCCCTCTCGACCAGCCCTGCCTCGCGGACAGCAGCCAGAACCGCCAGGAATGCCGCGCCCGTGCCGCTGTCGACCATGCCGACCCGCGCCGCAGAGCACGCGTCGTTCCCATTCAACCAGACCACCTCGAGCCCTCGCCGCCCGCCAACATGCTCCCCACCATCCCAGGAGACCGCCAGACATGCCCATTTCATTGCCCGTACCCCGTAGCCACCGCTCGTCGTCGAAGACGCCGCCTCTGCCGTGCAGAACGTCGAGCATTCCAGACCGTTTGCCACCGCCCCTACAAGCGCATTAAAGCCATAGAGCATCGCTAGGAGACCACCGATCGATCGCCACCCTCGGCCACGTCTCTAGCAGCCCGTAGCCATGTCGCCACCGTCGTCGGCGCAACCCGTTCGGTCTCGTCATCGAGACTATTAATAGAGGCCTCCCCCGCTCAAACTCTTCACACCATATCACTCCCCTCTCCTAACTGATCATTCCACCTCGTTCCCGGAGCAAGGCGAGCAGTGCATCACCATAATTGCGTCGGAGCAGGCCGCCTCTGGAGAAGAAGGGCGCCGTCGATTTCATCCACCCTAGGACAAGCTGCCGGTACCAGGAGGTTAGCCGTCGTCGACTTCGTCATTCGCCAGCCTCGCCGACCCTCGCATGAGCCCCAGTGAGCCTCCCACGAGCCCCACCTGCCGTGTTAGGGTTCTGTCTCGCCAGCCCTGCCCAACATGGACGATGAACCAGAGTCGTTGGATTAGAACTAGATCCCACGGTCCCCGTTGCCCCGTACCGCTTTGCACCCCCCGTCTCACTGACGCGTGGGGACGTCAACTTAACCAGCCCGGGTAAGCGATCTGCGTAGCAGGCCGGCCCGTTAACCTTTCCCGCGCAGCCCACTCGTTTGAATTTGGATTTTTGCATTTTCATTCAAACACAGTTCTGTACCTAGTTTCAAAAATCAACCCATCTTGATTCAGTAAACCAAATTCAATGAAACCAATTTTGTTAGAAAGGTCTTGAAATGCTTAATCCAAGCCTGTTGGATTCAAATCATTTGGATCTGTAGATCACCCTTGGTAAAAATAACAAGGCAGAAGCTTTTCTGCATTCAAACATTTTTCAAATTTAAACCACAATAGATTTTGAGTTGATTCCAACTGTCAAAAATCACATTTGATCATACCTTTCAGAATATATAAAAATATATGGGTTTACTTACAGAAATAATGTTCAAGTAATAAAAGAATGCCACATAGGCATTTCTAGTCACGTATTTTAATTAAAATAAAATGTTAAACCTTATTAAATTGTGACACCACTTTAAATCACATTCCCATGGACTGAAACATGTGGTGATGACATGTGTCAACATGATCCCATGTTTGGTTTGGAGAATATTAAATCTTAACTAGTTTTTCAATGAGTAGAAATTACTTTTCTAAAAATAAAATCATTAAGGCAAGTGCTTGTAATGTTAGTGATGATGCTAGATCATCTATAGAACCCCTTTTGTGTGGTGATTGAAAGTAGTTAAGTATTGTTTGGTGATTGTTTACCTCATATTTATTTATAGACGCTAGTATCGACAAAGGATACGAGGAGGAAGAAGGATACTACGAAGAAGAAGCGGAGGAGAACTTCAACCACTACTCTGCACAAGGCAAGCTTATACTGATACTGATGCAAGCCCATACTTGCAAGCCAAATACTACTAGTTGAATGTGCAAGCTCATACTTGCTTGTTATCATGCCAACCATATGCCTTAAGCATATGTGATTATACCCACTTGATAACCTACCCCTAGTTTTACTTGCAAGCTTTTTACTTTAGGTCTTTATCAAAGCTTTCTTCTATAGTTTACTTAAGTGACTTGTAGATTATAGGAAGATAACTGAAGGTTGCATAAAGAGCATAAAATTTGGCCTAAGCTAGATAATCTTGATGTCATCCTAAGGCATGAGATTTAACTAAGTTAAACCCCACTAGTTCACCACCCCTCATTAGTACTCACCCCCACTTGTAGATGCTAGTGCTAAGCATAAAACTTGATCAACTTTAGATGGGAATACTTGGTGAAAATTGTTATGAAAACCTTAGAATGATGGATCATTCTACTGAGATGTTTTGACATGTGTTTCCGAACACCAGATGATTTTGGTGATGAAAATGTTAAGGCATGAGCCTTAGCCCTTTATAAAACTGATGGTTGTCTGGATGCGATACCATTCCAATTTTATCGTACAACCATAATACCCGAAGATTGGGTACGGCTTGACTGGAAACTTATATACCTTAGTATTGGTTCCCTCACGGCCAAGGTCTGAGCTGAGGCTACCTTGTGAAGATTGTCCACCTGTGCAGTACCCAAGATGACAGTTGGTCATGGTTGGGAGGCCAAACTCACAGGAGAGGTGCCTATACTAGGGCGTGTAATTGAAAGGTTAGGATTGATTATCCGCATACTGAGTATGGTGAATTCAGGATTTGTTCCTGATGGATGTATAGAATGTTGTGGTGAAAGTGTACAATCTCTGCAGAGTGTCAAAATATTCGAATAGCCGCGTCCGCGTTATGGACAGTTGGAGTGGCCATACTGTTCCCCCGTCAGATGTTTTCAAAATGACTTGTGAAATGAATTGAGACTTTGACTTGACCACAACAGAGTTGTGACATGAAATTCAAGTTCCCACTTAAGTGTTATAAAATTTAACTATCTTGCTTGCTTCTGAACTTAGCAGAGGTAAATCTGGCTTTTTGAAAAACAACCCTAGAGCTTAGTGTCCTATTACAAAAACCCTCTTCACTTGTTAGTATAAGTTTGCGAGTACTTAAAGTGTACTCATGGCTTTTTCCCTGGCTATTCCCGTGGCCAGACTATGAAGAGGAGTACCAGGAGGATGGACCCCAGGAAGGTTACGACAACTAGGATCATCTCCCATCGTCAGCATTGCCTGTGACCCCGAAGATGGAGCTTCGCCTACGCTACCGTTATTATTACGTATTTCCGCTGCTTGAGTTGTATTAAGAACTGGATCATGAGATCCTTATTTGTGTAAGACCTTATGTATGGTTTGTAATGGATGATGTACTATGGTATCCAATTTTGTTATGTCTCACAAAAATGGTAATCTTGGGATTGCGATGTATGGCATAACAGGCATCTGGGATTAAAAGTCCGGGTGTTGACAAGTTGGTATCAGAGCCATCCTGACCATAGGAGACCCTAGTTAGACTGGACGTTTGAATCAAAAACTTAGTTTCATAACCAAAGTAAGAAAATATTTACAAAAACTTATTCCCATTCTTATCACCTTGATTCTTTCATAAAACTTCATGTTCCTCAAAAACTCTTGCAAAATACATAAAATTTGACACACTTGATCACTCTACTAACTTACTCATCCTATATTCTTATAGATGGACGTGAAGTACAGCAAGTTTTATCAGTTGGGGAATGGAGGAGACCTTATCTTTGAGCGGGATTTGGACCAGCTTTCGGAACTTCTGGAGCATCTGCACCCCGAGTTCTTCGGAGCTCAGCTCAATGATCAAGGAGGAGAAGATCTGCAGTGGATAATTTTTGCAAGTCTCCGAGGAAAGATTGAACCTCCCACTGCTGACGGAATTAAGTTTACCTTAAGAGAGAACAACTGGCTCGATGGACTTGCCAGGGCCATGCAGGAAGCTCTTGCCCGTCTATGTGGGCAGAGTATCAACCAAATCAAGGGAACCCGCTTTGAGTTTTTCCCAAGGCGTGATGCTAATGGACAACCACTGGAAGCCCCATACCACCACGAGCCGAAGACTCAGTTGGACCACCTTAGCTTCATGATGTACGATCGTCCGCAGGAATTGGACAATTGCCGTGACTACTCCAACCACAAGTCCGCCATCATCAAGATGAAGGATCAGACCATCGCCATGCTAGCAAAGGATCGCAAGTCTCGCCGCCGTCAGCTCGACAAGAAGGAGCGCATCATTGCTTGTCTTCGCCACCGTATCTCGGATTTGGAGGAGACCATCCACGAGAGAGACATGCAGTTGGAGGAAAGGGAGAATGCCAGACAGGATCTTCGTGGAGACCCTTACTCCTATCTCAGCGATGATGATGATTTTCTGGAGGATCAGGCTAAGGACTTCTTCACCGATGAGGAAGATTTCGCCTTCATCAATGATGACGATGATGATGAGGATGACGACTACACCGACTCCGAGGAGTAGTAGCACTTGAGCACTAGCGTAGTGAGTAGTATTCGGTCCCACTGTATCGTAGTTTCCAGAATGGTTCCTAAAACCATCTGTTTACCTTTGTTGTGGTGTGTGTTGTATCTTGTGCTATGAGTGAATGAATGAAAAGCAAGTTGCTAGAAAATCTGAGTTAAACTTTAAAAACTTTTGAAAGTCCCAGAACCTTAGAAATTTCCCTCTTTTCTCATGATCTATCTCAATCATCAGATGCCACCCGGAGGAAGTGGTTCATCTCCGCACCCGATGTTGAAGATCCTGCAAATGTTGGTTTCTGACCGCGAAGCCGAAAGAACCGAACGTCAAGCCAACCTAGCCACCCTTCAGCAGATAGCCCAGCTGGCCCACAATAACCAGGGCCAAGGAAATAAGGACAACCATGGATCTAAGCTCAAGAATTTCCAGAATACCAACCCGCCTGTTTTCACTAAGTCAGAAGAGCCCCTAGATGCCGACGATTGGCTGCAAACCATGGAAAATAACCTGGAAGTCGCCAGAGTGGAAGCCAACGATAAAGTTCTGTTCGCCACCCACTATCTAGGCAGAGCTTCCAGGGCATGGTGGAACAGTGTTCGTGCAATGACCGGAGGACAGATGATGACCTGGGAAGAATTCAAGGTCAAGTTAAGCAGAACCCATGTGCCACCGGGTTTGATCAAGAGAATGAGAGATGAGTTCAGAGAACTGAAGCAAGGAAGGATGATCGTAGTGGAATACCGTGACAAATTCTTGTCATTAGCTAGGTATGCCCCGGATGAGATCGACACCAAAACCAAGAAGAAAGAGAGATTCTTGAATGGTCTGCACGATGAGATGCAGACTGTGTTAGTCAATATCCCCTTTGCTGATATTGAAGCCCTGGTCGACTCTGCCATCCAGATGGAAGGAAAGATCAACCAAGCCAATGAGAACCGCAAGCGTCGCATGATGCATCAGCCAGGAATCCATTAGACCCCAAAGTACCGCCCTAACCCATCTCCCGAATTTGCCCCGAGAACCAACAGACCCCCAATGAACCGTCCGACTATCCCAACCATGGAAATCCTAGGCCCGGAGGAAATCACAACAACCCCGGCAACTCTAGCAATTTCAACCGTGCCCCACCCAAGTTCAACAACAACAATGCTGCCGCCAACACCAACACTGCCCCGAGGACTGGAAGCAATGTTGTGCCTGTTGCAGCAAAGGACAAGTCGCAAGTGACTTGTTATGACTATGGAAATAAGGGTCACTACTCCAACGAGTGCCCCAACAAGAAGAATGCCGCAGCCCCCAATGCAAATGCCCCAGCTCAGCAGCAACGTCGTGTTCAGCCCGGAAGAAGATTTTCCCCAGGGAATTCGCTCAACCGCAACGGCCGTCTTTTTCTCATGCATCCTGAAGAAGCTCAGGAAGCACCAGACGTCGTACTGGGTATGTTTTCTGTTAATTCAGTACTTGCTAGAGTGTTGTTTGATTCTGGTGCATCGCACTCATTTGTCACCAAAGAATTTGCATGCACTAGTAAAATCCAACCAACCAAATTGAAGCATGTTATGATCGTCCAAATTCCCGGTTCAACCACCAAAGCTAGGAAAGTTTGCAAAGCCGTCCCTATCCGAATCCATGGCATAGATTTTTATGCTAATTCGATAGTACTTGGAACTAAAGGTTTGGAAGTAGTACTAGGAATGGATTGGATGTCCAAACATAAAGGATTGATTGACTGTGCCAAGAAAGCCATAACCATGACCAGTACAGCCGGAATATCAGTCGAGCATATATATCTGAAACCTTACCTCGCCAATTCAAGTGCAACAAGAGTATAGCCCAACCTACCATTGACCAAGTCCGGATAGTCTGTGAATACCCCGATGTATTTCCAGATGTTTTGCCCGGTATGCCCCCAGATCGGGATATCGAGTTTATCATTGAACTAATCCCCGGAACAGGACCCATAGCCCATAGACCCTATAGTATGAAAACGTCGGAACTAGCAGAACTGAAGAAGCAACTGGATGCCATGCTGGAAATTGGATTGATTCAACCAAGTGCGTCATCTTGGAGATCACCTGTTTTGTTCGTAGACAAGAAGGATGGAGGTAACCGTTTGTGTACGGATTATCGGAAGTTGAATGATGTAACCATCAAGAACAAACACCCATTGCCCAATATAGAAGATTTGTTTGATCAGTTGACCGGTGCTAAAGTGTTTTCTAAAATTGATCTTAGGACTATCTATCATCAACTCAAGATTCGCGCAGAGGATATTCCCAAGACTACCTTTACCACCCGTTATGGATTATACGAGTACACTGTCATGTCCTTTGGATTAACCAATGCCCCCGCTTATTTCATGAATCTCATGAATAAGAATTTTATGGACTTCCTGGATAAGTTTGTCGTTGTTTTCATCGATGACATTCTGATTTATTCCAAATCAGAAGAAGAACATGAGCTACACCTAAGGACCATTCTTGGAACCCTTAGAGAGCATCAGTTGTATGCCAAGTTTAGCAAATGTGAATTATGGTTACAGGAGGTAGGATTCCTCGGTCACATTGTATCAGCCGGAGGAATTGCCATTGACCCTGCAAAAGTAAAAGATGTAGAAGATTGGCAAGCCCCAACCACTCAAACCCAAGTTTGTGCATTTCTCGGATTGGCGGGATACTACCGCAAGTTCGTAGAAGGATTCTCGAGTATCGCCAGACCCATGAACCAATTGCTGAAGAAGGACAAAAAGTTTGAATGGACCAACAAATGTGAAGCTAGTTTTCAAGAACTCAAAAGGAGATTGTGTCACATCCCAAGATTTTCCAAATCTTGTAATGTGAAAAATAAATGAATAAAATAAAACTTTGTTGAATTTCAGGGTGAGAAGAAACTTTTTGAATCCAATTGGGAACTTTCAAAACCTATTTGGATCAAATAAAATCCTAAAGGGATTTAAAAAGTTAAATAAACAATAAACTTCAAAATATTTAAAATTACTATTTTGGATCTTTTAATAAAAGTATTTGGTTTTCAAAAGAAAAGGTGGATTTATAAATAAAGATTATTTTATAGAGCCAAATTAAACCTTGGCCAAGTTTTTGAAATAAAATGTTTTGTTTTGATAAAAATAGTAAAGGTTTATTTAAATAAAATAATAAGGATTTAATATCCAATTTTATTTAAGTAAAGACTTTTCCCATATTAAAATAAACACTAAAACTTATTTATTTATTTTAAATAAGTTTTCCAAGTATTTTATATTCTCAAATAAAACCTAGTGAAGTGTTTTGGTTTTCTTTGAGTTTTCAAAATAAAGTTTTTAATAAAACAAATCCTATTTGATTTAATGACTAAAGTCCATTTTATTTAATTATTAATGGACCCTTAAATAAAATGTTATTTTATTTTAAACAAGTTTTCCAAGTATCTTCTATTTTCAAATAAAACCTACTGATTTGGTTTTGAAAATATTTAGATTTCAAATGGAGTTTTTAAATGAAACAAATTCTATTTGAATTAATAAGATCTATTTTATTTAATTAGTAAATGGATCCTAAAAAGATTATTTTATTTTTGGACTTTGGTTTTGTGTTGCTAAACAGAACTAACACAATACAAAGTTTGGTGAATGTTTTGATTTGATTTGTGAATTGATTGGTTTGATTGAATTCAAAACAGAAATTAGAAATTAGAAAAAGAAAAAGCAAACAGGAAAAAAAATAGAATCTGGCCGACCCAACACCAGCAGCCCAACTAGGCCTAGCAGCCCATTTCCCTCTCTTCCCCCCCCCCCCCGAAGCGTTTTCTCTCACACACGAAATGACCCGCGCAGTGAATGACAATCGGGACCCACTTCTCCTCTCTCTCTTTCGCTGACGAGCAGACCCCACAACCAGCTCATCATCTTCCTCCCCCGCGTTGAACTCGCCAGCCGTTGCTGCCGTTGATTTCTCCGGTTGATTACACCTTAATGTCGCGTTAATCCCTCGCCGTGACCATGCCCATTTAAACGCCAGCGTCTCCCCTCCATTTGCCCTCTGTCTCCTCCCCCAAATGCTCCCCCAGGCTGTCGAATTTGGCTCAAACACTGCCACTGTCCGACGACGCCCCAGCGAGGATTCCAGCAGCACCACGCCACCCCTTGCCTCCTCAAGCACCCAGCCGTGATCTCCATCACCTGGCGGACCTTTCTGCATCCGCAGCTCGCTCGCGCGCGTCCCTGAGCGTCAGCAACGACAACAACCGCCGCCGCCACCGTCTGGTTTAACTCCGGCGAGTGCCCCAGGTAGTTTCCGTCCGCCCCTTCCCCTCTCGTTCACGCACACACCTTCGCCGTGTCTTTGCGCGTCTGACCATGCGTTTCGTTTGTCTCCTAGTGATCCATAGCACCGTCCTCGACAACGAATGAGCGTGGTCGAGGCGCAGCTCCACTCCGGCGAGAGATTAAGCCCGCTCCAGTGCGCCCCTCGCCAAGACAGCACCACCTTGAGCTTCCCCAAGCTTCTGCGAACACGGTGAGCCTACTCCCTTCCTCTCTCGCTTCCTGCTTCGCCAGCACCGCCACCATCTGACCGCACCGCCGCTCTCCGTTGACCTTGCGCCGCTAGTTAATGACAAGCAGAGAATGGCCGTCCGATCTCGATCTAGTGGATAGGATAGAACCACTTAAAGCGAAGGGGTACGCAACCTGTGCCACACGATCGGAGTTGATACAACGCACCAGAGAGTGTGATTCGGGCGAAACGGTATCTGCGAATAGGAACATGACGCGTGTCACCAGATTGTTTAAAACAGAAATTTGAATCTTATTTAGATGCAGATTTGAAACTCTTGTAACTTTTGATCCACATGTCCAAAATTTGCAAACTTTATATCAATGGAATCAGTGGAACAAGCCCTAGCCAACCATGCCTTTTGTTTAGTAAAAAGCTTCTGGTAGAATGGTTGTTTTTGCAGGAACTTTTGTATGCTTGTTTAGATTGTAAAAATTGTTCAAAAATGATTTTGGGGATAAAATATTTTGCAAATGGTGTGATTTGAACCTACTGACCATAGGAAACACTTTGTGGATTCAAAAATGTATTTGGTGAAACAAAATAATGATTCTTCGATTTAAAACCATTTCTAGTCAAATAGAAATGTGATTTATTTATTAAAAATGGTTTTGGAAGAAAACTTTTGGGAAAGGTTTTGTTTTAAACTCTATGACCCCAAAACACCAAGTTTTATGATTTGAAAACATATTTGGTGAACCCTATAGATTAATGCCTTAGTAAAAAAACATTTCTATACCACATAAAATGATACCTTGTTTTGAAAATGGTTTATGAAGTGAAACCTTTTGCAAATGACTTTGCCACTTTATAAAATGACCATTAGGTGTTTTCCAATGTTTATGACCCATTAGGAACCACTTTTTCAAATAAAACAATCCTTGGCATGCTTGCATGCATTATCTTGGTTCTATGATTTTATGTGTTGTTATTTTATGTGATTGTTTTGCTTGATTGGTAGATTGAGTTTGTGCGTTGCTTGATTGAATTATAGTGACTTGAAGAGTGAGAGTGTTGCAAGGACAAGGAGTGAACTTATACCCTCTACCAAAAAGGCCAGTGATGCTTCATACTTTTTGTCCCATTACTTTCACTATGCATTAGTGATTTTTCTAAGTAAAACTTGCATGGAATTTTGTTAAGTATAAACCTTGCTATAGAAAAACCTAGTAGATGAAACCTTAGTAGAAATTTTCCTAAGTTAAGATTCCTACCACTATCAAGCTTAGCTTAGCTAATAGAAAACAAGGGTGGAATATATATTCATACTATGGAAAATTTCTAAGTCTGGGGACTTATGTGTTTCTTAATAAAACAACTAAGTCAATGAATCACCTGGGTGGAATGGGAATTGATTGGTGGTTTTTGGTTGAGTGGTTCACAAGGCCCATGTCTATGGTTTACCTTGTGTATCTCACTTGTGGATGGCCACCCAGGAACAAAGAGATTTGAGATGTCAAATGTTGAGAAGCTTCAAGTGCAGCCACTTGGCATTATGGGCTCTGCCTGGATCATATAGGTTGCAGGAACTTAGCCATATGGACAGTTGGTGGTAGAATTTGATAGGTTGGAGCGCGTCCATTTTGGTCTAAGGGAAGGCTTCTGAAAGATCTTGTCTTGGGAAGCCAAGTCTTGTGGGGAAAGTGCACCACCTCTGTAGAGTGTAAAATCTAAGTACTTAGCCATGTCCCTGGTAAAGGACAATTTGAGCATCAAGACATGGAAGCAATCAAGAATCTCATCATTCAAATTGCTAAGTTAAAAACTTGTGGTTTGAACAAGGGTTAAAGGATCTTCAATCTTTGATTGAGAAAAATGTTTTTGTCAAGCAAAAACTTAGTTTTTTCAAAATGATAAGGAAAATCTATTTTGAGCAATGAAAGCCTCAACTCCACTTAGCCAAGTGCATATAGATGATAGACTCCACCATACTACTATAGTATAACTTGCCAATACAATTCAAATGTATTGACCCTTGTGGCTGTAACTTGTTATGTTGCAGGTTTGATTGATTTAGTGAAGTGTGTTGATTAGGATTACAAAGTCTACAACCAACATGTCTGCCTGTGGAACTTTGAAGATGAAGGACCCCATCCTTATAGTTATTCTGCTGCAATGTAATGTAATAGCCAAATGAGCTATGTAAGATGTAATAAAATTATGTTATTCCTGGTTATAAAGTTGTATTATGACCTTTGTTTCCTGATATTACATCTTAACTGTGGATGCTAGCTATTGATCTAGGGACTAGCATTGCAATCACAGGGGACTCTACCTTATTAAAGGTTGGGACCCTTACAGATTGATTTCAGCCCCAATCTTAATCATGCCGGATATTACGAAGCCCTTCGACGTGTATTGTGATGCATCCCAGATCGGCCGCGGATGTGTGCTAATGCAAGAAGGCAAAGTTATATCTTATCTATCCCGACAATTGAAACAACATGAGCAAAATTACCCAACCCATGACCTCGAACTCGCAGCCGTAGTTCTAGCCCTAAAGACATGGAGGCATTACCTGATGGGAAACTGTTGTGAGATTTATTCGGATCACAAGAGCCTGAAGTATATATGCACTCAGAAGGAGCTGAATATGAGGCAGAGAATATGCATTGAGCTAATCAAGGATTACGATCTGGACATTCACTATCACCCTGGTAAAGCCAATGTGGTAGCCGATGCCCTTAGCAGATTGCCGTGTCGCTTGAACTCCATGATTTTAAAAGAGCAACCAAGACTGCACAAGGAGATGGAAGATTTTCGAATGGAATTAGTGAGTGAAGGATTTTTAGCTAGCATAGAACTTCAACCCACTTTGATCAGCCAGGTCAAAGAGGCGCAGAAAGGAAATGCTAGTATCGACGGAATCAAGCGTCGTATCGGTACATGCAAAGTACCCGGATTCACCGAAAACGAAGAAGGAGTTCTGTGGTACAAAGGACGCCTTTGTGTACCAGCAGATTCTGAGTTGAAAGAAGTTATTCTGAAGGAAGCTCATGATACTCTTTATTCCATCCACCCCGGAGGAACTAAGATGTATCAAGATTTGAAAGAGCAATTTTGGTGGCATAAGATGAAGAGAGAAATCGGAAGCTATATCACCAAGTGTGATATATGTCAGCGAGTCAAGGCAGGACATCAAAGACCTACTGGATTGTTGCAACCATTGCAGATTCTGGAATGGAAATGGGATTCCGTTGGAATGGACTTTATCACCGGATTGCCTACTTCTAGTAGGGGAAATGACTCTATCTGGGTGATAGTGGACAGATTGTCCAAAGTCGCCCATTTCTTACCCGTCAAGACCACATATCAGAGTTTGAAGCTAGCGGAGTTATACATCGCTAGAATCGTCAGTTTGCATGGAGTCCCCAAGAGCATCGTATCAGATTGAGGAACTCAGTTTACCTCGAGATTCTGGAAGAAAGTCCAAGAAGGTTTAGGAACCCGCCTAGATTTCAGCAGCGCGTATCACCCTCAGATCGATGGACAAATGGAGCGAGTAAACCAAATGCTTGAAGATATGCTGAGAGCATGTGTGTTAGAATATGGATCTAAGTGGGAAGACTGTCTGCCGTTTGTAGAATTTTCATACAACAACAGTTATCAAGCTAGTTTGCAAATGGCCCCATTTGAAATCTTGTACGAAAGAAAGTGTCGCACCCCTTTGAACTGGTCAGAAGTGGGAGAGAGTCAGATTTTCAAACCTGACATCCTACGAGAGGCAGAAGAGAAGGTTCACAAGATTCTTGAGCACCTCAAGACAGCCCAGTCCAGACAGAAGAGTTACGCCGACAGGAGACGTCGAGACCTCGCCTTCAACATAGGAGATTTTGTATATCTGAAAGTGTCGCCATTGAATGGAATGCAGCGTTTGCAACTCAAAGGAAAGTTAGCCCCCAGATATATCGGACCCTTCAAGATTCTGAACCGTCAAGGAGAAGTATCGTATCAATTGGAACTACCCGAAGAAACGTCAGCCATGCACAATGTGTTCCATATCTCATTATTTCGCAAGTGCCTCGAAGTTCCAGAGAAGACCGAAGTGTTCAAGAATATCGATCACCGGACCATAGAGATCAACGATGACCTGACCTATCCCAAAGTACCCATTCATATTTTGGAGGAAGCTTTCAGAACTACCAGGACCCGAAGCATCAAGTTTCTCAATATTTAGTGGAGCAACCACATGGAAGAGGAAGCTACCTGGGAGTGCGAAGATCACATCAGGACGGAGTTTCCCGATCTCTTCAAATCCTAGGTAATCTTTTCATCCTTTTTCAAATCTCGGGACAAGATTTTTGTTTAAGGGGGGAAGGTTTGTAACATCCCAAAAATATTAAACTAGAATCATCAAAAGTTAGGATTAACAAAAACTTTTCTAAATAAAAATATGAAAGCATGCATGTGTGTGTGCATTCTAATTTGGATTCTTTTGAATTACCTTTCTTGTGTGTTTCTTTGCTTGGAAAATGATTCTTAGGTGAATTAAACATCATCTAAACAATCCCCACACTTTTCCCAAAGACAAATAAATCAAAACAAACAAAATGAGTGAATGGTCACTTTGGCCAAATTAACTCCCATGCCTAATTTGGCTGTCTATAACTTTCAAAACTTAACAGAAACTTGTTTGGATCTTTACACCCCTTGATAGTACTCATAACAAAGTACCAAGGACCACCTTGTGATCATCCAAAAGCATTTGAATGCATAGTTTAAATGACAGTTCAAAATTGAATCTATATCATATGGGAAGATCCCACTTTTTTAAAAACCACTCAAACAAGCTCAACTTTCAAAACCCAAGCATCCACAGACTCACCAGCAAATGCCTAGCACACCCACCAAAAATATTTTCAAAATTCAAAACTTGAATTCATGCGGCCATTTCATCAAACACCTTGCAGATTCAAATCAAACAAAATCAAAACACTATAGTGTGTAGTGTTTTGGGCCTAACTTGTTCCCTCTCTGGACACCACTAGCCTTAGTAGATCATCTAACGACCCTAACTAATCCCTAGCACCACTGTAAGCTTGACAATGTCATCAATGGTGAACAGCCGAGAGCACCCATGTCACCCAGTGTGGACAGCAGGCTAGAGGAAGAACTAGCCGTGCCAACCTTGTCTGGGAGGTAGCCCATGCCTCACCGCCCCCTCTCGACCAGCCCTGCCTCGCGGACAATAGCCAGAACTGCCAGGAACGCCACGCCCGTGCCGCTGTCGACCATGCCGACCCGCGCCGTAGAGCACGCGTCGTTCCCATTCAACCAGACCACCTCGAGCCCTCGCCGCCCGCCAACATGCTCCCCACCGTCCCAGGAGACCGCCAGACATGCCCATTTCACTGCCCGTACCCCGTAGCCACCGCTCGCCGTCGAAGACGCCGCCTCTGCCGCGCAGAACGTCAAGCGTTCCAGACCGTTTGCCACCGCCCCTACACGCGCATTAAAGCCATAGAGCATCGCCAGGAGACCACCGATCGATCGCCACCCTCGGCCACGCCTCTAGCAGCCCGTAGCCATGTCGCCACCATCGCCTGCCCATCCCGTTCGGTCTCGTCGTCGAGACTATAAATTGAGGCCTCCCCCGCTCAAACTCTTCACACCATCTCACTCCCCTCCCCTCACTGATCATTCCACCTTGTTCCCGGAGCAAGGCGAGCAGCGCATCACCTTAATTGCGCCGGAGCAGGCCGCCTCTGGAGAAGAAGGGCGTCGTCGATTTCGTCCACCCTAGGACAAGCTGCCGGTACCAGGAGGTTCGCCGTCCTCGACTTCGTCGTTTGCCCGCCTCGCCGACCCTCGCCTGAGCCCCGGTGAGCCTCCCACGACCCCCACCTATCGTGTTAGGGTTCTGTCTATCCGGCGCTGCCCGACGTGGACGATGAACCAGAGCCATTGGATTAGAACTAGATCCCACGGTCCACGTTGCCCCGTACCGCTTCGCACCCCCCCCCCGTCTCACTGACACGTGGGGATAGCAACTTAACCAGCCCGGGTAAGCGCTGTGCGTAGCAGGCCGGCCCGTTAACCCTTCCCGCGCAACCCACTCGTTTGAATTTGGATTTTTCCGTTTTCATTCAAACAAAGTTCTGTACTTAGTTTCAAAAATCAACCCAGCTCGATTCAATAAACCAAATTGAATGAAACCAATTTTGTTAGAAAGGTCTTGAAATGCTTAATCCAAGCCCGTTGGATTCAAATCATTTGGATCTGTAGATCACCCTTGGTAAAAATAACAAGGAAGAAGCTTTTATGCATTCAAACATTTTTCAAATTTAAACCACAATAGCTTTTGAGTTGATTCCAACTCTCAAAAATCACATTTGATCATACCTTTCAGAATATATAAAAATATATGGGTTTACTTACAGAAATAATATTGAAGTAATAAAAGAATGCCACATAGGCATTTCTAGTCACTTATTTTAATTAAAATAAAAGGTTAAACCTTATTAAATTGTGACACCACTTAAAATCACATTCCCATGGACTGAAACATGTGGTGATGACATGTGTCAACTGAAGGGTTTCGCGACATAGTAAATCAAAATTTTCTACGGATGCGAACAGAGGGAAAGCCAAGATCTAATCTAGGAGATGCAAACAACGAGAGAGATTGGACTAGATCTTCATACCCTTGAAGATTCGCACAGCGGAACGTTCGTCGGAACGTGGGTGATGTAGTCGTACTCGCTTCTCCTCCTCGCGGTCCGATCTTCTCTAGCACCACAAGTGGCGATGCCTCCGTGAGATGCACATGTGCGGCACCTCGACGTCTCCTCCTTCCTTGGTCCAGCAAGTATGGTGGAGAGATGGGTTGGATCTACAACGTGATGGCGCGGTGCAATTGGTGGAGAATTTCTGCAGCAGGGCTTCGCCTACAAGGAGTCGGGAGGGAGAGTGGAGGGCAGCAGGGCGGCTAGGGTTGGAGGGGAAGGTGTAGGGGGTTGGTGCGCCCCCAGCCCTCTATATATAGAGGGGTGGGCTCAGCCCTAGCCCCTCCCCAAAGCCAAGGCCGGCGGCCCCAAGGAGGAAGAGTGGGGGGCAAGGAAACCCCCCCTTCTAGAAGCTCTATCTAGAGTTTAAACCTCTCTTGGCCGGCTGGGCCCTATGGGGCCTTGTGCCCCTGGCCCAATGCGGCCGGGGCACTCCCTCATAGGCCCATGCCCCCTCCCGGAAGGTGGGGCCACGTTGGTCCCCTTCCGGAATGTTCTAGAAGCTTCCGGTACAATACCGATTAACCCGGAACAATTCCGAACTCCAAAAACTGCACTGCCTTATATGAATCTTATTCTCCGGACCACTCCGGAACCTCTCGTGATGTCCCGGATCCCATCCGAGACTCCGAACAAAAACTCATAAACCAATTATACAATCTATCCTAGCGTCGAGACACGTTAAGTGTGTGACCCTGCGGGTTCGAGAATATGCAGACATGATCTTCTATCAATAATCAACAGCGGGGTCTGGAAACCCATATTGACTCCCACACATTCATCGATGATCATATCGGATGAACCACGATGCCAGGATTCAATCAATCCCATATATATATTCCCTTCGTCTCGCGATATTTTACTTGACCGAGATTCGATCGTCGGTACCGTCATACCTAGTTCAATCTCGTTCACAGCAAGTACTTTACTCGTTCCGTAATCCGATATCACTTTGTGATTAACTCCTTAACCACATGCTTGCAAGCGGTGTTGATATCGATTACCGAGTGGGCCCGAAGTATATCTCTCCGACTTGGGAGGGACAAATCCCATCTTGATACATACAACCCAACAGATACTTTCCGATCACCTGAGAGACACCTTTATGATCACCCTCTCATAGGATGACGTTTGATGACCTCAATGCTTTCTTCCGATACCAGGGAGTTGTATTATCTCATGGTCTAAGGAATACAATATTTGACATAACAAAAGCTTCGCAAAGACGAACACGATGACACGATCTAATTGCTTCGCTTAGTTTGGGTCTGTCCACCATATCAGTCTCCCAATGATATGATCTCATTATTAATTGACAACTCATGTCCATGGTTAGGAAACCTTAACCATCATTAATCAATGAGCTAGTCCTTAGATGCGTACTAGGGACACGGTGTTGTTCACAAACCACACAAGTATTAAAGTTTCCGCTTAATACAATTCTAGCATGGAATATAAACTTTATCATGAACAAGAATTATAATAATAACAGCTTTATTATTGCCTCTAGGGAATAATTCCAACATCAACATGATCCCATGTTTGGTTTGGAGAGTATTAAATCTTAAGTAGTTTTTCAATTAGAAGAAATTACTTTTCTAAAAATAAAATCATTAAGGCAAGTGCTTGTAATGTTAGAGATGATGCTAGATCATCTATAGAACCCCTTTTCTGTGATGATTGAAAGTAGTTAAGTATTGTTTGGTGATTGTGTACCTCGTATTTATTTAAAGACGCTAGTACCGACCAAGGATACGAGGAGGAAGAAGGATACTACAAAGAAGAAGCTGAGGAGAACTTCAACCACTGCTCTGCACAAGGCAAGCTTATACTGATACTGATGCAAGCCCATACTTGCAAGCCTAATACTACTAGTTGAATGTGCAAGCTAATACTTGCTTGTTATCATGCCAACCATATGCCTTAAGCATATGTGATTATACCCACTTGATAACTCACCCCTAGTTTTACTTGCAAGCTTTTTACTTTAGGGCTTTATCAAAGCTTTCTTCTAGAGTTTACTTAAGTGACTTGTAGATTCTAGGAAGATAACTGAAGGTTGCATAAAGAGCATAAAATTTGGCCTAAGCTAGATAATCTTGATGTCATCCTAAGGCATGAGATTTAACTGAGTTAAACCCCACTAGTTTACCACCCCTCATTAGTACTAACCCCCACTTGTAGATGCTAGTGCTAAGCATAAAACTTGATCAACTTTAGACGGGAATAATTGGTGAAAATTGTTATGAAAACCTTAGAATGATGGATCATTCTACTGAGATGTTTTGACATGTGTTTCCGAACACCAGATGATTTTGGTGATGAAAATGTTAAGGCATGAGCCTTAGCCCTTTATAAAACTGATGGTTGTCTGGATGCGATACCATTCCAATTTTACCATATAACCACAATACCCGAAGATTGGGTAGGGCTTGACTGGAAACTTATATACCTTAGTATTGGTTCCGTCACGGCCAAGGTCTGAGCTGAGGCTACCTTGTGAGGATTGTCCACCTATGCAGTACCCAAGATGACAGTTGGTCATGGTTGGGAGGCCAAACTCACAGGAGAGGTGCCTATACTAGGGCGTGTAATTGAAAGGTTAGGATTGATTATCCGCATACTAAGTATGGTGAATTCAGGATTTGTTCCTAACGGATGTATCGAATGTTGTGGTGAAAGTGTACAATCTCTGCAGAGTGTCAAACTATTCGAATAGCCGCGTCCGCGGTTATGGACAGTTGGAGTGGCCATACTGTTCCCCCATCAGATGTTTTTAAAATGACTTGTGAAATGAATTGAGACTTTGACTTGACCACAACAGAGTTGTGACATGAAATTCAAGTTCCCACTTAGGTGTTATAAAATTTAACTATCTTGCTTGCTTCTAAACTTAGCAGAGGTAAATCTGGCTTTTTGTAAAACAACCCTAGAGCTTAGTGTCCTATTACAAAAACCCCCTTCACTTGTTAGTATTAGTTTGCGAGTACTTAAAGAGTACTCATGGTTTTGTCCCTGGCTATTCCCGTGGCCAGACTACGAAGAGGAGTACCAGGAGGATGGACCCCAGGAAGGTTACGACAACTAGGATCATCTCCCATCGTCAGCATTGCCTGTGACCCCGAAGATGGAGCTTCGCCTATGCCACCGTTATTATTACGTATTTCCGCTGCTTGAGTTGTATTTAGAACTGGATCATGAGATCCTTAGTTGTGTAAGACCTTATGTATGGTTTGTAATGGATGATGTACTATTGTATCCAATTCTGTTATGTCTCGCAAAAATGGTAATCCTGGGATTGCGATGTATGGCATAACAGGCATCTAGGATTAAAAATCTGGGTGTTGACACATATAGGAAGTTGAAGGAGAGTTGCACCACCTTGTAAGGTGGAGCGTTGCACCACTTTGTAAGTGACACTACAAGAAATCTGGTGATACATGACTCTTCATATTAGTCACTAAAAGGTCATTGTTTTTATCTATGACCTCTCTGTGACCAAAAACACTTGGTCAAAAGCTAAGCGTCACTAGTTAAACACAATGACCTTTTATCTGTATTGGTCATAGACTTATATGACCAAAATAGAAGGTCATGAAATTTACGACCATCCATTTTGGTCACTGACTATTTGGGTTGTCCATGTCAAATCCTACATGGCTGATCTTACATGGCAATTTTTTGTGACCAAATCAAATGGTCGTTGAACAAATTCAGCCCAGTCTAGTTCAACTGTCTACACGGGCCAAGCCCAACAATTTGGCATATTTAGATTATTTTTCATGTTATTTCTAGTAAACTACATGGATCAAACCCAACATCTTAGCTTTTTTTTTTGGGCCTTGGCCTTTGTATTGAACATTGCAATTAGCATTTCAGCGTTTTTATTTGAGCTGGCCCCACTACTCATATCGTCATGTTGCACTAGCTACTAGGTCCCACAAGTCAGTTTCAATTTCAGTAGGTATTAATTTCTCACGCTCTAAGAGTATATTAAATTATAATATAATTAGAACCAACAAAATACATGAAAATTCTTTCAGTTCAAAAGAGGCAAAATAACGAACAATATTATACATATTGGCAGTACATTAGGATCATTCATAGTACACATGAGGTATCCAACTACCGAAATATATAAAACATCAAGCTATAACTAGCAACCAAAATAGAATCAACTCCAATCAAGTTCCATCTCTAATCATGTTCTAGCTTCACACTGGAAAACACCAACATGCAAGCATCACACTTGCACGCAAGTATGTAGTAGTCAATTGTTATCATGCTCACATAGCCTCATGCAACATAGTAAAACACCATAGAACACATGCAGAGCACAAAAATTGCTCGGAAAGAAAATTCTAGGATGATTCAAGAAAATAAATGTACAGTAAAAGAGAACATAAGGAGTCAAGAAGTTCCATAGACCTCTTCCCGCTTTACACGGCAGTCACCAGACATGCAAGGATATCTCAAGGCACAAAACCACCACAGAACTAGGCTTGTAAAAGAGAAATAAGGAATCTGATCTTGTCTTTGAGTACTCACCATGAAGATACAAATATGACGACAGTCCACCGACCTGTGATCGAGTGCAAGAACATGTAACAGCGTCGCCGCCGCAATTCCCTAGTAGCTAAGGCCCTTGCGAGTTCTGCATGACAGCAAACACAAGAATTGTGTGCGATACTTAATTATGGTGGAACAACAAACACAAGTTCAGAGCAACAATTTGCATGGAGAATATCAATGCAACAACAACACAATTATCTAAATAAATCGAAATGACAACAAGAACAAAGTGCATCTAGTATCAGAAATATTTAGGATTATTTCCGAACATTAAGAATCATAGAGCTTACACAATTTCTAAGTACAAATATAAGAACAGTTATGCATAGTTAAGATAATAACAGAAAAGTAGGTATTTCAATCGTGTTCCCTTCCGCGAGGACGCGCAACACCTCCCGCACTACCCCTCTGTTCCCCACCACGAGAAGATCACCATGGCTACTGCCATCGGAGGTGAGTGTGACGGTGAAGAGAGAGCATCTCTTGAAGAATAGAGGAGCAAGCATCTCTTGAAGATAAACAACTAAAGTAGAATGAAGAAAAAAATCTCAGTATACTTGAAATAGTGATACAACAGTATCACTTGAAATTCTTACATAGGCAAGATAGATTTGTTTAAATATATCGGTACCATAGCATCCCCTATATAGTTTCTAAACGCATTCAATGATGGAACAAGTATGATGCCTTAAGGGCTACGATTCTATCCTATGGGAGAAAAGATATAGTGACATAGTTGACATTATTACAACAGTCTATAACAAGAATTCTAAATGGAATAAAAAGTGAAAACAAAGCATGTGGAAACAAACCATGTTATAGAAGCAAGCAAATAGTTGAACATTTAGCTTAGAGAATACTGGAGTTGGACATTTAGCTTACACGAACTTGGCCAGAGACAACTGTTTAAAGGTTTCCTTACAACTGTGCCAAAAAATATATAATACAACCAATAGATTAATTAAAAAGAGATACAAGCTAATGTTCTCTCCTACTATGGTATGGATATATAGAATTTTCCTACTATGATTCATGGACGGGTACATACATACTCAGCAAGAACATTCAGCAACTATAGCATTCCAAAACATGGTGTCTGCAGTCAATCGACATAGCACAATCTAACCTTATTACAAGATTCTAATGTTTTCAGTTAGTAGTTTAGTGTATAGTGTACTAAAATTGTCTCACAAGTGAGGAAATGGATACGGTACAAACATGTGCAGGCTAAAGAAACAGAAGAGAGGGGAAGGGCATTGGCAAATTTGCAAGACGGACCTTCTCTGGTAGAGGATGCTTCTTTCAATGAAGTAGACGTTTTCGTGAGCGTCATCGTTGGTAGAGGATGCTGCTGTCGATGAAGCGCAGGCCCACCCATCCTCGCCTGTCGGTGTAGCACAGGTCTTCATCTCAAGTTCTTCGCGTTCAAGACATTTACATGGTTCCCTGCCAAAGAAATCTTGAAACATGAGACCATATATTCCTACTTATAGTTATTAATATAAAAAGATCTTATGTGAAGCGAAGGTACTAAATGGCATCTTCTCTACTACCAAACAGGACCACAACCTTCAATATAGGTCACATAATCTCCACAGCTAGGACTACAGCAAGTTTGTTAGGGACATCAAGACTCTAAACTACAGCAATCTCTTTTTCAAATTCAATTCATCTAAATTAGCGGTATTTTCTATGGCTCAACACCACACACACTCCAAAGTTCCTTGGGATCGGTCACAAGGTCCAAGTATAGTTAGAATCAGATAGATTTGATGCTCCGTAAAAAAATGCAATTCATTTTACCATCAAATTCCCTGATGCTGGCTTTCCTCTCACGTGTGGACATGGTAGTGCCCGTGATGCCGAAGTGCAGCGCACGTCCGGAAAAGATGAGGCAGTTAGGCCGCCGATTGAGCACGTTCGAGGTCGGCCGCCTTTCCTCTATTGTAACCATCGCCACGTGCGTACAACCAAGGAATCGACGGCCTGGAGTAGTTTGACGCCCTGCAGAGCAGAAAACGAAGTCACTATCCTCCAAAGAAGGGTCTAAACAACACGAAGGAATGGGATTTGGGGGGAGGGGGAGAGGAGGGGACTGACATGATGTTGGAGCATCGTCTCTGGATCTGGATGGTTGGCTTGACTTGCGATCTCCGCCCTCGGTTCATCGCACGAGCTTCGTTTCCTCGATAGGGGCGGCTCGTGTACCTCGGCTGCGAATAGGTTGACCACGCGTTGCTAACTCGCGGTGGTGCGGTGAAGGGATTGGTGTTGGAGAGCGCTAACTCGCGGCGGTGGATCTGGGGAAGAGGAGCGACTGAGGGAATTAGGGTTTGAGGGGCTGGAGAGGAAACTGGATGGGTGGCTATTTCGGTTTGGCGAGTGGAGAGCTAGGGCGCCATGTCATGGGTGGCCGGTGGCTGTTGCGTTTGGTGGGGTGTGCAACGTGTTTTGGGGCGTTGGATTGTGATGCTATGGATGGGTGAGATCTAGTTCGGGAGGTTGATCTGTGGCACTAGGGTTCCTACACTCTCATTGGTTGAAGAAGTGTCTACAAATCCAATTTGCCAAAATATTATTGTTTTGTGAAACAACCACCAAATGGTTAATTCAAAATGCTAAAACCATATTTTTCAAAAATACTATACAACCTTATATGGACAATGTCCCCAGTAAGGTATCTCAAACCATTTTGTCCACTTCTGGCGAAAAAGACAAATGTCTGCCGAATCGGCAGGAAGTGGGTCTGGTTAGAACTACATATACATGATATGACGCTCATGATTTTTCTGCAAAATTTATTTTTAGACTCACAATATGATGTTTCTTTAGAGATCCATTGAGAGTTTAGAGAGGAGCATCCCCTATCTATGAACCTTAAAGCCCGCTGTTTTGACCATTTGAAACGGACATAAAAAATTCAAAAAGGACCAAATGAGGTAACTCCTTCGTGTGGTGTCATATTATGTGACATATTTGCAAGGAAAAATACCAAACTTGGTATATTGCGAACATCTTGAAAAAATCTTTACAGAAATGAGCTATCTTGTTCGAAGCTTCATGGCTTTCGGGTCAAACGACCAATGTTATGGCCATAATCGCGGCATAGTTTGTGATAATATGCCCATATTGTGCAGTCATGTGCATCTTGGGATGGTGAACAATATTGAAGGAGGAAGTTTTCCTTTTCGTCGCACAGAAAATCCACTTTCCATTTTCCGAGTGCAAAAAACGGGGCGGTTTGTGAAGCAAGCACCAAATGATTAATTCAAAATGCTAAAACCATATTTTTTAAAAATACAACACAACCTTACATGGACAATATCCCGAGTAGGGTATCTCAAATCATTTTGTCCACCCCTGACGAAAAAGATAAATGTCTACCAAATCGGTAGGAAGTGGGTGCGGTTTGAACTACATGTACATGATCTGACGCTCATGATTTTTGCAAAATTGATTTTTAGACTCACAATATGATGTTTTTTTAGAGATCCATTGAGAGTTTAGCAAGGAGCATCCCCTATCTATGAACCTTAAAGCCCGTCGTTTTGACCATAGTTTGAAACGGGCATAAAAAAATTCAAAAACAGTCCAAATGAGGTAACTCCTTCGCGTGGTGTCATATTATGTGACATATTTGCAAGGAAAAATACCAAACTTGGTATATTGCGAACATTTTGAAAAAACCTTCACAGAAACAAGCTATCTTGTTCGAGGTTTCATGGCTTTCGGGTCAAACGACCAATGTTATGGCTAGAATCATGGCATAATTTGTGATAATGTGCCCATATTGTGCAATCATGTGCATCTTGGGATGGTGAACAATGTTGCAGGAGAGAGTTTTCCATTTTGTCGCATAGAAAATCCACTTTCTATTTTACGAGTGCAAAAAACGGGGCGTTTTGTGAAGCAAGCACCAAATGGATAATTCAAAATGATAAAACCATATTTTTCAAAAAATACTACACAACCTTACATGGATAATGTCTTGAGTAGGGTATCTCAAACCATTTTGTCCACCCCTGACGAAAAAGATAAATGTCTGCCGAATCGGTGGAAAGTGGGTCCGGTTTAAACTACATGTACATGATCTAACGCTCATGATTTTTTGCAAAATTCATTTTTAGACTCATAATATGATGTTTTATCATAGATCCACTGAAAGCTTAGGAATTTTTAACCCTTAACGAAGAACGTTCATGTCGCCGTTTTGATTGTATTTTGAGAGCACAAGAACAAAAAAAATATAGACCATACACTCGGTATGTATAAAATGAGAAAATCTTCAAAATGAAGGTTATATATATATCTTTGAGATGAACCAAAATGATATTTATATCATCTTAATCAAGTTCATATGCAAAATTATAGTTAAATTTATATTTGTAGAGTTTCTAAAAAAATTAAAGCCTCCCTAATTATGTGGGCTCAAAACTTATAGAAGCCCACAATTCCCACCCAACTGACCTTCTAATAGTCTATGGGACGATGGCCCAGCTTTGGGAGATAATCATAAGGAAAACAATTATGGCTTTTTTGCCAAGGCCCAACCCGATTTTTTCCTGTATAAATATGTCATGCGGGTTATTTTAACAGATACTTTACAATGTCATTGTGGTTAGGGGTTTTTCTTTAGACTTGGAAGTCGTTGGTTCGATCCCCTATTATGGATTTTTTTCCATATAATTTGGTTTATGTAGGAAGATGATGATTAAAGAAGCCGAGCTCGCAATATAGACAACTAGGTTCTGTGGCGCAGTGGTTAGCTCGAAGTATGCACAACGCGAGAATTTGAGGTTGCGTGTTCGAGCGCTGGTTCGTCCCTTTTTTTCCTTATATTGGTGTGTTAGAATTTTCTTTATGCAGCGTTAGAATGGGTAAAGTAAGCCGAAGCTCCCTATCTGGCAAGAAGTGTTGAGTGGCGTAGTGGTTATGATCAAGGTGAATGGGGAGGTCTTGTGTTCGATCCCCTATGGGTCTATTTTTTGCCATATTTGTTCTCGTGAAGGCAGGTCTTAGATGCCACGTAGACATGACAAGTTAGCAGAAAATGACACATGGATATGACATGGAAGATGATATTGCTGAGTTGTCAATCCTTTAATTTTTTGATCTCAGAATTTAACCATAACGACCATTTGAATTGGTCATAGTCTACCAAATAGAAGGCTCCAAACCAGTTCTATATATCTATGACCTTTTCGTGTTATAGGACATCATGACCTCCTTGACTAAATTGGTCGTTATTTTTCAAGTTTTGGACCCTCCTAAATTTTCTACGACCAAGTGGTTTAAAATGGTCATAGATCTATGACTAAAAAATGCAAGGTTGTTAAGAAAAGGTCACTGGTGAGCATATTTCTTGTAGTGTGAGTGACAATAAGAGATCTATACGCGTGCTCCTCCTTCGATGCCGCCACTCGCACACTCGCTTGCCTCGTGACGACGCACACGCGCGCCGCGGGTTGCGGAAATCTCGCCGAGCCGAGCTTTATTTTGCTGCTCAGGAAAATGTGTGCAGTTAGACAGACGTGTCAATAGTTAGTGGATTCGGGTCGCTCTCAGATCGTGGGCTATCTGTTACCGACCCAAACATGCGCGACGTGGGATTGGTCCACTTTGTTTCCTGTACGGGATTTCCGAGCCGCTCTAAACGCCTGTGCGGCTTCCACAGCATACGACAACAAACCAATCTAGGGTTTTGCCATCCTCTCTACATGCGCTTCCACCATAGTTTACTCCATCCTACTTGCCGGCGTGCACCGGCGATCGGGAGAGTAGGTCTCCGGAACAACTTGCCTTTGTGATCCTATACGGGAGAGGGCGAATAAGGTTTTTGGGAAGGGCTCCGCGGCGACTTCTCAAGTTCTTCATCACAACGCGTCTTCCCAGTTGTCGAGCCGGACCTACTGCACGTCGACTTCTTCAACATGGTACTGCACCGATGACGACTACATCGATAACCGATCAGTATGTACATCGTCATCAAATCTGTTGTTTTACTATGGCTATTAGTGCGTATACTCTACTTCTGTTCATGTTGATCAATACATCTAGTATGTTAGAGGTTCACGTGATTGTAGCTATTGCTGTCATGATTTATATTCTGGAATTAATCGTGGAAATTATGCCTAATAATCCAACAATACAAAAACCTTATTATAGGCAATTTCCTGAATTAAACATGGGACACTTGGCCGATGCTATGATGCCGGAAAATTTTACCGGTGTTCATTTGAAGAGGTGGCAGTATAAGACCAGTTTGTGGCTACAAGCTCTGAAAGTATTCGAGGCTAGTGAGGGTTTACCTGAAGGAACTACATCTAACGAGGTTCAGAACAAGTTCAAGGAAACCAATCTTTCTTTTGTGGGATGTGTTCTAAGTGTTCTCGATAACAAGCTGTTTGATGTGTACATGCACATCAAAGATGGAAAGGACCTCTGGGAGGCACTGAACGCTAAGTTTGGTGTAGCAGATGCTGGCAGTGAGCTATAAATCATGGAGAACTATCATGATTACAGGATGGTTAACAACCATCCTGTAGTTGAGAAAGCTCATGAGATACAGTGCTTTGCCAAGGAGCTTGAAATCCTCAAGTGTATCTTACCCAACAAGTTTGTGGTTGGGTGCATTATTGCAAAGTTGCCTTCTTCGTGGAGGAACTTCGCCGCAACTCACAAAGACAAGAGACATGAGATATCGGTTGAAAACCTGATAGCATCTCTTGATGTTGAGGAGAAGGCTCGGGCTAAAGACACTATTGAGAGAGGAGGCGAGGGTCAGTTTAGCACCTAAATGGCGCAGAAGAAGACCTTCAGCAAGAACAAAGGGAACTATAATCCTTCGTTCAACAAGCCTGAAAAGATTACAACCTTCAAGAAGAAGAAGAAGCCGAACAATGCCGAGCTATGTTGTTATTCATGTGGAGAGCTCGACCACTTTTGCAAGGACTGCCCAGAACATGCAGATCACAGAGGGAAAGGTGGGATGACTGTCAATGTCGTGACCAATAGCAATACTGATGTGTACGGTAATTTATTTACTATCCTGTTAGTATTTCAATCACCATGTTGGTGGATTGATATGGGTGCTAATGTTCATGTGTGTGCTGACATCTCTATGTTCACTTATTATCAGGTCGCTCGGGATTCATCCGTCCTAATGGGGAATGGATCACATGCTTATGTTCGTGGTGTTGGCACGGTGAATCTGAAGTTTACTTCTAGAAAGATCATGCAGCTGAGGAACGTGGAGCATGTCCCTACTATGAACAAGAATCTCGTTAGTGGCTCCCTTATATGTAGAGATGGGTTTAAGGTTCTGTTAGAGTCCAATAAAGTTGTTGTTTCGAAACATCGACAATTTATTAGTAAAGGTTATGAGTTCGGAGGCTTGTTTCGATTTTCACTTTCAGAGTTTTGTAATAAATCCGTGAATCATATTTGTGGTGGTGTTAATGATGACACCAGTGTTTGGCATTCTTGTTTATGTCACATTCATTTTGGTTTGATGTATCGGATGTCCAGTATGAGTTTAAATCCGAATTTCAGTATTTCCAAAGGTCCTAAGTGCCATAGTTGTGTGCAATCAAAGCAACCTCGAAAGCCTCACAAGGCTGCCGAGGAGAGAAACTTGGCGCCTCTAGAACTCATACATTCTGATCTATGCGAGATGAATGGTGTGTTGACAAAAGGTGGAAAGAGATATTTCATGACGTTGATAGATGATGCTACTAAATTCTTCTATGTCTACTTGTTGCAAACTAAAGGTGAGGCTTTAGACTACTTTAAAATTTATAAGGCTGAAGTTGAAAATCAACTAGAGAGAAAGATCAAGTGTCTTAGGTCGAATCGTGGTCGTGAGTATTTTCCCAAAATATTTGACGAATTCTATGAGGAACATGGAATTATTCATGAGAGGACGCCTCCCTAGTCGCCTCAATCAAATGGGTTGCCAAGAGGAAAAACCGCACGCTGACTAACTTGGTGAATTCCATGTTAGCCACTTCTGGTTTATCAAAGGCATGGTGGGGGGAGGCTTTGTTTACTTCATGTCATGTCCTGAATAGAGTTACTAACAAGAATAAATAAAGGCCCCCTTATGAGGAGTGGGTTGGGAGAAAACCATCACTTTCGTATCTGCGCACTTAGGGGTGTTTGGCGAAGGTCAACATACCGATCCCCAAGAAACGCAAGCTCGGACCTAAGACAGTGGATTGTATCTTTCTAGGATATGCTCCAAGGAGTGTAGGCTATAATTTTTTAGTGGTTAAATCTGAGGTACCTGATATGAATTTTTATAGCATAATGGACTCTCGTGATGCAACATTTTTTGAGAATATATTTCATATGAAACATATGCATAGAATTGGTAGAATTTCTTCTGAAATACTTCCTGATCTAGTGCATCTATTGAGAATTCTGAACAACCACATGAGGAAGTCCTTGAGAAGGATGATGATGAACCTCTCACAAGGAGTAAGAGACAGAGGATTGCAAAATCTTTTGGTAATGATTTCATCGTATACCTTGTGGACGATACTCCTAGATCCACTGTAGAGGCATATGCATCTCCTGATGGAGATGATTGGAAAGATGCTCTCCAAAATGAGATGGACTAGATTATTTCTAATGGAACTTGGTAATTATCAGAACGAGCCTATGGTTGCAAACATGTGGGCTGTAAGTGGGTATTCAAGAACAAGCTAAGGCCTGATGGTACTATTGACAAGCACAAGGCGCGGCTTGTAGCTAAGGGCTACACACAGAAAGAAGGCGAATATTACTTTGACACATATTCACCTATCGCTAGACTGACCACCATTCGAGTACTACTGTCCCTGGCTGCCTCTTATGGTGTTTTCTTTCATCAAATGGACGTGAAGACAACTTTCCTTAATGGAGAGTTGGAAGAGGAGATCTATATGGATCAGCTGGATGGGTTTGTGGTAAAAGGTGAAGATACAAAGGTGTGTAAGTTACTAAAATATTTATATGGCCTGAAACAAGCACCTAAGCAATGGCATGAGAAGTTTGACAGAACTCTACTTTCTATTGGCTTTGTCATTAATGAGGCTAATAGGTGTGTTTACTATCGCCATGGTGGTGGCGATAGCGTTATATTATGTTTGTACGTGGATGACATTCTGATCTTTGGTACAAACATGAAAGTGATAAATGAAGTCAAGTATTTCCTGTCAAAGAATTTTGATATGAAAGATATACGAGAAGCTGATGTGATTCTGAACATCAAGCTTATTAAGAACGAGAATAGGATTACTTTAGCGAAATCACATTATGTTGAGAAGGTCTTGAGCCAATTTTGCTTTATTGATGGCAGGAATTCTCCAACACCATATGATCCCAGTTTGACACTACGAAAGAATAAGAAGGAACCAATAGATTAGCTGAAATATTCACAAGTTGTTGGTTCTCTCATGTACTTAGCAAGCGCTACAAGACCTGATATCTCTTTTGCTATGAGCAAGTTGAGTAGGTTCATGTATAACCCGGGTATTGATAATTGGCATGCACTTGAAAGGGTCATGTGCTATCTATGTGGTACAATGAGCTATGGGATACACTATTCAGGGAACCCTGCTATGCTTGAAGGATATAGTGATTCGAACTGGATCTTTGACGTTGATGAACTCTACGCCACGAGCGGTTATGTCCTTACCCTTGGAGGTGGCGTGGTGTCATGGAGATCCCGTAGACAGACCATATTGACGAGGTCAACTATGGAAGCAGAACTAACTGCTTTAGACACAGCAACTGTTGATTCGGAATGGCTGCGTGAGCTCTTGATGTACTTTCCTGTGGTTGCGAAACCTGTGCCGGCAATCCATTAGAATTGTGACAACCAAACTGTTATTGTCAAAGTGAACAATTCTAAGGATAACGCGACGACATAAAGACATGTGAAGAGATGTTTGAAATCTGTGAGGAAATTGAGAAACTCCGAAGTAATAACTGTTACGTATATTCAAACAGACAGAAACCTGGCAGATCCCTTTACAAAGGGACTATCATGAAATGTGATAGAAAGTGCATCGAGGGAGATGGGGTTGAGACCCATGGATGTACACCTAGTGTTAACCCAACCTATGTTATTGGAGATCCATGAATTAGGACCTAGGAAGAACAAGCTAGTGGTTTTACTCAGGAGAGTATTTTGTAACCCTCTCTATGTGAAGAAGTATAACTCTCATAATCTGTAAGGCAAGTTGGCAACATGCCTTAATGTGTTTCTATTGGCTTTAACTAGCAAAGATGCTGTCCTACAAGGAATTCTTGAAAGAACACACCTATATGAGCTCGATTGTAAACGTCGTGGTCTATGAGACTTGGGTGATCTCTAGTAAACTCATGAAGAGACCAGGGAGTATGACGCATATGCTCCAACCCGCGGGGTATGCTACTGGCATCCAGGTACTAGTTATGGTTTTGAGTGAAATCTATTGGCACCAAACTTGCAATTCAAGGTTCGTCCACTGTTCAAGTTGTTGATAGACGTAGTTTAAGATTCTAGGTGGAAGTTCAACTTAACAGTCTCTGCTGAAACACTGGTATATAAAAAAGTAGCAAGGATTGGCAAATCTTCAAATGGGCATTTGAGATCTGGTGGGGGATTGTTAGAAATAATGGGCTAAATCATTAGACCCATGTGTGATTTCACATTTTCTCTAAATCTCAAAGACCATGTATGTCGAAGCCCATATGTGATTTGGCCCAAGTTGGTGGCAGCTCACATGTGTGTGGCAACAGCAGTGGGAGCTAAAGTTTAGTCCCACATGGAAAGTTGAAGGGGAGTTGCACCACCTTTCTAAGGTGGAGTGTTGCACCACTTTGTAAGTGAGTGACAATAAGAGAGCTACACGCGCGCTCCTCCTCCGCCGCCATCGCCGCTCGCACGCTCGCCTCATCTCATCACGACGCGCGCGCGGCGGGTTGCGGGAATCTCGCCGAGCCGAGCTTTATTTTGCTGCTGAGGAAAATGTGTGCGGTTAGACAGATGTGTCAACAGTTAGTGGATTCTGGTCGCTCCCGGATCGTCATCTATCTGTAACCGACCCGAACATGCGCGACGTGGCTTGGTCCACTTCGTGTCCTATACGGGATTTCCGAACCGCTCTATATAAACGCTTATGCTGCTTCCACAACATACGACACCAAACAAATCTAGGGTTTTTCCATCCTCTCTACATGCCCCGCCACCGTAGTCTACTCCATCCCGCTTGCCGGCGTGCACCAGCGGTCGGGAGAGAAGGTCTCCGGAACCACTCAGCTTTGTGATCCTATACGGGAGAGGGCGAATTTGGTTTTTGGAAAGCGCTCCGCACGACTGCTCAAGTTCGTCATCACGGCGCGTCTTCCCGGTCATCGAGCCGGACCTACTGCACATTGACTTCTTTGACAGGCTACTGCACCAACGGCGACTACATCAACAACCGATCAGTATGTACACCGTCATCAGATATGTTGTTTTATTATAGTTGTTAGTACGTATACTCTGTTGTTGTTCATGTTGATCAATACATCTAGTATGTTAGAGGTTCACGTGATTGTAGTTGTTGTTGTCATGATTTATATTATGGAATTAATCATGGAAATTATGCCTAATAATCCAACACACCTCTGTACCGTCCTATGTAAACATGGTGTTTGATGCTATAAGTTATAATCCTATGATATATGTCATGTTTGCGTAGTTTCTTTGTTCTTAGATTGAATGGTTAAATGTCTTTGGCTCATTAGAGTTGTATGTTGATATCATACAATCCTTTGGTGTCCATTATATTTGTGCGTGCATCGATTAAACATCATAGGGTTTGTAGTATGTGTAAGAGGAAGGGGGAAGTTCTGCCAGAGTGACAGAAACCTAAGGACGCGGACCAGAACGTTGCACTTATGATAGTAAGAGGACCATTAACTTAAGGCTATGGTTGGGGAAACCTTAATGCATTTTTAGTAGTTACGGATGTTAGCGAATAATCCAATCATATAGTACATGTAACTCCAAGTAGTTAAGCACATGTATATTTAGCCTCTCCCACATAGAAAACTGCATCGAAGACAATGAACCTGTTGCCAATTAAACTTGGACAAAGCCACCACAATTACCACCACTATTCCACACTCATGATTCTGTTAGTTTAGTGTGTTTTATTGCTGCTACAACTAGCTTTACTTTCTTGTCATTTATTATCTTGCAAATCTTTCTCTAGTACTCGTATTTTTGCTCTAGTTTTATTTCCTAGATAATATAAACGTTTAGTGTGCGTAGAGTTGTATCAGTGGTTGATAGAACTTGAGAGAATATTTATCCTACCTTTAGCTCCCCGTTGGGTTTGTCAATCTTACTTATCGAAAAGGCTACACACGATCCCCTATACTTGTGGGATATCATTGTCACAATATACGTCTAACAGATTGGACGAGCCTGAACCACACCACGTTTCATGAGGAAATTCCTCATCCAAACATCTTCCTTTGCTGCCTCCGAGGTGGTAATATAGTCAGCCTCTGTTGTAGATGCTAACACAGTCTCTTGCTTGGAACTCTTCCAACTCATAGTCCCTCTATTTATAACAAACACATATTCAGATTGTGAACGAGAATCATGTGAGTCATTGAGATAACTCGCATCCGTGTAACACCTTAGACTGAGTTCATCCTCACCCCCATAAACTTGGATAACATCCTTAGTCCTTCTCAAGTACTTTAGGATGGTCTTAATCGCTGCCTAGTGGATCTCCCTAGGGTCAGCCTAGTATCTTCCCGCAACACTAAGAGCATAGGAAAACTCTGACCTAGTACAAATCATGGCATACATGATGAATCCGATTGCCGAAGCATACGGAATCTCACTCATCCAGCTTCGCTCATCAGTTGTCAAAGGACACTGAGTCTTACTAAGTTTTACACCATGGGACATTGGTAAGAACCCCTTCTTAGACGATTCCATGCTGAACTTCTTCAACACTTCGCCCAAATATGTACTTTGACTTAGTCCAATGAAACCCCTGGATCTACCTCTATAGATCCTGATTTCTAGAATGTAATTTGCCTCACCCAACTCCTTCATTGAGAAACACCTTTCCAATGACTCCTTGGTTTGTTGCAACATCTGGACATCATTTCCAATAAATAATATGTCATCCACATATAAGATTATAAAGTTTACTTTGATCCCACCAAACTTCTTTTATAAATAAGGATCATGATCACTATTGATGAAGCCAAACGATTTGACTACCTCATCAAAGCGAATATTCCAACTCCCATATGCTTGCTTCAACCCATAAATGGATTTCTGAAGTTTGCATACCTTATCAGCATTAGCCGGATCGACAAAACCCTCAGGGATATATCATATACCACTAGTAGAAAACATGCCATCCGTTCGCGCCCCCTCAGAGCATTAGTCCCGGTTGCGCCACCAACCGGGACTAATGCTGGCACGCATCCCGGTTTGAGCGGGCACGGGGCCCGGAGGCATGCGTCCCGGTTGGTAAGGGGGCATACGTCCCGGTTGGAGCCACCAACCGGGACTAAAGGTTTGGCGACAACCACGTGGCGCGACACACACCTTTAGTCCCGGTTGGTGGCTCCAACAGGGACGTATGCTCCCGCCCTCTATAAATGCAACGCCCCATCCCCCTCTGCCTCCACTCTGTTTTTTCTCTTGGTGGAAGGTGTGAGGGGTGTGCTAGTTTTTTCTCCCCAATGCATGCATTCAAGGTGTTTGATGAAATTTTTGAGTGAATAATCCCTTTCAATTTCTCATAGAACAAAAATATAGAAGGTGTCCGAGACGCACTTGAGCTTTCTCCTCTTTATTTACCTCGATCGAGGTTAGCAATCTTATCTTTTCTCTGTCATTGATACAATGCATGTGTCGATGTGATTTGGTCATTTCACTATATATGATGTCCTGTTTTTTGATAAACTTACTTATATGATGCAGATGAACGGTCGGGAATGGATGTACGGTGACCGGCGCGTAGCCGGGTATATGAAAGGCGTGGATAAATTTATCGATGTGGCTACGGCAAACAAAGATAATGGTTTGATACGTTTTCCATGTGTTCAATGTCGGAACAACAAGGAGTACTCTTCCTCGAAAATCATTCGCGGCTACCTGATTATGAAAGGTTTCATGCCCAACTATAATTGCTGGACCAAGCACGGGGAAAGCGGGGTTATGATGGAAGATGGTGAACAAGAAGATGATGATAACAACTATCATCATATGTTTCCTGAATACAGTGATACTGCAATGGAAGACAATGGAAAGGAAGGAGGTGAAGAACGGGCATCAGATGAGCCGGCTGATGAACTTGGTAGGGTCATTTCTGATGCAAAGCGAGACTGTGAAACAGAAAATGAGAAGTTGAAGTTAGAGGTCATGTTAGAAGATCACAAGAAATTGTTGTACCCAAATTGTGAAGATGGCAGCACAAAGCTCGGTACCACACTGGAATTGTTGCGATGGAAGGCAGAGTGTGGTCTAACTAACTCCTCATTTGAAAAGATGCTGAAAATAATGAAGCCAAAGTTTCCAAAACATAACGAAGTTCCGAAGAGTACCTACGAAGCAAACAAGACTCTTTGTCGTCTAGGATTAGATGTGCAAAAGATACAGTTGTGGGGCAAACCAGGTGTACGTGCGTGGGATGAGAACAAACAGGAGCCATTTGATCTACGAGGGTTGTTATTCGTAACCATCAATGATTGGCCTGCTCTTAGTAACCTTTCAGGACAGACAAACAAGGGATATAAGGCATGCACACACTGTTTAGATAAGACTGAAGGTACATATTTGCATAAATGCAAGAAGGTTGTGTACTTGGCGAATCGACGATTTCTTCCGACCAATCATCCCGTAAGAAAGAAAGGAAAGCATTTCAAAGGTGAGGCAGATCACCGGAAGAAGCCTGAAGTCCCTGCTGGTGATGATGTATTTGGTATGGTCAAGGACATAGAAGTAATCTTTGGAAAGGGTCCCGGCAGTCAATCAGTTCCGAACAACGTCTATGTGGAAGAAGAAATCTATATTTTGGGAGTTGCCATATTGGAAAGTCCTGCGTGTCCGCTCTTCAATCGACGTGATGCACGTGACGAAGAATCTTTGCGTGAACCTGCTAGGATTCCTAGGTGTGTATGGGAAGACAAAAGATACACCAGAAGCACGGGTGGACCAACAAATTATGAAAGACCCAAAGAACATGCATACACAGAGCAAGACGGATAAAGGGCGTCACTTAAGTCATGCCAGCTATGCTCTTACAAAAGCAAAGAAGGAAATCTTTTTTGAAGTCCTTTACAGTATCAAGGTGCCGTCGGGATTCTCATCTAATATAAAGGGGATAATAAATATGGCAAAGAAAAAGTTCCAAAACCTGAAGTCTCATGACTGTCACGTGATTATGACGCAATTTCTTCCGATTGCATTGAGGGGGCTTCTACCGGAAAATGTTCAAGTACCCATTGTGAAGCTTTGTGCATTCCTCAATGCAATATCTCAGAAGGTAATCAATCCAGATATTCTTCCAAGGTTACAGAAGGATGTGGTACAATGTCTTGTTAGTTTTGAATTGGTGTTCCCACCATCCTTCTTCAATATTATGACGCATCTCCTGGTTCACCTAGTGGAAGAGATTGCCATTCTCGGTCCGGTATTTCTGCACAATATGTTCCCCTTTGAGAGGTTCATGGGAGTCTTAAAGAAATATGTTCATAACCGTGCTAGACCAGAAGGAAGCATCTCCAAGGGATATGGAACAGAGGAGGTCATTGAGTTTTGTGTTGACTTTATTCCTGACCTTAAGCCGATTGGTGTTTCTGACTCGCGGCATGAGGTAAGACTAAGTGGAAAACGCACGCTGGGAAAGAAAGCAATGCTATGTAGGGACGAGGATTCTTTCACTAAAGCACACTACATAGTTCTACATAATTCCACCTTGGCAGCTCCGTATATCGAGCAACACAAGAATATTATATGCTCCAAAAACCCGGGGAAGCCTGAATCACTGATTACAGATGAACACATGAAGTCTTTCGGTGGTTGGATGTGGACACATCTCTTGAATGACACCACTGTTGGAGATCAGCTATACTTGTTGGCCGCGTCACCATCTTCTACTGTATTGAATTTCCAAGGGTACGAAATAAATGGGAATACATTCTACATGATCTCCCAAGATAAAAAGAGCACCAACCAAAATAGTGGTGTCCGCTTTGATGCAATAGACGAGAATGGACAAAAGGACACATACTATGGTTACATAGAGGAGATATGGGAACTAGACTATGGAGTCTCTTTTCAGATCCCTTTGTTTTGCTGCAAATGGGTCAACCTAAATGGGGAAGGGGTAAAGATAGACCAGTTGTACGGAATGACAACAGTGGATCTCAACAATATTGGTTATAGAGATGAACCATTCGTCCTAGCCAATGATGTATCTCAGGTTTTCTATGTGAAGGACATGTCCTCCAGACCGAAAAAAAGAAAAAATATGCAAACGAATACATCATATGATGAGCCAAAGCGTCACATAGTTCTTTCAGGGAAAAGAAACATCGTGGGAATCAAGGATAAGACAGACATGTCAGAAAATTATAATAAGTTTGATGAAATTCCGCCCTTCACAGTGAAAACTGACCCAAGCATTCCGTTATGTAAAGAAGATGCTCCATGGTTACGTCTGAAGCGATCATAAGGAAGGACATATGCCAAGAAGTTCATGCTCATATTATGTAACTCTAGTTCATGTCTTTCGCGGTTTGTGGCTTCACCGAAGGATATCTTTCGCGGTTTGTGGCTTGACCGGGACTATATATAGGGGGACCTTTAGTCCCGGTTTTGTAGTCTCAGTTTTTAATATTAATAAATGTCTTGAGTGTTAGTCCCGTTTTGTGGCTAGACCGGGACTATGAAGAAGTTGTCCCGATTCGTACTTACCATTAAGATCTGATCTTCAAACGCGCGCGGTCACATATTAGGGAGTGCCTCTATGACCAGTTTCTTGGAGATGCCGGAGGACTGGGATCCGGCGGCATCTCCCTAAAACTGGTCGTAGTGGTGTCCCTGCTCTCGAAAACCATCTTGCAGCTTGTAACTTCTCTAACTAGATCGATACACCTGGGAGCTAACTAATTTCACATATTAGGGAGTGCCTCTATGACCAGTTTATCGGAGATGCCGGAGGACTGGGTTCCGTCGGCATCTCCCTGAAACTGGCCGTAGTGGTGTCCCTGCTCTCGAAAACCATCTTGGAGACTCAAACTGGCTGGAGGACTGGACTCACAAGGATGCCTATTTATAGTACAAGCAGCTCGGCATAGTGTCGACACTTACGAAATAATGTCGACACTCACCCCTATTATTAGTGTTGACTCGTGTTTTGTCCCGGTTGGTGTCTCCAACCGGTACTAAAGGTTCATCTTTAGTCCTGGTTGGTGACACCATCCGGGACAAGGTACACACCGCAGGACATAATGTCGACACTCACCCCTATCATTAGTGTTGCCTCGCCCAGCCTGCCGAAATCCCTCCAACCGGGACTAAAGATGGACCTTTAGTATATTGAAAATCCGAACAATGAAAATCCTTCGCGTGGGGTCATATTATGTGACATATTTGAAACGAAAAATACCAGACTTGGTATATTGATCATGTCTCGAAAAAACCTTCACAAAATGACCTATCATTTTCGAGGTTTCATGGCTTTCGGTCCAAATGACCGATGTTATGTGCTGAATCACGGCATAGTTTGCGATGTTGTGCCCATATTATGCATGCATGTGGACATTGGTATGGAGAACAATGTTGCAGGAGGAACTTTTCCTTTTTGTCGCACGGAAAAGCCCTTTTCCATTTTCCGATAGTAAAAAATGGGTCGTTTTGTGAAGTAACCACCAAAATGCCGTTTCAGAATGCTACCGTCCTATTTTCCTAAAATACTAGACCACCTTACATGGACTATCTACCAACCGGGACATCTCAAACCTTTTCGTCTATCGCGGGTAAAAAGGACAAATGTCTACTGAATCAGTAGGAAGTGGGTCCGGTTTGTACTACAGGTACATGATCTATCGCCCGTGATTTTTTGAAAAAAATCATTTTTAGACTCGCAATATGTGGTTTCTTCAGAGATCCAATGCAAGATCTAATGATGCTCGTTCCCTATCTTCGTGCACGCCGGTTCGACCATAGTTAGAAATTCAGAAAATTCAAAACGGGCCTAATAAATTCAAAAAAAATCCAAACAATGAAAATCCTTCGCGTGGTGTCATATTATGTGACATAGTTGAAAGGAAAAATAGCAGACTTGGTATATTGATCATGTCTCGAAAAATCCTTTAGAAAATGACCTATCATGTTCGAGGTTTCATGGCTTTCGGTCCAAATGACCGACCTTATGTGCTGAATCACGGTATAGTTTATGATGCTGTGCCCATATTATGCATGCATGTGGACATTGGTATCGAGAACAATGTTGCAGGAGGAATTTTTCCTTTTTTTTCGCACGGAAAATCTCTTTTCCATTTTCCGAGCGCAAAAAACGGGTCGTTTTGTGAAGTAACCACCAAAATGCCGTTTCAGAATGCTACCGTCCTATTTTCCTAAAATACTAGACCACCTTACATGGACTATCTACCAACCGGGACATCTCAAACCTTTTCGTCCATCCCCGGTAAAAAGGAAAAATGTCTACCTAATCGGTAGAAAGTGGGTCCGGTTTGTACTACAGGTACATGATCTATCGCGCGTGATTTTTTGAAAAAATCATTTTTAGACTCGCAATTTGTGGTTTCTTCAGATATCCAATGCAAGATCTAACGATGCTCGTCCCCTATCTACATGCACGCCGGTTCGACCATAGTTAGAAATTCAGAAAATTCAAAACGGGCATAATAAATTCAAAAAAAATCCAAACAATGAAAATCCTTCGCGTGGTGTCATATTATGTGACATAGTTAAAAGGAAAAATACCAGACTTGGTATATTGATCATGTCTCGAAAAAACCTTCACAAAATGACCTATCATGTTCGAGGTTTCATGGCTTTCGGTCCAAATGACCGATGTTATGTGATGAATCACGACATAGTTTGTGATTATGTGCCCATATTATGCATGCATGTGGACATTGGTATGGAGAACAATGTTGCAGGAGGAAGTTCTCCTTTTTGTTGCACGGAAAAGCCCTTTTCCATTTTCCGAGCGCAAAAAACGGGTCGTTTTGTGAAGTAACCACCAAAATTCCATTTCAGAATGCTATCATCCCATTTTCCTAAAATACTAGACCACCTTACGTGGACTATCTCCCAACCGGGACATCTCAAACCTTTTCGTCCATTCCGGGTAAAAAGGACAAATGTCTGCCGAATCGGTAGGAAGTGGGTCCGGTTTGTACTACAGGTACATGATCTATCGCCCGTGATTTTTTGAAAAAATCATTTTTAGACTCGCAATATGTGGTTTCTTCAGAGATCCAATGCAACATCTAACTATGCTCGTCCCCTATCTTCATGCACGCCGGTTCGACCATAGTTAGAAATTCAGAAAATTCAAAACGGGCATAACAAATTAAAAAAAATCTAAACAATGAAAATCCTTCACGTGGTGTCATATTATGTGACATAGTTGAAAGGAAAAATACCAGACTTGGTATCTTGATCATGTCTCGAAAAAACCTTCACAAAATGACCTATCATGTTCGAGGTTTCATGGCTTTCGGTCCAAATGACCGATGTTATGTGCTGAATCACGGTATAGTTTGTGATGCTGTGTCTATATTATGCATGCATGTGGACATTGGTACAGAGAACAATGTTGCAGGAGAAAGTTTTCCTTTTTGTCGCACGGAAAAGCCCTTTTCCATTTTCCGAGCGCAAAAAACGGGTCGTTTTATGAAGTAACCACCAAAATGCTGTTTCAGAATACTACTGTCCTATTTTCCTAAAATACTAGACCACCTTACATGGAATATCTAACAACCGGGACATCTCAAACCTTTTCGTCCATCCCGGGTAAAAAGGACAAATGTCTGCCGAATCGGTAGGAAGTGGGTCCGGTTTGTACTACAGGTACATGATCTATCGCCCGTGATTTTTTGAAAAAATCATTTTTAGACTCGCAATATGTGGTTTCTTCAAAGATCCAATGCAACATCTAACTATGCTCGTCCCCTATCTTCATGCACGCCGGTTCGACCATAGTTACAAATTCAGAAAATTCAAAACGGGCATAATAAATTAAAAAAAACTAAACAATGAAAATCCTTCACATGGTGTCATATTATGTGACATAGTTGAAAGGAAAAATACCAGACTTGGTATCTTGATCATGTCGCGAAAAAACCTTCACAAAATGACCTATCATGTTCGAGGTTTCATGGCTTTCGGTCCAAATGACCGATGTTATGTGCTGAATCACGGCATAGTTTGTGATGCTGTGCCTATATTATGCATGCATGTGGACATTGGTACAGAGAACAATGTTGCAGGAGGAAGTTTTCCTTTTTGTCGCACGGAAAAGCCCTTTTCCATTTTCCGAGCGCAAAAAACGGGTCGTTTTATGAAGTAAACCACCAAAATGCTGTTTCAGAATGCTACCGTCCTATTTTCCGAAAATACTAGACCACCTTACATGGAATATCTAACAACCGGGACATCTCAAACCTTTTCGTCCATCCCGGGTAAAAAGGACAAATGTCTGCCGAATCGGTAGGAAGTGGGTCCGGTTTGTACTACAGGTACATGATCTATCGCCCGTGATTTTTTGAAAAAAATCATTTTTATACTTGCAATTTGTGGTTTCTTCAGAGATCCAATGCAAGATCTAACGATGCTCGTCCCCTATCTTCATGCACGCCGGTTCGACCATAGTTACAAATTCAGAAAATTCAAAACGGGCATAATAAATTCAAAAAAAATCCGAACAATGAAAATCCTTCGCGTGGTGTCATATTATGTGACATAGTTGAAAGGAAAAATACCAGACTTGGTATATTGATCATGTCTCGAAAAAACCTTCACAAAATGACCTATCATGTTCGAGGTTTCATGGCTTTCGGTCCAAATGACCGATGTTATGTGCTGAATCACGGCATAGTTTGTGATGTTGTGCCCATATTATGCATGCATGTGGACATTGGTACAGAGAACAATGTTGCAGGAGGAAGTTTTCCTTTTTGTCGCACGGAAAAGCCCTTTTCCATTTTCCGAGCGCAAAAAACGTGTCGTTTTGTGAAGTAACCACCAAAATGCTGTTTCAGAATGCTACCGTCCTATTTTCCTAAAATACTAGACCACCTTACATGGAATATCTAACAACCGGGACATCTCAAACCTTTTCGTCCATCCCGGGTAAAAAGGACAAATGTCTACCGAATCGGCAGGAAGTGGGTCTGGTTTGTACTACAGGTACATGATCTATCGCCCGTGATTTTTTTAAAAAGTCATATTTAGACTCGCAGTATGTGGTTTCTTCAGAGATCCAATGCAAGATCTAACGATGCTCGTCCCCTATCTTCATGCACGCCGGTTCGACCATAGTTAGAAATTCAGAAAATTCAAAACGGGCATAATAAATTCAAAAAAAATCCGAACAATGAAAATCCTTCGCGTGGTGTCATATTATGTGACATAGTTGAAAGGAAAAATACCAGACTTGGTATATTGATCATGTCTCGAAAAAACCTTCACCAAATGACCTATCATGTTCGAGGTTTCATGGCTTTCGTTCCAATTGACCGATGTTATGTGCTGAATCACAGCATAGTTTGTGATGCTGTGCCCATATTATGCATGCATGTGGACATTGGTATGGAGAACAATGTTGCAGGAGGAAGTTTTCCTTTTTGTCGCACGGAAAAGCCCTTTTCCATTTTCCGAGCGCAAAAAATGGGTCGTTTTGTGAAGTAACCACCAAAATGCCATTTCAGAATGCTACCATCCCATTTTCCTAAAATACTAGACCACCTTACATGGACTATCTACCAACCGGGACATCTCAAACCTTTTCGTCCATCCAGGGTAAAAAGGACAAATGTCTGCTGAATCAGTAGGAAGTGGGTCCGGTTTGTACTACAGGTACATGATCTATCGCCCGTGATTTTTTGAGAAAAATCATTTTTAGACTCGCAATATGTGGTTTCTTCAGAGATCCAATGCAAGATCTAACGATGCTCGTTCCCTATCTTCGTGCACGCCGGTTCGACCATAGTTAGAAATTCAGAAAATTCAAAACGGGCCTAATAAATTCAAAAAAAATCCAAACAATGAAAATCCTTCGCGTGGTGTCATATTATGTGACATAGTTGAAAGGAAAAATAGCAGACTTGGTATATTGATCATGTCTCGAAAAATCCTTTAGAAAATGACCTATCATGTTCGAGGTTTCACGGCTTTCGGTCCAAATGACCGATCTTATGTGCTGAATCACGGTATAGTTTATGATGCTGTGCCCATATTATGCATGCATGTGGACATTGGTATCGAGAACAATGTTGCAGGAGGAATTTTTCCTTTTTTTTCGCACGGAAAATCTCTTTTCCATTTTCCGAGCGCAAAAAACGGGTCGTTTTGTGAAGTAACCACCAAAATGCCGTTTCAGAATGCTACCGTCCTATTTTCCTAAAATACTAGACCACCTTACATGGACTATCTACCAACCGGGACATCTCAAACCTTTTCGTCCATCCCCGGTAAAAAGGAAAAATGTCTACCTAATCGGTAGAAAGTGGGTCCGGTTTGTACTACAGGTACATGATCTATCGCGCGTGATTTTTTGAAAAAATCATTTTTAGACTCGCAATTTGTGGTTTCTTCAGATATCCAATGCAAGATCTAACGATGCTCGTCCCCTATCTACATGCACGCCGGTTCGACCATAGTTAGAAATTCAGAAAATTCAAAACGGGCATAATAAATTCAAAAAAAATCCAAACAATGAAAATCCTTCGCGTGGTGTCATATTATGTGACATAGTTGAAAGGAAAAATAGCAGACTTGGTATATTGATCATGTCTCGAAAAATCCTTTAGAAAATGACCTATCATGTTCGAGGTTTCATGGCTTTCGGTCCAAATGACCGATCTTATGTGCTGAATCACGGTATAGTTTATGATGCTGTGCCCATATTATGCATGCATGTGGACATTGGTATCGAGAACAATGATGCAGGAGGAATTTTTCCTTTTTTTTCGCACGGAAAATCTCTTTTCCATTTTCCGAGCGCAAAAAACGGGTCGTTTTGTGAAGTAACCACCAAAATGCCGTTTCAGAATGCTACCGTCCTATTTTCCTAAAATACTAGACCACCTTACATGGACTATCTACCAACCGGGACATCTCAAACCTTTTCGTCCATCCCCGGTAAAAAGGAAAAATGTCTACCTAATCGGTAGAAAGTGGGTCCGGTTTGTACTACAGGTACATGATCTATCGCGCGTGATTTTTTGAAAAAATCATTTTTAGACTCGCAATTTGTGGTTTCTTCAGATATCCAATGCAAGATCTAACGATGCTCGTCCCCTATCTACATGCACGCCGGTTCGACCATAGTTAGAAATTCAGAAAATTCAAAACGGGCATAATAAATTCAATAAAAATCCAAACAATGAAAATCCTTCGCGTGGTGTCATATTATGTGACATAGTTAAAAGGAAAAATACCAGACTTGGTATATTGATCATGTCTCGAAAAAACCTTCACAAAATGACCTATCATGTTCGAGGTTTCATGGCTTTCGGTCCAAATGACCGATGTTATGTGATGAATCACGACATAGTTTGTGATTATGTGCCCATATTATGCATGCATGTGGACATTGGTATGGAGAACAATGTTGCAGGAGGAAGTTCTCCTTTTTGTTGCACGGAAAAGCCCTTTTCCATTTTCCGAGCGCAAAAAACGGGTCGTTTTGTGAAGTAACCACCAAAATTCCATTTCAGAATGCTATCATCCCATTTTCCTAAAATACTAGACCACCTTACGTGGACTATCTCCCAACCGGGACATCTCAAACCTTTTCGTCCATCCCGGGTAAAAAGGACAAATGTCTGCCGAATCGGTAGGAAGTGGGTCCGGTTTGTACTACAGGTACATGATCTATCGCCCGTGATTTTTTGAAAAAATCATTTTTAGACTCGCAATATGTGGTTTCTTTAGAGATCCAATGCAACATCTAACTATGCTCGTCCCCTATCTTCATGCACGCCGGTTCGACCATAGTTAGAAATTCAGAAAATTCAAAACGGGCATAACAAATTAAAAAAAATCTAAACAATGAAAATCCTTCACGTGGTGTCATATTATGTGACATAGTTGAAAGGAAAAATACCAGACTTGGTATCTTGATCATGTCTCGAAAAAACCTTCACAAAATGACCTATCATGTTCGAGGTTTCATGGCTTTCGGTCCAAATGACCGATGTTATGTGCTGAATCACGGTATAGTTTGTGATGCTGTGCCTATATTATGCATGCATGTGGACATTGGTACAGAGAACAATGTTGCAGGAGAAAGTTTTCCTTTTTGTCGCACGGAAAAGCCCTTTTCCATTTTCCGAGCGCAAAAAACGGGTCGTTTTATGAAGTAACCACCAAAATGCTGTTTCAGAATGCTACTGTCCTATTTTCCTAAAATACTAGACCACCTTACATGGAATATCTAACAACCGGGACATCTCAAACCTTTTCGTCCATCCCGGGTAAAAAGGACAAATGTCTGCCGAATCGGTAGGAAGTGGGTCCGGTTTGTACTACAGGTACATGATCTATCGCCCGTGATTTTTTGAAAAAATCATTTTTAGACTCGCAATATGTGGTTTCTTCAGAGATCCAATGCAACATCTAACTATGCTCGTCCCCTATCTTCATGCACGCCGGTTCGACCATAGTTACAAATTCAGAAAATTCAAAACGGGCATAATAAATTAAAAAAAACTAAACAATGAAAATCCTTCACATGGTGTCATATTATGTGACATAGTTGAAAGGAAAAATACCAGACTTGGTATCTTGATCATGTCTCGAAAAAACCTTCACAAAATGACCTATCATGTTCGAGGTTTCATGGCTTTCGGTCCAAATGACCGATGTTATGTGCTGAATCACGGCATAGTTTGTGATGCTGTGCCTATATTATGCATGCATGTGGACATTGGTACAGAGAACAATGTTGCAGGAGGAAGTTTTCCTTTTTGTCGCACGGAAAAGCCCTTTTCCATTTTCCGAGCGCAAAAAACGGGTCGTTTTATGAAGTAACCACCAAAATGCTGTTTCAGAATGCTACCGTCCTATTTTCCGAAAATACTAGACCACCTTACATGGAATATCTAACAACCGGGACATCTCAAACCTTTTCGTCCATCCCGGGTAAAAAGGACAAATGTCTGCCGAATCGGTAGGAAGTGGGTCCGGTTTGTACTACAGGTACATGATCTATCGCCCGTGATTTTTTGAAAAAAATCATTTTTATACTTGCAATTTGTGGTTTCTTCAGAGATCCAATGCAAGATCTAACGATGCTCGTCCCCTATCTTCATGCACGCCGGTTCGACCATAGTTACAAATTCAGAAAATTCAAAACGGGCATAATAAATTCAAAAAAAATCCGAACAATGAAAATCCTTCGCGTGGTGTCATATTATGTGACATAGTTGAAAGGAAAAATACCAGACTTGGTATATTGATCATGTCTCGAAAAAACCTTCACAAAATGACCTATCATGTTCGAGGTTTCATGGCTTTCGGTCCAAATGACCGATGTTATGTGCTGAATCACGGCATAGTTTGTGATGTTGTGCCCATATTATGCATGCATGTGGACATTGGTACAGAGAACAATGTTGCAGGAGGAAGTTTTCCTTTTTGTCGCACGGAAAAGCCCTTTTCCATTTTCCGAGCGCAAAAAACGTGTCGTTTTGTGAAGTAACCACCAAAATGCTGTTTCAGAATGCTACCGTCCTATTTTCCTAAAATACTAGACCACCTTACATGGAATATCTAACAACCGGGACATCTCAAACCTTTTCGTCCATCCCGGGTAAAAAGGACAAATGTCTACCGAATCGGCAGGAAGTGGGTCTGGTTTGTACTACAGGTACATGATCTATCGCCCGTGATTTTTTTAAAAAGTCATTTTTAGACTCGCAGTATGTGGTTTCTTCAGAGATCCAATGCAAGATCTAACGATGCTCGTCCCCTATCTTCATGCACGCCGGTTCGACCATAGTTAGAAATTCAGAAAATTCAAAACGGGCATAATAAATTCAAAAAAAATCCGAACAATGAAAATCCTTCGCGTGGTGTCATATTATGTGACATAGTTGAAAGGAAAAATACCAGACTTGGTATATTGATCATGTCTCGAAAAAACCTTCACCAAATGACCTATCATGTTCGAGGTTTCATGGCTTTCGTTCCAATTGACCGATGTTATGTGCTGAATCACAGCATAGTTTGTGATGCTGTGCCCATATTATGCATGCATGTGGACATTGGTATGGAGAACAATGTTGCAGGAGGAAGTTTTCCTTTTTGTCGCACGGAAAAGCCCTTTTCCATTTTCCGAGCGCAAAAAATGGGTCGTTTTGTGAAGTAACCACCAAAATGCCATTTCAGAATGCTACCATCCCATTTTCCTAAAATACTAGACCACCTTACATGGACTATCTACCAACCGGGACATCTCAAACCTTTTCGTCCATCCAGGGTAAAAAGGACAAATGTCTACTGAATCAGTAGGAAGTGGGTCCGGTTTGTACTACAGGTACATGATCTATCGCCCGTGATTTTTTGAAAAAAATCATTTTTAGACTCGCAATATGTGGTTTCTTCAGAGATCCAATGCAAGATCTAACGATGCTCGTTCCCTATCTTCGTGCACGCCGGTTCGACCATAGTTAGAAATTCAGAAAATTCAAAACGGGCCTAATAAATTCAAAAAAAATCCAAACAATGAAAATCCTTCGCGTGGTGTCATATTATGTGACATAGTTGAAAGGAAAAATAGCAGACTTGGTATATTGATCATGTCTCGAAAAATCCTTTAGAAAATGACCTATCATGTTCGAGGTTTCACGGCTTTCGGTCCAAATGACCGATCTTATGTGCTGAATCACGGTATAGTTTATGATGCTGTGCCCATATTATGCATGCATGTGGACATTGGTATCGAGAACAATGTTGCAGGAGGAATTTTTCCTTTTTTTTCGCACGGAAAATCCCTTTTCCATTTTCCGAGCGCAAAAAACGGGTCGTTTTGTGAAGTAACCACCAAAATGCCGTTTCAGAATGCTACCGTCCTATTTTCCTAAAATACTAGACCACCTTACATGGACTATCTACCAACCGGGACATCTCAAACCTTTTCGTCCATCCCGGGTAAAAAGGACAAATGTCTACCGAATCGGTAGAAAGTGGGTCCGGTTTGTACTACAGGTACATGATCTATCGCGCGTGATTTTTTGAAAAAATCATTTTTAGACTCGCAATTTGTGGTTTCTTCAGAGATCCAATGCAAGATCTAACGATGCTCGTCCCCTATCTACATGCACGCCGGTTCGACCATAGTTAGAAATTCAGAAAATTCAAAAAGGGCATAATAAATTCAAAAAAAATCCGAACAATGAAAATCCTTCGCGTGGTGTCATATTATGTGACATAGTTGAAAGGAAAAATAGCAGACTTGGTATATTGATCATGTCTCGAAAAATCCTTTAGAAAATGACCTATCATGTTCGAGGTTTCATGGCTTTCGGTCCAAATGACCGATCTTATGTGCTGAATCACGGTATAGTTTATGATGCTGTGCCCATATTATGCATGCATGTGGACATTGGTATCGAGAACAATGTTGCAGGAGGAATTTTTCCTTTTTTTCGCACGGAAAATCCCTTTTCCATTTTCCGAGCGCAAAAAACGGGTCGTTTTGTGAAGTAACCACCAAAATGCCGTTTCAGAATGCTACCGTCCTATTTTCGTAAAATACTAGACCACCTTACATGGACTATCTACCAACCGGGACATCTCAAACCTTTTCGTCCATCCCGGGTAAAAAGGACAAATGTCTACCGAATCGGTAGAAAGTGAGTCCGGTTTGTACTACAGGTACATGATCTATCGCGCGTGATTTTTTGAAAAAATCATTTTTAGACTCGCAATTTGTAGTTTCTTCAGAGATCCAATGCAACATCTAACGATGCTCGTCCCCTATCTACATGCACGCCGGTTCGACCATAGTTAGAAATTCAGAAAATTCAAAACGGGCATAATAAATTCAAAAAAAATCCGAACAATGAAAATCCTTCGCGTGGTGTCATATTATGTGACATAGTTGAAAGGAAAAATAGCAGACTTGGTATATTGATCATGTCTCGAAAAATCCTTTAGAAAATGACCTATCATGTTCGAGGTTTCATGGCTTTCGGTCCAAATGACCGATCTTATGTGCTGAATCACGGTATAGTTTATGATGCTGTGCCCATATTATGCATGCATGTGGACATTGGTATCGAGAACAATGTTGCAGGAGGAATTTTTCCTTTTTTTTCGCACGGAAAATCCCTTTTCCATTTTCCGAGCGCAAAAAACGGGTCGTTTTATGAAGTAACCACCAAAATGCCGTTTCAGAATGCTACCGTCCTATTTTCCTAAAATACTAGACCAGCTTACATGGACTATCTACCAACCGGGACATCTCAAACCTTTTCGTCCATCCCGGGTAAAAAGGACAAATGTCTACCGAATCGGTAGAAAGTGGGTCCGGTTTGTACTACAGGTACATGATCTATCGCGCGTGATTTTTTGAAAAAATCATTTTTAGACTCGCAATTTGTGGTTTCTTCAGATATCCAATGCAAGATCTAACGATGCTCGTCCCCTATCTACATGCACGCCGGTTCGACCATAGTTAGAAATTCAGAAAATTCAAAACGGGCATAATAAATTCAAAAAAATCCGAATAATGAAAATCCTTCGCGTGGTGTCATATTATGTGACATAGTTAAAAGGAAAAATACCAGACTTGGTATATTGATCATGTCTCGAAAAAACCTTCACAAAATGACCTATTATGTTCGAGGTTTCATGGCTTTCGGTCCAAATGACCGATGTTATGTGATGAATCACGACATAGTTTCTGATTATGTGCCCATATTATGCATGCATGTGGACATTGGTATGGAGAACAATGTTGCAGGAGGAAGTTCTCCTTTTTGTTGCACGGAAAATCCCTTTTCCATTTTCCGAGCGCAAAAACGGGTCGTTTTGTGAAGTAACCACCAAAATTCCATTTCAGAATGCTATCATCCCATTTTCCTAAAATACTAGACCACCTTACGTCGACTATCTCCCAACCGGGACATCTCAAACCTTTTCGTCCATCCCGGGTAAAAAGGACAAATGTCTGCCGAATCGGTAGGAAGTGGGTCCGGTTTGTACTACAGGTACATGATCTATCGCCCGTGATTTTTTGAAAAAATCATTTTTAGACTCGCAATATGTGGTTTCTTCAGAGATCCAATGCAAGATCTAACTATGCTCGTCCCCTATCTTCATGCACGCCGGTTCGACCATAGTTACAAATTCAGAAAATTCAAAACGGGCATAATAAATTAAAAAAAATCTAAACAATGAAAATCCTTCAGGTGGTGTCATATTATGTGACATAGTTGAAAGGAAAAATACCAGACTTGGTATCTTGATCATGTCTCGAAAAAACCTTCACAAAATGACCTATCATGTTCGAGGTTTCATGGCTTTCGGTCCAAATGACCGATGTTATGTGCTGAATCACGGCATAGTTTGTGATGCTGTGCCTATATTATGCATGCATGTGGACATTGGTACAGAGAACAATGTTGCAGTAGGAAGTTTTCCTTTTTGTCGCACGGAAAAGCCCTTTTCTATTTTCCGAGCGCAAAAAACGGGTCATTTTGTGAAGTAACCACCAAAATGCTGTTTCAGAATGCTACCGTCCTATTTTCCTAAAATACTAGACCACCTTACATGGAATATCTAACAACCGGGACATCTCAAACCTTTTCGTCCATCCCGGGTAAAAAGGACAAATGTCTACCGAATCGGCAGGAAGTGGGTCCGGTTTGTATTACAGGTACATGATCTATCGCCCGTGACTTTTTGAAAAAAATCATTTTTATACTTGCAATTTGTGGTTTCTTCAGAGATCCAATGCAAGATCTAACGATGCTCGTCCCCTATCTTCATGCACGCCGGTTCGACCATAGTTAGAAATTCAGAAAATTCAAAATGGGCATAATAAATTCAAAAAAAATCCGAACAATGAAAATCCTTCGCGTGGTGTCATATTATGTGACATAGTTGAAAGGAAAAATACCAGACTTGGTATATTGATCATGTCTCGAAAAAACCTTCACAAAATGACCTATCATGTTCGAGGTTTCATGGCTTTCAGTCCAAATGACCGATGTTATGTGCTGAATCACGGCATAGTTTGTGATGTTGTGCCCATATTATGCATGCATGTGGACATTGGTATGGAGAACAATGTTGCAGGAGGAAGTTTTCCTTTTTGTCACACGGAAAAGCCCTTTTCCATTTACCAAGCGCAAAAAACAGGTCGTTTTGTGAAGTAACCACCAAAATGCCGTTTCAGAATGCTACCGTCCCATTTTCCTAAAATACTAGACCACCTTACATGGCCTATCTCCTAACCGGAACATTTCAAACCTTTTCGTCCATCCCGGGTAAAAAGGACAAATGTCTGCCGAATCGGCAGGAAATGGGTCCGGTTGGTACTACAGGTACATGATCTATCGCCCGTGATTTTTTTAAAAAATCATTTTTAGACTCGCAATATGTGGTTTCTTCAGAGATCCAATGCAAGATCTAACGATGCTCGTCCCCTATCTTCATGCACGCCGGTTCGACCATAGTTAGAAATTCAGAAAATTCAAAACAGGCATAATAAATTCAAAAAAAATCCAAACAATGAAAATCCTTCGCGTGGTGTCATATTATGTGACATAGTTGAAAGGAAAAATACCAGACTTGGTATATTGATCATGTCTCTAAAAAACCTTCACAAAATGACCTATCATGTTCGAGGTTTCATGGCTTTCGGTCCAAATGACCGATGTTATGTGCTGAATCACAGCATAGTTTGTGATGCTGTGCCCATATTATGCATGCATGTGGACATTGGTATGGAGAACAATGTTGCAGGAGGAACTTTTCCTTTTTGTCGCACGGAAAAGCCCTTTTCCATTTTCCGAGCGCAAAAAACGGGTCGTTTTGTGAAGTAACCACCAAAATGCCATTTCAGAAAGCTACCATCCCATTTTCCTAAAATACTAGACCACCTTACATGGACTATCTCCCAACCGGGACATCTCAAAACTTTTCGTCCATCCCGGGTAAAAAGGACAAATGTCTGCCGAATCGGTAGGAAGTGGGTCCGGTTTGTACTACAGGTACATGATCTATCGCCCGTGATTTTTTGAAAAATCATTTTTAGACTCGCAATATGTGGTTTCTTCAGAGATCCAATGCAAGTTCTAAATGAGCCATTTTTCTTCCCGCCATTTCTTCCCGCCATTTTTCTTCCCGCCATTTCTCCCGCCATTTCTTCCCGCCAGTTTTTCCCGCCAGTTCTTCCATTTAGTTATCTTCCTGCCATTTCTCACTATATATATGTAGGCTTGGCCTCCATTGTCATTGCACATCTCTAGACTCATAACTGCAACCTCATCACTCTTTCCCATGACTTCCACCGTAGCACTAACTCCCAGGGAGGCGGAGGCGCTTTGCGCCTCGAACTACCCCTGCCCACCGGGCTACTGTGTCCCTGTCGGCCGGATGCTGAGCGCCGGAGGCATGCTTGTTCCTCCTGTCCCTCTAGGTGTGGCGCGTCGGATGGCCATCACGAACCACTACTACTTCGAGCTCACGCCGGAGCAGCGGAGGAATCCCAGATGGCATCACGACTATTTCCCGACTTGGGAAGCCTTCTTCATGGATCGACGTGAGAGGGCGCTCTCCAGGCATGAGGAGGATGGCCCACCTCCTCCGAACTTCAACGAGTCCGGCCGTCGGTTGTGGTGGCGCGGTCGGACTCTCCAGAGCGTCATGGCCTATGACACGGCCGCCGACTCCAGCCCCTGCCTGCGCTAGCCTCAAGTCCAGCCCACTCGTACTCAGCCTTCAAGGGTCAACTACAGCGACCCTGACGACGACAGCGACGACGGCCGCGACGAGTACGACGACTATAGTAGCGAGTATTACAGGTGTAGGCAGGAACATGACTGAATCACTCCAACATTGCAAAACAAGTTTGGCCGACTGTGGCTTAATCTGGCCATGTATCTTAATTTCCAGTTCTTCTATGTAACTTTGTGTTAGTTGCGTTATGTACTTTAATTCCAGTTCTATCATAATAAAATTTTCTTTCCGCCCATTATTTCCCGTCCTTTTTTCCCGCCCATTACTATATAAAAGATATAAGTTAATTCAAATCCAAATTAAAACACAGAAAATGGTTTTGAATTAGTTATTCAAATTCAAACACTTTTTATGTTTAAAGTTTTTCTAAATTCCAAATTAATATTCAAAAAATATAAGTTAATTCATTTTTAATTTTAAATGGTTACATTAATTATTTTTTAAAAATAGAAAATGGTTTTGAATTAGTTATTCAAATTCAAACACTTTTTATGTTTAAAGTTTTTCTAAATTCCAAATAAATATTCAAAAAATATAAGTTAATTAATTTTTAATTTTAAATGGTTCATAGTTTAAATGGTTACATTAATTATTTATAAAAAATAGAAAATGGTTTTGAATTATTTATTCAAATCCAGACACTTTTTATGTTTAAAGTTTTTCTAAATTCCAAATTAATATTCAAAAAATATAAGTTAATTTATTTTTAATTTTAAATGGTTCATAGTTTAAATGGTTACATTAATTATTTTTAAAAACAGAAAATGTTTTTGAATTAGTTATTCAAATCCAAACACTTTTTATGTTTAAAGTTTTTCTAAATTCCAAATTAATATTCAAAAAATATAAGTTAATTCATTTTTAATTTTAAATGGTTCCATTAATTATTTTTTAAAAATAGAAAATCATTTTGAATTAGTTATTCAAATTCAAACACTTTTTATGTTTAAAGTTTTTCTAAATTCCAAATTAATATTCAAAAAATATAAGTTAATTCATTTTTAATTTTAAATGGTTCATATTTTAAATGGTTACGTTAATTATTTTTTAAAAATAGAAAATGGTTTTAAATTCGTTATTCAAATTCAAACACTTTTTATGTTTAAAGTTTTTCTAAATTCCAAATTAATATTCAAAAATATAAGTTAATTCATTTTTAATTTTAAATGGTTCATAGTTTAAATGGTTACATTAATTATTTTTAAAAACAGTAAATGGTTTTGAATTAGTTATTCAAATTCAAACCCTTTTTTTGTTTAAAGTTTTTCTAAATTCCAAAGTAATTATCATTTAAAAAACATTACAAATTTAAACCCCAAAATAAAAAATAAGGCGGGAACAGAGAGAAAATTGCTGAAATTTTTTGAAAACAGGGTCGTATGTCCCGGTTGGAGCTACCAATCGGGACTAAAGACCCCCTGCGCGCGCCCCTTGGTCTGCTGAAAAAATTGGAGTATATGTCCCGGTTGGTGGCTCCAACCGGGACGTATGACCCTTTAGTCCCGGTTGGAGCCACCAACCGGGACGTATACTCTCTCCCCTTTATAACTTGCGCTCCTCTTATTCTTCTTCTTTACCATCTCACTTCTCTGCTTCTTCTCTGGTTTCATCGACGACGCCGCCAGGCTGCCCGCGCCCTCTGTCATCGTCAGCGCCTCCGTCTCTGCCTCCGTCTCCGGCCGCGCGCCCTCGGCTGTCTCCGTCATCCTCGCCATGCGCGCTCCGGCCGCCACCGCCGCGCGCTCCAACCGCCACTGCCGCCCGCGTCCTTCCCCGACCGCGTCGCCCGCGTCCTTCCCTGACCGTGCCGCCGCGCCTGCGTCCTTCCCCGACCACGCCGCCGCGCCATGTCCTTCCCCGACCGCCACCCTCGTCCTTCCCCGGCTGACCGCGCCGCCCGCGTCCACAGCGCCGGTATACCATGTGTAGATGTATTTTGATTTAGGTGTATGTATATATTAGGCAGATGTGTTTAGATTTTTTTTGACATGTGTAGATGTATTTAGATTTAGGTGTATGTATTTGACATGTGTATTTTTTTGACATGTGTAGATGTATTTTTTGACATATATTATTTTATTAGGTGTATGTATATACTATTTTAGGTATATATTATTCTAGGTGTATGTATATATTATTTAGATTTTAGGTGTATAGTTGTTAGATGATTTAGGTGTGTATTTAGATGATGTAGATCCCGACGCGCACGCGCACTAGTGATGATATTTAGTTGATGATTATTTTAGTTGATATGATCCCGATGCGCGCGCACATGGAGACGTCGCCGGCCGCCCTGCCGTCACCTCTGTCCGCCGCCGTGCATCGTCGTGCATTCTCTCCCTCTTTCTCCACCTCGCTTGCGTTCTCTCCCTCTCTGGCCAAACCCTAACCGGCCCTAGTAGCCGGCCGTCATGGTGAGCTGCTGGTTCTCGTGGACCCTATCTCTCGCCCCCTCTCTCTCTTGTTCCTCCTCCCCGTCGACCACCTGCCACCACCGCCGCTCACCTTCGTCGTCCTCTCCTCTTCGGTGACCTTTTCGAGGCGGCGCCGCTACTCTTTGGCTCGCCTCAACCTCCTCTCTCTAGCATGCACATGCACACGGCCTAGCTCGCGCTCCACCGCCGTCCCCTTTGTCGTTCTGAGGCTCACCGACATCAATGACATCACGGTGACATCACCCCGGTGTCGGCACATGGTCAACCCCCAGTCAACCTAGCCTGGGTCCCACCCTGCCCACGTGGAGGATGAGTTGGCCTAGGGGCCAACTGTCTGTCTCTCTGGCTAGCTGTAGCCCGGGTGTAAAAAGTATATAAGTTGGTTTTACCTTTTTAAGCATAATCATGCATTGCTAATCAAAATGTTCAGAAAAATGAGTTCTACCTTTTTAAGATATAATCATGCATTGCTAATCAACTTTAATGACAAGTTTAATTAGAGAACTAAATCAACCCCTCTCATGTGTTTCCGGAGTTTCCCGAGTTAGGGTTTTCAATCCTCGGAACCCCGTTTAAATTGCCGAGCAAGTTTTAGGGTTTCATTTCAATGCAATTCAACTTGTCATATCATCATCCTTGTTTGAGCATTCCGCATATCCCTCATCCCCGACCGCCACAGCGCCTCCGTCTCCGTCCATCGCCACGCGCTCCAGCCGCCCCTTCCCTTTTAGTGTGTATGTATATATTGTGTATGTATATATAGTGTGTATGTATATATTTTTATTATTGTGTATGTATATATTAGGGTTTCTCTGAATTAGGGTTTATCCGTTTTGACTTATCCGTTTTTCCACCTATGCAGAAAATATGGACCCACACGTTAGAGACGAAGACAAGGGAGAGTTTATCCAAGGTGTGATCCGCGGAGAAGAAAATTTAGATGTATCGACGTTTCTGAACAACTCCGATGAGGGTGATCCTATTTTTGCCGGAATAGATGACTTATTTGAGGTTGAAGGTGTTGCCTTCCGCGAGGGAGAAGGCGATGCCTTGTGTAATCGAGAAGACGACCGCTCTAGCGAGGTGCATGTAATATAATTAATTCATTAATTAATCATCTACTATCTATATAGAAATAGTAACGAAGATCTTTCTTCTTTTAGCCCTCCGGATCGAAGAAATCTACTGAAAAGAGCATAAGAGGCCCAACCAAAAAGTTGGAAGACCATGAGAGGTTCAGGATCGAAGATGTCGCTGAAGACGGCAAACCGACGGCTCCCGAAGTTGTCGCAAACAAATTTGTGGAACAATGCGGAGTAATCGTTAGGGACTTAATCCCGATCACCATTCGAAATTGGAATAGGCCTGCTGATGCGGAAGAAGAGGGAAAATGTTTATTTGTCCCTAACCACTCCAAAGATTTATTGTGGAAGAGGCTCATGGTTAATTTCAAACTACCGAAGATAGAGCTGGATCCAAATGCGGAGGATCCAGTTGAGGACGCCTTAGAACATGGGAGAGCCATGGAGGCTAAGGTCAGGGAGTTGGCTTTGAAGAAGATGGCCCAGTGTTTCACCAACTGGAAGAAAAGATTGCACCTTGACTATGTCATGAAAGAGAAGACTCCCGATTTCAAGAATATTCAGTTTGAGAAGATAAAACCATTCTAGGCTGAGTTTGTGAAATACGAGACATCAGAAAGAGCTAAGAAAATGTCTGCAACGAATAAGCTGAATGCTGCTAACAAGAAGTATCACCATACTATGGGGCAAGGTGGCTACAGGGCTGGCATTCCTAAGTGGGAGAAACTTGAGAATGAACTGCGTGCTAAAAAGATCACCCCAGAGACAGACGATCGGGTAGAACGTGCAAGGAATTGGTTTTATGGGCATGGGGGCACGTTGGACTCGGAAGGGATGTGTATATATAACATACGACATAAAGAAGACCCCTTGCCAATCGAGAGGATGAGAAAAGCAGTAAAGGCTGTTAAATATGGAGACTTCATTCCCGATAGAGAGAATGATGAGCTCACACTCGCCCTTGGAAATAAGGAACATGATGGACTAACACGAGGCACAAGAGGCTCCCAACCATGGCGGACTGGGTTTCCCTAAGAGAGGAAGAAATATCCTGATAGAAGCCGTCAGAGGAGAAAGGACAGGGCGGAAGTTGAAGCAAATAGTCAGAAAGAGAGAATGCGTATAATTGAAGAACGAATAAAGCAACAACAAGATGAAATTAACGCACTTAAAGAGCAAAGTACTACCGGCCCATCTCAGCAGCACACTGCATTCGATGCTACCGGCCTATAGAATAATCGAAAAAGCAGTGTGGCTTCCACCGAGGTCCCAGGTGATGACAATGGCGATGACGATGGTGCACCGACGATGGCTCCTGTTGGCTACCCAGTGGATGATATCACAGAGATGACACACTGCAAGCTACATGTAAAAGTTGTGAACATATCAATGAAGGTGGCGGTCGGCTATGCCTTACCAATTGGACCCACACCAACTTACCACTGTCGTTCGGTTCCAGAGGGCTACGCTATTGTCGGGGTGGATGAAATCATGCCCACCTTTGAAGTTTTAAATCTTGACTACCCTGCAGGTGAAGGGGATGTGACTGTACTGGGAGACGCAACAAACGTCACAATTCTATGGCCGACGAATGTATCGTTCTTCGAAATCACACGCTAAGGCCATCTTCGCCGCCGCCTCACCCGTCTCCAGCGAGGTCGTTGCCGCCGCGACAGCCGTCTTCGTCGCCTCACCCGGCTCCGTTGCCTCACCAATCTCCGGCGTAGCCATCGCCGCGGGAGCCATCGCCGGCGCCTCAGGATAAAAAGCGTAAGCGTACCGCTACTCTGCATCGTGGTAAGCAATCGCCGAAACGTAAACAAGAGCCTCTTCCAAAAGTACCAAAGGTTCCTCCCAAGAGAGCTTATGACTGTACTGAAGAGGAGACTGTGGCGATCGTTGATGCGGAAACGACAGCGTTTTTTGCTAAGATGAGGCGGCTGAAAGAGCCAGAGTTCCCCAGCACCAAAGAAGAAAAAGCCAAAGTGCTGAAAATGCTAAAGACTCTTCATCAACCCGAGCCAAAGCTGTCATCAGACTATGAGCGTTCTATTCTCAAGTCACATGCGGCACAAAAAGCCTCGAAGAGCAGTACTGATGCAAGCGAGAAATCTGTTGCCCAGCTCGGAGAACAAGCAAAACAGTCTTGCGCCCCTCTCAAGGTGATTTCCCAAACCAATGTGGGGTCGAGCAAATATGGGGCCGAAGAGCAGTACGATCCAGAGGTAGTTGCACAATACGGAGAAGCTGCCGCTGCTCAAGGTATGAGTATTGCACAGTACTTATCCCAGTTAGAGTACTTCCCCGTGAGTGAAGTAGCATATAAATACCAGTGCGGCAAACCTCTCGTCAAACCGGAGGAGGTAAACAATGTTCCAACAAAAATGCGAAGATTGCATAACTGGTACATGCATGCCACAAAGGCCGGGACTAACTAGATAGTGCTGAGGGTTACAAAAAAGCATCATGGGAAAGAAAAGGATGACATGATATCCATTGAATTTGATGAACTATTTCAATTATTCAATCAAGACGCCTTGGACAAATCGATCATCAGTGCCTATTGTCTGTAAGTACTAATTCTGTAGTTAATTTAGTCTCCAGCTATCTCACCTTGTTTATTGCATGTATATAATCATACTGTAATATGCAGAATGAAGATTCTCGAATGCAGCAGAGGACAAATCTATGACATTGGCTTCATTGACCCATATTGGGTTCATGAAGCTAATCTCAAAACAATCCCCCGGGATACGGAGGATAATATAGTACACGCGTTAAGGTTTCAAGAAACCAGAAGGGAAATACTTTTTCCTTACAACTTCGAGTGAGTGGTATTGTCTTTTATACACTTTCTATTTCGCTTACTCGATGTTAAGTATATAATTGATTAGTTATGCATTCGCAAATTCCACTATATTCTGTTAATAATTCAACTTGACAAAGGGCGTTTACTAGTCATGGACTCGAAACATAAACCCCTTGAGCAGTGGAAGGACATGCAGATGATCCTCCAGCGGTAATTCTAATCATTACGACAATATATCGGCAACGGTTCACCAGCAAGGCTAGGGGTGTTTGGAAAGAGGAGCTTACATTTGAAGCACTAGATGTAAGCACCACTAGCTATATCCGCGCATCTCTTTGATTCTAGTTTTGATATAGTTATTATCATGCTTGATTATTATTTTAATTGAACTATGTTCTCGTAAAGTGCCTGACACAGGGACCAGGTAACAATCTATGTGGATACTATGTTTGCGAGTTCATCTGGCAGACGTGCAATGGGAAGGGCAGAAATTTAGAGCAACTCCACGTACGTAAACAATTTCTATAGTTTTTAATTACAATCAAATTGTGTTTAGTTTCATTCATATAGGCTGACTCCTTTTTTAAATTAGATCGAACATCTACGGGACGGTCTTCTGCCAAAGGATCGCGTACGAGAAATTCAGGAGGAATTGGCGGGATTCTTGGATGCAGAAGTCCTAAACACAAAAGGGGAATACTTTTCGGCTGTGTATAGACAATAGGGATTGTAAAAAGAGCAACTTTTGTATGTAGTGCATGAACTCGATCCGTGTATCGAATGTAATATTGTCATGATGATCTTGTGTAATATAACGGTTCCTTCATTGATAAGTGCAAAACACTAAATAAACAATAAAACAACCTAAATGAATTCTCTACCGCGGCAACAAAATGTGCCAAAATGAATTCTCTGGGCCAAATCTCTGCCGCGGCAGAAGGTTATTTGTCCCGGTTCGTGTTACGAACTGGGACTAATGCTCCACCCCCCTTGCCCTCTGACGCCGCCACATGTACCCCCATTTGTCCCGGTTGGTTGGGCAACCGGGACTAAAGGTTGGGGCTTTAGTCCCGATTGCCCCGTCCCGGTTGGGTAACCGGGACTAAAGCCCCTTACCAACCGAGACCAATGGGCTTCTCTGCACTAGTGTACATGTCCTCGGTTAATTTTCCATTTAGGAAAGCCGTTTTGACATCCATCTCCCATATCTCAAAATTGAAATAGGCTACTACAACTAACATGATCCATCATAGTCAACTCTTTGAACCTGCCGAAACCCCTTCGCGACAAGCCATGCTTTATAGAAAGAAACATTTCCATCAATATAAGTTTTCCTTTTAAAAACACATTTGCACTCGACGAGTCTTGCATCATCGAGAAAATCAACCAAGTTACAAACTTGATTTTCATCCATGGACTTTAACTCGGATCTTATGGATCCAAGCGAAGACTCAGAATCAGAACCCACCATTGCTTCCAAATAAGTTGTTGGCTCATCACTGTCCAACAAAAATACATCATGAACACTTTGCAATCTGGCAAATCTTCGCGGTTCTGGTGCAACTACTACCCTAGGTACCATGACTGGCTCAACCTCCAAGGCTTTTTCCGAGACTCTAGTAGCTGATTCCTCTCAAACTTCTTCGAGTTGCACCATTCTCCCACTGACTCACCAACTAAGAAACTCTTTATGAAGGAAGGCGCCATTGTGAGCGACAAACATTTTGCCCTCTTCTCAATTGTAGAATTACTAACCCAAGGTTTCCCTTGGATACCCCACGAAAACACACTTATCTGACTTGGCTATAAGCCTGTCTGACTGAATTCTCTTGAAAAATGCTTCACAACCCCAAATCTTAAGAAAAGACAATCTTCGCTTTTGGCCCATCCACATATCATGTGGTGTCTTCTCTACCAATTTAGATGGTACTCTGTTTAGTGTAAAATCTATAGTTTCTAGACAATAGCCCCAAAATGATAAAGGTAGATCTGCCCGACTGATCATTGATCGTACCATATCCAACAAGGTCTGATTCCGCCATTTCGATACACAATTCCTCTGTGGCGTTCCCGGTGGAGTGAGCTGAGGAACTATTCCACAACTCTTCAGAGGGTCATCAAATTCGTGGCTCATGCACTCGCCTCCTCGGTCCAACCAAAGAAACTTTATTTTTATTGACGAGTTGATTTTGTACTTCATTCTGGAATTCTTTGAACTTTTCAAAGGCTTCTTACTTATGTTTCATCAAGTAGATATGTCCATGCTACTCAAATCATTAGTGAAGGTAATGAAGTACTCATAACCACCCCTGGTTGTCGTGCTCATTGGACCACATACATCACTATGTACTAGTCCCAACAAGTCAGACACCCTTTCACAACTCTTTATAAAAAGGTGTCTTGGTAATTTTGAAGAGTACGAAAGATTCGCTTCTCTCGAATGACTCCAAGTCGAATGAAGTTAGGAGTCCATGCTTTTATAACTTATGTGACTCAGCCGATAGTGCGAAAAGAAAGTCATATTCAGATCATTTGGTTTTAAAATTTTATCATTTATATTATAGACGACCCACCATCAAGATTCAAAACAAATAACCCGTCCTATACAGGTGCAAAGCCGTGAAAGATATCATTCAAATATATAGAACAGCCATTGTTCTTAATATTAGACTCGTATCCTTATCTCATCAAACATGAGGCAGAAATGGTGTTTCGACTAAGCACTAGAACATAATAACAATTATTTAGTTCCATTAAGAATCATGAAGGTAAATGAAGTTGCATCATGCCGAATTCCAATGCAACAACTCTTGCTTTGTTCCTGACCAGAATGTCAACCTTGTATCTTGCTATGCTCCTAGGTCTTACCATTCCCTACAACAAGTTGCAGATATGAATGACTGATCCAGTATCATATACCCAAGAACTACCATGTGCATCAGCAAGATAAATGTCTATAACATTGCACACAAGTGTACCTGAGCCGGAAGTCACACCTCTGATCTTGGCTTTTTGGCCAAATACTTGCTGCAATTCCTCTTCTAGTGGCCATCCTCCTTGCAATAAAAGCAAGTGGATCCAGACTTTGTACCCGAGGAAGCGCTTGGGATCGAATCCTAATTGTTACCTCCTGACTTAGTCTTTATCTTCCTAGCCCAAGAACTCTTCTTGAACTTTAACTTATTTTGCACCATCAACAGTTGATTGGTAACTTTCTTGAGATTGGACTCTACCTGCTTGAGCATCCCGTGTAATTCAGTGAGATTCTTATCCATACCATGAATGTGGTAGTTCGATATGAACTAACCATAAGAACTAGGAAGAGAGTTTAGAATTATATCCGTAGTGAACTATTCGCTAATTGGTTAGCCAAGACTTTCCAGAGACTACACATAACCAACCATATTGATTACATGCGGACTTAGTGGATCGCCATCCTTAAACTTCCAACTTATCAAAGCTTGAGAGACTTGATACCTCTCGGTCTTTGCCTGAGATTGGAACATACATTTGAGGATTTTGGTCATATCGTAGGCCTCAACATGATTGAACTGCTTCTGGAAGTCCGGTTCCATGTGAGCAAGCATAAGATAGCTAATTTCCGTGGACTCATCCTTGGTTCGACGATAGGCCTTGGTAACTGCAACACGTGCATTCTCATTTGGCTCATCTAGAAGCGGGTTATATAGAACCTGGTCCTTCTTTTCTTGCTTGAGAACAATTCTAAAATTACGATACCATTTGGTAAAATTAGTTCCATTTAGCTTATCCTTTTCTAGGATTGTTCTTAATGCAAAACTAGATATAAGAGTGAGACTGCCACTAGGTCCCATGATCTACAACACAAAATGCAATAACACTTAAGACATGTATTCATAAAAGATCATGTGTATTAAACATTTTAATACTTATCCTCCCACTAGAACCAACACCCCTCTGATGGTTACTTAGTGATTCAGTATCCTAAATAAGCAAGTTGACAAGTGAGCTTTAGCATCACCGCTGGACGTAAAGTGATCTAGGTAGGCAACTCCTTGCCAATCGCATCTCATGCGATTCCTGTTGGTCGAGTGGCATCTCATGACGTGGCTACGACCGAACTCTCCCTGACCCCCACGACCGTTGTGATAGACCCATCTAGCTTACCAAGTGCTTCCTCTTGTCAAAGTTAACTCAAACCTACCTAGTCGAAAAGAATTGGCAGCACCTCAATTTTATGATCCCACTAACCAAGGATGTCCAAATTGTGATGGTGCAGCACTGGCGGGGAGACTGACTATTCCTTCTTTGAGGGATTAATGTTTACCAACTATCTAACAGAGGTAAAACTATAGACATAACAATATCAAATATAATCCAATTATAATGTGAAATGGTATGGCTATCTTCATGGTGATCTCCATCTCCATGAATCTGTTCGCCATGCCTCTGGCTGACGTGTCCTTCAAGTCCTCCAAACATGACACACTAGCACTAAGGAACATAGAATAAGATAGCATCACATGTCGACACGCATGTTGTTATATAAAAATATTGACAGCACTTTGGCTTTAGCCAACTGACAAACCTGTGATACACATATGACGTATGGATTACACACATACATCACATGTACATGAACCATACCATTCACAACTTCCTACCAAAACGAGTTAGGCATAGATACTATATCTACTGGCACTGTGAAACCCTTAACAACCTCTAAGGCGCGACGATAGGGCAGAGCCAATGGTTGGATCCTTTTTTATATTCCAAACCATGGATTCTTTCATTGGATAAAACTCTTTTACCCAAATTTGATCCTTGTGCTAATCTAGCCAATTTCATTGATCATCTCGCACCTAATCATCCATGCACCCCAAGTGCGATTGATCCAATCATCTTGCACAAAACAGATCTATCTCATAGATCTGCCACTACAACCCTAAGTAGATCTAATATACCACCTCATGCATATCACATATACACAGATTAAGAGCCTAAAAACAGAAGCTTTCTTTCTGATACCACTATTGGTCCATAGGTCGATAAAAAACTTTTATCTTACGCGGTGCTCCCAATATCCAGCTCATGTAATAGACCATGGGATTTACCACTAGACACGCAGGTGCGGATTATCGATGCAGCATGCCAATTGATGTAGTTACTGACCGATCTCACGAACAGCTCCTCTGAATCCCACGAAATCCTTCGCCATATCCGCACAAAGTCTTTTGTCTCCAATACCACACATGCAACGCCTCTACCGGTATCCACACGTACAGGAAGGAGCATGGGCAGGGGATTGCTAGATCATGTCTAACCCGATCTGGGAGTGGAGAAAGTGATGGCTCGGTCAGGGACTATCCCTTGTCGCTCCACTTATATACAACCCTAGTTAGGCTCAGCTCTTGAGGCCCATCTAGGATATAACCCAATTACCACATGGATCTCACCCACATGGGCTCCTTACCATTGAGTGTGTGGTCCTGTAGGTTCACGCGCACATGGACACGACATGAGATACACCTCCAAGTATCCCGTCATGGCTTTGAGTCTCACTCACTCCCATGAACACTTGGTATTAAGAAGATAGATGGTGGCAGTGTCTAGCAAGACGTGCCATCTCCCAAGTGCCATAAAGTCTGACAGACCTTCAATGTGAATTTCGTCGAAGTCCCTTTGCCACACGATATACCTTGTTAAGCTATAGGTGAGTTGTCTCCATCCCTTTAATAGCTTAACCTCTCTTCTCTTCCGTGATATGCGATTCACTAGACTAACCCCTAGTCCGACTCCTTAGTTAACACTTAACTGAGTCGCGCATGGCCATGCTTTTTAATCATATCACACGAGAGGGCCTAGAGAATATCTCTCCATTACAGAGGGGAAAATCCCATCTTGGCAATCCATGTCATACAGCTTGTTTCACAACCAACCCAAACTTTGTTTGATAGAACTTAAGTTGGCGATCCGAAACTCGGATCATGCGATTACCTCAGGTCAAAGGATTCCATTGTATGATACTATAAATGACAACATTCTAGTTGCATCTCAACTATGGGTCAGTCTGACTTTCTAAACACGTTAGCCGATTCCGTGCAAGTTGGAATAGCATCACCATGCCCCATGACAAGTAGAATTGAGTCATCAACTAACTTCACATTAGTCTAAGTTGGAAACTAGTATGAACAACCATAATTATATAGTTCCACAACCAAATCATGTATTCCATGATATATATTAGATGTTCATACAAGGACAACTTAATAACTTTATGAATACCTTGGGGAATGTCATCATACATGATTGCCTATAGGGCATATTCCCATCAGTAGCAATCAATGTTGCCGAATATCTCGTGGAGATTTTCAACCAATGTTCTTCTCTCCTTGGTATTTGCACTATGTCGTCGACATAAACTTGGATATTGTGACCAATCCGTTCAGAGGGTGCGTATACTTTCTTGAGCCAAAGGGCATTGTGTTGTAGCTAAAGACTCCAAATGGCGTGATGAACATTGTTTTCTCCTAGTCCTCCACCTTCATCCGTATATGGTGGTAGCCTTAGTAGGCATCTAGGGAGGAGAGGTGCTCGCATATTGTGGTTGAATCGATGATTTGATCGATCCGCGGTAATGGGAAATGGTCCTTAAGGCAACGCTTGTTGAGAGATGTGAAGTCTACGCACATCCGCAGGATGTCCATGTACTTTTTTGGTCCAAGCACGGGGTTAGATACCCAGGTGTTGTCCTTGATCTCTCATATGAATTTGTCATGGCGGAGTCTATTGACTTCCATGACGACCGCCTCGGCTTGTCCCTCGGACAGTCGACGCATCAACTACTTGACTGGTCATGCATCAGGATACATGTTGAGTGCATGCTCGACGAATTGCCTAGGAACTCCTCGCATGTTCGCAGGACACCAGGCAAAGATTTGCCAGCACTCACGGAGGAATTCGATGAGCGCGAGTTCCTATATGGAACTCTGGTTGTTGGTGATGAGGGTCGTCTCGGTGGGGTCTATCAAGTGGACCTAAATATCCTTGGTGTTGATCGTGGAGTCAAAAGACTGATCGAGAGCATTTTTCTTATTCACAGGAGGAGGCTGGTGTCTGTTGACTCCTTAAGACTTGCAACCTCCTCCTATAGGCCGAAAGACTAGGAGATTCTATTGAAGTCCATGTCCCAGCTGTCAAATCTGGTGAAGCTCCCTGGAACAGTGATGACACTGTTAAGTCTTGGCATTTTTAGCATGAGGTATGCGTAGTGCGGTATCGCCAGGAACCGGGAAAATGCCACGCGAGTGAGGATACCGTGGTACTATGATGGACAGTCGACCACCTCGAACTCGAGTCGCTCGCAGTTGAAGTTCTTGGGAGTGCCGAAGATGACATCCATCCATATCTTGCCTAGGGGGTAAACTCCCTTTCCTAGGATGATGCCATGGAAGGTCGTATCGGATGCTTCCAGGCTGGAGAGTGGGATCCGCATGGCCTCCAAGGTGCTAGAAAACATAAGGTTTATTCCGCTGCCACTGTCCATGCCGACCTGAATCATCTCGAACCCACCTATCTGGGCCTCGAGCACTAGGGTGAAGTGGCCTGCGCGAGGTATTTTGCAAGGATGATCGGACCGGTCAAAGGTGATGCATGATTCAGAGCTGTTGAGGTACTCAGGTACAACCGACGGGGAGGTGACGGCCAGGTTTATCTGGCGGGTGATCGTCTTCTAGATCATGTTGGATGGACGCCCCTTTTGTATCATCATAGTATCCAACGCATGTGGGAACTTCTCTCCTTCGTTGTGTTTGACCGGCACAGTCGCATGCTGCATGGGTCCTCCAGGTGGTGGTTGTGGGGCCCCACATTCGATGGGCCTAGGGCGGAGTCGAACCCCTGGTTTACTACATCATGTTGCAGCTACGCATATCTATCATGGAGCTTTCGGAACTCTCGACAGTCCTTGAGAGGGTAACTGGACATCTTCTTGTCGTCATGTTTATCGATGTATAAGTGTATATTATAGGGACCCGATAGCCTCTCCATCATGGAAGGAGCGTCATCGCGGGTGCGACACTGTCAATATTGCGTAGTTTTTCTGTTGTTGCAGTAGCTACTGCGGTTGCTATCGTCACAGCGATCAGCTTAGCCAGCCGCGATCATGTCGACTTCCTCGCGATCGTCATAGTCGCGCGCTCTCCATTTTCCTCTACGGTCACATCTGCAGTCAAAGTCGTCCTCGTCATCCGAGCGCACTTGGTCATTGATGTCTGCACGGCGATTTGAGATACCCATCAAGTGATCAATGATTTTGGGCTTGACATGGCCTAACACTTCCCTGAGCTCGCGGTGTCTCACGTCGCCATTGAGTGTGTCGATTGCGCTCTCCTAGGATATGTCCTCCGCAGAGTTTTTGATGACGAACCATCGTTGGACGTAGCAGTAGAGTGAATTGTTGGATCTTTGGTAGCCGGCGCACAACTCTCTGATTAAAGATGGCCGCTTGTAGGTGTCCTTGAAGTTGCGAACGAAACTGTAGAGTGGCTCCCCCAGCTGCGGGTGGACCAGGAGGCCATCCAAACCTTCTGCTGACACTTGACTAACAAGATATGGTCGTCCAGCCCAATGTTCTGCTCCTGTAGGCCGTCAAAATTTGGGTTATCCGAAGGAAGTTTGAAGCCCTTGGGCATCCGCGACTGCCATATGGATCAGCTGAAGCATCTGGCGCCATAGAGCTCCGTGTCCTTGTCCTCTGACTCCATGGAGCACGCGTGTTTGGCACACATCTTGTCGATTTTATGCTTCACGAGCTCGTCATAGGCATCGTAGTTGCGGCTCCTCCGTCGTGGGCTACAAAGTTTCCATGACTGATCGTTGTCGTCCTTGTTGGATGAGGGATAGCGGTTCCTTGTGAACGTCGCCATAGCTTTCTTCAGCTTTGGAGTTGCTTCATCGGTCAGTGCGGCTCCTGCGAGCCCGAGGCCTACAATTGCGGACCTATGAATGGCGGATCGTGGATCTCCGGACGTTGGTTGGTTGGTGAGCAGATACGTGGTATCTTCTTGTAACATCCCAAAAATATTAAACTTGGATCATCAAACTCTAATGACCAAAATTAGGGTTAACAAAAACTTTCCCAACTAAAAATATGAAAGCATTCATATGTGTGTGTATTCAAAATTTGGATTCATTTGAATTGCCATGGTTCTGTGTTTCCTTGCTTGTAAAATGAATCTTAGGTAAAATAAACATCATCTAAATAATCCCCAAACTTTTCCCAAAGACAAACAACTGAAAATAAACAAATGAAGTGAATGGTCATTTTTGCCAAATTAACTCTCATGCCTACTTTGGCTATCCCTAGTTTTCAAAACTTAACAGAAACATTTGTGGATCTTTGCACCCTTGTTAGTACTCATAATAAGGTACCAAGGCCCACTTTGTGATCATCCAAAAACATTCAAATACTAAGTTTAAATGATAGTTTAAAATTGAATCTATCTCATATGGGAAGATCCCACTATTTCAAAAACCACTCAAACAAGCTCAATTTTCAAAACCCAAGCACCCACAGAATCCTCAGCACATGCATAGCACACCCACCAAATATCTTTTCAAAATTCAAAAGTAAGTTTCTTGCGGCCATTTCATCAAACATCTTGCAGATTCAAATCAAACAAATCATAAACACTATAGTGTGCAGTAAATTTGGCCTAACTTGTTCCCCCTCTGGTTGCAACTAGCCCTTAGTAGATCATCTAGATCCTTTAACTAACCTCTAGCACCACTGTAAGCTTGCCTTGCCATCAATGGTGAGCAGGCCGAGCCTCACCATGCCACCCCAAGCTGGACAACAAGCTAGAGGAAGAACTAGCCATTCCCACCTTGTCTGGGAGGTAGACAACACCTCACCACCGCCCACTGTCCCCTCCCCAAGCCAATGCAAGCCGTGGACCACCAGGAACGCCGCGCGCCCAGTGCCAGTGCGACATACCGAGCCCGCCCTAGAGCGCCGCACCCGGCGCTCGTGCACATGCCGCCCCTCGATTGCAGCCCGTGCCCACCGCTTCTCCATGATCCCAGGAACACGCCAGACACCCCCGTTTGCCACCCCGTGCCTCACAGCCACCGCTCGCCGTCGAAGACGCCGCCTCTGCCGTGCAGAGCACCGCACGTTCCCGACCGATTATCACCGCCCCTAAGCGCGCATTTAATCTCTAGAGCATCGCCATGAGATAGCCCATCGATCGCCAACCTCAGCCATGCCGCTAGCCGCCCGTAGCCATGTCACCACCATCGCCTGCCCATACCTCTTGGTCCAGCCATCGAGCCTATAAAAGGAGGCCACCCCCAGCCGTTTGAAGCACACCACTCCACTCCCCTCACCTCACTGATCGTTCCACTCTCTAGCCGGAGCACGAGGAGCAGCAGCTCGCCGAAATTGTGCCGGAGTAGGCCGCCTCTAGAGAAGAAGGGGGCCATTGATTTCGACCACCCCCGGAGCTGCCTCGACCGTCCCTGAGATCGCCGTCGACCACTCGTTCGTTTTCCTGCCTCGCCGTCGTCGCTGGAGCCCTGGTATGCCCCCTATGCACCCCCACTGAGCCTCTAGGGTTCGAGCTCGCCGGTGACATGTTCATCGTCGACGACGATCCCTAGCCGTCGATCTTCCTTCTAATCCAATGAAACACACAGCCCCGTACCGCTTCGCGCGTTATGAGCCACTGACTGGTGGAACCCCCCTGTCAGCTGAGCCCCGTGCTGCGGGGTGACACTGGGCCGGCCCATTAACCTCTCCCGTGCAGCCCAACTGTATGAATTTAGATTTTTTCCATTTTAATTCAAACTCAGTTCTGTACATATGTTCAAAAATCAACCCATCTCGATTCAATGACCAAATTGCATGAAACCAATTTTGTTAGAAAGGTACTGAAATGCTAAATCCAAGCCCGTTGGATTCAAATCATTTGGATTTGTAGATCAACCTTCGTAAAAATAACAAGGCATAAGCTTTTCTACATTCAAACATTTTTCAAAATTCAACCATAAGAGCTTTTGAGTTGATTCCAACTCTCAAAAATCACATTTGATCATACCTTTCAGAATATATAAAAACATATGGGTTTACTTACAGAAATAATGTTCAAATAATAAAAGAATGCCACATAGGCATTTCTAGTCACTTTATTTATTTAAAATAAACAGGTTAAACCTTATTAAATTGTGACACCACTTTAAATCGCATTCCCATGTACTAAAATATGTGGTGATGACATGTGTCAACATGATCCCATGTTTGAGTTGGAGAATATTAAATCTTAAGTAGTTTTTGAATGAGTAGAAATTACTTTTCTCAAATTAAAATAAATAAGACAAATGCTTTAATCATGTAATGATAGGTGATGATGCTAGATCATCTATAGTACATCTTTGTGTTATGATTGAAAATAGCTAAGTATTGTTTGGTGATTGTGTACCTCGTATTTATTTATAGATGCTAGTACCGAGGAAGAAGCCAAGGAGAACTTCAACCACTGCTCTCCTAAAGGCAAGCTTATACTGATACCTATGCAAGCCTAATACTACTAGTTGATTTGGAAAGCTAACCCTTGCAAGATACCCAACTTATGCAAGCTAAGACTTGCTTATTACCATGCCAACTATATGCCTTAAGCATATGTGATCCTATCCACTTGATAACCCAATCCTAGTTTTACTTGCAAGCTTTACAATTTTTTTTTATCAAAGCTTTCTCTTATAGTTACTTAAGTGACTTGTAGATTATAGAAAGATAATTGAAGGTTGTATAAAGAGCATTAAATTTGGCCTAAGTAGATAATCTTGATGTCATCCTAAGGCATGAGGTTGAACTTCATTAATCTCCACTTGTTTACCACCCCTCTTTAGTACTTAACCGCACTTGTAGATACTAGTGCTAAGCATAGAAACTTGATCAACTTTAGATGGGAATACTTGGAGAAAATGGTTATGAAAACCTTGGAATGATGAGTCATTCTACTGAAATGTTTTGACAAGTGTTTCCGAACACCAGATGATTTTGATGATGAAAATGTTGAGGCATGAACCTTAGCCCTTTATAAAAATGATGGTTGTTTGGATGCGATACCATTCCAAATTTACTGTACAACCACAATACCCAAAAATTGGGTAGGGCTTGACTGGAAACTTATATACCTTCGTATGGGTTCCCTCACGGCCAAGGTCTGAGCTGAGGCTACCTTGTGAAGATTGTCCACCTCTGCAGTACCCAAGATGATAGTTGGTCATGGTAGGGAGGCCAAACTCACAGGAGAGGTGCCTATACTAGGGCGTGTAATTGAAAGGTTAGGATTGATTATCCGCATACTAAGTATGGTGAATTCAGGATCTGTTCCTAATGGATGTATCGAATATTGTGGTGAAAGGGTAAAATCTCTGTAGAGTGTCAAACTATTCGAATAGCCGCGTCCACGGTTATGGACAGTTGGAGTGGCCATACTGTTCCCCCGACAGATGTTTTCAAAATGACTTGTGAAATGAATTGAGACTTTGACTTGACCACAACAGAGTTGTGATATGAAATTCAAGTTCCCACTTAGGTGATATAAAATTTCAATTAGCTTTCTTTGCTTCTGAACTTATTAGAGGTAAATCTGGCTTTTTGCAAAACAACCCTAGAGCTTAGTGTCCTACTACAAAACCCCTTAACTTGTTAGTATTAGTTTTCGAGTACTTAAAGAGTATTCATGGCTTTGTCCCTGGTTATTCCCGTGGCCAGACTATGAAGAGGAGTACCACGATGATGGACCACAGGAAGGTTACGATAACTAGGATTATCTCCCATCGTCAGCATTGCCTGTGACCCCGAAGATGGAGCTTCGCCTACGCTACCATTATTATTACGTTATTCCGCTGCTTGAGTTGTATTAAGAACTGGATCATGAGATCCTTATTTGTGTAAGACCTTATGTATGGTTTATAACGGATGATGTACTGTGATATCCAAATCTGTTATGGCTCGCAAAAATGGTAATCCTGGTATTGCGATTTATGGCATAACAGGCATCTGGGATTAAAAATCTGGGTGTTGACACTTCTATAACCATAGCTTGTGGTGTTTTGGGCATCATGTTGCCCTGCAAATCCACTGACATGATCGTGGCCTCATGACTTTCTTACAAGCCCATGTTTTCAAGCTGAGAGCACCACTTGTGGGTGTCTTGGGCGCTAGTGTCCTTGGAGGAGGACCCACTGATGGAGCAAAGTGCGGCTTGTCTCGCACTCGACTCGTTGGCTGCTTCCTTGCGCTGCTCCAATTGTGCGTTTACCACCTACTGGTGGTGAAATTATTTCACCAGGAGCCAATGGTAAGCCATCAGCATATCGCAAGATGCGTCGTCTGGAAAGGGGTTACCCCTGAGGGCTTCCCTGACACGTTCCCATCTGGCGTCATTCGGACGGATCTCGGGACAACCCAGTTCACCACCATTGGCGGCCTTGGGGATTGGAGGGGCATCGGAGTGTCATCTCCTTTTTAGGGGTTGGATTTGGCTGGTCATTCCCATTGCCATTGTTGTTGTCCTTGCTGTTGATGACGATAGTGCCATGTATCGGCGTGGGAGATCGTTGCTCCCATGGCTTTCCGATATGGAGCTGTAGGCCTCATCGTTTGACAGGGGATCGAGTAGGTCGGAGTCGCAACTGCTGTTGCTATCCGAAGTATAGGCTGGCGTGTATACATCGAGTGCACTCAACATGACGATCGGGGGTGTCCACGGTCCGAGATGTGAAGCGTTCTGATCTTGCCAACCTGGAGGCATAGGCTCCCAAGCATCATGTCGACTCCGTATCCCACGAAATAGAAGGCCAGGCATGTTGCCGACGAGTGGACGGTGAAGTCGATGGTGCCGAAGAGGACATGATTCTCCGTCGCCAAGGATTCGAAAATCATGGGTGATGGGGCCATCACGATCACAACATCAGCTCTCCCATTTCTGACAGATGGTGCCAATTGACGAGGGTTCAAACCATTAATGCCCATTGTTAAGGACTTGGATTTTGGAGAAATGGGGTGAAGTAGAGATCAGGAATGGCTAACAAACAAGCATACACGTGGACAAAGGATTACCCAGGTTCGGGCCCCCAGAGGGAAACCTTACTCCTGCTTGTCTGTTCTTGATTATCGGTGAGACCGAAAGGTTATAGGGGTGCACAGACTAGATCTGGCGGGTGAGTGTGCTACGGTTGCGATTGCCCTCCTCGCTGTGCCTCCTGGCCTTTATATGGGGAGGCCAGGTCTCGGGGTTAGGTCAATTCTTTTACAGATTAGGGTTTTACCCTTTAATTTTCTATCTAGAGATAGTCGTATCTTCCAACAAATCGCCTCCTTCATGGGCCTAGGCCACCCGAATCCTTCCTGGGCTTCGTCATCAGGAGTGGATCATCACATGGACTTCTGTTGGACTGGACTGGGTAGGCTAATACTAGGAACCTGTAGGGCATACCCATGTTAGTAAGGAAGATACCCAAGTTAATGGTATCACTACCGATGTTAATTTTATATCTCATAGTCCTTATAATCCTGCATGAAAAAATTAAAATTTTGCTTCTAATGATCAAAAACATTATTCTAATCCTACACGAGATCTTTATAATAATTATGATAATCATAATGGAGAAAAACATGGAAATATATCATTTGAACATAATGTTAGAAATTTTATGCAAGCTCAATGCGAGCAAAATAATATTCTTATTAAAACCATGGATAACCATGAGAATAGTATTAGTAAATTATCTAATCAAGACGTTGCAATTAGAGATGATGTGCGGGCTCTACAAGAAAGGATAAATACCATCACTTGTAGTAAAAGGCCTAGTGGCGGCGTTTGGAAAAGGAGGTTCGTGGCGTTGAATGGGCACACCACTAATCTCACTCCACTAGTAGAAGATAGTGGTGGCGTCCTCAACGAACGCCACGAGTAGTTTATCTAGTGGTGGAATTTTTGTTGAAAGCCACCACTATATATCACAATAGTGATGTTTCCTGTAAGTGCCATCAGTAGATATATACTTGTGGCGTTCCTTTTATTTTGAGCGCCACAATTGAGGTTTCGAAAATTAAGAAAAACTGGTGCATCCAATTGAATATTCACGGGAAGATATATTCATACAGTCAACTACATATAGTAGCACATCATTATAGTCAACTACATATAGATGAGATAGATAACTACATATCACTAACTACTAGTCCTCAAAAGGATTATTGGCAACGTCTATTCCATACCTAATGGTAGTAGCAGGAATCTCGTAATCTGATGAAGCTTCAGAGTCTGTCGATGCTCCAGGGCCTCGGTATTTGAAGTATCTCATGCGATATTCACATAGATGGAATACCATCTTCACCTAGGCGTCCATCGTATAGGCATCGACCATCTAAGTCCACCTCGCACCATAGAAAAATGTGCGGTTCGCCTTGTTCGTGACTTGAATCGTGTAGGTCTGTGTAGGTTGCTTTAGAGGTAGTAGATCGACCTAAAACTGTCCCTGCTGCCACAATGGCCAATTGAAATGGTCTAGGAACTCAACTATAAACTTGCAGGGTATGTTCTGCATATAGAATCATCAGAAAGAAAAAATTAGCACGTAATTCAATTGCAAGGTATATATAGTTTGATTGCTTGTGAATGCACATACCATACTAACTTCACAGTCATAAGGGACCACTATGAAAACCTTCTTGTTCTTACACCCTTGGTAACCACAACTCTCACACCCATCATCATTCATTATACCTATATATGATCATGCAAAATTAGTTATATAGACCCTTTTAGCATCATAAGTAGCACAATATATCAACATACCACATAATTATGATTAGCTAGAATCATGAGTAGTTCAATATATCAACATAACACATAAGTAGTACGGTACATAGCATAACAGTCATATGAGGACATCCTAAACTCGAGTAGACCCAATGTCAGTGGCATCGTCATCACCCAAGTGGTCCTAGAAAGAGTATGACATGCTGCTAGATTCACTACAAGAAATGTTTCCTTCCACAATTATTGTGATTGTCCGTCATCGTAGAAGGCGCGTCTTGCGCGACGAAATTCTCAGCTCGACCGTGGCCAATTCAAAACTTTTTTTCCGGTTTCGCGCCCCACTACTACGACGAAACCGCTAAAAACATGGACGAACCTCGAAGGGAGCGTGGAAGAAGTAAGATTTCCACTTCCTCGCGAGATGTTGACTCGCCAAAGTTTTTTTGTTGGGTCCCGAACGTTAGTGACTCTAGCGGACCAAACTTTTCGTTCGCGCCTCCCTGATTTGAGCTCGATAACATTGTTCGATGCCTCTTCTGTTTAGTCAGGCTGCTGGGTCCCGCATGTCCGCCTCACTTTAGAGGAATCGTATGTATGATGGAATTTTTTCCTTCCCTGTTTCGAACTTGATAGCGTCGCTCGATGCATCTTCCGTTTAATCAAGCTGCTGGGTCCCACATGTCATCCTCACATTAGAACAAACGTGTGCATGATGGATTTTTTCCTTGGCATGTTCCTCCCTAATATGTACTCGATAATGTTGCTCAATCTATCTACCGTTAATCACGATGATGGGTCCCACACGCCAGCTTCTCATTATAAGAATCGTGTGTATGATGGATTTTTTTATTCGCTCCAGCTATCCTATTCCAAACTTGATAGAGCTCCTAGATGCATCTATAGCTTAATCATATAGATGAGCCCCACATGTATTCCTCACATTCGAAGAAACATGTGCATGATGATTTTTTTCCTTGGCTCGTGCCTCCCAGATTTGAACTCGATAACATTGCTCGATCTATCTGCCGTTAATCACGATGATAGGTCACACATGCCATCCTCTCATTAGAAGAATCATGTGTATGATGAAATTTTTTCCTTCACTCCCGCAACCCTGTTTTGAACTTTATTGCGCTTCCGTCTAATCATGCATCTGGGCCCACATGTCATTCTCTCATTAGAAGAAACGTGTGTATGATGGATTTTTCCCACGTTCATTCTACCATGTTCTGAACTTGATAGCGCTGCCAGATGCATAATCACGCAGCTAGGCCCCACGTGTCATACTCCCTTTTGAAGAATCATATGTATGATGGAATTTGTGCCCTCGGTTGCACCTCCGTGTTATCTTGATAGTGTTGCTCACTGCATTAGCCAATTATCCAGGATGGTGGGTCCCATATGTCAGCCTCACAATAGAAGAGTCGTGTGTATGTGATTGAATTTTTTCCTTCTCTAGCACTACCTCGTTCTAACTAGATAGTGTTGCTCGACGAATCTGCCGTTTTGTAACGCTGTGGGGTCCCACATGTCAGCATTTTATTAGAAGAACACGTGCATGTTGGACTTTTTTCTTGCTCGTGCCTCCGTGTTTAGAACTTGGCAATGTTGCTCAATGCATCAGTTGTTTATACAGGCTGGTGGGTCCCCGTGTCAGCCTCTCATTAGAAGAAACGTGTGCATGCTGGACTTTTTCATGCTCGCTCCTCCCTGTTTCGAACTTGGCAACGTTGGTCGATTCATCAGCCGTTTATACAGGCTGGTGGGTCCCCCATGTCAGCCTCTCATTGGAAGAAACGTGTGCATGTTGGACTTTTTTCTCGCTCACGCCTCCATCTTTGGAACTCGGCAACGTTGCTCGATGTGGCACCACGTGTATAAGGTCTCGCTGGTGGATCCCACATGTCAATATCTCTATAAATGAAACATGTGTATGATGGACTTTTTTTGGCTGCGTCTGCTTTTTTGAGCTTGGTAACATAGCTAGATGTGGCAGTCCTGTATGGTCTTGTTGCTGGAGCCCACATGTCAGCCTCTCTGGTATGTCCTGGTTAGTGGGTCCCTGATGCTAGCCTCTCTATACAAGTAATTAACTTATTTTTTAAACCCGCGCATTAAGGGGGACGCTGCAGGCTGGTGGGTCCTCCATGTTAGCCTCTCCGTAAAGAAATACTTGCTAGAAGAAAATTAACAGGGACATTTTAGGCTGGTGGGTCCGCCATATGAGCCTCTCTGTAAAGAAATATTGCTATAAGAAAATTAAGAGGGTTGTTATAGGCTGGTGGGTCCGTCATGTGAGCCTCTTCGCAAAGAATTATTGCTAGAATAAAATCAAGAGGGACGCTGTAGGCTGGTAGTTCTGCCATGTCAGAGTCTCCATAAAGCAATATTGCTAAAAGAAAATTAAGAGGGATGTTGCAGGCTGGTGGGTCCGTCATGTCAGCCTCTGCTTAGAAATATTGCTAGAAGAAAATTAAGGGGGGCGCTGCAGGTTGGTGAGTCTGCCATGTCAGCCTCTCCGTAAAGCAACATTACTAGAACAAAATAATGTAAACCTAAAAAATATTTGTCAAGCACAGAAGATTCAAACTCAAGACATCACACATATAACGGTGTGAGTTGCCACTACAACAAAGAAATCAAAAGATACTAACTTTCATCTTGTCGTTAGTAAACTCTGTATTCTGCTCTGGATCCGTCAAATTCAGGAGAAAGACCTTACCGACGGAGGGGAAAAGCGATAATTTTTTGACAGATATATTCACATAAGAATATCAAAAGAACCAGAAACACACACCGCGTTTGCCAGAAATAGTATCCAATGAGTTCACTTGGTGAAATCACACTCATTACTATCCAAAACACAACCAATGGTTCTGACAAAACACGGGCAAAAGCTCTAGTGGAAACAGCCCAGCACAGCAACAAAACTTTTCACAAATTCATTAGCATTTGAAAGATCTAGTAGTACAGAATAAGATAGAGAAAATAGACAAATTCCTAGTTTATTTCTACAGCACTTGACCAATTCAGAAGCATTTCAAAATGTCTAATTCAGCAATACAGAGACTGAAATTCAATAGCAGTACAAAGGGAACCATACCTCACCAATGGAGTAGGAAAAGGCGATAATTCTTTTGTTTCGACAGATATATTCATGTAAAAATATCTAAAGAACCATAGACACACACTGCGTGGGCCAAAACTACACTGGTATCCAATGACTTCACTTGGTGAAATCACGCTATATTTTTACACTTTTCCGCCTCTCATCACTGTGCAAAAAACAACCAACGGTTCCGTTGAAACACAGGCAAAATCTCTAGTCCAAGCACCCCAGTAGCAGTGACATAACTTTTTACAAATTCAGTAGCATTTGAATGATTCAGCGGCACAGAACTAGAAAGAGAAAATATCAATAGATTCCTAGTTCATATTCAGCAGCACTTGCCCTTTCTAGGAGAATTTCAAATGACCGATTCAGCAATACATACACTGAAATTCATTAGCAGTATAGAGGCCTGCTTTAGCTCTAAAAACCATGCCAACAATTAGTGTGGCCTTTTCTCAAAACACTCTCAAATCATTGGAGCAAGCAAAACTGACGATCAGTTCTGCTTTTGGGTGTAACCTCCTCCTCACATATTAAGATGGAACACAATCATTGTCATAATAGTTGGTCTTGGTCATATAGGAACCGTCATATAGATACAAATATACCATACCAGTACGTACTAGTCATAGATCCAATCTAGCAAAAGGTTATCACAATTTTACCACCCATATATGATCACTAGAGATAAGACAACCACATAATTATTTATGATAGCATGCGACCAAAGAGCTAGTTATCTAGGAACTACATGAACCTTGACCATTCTTCCAATAGTAAGTTTGGTGCTTTCCGAAACTTGGTCCACCTAGAAGTAGCTGCCAAGCGCCCATCAGTCCAGTTAATGGCATAGCGTCCCTCGACTTGCACTCCTTCGCTCTGCATCATTAAGAATATTGTGCCCTTTCTTTTGGCCTCGAGTTACTTTGTGGTACTCTAAGGCAATTTCTGAGTCAAAGCAAGAGAAAGACGCATAATTAATAAGAGCAATGAACAGAATCATGTGAAACTTGAGAACACATTGAGAGAATTTTATCTGCCGCCATTCACAAACATAATCTGGTGCAACCTTGAGATGACACATGTGTAGGATACGATCTAACAAGGAGCTTGCACCGGTGCCGGAGATGGTGCCGCTACCTGTGCTCGGGCTGGTGTTGGTGCAGGAGTTTGTGTCGATGCAGTTAATTGAAGAGGACTAGTGCAAGACCCAGAACTGGTGTCAGCGCTGGCGCCATCAATTTGATGCTAGATTTCTTCTGACGGGTAGGTAAGCTAACTACAGGGATGGTAGAGGCATGTGAGATGTGTGCAAGCAAACTGTCTCTTATAATCCAACAGTTACTCACAAGACAGTGATTAGAGGATGTGATGAGGATAGAAGCAAATTAAGTTAGTACTACCTCCACTCTTTCACCTTCGGTTAACAGGTGTGAGAGCAGGAACTAGGTCCGGTGCTAGTGCCGGTGCTGGTGCCAGCAGCTTTATGTTGGTTACCTTCTAGGGGGAGGTAAGGGTACTGCATGAGTGGTTAGAGAGTCATATGAAATGTGTACAAGAAAAATAGGTTCTTACACTCCTAGATAGTGATTAGAGTATACAAGAAAATTAAGTTACTACCTCAATTATTTCTCCTACTGAGGTTAACAGGTTCAGCTGGAGGAACTTGGGCCGTTGCCGGTGGAAGCATCTTGATGCTAGAACCCTTATGGAAGCGGACTGCACAAGTAGTAAGAGTCATACGATTATTGAAGACATTGGTGCAGAACAATTAGTCGCAATAAAGTCATCAGAGGTTGCGATGAGTACAGAATAAAATTAATTAGTAGTACCTCTGTTCTTGGCCATTTGGTCAACAAGTGTATGATGGCTTGCAAGTTTCTTCCTAGGTTTCCTAAAATCGAGTGCTACCTCGTCCCCCTGCTTTAGACCATTCTCACAGATATACTTGGACCAACCTCGGCCACACAAATAGGTGGTGGCCATTGTGAGGGAGACATCCACATCATATAGTTGCCACAAGCCTTTTGGATCATCGGTATACAGTGTTAGAAATAGTCATTTCCGAACATCTTGTTTATAATGGGGCTAGCGACACAACGGACAGCCTTCATGAGAAAATTGATAGACAAGTAATACGACAACAAGAAAGGTGAGATACAATATATTACATCAACTCTTTCTAACCCGATTGGAATCCATACCTGATACCATGGGTACCCTTCGCGAAGGGTGGGAACGCACCATTTTTCTTCCATCTGCCTTTGGAAGGGCATACATGCCCCCCTTTCAATCCACCATCTTGACAAGAGGATGGTAGAAGAAAGGGCTGAGCAGCTGGTGCGTGGTACTGAATGAAATTAAGTAGGATGGTTAAATTATGTAAATATCATGTAAATCTAATAATATCAAACAAAATTATTGCCTAAGAAGCAAACAACTTTCATGTTTGTGAACTTATGATAAGCGTAAAGATAAGTATAGCTGATAACAGTAACATGGAAAATCATAACATGTGAAATTGTGGATTTCCAAATTATACACACTTCTTAGAGAGGTCAGTGCCAACCTAGGTACTATGTTTGCGCTTCCTTGTCGTGTAGACAATGTATGATTTTGGTTGGGGGAATGAGTAATCTACTAGCCTCTACATAGCCTTAGCCTCCGAAGTAGCACATTCAATCTGAGTAAATAGCAACAAAGCTCAACAGTTCAATGTAGTACATAGTAGTCATATATATATATATATATATATATATATATATGAATGTATATGAGACAGTCAGACAGATCTAGATATGGATTCACCCAAACACAGTGCCAAACTTAATAAAATCACACATGTTTCTAAACATCTTATAAACATGCATGACACCAAGCGGATAATAATTAAATCAGACCTCACCATGGTAAGCGGATTAAGAAAAATACCCTTCTCTTTAAGCTGGGACCTCCCAGCTGGGCATTGGCCTTGCTCTTATTTGGTGAGTAGTGGTACTAGTCGGATCCTCCGGCATGTGGGGGTATCATGTTGTTTGTCGCACCTAGAGCACCACAAGTTCGCATGTATGTACCACTGTGCTACAGTAAATAAAGAACAAGATGGTCTCACAGAGGCTTCCACAAAAAAAGATGCAGACAGAGACAACTTTGAGCATAGGTATACATCCAGGTTGCAGACAACCACTTTCAGCATGGGAAAGAATGGAAGAAGACAACAAATATGTTGCTACATTACCTTTTTAGGACACTTTTAAGGGACTGACAGGACCATCATTGTCCGTAGTGGCCATGCGCGCCACTGACCCATAGTTATCCATACAGAATCTGACGCAAAATCCATTGCATGTTAGTAGACATTAAAGGTTACAAAGTGAAGAACACCAACTTGGAACACGACCAAATTCCCTAATCAAAATAGCGGTGACCATGTGTTGATCCCGAATCCAAAGGAAATCAGTCACCCCCACCCTAATGGCCCAATCGATTAGAGCAGAGGAGGGAAAATACCCCGATTAGGTGAAAAGATCACGATTAGGTCACACTTGCTTGCTTGCCTGATGATGGGAGCTAGCGATTGGAGGTTGCTGGTATAAGAGAAAAGGATGGGTAGCGGGAGTAGCAGTACTACTACTAGTAGTAGGGGCAGTAGTACTAGTACACTTTTTCTACAGTGTCAAGGGAGCGGTGGAAAGAGATTCCTGGGTTTTTTTGGAAAAATTTCAACATGTCGTGGCATGGGATAATAAATTATGTGGGACCCATATCCAACCTCCACCTTTTTCCCTTGGTGTATCGTGTTCTTCTCTCAGGACCGATAATATTGTCCCGTGTTCATTTCCTAGGACCGAGAAAATCGCCAGTATGTAATCAAACTGATTCGGCTCATGGAGAATTTTTTTGAATGGAAGAGTTAATATATTAATATCAGAAACAAAGTACATTATAGCTTAGACAACATATACTCTGAAGATCAGCATTTGAGGGAGGGGGGGGCTGGCAGGGGAAAAATGGCGTTTGTTACAGCATAGGGCACCACCTCGATGCCTGGAAAACCGCTTGGGAAGCCTCGAAAGAAGGAAACACACACAAACACACATATATGCTAATCTACTAATGTACAAAATAGTTTCCAGTTACAGATCTTCTAACAAAGGCCTAAAAATCATAAGGTAGCTCCATATTACACTACTACGACAGCAGCGGACCAATCATGGGATAGCTCTACATATATTTAGAGCGATATTAGGTGCAGCCCAAGAGTTTTGTAGATGGGCAAGTGGTCATGAGACTGCACATATCGCACCAAAAGTACACCCTTATGATCAGCAGCCCTACATCGACTCCATCCAGAAGCAGAACATGTCATCGCCATGACCATCAATGTCCTCTTTGGCTGTGTGCTTCTGCGATTAGTATATTAGCAAATACATTTAAAGAGAAACATCAAAGACACACAACCTAAAAATTTGCCGTTCTATAGATATATTACCTTGTCATCTGGTGTAGCGTAAGTACCTGAAATGAAATCCATTTCATGCAGCTTGCGCTTTTTCTCTACTCCCCTTCTACAAGTTGACCTAGATACTCAGGAGCTGCCTCTGTCAGGTTATCTAGATGATCAAAATCTGCTTCCCCTACTTCATCTGGATGATAAAGATGTTCTTACCATAGTTCATATGTTTGACCATGAAATATCCATCTAACAAATGTGCTTAGCATCCCAGATATATAAATATGGTCTTCCACTATACTGAAAGGCAACACCCTCTGATTCACACACAAGCGGCAGGGGCAATGTACTTCTCAGTTTTCAAAATGACCTCTAAGAAACTCAATAAATCATACAAAACCAAATATATGTTTAGGGCTGCCTAGTGGAGCAACCTGTATCCCAATTATCTCCATTTGTTTAATTATGACATATAAGATTGGTTCTTAATTAATAAAATAAAAGCAGGAAAGAAATAGATGGAGTACATAAAATATATATGCCCATGCATTTAAGCAAACATATTGATAGCAATAATCGGCGAAGGAAATTAAGAACATAGATCAAGCCTACAATCAACTATGACCATGTAGACCGATGACAAATTAAACTATGTATTTGAGGAGGCAGATCGGGTGAAATGGAAATAAATTGCCAACCAGATTGAGCTAGAGATAGAAGGACTACAGTGGGATCCATGTGACCACCAGTGCGTCTCAAAAACACCTACGAGTAGGGAAATCTTCTTCCGGCGCACGGCGGTGAGATGAGGAGCGGCGGTGAGCACGTCTATTTTGTGGGCTTCCAAGGGGATGAGGGTCTAGGCGACAGAGGGTGGATGGTAACACAGTGCGAAGGGGTGGGGAGGGATAACTTTGAAAATTATGACCTACCCTGCTTTGGGCACCACCATATATGTTCCCCCCTGTCAGTGACCATAGATCAAAATGACCAATTTTGGATAAACCGAGATGAACTAGTTAATTTGGCGAAATCATCACAGAAACTTTAAATTTCATGAAACTCGTGCATTGTCCGTTAAATATATCTATTAATTTGTGTGAAATTGTGGAAGGTGGCATTTTGAGCCATATCTTATCTTATCTTATCTTATCTTCTTATTTTATCTTACCAGTTTGAATATTGACCATTAGATCAAGACTCGTGAATCCCAACATTGCTAGCCCTTGGATCTTATTTTCCATTCTATTAGCATCTAATGCTAGAAGATACTATTGATAGTCTTTAGCACAATAAACACTATGCACAAACCTCAAAACACACTTCTCCATTGTTCCAGAGTCTTCTCCTTCATTTCTCTAGACCATGTTACAAAAATTGACATGTTTTTAGTAAACTGCCATATTGTCAATGTACTGCAAGAATTTAGCCAGTAAGATTGATAGGGTTTATCCATTAAACAGGTTACTTTGTGTGACAATTGGCATGATGTCATATTGAGCCATAATGTTTGAAGTTCTTTCAAAACCAAAAAAATGTTGTCACTCATAAAAATAGTAAAAAACATGACATTTGGATTTCCCTTGTTAAGTGAATCTTGATTGGCAAAGATGCATCCAATGTATAGAGAAGAAAGCATGGACACGGTATCAGCAACTATGGCTGTGCAGGTCAAAACGAAAATATGGTTACGACCTTGGTCATCTTATTTGAAGGATGGCAGATGTATATCAACTCATTAAATACTCGAAGAGTACTGGCATCTGGGTCTATCTAACCGGGACAGCATCCCTTAAGTGGGAGTGGGAGTAGCGTATCTTAGAAGCTTCAGCTTCAAAATTTCGAGAGATCAACAAAATATCCCGCCCATCCATTCAAACACACCACCCATTCATTCAAACATCCAGCCCCAAACATACTTCGCCTTTTTTTAGAATGCAAAGTTCCTCTTCTATCCCTGCTCCGGAAATAAGAACCCGAGGAGCAATGAAATAATAGAGGGATATAGGTGGTATTTTTGCGTTCTCCCACGTGCATCACCCCATCGATGTGGTTTCCTGCCCGACCCCACATGCCTTACGCTGTCTATGTGGACCCACAATGCAAGTGACCCGCATATAGTTACCTAGAATTACGGTAAGTACAGATTCCCATCATTTGCAGTTCAAAATTCGACCAATTTTCGCTAAACCAAGATAAACTCATAAAAGTCGGAAAAACTTTCTCAGAGACTTGAAAATTTTAAGAAACTTGGGCATTATTTTAACCCAAATAATTCATACTTTGTGATAAAATTGGTGTGGTGAGACTTTGAATCATATATAGTCTTTGAACCATAAAATTTGTTACGCCATTGTATTCCACGAATATAACCATAAAGTTTGAACATTATAGAAAATTCGTGAAACACTAAACCCCTGAACCCTATAACCCTAAACACTAATGAACCCTTAAACCCTAACCAAGCAGGTACCATGCACTTGTAGATAAAATTTGAGATACTTCCATTGAATTGGGAAACGCCATAGTATTCAATGAGTATATCCATAAATCTTGAACATTATTGAAAATTCCCTAAGCCCTAAACAACCCCTAAAACCTAAACCCTCAACCCCTAGATACTAAAACCCTAAACCCCTCAACCCATAATAAACTCTAACCAAGTAGGTATCATGCACCTATAGATCAAAATTTGAGATACTTTCATTAAATTGCGGTATTGCCATTATGTTCCACAAATATAAGAATAAAGCTTGAACATTGTTGAAAATTCCATAAATCCCTAAACGACTTAGATCAAGCAGATATATCATCCACTTATAGATCAACATTTGAGATATACTTATATTAAATTACGCTAACGCCATTCCATTCCACGAATCTAAGCATAAAGCTTGAACATTATTGAAAATTCCCTAAAACCTAAACCTTAAACCCCTAAATGACCCTGACCAAGCAGGTATATATCATCCACTGATAAATCAACATTTGATATATACTTTCATTAAATTATGCTAAAGCCATTCCATTCCACAAATCTAAGCATAAAGCTTGAACATTATTGAAAAATCCCTAAAACCTAAACATTAAACCCTAAACCCTTCGACCCTAAACCCGAACCAACAAGGCATCATGAACTTATATACCAAAATTTGAGATACTTCCATTAAATTGCGCTAACGCCTTTTTATCTCATGAATATAGGTATATAGCTCGAACATTATGGAAAATTCACTAAACCCTATCCCCCTAAGACCTAAACCCTAAGCCCTATCCCCCTAAACCCTAAACCCTCAGCACCTAACCCTGACCAAGAAGGTATCATGCACTTATAGATCAAACTTTTCTCTGCTTAGATTGTTAATTTGTTGTTAAGTCACTCTATTACATGAATATAAGCATAAAGCTCGAACTTTATTGAAAATTCATGAAACCCTAAACCATAACCCATAAATCCCTAAATAAACTTAGCTAAACCCTAAAACCCTGAACACAAAACCCCTAAACCCTAAACCCCTAAACCCTAACTAAGCAGTTACCATATGCACACTTATAGATCAAATTTTCACATACTTTTATTAATTTGGGTAATGCCATTCTATTCGACGAACATAAGCATAAAGCTTGAACTTTATTTAAAATTCCCCAAACCCTCAACCCTAAACAAACTCTAAAACTTAAACCCTCAACCCACATACATCCTAACAAAGAAGGTATCATGCACTTATAGATCCAAATTTTAGATACTTCCATTATTAAATTGTTGCCCAGTCATTCTATTCCATGAATATATGCATAAAGCTTGAACTATATTGAAAATTCCTGAAGCCATAAACCCTAAACCCATAAATACCTAAAACCTAAACCCTAAAACCTGAAATACTAAACCCTAAAACCCGAAACCCAAAACAATCATGACCAGATAGGGTATCATCATAAGCATAAAGCTTGAACAGTATTGAAAATTCACTAAACCCTTCAGCCCTAACCCCCTAAACGACCCTGACCAGGCACGAGTATCATCCACTTGTAGATCAACATTTGAGATATACTATCATTAAATTAAGATAACACCATTCTATCCCACGAATATAAGAAAAAATCTTGAACATTATTGAAAATTTCCCAAAACCTAAACCCTAAACCCTAAAACCGTAGACCCTAAACCCTCGAGCCCTAAACACTGACCAAGCAGGTATCATGCAGTTATAGACACGTTATCATAAACTATGGCAGAGATATGGCCATGACATTGGCCATATTGTTTGAAAGCTTTCAAAATATAATGCTTATAAATTTCAACAAATGTGTGGAAACTCATTTAAATGCTCGTAAACATGTTGTCTCTATCGTGTGGGTCCAGACAAGGCCATCACGTGAGCAGCGGCGGCGTCAGAGTAGTGTACGTCGGAAGATTCAACCTTAATATTTCTACACAGCACCAAAGCATACCGCGCATCTATTCAAAAATCCCGCCCCATTTTTTGTGATACAAAATTCCTCTTTTATCCCTAGCCCGGAAACAAGGACTAGAGGGGCACAATAATAATAGAGGGGTATAGGTGGTAAATTTGCGTCATCCCACTTATATCCCCCCATCGCCTCTTCGCTTCCCACCCCCTCTGACCTCCACCTTCCTCTAGCCGCTTCCCCGCCAGCCCTCTCTTCCACACCGGAGTTTCTTCACCACCGGTGCTCTCTTCTACACGGGAGCATATTCACTACCGACGCTCTCTTCCACACCGGAGCTCCTTCCCCACCGGTGCTCTCTTCCACTCGGGAACATCTTCACCGCCCAATGCACCGGATCCACTTCAAAATGCCCAGCTGACGCCCCTATCGCCCTCATGCGCGTCCCACCCTCCCTCGCCGCATGGCGGTAATTTCTCTTTTCCGTTGCTGCTTTTTTGGTACTCGTAAGCTATGAAAGCATTATAACGTTGCTCAATATCCTAGATGCTACTGCCATTTTGTTTGCACCCACATATGGTAGTTCTTATACACATCATAAGCTTGTCGCTATTATTTCCTTTCTTACATTCTCACACAATCGGTGTATTCCTGCAACACTAACTTGTAGATGCTATTCTTTCTGAGCGCTCGAATGGGTCATGGAACAACTCATAAAGGATCCAACACTGATAATCTGACACCAAGCAAGGCTGAAATGCGAGGTTTCTGCGTGTTACTTAGGCCAGTTTCTTCTCATGTTAATAAGTTATTGCATGTATGCATATTATGTTAATAAGTCATTCTACCTGAAAACCGGCCATGACATTTCCATTCATGTTTTGTTGTGTTTCTATCTGCGAACGCTTAATTAATAAAATGTCCATCTTGTCGTTTTTACTGGTATCTTTTTGGTGTTTTCAATTGCATCCATCCTTCCAAACCAGATAGCTAGTTTGAATCATACATCTGGTCATTTTTAATGCCATCCTTTTGACGTTTTCCAAGTGATTTCATCCTTCCAAACCGGCTAACTCGGTTTTAAATGTTATGTCTTAATGTAGACAAAGGACAATAGAGTAGAAAGACCAGAGTTCGAGCTGCTCGACTCGGACACTACTGGCAGATTGACCAGGAGTCGAACCGTCTTGAGATGGAGAAACAGTCAGCCTGAACGAGCTGCTATAAGTTCATACTTACTTAAATTTTATGCATCATCCTTAAGATTTTTGGCTCATGGACAAGGTCCACTATGTATATAGATAGTATCTCTTAAGTTGCACTTTTTGGTTATAGTGTGGTTTAATCATACATAGTGGATGTCTAGCATGTGTAGCCTTTGAGATTTGTGGTGTCTAGAGAGTCTTTTTGACTAGTGAGGATGAGTCTAGCAAGTTTTTGTGGACCGCGGGTCTAGTACAAGACTCATAACTTTATTGTTTCTTTCTACTCGGATGAGTGAGTCCCCCATCTGGTGTAAATGGTGGAGCAGATTTTATTTTCTTAGACACGAGCCTAGTAAATTTCTTAGCCACATCTAGTATGCTTTCTCTAAAATGATCTCTAATTTATATAAAACTACTTTTACCCTTGTTATTTTTTTAACCCCTTTCACCTTATTGTACAGGCTGCAGTTAAAACGAAGGAGGAGTCCTCAAAAGGTAGGACTAAAAGTTGTGATCGCTCTTCTCATTCATCCTACCATTGTATTTCTAAAGCAAACATCTTAATTACCAGACCACCTAGTACATCTCCTGCAGGTGTTATATATACGAAGGCTGTGTTGCTTGCAGAAAGAAATGGTGTAGCTTCTCTTAGATCTGTAGATGAAATGTTGAAGAAGAGGACAGATGAGACATTGAAGAAAATTGCCATCTACTGATCTCTTATTGAGGATACCAACAATCTCTAATTTTTAGAATACAGATCTTGCTTAATGATGTATTGTAATAAACTTATGTTGTTGTATAAGTAGTTTATATTTTCGCATGTGTATTAATTAGCGTCTTGGCATTCGTGTGTTGTTCTGGAAAATAAGTTGGCGATTCCAAAAAAAACGCCAAAACAGTAACAAGCTGGAGTCGAACGATCAATGAAACGATGCATAAACGTGAACATGAACAGTAATGGCAGTAATAGTTAAAGGCCGGAATAGTGTCAGGCCTGATCAGTACGAGACAAAATACCTGATGGGATGCAATAGTAACAGGCCTAAGTACTAATAGTACCAAACAGTAGAAGACTAGATTGTCAGCAGGCCGGAACAGTAAAAGGCCAGAATCGTAGCATGCTAGAATTTTAAAAGTCTAGCTTTCTAGTAGGCCGGAACTATAAATGGCTAGATTTAGAGCAGGCAGGAATAGTAAATGGCCAAATTTATAGCAGGCCTAGCGAGTAATAGGCCAGATACATAGTAGGCCAGAATAGTGAAAGGCTAGATTGTCAGTAGGCCGGGATAGTAAAAGGCTAGATTATCAGCAGGCCAGAACAGTAAATGGCTAGATTGTCAGCAAGCCGGAATAGTAAATGGCTAGATTGTCAGCACGCCGGAATACTAAAGGGCCATATTCACAGCATGCCAGAACAGTAAAGGACCAGATTCACAGCAGGCCGGAATAGTAGATGACTAGATTGTCAGTAGGACGGAATAGTAAATAGCCAGATATATAGCAAGCTGGTAACAGTAACAGGCCAGATTCACAGCAGGCCGAAACAGTAGAAGGCCGGATACGCAGCAGCCCGGAATCGTAAAAGGCTAGACGCATAACAGTGGAAGGATAGAATAACAATGGGCCAAAATAGTACAGGACCTGAATATATAACAACCCTACTAGTGGGCCCATTTCAAATAGTGTTGCACGAAACAGTAACAGACCAACTTACTATTGGGCTTTCATAATGGGCTGGCCCACTTAATAATTGGCAGGCCTTGACTGGGCATGGCTTTCTACCATGGTTTCCACGACAGTTAACGGAGGTAACCGGCCGGTAACAACTTCCCCATGTTGCAGTTTGCATGACGTCAGCAGTCAACGGGGATGGCGAACAGATCAACGAAGGAATGACTTTTCGTGGCTGAAGGGTGCGATCCACCATGGTAAAAAAATCGTGGTAGATTCATGCGTGACGAGGATTTTACCACGAAGGGCATCCGTCATAGAAGACTCTTCAACCATGAAAAACGGGCCTTCAACCACGGAAATCCTCCGTTATAAAAGGACATTTTTATTGTACTGAGCCATGCTACTGCGTGCCAGAGGGGCCGGGTTGACACTACGACTGTCGGTTCTCGTCTTGCCCGCGTTGCTGTGTTGCTGCTGCTGTCGGTTCTCGCTAAGGACCTCGTACTGGACCTCCATCACCTAGGGATCATGTAGGATATCTATGACCAAGGGGTCATCCTCCTCGTGGCAGTGACGCGCCAGCTTCCTCTCTACCAGCCAGTGCTTCCTCTCCTCGACCCTCATGCCCACTGGTGCTAACATATGCATCGCACAAAGGTCCTCCACAAAGTTGATGACCGCTCTCGCCCCCAAGTGCTGGACCGCGGCGCAGTCATAGGCGTGGGCCGCCTGCTATGGGAACTTGAAGGTACCTAGCTGGATATTCCTATTGTCCACTATGAGATGAGCTTCCCAAGATGGGGTACTAGTGGGTTTCCAATGAACACCAAGAAACCTTGGCTTTGGCTTGGGCTCCGACATGATACTAATTAAACAAAAATATTTCATACAAAAGTTAGTCAACATATAATAAATGAATATATAAGTACATTAAAGCTATCTGGATTTTCTACCCCAAAATTCATCTATAGTAAATCATCTACACTAAATCATCTACAATCATCTACTCTAAAATCATCTATACTAAATCATCTACACTAAACTCATCTATACTAAATCATCTACACTAAATCATGTACAATCATCTACCCTAAATCATCTACACTAGATCATCTAAAATCATCTACACTAAATAATCTAAACTAAATCATCTACCATCATCGATCTACAATAAATCATCTACACTAAAAAACAAAAATGGGGGAAAGAGGGGATCACCGGCGGAGGTGGCAACGGGGGAGACAGGTATGAGGCGGCAGTGGACGATGTGGTCGAGACGGGGGAGATGGGTATGAGGCAGCATCAGCAAGACATGGACGATGTGGCGTCGGCCAATACAGTTGAGGTAGGGGCGGCGATAGCGAGATGGGGACAAGGCGGCGTCAGCGAGACATGGACAAGGCGACGATGGCTGATGAGGTCGAGGAAGGGGATTACTTTCTCAGGGTTATTTGAGGGGGTAGTCCGGGAAGAGAAGTTCAGTTGATGAAGTTACTTGGTGGATATCAAATATGATTCTAAGAGCTAGAGTTGTAGTCTTCTTATTCCCTTTGAAAATAATCTGACTAGACGAGCTTCTTTTCCTTCTTTTTTTTGAAAACAAAAGATGGCTTTATGCAAAACAACCCACTAGCCATAAGTCTTGCGGAGTACACCCCGTACTCATCCTTGCCTCGTTGATGTTTTCTATAGATGAAGCTATGCCAACTGAACGTGGTTTCTACATCGATGTCGAAGACTAGTTGGGGTTCTTGGGAAGCAGCCTAGGATCTATGGAAGGGTCGTTACTTATGTTTAAGGTCGATTAGGCCCTCTGCTCAGTTTGTTGTTTAGAACAACTTGTTTTCTTCCGTTGTTTGTTGTAATGTTGGGTCTGTGACCCCTAGTTTGTATGACTGGTTTGTAACTCTGTTAAGAGTTTACCTTAATAATGTATGATTTGTATGCTCTATAATGTTACAAATCATCCCATGCAAACTTCGGAATTTTGGTTAGGCTTATGTAAGATGAATATTTGATATTTGTCTATCCCTGATCGCAGGTCCTGACAGATTTTGGTATTAGAGCAAGACTGTCTGTAGGAAACCCTTCTTGCTGGTCGATGTTGAGTCTAGAGTTTGAGAAAACTATTTGAAAGCTAAAAATTATTTGCAAAATTATGAATAGGACTCTTTTTACTCCTTATCTAGGGTTGTTCTATTGCTGAGTTATCTTACCTCGTTTGCTTTGCAAAGCTTTCACCTCTCGTCTACCATTTCAAACTTTTAGCATATACGGGTTTGGGTTGACTTTCCTAGTACTCCGTACTCAGTTGCAAGTCTTAGAGTTTCCAAGATACATCTTTTCATCCAAAGAATTGTTTTTCAACCTTGCTAAGGAAGCCTAGACTTCGATTCTTTCTTCCTTCTTGTTTTGTTGGTTTCATATCATGCTTGCATTCCATTGTTATGGTCTGTATCTAAGTTGGTAGCGTATATGTTTCGTATGCTTGTTCTACTACCATACTTAATGCATTTATATTATCTTCATCCACATGTTCACCTCTACCATGATCTTTCTACATGGTTCATGTCATCCTTTGATGTACCCTTGTTGGTGAATCCATTCTCATGGTTTTTGTTTTCTCCTCAGGATGTCTTCTGGTACTCGTGGTTCTATTGGTCGTCGAGGAAACAAAAATGCTGAACAATAACTTCCGCAACCTCCCACAATGGCTGAGGTTCTCAACAACAATGAAACCAACCGTATGAGGAATGAACGCCTCTTGAGTGTGTGGCGCAGAGCACTGAACGTCATCCCGATGACTGTGTCACACTTGGAGATTTCATCCGCTCTTTTCCTCCAATCTTCACCCACCCCAAGGAGCCCTTGATGCTAATGATTGGCTTTGGACCATAGAGCTCAAGTTAAGTGCTCTTCATGTCCGTCTAGATGACCGCGTCAACTTCGCCACCTATCAATTGGAAGGTGAGGCTGGTGTTTGGTGGGATGGTTTCCTGAATCTGTAAGCTTAGGGATATGTTGTTACTTGGGAAGAGTTTATTGCAGCATTCTGTGCCTCTTATATACCTAAGCCCATAATGGATCTGAAAAGGAGGGAGTTTCTAGATTTGACTCTAGGGCGTAGGGATATTGAAACCTATGGGCATGACTTTACTCGCCAGGATCGTTATGCAACCAGGGATGTGACCAATGATGAAGATAAGCAAGAGATGTTCCGTAAGTGACTTAACCATGCACTTCACTATGAGTTGTGGCCCTTCAAATTCCAGTCTTTCTAGGAACTGCACAATCAGTCTCTTACTTTGGAGCATGGAAGGAAGGATATGGAGGTCTCTCAGAAGCGTGAAGAAGGAAATTCTCGTGCTTCTTCCTATGGTAACAAGAAGCTCCGTGTCTTTGTTCCATACATTGATGTGCCTCGTGCTCCTTATGCTCCCAAGTCTTCTGGCACTGCTTCTCGTCAGCCATAGTCAAATACTGGTGGAGCAAATTATCATCCTCCTGCTAGTTCTTACTATGGAGTTACATCCTACTCCTGTGGTCAGCCTGGTCACTACTCAAGGGAGTGTCCCCAAAGGGATGTCGGATGCAATGATCAACCATCGAATAAGAATGATAAATCTCAAGGTGTTGGACATGGTCGTCTGACCCATGTCACTGTTGAAGAAGATCAGGAAGATCCACACGTCACTCTGGGTACGCTCCATGTCAATTGAATTCTAGCAACAGTCTTGTTTGATTCTGGAGCATCCATACATTCATATCACAAGAGTTTGCACAGGTGCATGATATAACTTTTGAAGCAATGCCTTCCCCTCTAGAGATTAGTAGTCATGGGTCTTGTTGGTAGACCATCTGGGTTACTCATGGGGTTGAGATAGATATAGCATATCAGAAGTTTCCCACTTCGGTCATGGCACTCAAGTCAACTGACATTGATGTCATTCTGTGCATGGACTGGTTAACCAAGTATCAAGCCATCATTTACTGTGCACTTAGAACAGTTACTATGACCTCTCCTGCTGGCATAAATGTCAAGTACTGGACTGATGGTTCAAAGTCTCCATTGGCAGTTTTTAAACCTTTATCGCAGTTGTATGCCATGGATGTCCTACCTTCTCTCGAGGTTCAAGATGTCCAGGTAGTCTGTGATTTCCCGGATTTCTCTCCTGAAGAGTTCCATGGCATGCAACTTGATCGAATTGTGGAGTTTTTCAGAGAGCTAGTTCCTGTAACCGCTTCTATCTCCAAAATACCTTACCACATGCCTCTTCATGAGTTGGTGGAGTTGAAGAAGCAACTTGAAGAGTTAGAAGGCCTATGTTACATCCAACCAAGCACATCCTCTTGGGGTTTCCCTACCATCATTGTCAAGAAGCGGGATACAAATATTCTGAGATTGGTTGTTGATTACCATCCACTCAACGCGGTGACAATCAAGAATAAGTACCTTCTTCCCCGGATAAATGACCTCTTTGATAAATGAAGTGGTGCCATTGTCTTCTCCAAAGTAGATTTAAGATCAAGGTATCATCAAATCAATATAAGAAAGGAGGATATTCCAAAGACAGCATTCACAACTCATTATGGTCTTTACGAGTATACAATGATGTCTTTCGGGCTAACCAATGCCCCTTCCACATTTATGAGTCTCATGAACTCCGTCTTCATGGAATATCTTGACAAGTTCATCATGGTATACATTTATGATATCCTAATCTATTCCAAGACCAAAGAACAGAATGTCGAACATCTACGTTTGGTGTTGACTAAACTTCGTGAACATCGTCTCTACGCCAAGATCTCCAAATGTGAGGTATGGTTACAAGATCTCATCTTCCTTGGTCATGTTGTGTCTGCAAGTGGTGTTGCTATCATACAGGATAAGATTTAGACCATTCTGGAATGGAAGTCACCTACTTCAGTCAAGGAAGTCCGAAGTTTTCTTGGAATGCTTGGATATTACCGCCGATTCATCGAGAACTTCTCCAAGATAGCCAAGCCTATGAATGATATTCTTAAGAAAGATAAGAAGTTTGAATGGTCAGAAAAGGCAGAAGAAAGTTTCCAAACCTTGAAAACTAAGCTAACCACTACTCATGTGCTTGACCTTCCGGACACAAGCATGGATTTCATCATCTATTGTGATGCTTCTCTTCAAGGGCTCGGTTATGTGTTGATGCAAGATGGTCATGTAGTGGCCTATGCTTCTCGGCAGTTGAAGCCACATGAGAACAATTATCCAACCCATGATCTCGAGCTCGCTGTTGTTATTCATGCTCTTAAGCAATGGCGACTTTACTCGGATCATCAAAGCCTGAAGTATCTCTTTACCCAGCCAGATTTGAATCTCAGGCAAAGACGATGGTTGGAACTTATCAAATATTATGATTTGGGTCTCAATTATCAACCCGGTAAATCCAATGTCATTGCTGATGCGCTAAGTCGGAAGTCTTATTGCAATAATCTGATGGTTTCACAAGCCCAACCTTCTCTCTATGAGGAAATCAAGCAACTTAACATTTAAGTACTTCCTTGTGGATTCCATGCTAACCTTGAAATAAAATCTTCTATGGAGGACCAAATAAAGGAAGCTCAAAAACAAGATGATGAGGTTACCAAGATCAAAGAACATGTTGCAACTGGTGAAGCTAAATATTTCTCCATCAATGATCAAGGTACCCTCTATTTCGGTAACTAGCTAGTGGTGCCAAATAGTCGGAAAATCAAAGATCTAATCCTACTAGAATCTCGTGAATCCCCTCTATCCATCCATCCTAGTGGTACCAAAATGTACCGAGATCTCCGAAAAAGATTCCGGTGGAGTGGAATGAAATCAGAAATCGCTCGCTTTGTTGCAGAATGCGACGTTTGTCGTCATGCGAAGGCTAAACACCAAAGACCTGCTGGACTTCTGTAGCCATTGAATATTCCTGAGTGGAAATGGGATGAAATTGGTATGGATTTTATCATTGGACTCCCAGAGACACAAACCGGACATGATGCCATAAAGGTAGTGATTGATCGACTATCCAAAGTTGCTCACTTCCTTGTTGTTTGGGAAAGCATTACTGCAAGCCAGTTGGCAGATATATATGTATCCCGAATAGTCGTACTTCATGGTGTTCCCCAGAAGATCGTATCTGACCATGGAAGTTTGTTCACTTCGAAATTCTAGGCTAGTTTCCAGCAAGCTATGGGAACTAATGTCTCCTTCAGTACACCTTATCATCCTAAAACTGATGGTCAGACCGAGAGAGTGAATCAAATTCTTGAAGACATGCTTAGAGCGTGTTTTGTATCCTTTGGAAAGAGCTGAGAGAAATTGTTGGGGATTTACTTTCCGGGTATACCCACAGGACTCGCTGACCAGGGTGGCCCACCAACGGGTTAGAGCTTTTCTTCACGGGCGGCCCAGTCAGAGAAAGAGGAGGAGCCAGTTCCGGCTACGACAAGGTCCAGAAGAGTTATCGACTTAGGCATGTAGTATTACTTGTAATCCAAGTTGTATCTAGTTACCGACTCTATAACATAGCGGGATAGGTCTCTCCTGTAACCCTATGCCCCGGTAACTATATAAACCGTCCCTATGGGATCCTTTAGGGCACAACACCAACAACTGCAACACAATCAACTCGCATAGGCGAACCTCTCTTGTAATCCATTGTAACATCCGGCTTACACAGATATATTACTAGGTTGCTAGCAGGAGTAGGATATGATCACCGCAGACGGATCTGGACCTGGGTAAACTTGTGCTCACCGCTCCTAGAACATCCGACGTCTCACACCCCATCTTTCCAACGCCACTAGGACCCCCTATGGCATACTTGTCGACAATCCGACGATAGTTGGCGCCCACCGTTGGGCAAGTGACCTTTGGAGCATCGTTCCAGGTGGAATCTGCGCGTGCAGGAATCGGCAAAACTATTTCCATGGGTCGCGTGGTCTACGCTTGTGATGTCCCTCCTGTCCTTCTCGACGAACCTTGGATTCCGGCTTCGAAACCCGTGACGACCTACACAATCATGTCCATCGGCGAGATCGATATTTATCTTGGTTTCGCTGATCCCACCCAACCCACCCTCGAGGTGATGACCATAGAAGAAGAAAAATCTGGATCTACTTTGTCTGTAGAGGCGAGAGAGTTCAAGATGTCGGAGAAAATCAAACCCACCCAGCCCACTCCTGTAGTGGAAGAAGAGGTGGAAGAAGAATCTGGATCTGATTTCTCCTGCGAGATTGGATACACATATGAGGAATACATCCGCTACGGATACGGCTCTGCCGCTGTTGAAGCGGAAACCAAGCTATACCACTACCACAAGAACATGAACAAGAAGAAGCACTATTTCGTGTACCATATAAGCTCTGGATCCATCTCTGTCGATGCTGGAGCCGGTAGCGATTCAGTTCTAGACGCAATCGAAGAAAACGCTAACTTACCTGGCTCCCCTCAGGAGTGAATAACATCGCAGGAACTTCGAGACTTTCATAAAGAGATGGAGGAGTATGAACAAGAACACGTCTCCAAGCAAATGCAAGGTGAGCCGGAAAATTCTCCTAGTCCATATGATAGCATGGATGAAACCTACACCTCGCAGGATGATATGGACACCGGAGATTCCTCCGAGGTCCACAAGCCAACCATGACGGAAAGTACCAACGGTAGTTTATCCCCCGGTATCGGACCAAAAGCTATCTTTGCCACTGGTACGCACGTTAAGGCTACTGCGCGGTCAAAGAAGAAGAAGAACGAGAATCCGACACCGGCGGAACCGAACATCGAGGAAACCAACAAAGAAAATTTTGATGAAGAGATCGTGATGGAGAATCAGGAAAGAGATCCGATTAATACCACCCCGATCAGCCCTCCTGTGGATGGACACGTCGTCACCAAGAGTGCATGTGAAATCTACGGAGATGTTCTCACGATTCCAATCCCAACGGCTTCGGATCTTACACCGGAGGCGCTGGAGAAAAGGGATGAGGACCTGGAAAAGCATCATCTATTTCTGCTTGAGGAAGCCGCGCGCATCATTGATCTTAGACAGCAGTTAGAAAGTGATCCTGCCAAGTACTAGTCAGATTTCAAGCGACACCCAAACGAGACAAGGGAGGTCCGTTTCTTGCTAACAACAACCCGGATATCCACAAAGATCTATTCGACGGAAAGGACAGAGAGAAGATCCGACTCTACAGCACGCCATTGGAAAAGTCTGCTGCAGCTCGAGCCATCCTCGCGAACAATCCGTCTCCACAGCAAGTCCAGGAGTGCATCGCATTGCTGGACAAAGGATTAAAGCAGCAGGAAACGACCGCGTCATTTAGTGGAAAGCTGGCCTCAAAATCTGAGTTTTTCCACCCTAGCGCTAACCAAAGTGATGATGTAAGGCTTCACAGGGATACAAATCAACGCTATCGTCCCCTTGGAGAAGAAAAGAATTCAAGAACCGGCTCAAACGGCCACTCCTGACGACTGGCGCGTGACTGGGCAGGAGTTATTCTGGCTGCGTCTGAACATGCCATCAGGGCAATGGTCCCTCATCGGCAAAACAACCGCTATAGAGAAGACCCGGAAACACGCCGCCAGTGAGAGGAACAAGATTGGCTAAGGATGCCACCACCAAGCCGTACGGCTGGCAATGCCGAACGAAGAGATGATTCGAATCGTCCTAAATCAAGTAGGGACGATGCCCAAAGAAACAGGCATCGGAGTCAACATAATGAGGCTACACTGCCACCATCGCGTAACACAGCCGGAAATAATCCACCAGGGCCACCATCGCCTCCTGGCAGCGACCATGAAGGATCCCGACGTAGCCATGGAAGCTGCAGGGGCGGCGGCGGCAATGGTGAAAGAAGAAGTAGAAATCCGACTCCGCCGCGAAGGAGCCGCGAGACTCCAAGGCGGAGATCTCTCTCGCCAAACGATGCTCGCCATCGCATTGAATCAAACATAGAAGCGCGACGGTACGAGGAAGAAGACGTGTATGTGGGACCCAAGTGCTTTGGACCACGCATATGTTAGACCAAATTTCCGGTTGACTTTGGTATTGCCAAACACATTCAGACCTACGACGGTGCAGCTCGTCCAGATATTGGCTCCAGGATTTTTTCCAAGACTGCTGCATCGCCAAAGGAGGAAATAGCCTGGTCGCAGTCCGATATCTCCAAATCATGTTGAGGAAGACGGCTCGATCATGGCTCGATGAACTACCAGAGAATTTAATTCACAACTGGTATGATATGCAAAGTGCGTTATTTTCAAATTTCGAGGGAACATACAGGAGGCCCTGCACAGTCGGAGACTTGCAGCGTTGCACACAAAAACCCGGAGAAACATGCCGGGATTACCTAGGACGCTGGATTGACACGTATAACTCCTGCGAAGGAGTAAACGAACAAACTGCGATAGAAGTTTTTATTGCAGGACTTCCAATCGGACTTTTGCGTCACAGACTGATGCATGACCATGTCACAGATTTGGGATAAATTATAGAGACGGCAAGCAAATACCTTGATGCTGATGATGATTCAGAAGGGCTGCTAAATATTCTGGCCTATCTCAATACGGCCAAACAGCCAAAACAAACTTAGAAGCGCAAGAACACCTTGGAACAAAAGCCGGCTCCGCACAACGCAGTTGTCAACACAACATTCTGATCCAGAGGACGAGGAGGGCGCAGAGGTGGTCGGGGTAGAGGCCATGGAACTTCCCAAATCCAGGGCAGAGGAGATCGGCAACCCGGAAGAACCTATACCTATGCCGACATTGCCAATAATCCCTGTGTCCACCACTTGGATAGTAACGGAGGATCTACCCACACAAATGCCGAGTGTATTTTGAATGACGACATCATGAAAGAAGAATTCGCTGGCTACATAGCCAAGTGACGAAAAGGAAAGAAAAATTCCGAGAAAGGAAAGGAGCCCAAGGAATATTTTGACATGGAAGAAGCGGAAACTGCTGCAGAGCCCAAGTCGGATGGAAAGAAGACCTTTCCGAACAAGAAAGACGCATACGTCTGCTTCCTTGGATCCCAACCTGCCAAAGAAAAGAAGGTGTTTCTCCATGAGCTCAATGCCACGGTTCCGGTTGTTCCACAGTTTCTGGACTGGTCGGATGTAACCATCACCTTAGATCGCTCAGATGACCCAAGGAAAACAAATCGTCAGGGAAAGTATCCTCTGGTCGTCAATCCTCTTCTTGATGGCTATGAGTTTTCTAAAACACTCATGGACGGTGGAAGTAGCATCACGACGTTCCATCGCATGAACCTACACGAGAGCCAGTTGAGTTACAACAGTGTAACTTTCCATGGCATTATACCAGGGAGACATGCGGATTATCTGGGTGAGATTACTCTGTACGTGACATTCAGAACCTGAGACAATTACCGGACAGAGCCACTCCCTTTTGAGGTGGTACCATTCAAAAGTGCTTACCTTTCCATCTTTGGACGTCGGCTTACTGGGCGTCTATGGCTCGTCCCTGTTACATCTACAACATGATTAAACTTCCAGGTCAAAAGGGCGTAATCACCATACGGGGAAATCCGAGGAAGGCGTGAGAGTGTGACGAAGGATCTGCTGCCTTCGCCGAATCCGTGCTGCACGCCCAGGAGTACCAGGAGATCAAGAAGACCATCAATCCATCCAAGATGCCCGCTACGAAGAACGAGGTGCTAAAGCCAAGTTTGTAGTTCAATGCGTCGGAAGAGACGAATAAAACGTTGCTGAAGGAAGATGATCCCTCCAAGACAACGAACATAGGGGTAGGCTTAGGCCACGCATAGGAAAGCACGCTCATCAAGTTCCTCAAATCTAATAGTGATATCTTCGCATGGCATCCTTCTGACATCACCGGAGTACCTAGGGAACTTGCCGATCACTCTCTTAATGTGTACCCTGATGCTAAACCCATCAAACAATCCTTACGATAGTTTGGTGATGAAAAGCGCAAAGCAATAGCCAAGAAATTAGCCCGACTAGAATTAGCGGATTAAATAACAGAGGTCATCCATACAGATTGGGTGGCAAATCCTGTACTCATCCCTAAAAAGGACACCATTGATTTAAGCATGTGTGTTGATTATACCGCTTTGAACAAGGCATGCCCAAAAGATCTGTTTCCTTTGCCACGAATTGATCAAGTTATCGACTCAACGGTAGGATTAGAACTACTTTGTTTTCTCGACGCATATTCCGGATATCACCAAAAACCGATGAAAAAGTAGGATCAAATTAAGACGTCTTTTGTCACTCCCTTTGGAACCTTCTGCTACAAAACTATGCCTTTTGGCCTAAAGAACGCAGGAGCAACATATCAACGTACTATCACTACTAGAGAAAAGGCTATAGGAGACATGCTTATGCGAGACACATTTAGACCATATGCGCCTCCTATAAAATAGGCGAGGCACACTCCTTCTCCATGCGCCTCTAGTATAAAAATAGGTGAGGCGCATATGATAAGAATGCGCCTCCTATAATCCCTGTACGGACTAAATCTAGCAGCCCCATATTATGCGAGGCGCATTCCAGTCATATGCGCCTCCTATATATTAGATAGGCGAGGAGCTGTGTGGGCCCACATGTTGGTAGGTGCACGAATATGCGAGGCGCATATGGTTATATGCGCCTCCTATATTTGATAATATGCGAGGCGCATATGGTCATATGCGCCTCAAGTAACTCCTGCGGGCCCGAGCAGAGGTAGGTGGCCGCATATGCGAGGCGCATATTGCTATATGCGCCTCCTATAGTTTGAATTATAGGAGGCGCATATTGTGCAATATGCGCCTCGCATAACCTGGCACCACTTTTTTCCAGATTTTTGCACATGGAACCAAACAGCTTTTTTCCAGCTTTTTGAATATTTAAAATATTTGCAGTATATTTTATAGTTTATATTGTGTTTGGACAATGCTTTTAAATGAAAAATGGCCTTTAAAAAAATTCTAAAAAGTTTGTGACCCCAGGATTCGAACCTGGATGGCTAGTGTTTGGAATCGGACAAGGCATGTTACCACTAGGCTGCTACACGTTTATTGACAGAAACCAGCGCAGTGTACGAGGCGCACTCTACAATATACGCCTCACATATCTAGTACCCCGCACGGACCGTTTCCCTTTTCTCTGGATTGAACCGTCGTCGTCCTCCAGATCGAAGTCGTCCTCTAGCCGCCGGAAAAATATGTTAATCTGGCGCTGCGCTGCGTCGTGCCAAAGCCGACCGCGGTAGGCGGCGCTGCTGCTGCGGGATAAGGCCCGCGTCACTCGCACCCACTCTTCTGTATCGTCTTCATCCTCCGCCCGCTATCCGTGTCTCACACTGCTGCGCGCCAGTCAAGTCGATGGAGAAGGCGGCGTCCTTCCTCTCCTCCCTGCTCGGCGGCGGCGGAGGCGCGAGAGAGGAGCCGGCGGGAGAGCCGGCGGCAACGGTGGCGTCGATCCTGATATACCCAATCAAGTCCTGCAGGGGCGTCTCCGTGCCGCAGGCCCCCGTCACCTCCTTCGGTACTCACTGGATGCTTCACTCAACTCTGCTCACCCCCTCCCTCCTTCCTTCTTGATTCTTGAGTGGAGCTCTGAGTCTGATCTGATGGATGACGGCGGCTGCGTGCAGGGTTCCGGTGGGACCGGCAGTGGCTGGTGGTGAACGCCAAGGGGAGGGCGCTCACGCAGAGGGTGGAGCCCAAGATGGCCCTCGTCGAGGTGGAGCTGCTGCCGGAGGCCTTCCACGAGGACTGGCAGCCCACACCGGACTCATGCTTGGGTATCTTATTATTTCTCATCTTTTGCAATTCACAGCTGGTCTGTTCTACTAACTGAATTTAGCACTGCTACTGGAGTTGTTTGATCAATATAAGTTGTGCTCATCTTGGCTCAAAAGATGCATTCTTCTTCCTAAACATCCACAGAAAAGTATGGCCAATGTGTCATTTCAGTCTAACCACAGATTTTGATCAGTAAATTTGGTCAAAATTAAGGATCCTCTTTCCCTTCCTAGAAAAAATGTTAAACTACTTTGATCTGGAGGACGACTTCCCTCTCCCTGATACTTCGGCGACCACCTACAGGAGGAGCACACCTCGCCCGCGACCCGCACGCCCCGTGGAGGAGGAGCCCGACGCCGCCGTCCCCGTGAAGGAGGAGCTCGCCACCGCCCCGCCTCGTGGAGGACCTGCTGTTGCTGCTGCGCTCGTGAAGGACCGACTGTTGCTGCGCTCGTGGAGGACCTGCAACCTCACCTCCGTCCTCAGCACCCCAAGGTGAGCACCAATCCCCCTTCTCCCTTACCCCTCGTAATCCTGGCATCAGCTCGTGATTGAGATTGAGTCCAAAAAAGTTGAGATTGAGTCCAAGGTGAGCGCCAATCCCCTTCCTTTCCCTATATGCGTTTATGAGAATTTGACTTGGATAGCTAGGGCTGGGTCAAATCTCCTGGAGAATTTCAAATTTGGGGAGTTTACTTGGTTGGTACATGACTGTTTAAGTTGGCCTGCAAACTGAATTCAAAATTCCAGATACGTCTATGACTTTGCCACATATGCTCGTGGCGTTCCATCTCAAGTTACATGAGTCCCTACCTGTCTGCTTAGTAGGAACTTTTAACAGACCATATCCGTGTCTGTTAAAAAAAACCTAGACCATATCCATGCTCTCATAGCAGTTTTATATCCTCAGTAAATGCTTCCCCAGTCCCCAGTTTCCCAAACCAGATTATGGTCTGAATTTATAAACCCTGTTTGCTGAGTTATATAACTAGAGAGGACACAAGTGTTCACATGTTCAACTTTCAGTTTGTCAATGGAGTTCATAATCGGTAGTTGCAAGGCAAACCAGCAGCAGACCAAAATTGCAGTTAGAATTAAGGCTCTACACCGAGACCTGAATTCCCTGTAGACACACTAGCACCATTCTTCAGCAGTGTACTGCTCTGTAACATTTCATATTCATCCTTACATGTGATGATTGGTTTAGTCTAACATATAATAAAAAAAGATGTTTCAAGCAAAGGAGTTCAAGTTATGTATGGAATTCAACTACTCAAGCAGTCCGTGTTCTAAAGGATATGGCGAGGAGGTGTTATGTCGTGTACATCGGTCGGGTTCCAGGTGTGTACTAGGAGTGGAAAGACTGCCAGAAGCAAGTGAACAACTTCTCGGGCAACAACTACCAAGGCTATGAGAGTAGAGAGGTGGCAGAAGAGAAGTGGAGGAGGCATGGAAGGAAGAAGTGGAGGAACTTCCACGTGATCACCACCTTGTTGCTCTTCATGGTAGGTTATGTGTTCTACTTCATCTAGGTAGAGCTACGTCGTTGGAGTTGTAATGTGATTGTGAACTTGTACTCGAAGGTGTAATGTGATTGTGAACTTGTACTCGGAGGTGTGAACTTGTGGCACAAACACTTGATGTATGAACTTGTATGTCATGATTGATGTGTAATGTATTGTATTCATGTTGGTTCTATTATGCTTTGGCAAATTGCAAGTTTCTGAAAAATTCTGTGCTCTTTATACTGTATTCTGGACTATATTGTATATTTGAATATCTTTATATTATTATTTATAGTGGTTTGTAAAACTTGAATTTCGAAAATATTACCGGAGGCGCATATAGGACAATATAGGAGGCGCATATACTATAAATATACGAGGCGCATTTTGAAACATATGCGAGGCGCATATTATATGCGCCTCCTATACTTCACATATGCGAGGCGCATATTATATGCGCCTCCTATACTTCACATATGCGAGGCGCATATCGATATGCGCCTCCTATAATTCACATATGCGAGGCGCATATCGATATGCGCCTCCTATATATTATAGGAGGCGCATATCATATGCGCCTCACATAAAAAATAGCCGAGGCTCAAAGGTAGAGGCGCATATGATATGCGCCTCGCATAAGCTTTTAGGTGCGCCTCGCATAAGCTTTTCTCTAGTAGTGTATGCAACATTGTCTCAACAACTAAATCAGATACAACGTCCACTTATACGTAGACGACATAGCGGTTATGTCCAAAAAGAAGGAAACTTTAATTTCCGACTTGGATGAAATATTTTCTAGTCTACGAAAATTCAATATGATGCTAAATCCAAAGAAGTGTTATTTTGGCATTCCAGCCGGAAAATTGTTAGGTTTGATCGTCTTTGAGCGAGGCATAGAGGTTAACCGGGACAAAATTAAGGCTATACTAAATATTACCAGGCCAACTCTCTTGAAGGATGTGTAGTGTCTCACTGGTTGCATTGCGGCAGTGAGTAGGTTCGTCAGCCGGCTCGGCGAAAGAGCTGCACCTTTATACAAACTCTTGAAGAAAAACGACAAATTTGTTTGGACCCAAGAAGCCGAAACTGCCCTGCAATGTTTGAAAGATCTACTTTCAAACCCACCAGTTCTCGCAGCGCCAAAACCTGAGGAACCTATGTTACTCTACATTGCAGCGACCAACAAGGTCATAAGTGTGGTAACAGTAGTTGAGCGCGAGGAAGAAGGCCACGAGCATAAGGTGCAATGGCCAACTTATTACCCGAGTTAGGTCCTAATAGATTAAAAACAACGGTACCCACATCATCAAAAGCTAGCCTATGGATTGTTCTTTGCATCTAGAAAAGCTATGCCACTATTTTTAAGAGCACAAGATCACAGTGGTGAGCACCGCTCCCCTGCGAGATATAATCAATAACCGCGATGCCACAGGACGTGTCACAAAATGAGGAATAGAGCCTGCAGCTTTCGATATTGAGTACAAACCACGTACAACAATCAAGTCTCAAATACTTGCCGACTTCGTTGTAGATTGTACAGAGACGGCAGAAAACACAAGTCATCCAGACTCGGAATTTTGGACCCTTCACTTTGACGGATCAAAAGCACGAGGAGGCTCGGGGGCTAGCGTGGTGCTCAAATCACCCCAAGGAGATAAGCTGTTCTATGTGTTCCAAATACAGTTGACGGCAACCAACAATATTGTCGAGTATGAAGCATTGCTACATGGAATACACATGGACAAAAACATTTGCATAACAAGACTCATGTGTTATGGAGACTCGGATTTAGCTGCTCAGCAAGTATCCAATATCTACAACGCAAACAAGCACATGGTAGCATACAGAGCTGTTGTGGATGAACTATCTAAATCGTTCGAGGGTTTTGAGGTTCAACACATCCCTTGAGCAGAAAATAAGGAAGGAGATGCTCTATCAAGGATAGGGTCTGCATGGAAATAAGTACCAGACGGCGCTTTCTTAGAGCATTTAAGGGTCCCCTCCAAAGTTGGAGTGGATGAAGACTATCCAACAAAATCCGACTCACCTTTAATAGTAGTTCTGGATGTAATTCCCAGATGGACAAAACCCTATCGGGATTTCCTGATAGATGGAAAACTACCCGAAGACGAAGTGTTGAGCCGGCAGATTGTCCGACGAGCAAAAGCCTACACTATAATAAATGGTGAGCTCGAAAAATAGAGTGTTTTTGGCGTGTTTGAGTGATGTATTCCTTCGAAAGAAGGAGTGGAAATCTTAAGAGAAATCCACGAAGGCGAGTGTGGTCATCATGCTACAGCCAGATCCTTAGTGGCAAAAGCTTTTCGACATGGATTCTTTTGGCTTACAGCTAAGACGGATGCCGACAAACTGGTCAAAACGTGCAGAGGCTGCCAAAGGTATGCCCATCAAGCACATGTTCCGGCTAAGGAGTTGCGAACAATCCCTATTACATGGCCTTTCATGGTTTGGGGGCTTGATATTGTACGGTCGTTTCGCACGGCAAAATATGCATTTACCCATCTACTAGTGATGGTGGATAAATTTACAAAATGGATCGAGGCTAAACCCGTAACAAGTTGCAATGGAGCCACAGCCAGAAAGTTCGTTGAGGACGTAATCATCCGATTCGGATATCCGCACAGTATAATTATTGATAATGGGAGCAACTTTTCTGTGGGGGAACTTTTCTGCGAAGAACAAGGGATCTGACTTGATATTGCATTAGTCGCACACCCACAAGCTAATGGATAAGTCGAAAGAAATAATGGCCTTATTTTGCAAGGAATCCGACCTCGTCACGAGGCACCGCTTCGTCATGCGACAGGGATTGGGCGAAAGAATTACCGTCTATGATATGGAGCTTACGTACAACTCCTAACAGGTTAACCGACTATACTCCTTTCTTCTTGGTTTATGGTGCATAAGTAGTTCTTCCAAGTGATCTAATTCATCAGTCTCCATGAGTCAAAGAGTATATCGAAGAAAATGCGGAAGTTTCTCGACAAGATGATCTCGATATAATTGAAGAAGTATGCATTGTTGCTGAGCATAGATCAACAGCCTATCAACAAAAGTTGTGCAAGTATCATAGTCAGAGAGTGCAAAACCGCTCTTTCAGAAAAGGCGATTTGGTTCTCCGACTTGTGCAAAAGATAAAGCACAAACTTTCCCCGATTTGGGAAGGACCTTTTATGATTAGAAAAGTTCTGTATAATGGGTCGTATTATTTAACCGATATGAGACCAGTCAAGGAAAGACCGGATACTCGGAAGAGAAAGAGAGCTGGTCGGTAGCACAAACCCGAATGAAATAAACCATCTATGGAATATTGCACAGCTACGTCCCTTCTATTCTTAGTTATATTTCCTTGTAATCATATATGTACATGTTCAAAGTGAAATAAAGCTTTGGTTTCCTCATATGTTATTATTGAGAAGTTTTTTTCCATCTTATTTCCTAAAGAGCATGTCATTTTTTCAAAAATCCCAGAATGCTTAAAAATACTTTATGCTCATGTTCGTTCTGGTTACGATTTTTGAATATCTAAAAAATGTTACCTTAGGGTAAAAAGTTCAATTTATTGTTTATACTTTGGTTTTTTATCTGATTGCTTAGACGCGGGTGTTTTCTGAGTAACGAGTTGTTGGTACTGGAAGCCGGCTTTGTTTCCGAGTTTAAACTGGTTTAGCAATTGTGCTCCGTTGCTCGGCAAAGTTTCCGTGCTAAAGGTTGGCCGGCCCATCAAAGGGACGAGGCAGAGAGCCAGATAAAACGACAAGTATAGGCATTAAATAAAAAGTGCTTTAGAAATTTACAAGCACATGCATAAAAAATATAACCATAAGTTCTACGATAGTAAAAGCATTTGTTTTTACAAGACCAACGAAAATAAAAACATTGTTTCCATCATTATATTGTTAGAAGTTCAGAATAATGCATAAAAACTCTTTATGCTGCAGAGTCAGGCAGTGGTGATGAAGTAGGTGGAGCGCTGGAGTCGACAACATTGTCGCCCTGGATCTCAGACTCGGAAGCTGCAAAGCTGTTTTCTGGCTCTTGGGGCAAGGGAGGCACGACGACGGATGCAAATAATGGCGTCATATAGTTGGTCATTTCCGCCACACGACAAGCATAACCTGCACATGAATCTTGGATTGCATTGATGTCCTGTGGGTTACCTTCATCATCCTCCTCGACGATACCTTTGGTGACATGCTAGATTTCCATCTCGCTGTGGTGTCTCATCACCATGGTAAGCGCAGTCTGAGCAGCAGTCCAAGCATAGGAGATCTTCCAGTCCTTGATAAGCTTCAAAATCTCCTTGGCCTTGTCCCTCACCTCTTGCACTGACATTGTATGCAAGTCGGAAATCTTGACTGACTCGCCAGCCTCTTCAACAGTCTGGCGGAAGTCGTACAAGATATCTCCGACGAGCTTGATGTGCTCAAGGCGAGGTTCGGAGGTAGGAGAGTCAGAAAGATTCAGGGGGCTGGGAAAGAACCAAAAAGTCAAAATTTGACTGAAAAGAAAGTCGAACAAACAACAAAAAATAAGTCGGAAATCTTACCTAGTACAGAGTGATTCCATTGAGCATGCTCCTCACAGAGGCTGTTAAGTTCACTCTCTGCAGCCTAGGACAGATCCTTCTGGATATCAAAGTCCTTCTTGAGATCATCTAGGTGTTTATCTCGGAGGGCTAGCAGCTTCTCGAGCCTCACGGTCTCATGATTGGTTGACTCCAGGACAGCAGCTACGGATTTCTCTGACTCAATAGTGAGCTTCTGAAGCTTGTCCCAGAGCTCAACATTTTGCATTTCTAAAACCTTGAAGTTCTCGGATTGCTCCACCATCTTGCTAGACTCGCACAACAGTTCTGCAAAGGGAAAAAATAATCAGTCGGACAGAAGAAGTTTGACTATGCCAATAGCCAAAGTGACAAAAATGAAGCCGGAAAAAATTACCTTCTTCATTCTTCTCAGCTTGCAACTTTGAATTCTCAAGGCGCAAGGATTTTATCTCCTTGCGCTTATTACAGATGTTTGTGAGAAATTCCTGGTTGGAAGATGCAATTTTCTGTAAGTTTAGAGACAGAATACTGTCAAACGTCTACTAAGACTCGGCTGCAAATTTAACTGAGTAAAAATACAGCACGAGCCTTGGGTGCTACACTACATCATTCTTTTGCAACGTAAAAGTATCAACTCGGATCCAACGATGTTTATCCAGCTTTATGCTTGGGGGCTAGAGGATATGATAATAAATGCAAATTAGAATCGGAAACTTACAATGTGTTCCAGGTGCAACTTTTCAAATCCGAGCTTGGTGCTATGAAACACCTTCTCGGCAAGGGAGAGGGAAGGAACATCCGTCACTGGGAGTTCGCCAGACTCGATCTTAGCATCCCGGACCAAAATTTGGTCCAGGAGGCTAACCAGCTTGACATCCTCCTGCTCCTGGCTTGCTACCTCTGCGGTTAAGGTTTGCTTCACAAGGCTGGACTGAGCCAGCCTGAGGATCTCTTCCTTCTTCTTCCTCTTCAGGCCAGAGACAGCGGAGCCGGCCACTTTATCCAACGTTCCTATAGATGTTACCATGGGATCATTACCCGTGACTGGTTCACCCTTGTTAGTTGCCTGATCATCAATGGTGAACAGGTCTTGCGAGATGTTGCCAGCATCAGGAGAGACAGAAGCTTCCTGTGATGATGGAGTACTGGATGGAGTTTGTGGTGGCATAGCAGGGGAAATAACAAGCTTCTGCTGACGCATTTTCTTGCCCGACTAGTTGTCCGGCTTGGTCTTACTCTTCAAAACTGATTTAGCTCTAGAACACGAAAATCCAAATATCAGGTGTGCTTTGGAAAGAAAAAAATGTATAGAAGTATTGAAAAGACAAGGTGCTTACTTTTTAACTACTGGCAGCACTTGGCTACCAGTAGTAAAAACAACTTCTTTCGCCTTGTGCTTCTTGGAGGTGGGGATGGAAACTTCTTGCACCTCATCGTCCTCCGTTCCCTCTGGATCGTCTGAGGGATAGCCCTCTAGTGGATCCAACTCAGACTCGGAGAGTTTCTCGAGCTAATAAAGTCAAAAAGCATCGTTGAAAATAGATTCATAGAAATAACAGAAAAGAATAACGAAAGGCAAAAAGCAGAGTCAAAATATTTACCGGAATTAGAGGACGGTTGGACGTATACATCTTATGGTGACTTCTGGAACCTTTCGTTCCACTCTTTCCTTGATTAAATATTGCATAAGGATCTTATAGTGCTTTGCCGGAATCCGGCTCGAACTTACCAGAATCTTGTCCTTCTTGTCGCTGGTGATCTGGTACATGAGGCGATCCCCATGGTGCCGGAGAGGCTGAATCCGGCGCTCCAACCAGCAGTGGATCAAGTTGGATCCACGAAGGCCCTCATGCTTCATCAGAAACTCAATCCGCCTTTTGGCGAGGATCAAGATATCCGAAAGCTCTGACGCCTCAGCGTCCCATGACCTCTAGTGGGGAGCGGCTCCGTCGGTGAACGCCGGAAGACCTTCCACCTTTTCAGGAGCCGGAATATCCTTGTGATAAAAGAAGGTTTTGGCCCAGCGTTTGACGCATTCACTAGCATTAATCCTAGGATAGACTCGGTTTCTCCTAAGGACTAGGCTAAGGGTGCCGGTGGTGTAAGGAACATTGGTGCTAATGGAGTTCTTCCTAGTACCATAGTAGTACCGGAAAAGGGTGAAACTTTGCCTAATGCCAAGAAACCCCTCGCATAGAGCTGCATGAGTACTAAGCTCGAGCAGAGAGTTGGGAGGGAGGTTATGAAGTTGCACACCATAGTAGTTTAGGACCTCGATGACGAAGTTCGACGGTGGCAGGCTGAGCCCATGGTCGACATGCGTTCCAAATAGCACCCTCTCGCTGTCGCGCGGGTTGGGAACGGCGTGCCCTGAGGCGCTCCACCACGCGTCGGTGATGACGAATCCTTCGTCCTCCATGACCTAGAGCTTGGTGTTGTCCATGACACTAGGAACCCAGAGGACCCGCATATTCTTCTCATCCGCCGCCGACGAACCCGCCGCTGCTCCTGAGGTCGAGGCAGATGCCATTGATCTTGGAGGAAAAGGACTGGTGGGGAGAGAGGTTTTTCTTGAGATGAGCACATGGGAACGAATGCTGAGCACTCGAGGAGTACGAGGAGGCAATGAATGAACCGATGGAGAGATAGATCTGAGAGAAAGGGTTTTCTCCTCTCTTTTATTTGTCTCCGTGTCAAGATTCGTGCGTTAATACGCATGATTAGCGCCACGCGTATAGAAGAGAGCGAGGTAGCTTCCTCGCGACTCTTCCGCCCCCTCGATTTTCGCGTAGGCATTGAAACGGTGTTCTATTCCGTAAGAAGCAGACCCACCAACGGTCGTGTTGATAGGACTCCTGTCAGTGACAAGACCTGGTCTGAAAAGTTGTCAGTCCGCACGCCGCTGAAAAATCCGGCTTATGTTTCAAACTGAGCAAGGAAAAGACTAAAGTCAGAACAAAACATATCCGACTTAACTAACTCGGAATCCTACATTACTGGAAGAAGTTTTCGGGAACCCTTCCACATTCTCAAGACAAAGAAACCATCAAGCTAGACGATTAATCCGACTTTGGATCTTGGAGACTTCCGGGGGCTACTGTTGGGGATATACTTTTTGGGTATACCCACAGGACTCACTGACCAAGGTGGCCCACCAACGGGTTAGAGCTTTTCTTCACGGGCGGCCCAGTGAGAGAAAGTTGAGGAGCCAGTTCCGGGTACGACAAGGCTCGAAAAAGTTACCGACTTAGGCCTGTAGTATTACTTGTAGTCCAAGCTGTATCTAGTTAACGACTATATAAACCGGCCCTATGGGATCATTTAGGGCACAACACCAACAACCGCAACACAATCAACTCGCACAGGATAACCTCTCTTTTAATCCATTGTAACATTCGGCTTATGCCGATATATTACAGGGTTGCTAGCTGGAGTAGGATCTGATCACGCAGTCGGATCTGAACCTGGGTAAACTTGTGCTCACCACTCTTGGAACATCCGACGTCTCACACCCCATCTTTCCAACGCCACTAGGACCCCCTATGGCGTACTTGTTGACAATCCGACGACAGAAATATCTTCCTTTCGCTGAGTTCTCCTACAACAACAGTTTTCAATCTAGTTTGGGTATGGAACCTTTCCAATTCCTATCTAGGAGAACATGTCGAACACCGCTGAACTGGACAGAAACCGGCGGAAGACAATTCTTTGGTCCGGACATGATCCAAGAAGCAGAAGATCAAGTTCGCATAATTCGTGAGCGTCTGAAGGCTGCTCAATCTCGTTAGAAGACCAACTATGATCATTATGAAGTTGGTGATCAAGTTTACCTCCGTGTCACCCCTCTGAAGGTTGTCCATCGATTCGACATCAAAGGCAAATTGGCTCTTCACTAGGTTTGTCCCTTTCGCATTCTCTCCAAGCGGGGTGAGCTTTCCTACCAATTGGATATACCTTCAACCTTCCCAGAGGTTCATGATTTCTTTCATGTGTCTCAACTCAATGTTGCTTCAAAGATCCCATCCATGGTGTCTACCATGAAACTTTGGATCTCCAAGATGATCTAACCTACCGAGAGTACCATGTTCATATTCTTGATGAAACTGAGCGCAAGACTCGTCGTCAAACCATGAAGTTCTTGAAAGTTCAATGGTCTCATCACACTGAGTCAGGAGCAACCTGGGAACGCGGAGATCGTCTTCGATCTTAGTACCCTTCCTTATTTTATAAAACCTAGGAATCTCGGGTCAAGATTCTTGTAAGTAGGGTAGAGCTATAACATACCAACCTTTTGTGTAATATTAATAAATACATGGTTGAGCATTACATACATGCATTACACTTGCACCTTGGTTTAATCAAATAAAAACAAAACCCTAAACTCTCCCTCTCAAAACCATTCAAATGGTTTTTGTATTTTGAAAACTACCCAAATGAGTGGATCCGAAATTGAATAAAGGGTCCCACAATATCTCTATAGTTTTATAAAAGTCTCTGGTAATTTTGAAATATTCAAAACAGAATACAAATGAAATACAAAAGAGGAAAACACAAAACAAAAAAAAAAGGTTTCTAGAAATAAAAGTATAACCCTACTGGGCCACAGCCTAGCTTCTCTCTTCTCTCTCTCTCTGCTGCTTGCGCATGCAGCTTATAGCCCGAGCTGGCCCATGGGAAGCCAAAGGCCGGCCCATACCTCTTCGCTTGTGTTTGTCGTCTTCATCCCCATGTTGCGCGTCGCGCGCCAGGATTCGTGTCGCCGCCCGCCGTTTTCTATAAGATCCTCGCCGACGCGTGGAGAAGCCCTACACGCTAGTTCCCCCTCTCTCTTATCCATTTGCCATGGAAGATTAACCCTAGCTCGCAGTCGCCGTCGTTCTCGCCGTCTCGGGCCACCCGAGCCCAAGCCAATGCCACTGTCAAACTCCCCATGCTCAACTCTCTCTTCCTAGCCCCGCCGCTCGTCGTCGTCTATCCCTACCGCTTTGGAGCTCGCCTCGCCTCACCGTCAAGCCCGTCGCTCTCACAATGAGCTTCTCAACCGCGTGGTGCCCTCCGTTTCCTCCCTCTGCCCTGTGTCGTCCTCCCCGCACGAGCTTGTCGCTGCTGCCGCTAGAGCTCGTCGGAGACGACGCTCCGATGACCATTGGGGGCGGCGCCACCAACAATGGCCTCCCCATCGTCTTCTCTCCCCAAAGCGCCCACTCGCACGGGATCGACAGATCGGTGCTCGACCTGAGAGCATGGCCATTAATGACGACATGCTGGTCTCAACCTAAAGCAATAAATCTTTTCTTTTATTTAAATTTTTTGTAATTATTTTCTAGAATTATTATTAATCCCTGTGGGCCCTACCTATAAGATATTTAATCTTTTTCATAAATGTTTTCTGAAATTGTTAAACTTATGACTTGAGGTCCCAAATTGGAAAATAATCTAAATATTCCAAAAATGATTTAAAATGAATTAAAAAAGGACAAATTCATAACTAATTCATTTTAAATAAGAAAAATACAAATAATATATCAAAATATTCAGAAAAATGAGCTCTATTATTTAAACATGTAAGCATTCATATTCTGTTTTGAATATTTTCAAAATTACCAGAGACTTTTATAAAACTATAGAGATATTGAAAGGGTCCCACAATAACTTATTTAGACGAAAACCGACACCCCCTAAGTACCATGGGTTCGATGTTTTGCCTAGCTAGGGCATTCCGGAATCCATTTAAATCGATGATGCATCTAGGGCTACTTTATTACATGTAATCTCTCATATCATACATATTGTATGAGCATTGCACATGCCATGTGTTGAATGTTGATTTTCTTTTCCGATGATTGGTTCTTCGCGAATAGGAACCGAACTCGAGGCTGAAGTCAATGCCACTGAAGAGCAGTATCAGTCCAACGACGGACAAGGAAAGTGAAGCCGCACTCATACATATGAATCCTATGTTCATAAAAGTATTTCATTCTCCCCATATGCATGCGATTCAATAGTCATTTATCAGTAGATATAGTACTCCTATCTGATCCATGTTTGCCTTTGTGAACTATAATACCCAATCCACTGCTCATAGCATAACTAGGGTTTTTCTTACGAGCATCGCTAGTAACACAATTCAGTCGAGCTTAGCCATGCTTAGTGTAACATCCCAAAAATACTAAACTTGGATCATCAAACTCTAATCATCAAAATTAGGGTTAACAAAAACTTTTATAAATAAAAATATGAAAGCATGCATTTGTGTATGCATCCCATTTTGAATTCTTTTGAATTGCCTTGTTTATGTGTTTCTTTACTTGTAAAATGATTCTTAGGTGAAATAAACATCATCTAAACAATCCCCACACTTTTCCCAAAGACAAATAAATCAAAATAAGCCAAATGGAGTGAATGGTCATTTTGCCTAATTTAACTCCCATGCCTACTTTGGCTGCCCCAAACTTTCAGAACTTAACATAAACTTGTTTGGATCTTTACACCCCTTGATAGTACTCATAACAAAGTATCAAGACCCACCTTGTGATCATCCAGAAACTTTCAAATGCATAGTTTAAATGACAATTCAAAATTGAAACTTTATCATATGGGAAGATCCCACTTTTTCAAAAACCACTCAAACAAGCTCAACTTTCAAAACCCAAGCATCTGCAGACTCACTAGCACCAACCTAGCACACCCACCAAAAATCTTTTCAAAATTCAAAACTTGAATTCTTGCGGCCATTTCATCAAACACCTTGCAGATACAAATCAAACAAAATCCAAACACTATTGTGAGCAGTGATTCTTGCCTAACTTGTTCCCTCTCTGGATACAACTAGGCTTTAGTAGATCATCTAGCTCAATTACAAACCTCTAGCATCACTGCAAGCTTGGTAATGTCATCAATGGAGAGCAGGCCGAGTGCACCCTTGTCACCCCCATGTCGACAGCAAGCTCGGAGAAGAAACAAGCCTAGCAAACATGTCTGGGAGCAAGCCAACACCCCACCGCCACTCCCTGTCCAGCGCTCGAACGTTGCCAACCCCTGGACCACACGCATGGACCATGCCAAGCTCGCTAGCAACCATGTCGAGAGCGCGCCCCGTGCGCCACGCTCGACCGACGCCCACAGACCGCGCGCCGCCCTCGCCGCGTGCATACGTGATCACCACCGTCCTAGCAACCCCGTAGACACGCTCGTTCGCCGCCGTGTGGACCACGCACGCCATGCGCATTAAAAACCTCCGTCGGGCACGCGCAGAGCACCTCCGCTTTCCGACCAAACCGCACCGCCCCACGTCTCGCTACCACGTCGTTGAGCATCACCAGGGAGCACCGCACCGCCCCCTACCGTCGCCCATGCCGACAGCCCTCTGTGCCGTCGACCACGAGGAGCTCACCTTGCGCCCCGTCGGTCCCCTCTCGCCACTATAAATAGAGGCCACCCCCAGCCGAATTGAGCACACCATCTCACTCCCCTCTCCTCACTGATCGTTCCACCCCGTTCCCGAAGCAAGGCGAGCAGCACTTCGCCGGAATTTCACCGGAGCCCACCGCCTCTGGAGAAGAAGGGAGCCAGCGATTGGAGCCGCCCCAGGAGAAGCTGCCAGTACCAGGAGGTTCGCCGTCGTCGACTTCGTCGTTTGCCCGCCTCGCCGACCCTCGCCTGGGCCCCGGTGAGCCCCTGACGACCCCCACCTGCCGCGTTAGGTTTTTGTCTCGTCGTCGTTGCCCAACATCGACGATGACCCTCAGTCGTTAGATTAGAACAAGATCTCACGGCTCACATCGCCCCATACCGCTTCGCACCCCCTCGTCTCACTGACGCGTGGGGATAGCAACTTAACCAACCCGCGTAAGCGTTGTGCTTAGCAGGCCAGCCCAGTATCGTTTCCCGCGCAGCCCAGTTATTTGAAATTAACCTTTTCCATTTTATTTCAAACACACTTCTGCACCTAGATTCAAAAATCATCCAAGATCTATTCAGTGAACCAAATTGAATGAAACCAATTTTGTTAGAAAGGTCTAGAAATTCTGAATCCAAGCCCATTGGATTCAAGTCATTTGGATCTGTAGATCATCCTTGGTAAAAATAACAAGGCAGAAGCCTTTCTGCATTCAAACATTTTTCAAATTTAAACCATGATAGCTTTTGAGTTGATTCCAACTCTCAAAAATCACATTTAACCATACCTTTCAGAATATATAAAAATATATAGGTTTACTTACATAAATAATGACCAAGTAGTAAAAGAATGCCACATAGGCATTTCTAGTCACTTTATTTAATTAAAATAAAAGGTTAAACCTTATTAAATTGTGACACCACTTTAAATCACATTCCCATGTACTGAAATATGTGGTGATGACATGTGTCAACATGATCCCATGTTTGGTTTGGAGAATATTAAATCCTAAGTAGTTTTTCAATGAGTAGAAATTACTTTTCTAAAAATAAAAGGAATTAAACCAAGCCTTAATCATCTAATGTTAGAGATGATGCTAGATCATCTATAGGACCCCTTTTGTGTGATGATTGCAAGTAGTTAAGTATTGTTTGGTGATTGTGTACCTCGTATTTATTTATAGACGCTAGTACCGACCAAGGATACGAGAAGGAGGATACTACGAAGAAGAAGCCAAGGAGAACTTCAACCACTGCTCTGCTCAAGGCAAGCTATTAACCTGGCAAGATAACACTTGCAAAATACTATACCCATTCAAGCAAATACTTGCTTGTTACCATGCCAACTATATGCCTTAAGCATATGTGATCATACCCACTTGATACCCCCTCCTAGTTTTATTCGCAAGCTTTCTATTTTATTTCTTTATAAAAGCTACTTACTTAGAGTTTACTTAATTGAATTGTAAATTCTAGAAAGATAATTGAAGGTTGCATAAAGAGCATAAAATTTGGCCTAAGCTAGATAATCTTTATGTCATCCTAAGGCATGAGATTGAACTTAGTTAAAACTCCACTTATTTACCACCCCTCATTAGTACTTACCCCCACTTGTAGATGCTAGTGCTAAGCATAAATCCTGATCAAATTTAGATGGGAATACTTGGTGAAAAATGGTTATGAAAACCTTGGAATGATGGATCATTCAATTGAAATGTTTTGGACATGTGTTTCCGAACACCAGATGATTTATGGTGATGAAAATGTTGAGGCATGAGCCTTAGCCCTTTATAAAACTGATGATTGTCTGAATGCGGTACCGTTCCAATTTTGCCGTACAACCACAATACCCGAGAATTGGGTAGGGCTTGACTGGAAACTTATATACCTTAGTATTAGTTCCCTCACGGCCAAGGTCTGAGCTGAGGATACCTTGTGAAGATTGTCCACCTGTGCAGTACCCAAGATGACAGTTGGTCCTGGTTGGGAGGCCAAACTCACAGGAGAGGTGCTTATGCTAGGGCGTGTAATTGAAAGGTTAGGATTGATTATCCGCATACTGAGTATGGTGAATTCAGGATTTGTTCCTGACGGATGTATCGAATGTTGTGGTGAAAGTGTACAATCTCTGCAGAGTGTCAAACTATTAGAATAGCCGCGTCCGTGGTTATGGATAGTTGGAGTGGCCATACTGTTCCCCCGTCAGATGTTTTCAAAATAACTTGTGAAATGAATTGAGACTTTGACTTGAGCACAACAGGGTTGTGATATGAAATACAAATTCCCACTTAGGGTTATAAAACTTTAACTAGCATACTTTGCTTCTGAACTTAGTAGAGGTAAATCTGGCTTTTTGCAAAACAACCCTAGAGCCTAGTGTCCTATTAAAAAAAACCCTTCACTTGTTAGTATTAGTTTGCGAGTACTTAAAGAGTACTCATGGCTTTGTCCTTGGCTATTCCCATGGCCAGACTATGAAGAGGAGTACCTGGAGGATGGACCCCAGGAAGGTTACGACAACTAGGATCATCTCCCATCGTCAGCATTGCCTGTGACCCCGAAGATGGAGCTTTGCCTACGCTACCGTTATTATTACGTATTCCGCTACTTGTGTTGTATTAAGACTGGATCATGAGATCCTTATTTGTATAGGACCTTATGTATGGTTTGTAATGGATGATGTACTGTGGTATCCAATTCTGTTATGTCTCGCAAAAATGGTAATCCTGGGATTGCGATGTATGGCATAACAGGCATCTGGGATTAAAAATCCGGGTGTTGACAAGTTGGTATCAGAGCCATCGTGACCATAGGAGACCCTAGTTAGACTGGATGTTTGAATCAAAAACTTAGTTTCAAAACCAAAAGAAACAAATATTTACAAAAACTTATTCCCATTCTTATCACTTACTTCTTTCATGAAAATTCATGTTCCTCAAAAACTCTTGCAAAATACATAAAAATTTGACACACTATATCACTCTACTAACTTACTCATCTTATATTATTTTAGATGGACGTGAAGTACAACAAGTTTTACCAATTGGGAAATGGTGGAGACCTTATCTTTGAGAGGGATTTGGACTAGCTTTCAGAACTTTTGGAGCGTCCTCACCCAAAGTTCTTCGGAGCTCAGCTCAATGATCAAGGAGGAGAAGATCTGCAGTGGCTAATTGTTTCAAGTCTCCGAGGAAAGATTGAACCCCCCACTGCTGAGGGAATTCAGTTTACCTTAAGAGAGAACAACTGGCTCGATGGACTTGCCAGGGCCATGCAGGAAGCTCTTGCCCGTCTGTGTGGGAAGAGTATCAACCAGATCAAGGGTACTTGCTTTGAGTTTAGCCCAAGGCATGATGCTAATGGATAACCCTTGGAATCCCCATACCACCACGAGTTGAAGACCCAATTGGACCACCTTAGCTTCATGATGTACGATCATCGGCAGGAGTTGGATAATTGCCGTGACTACTCCAACCACAAGTCCGCCATCATCAAGACGAAGGATCAGACCATCGCCATGCTAGCAAAGGATCGCAAGTCTCGCCGTCGTCAGCTATACAAGAAGGAGCGCATCATTGCCCTTCTTCGCCACCGTATCTCGTCTTTGGAGGAGACCATCCACGAGAGAGATATGCAGTTGGAGGAAAGGGAGAATGCCAGAGAGGATCTTCGTGGAGACCCCTGCTCCTATCTTAGTGATGATGATGATTTCCTGGAAGATCAGGCTATGGATTTCTTCACCGATGAGGATGATTACGCCTTCATCGATGACGACGAGGATGATGAGGATGACTACTACACCGACTCCGAGGAGTAGTAGCACTTGAGCACTAGGGTAGTGAGTAGTATTCGGTCCCACTGTATCGTAGTTTCCAGAATGGTTCTTAAAACCATCTGTTTCTCTTTGTTGTGGTGTGTGTTGTACCATGTGCTATGAATGAATGAATGAATGAAAAGCAAGTTGCTAGAAAAATCTGAGTCAAACTTTAAAAACTTCTCAAAGTCCCAGAACCTTAGAAATTTCCCTCTTTTCTCATGATCTATCTCAATCTTCAGATGCCACGTGGAGGAAGTGGTTCATCCCCGGACCGTGAAGCTGAAAGATCCGGACGTCAAGACAACTTAGCCACCCTTCAATAGATAGCCCAGCTAGCCCACAACAATCAAGGCCACGGAAATCAGGACAACCATGGATCTAAGCTCAAGAATTTCCAGAACACCAACCCACCTGTTTTCACTAAGTCGGAAGAGCCCTTAGACGCTGATGATTGGCTACAAACCATGGAAAATAACCTAGAAGTCACCGGAGTGGAAGATAACGAGAAAGTTTTGTTCGCCACCCACTATCTAGCCGGAGATGCCAGAGCATGGTGGAACAGTGTTCGTGCAATGACCGGAGGCCAGATGATAACCTGGGAGGAATTCAAGGTCAAGTTCAGCAGAACCCATGTACCACCGGGTTTAACCAAGAGGATGAGAGACGAGTTCAGAGAACTGGAGCAAGGAAGGATGATTGTAGTCGAATACCGTGACAAATTCCTGTCATTAGCTAGGTATGATCATGATGAGATCGACACCGAAGCCAAGAAGAAAGAAATATTCTTGAATGGTCTGCATGATGAGATGCAGACTGTGTTAGTCAATATCCCCTTTGCCGATATTGAAGCCCTGGTCAACTCTGCCATCCAAATGGAAGGAAAGATCAACCAAGCCAATGAGAACCGCAAGCGTCGCATGATGCACCAGCCAGGAACCCATCAGACCCCAAAGTATCGCCCTAACCTATCTCCAGGATTTGCCCCAAGAACCAACAGACCACCGATGAACCGTCCAACCTATCCCAACCGTGAAACCCAAGGCTCGGAGGAAATCACAAAAACCCCGGGAACTCTAGCAATTTCAACCGTGCCCCACCCAAGTGCAACAACAATGCTACCACCAACCCCAACACTGCCCCGAGGACTGGAAGCAATGATGTGCCTGTAGCAGCAAAGGACAAGTCGCAGGTAACTTGTTATGACTGTGGAAATAAGGGACACTACTCCAACGAGTGCCCCAACAAGAAGAATGCCACAGCCCCCAATGCAAATGCCCCAGCTCAGCAGCAGCGTCGTGTTCAGCCAGGAAGAAGGTTTGCCCCAGGGAATTCGCTCAACCGCAACGGCCGTCTTTTTCTCATGCATGCTGAAGAAGCCCAGGAAGCGCCAGACGTCGTGCTGGGTATGTTTTCTGTTAATTCAGTACTTGCAAGAGTGTTGTTTGATTCTGGTGCATCGCACTCATTAGTCCCCCAAGAATTTGCATGCACTAGTGAAATTCAACCAACCAAACCGAAGCATGTTATGATCGTCCAAATTCCCGGTTCAACCACCAAGGCTAGGCAAATTTGCAAAGTCGTCCCTATCCGCATACATGGCATAGATTTTTATGCTAATATGATAGTACTCGGAACTAAAGGTTTGGAAGTAGTACTAGGAATGGATTGGATGTCCAAACATAAAGGATTTGTTTGACTGTGCCAAGAAAGCCATCACCATGACCAGTACAGCTGGAATATCAGTCGAGCATATATCTGAAACCTTACCTCGCCAATTCAAATGCAACAAGAGTATATCCCAACCTACCATTGACCAATTCTGGATAGTCTGTGAATACCCCGATGTATTAACAGATGTTTTGCCCGGTATGCCCCCAGATCGGTATATCGAGTTTATCATCGAACTAATCCCCGGAACAGGACCCATAGCCCAGAGACCATATAGTATGAACCCGTCTGAACTGGCAGAAGTGAAAAAGCAACTGGATTCAATGTTGGAAATTGGATTGATTCAACCAAGTGCGTCACCTTGGAGATCACCTGTGTTGTTTGTGGACAAGAAGGATGGAGGTAACCGTTTGTGTACGGATTATCGGAAGTTGAATGATGTCACCATCAAAAACAAGTATCCCTTGCCCAAGATAGAAGATTTGTTTGATCAGTTGACTGGTGCAAAAGTGTTTTCTAAGATTGATCTTAGGACTGGCTATCATCAACTCAAGATTCGTGCAGAAGATATTCCCAAGACTGCCTTTACCACCCGATATGGATTGTACGAGTATACAATCATGTCTTTTGGATTAACCAATGCCCCCGCTTATTTCATGAATCTCATGAATAAGATTTTTATGGACTTCCTGAATAAATTTGTCGTTGTTTTCATCGATGACATCCTAATTTATTCCAAATCAGAAGAAGAACATGAGCTACACCTAAGGACCATTCTTGTAACCCTTAGAGATCATCAGCTGTATGCCCAGTTTAGCAAATGTGAATTCTGGTTAAAGGAGGTAGGATTCCTCGGTCACATTGTATCAGTCGGAGGAATTGTCGTTGACCCTGCCAAAGTGAAAGATGTCGAAGATTGGCAAGCCCCAACCACTCAAACCCAAGTTCGTGCATTTCTCGGATTGGCGGGATACTACTGCAAGTTCGTAGAAGGATTCTCGAGTATCGCCAGACCCATGACCCAATTGCTGAAGAAGGACAAGAAGTTTGAATGGACCGACAAATGTGAAGCTAGTTTTTAAGAACTCAAGAGGAGATTGATTTCAGCCCCAATCTTAATCATGCCGGATATCACGAAGCCCTTCGATGTGTATTGTGATGCATCCAAGATTGGTCTCGGATGTGTGCTAATGCAAGAAGGCAAAGTTATATCTTATCTATCTCGACAATTAAAAAACATGAGCAAAATTACCCAACCCATGACCTCGAACTCGCAGCCGTAGTTCTAGCCCTAAAGACATGGAGGCACTACCTGATGGGAAACCGTTGTGAGATTTATTCAGATCACAAGAGCCTGAAGTATATATTCATTCAGAAGGAGCTGAATATGAGGCAGAGAAGATGGATTGAGCTAATCAAGGATTACGATCTAGACATTCACTATCACCCTGGTAAAGCCAATGTGGTAGCAGATTGCCGTGCCGCTTGAACTCCATGATTTTGAAGGAGCAACCAAGTTTGCACAAAGAGATGGAAGATTTTTGAATGGAATTAGTGAGTAAAGGATTTTTGGCTAGCATAGAACTTCAACCCACTTTGATCAGCCAGATCAAAGAGGTGCAGAAAGGAAATGCTAGTATTGACGGAATCAAGCGTCTTATCGGTACAGGCAAAGTACCTGGATTCACCGAAGACGAAGAAGGAGTTCTGTGGTACAAAGGACGCCTTTGTGTACCAACAGATTCTGAGTTGAAAGAAGTTATTCTCAAGGAAGCTCATGATACTCTTTATTCTATCCACCCCGGAGGAACGAAGATGTATCAAGATTTGAAAGAGAAATTTTGGTGGCATAAGATGAAGAGAGAAATCGGAAGCTATATCGCCAAGTGTGATATATGTCAGCGAGTCAAGGCCGGACATCAAAGACCCGCAGGATTGTTGCAACCATTGCAGATTCCGGAATGTAAACGGGATTCCGTTCGAATGGACTTTATCACCGGATTGCCTACTTCTAGTAGGGGAAGTGACTCTATCTGGGTCATAGTGGACAGATTGTCCAAAGTCGCCCATTTCTTACCCGTCAAGACCACATATCACAGTTCGAAGCTAGCGGAGTTATACATCGCTAGAATCATCAGTTTGCACGGAGTCCCCAAGAACATCGTATCGGATCGAGGAACTCAGTTTACCTCGAGATTCTGGAAGAAAGTCCAAGAAGGTTTAGGAACCCGACTAGATTTTAGTACCGCTTATCACCCTCAGACCGACGGACAAATGGAGCGAGTAAACCAAATACTCGAAGATATGCTGAGAGCATGTGTGTTGGAATATGGATCCAAGTGGGAAGACTGTCTGCCGTTTGCAGAATTTTCATACAACAACAGTTATCAAGCCAGTTTGCAAATGGCCCCATTTGAATTCATGTACGGAAGGAAGTGTCGCACCCCTTTGAACTGGTCGGAAGTAGGAGAGTCAGATTTTTGGACCTGACATCCTACGAGAAGCAGAAGAGAAGTTTCACAAGATTCGTGAGCACCTCAAGACCGCCCAGTCCAGACAGAAGAGTTACGCCGACAAGAGACGTCGAGACCTCACTTTCAACACATGAGATTTTGTATATCTAAAGGTGTCGCCATTGAAGGGAATGTAGCGTTTCCAACTCAAAGGAAAGTTAGCCCCCAGATATATCGGACCTTTCAAAATTCTGAACCATCAAGGAGAAGTGTCGTATTAATTGGAACTACCCGAAGAGATGTCAGCTGTGCATAATGTGTTCCATATCTCATTACTTCGCAAGTGTCTCGAAGTCCCAGAGAAGACCGAAGTGTTCAAGAATATCGATCACCAGACCATAGAGATCAACGATGACCTGACCTATCCCGAAGTACCCATCCGTATTTTGGAAGAATCTTTCCGAACTACCCGAACCTAAAGCATCAAGTTTCTCAAGATTCAGTGGAGCAACCACACAGAAGAGGAAGCTACCTGGGAGCGCGAAGGTCACATCAGGACGGAGTTTCCCGATCTCTTCAAATCCTAGGTAATCTTTTTCGTCCTTTTTCAAATCTCAGGACGAGATTTTGTTTAAGTGGGGAAGGTTTGTAACATCCCAAAAATACTAAACTTGGATCATCAAACTCTAATAATCAAAATTAGGGTTAACAAAAACTTTTCTAAATAAAAATATGAAAGCATGCATGTGTGTATGCATCCCATTGTGAATTCTTTTGAATTGCCTTGTTTATGTGTTTCTTTACTTGTAAAATGATTCTTAGGTGAAATAAACATCATCTAAACAATCCCCACACTTTTCCCAAAGACAAATAAATCAAAATAAGCCAAATTGAGTGAATGGTCATTTTGCCTAATTTAACTCCCATGCCAACTTTGGCTGCCCCAAACTTTCAGAACTTAACAAAAACTTTTTTGGATCTTTACACCCCTTGATAGTACTCATAAAAAAGTATCAAGGACCACCTTGTGATCATCTAGAAACTTTCAAATGCATAGTTTAAATGACAATTCAAAATTGAATCTTTATCATATGGGAAGATCCCACTTTTCAAAAACCACTCAAACAAGCTCAACTTTCAAAACCCAAGCATCTGCAGACTCACGAGCACCAACCTAGCACACCCACCAAAAATCTTTTAAAAATTCAAAACTTGAATTCTTGCGGCCATTTCATCAAACACCTTGCAGATACAAATATAAAAAAATCCAAACACTATTGTGAGCAGTGATTCTTTCCTAACTTGTTCCCTCTCTGGATACAACTAGGATTTAGTAGATCATCTAGCTCAATTGCAAACCTCTAGGATCACTGTAAGCTTGGAAATGTCACCAATGGAGAGCAGGCCGAGTGCACCCTTGTCACCCCGATGTCGACACCAAGCTAGGAGAAGAAACAAGCCTAGCAAACATGTCTGCGAGCAAGCCAACACCCCACTGTCAGTCCCTGTCCAGCGCTCGAACGTTGCCAACCCCTGGACCGCACGCACGGACCATGCCAAACTCGCCAGCAACCATGCCGAGAGCGCGCCCCATGCGCCACGCTCGACAGACGCCCACAGACCGCACGCCGCCCTCGCCGCGTGCATACGTGATCACCACCGTCCCATCAACCCCGCAGACACGCTCGTTCGCCGCTGCGCGGACCACGCACGCTGTGCGCATTAAAAACCTCCGCCAGGCACGCGCAGAGCACTTCCGCGTTCCGATCAAACCGCACCACCCCACGCCTCGCCAGCACGTCGTTGAGAATCACCAGGGAGCACCGAACCGCCCCTACCGTTGCCCACGTCAATAGCCCTTTGTGCCGTCGACCACGATGAGCTCACCTTGCGCCCCGTCGGTCCCCTCTCGCCACTATAAATAGAGGCCACCACCAGCCGAATTGAGCACACCATCTCACTCCCCTCTCCTCACTGATCGTTCCACCCTGTTCCCGAAGCAAGGCGAGCAACACTTCGTCGGAATTTCACCGGATTCGGCCGCCTCTGGAGAAGAAGGGAGCCATCGATTGGAGCTTCCCCAGGAGAAGCTGCTGGTACCAGGAGGTTCGCCGTCGTCGACTTTGTCGTTCGTCCGCCTCGCCGACCCTCGCCTAAGCCCCGGTGAGCCCCCGACGACCCCCACCTGAGCCGTTAGATTAGAACAAGATCCCACGGCTCACATCGCCCCATACCGCTTCGCACCCCCTCGTCTCACTGACGCATGGGGACAGCGACTTAACCAGCCCGCGTAAGCGCTGTGCTTAGCAGGCCCGCCGAGTATCGTTTCCCGCGCAGCCCGGTCATTTGAATTAACCTTTTCCATTTTATTTCAAACACACTTCTGCACCTAGATTCAAAAATCAACCTAGATCGATTCAGTGAACCAAATTGAATGAAACCAATTTTGTTAGAAAGGTCTGGAAATGCTGAATCCAAGCCCGTTGGATTCAAGTCATTTGGATCTGTAGATCATCCTTGGTAAAAAATAACAAGGCAGAAGCCTTTCTGCATTCAAACATTTTTCAAATTTAAACCATGATAGCTTTTGAGTTGATTCCAACTCTCAAAAATCACATTTAACCATACCTTTCAGAATATATAAAAATATATAGGTTTACTTACATAAATAATGACCAAGTAGTAAAAGAATGCCACATAGGCATTTCTAGTCACTTTATTTAATTAAAATAAAAGGTTAAACCTTATTAAATTGTGACACCACTTTAAATCGCATTCCCATGTACTGAAATATGTGGTGATGACATGTGTCAACATGATCCCATGTTTGGTTTGGAGAATATTAAATCCTAAGTAGTTTTTCAATGAGTAGAAATTACTTTTCTAAAAATAAAAGGAATTAAACCAAGCCTTAATCATCTAATGTTAGAGATGATGCTAGATCATCTATAGGACCCCTTTTGTGTGATGATTGCAAGTAGTTAAGTATTGTTTGGTGATTGTGTACCTTGTATTTATTTATAGACGCTAGTACCGACCAAGGATACGAGGAGGAAGGAGGATACTACGAAGAAGAAGCCGAGGAGAACTTCAACCACTGCTCTGCTCAAGGCAAGCTATTAACATGGCAAGATAACACTTGCAAAATACTATACCCATTCAAGCAAATACTTGCTTGTTACCATGCCAACTATATGCCTTAAGCATATGTGATCATACCCACTTGATACCCCCTCCTAGTTTTATTCGCAAGCTTTCTATTTTATTTCTTTATAAAAGCTACTTATTTCTAGAAAGATAATTGAAGGTTGCATAAAGAGCATAAAATTTGGCCTAAGCTAGATAATCTTTATGTCATCCTAAGGCATGAGATTGAACTTAGTTAAAACTCCACTTATTTACCACCCCTCATTAGTACTTACCCCCACTTGTAGATGCTAGTGCTAAGCATAAATCCTGATCAAATTTAGATGGGAATACTTGGTGAAAAATGGTTATGAAAACCTTGGAATGATGGATCATTCAATTGAAATGTTTTGGACATGTGTTTCCGAACACCAGATGATTTATGGTGATGAAAATGTTGAGGCATGAGCCTTAGCCCTTTATAAAACTGATGATTGTCTGAATGCGGTACCGTTCCAATTTTGCCGTACAACCACAATACCCGAGAATTGGGTAGGGCTTGACTGGAAACTTATATACCTTAGTATTAGTTCCCTCACGGCCAAGGTCTGAGCTGAGGATACCTTGTGAAGATTGTCCACCTGTGCAGTACCCAAGATGACAGTTGGTCCTGGTTGGGAGGCCAAACTCACAGGAGAGGTGCTTATGCTAGGGCGTGTAATTGAAAGGTTAGGATTGATTATCCGCATACTGAGTATGGTGAATTCAGGATTTGTTCCTGACGGATGTATCGAATGTTGTGGTGAAAGTGTACAATCTCTGCAGAGTGTCAAACTATTCGAATAGCCGCGTCCGTGGTTATGGATAGTTGGAGTGGCCATACTGTTCCCCCGTCAGATGTTTTCAAAATAACTTGTGAAATGAATTGAGACTTTGACTTGAGCACAACAGGGTTGTGATATGAAATACAAATTCCCACTTAGGGTTATAAAACTTTAACTAGCATACTTTGCTTCTGAACTTAGTAGAGGTAAATCTGGCTTTTTGCAAAACAACCCTAGAGCCTAGTGTCCTATTAAAAAAAACCCTTCACTTGTTAGTATTAGTTTGCGAGTACTTAAAGAGTACTCATGGCTTTGTCCTTGGCTATTCCCATGGCCAGACTATGAAGAGGAGTACCTGGAGGATGGACCCCAGGAAGGTTACGACAACTAGGATCATCTCCCATCGTCAGCATTGCCTGTGACCCCGAAGATGGAGCTTTGCCTACGCTACCGTTATTATTACGTATTCCGCTGCTTGTGTTGTATTAAGACTGGATCATGAGATCCTTATTTGTATAGGACCTTATGTATGGTTTGTAATGGATGATGTACTGTGGTATCCAATTCTGTTATGTCTCGCAAAAATGGTAATCCTGGGATTGCAATGTATGGCATAACAGGCATCTGGGATTAAAAATCCGGGTGTTGACACTTAGTGGTCCAAGAACGATCATCCAAATGATGCATCGGAGTTGCGAAAGAACCTAGTATGATAGGATGTTGATATGATTAAATTTGGATAATAAACATGCTAAGGCAGGTATGGGAGGCCACGTTGGGTGTGGTTTTTATAGTCCCATGCTAGCCACCCTTAGGAACTGAGTTCTCGCGTCTTGAAATAAGATGAGCGTACAACCACACAGGGGCCTGGAAATCCCCTCGACTCACTAACTTGCCTAGTAGATTACATGAGTCACATAGTTCGGGCTTTCCATTGGACATACGCATTTTGGTTGTTCTTGAATGGAGGTGCATTCATAGTAGGTAGGTAAGCGTGGCCAGGAACAAGAGAGGCATGGCCTCCATAATTTTGAACCCTGCGCACATCGCTAGAGACCAGCTTTGGGACTCGACCCGTTACGGTGGCATCTCCTTAGTGCATGACTCATGGTCTCGGCGAAAGAAAGGTAAAGGTCGTGGTCAACCACTCTCTGCTGGCCTTCCAAGGAAGAGGGGTAATAATTTGGCATTAAGAATCGGTTGGTACGTGTGGTTAAAGTTGTGCACCCCTGCAGGGTTATAATCTTTTCGAAAAGTCGTGTCCAAAGTTATGGACGACTTGGGAATGGATTCTGTGATCATAGAAATCTATAACTGAATGATACAACTTAGCCAACTAATGAGTGTTCTGGTTTACTTCCTCGGGGTTGTTTGAGGGGGTAGTCTAGGAAGAGAGCTTCAGTTGATGAAGTTACTTGGTGGATATCAAATATGATTCTAAGATATAGAGTTGTAGTCTTCTTATCCCCTTTGAAACTGATCTGACTAGACGAGCTTATTTTCCTTCTTGTTTTGAAAACAAAAGATGGCTTTATGCAAAACAACTCTACCAACCATAAGTCTTGCAGAGTACACCCTGTACTCAGCCTTGCCTTGTTGATGTTTTCTACAAATGAAGCTATGACAACTGAAGGTGGTTTCTACATCAATGTCGACGAGTAGTTGGGGTTCCCGGGCAGAAGGCTAGGATCTATGGAAGGGTCGTTACTTTTGTTTAAGGCCTCTTAGGCCCCTTGCTCAGTTTGTTGTTTAGAATAACTTGTTTGCTTCCGTTGTTTGTTGTAATGTTGGGTCTGTGACCCCTGGTTTGTATGACTAGTTTGTAACTCTGTTAAGAGTAACTTAATAATGTATGATTTGTATGTTCTGTAATATTACTGATTATCCCCTGTGCGCTTTGGAATTTAGGTTAGGCTTATGTCAGATTAAGATCTGGTATTTTTCTAGCCCTGATCCCGGGTCATGATAAGACCTCAAGATGATAATGGTCAAAAATAATTAAGAGAAGCCTGAAGAACTAGATTATAGCAACACACCAACACCTGAATATACCATGGAATACCTTTTAAAGATGATCACCGTGAAGAATCCTGGTATTGAAAAAGGTAATGATGCTACCTATCAACATTTTATTCAACAAGTAGCATCTGAAGTCCAAGGGATAGAAATGGAGTATAAAATACTAGTTGATAAGCTTCCTACTAAGCTAGATGATATATTTGAGCCTACTATTAAAATTAAAATTAGCGTTAATAATATTTCTACACTTTATGATCTTGGTGCAAGCGTTTCAATAATTTCCAAAATCTTATTTGATAAAATAAATCCAGGGCCTTTTACAAACACTAAAATGAGACTCCATCTAGCTGATTCAACTTATAAATAAGATGTTAGGATACAATAACATATAGTTGTAGAAATTAAAGGCAGTGTCGCGCTTATTTATCTTGTTATAGTGGACATGCTCAAAGATCCCATAGCACCTATAATTTTAGATAGGCCATTCCTAAGAACTATTATAGATTTAATTAATTTGCATGAAGGGATGTGAGAATAGGGCTACCATCTAGAGATCCTTTTATAGTCCACTTCCCTATGAAGAAGAAGACCAAGCCTAATAATGATGATGATGGTATAATCATGCTAAAAGCTAATTACTTTGGAGTGGGTGTTCCACTCATGAAACCTAAATGATCACCATCTGGGTCAAGCTAATTGACCTTAACTAGAATTGCTTCATGGGAGGCAACCCATGTGAAATAAAAAAAATTATTCCCGTGTTAGTTTATTTTTGATTTGATTTCTTTTTTCTTAATAAAGAGTGTTCAAGAGGTCCCATGGAGAGAGGAGAAGAAAATAAGGTACTCCTATATTTTATATTTTGCTAACACATGGCCTTAAGGTATTGTTGATTTTTACAAAGTCTATTTTCTTTTTTTCCTTTTGCTAAGATGTGCAAAGGCGCGCTAAGCTACTAATAAAATTCATTATGTTTTTCCAGCTTCTAGGACACATAACGACCAGTGGTATGGTGGATATCCTGCACCACGCGCCCATACCACATCACAACAACGAAAAATTAGAAGTCTGGATTTTTGCCATAGGATTCAGGCGCGATAACGACCATTGGTATGGTCGGAGCCGCTATACCGCCTGCCTGTACCGTACCCTCGAGGAAAACATGAAACTTGAAGCAAACATTTTGACCGCATAACAACCAGTAGTACGGGCACGCGTGACCGTACCACGCACCAATACCGAGTGCACTGTCGGAAGGAAAACGTTGACCCCAAGGTATGTAGTTGGTATGGGCGGGCTCCGGCTGTAACATCCCAATTTCAACACCCTTGATCTCTTGTCATAAAGGGAAAAAATTAGGGGGAACAAAAACTTTTTATTTCTAAGTGTTGCAATGTTTGCGTACTTGTTGTTTGTGTTCATTCCACTAATTGTGTATTAGGTGATATACTCCTTATCTCAACCTGAGTTAACGAAAGCTATTTTACAAAAGAGATGTCTTGGCTAATCTTTCATATTCTCAAATGTTCTGGCACTTCAAAACTTGAGTTAAGATGATTTTGATACAACAAATTATTTACTAGTTCCATTAACAAAACTATGGAGACCTATATGTAATCTCCTTATGTTTTCAAGACAGAACTTCAACTACTCTTACCTCTAGGTTTTTCAAAAACCTTTCCTAAAACCTTTTCACTCCAATCTTGGTAGAACTACCAAGAGGTACTTACCCTAATTCAAAGCACAACCTATTCCAAAACACCCATGCTTACATCAAGCTAGGCTTGAGGATGTACTTAGTAGTAGTTTTACAAGTATGATAAGATGAGTTACCTTGATTTGATGTCCGATGAGTTACCTTGATCTCCTCCCTGATGAATTGCCTTGATATGTTGAATTGCCTTGTTTGCTTAGGAACTAGAGTGAGCTAATCTAGTAGCTCATCCTTAGGTATACAGCAAATATTTGAGATCATTAATCCCAAACAAGTATCCCAAACTAAATCAATCCTGATCTCCACAAGTTAGTCTTAGATCTACTTACCCAGATCAATGTGAGCTAATCCTTTGCATTAGCATCCAACTCATCAAATACCAAACACAAGCATGGATACCCTATACATAATTTATACTTCAATATCATCAACTTTATGGTCAGTAGAAACCCTTGCCCCCTCGTCAAATGTCTCCCCCTCCCATAATAGTCTGGAATCTTTAACTAGATTCAAACTTTGGAACTCCACCCACTCCAACCTATGTGCATTATTGAAAATTTAATTGGACAATCTTGTAGTACATCATTAGTACTACCAAAGCGCACTCTTTTCCTTGGTTAAAACATTATGGTTCCCACTCATCCATGATGGTTTTGTAGTCAAGATAATAATATTTTCTGCAAATATTATCATCTTTCCTACTTTGGCAGAATCTCACATCCATATGCTACCACCCCTTGACCAACTATTTCCATGGTTATGATCTACTAAAACCTAGTTCACTTGTTTCCATTTGAACCTTGTGATTCTTAAACCCACATGGTTTATGAGGCATCATGATGTATCTGTTATGTCAGTCTTAATTTCAACAAAGTTTGCCATCTCTTCTAGACCACCTCAAATACATCCAAGCCCAACTCTTGTTGCCATGATCATCTATATAACCTGGTATAACCAACCATCTATCCCTTGTATCAAGGTGAGCTCTGATCTCACTAATCCAACCATGTTTAGGTGGTATAAAAATATCAAAACCCTAGATTCCCCCAAATCTAGTTTTGTTCCATTCTCACCATAATTCCTCAAAAACCAAGTTGGAAATGATGTAAAAATCAAGTTTACATCATATACATTGGATATGATAATTCCCCAAATAATACCCATAGTTATTTGGATCCTAAAAATATTTAAATTCCACCTCTGGCAAAACCCTAGAATCTTTACCTCTAAAGGAAAGTTTGTTTTTCTCCAAATTACCTTGCAAACTCAAGGCACATCTGATTCCTATATATCATATCCCATCTTCCCAACTAAAAAATAAATATTTTTGAGATAATATAGTATTTTCTTTTGCCCTTTTTCTTAAATGGCAGAAACGTGAAATAATCCCTTAAAAATAATTTTCTATCTAAAAAAATTCCAATAAAATTCCCAAAATGAGATATGGTATTTAGTAGACTTTCACACAAAAAAAATAACCTGGTCCTATGTAAATTTATCATTTTAGCTTATAGAATTCATTTCTGCACTTTTTGAATAAATGGATTTAGGTGGGCTATTAACCCATAGAAAAATCCCAAATAAATCCCAGGGAAGTATCTTGACCATGTTAATCTAACAGTACCTTTCCCTCAGCTTGACTAAGAAAATATTTCTGATTTCCTTCATAACCACCAATAAGGTCAAATTTTGAATTAATTCAAACCCTTGAAGCAAACCCTCACAAGCAACCACCAACCCTCCCCCCTACTCAGTGCTCGACTCAGAGGCCCCACCACCCCTCTCCACAGTCCCCCTTGCCCAATCCCTAGCCAGTTCCTCCCTCCCTTGCCCTAGTTTACATGGTTCACCATGAACCCCTCTCCCTCGGGTTAAATAGGCCAGAGGCCACCCAACACCTCCCCTCGCCCGCATTTTCCCTTGTGCTCCCTCACTCACCTCCCCCAGCAACCCCTGTTCCTCCCTTGCTTTGCTATGCCCAGGATAAAGAAAGAGAGAGAGCCACGGCATCCTTCCTAAAAATCGAGCAAGCCCTCTACCCTGAGTTCCTCTCCCTCTGAATTTCACACTCACGTTTTCTCCTCGCCCTCCTGGTGCTAATGGTTTACCCCTTTCTCCATGCAGTAGCATCTGGAGCAGCACCGGCGAGCCCAAAGTTCAGCGCCATCAAAATCCCCTCGCGAGAGCCCTCCCTGGTGCACACCCTACCTCGTTGCCCCTCTTTGTGACTGCGACAGTACCCCGCGTCGCCTCCGCCAGCTCCCCGACGCCCGCAAGCCCTTGGTAAGCACCTGCGTCGACCCCTGACCCGTCTAGGGTTTTGCTGTCGCCTAGCGTGTCTCGCGAAGACGACAAACCACCACCGTCGGATCCTCTTTGATCCAACGCTCCAGATCCAGCCATACCCCTTCACCCCCTCACCCACACTGACCTCCGGGCCCCGCCCTGTGGGATTCAAATCCACCACCTCGCGCGCGGCGTCACCCCGGGTGGGCCGAAATACCCTTCGCGGCCCAGTATACTAACAGATCCAGCCCAAGAGCCCCCTCAGCTCCCTTTTATTTTATTTAAATTCCAGATCTAAACAAATACAGTTTCGTTTGAATCAAAACAAAATTGGAAAAATACTTGTTATGCCTAGATATAAGTTTCCTAGATACACACCTATCTTCCCTGACATGCATTAGCATGGTTTGGCAAACTTAGTGTCCAGTTTGTTTATGATAAATCAACTTCCAAGATGTACTCTTTTATCTAATAAATACTTTCTGTGAGTTTCACATCCCAAACCTAGGTAAACCCTATTTGTACAGAAAGGTATAAGTGAGGACTTTCATGTCACACCATGTCCCCATACTCATTCGCTTCATATAATACCCCTTGGTAAAATAACAAAAATAGCCACTTTTTGACTTTAGGAAATTCCCTAGGTAAAACCAAAGGTGGTTTTGACCTAATTCCAACTCCCTGCACATATAAACAGCAACATCCTTCAAACCCCGGTAGTTCATAATTTTATAAGCCCCTCTTGAATTATGGTGAATTAAGCTGTTATGTGCATGGTTTATTCACCAATAAATTCACCAAGATATTTCTGTGATCCCAAAAAGGTGATTCCAATTTGTACAAAAAGGTATTTTAAATACTTAGAATGTGCCTTTTGGAATCATATCGAAAGCTCGTATAAATTAATTCTGGTTAAAAAGACAAAATCATCCAGAACTGACTTTGGGATTTCCCTGAGGGCATTCTTGTAAATATTATGAGATGATTCCAACTCATATGGAATCATTCCATCAGATCCTACCTAATCACCTAAGGAAATAATTTTTGGAGCATTAGAACTATTCTAGTGAATTATTTCCTAAAACTAGGGTTTTATTCACTAGGAAATTCATTAAAAAATCAATGGTGTTTGATAAAATAGTGAAACCACTCTTGCTTGCTTCATTTTATCAATACCTATCTGATAGTAACATCTTTACACAAAGTTAACATACAGAACCTAGCCTTGCTCTAAAACCCCTTATCTAGGTAATTTTCGACTATAAATCTTAAATAGAAAATCCACAAATGCAACCAAAGCATTTCCTTTGTATCCACAACCAAATCCTCAACACCTATTGGTATATAAACTTGTTTTGTCCATTGCTTGCTATATAAATTGGGGTTTATATGCATTGTATAGATTGTGGTGTTGCTTGTTTGCATGTATACTCTATAACGGTGATAGTTGCGATTGTGTGACGCCGAGACGAAGGAAGCATCAGATTTATTTCTATTTTCTTGTTATCGGTATTCTGGTATTCTAACACCATCAAGGGACATCTGTATCGTCACAGGAAAGCCACCTTCTTGCTCATAAGCATTTTCCTACTGTTTTATTTATGCATGCTTTACCTATTGTTTATTGAAACTACATTGTTTTACTATACGATGAGCTATATATGGTAGTGGCTTGGCTCCTCCAAGTCATTACATGTTTGTACTACTAGTACAATACTTTGATGACATCTACTTGTCACTATTATGATAGATGGTGCATAAAACCATACACCTTTGGAGACCCTGTTTTTAGCCGAAGCAAAACTATGGGATGGGAAGACCCGGAAAAGTTTTATAAAAGGTTTTACGGATAACCCTTTGTGAGGATCGACCTACCAAGAGAAGTTTAGAAAGGATAAAGGTTTTGGTTTCACAAAATATGCTAAAAATAAAATGGAGGAAAAAGGTTTACAAAAACGCACCCGGTCCTTTGCTGTTTTGCCAGAACAATTAACTCGTGCAACCACATTACTTCTAAATGGGACGGGGCTGGACTCAAAGTTTGTTTATGCTGGTATGAGTTGCCTCACAACTACTACAACGGATGTCGATCTCTAGAGGTTGGGTCTTCACCTGTAATGGTCCATGAAGTGTCGACCATGTGAAGAAACGAACGGTCTGCGGGACGCCAGGCTTACTATGAGCCTCTCATTAAAAGCTCACACTTTGTGTAGTGTAAAAGATGCTCCAGTTTGTCCACGGTACCCGAAATCCCGGTGTTAAGGGGAAATGACTCATAGTGTAGGCGCTTATACTGGAGTGGGCATTCTGAAGGTCTTGAACGGTTACTTGACCCACGATCTGTGTAGATTAGGGCAGGGTACTCGGATGGTGTGGGTAAAGTGTACAACCTCTGCAGAGTGTAAATCTATTCAAATAGCCGAGTCCTTGTTCATGGACGGTTGGGAAGGTTGTTGTAGAGCGGTGCTGGTTTGCTTTCAAAAAGGATTTCGGAAAAGCAATGGCTTTGAAAATGTTTTGACCATTGGACGGTCAGAAAATATATATGTTTTGACCATGGGATGGTCGGAAAGGAAGAAAAGAAGTTTGGTCATGTGATGACCGGGAGAAAGAAACAAAAGGGGTGACCCCATTCTAGTGTTTTATAAAACTTTTCAAAAAGGTTTCCAAATGTTTTACAAAAGTTTTCAACAAATATATAGAGATATGCTATATCTACAAGGGAAACTAATTTATAAAAGAACCTCTTATGGAGCCAACTTAACACAACCATATTTCATATACTTTATTATTATTCTCTTAAGGTGGTTTGTGAGTACATTCAAAGTACTCACTGGCATTGTCCCTGGCTATTTACTTGGCCAGACTTTCAAAAGCAAGAGGAACGATGGAGATTGGTAATGTCTATGCGAGCTAGGTCGTGTTCCCAGTCAGTCGTCTATAGGTTAATGCATTGCATGGGCTCTGTGCTTGAAGACTGGTGCAATTGATGTTGAAATCGCCATATTGGCCATATTGTAAGTTTACATAATCGATACGATGGATGATGTAATAATAGTAGTCGGTTATGCTCACGGCTCACTGATCATGGGAACGTCAAATGTATGCATAACGGGGATTCTCGGACCGTAAATCCTGGGTCGCCACACCGGCCGTACTGCCCGTCCATGCAATGTACTCGGCCACCATATGACCCAAGGAAGAGGTAACCTAAAATTCCCAAAACACTATTATCTTTATTCTACCTCCAAACTCCAAACCACCTTTGTTGTATCTTCAATTATACTCGTTCTTTCATTGATTCCTCACACCCAATTGATCTAAGGTATGTTTCTCCTCTGATCCCCATCTTATTTGTATACAAACCTTGCTCAATCTTTCACCATTATCAATCTAGACTTAGGTCTTGTTCTTGAGATAATCCTGATGTTGAGCATGTTTAGTTAGTTTTTAGAGGAGATTCTTTTCGAACACATCCCTATAAGGAAGAGGATTATGAATTCACTCATGAGAGGTATGTCCTATGTCTCCCACTTCTGGAGTTTGAATTTTTTATATTATTTAGTTGATTTGCTAAGATTCTATGCTAGTGGGAGTAATTCAAAATAGTTAGAGTAAAGCTTTTTATTAGTATGAATGATTAGTTGTGGAAGATTTTGCTCTAGTTCTTATAGCTAACCGGGTCTTGCCTTGGAAATAATTTTTCAAACAAGTACAACAAGAAAAGTATGAATTTTTTATGACTTGTTTGATGAGTGATTGTCTTGAGAGTTTACCTTTGAAGATACTTAACCGCATAGACGTTTTGAGAAAGTTGACGTCACTCTTAAAAAGAGTTGTTTGATTGGAATGAAGTCTAGTGATAATTGTGATTGCATGCTAAAGCTAACCTTATGGATCAAACTGTGATACTGTTTAAAAAAGTTCTATGTTTCCCATGCACATCTTTGGTTGCCAACAACTCCGCTAGCTTTTGAACGATCTATGGTATAACCCCAGATTTCGTCTATGAGTTGATGACATTGGTGTAATACGTGTCACCGTATGGGAAAAAGTATTGGTACTCTCGAAGGTTGTGCAAAACATTGTTTAAAAGCATCACTTAGTGATCCTTGTTGATAAATATCCTTGAAATAAGCAAGAAAAAAATAAAAGAGAAAAATATGATGATCCAAATAACAAGTCTTTGGCATGATATTGTTACTACTCTATGAATTTTCTTGAGAACCAATGATTGGAATAGTAGTGTTTTTTAGTCTTGATTTACTTATGTAGGTGTCAATAAGACACTTCACCGTTATTGTCGGAGCCCTGGAAACCGGGGTGCCACGTCCCTATGGTTGGAAGGTCCAGGGCCAAGGCCGTTGCGCTGTCTAAAGGTGCCTGGCCGAGTGAACCCTTGCGAGGCCCCGCTTCTCGAGGAGACAATCTCCAGAGGGTGCCTCCACCAGAGTGACCCCTTGCGAGGCCCCACTTCTGGAGGAGACAATCTCCAGAGGGTGCCTCCACCAGAGGGACCCCTCCGCAGCTGCCTCACTGTGATGCGAAGCTTTGAATGCCTCGGAGCATGCCAAGGTCCTATTTGGTAATCTCGCCAAATAGCCGGCGTGTGAGGAAAATCCCAAAAAGGGGTGCATCCACCCTGCAATCATGGTTCACTTCATTAAAAGAAGTTCTGGTCGGCCCCTTTTCTTCAAGTGGAGGACAGATAACCTCAACGTGCCAGGCTCAACCATTGTTGTTTTGGTGCAAGGGAGAAAAAGCGAGCAGCACTAGATGAAGACAAATGATGTTGAAGAATACAACTTTTCAGGAGGACGGAGGATCACCAGACATCCAGGACTTAGTCCACCAAAAGTAGTCTTGTACAACAGGACCTCGAAGAGCGGCATTGTGGAAGCCCTTCTCACCCAAGAATTGGGGGAAGAGGCCAGTCACCCTTATAAAAGGGGACCCTCCTACCTTAGAATGGGTCGATCCCTGAGATCTAAAACCGTATACCTTCATCCACCATTGTACCCTCGCAAAGCACGCGAGCAATACAACAAAGCAGGATTAGGGGCTTTACCTCCTCATGAGGGACCCGGACATAGGTAAAAAACCTTGTGTCACCACTCTGTCCCGTGCTTCCCCCACCGTCGCCACCATCTCCGATACTTCTTAGAATCGCATGTTCATCCCCCTCATGACCCAAGGGATCGTTGGACCCTAGTTTTCTTCACGGGACAAATCTCTGACAATTATGCTACTTAGGACATGAACTCTCTTACTCAATATTGCTATAATAAACATCCTAGTGTTCCTTGGCAAGCTGAGAGTTAACTAGAGGAATTAGATTCATTGTTACACTTCAAGTTATTTATACTTATCTTAAACTCTAATTTGATTGTCTTGAGTTATTAAAGCTTGTATAGTGTTCTTAGCATCTCTCTGACTTTGATGAGATTTTAAAATGGAAGAAGTGTTGGACGCATATGGATACCGGCCATAAGTGAATTTGTATTCTCGTTGTTTCATGTTTAAACGATGAATTCCTAATAGTTCTTTTGTTTCTTATTTCTCGAAGGCGATCAAGGTTTGACATTTGGGGACGTTGATGGCTCCAAAAATCGCCATTTTTCTCCACATTTAAACATTGTTTCTCATCAAGCAATTGAAAATAATCTCACTCAACTTTCCACTAATAACTAATTATTGCAAAGATATGGGGAACCTTGCTTTGATTACTATTGTGCAGGAAATCACACTTTTAACGTGAAATCTGGAGTCATAAATGAAGATTTTGTGGATGTTTTCATGACCAAGTAATCCTAGAGCTATTTCCAGGTGCCATACGGTGTAACGAGCACTGGTACGGTTATGACCCGCCTATGCGGCCCACCCATACGAGGTGGAGGCGGCTTCATCTCGTCAAACCTTACAACTATTGTGAAGGGGACTATATATTTTGGGGTCCCAGCCACCGTGTAGAGGACCGCCATTCTCAGATTGCATGACAACACCACTAAAGGAGATGGACACCATAGTTTATCCCGTCCATTCCCCATCCTCTCTGTTTTCCAAAGCCATTACTTTGTACTTGAGATCTCCTTGTGATTTAGCGACCATTGTAAGAATATTTTATTTCAATCGAAGTATTTTGCACAATGTTTTCTATCCTTGATCTTGTTATTATGAGTGAATAGTCCTCACAGGCTGCGGGTTGGGGAGAAACCTTGCAGAGATTATGTGCATCTAATCTATGGGAGTATTGTTTATTGTTTGAAAAAGGGATTTGTATCTTTTGTTTCTTTGTCTCATGACTCAATCTTTGGACTTGTATGTATCCAAGATCCCCGAGATTGATCAAGGCTTGAGGTGAGATACTTGGCTAGCAACGATCTTATAGGAAACCCAGTGATAGAAAGGGTTGTACGGTCTTCGCTTAGAGACCCATTCGGGATCAATAGCAACATCTCTCCTTACAGCATGGCCAAGACCAGGGGGCTAGTCGTGGGCAGCAGCGTGGTAGTGAAACTTCCTCGGCAGTGCCCCGTGTTCCCCAAACGTACAAGGAGTACCATGATATGCCATGCTTCGTACACCTCGATGCCAATGGCAAAGATACTCATACCAACCGCCAATGCAAGTTCGTCAACAATATCAAGGAAGACCCGGAGTCCGGATACAAGTGAAGCAAAAAGAACGACCATGAGGCAAGGGCAAAGGGAATAAGAAGGAAGAGGAGTCCAAGGAATCATGTGACACGGATGAGGAAATAGACCCCAAGCACGCCGACAAGGGTGCTGGAAAAGGCAAGAACCCCTTCGAGAAGAAGGACCCCATCTACCACACTTTCCTTGCTACCCCAACTGTTCGGGCATAGAAGACATCTCTAAGGATACTAATGGCCACCCTACACTCAATTCCCTAGTACCTGTGCTGGTCGGATGTTCTAATCACATGGGACAGGAAGTATCAACCTGACCTTGTTCCAACAAAGAACCAGTATGCCATGGCCATCTACCCCCTGATTGACGAAAGTTAGTTCACCAAGGGCCTTGTGGATAGTGGAAGCAGCATCAACATCATGTACCTGGATACACTACATAAGATGAACTTGATAGACACCAACCTAAGGCGGACCGACACCATGTTTCATGGCATAGTTCCTGGCCGAGAAGATCGGTCTCTTGGGTGCATCACTGTTCCGGTCGCCTTTGGTGATGTCAAGAATTACCACCAAGAGCGCTTGACCTTCGAAGTGGTCCCCTTCAAGAGTGTGTACCACGTCATATTCAGACGCAACATCTTCCACTCCTTCATGGCCAATCCATGCTTCATCTACAACAAGCTCAAGATATCTTGGTGATGTCAAAAAAGTAAAATGCCTTAATCTCTGACTTGAAGGAAACCTTTGATGACCTCTGAAAGTACAAGATGATGCTCAACCCCAAGAAGTGCATCTTTGGGGTTCCAACCAGCAAATTGTTTGGCTTCATCGTTTCCCAGCATGGAATCAAGGTCAACCCAGAGAAAATCAAGGCTATACTCAATATCAATCGTCTGGCATGCATGAAGGACATCCAACAGCTCACAGGCCGCATTGCAGTAGTAAGTCATTTCGTGAGCTGACTTGGAGAGCAGGCTCTGCCACTATACAAGTTGCTGAAGAAGGTGGACAAATTCGTATGGGCAGACGAGGTGGACGCTGCACTTAAGGAGCTAAAGGGGATACTTTCTTCTGCGCCTATACTTGCAGCACCTGAGTCCATGGAGCCTATGTTGATCTACATGGTGGACACCAAATGGGTTATCAGCATCGTCGTCATGGTGGAACAGAAGGAACCAATGAATGAGTATGGAGTACAACAACCTATTTACTATGTAAGAGAGGTATTGACGGAATCCAAGCAGCATTACCCGCACAACCAAAAGCTAGCTTATGGAGTTTTCCTTGCTTCTCAAAAGCTAAGGCACTATTTTTTCAGGAGCACTGAATCATAGTAGTGAGAAAGGCTCCACTGCCCGGTATCATCAACAATAGCAATTCTATAGGAAGGGTGGTGAAGTAGGGCATTGATCTTTCCTCCTTTTAAATCACTTACAAGAGATGCGGCGCTATGAAGTCACAAGGCTTGGTGGATTTTATTGAAGATTGGACAAATCTGCCAAATGATACTCCTATACCAGAACCATAGTATTGGGTAATGCACTTTGACGGATCAAAGCTACTCAGTGGCTCGGGGGCTGGTGTGCTGCTACAGGCACCAACAGGAGAAAAACTACACTATGTCCTGCAGATTTAGTTTGAGGCTACAAACAACATGGCGGAATATGAAGCACTCATTCACGGACTTCGCGTACCTAAGGATATTGGCATCAAGCACATAGTTTGCTATGGAGATTCTAATTTGGTTGCCCAGCAGGTGGCTGTGTCACATCCCAAGATTTTCCAAATCTTGTAATGTGAAAAATATTGATTAAAATAAAAATTTTGTTTGATTTTCAGGGCCAGAAGAAACTTTTTGAATTTAATTGGAACTTCAAACCAATTTGGATCAAATAAATCCTAAAGGGATTTATAAAGATAAACATTTAATAAAGGAAAATAAAATGTTTTGAAACTACTATTTTGGATCTTTTAAATAAAAGGATTTGGTTTTCAAAAGAAATAGAAGTTTATAAATAAGGATTATTTTATAGAGCCAAATTAAACCTTGGCCAAACTTTTGAAATAAAACATTTTGTTTTGATAAAAATAGTAAAGGTTTATTTAAAATAAATTAATAAGGATTTAATATCCAAGTTTTATTAATAAAGGTTTTACTATTTCCAAAATAACAAAACTTATTTATTCATTTAAAAATAAGTTTTCCAAGTATTTTATATTCCCAAATAAAACCTACTGATTTGGTTTTGAAAATAATTAGATTTCAAAATGGAGTTTTAAAATAAACATCAAATTCTATTTTGATTTAATAACAATGTCTATTTATTTAATTAATAATGGACCTAAAATAAAAATTATTATTTTTGATTTTGGAATTTGGTTTATGCTACTAAACAGAACCAAAATTCAAAGATTGCAAAGCTTTGTGATTGTTTGAATCAATTTGAATGTTGTTTGGTTGTTTGAAATTTCAAAACAGAAATTGGAAATAGAAGAAGAAAAAGTTTCAGGAAGAAAAAAATAGAAGCCAGACTCAACCCAACCCAGAAGCCCAACTAGGCCCAGCAAACAGCCCAGCTTCCCTCTCCCACGACGAAACATTTTCCACTCACTTCCAGACCCGCAAAGAGACTGACTGGTGGACCTTTTTCCTCACTCCCTTTCCTCGCTGACAACAGGGACCCACACATGCCAAACTCACCCCTCTTCTTCCTCGCGACGACCACGCCGGCCGTTTCTGCCAGTGATTCCGCGCGTTAATTCACGAGTAATGGCCGCATTAATCTCGCTCCCGACCATGCGTACATAAGCACCTCTCCTCCCTCTGTCTTTCCCCTTAAACGCCAACCCCTCTTCGCCACCAGGCTGCCTCGAATTGGCCCTGCACCGCCACTGTTCCGGCGAGATCCTCCGGTGAAATCCGACAAACCACAGCCACCTCCTGCCTCCCTGAGCACACTAGGAGATTCCCCACCTCCTGACGCATCTGTCTGTGCCCCTCGTTTGACCGCGGCCGTCCCTGAGCGTCGACTCTGACCAAGCTCTGAGCGCCGCCGTCTTTCTTCAACTGCGACGACGACTCCCAGGTAAACCAGACTGCCCCGCACCTCCTCGTTCACGCTCCCTCACTCGCATCGGCCATGCGCGTCTGACCACACCCTCTGTTTGCCTCCGCGTGATCTACAGCGCCGCCTTCGACCGCGGACAGAACCACCCGACGCCGACGACGTCTCCGACGAGCAATCGCCACCGTTCCCGTGCGCCCCCTGCCACGTCGACCACACTTTGAGCATAACCACATCCTCGCAATTCTGGTAAGCTTACTCCCTCCCTTTCTCGCTTCCTGCCTCGCCAGCGCCGCCATCATCTGGCCTCTCCTCCGCTCGCCGTTGTCCTAGCGCCGCCAGCTTTTGGCAAGTCAGTAGGAGCCGTCCGATCTAGATCCGATGCACACGACTGATTGACTTATCGAAAGGGTAAGATCTATCCTGCGCCGCACGTCTCACTTTAGATCCTGCGGTCCACGTTGCCGATCCGGTCGAACCGGTACCGTCCAATTAGACAGTGCCGCGTGTCACCAGTTCTGTTTAAAAACAGAATTGAAATCAGAATAGAATGTGAATTTCAAACCTTTGTAACTTTTGTTCCACACGTCCAAAAATTGCAAATTTGGTATCATTGGAATCAGTGGAACAAGCCCTAGCCAACCATGCCTTTAGTTTAGTAAATAGTATCTGTTAGTTTGCTTGTTTTTGCAGATACTTTTGTGTGCTTGTTTAGATTAGAAAAATTGTTTAAAAATGTTTTTAGGGTTAAAACCTTTGCAAAATGGTTTGTTGTAAACTCACTGACCCTAGGAACCAACCCATAGTTTGGAAAATGGATTTGGTAAAGTTAGGACGGAAAACTTGATTAAGTCATTTCTAGCCAAATAAAATAATGGTTTTACTATGAAAATGTTTTTGGAAAGAAAACTTTGAGAAAATGGTTTGGATCAAACCTACTAACCCAAAACACCAAGTTTTGAGAAACAACAACTTATTTGGTGAACCACTTAAAGTTGTTGCTTGGTAAAAATATTTTCTCACCACATAAAATGATGAATGAAATTGAAAGTGGAAGTTGGATAAAACCCTTTTGCAAATGACTTTGCCATTTTGGTGAATGACCACTTTGGACCTTACAAAGTTTAGAAGCCTAGTGTAGACCACCTTTGCAAATAGAACCACCTCATGCATGCTCACATGCATGACTTAGATCTTAGATCCCATTGTTTTATGTGTGTGAAATATTTGATTGATTATTTGGAATGCTAGTTGATATAGAGTTTGCTTGATTGATTGTAGTGAAATTAGCAAAGTGTGAGACTAGCAAGATCAAGGAGTGAACCATCATTCCCTACCAAAAAGGCAAGTTACACTATCATCTAAAGTCCTACTATTTTCATTATACTTAGTGGATTTTGAAACATGCATGAAAAGATATTTTTATACTTATGATATGCTAAATCCTAATAGGATTCCCTATACATTCCTTAGTGAAAACAATGTAGTTGTGACATGCTTAGCCATGCTATATTTATGAAAAGAGATTTATGTTGAGATTTTTATGAAGTTGAGAAAATGACTTGTGTTTTTATATAATAAAACAAGGACTCAATGAACCACCTGGGTGGCCAAGGATACTTTAAGTTTTGGAGAAGGTGGCAACAAAAGGAACCATGTCTATGGCAATCTCTTTGTGTCGTGCTCCAAAGGAAACCACCTAGGAAACTTAGAGATTGAACATGTTTCTCCAATTGTGGCTTTCGTGTGCAACCACATGCTATTATGGCTCTGGCTTAGTCAACTACATTGGGAAGACCCATACATTGTCTTCGGTTTACTAGACATGGGGATCTGGAATGCTTCATGGGTGCTGAAGACAAGCTAGCAATGGTGTATGGGAGGACCCTTTGGAAAGACTTTGTCACATTCTCAATCTGCCAGTACTCCATCTTGGTGAGCACTAATCCAGTGGCCACTGGTGGCAACAAGATGGGATTGTGACATGTGGGTAAAGTGTACTCCTTATGCAGAAGATAATAAAATCTAAGTACTTAGCCGTGTCCCCGGTTATGGACAATACTGAGCAACTAAAGTTTGAAGCTATGGGAGATCTCAACATTCTAATTTCTAAAAGAAAACTTTTAAGGACTTGATGCACTTGGGGTTACCAAGGAGCTCAAGAGACTTTGACAAAACTTGATGCACTTGGGGTTACCAAGGAGCTCAAGAGACTTTGACAAAACTTGATGCACTTGGGGTTACCAAGGAGCTCAAGAGACTTTGACAAAACTTGATGTACTTGGGGTTACCAAGGAACTCAAGAGATTTTGTTGAAAACATGAACACTTGGGGTTACCAAGTAGCTCATGAGATTTTGATAAAACTTGTTGCACTTGGGGTTACCAAGTAGCTCAAGGGATTTTTGACAAGGACTTGAACACTTGAGTTTCTACCAAGGAGTTCAAGGAACTTGGAAAAGGAGATTTGACAAAGGACCAAAACCATTTTGAAAAGATAGGATAAATTTTGCTTTATGCAAATGAGCCTTAAACTCTACTTAGCCAAATATGCATGTATTGATAGGATCCACTCATATTATACATAGTAGTGAAGCTTGCCAATACAATTCAAATGTATTGACCCTTGTGGATGTAACTTGTAATGTTGCAGGTTTGATTGATTTTAGTGAAGATTGATTGATTAGGATTACAAAGTCTACAACCAACATCTGCCTGTGGCACTTTGAAGATGAAGGACCTCATGACTATAGTTATTCCGTTGCAATGTAATGAAATAGCCAAATGAGCTATGAATGATTTAATAAAATTATGCTCTTCCTGGTTATAAAGTTATATTATGACCCTTGTTTCTTGATATTACATCTAAACTATGGATGCTAGCTATTGATCCAGGGACTAGCATTGTAAACACAGGGGACACCACCTTATATTGTTGTAAGGTTGGGACACTCCCTCTACAGATGGTATCAGAGCATTGTGTTGCCTGTAGGATTTGTAACCCTATGATTGGACAAAAACCCTTAGAAAAATAGGAGTTGTATTTGTTCCAAAACTTATTTACAAACAATATTGTAAGCTCTTTCCTCAACCATTTTGGTTTTGATTCTATATCTCTTCTATTTCAACTTGATGGAAAAACCTACCCCATGACCAAAGACTTCACCATGTGCAAAGAACTTCTTCAACTCTAATGACTTCAACATCTTCAACTCTAATGACTTCAACATCTTCAGCATAATCACCAAGGACTTCCAACTTGGATACCACTAAGGACTACAAGTGAGACAAGGAAATCTTGCTCAAGATTTAGAGACTGAGGGAATGCAAAAGTTAGAAGGAACCTACATCATTTGAAGTGTTGCAACCAAGAGTTTTTCTCAAGGAAACCATGATTTCCTACAAGAAGAAGCAACCAAGAAAGATGGAAAGATCACAAGTGAACCATATAGATGGACCACCATATTTTAGATAAGTCAAAACAAACCAACTTATGTGGTGTAAAAAAAAATATTTTGTTGCCTAAGTATGTGCTTGAACTTTGTTGTTTGAGTGAAATGTTTGGCTTGTGATTGCATGCACATTGTTTGTGTGAATTGTGATGTGTGTGATTAGAAATATTTCCTTAGAAATATCTTGCCTATTCTAATCTACCATTCAACCCAAACAGATGACTACTCCAAGAGACTCCAACATCAAGGTTGATGACACCAACACCAACCAAGAGGACAGCATGAAAGAGCTCATAGCAACCCAGAACCAGTTGAACCAAGTGACAGCTCAGTTCATAGCCAACTCCAGTGGAGAAGATCCAATACTACAAGGATTTTTGGAAACACAAGGCCAATTGATGCTTAAGGTGACTGATCAAATGATCAAAATGGAAGAAAGCTATCCCAAAAGAGTCTTTGACAACAAGGATGACAGAAACATTATTCTAGATGGAGCCCCAGCTTGCATTATTTGTGGAGACAAGGACCATACTTCCAGGGAGCATGGAGATCAGTTCCCCAACTGTGAAGAGAAACATCCTGTTGGACAATGTCCCACCTCTCAAGCTACTTGCTACCTATGTGAAGGAAAAAACCATGTTCCTATCCAATGCCCCATCTATTCCATGGTGGAACAAAGGAAACAAGATGGATACAAATCTACCAAGAATGTTGATGGCAAATGAAAAGGATCACTTATACCTCTAAACAAAACAACCCAATTCAAAGGATCAAGGAAACCCAAGAAGCAAAAGATAGACAAAATCCATGTGCAATGTTATAAATGTAAGGAAATGGGACACTATTCTGGTGAATGCTCAGAGAACCCGAAGAATAAAGAGATTGGCCAAGTAGTGTGCAACAACTGCAAAGAGCTAGGCCACTATGTAGCAACTTGTCCACAAGAGCCACGTAAAGAACTCAAGGACATCCACTGTTTCAATTGCAAGAACCCAGGACACTATGCAAGCAACTATCCAGAAAAGATGAAGAACAAGTTGAACAAGCTTATGGAGAAACTCAACCTTGGCCCATGAGTCAAGTGTGGAAACCAAGGACAATGAAATTTTTTGCTTAGAGGAGTTATCCCCAGGATCCCAAGAAGGACAATATGTAATTTTTGTTTGAAAATTTTTAAGGGTGGTAGTACCCTAGTTGTTTTGAGCCTACTTGTAACCCTAGCCTTCCCAAATCTCGGGACGAGATTTATTTTAAGGGTGGTAGCCTGTCACATCCCAAGATTTTCCAAATCTTGTAATGTGAAATATATTGATTAAAATAAAAAATTTGTTTGATTTTCAGGGCCAGAAGAAACTTTTTGAATTCAATTGGAACTTCAAACCAATTTGGATCAAATAAATCCTAAAGGGATTTATAAAGATAAACATTTAATAAAGGAAAATAAAATGTTTTGAAACTACTATTTTGGATCTTTTAAATAAAAGGATTTGGTTTTCAAAAGAAATAGAAGTTTATAAATAAGGATTATTTTATAGAGCCAAATTAAACCTTGGGCAAACTTTTGAAATAAAACATTTTGTTTTGATAAAAATAGTAAAGGTTTATTTAAAATAAATTAATAAGGATTTAATATGCAAGTTTTATTAATAAAGGTTTTACTATTTCCAAAATAACAAAACTTATTTATTCATTTAAAAATAAGTTTTCCAAGTATTTTATATTCCCAAATAAAACCTACTGATTTGGTTTTGAAAATAATTAGATTTCAAAATGGAGTTTCAAAATAAACATCAAATTCTATTTTGATTTAATAACAATGGTCTATTTATTTAATTAATAATGGACCTAAAATAAAAATTATTATTTTTGATTTTGGAATTTGGTTTATGCTACTAAACAGAACCAAAATTCAAAGATTGCAAAGCTTGGTGATTGTTTGAATCAATTTGAATGTTGTTTGGTTGTTTGAAATTTCAAAACAGAAATTGGAAATAGAAAAAGAAAAAGTTTCAGGAAGAAAAAAAAAGAAGCCAGACTCAACCCAACCCAGAAGCCCAACTAGGACCAGCAAACAGCCCAGCTTCCCTCTCCCACGACGAAACGTTTTCCACTCACTTCCAGACCCGCAAAGAGACTGACTGGTGGACCTTTTTCCTCACTCCCTTTCCTCGCTGACAATAGGGACCCACACATGCCAAACTCACCCCTCTTCTTCCTCGCGACGACCACGCCGGCCGTTTCTGCCAGTGATTCCGCGCGTTAATACACGAGTAATGGCCGCGTTAATCTCGCTCCCGACCATGCGTACATAAGCACCTCTCCTCCCTCTGTCTTTCCCCTCAAACGCCAACCCCTCTTCGCCACCAGGCTGCCTCGAATTGGCCCTGCACCGCCGCTGTTCCGGCGAGCTCCTCCGGTGAAATCCGACAAACCACAGCCACCTCCTGCCTCCCTGAGCACACTAGGAGATTCCCCACCTCCTGACGCATCTGTCTGTGCCCCTCGTTTGACCGCGGGCGTCCCTGAGCGTCGACTCCGACCACGCTCTGAGCGCCGCCGTCTGTCTTCAACTACGACGACGACTCCCAGGTAAACCAGACCGCCCCGCACCTCCTCGTTCACGCTCCCTCACTCGCCTCGGCCATGCGCGTCTGACCATACCCTCTGTTTGCCTCTGCGTGATCTACAGCGCCGCCTTCGACCGCGGACAGAACCACCCGACGCCGACGACGTCTCCGACGAGCAATCGCCATCGTTCCCGTGCGCCCCCTACCACGTCGACCACACTTTGAGCATCACCACATCCTCGCAATTCTGGTAAGCTTACCCCCTCCCTTTCTCGCTTCCTGCCTCGCCAGCGCCGCCATCATCTGGCCGCTCCTCCGCTCGCCGTTGTCCTAGCGCCGCCAGCTTTTGGCAAGTCAGTAGGAGCCGTCCGATCTAGATCCGATGCATCGACTGATTGACTTATCGAAAGGGTAAGATCGATCCTGCGCCGCACGTCTCACTTTAGATCCTGCGGTCCACGTTGCCAATCCGGCCGAACCGGTACCGTCCAATTAGACAGTGCCGCGTGTCACCAGTTCTGTTTAAAAACAGAATTGAAATCAGAATAGAATGTGAATTTCAAACCTTTGTAACTTTTGTTCCACACGTCCGAAAATTGCAAATTTGGTATCATTGGAATCAGTGGAACAAGCCCTAGCCAAACATGCCTTTAGTTTAGTAAATAGTATCTGTTAGTTTGCTTGTTTTTGCAGATACTTTTGTGTGCTTGTTTAGATTAGAAAAATTGTTTAAAATTTTTTTTAGGGTTAAAACCTTTGCAAAATAGTTTGTTGTAAACTCACTGACCCTAGGAACCAACCCATAGTTTGGAAAATGGATTTGGTAAAGTTAGGATGGAAAACTTGATTAAGTCATTTCTAGCCAAATAAAATAATGGTTTTACTATGAAAATGTTTTTGGAAAGAAAACTATGAGAAAATGGTTTGGATCAAACCTACTAACCCAAAACACCAAGTTTTGAGAAACAACAACTTATTTGGTGAACCACTTAAAGTTGTTGCTTGGTAAAAATATTTTCTCACCACATAAAATGATGAATGAAATTGAAAGTGGAAGTTGGATAAAACCCTTTTGCAAATGACTTTGCCATTTTGGTGAATGACCACTTTGGACCTTACAAAGTTTAGAAGCCTAGTGTAGACCACCTTTGCAAATAGAACCACCTGATGCATGCTCACATGCATGACTTAGATCTTAGATCCCATTGTTTTATGTGTGTGAAATATTCGATTGATTATTTGGAATGCTAGTTGATATAGAGTTTGCTTGATTGATTGTAGTGAAATTAGCAAAGTGTGAGACTAGCAAGATCAAGGAGTGAACCATCATTCCCTACCAAAAAGGCAAGTTACACTATCATCTAAAGTCCTACTATTTTCATTATACTTAGTGGATTTTGAAACATGCATGAAAAGATATTTTTATACTTATGCTATGCTAAATCCTAATAGGATTCCCTATACATTCCTTAGTGAAAACAATGTAGTTGTGACATGCTTAGCCATGCTATATTTATGAAAAGAGATTTATGTTGAGATTTTTATGAAGTTGAGAAAATGACTTGTGTTTTTATATAATAAAACAAGGACTCAATGAACCACCTGGGTGGCCAAGGATACTTTAAGTTTTGGAGAAGGTGGCAACAAAAGGAACCATGTCTATGGCAATCTCTTTGTGTCGTGCTCCAAAGGAAACCACCCAGGAAACTTAGAGATTGAACATGTTTCTCCAATTGTGGCTTTCGTGTGCAACCACATGCTATTATGGCTCTGGCTTAGTCAACTACATTGGGAAGACCCATACATTGTCTTCGGTTTACTAGACATGGGGATCTGGAATGCTTCATGGGTGCTGAAGACAAGATAGCAATGGTGTATGGGAGGACCCTTTGGAAAGACTTTGTCACATTCTCAATCTGCCAGTACTCCATCTTGGTGAGCACTAATCCAGTGGCCACTGGTGGCAACAAGATGGGATTGTGACATGTGGGTAAAGTGTAATCCTTATGCAGAAGATAATAAAATCTAAGTACTTAGCCGTGTCCCCGGTTATGGACAATACTGAGCAACTAAAGTTTGAAGCTATGGGAGATCTCGACATTCTAATTTCTAAAAGAAAACTTTTAAGGACTTGATGCACTTGGGGTTACCAAGGAGCTCAAGAGACTTTGACAAAACTTGATGCACTTGGGGTTACCAAGGAGCTCAAGAGACTTTGACAAAACTTGATGCACTTGGGGTTACCAAGGAGCTAAAGAGACTTTGACAAAACTTGATGTACTTGGGGTTACCAAGGAACTCAAGATATTTTGTTGAAAACATGAACACTTGGGGTTACCAAGTAGCTCATGAGATTTTGATAAAACTTGTTGCACTTGGGGTTACCAAGTAACTCAAGGGATTTTTGACAAGGACTTGAACACTTGAGTTTCTACCAAGGAGTTCAGGGAACTTGGAAAAGGAGATTTGACAAAGGACCAAAACCATTTTGAAAAGATAGGATAAATTTTGCTTTATGCAAATGAGCCTTAAACTCTACTTAGCCAAATATGCATGTATTGATAGGATCCACTCATATTATACATAGTAGTGAAGCTTGCCAATACAATTCAAATGTATTGACCCTTGTGGCTGTAACTTGTAATGTTGCAGGTTTGATTGATTTTAGTGAAGATTGATTGATTAGGATTACAAAGTCTACAACCAACATCTGCCTGTGGCACTTTGAAGATGAAGGACCTCATGACTATATTTATTCCGTTACAATGTAATGAAATAGCCAAATGAGCTATGAATGATGTAATAAAATTATGCTCTTCCTGGTTATAAAGTTATATTATGACCCTTGTTTCTTGATATTACATCTAAACTGTGGATGCTAGCTATTGATCCAGGGACTAGCATTGTAAACACAGGGGACACCACCTTATATTGTTGTAAGGTTGGGACACTCCCTCTATAGGCTGGCACCTGGAACGCATAGAACCCTATGATGGCGGCATATCGAGATGAAGTAGATGAGATAGCTAAGTTCTTCGAAGACTACAAAGCCAAGTACGTCAAAAGGGAGGAAAATGAGGCAGCTGATCTGCTGTCAAAGCTTGGATCGGGCCGTAAACCAATTCCGCCAGGCATTTTTCTGGAGCATCCACGTACCCCATCCATGAAGGGAGCGTACCCAAAGAATATGGATAGAGTTGGCTCATTTGTTAATGTAGTAACACTAGTCCCTCCGGCTTGGACAAAACCGTTCTTGTATTATCTAGAACACGGAACTTGGCCCATCAACGAGGTCGAAATTTGGCAAATAGTATGTCGAGCAAAGGGCTATACCTAAAGTGCGTTTCCTAGCATCAAGGTATGGATATACTTCATGAGATTCATCTCAGATATTGCGGGCATCATTCCACTCCCCGGTCTTTGGTCTCCAAAGCCTTTTGGCAAGGATTCTACTGGCTGACCACGAAATAGGACGCCAACAAGCTGGTTGAGACATGCATCGGGTGTCAATATTATGCCCGGCTACCACATGTACTAGCTCAAGAATTGCGAACCATGCCAATAACTTGGTCGTTTGCAGTCTGGGGGCTTGACATGGTTGGACCACTGCAGACGGCACCTTGTGGGTTTACACATCTGCTAGTAGCATTGACAAATTCACAAAATGGATAGAAGCTAAACCCATCAGAAACCTTGATGGGGAAACTGCCCTTAAGTTTGTCCAGGATCTAGTGGTGAGATTTGGTCTCCCACATAGAATCATCACCGACAACGGCAGCAACTTGTTACTCAGATACGTAGAGGCTTACTGTTATGAGAAAGGCATCCGCCTTGACCTAGCATCTATGGCTCATCCACAATCTAATGGTCAAGTTGAATTGGCCAATGGACTAATTCTAAAGGGAATAAAACCACATTTAGAAGCACTGCTGCATAGAGCAGCTAGATCCTGGGCGGAGGAAGTGCCATCTGTCTTGTGGAGTTTACAAACTACTCCCAACAGATCCACCGGCTACACCCCTTTATTCATGGTATATGGAGCAGAAGCAGTCCTACCTTCCGACATCCTCCACAATTCACCAATAGTTGCCGCCTACGACAAAGATGACACTGAAGAATCCATACGCTTATAAGTGGACCTTCTTGAGGAGGAGGACGTGCTGGCATGCCAGAGATCCGCCATCTACCAGGAGAAGCTACACAACTACCATAGTCGCCGCGTTCGGTGCATCGCTCGTTTAAAGAAGGGGATCTGGTGCTCCAACTTAAGCGGAAAAAGTCACACAAATTATCCCCGCCATGGGAAGGACCGTTCATCATAAGCAAGGCGCTACTTAATGTTTCCTATTACCTCATTGATAATTGTGAGTTAAAATATAGGCCAAACAAGGATCATAGGTGTAAGCGACGTGACCCGATGATGACTACCTAGAGCTTAATCGGCCATGGAACATAGCACAACTACGTCCTTTTTACACTTAGCATATTTTATTATCTACTGTATACTTCATATATGATAAATAAAATAAAGGTTTTGCTTCACTCATATGCCATAGTTTTTTACCTCCTTTAGTGTTCATTTTTTGGATCATGTAAAACCTTTGTGCATGAGCTTTGCATTTGCAAATTCTGCCTATGGGCGTTTGCTTAAGTTCTGGTCTACACGCTCTTTGTTGTTTTTGTATGGATTCTAGAGTAATGACTTTTGGCACTAAAAGTTGGTGATTTTGTGCTTAGGTTCTTGACAGTTCCATTAGGCATCATCACCTAAGCGCATGGTTTCACTAAGAGTCTTTTGACTCATGAAATGTCAAGCATAAAAGCTAAAGTAATGGATGAGCCAACACTTGCTTATAAATAAATGGCATAATACATGCTGGAACTAGTCCCTGAGTAGATAAAGGCTTGTTCCCAAGTTTTCCGCCTTAGGGAAACAACATTGTTTTTCCGCATAAATATATGGCCACAAGAGACAAATATTACAATTTTTTTCATTCTTGTGGCGCAGGGGACTTTGAGGATGCATCGTTGGCGACGAGAGAGCCATCTTTCCAAAGTCAGAGGTTTTCAGGGACTCGAAGCCAGCCTGGTCATCATCAATCACCTCAAGAGGCATGAAGACACCGCCTTGACCAATTGGGCGACCCTGGTATCATAGATGGTGAGAGAAGACCAGATTGCACTGTTGTCGATCTTCTGTTCTTCTTGATCTATGTCGGGGAGATCAGAGGTCACCATTCGATGAAATATCATGTAAAACACAAAGTCTTTATTACACGGAGAACCCAGAGTATAAATTTATTACAAATTTGCTTAGCATTAAGCTAGCTCAAATAACAGCGGAAACATAAAAGCAGCTTGAGTCCATCAACGCCCCAGGCTTGTCTAGTGTAGACTCGCGATCCCTACGCACCTTTCAATCTTCGGATTCTGCACATAAGACGTGCAGCCAACAAGTTGGGTTAATACTTTGAATGTATTGGCAAATTACACCAAGGAGAGAAAAGACTATCTCTACATGCAAGGCTAGTTTAGGCTGTAGAGTTCATTTGCTCAAAGCTAGTTTTCTTAAGTAGAGAGAAGAAGAGAAGATTTTCCTAGTTTGTAAACATTTTCTTAGATAAAATAAGGTCAAATGGCTCACGAGGATATTACGCACCAAGTGTCCAAACAACCAAACACTTGGATATTACGCACCAAGTGACACTTGGATATTACATACCAAGTTCCCAAAATCCCACCCATTGGCGATATTACTCACGCCATGGGGTTTATTAAAAACTTTGTTTATGAAAGAGAGAGGAAGATCCTTCAAAGGATCCATCCTTTAGATGCTCATTGTTGTTCTGTTACCGTGAACACGGCTGATCGATCAGATTGCAATACTCTCGAGAGTTTGTGCACTTTACCCACAATCCACGATCAAGTCCTTTTAAAGACAAGACCATGGAGAGGCTTTCCCTTAGTAGCCCCTCTACCTTCTGGATACAACCGTGCCAAGAACCTCCAAATGTTGGTACCCAGGTGAGGTTTCCCACTAAGTACTAGGCCAAGACAGAGCCCATATGTATTGTGGTTGCACTGGAAGCTTGTATAGTGGATTTGAGAAATCTCACTCATTGTCCTGGGCGGCCGTCCTTTGATTCCTGGGCGGCCGTCCTCCACCAAAATCTCACTCGGGACAACCATTCCGCCCAGAAGAAAACTTAGTTTTATTTTGAAGTGGATTTGAGAAGAAAAGTTTGCTCAAGAGAGCCTTTATACTTAGAAAAATTCATTGTCTTTCGAACACCCCAACGATACTTTACATATATATAGCATAGCAAGCAATACTTAGCAAAACAGGGGAACCTATTAGGAGGGTAAATCCTAAGTATAGAGCTACTCATGGCATACTACAAAATCATCGCACTTGCAAAATAATACTAAGGAAAATTCTACTAGAACATCCTACACATGCATACTACAGAATTTTGAAGATCACATGGATAGAATCAAAACTAGGACAAAAGTTATGAACAAGTGGTGTAACTTGCCTTGATCCGAGCAGCACTCTGCACAATAGCACTCCTTAGCGCACTCCGAACAATCTAACGCATCAAAAACATGGGTCTAATCACAACTTGTACCAAATATGCCACAGAGATAACATGCATGCATGCAACATGGTATTTATGCAAGATTGGTTTTTCTATATTGACCAAGGTAGTATAATTGGGTTGCAATTGTGTTAAGGGTGTTACTAGGATTAATTTTCCCATAGGTTTAAATCTATTTGGGTCGCTAATAAAATCATAGGACTAATAGGAGATCCAACCATCTAATTAGCCCCAAATTAGATCTAATGATCTTAAGCAAAGTTTTATAATTTTGTCCAGTAGGTATTGCGGAAACAAAGTCAACGCAACGAGAATCAACTAAAACGGAGTTCTAATTATTTTTCTACGAATTAAATACTTCAATCTAATGATTAAATTCTACACCGAAAACCCTACAGTAAACTTGGAATTTTATTGCAGATATGGGTTCTACATAAAATTATGAATACAACGGTATATTATAAGCTAAATTTGGCCAAGTATTTATTTTTCTATGATTTTCGCAATATTAAACTCAATCTGCAAAACAGATCTAAACTTAGTTCGAGAACTTGCCAAGTGGCAGGATCTGAATGGTCCAGCTAGGCGACGCGGCATGCTGACGCGGACCACCACGCGGTGCCGACGCGGTTTGCCACGCGGCGCAACGTGGTTGTCCGGTACCCCTTCGCCCCCCTTCTAATCTGGCCCGTATGATTAAAATCGGACGGCCGAGGCGGCTCTACTGACCTGTGGCGGTGGCGGCGGTGGAGAAGACGGTGGTCGGAGTCCTGGCGGCCCTAGTGATCTTGGAAGGCAACAAAGATGGCCCCTGATGAACACGGTGATGGCGATTCTCCCAACAATCTCCGCGCGGTCCCTCTCCTCCTCTATCTCCCACGGTCAGTCGTTCCTCCCCTCGGTCCCGACGGGCTCCAGCGAGCAATTGCCGGTGACCCCCTGCGATTCAGAAGAAACGGGTTAGATGGAAGGATAGGGTAGATCCAGACGAGTAGTGTGGAAGGTAGAATAGGGCTCGAGGTGCTCTGGAGGGTCGCCAACCTCGAGCTCCGACGGCGGACTGCTCCGGCGAGATCGGAAGCTTGCGAAACGGGGGCTAGGGTTTGAGAAAAACGAGAACAACGGTGGGGGCCGATGCAGCGGTATAAGTGTTGGAGATATGCCCAAGAGGCAATAATAAAGTGGTTATTATCATATCTTCACACTTATGATAAATGTTTACATACCATGCTATAATTGTATTAACCGGAAACATTAATACTTGTGTGATTTGTAAACTAAAATAAGAGTCCCTAGTAAAGCCTCTTGTTAAACTAGCTTGTTGGTTAATATATGATCATGGTTTCCTGATCATGAACATAGAGATGTTATTAACAACAGGATCATATCATTAGGAGAATGATGTGATGGACATACTCCTATAGATAAGCGTAGCATAAAGATCAAGTCATTTCAATAGTTCAATTGCTATATGCTTTCTGATACATAGTAACCTAATTCCTTCGACCATGAGATCATGCATATCGCCTTTGCCGGATGGATGCTTTGATGACATCAAACACCACACCGTAACAGGGTGGCTATAAAAGTGGCATTGAGTGTTCGGAAAGTATTGGTTGAAACACATGGATCAAGAGTGGGATTTGTCCATCCATATGACGGATAGATATACTCTGGGCCCTCTCGGTGGAATGTCATCCAATTAGCTTGCAAGCATGTGACATGGTCACAAGGGATCACATATCACGGGAACGAGAAAAGAGTACTTATCAGTATCGAGGTTGAACTAGGTATGCAGAGATACCGACGATCATAACCTCGGATAAGTAACATATCGTGAGACAAAGGGAAATTGGTATCGTATGTAAGTGGTTCATTCGATCGCAAAGTAATCGTAGAAATATGTGGGAGCCATATGAATTTCCAGATTCCTCTATTGGTTATTGTTCGGAGAAGTGTCTCGATCATGTCCGCATAATTCACGAACCGTAGGGAGACACACTTAAGGATTCGACGTTGTTTGAGTAGTTATGGTATTATGAGAAAGAGACCGAATGTTGTTCGGAGTCTCGGATGGGATCCGGGATATCACGAGGTGATCCGGAATGGTCCGGAGAATAAGATTCATATAAGGAAAATCCCGTTTCGGAGTTCGGGAATGATTCCGGTGGTTTCATCGGGAATGTTCTAGAAGGTTCCGGATTGTCCGGCACTCCGGAGGGGAAGGGGTACATGAATGTGTCATTACATATTGGAGTGATTGCATCATGTACTAAGTGTTCTTGCTGTCCCAAATATAGGATTAAATTGAATCCTAAAACAGAAAAGTCAAATGTCCAGTTTGAAAGTCAAACGGCTAAAACAAGAAACTGTGGGAAACAAGCAAGAGGAGTTGGAATCAACTTGGAGGAGGAGTTGGACTCCTCCAGGCCGGCGCCCAGCCCAAGGCCGAGTTGGGGAGGGACTCCCTCCCTCCCCTGGCGTGCCAAGACCCCCCTCCCATAAAAGGAGGGGCAGGGCTCCTCCTAGAACACACAAGTTCCTATCCTCTAAACTAAACCCTAGATCTAAACCCCGGTTTAGAGCTATTTCGGTTTAGAGCCTTCTAATTGGTTTAGAGCCTTCTAATTGGTGTGTCTAATTACTAGACCACTAATAGCCTCTCTCATAAGCTCCACCATACTCGCACCGGCTTAAGGCGAAGCCCTGCGGGATCTCCCCTCTACTTCCGGTACCACGCCGTTGTGCTGCCGGAATCGCGAGGAGAGTGCTACAACCTCCGCTGCCTGCTGGAACAAGGGAGAGGAAGGTCTTCGTCGAGTACCGAACGTGTGACTGACTGCGGGAGCGCTGCTGGAACGTGGCGCCGGAAGGATCGTCTACGCGATCTTGAGATCGGAAAGAGTACGACTACATCACCCACGAGAATCTGCTCTCGTTAACCGCTTTGGAATCTTCGAGGGTAAGTTATTCCATCGACTCGTTGCTACAATCTAGTAGATAGATCTTGGCTTGTTTGTTTGTATGCGATAGAAAATTTTTGTTTTCCATGCTACGAACCCCTACAGTGGTATCAGAGCCGTGTCTATATGTAGATCTGTTGCACGAGTAGAACACAATGGTCATTGTGGGCGTTGATGCTTTTATTGTAGATTGCTTTTTGTGTACTTTGCATCTTGCGGTATGTTGGGATGAAGCGGACCGGGCTAACCTTACATGACATCGTTCATGAGACTTGCTCCACGCTTGACATGCAACTTGTATTGCATAAGTGGCTTTGCGGGTGCCTGTTTCTCCTAGCATAGTTAAGATCCAATTTACAACGGGTAATCAACAATGCTAGTATCAATGTTGTGGTTCTTGTTCGTAAGTTAGAACGACACTTATTGAAAGCCCCAAACCACGTAAAATATGCAAAGAAAGTAGAGGCGTCTAACTTTGTTTTGCAGGGGTGTGCAGTGATGTGATATGGCCATGATTGTGATTATATTTGATGTATGCAATGTTCCTTATTGTAAGTTGGCAACCGGCAGGAGCCATATGGTTGTCTTTAATTTATGTTAAGACCCGCGTGTCTATTCAAAGTAGTTGTAATAGTTGAAGCTGGTGGACGACAACCATGGAGAAGCGTCATTGACCTTGATGCAATGCCGGTGATGATGGAGATCATGTTCGTGCTTGAAGATGGAGATCAGAAGCACAAAGAAGAAAGGCCATATCATATCACATATTATGAATTGCATGTGATGTTAATCCTTTATGCATCTTGTATTGCTTAGTAGACGACGGTAGCATTATAAGATGATCCCTCATGCACATAAATTTCAAGTTCTAAAGTGTTCACCCTTAGTATGCACCGTTGCCAAAGCTTGCTGCTTCGAAGCACCACGTGATGATCGGGTGTCTTTGATTCCGTGGGTGAATACAACGTAAGCAAGCCAGATTTGCTTATGCGGTAGCTAAGGTTTGATCTTGACGAGCCTAGCATGTACAGACATGGCCTCAGGAACACGGATTACCGAAAGGTAGAGCATGAGTCATATAGTAGATATGATGAATATGTTGATTGTTCGCCATTGAAGCTATATCAACTCTCGTGATGATCGGTTTTGATGTGGTGGATTTGGTTCGTGTGATCACTAAAACAATGTGAGGGATATTGTTTTGAGTGGGAGTTCACCTAGATTAATTTAATTATTAATTAGAACTCAATTTATCATAAACTAAATCAAAGTGAATTTGCATAGTTGTTGTAGTCATTGGCATCCGTTTACCACCTTGCGCTTAGTTATAATTGAGATGATAGAACTATAGAATTCTGGTTAGATACTTTACGAACTGGTATCGTATTGTTTTAAGTGTTAATCTAAAATTTAGAAGTCCTATTGCAAACTTTCAGTAAGTTCCGGTTACTCCATGAAGTTTAATAATTAGTATTAAATCAAGAGTAACAATTCCAAGTGTTAGTATATAAGTATCATGTTTGTATCCATGATTCTTGATATTCAAAGGATTCCCTTAATATCAAGGTTATCTAGGATCTGAAAGAGTTGTTTCAGAAACCATGATGTGTGGAAGATATTGTGATATCTGAAACGAAGTTTTGGTTGCAACATGATAGAGTATAATATGGCAAAAGTCATGTTCTCATATTTGATGAGAATTTGCAAAAAGGTTGGAGACACTAGTTGTCCTAATCATCCAAAAGGATTTGGATAGCAACATTATACTCATAATTCATCGTTATAAGCTAAAAGTAGCTTGATCATGGAAGATTCCATGATAAGGGTGAATATTTGATGTAGGTAAAATGTTTACTACACCAAGAGATTACTAAAGAAAGGAATTTGAAAGAACACCAAACATTTGATGATGGTGATCTACTTCAAAGTGCAAGTCCAAAGACATTGGTATTTAACTATACACGCTTTGGATTATGTGTCGTATGTATGACTCCACTATTGATGTTGATAGATTCTTTCAAACAGAAAAGGAGATACTGAAAGAGAATCTCATAAATATATGGCAGAAAAGAAAAGACTAGAATCGTTCAGTTTAAGTATATAGATGATATACATGTTATGGCTATATTCTTTGCTTGTTAAACAATGTGGTTCTTAAGTATTTGATACTGAATTTGTTGGTGTGAATCGTCATACGAAACAACACAATTCATGAACTACAATGGCCTAAGTAACTAGCAAAAGAATATGTGATGATGTTCATCGAGAACAAAATAAAGGGTTATTGTGTTGCTTGTTAAACATCAAAGCTTGCCTTCAAAGATTTGTTTTATCAGGTACTATGAGAACAAAAGGGTTGTTCAAATAATTGCCGTAATCCATAAAAGATGGATGATTCGCAAATCTCGTTGGAGACATCACATCCATAAAACTAGTGCTAAAGATGTCGAAAGACAAATTGATTGAAAGATCACTTAGGAAGTGACATCGCCGTTTAAATTATATTGGAAAGAAAACATGAAGAAAATCCATATGGATGGAATTTTGGAGTCTATTTGATTTTGATCAAATGACGCTTGTGAAACTTTCCTAGAGATAATTAAAACTTCGTTCATAGGCCGAAAGGGAACGAATGACTAGCTTATTGGAAATTGTACATATTGTTGTATGAAATCCATTATGTGTAGTCAAGAGCGATGGATTTCAACTTCATATGCTTTCTCCGAAAATTTGAGTGAATATATGAATATTTACTTAATAAGGATGAAGTATGAAACATTTGAAAAGTTCAAAGACTTTCAAGATGAAGTGCAAAATCATTGTAACAAGAATATAAACAGTTTATGATAAAGATCATAAAGGAAGATATTTGAGTTACAAGTTTAGCATAATACCTAAGATTTAAGGAATCGTTCCGTGGATTTGCATTTCCCGAAACACCATAAGAGTATGGAGCGTTCGAGATATGTAATTAAACCTTGTTTGACATGGTAAGATCAAAGGTATAATTCATAAAATTGCCATTGTATTTTAAAGATTAAAAGCTTTAGAGATTACCGTTTTTCCACTGAAAAGAGCTTCATCATAATCCGTTGAAATGACACCATATAAAGTTATGGTTTGGGATAAAACCCAAGTTGTCCTTTCTTAAACATTGGTATGCTATGCATAAAAAGGATGTTTTCAACCAAAGTCGGATGAACCTGTCTCTGTATGTTATTTCGAATAACTGTTAAGTACTCCTCCATAACATCGGAGACAAAAGTGTTTGTCACTTAAAACGTCAAGTTTCTTTGAAAAGGAATTTTTCGTGAAAAGTTAAGTGGGAGGACAATAGAAACTTTGATAAGGTTAAAAGAACCTTAGCTATATGTGCAGAGTTGCGCAGCGCCGAAAAGTGTTTCGGAGGCAGCAACAATGCTCATGGTTCACGTACCTCAAAGGTTGTGGTCACGGAGATCCAAGTTCCTATTGAAACAAGTAGGTCGGATGAACAATCAAATACCAAGATTTGAGGGTTGAATCATTATTTGAGAATAATGAACCGACTACATACAGAGAAGCGATGATGGGCCCTGACTCCGTAAAATGGCTTGAAGTCATAAAATCCGTGATAGTTCCATACACGAGAAATCAAGTTTTGAACTTGAAGGACCCTCGAGAAAGGTGTAAGACCTTATAGTTGTGTCTGGATCTATAAAGAAATAGACATGGATGTTTCACATCTATGAAATAGTCGACATGTTGGGAAAGAGTTCACAACAATGTTCAAAGGTTGACTATGACAAGATTTTGATCTTTCATAGTGATATTTAGTCTAGACGGATTAATGTAGCAACCACTACATATAATTTGTTATATGGTAGTTGAATAAAACAAAACAAGTTCTTCTAATAGAATCGTTACCTAGGACATGTGCATAACACGGTCCATAGGGTTTTGTTAATTCAAAGGATGCTAAAAGCATATGCAAACTTCAATGGTTAGAGTGAGCATAGCGGAGTTGGAATCTTCACTATGATGAAACTGTTAAAAGGGTTTAATTTCATCAGAGACAATGAAGATGCTTGCATTTGCAAGAAATTAAGTGGGAGCGCTAAGACATGTTTCTAATACATTATGTGGAAGACATATTGTTGATTGGAAATAATGTATCTTTTATTAACACATATTAAGAATTTCATCCCGATGAAAGACTTAGGCAAAACCCAAATATTTGGCATCAATAGACGCTAATATGGTTGTGCCAGATGTACATAGACAAGATATTGAATGAGTTCAATATAGAAACTACAAGAAAAGGTTCGTGTCGCACCGAAAGGATTGAATGAGTTCAATGTTGATGATATATTCAAGTGTATTGACATTTGGTAAAGTGAAACAAATAATCAAGTATAGATTGATACTTGATATATGAAATCACAAAGAGTATTTATATCAATCATACTGTGATATGTACAAATCCAGATATGTCCTATGCTCTAAATGTTGAGAGCATATACCAGAATGATACGTAAGATGATCATTGGACAATAGTAAGGATATTCTTATGATCTTCTGAAAGAACTAAGAGTATAATATTTGTAGATGTGACAAATAGATGGTTAGTTCATTGTAAAAGTACTACATTGATACTAGCTTTGTCACAAAGTACAAATTAAGTTTATCTCAATCTAAACTAAGGGTGGCACAATATAATGGAAAGTGAGTTCCATAATGGATTTGGATGATTTCCAAAGTTAAGACGCTGTGACAGATACTACAACAAAAGGCTAAGTATATGACTGCTATTATAGCAGCAAAAAAGGGCATTTGTGTCAAGAAGTTTGTTATCAAACTAGGTGTAGTTCACAGTGGGATAATACTATGAAGATATATTGTGCGACAATATTATCAACATGTTTTAACCCCAAAGAGCTAAAGGTCACACCGAAAGACCAAATTTGTACAAAGCCATCTCATTAGAGAATGAGTGATGCGTAGAGACGCAAAGACATGCAATTACACACGGACCTGGAAGTGTCAGATCCGGAGATCAGTTGACCACTAGCAATCGTGTACATACAACACCGGAAAGCCATAGGTGTTATATACACAAAGGTTCGAAACTAGATTATTGACTCTAGTGCAAGTGGGAGACTGTTGGAGATATGCCCAAGAGGCAATAATAAAGTGGTTATTATCATATCTTCACACTTATGATAAATGTTTACATACCATGCTATAATTGTATTAACCGGAAACATTAATACTTGTGTGATTTGTAAACTAAAATAAGAGTCCCTAGTAAAGCCTCTTGTTAAACTAGCTTGTTGGTTAATATATGATCATGGTTTCCTGATCATGAACATAGAGATGTTATTAACAACAGGATCATATCATTAGGAGAATGATGTGATGGACATACTCCTATAGATAAGCGTAGCATAAAGATCAAGTCATTTCAATAGTTCAATTGCTATATGCTTTCTGATACATAGTAACCTAATTCCTTCGACCATGAGATCATGCATATCGCCTTTGCCGGATGGATGCTTTGATGACATCAAACACCACACCGTAACAGGGTGGCTATAAAAGTGGCATTGAGTGTTCGGAAAGTATTGGTTGAAACACATGGATCAAGAGTGGGATTTGTCCATCCATATGACGGATATATATACTCTGGGCCCTCTCGGTGGAATGTCATCCAATTAGCTTGCAAGCATGTGACATGGTCACAAGGGATCACATATCACGGGAACGAGAAAAGAGTACTTATCAGTATCGAGGTTGAACTAGGTATGCAGAGATACCGACGATCATAACCTCGGATAAGTAACATATCGTGAGACAAAGGGAAATTGGTATCGTATGTAAGTGGTTCATTCGATCGCAAAGTAATCGTAGAAATATGTGGGAGCCATATGAATTTCCAGATTCCTCTATTGGTTATTGTTCGGAGAAGTGTCTCGATCATGTCCGCATAATTCACGAACCGTAGGGAGACACACTTAAGGATTCGACGTTGTTTGAGTAGTTATGGTATTATGAGAAAGAGACCGAATGTTGTTCGGAGTCTCGGATGGGATCCGGGATATCACGAGGTGATCCGGAATGGTCCGGAGAATAAGATTCATATAAGGAAAATCCCGTTTCGGAGTTCGGGAATGATTCCGGTGGTTTCATCGGGAATGTTCTAGAAGGTTCCGGATTGTCCGGCACTCCGGAGGGGAAGGGGTACATGAATGTGTCATTACATATTGGAGTGATTGCATCATGTACTAAGTGTTCTTGCTGTCCCAAATATAGGATTAAATTGAATCCTAAAACAGAAAAGTCAAATGTCCAGTTTGAAAGTCAAACGGCTAAAACAAGAAACTGTGGGAAACAAGCAAGAGGAGTTGGAATCAACTTGGAGGAGGAGTTGGACTCCTCCAGGCCGGCGCCCAGCCCAAGGCCGAGTTGGGGAGGGACTCCCTCCCTCCCCTGGCGTGCCAAGACCCCCCTCCCATAAAAGGAGGGGCAGGGCTCCTCCTAGAACACACAAGTTCCTATCCTCTAAACTAAACCCTAGATCTAAACCCCGGTTTAGAGCTATTTCGGTTTAGAGCCTTCTAATTGGTTTAGAGCCTTCTAATTGGTGTGTCTAATTACTAGACCACTAATATCCTCTCTCATAAGCTCCACCATACTCGCACCGGCTTAAGGCGAAGCCCTGCGGGATCTCCCCTCTACTTCCGGTACCACGCCGTTGTGCTGCCGGAATCGCGAGGAGAGTGCTACAACCTCCGCTGCCTGCTGGAACAAGGGAGAGGAAGGTCTTCGTCGAGTACCGAACGTGTGACCGACTGCGGGAGCGCTGCTGGAACGTGGCGCCGGAAGGATCGTCTACGCGATCTTGAGATCGGAAAGAGTACGACTACATCACCCACGAGAATCTGCTCTCGTTAACCGCTTTGGAATCTTCGAGGGTAAGTTATTCCATCGACTCGTTGCTACAATCTAGTAGATAGATCTTGGCTTGTTTGTTTGTATGCGATAGAAAATTTTTGTTTTCCATGCTACGAACCCCTACAATAAGAGGGAAGGATTTCGTGAAGAAGGGGGCACGGATTCGATCCAAATTCGGCCGATATTCCCGGTCAGTTGTGCGGCGGCCGCCGTGTTCGTCCTAGAGTCGACGAAGGTGCTGACAAGTGGGTCTGGCGGTCAGCGGGTGCGGCAGGTGGCGGCTGTGCTGGTGGGCTGGTGGCGGGCTGCGGTGGCTGGCTCTAGCAAGCTAGGTGCCGCGCGTGCGCGGGTGGGCTGGCGCAGCCGGACCAGTTAGGTTAGGCCGTTGCCCTTTTTTTTCCAATTTCTGTTTTACTAAAACTTAAATATCTTTTGCATATAAAGTCCAAAAATGATGAAACCAACTTCTAAAATTTGGTAAAAAGAAGGTGGTCATCTTAGGACCATAGTTTAATGTTTTTACATAGTTTTTAGAAGGGTCAAGCTTGACTACAACAATAATGCTTACATATGGAAATCTTTATTATGGTTTGATAGGTTTAGGTGTTAGGATTTTGTTGAAAAATTTATTTGTGGAATGCAATGATGCAAGGATGACGCATGCTTGTAGTAATCATCTTAATATAAAACCTGGGATGTTACAATAAACCAAAACCCTAAAACCATAATGGAAAAAATAATTTCCAAAGATCTCACTAAGACTATGGATTTTATCCATATAAAAATTTAGCAACAAACATTTTTAAATGATCAAAAATGATAAACAAAAATATTATAAAACCATGGAAATTGGTTTCATTTAATTTGGAGCCATGGATAAAAGCTTATGAATATAATAATATAAAAGGAAATAATTTCCAAAGTTAATAAAACTCCTAACTAAAATCCATACCAAATTGTGAACAAAATAATCCCAAAAGGATTTAAATGGATAAACAAATATTAAATAAAATTATACAAATTGGAATCACCAATTTTGGATCAATAAATAAAAATCTATGGATTTTATAAGGCAAAGAAAGAAATAAATAAATAAGGAATATTTAAAATCCAAATTAAATCTTGGCCAAATCCATAAACAAAATGAAAATTTACTGAATAATAAAAAGGAGTAAAAGATTATTTAAATAAAATCATATGAATTGAACCAAATTCAATTTTATTTAAATAAAGACAAATTGCCTAAACTAAATAATAAATCCCAATAAAATTATTTAGAAGACAATTTAAACCTTGAATTAAGTCCATAATCAAATGGAATAAAGATAATCCAAATCCAAATAAAATAAAGGGATAAATAATATTCAAATAAAAGCATATGCGATTAAACCATATTCTAATTATATTTAAATGGAGACAAAATCGCTATTGTAAATGATTAATTAAATCATGAGAAAATAATAAATTGGAATTTGCCAAAGTGGAATAAAAGTTATATAATTAACTTAAAAGGAATAAAAGAATTATTTGAATAAAATTTATATGGTTTAAAACCATATTTGATTTTATTTGAATAAAGACAAATGCCCAATTTAAATGAATATTAAACAATATTAAAGAATTTTAAATAATTCAAAGTGAATTATTTAAACACACTAATAAATAAATTAAAACCTACTAAACAGGTTTGGAAAAAAAATTGAATTCAAAATAAGGCTTAAATCAAATGGTTTGAATAAAAATAGAAAACAGGAAAAGAAATAATAGTAAAATACAAAAGCTATAAGTGTATTTATTAAGATAAAAGATATTGAAAGTATTCTAATTTGAATAATATACTCAGTGGTAATTCATTAAAAATTTACTAAAAAAGGGTTAGCCAAATTTGAATCAAATTTGAGTACCATTGAGAAATGAAGATAGAAAATAAAAAGAGTAAAGAACAAAAAAACAGAGCATACAACAGCAACCCAACCACAGCCCAGCATCACGGCCCATTTCCCTACTAAACGGCCCACCCGGCAGCCCTCTCTCACCTTCCTGTAAAAAAAATGCTGACAGCCCAACCCCACCCGCAGCACCTGGTCGCCTTTGACCTCTAGCCAGAGAAGCACACCGTGCGTCCATTACCAGTGCGTGATTCTAGGCCTAAATTCGCTCTAACGTGATCTTAATTACAAAATCGAGCAAGGCCCTCTTAATTCCCTCTAGCTCCTCCTCATTTCCCCTCAACAACCACAGCTAACGAGCCACTGGGCAGCTCGAATTCGAGCTCAACATCTCGCCGTCTCCGACGAGGTCTAGCGCCAAATTCCGGTGAAAAAGACACACCCGCATCTCCATTTATCTGTTGAATCTCCCTAGTTTTCTATCGCACGTCTCCATGAGTCCTTGGTTTGGTTTCTTGAGCCCCAGGTGTTCGACGTTGACATCATCTGCCAGTGTCGCCGCAAGCGCAACTCTGGCCACCACTAGGAACCGCTCCAGGAAGCAAATCTCAACCACTCCAACACCATCTACTTGGCCTAGTTCCATCATGCATCGTCTTCGTCTCCATCGTCTTCGGGAACCACCAGAACGTCACCTTCTTCCACATCCCGAGCGTCGCCACCGTCCTCACCATCCCTGGTGACCTGAGCTACAAGGTGAGCCAGCACCCTCTGTTCCTTACCCTTTGATCTTACTTCGACGGACACGATTAGAATTAGCCGAGCCTAGCCGAGCCACGCGCCGTGAGCCAAGCCACCAGCCTAGCTCGAGTCTAGATGAATTTGCGCCGTTTGTTTTATGTAAATCGTATGACCCACACTAGCTATCAGCACTGAACCGGTATGGACCAATAAAAATCGTCCATGTTACCAGTGACGATGGAAATAAGAGGTAGTTTGGTATCCATCATTTGGGCCTGGAATCCTGGAATTCATTTTGCAATTCCATCCTTATGTTGTTTGGTTGGCACGGAATTGAGCCATCATTTCATTTGGCAAATCCATTCAAATAACCCCAAGTGTAAAACCGATTCCTATCTCAGACCTGTCATTTCCAAATTCCGGTGGCAGCCAAACATGTTGGTGTTTTTGGAATCATAATATAAACGATATCTAAGGGTTTTATAATTACAAAATAAATAGATTTAGTTGCCAACTTCAAAAATTCATATAAAATAAACCATAAGTCCAAATATAACAAATAATATATCCCTGGATTAAGGAAAATGTGAAATTTGAAACCATGCCCTTAGTTTAGTATCTTGCTCCTAGAAAATTAGGTGTTTTTGTAGAAACATTTCTAGGCCTAGTTTGAGTATAAAAGTTATTCTAAAAATGATTTTTGGGTAAAATCTTTTGCAAATGATTTCTTTTGAAACAACTGACCAGAAACACAAAAATTTGGGTTTAGAAATATATTTTGTTTAACACAAGGAATTATTCCTTTGAATAAATCAGTAAAACAAAAATGTTGCTATTATTTAAAAATGATTTTTGAGTGAAACCTTTTGTAAATGGATTTGTTTTAAACACTTTGACCATAAAACACTAACATTGTGTTTAAAAAAATATTTTTCAAACACTAGAAATTATTCCTTTGATTAAAATCATTTCTAGCAAAACAAAAATGATTTAAATGGCCATTTTTACAAACTTGATTTTAAGTGGTTTTGCCACTTTTATAAATGACCGATAGGTGTTTTAAAATTTTTATAGCCTATTATAAACCACCTTTCCAAATAAAACCATCTTTTGCATGCTTGCATGCAATGCCTTGTTTTATTTATTTTATGTGATGAATTGTTTGAATGCTAGTTTGAATATGTTCTTGCTTGATTGAATTGTAGTGAATTTTGAAGAGTGTGACCATTGCAAGATCAAGGAGTGAACTTAGTTTCTCTACATGTATTTGTCCTATTATTTTGACTATGCATTAGTATTATTTTGTATAGAGCTTGCATGGAATTTTTGCTAAGTATCTATATGCTATGCTATGGGAAATCCAAGTAGTTGTAGTATTGATAGAATTATTCTCTAACTGAAGGTACTAGTTGATATCATGCTTAGCCTAGCTACTAGTAAACAAGGGTGGATTATATACACAAGCTATGGAAATTTTGCTAAGTCTTTTGACTTATGTTTTTTCTTAATAAAACTACTAAGTGAATGAATCCCCTGGGTGGAATGGTGAGAATGAGATATGTTGAGTGGTTACACAAGTCCAGAAAACTGGGGAAAAATTGTGTATCACAAGTCCACTAAACTGGGGAAAACTTGTGTATCACACTTGTGGAAAGCCACCTAGGAACAAAGAGATTTGAGATGTCAAATGTTGAGATTCTTTAAGTGCAGCCACATGGCATTATGGGCTCTGCCTGGATCATATAGGTTGCAATAACTTAGCCATATGGACAGAAGGTGGTAGGGGGTGATAGGATGGAACGCGTCCATTTGGTCTAAGGGAAGGCTTCTGAAAGATCTTGTCTCGATGCATGTCGAGTCTTATGGGGAAATTGCACCACCTCTCGAGAGAGTAAAATCTACTTACTTAGCCGTGTCCCCGGCAATGGACAATTTGAGCATCAAGACAGGGAAGCTATCAAGGATCTCCTCATCCCAATTTCTAAGTTAAAAACTTGTGGTTGAACAAGGGTAAAGGATCACCAATTTTATTGGTAGATGCCTTGGGTGATTTGACAAACAAAAACTTAGTGTTTTCAACTTATAAGGAAAACCTTATTTTGAGCAAAGCAAGCCTCATCTACACTTAACCAAATGCATATAGATGATAGATACCACTATTCACCATAGTATCACTTTCTTATACAATGCAAATGTATTGACCCTTGTGGCTGTAACTTATTATGTTGCAGGTTTGTTTGATGTTAGTGAAGTGTGTTGAATAGGATTACAAGTCTACAACCAACATGATTGCATGTGGCACTTTGAAGATGAAGGACTCCATGCTATATAGATATTTCTGCTGCATTGTAATGAGATAGCCAAATGAGCTATGTAAGATGTAATGTATTATTACTGGTTATAAGTTGTAATATGACCTTTGTTTCTTGATATTACATCTTAAACTATGGATGCTAGCTATTGATCCAGGGACTAGCATTGCAATCCCAGGGACCTTTACCATTATAAAGGTGGGGTCTTACACATTGTGGAGGAATTTACTAGGGATTCACAGAGTGTCACAAAACTTATCATTAGTCTCTACTCTTCCATGGGTACCTGACAAGTCCATGGGTAGAACTAATAGGCTATTTTCTATAATTTATTTGTGGAGGCAATAGCATCTTAAGATGCACTGCCCATATTTCCTCAAGATCACTCATGATATAGATAGATATAGTGTTGCAAATTAATTGACCCCAAAGTGACAGATGGGATATCTTGTGACTAGCACACTATTGCTTAGGAGTATGGTTGTCCATAAAACTTAATGCCTTTTCTCTGGTTTACCTTGATTGGTCTTGTTACCGTATTACACTATTCTCTTACGAGATGACCCATGTCCGAAGAAGTTGTGGACAATTGAGTTGTCTAGTTGCCACTTACCAATGGTGGGGGACAACAGTATATGAGGCACTGCCACAATTATAGTTCATAGATATTACATAAGCACTTATCATGCACACCGGTATAAACAACATTTCTTGAGGAATCATAGCATTAATATTTCATCCCATTGCATTCACCTCTTTCTAGTTTTACTTTTGTTCTATTTTTACAGTTTTAGTAGTAGTTGTTACAAATCATCTTAAATTCATTTATCCTAGCAACCTATAGAGTAGACTATTTCCAAACAATGGTTTGGGTGTGAAATTAGCTGCATTGACAACGTGGCTGCGGGGTCATGTTTGCCGAGCTCCCATCGGGAAAAACTCTTAAATATTTGCTGCTACAAGTACTGCAATAACTCTGTTATTGGTGCAGGTACCCAGTCATCAAATTTGCAACGTTGTCGAGGAGCAAAGCGTTCGGTTATCTACTCGCACATAGTTTATTTCTGTTTGTTTATATCATCTTACCGCTTTCTTTTATATTGAAAACAATAAAAAATTACAAAACCAAAATTTTATAAAAACTGTTGGTACTAATCATGTCTTCCGAGATAAATTTTGTTCAACAGATAATATAAGCATTAGAGGAGATAAAGGTTTCAAGTTCATCAAGCCTGGTTTCTAGACATGAGCTGATAAAGAAATTGTTGGACCAATTGGAAAGGCATTCATTATGGTTGCGTGCTAATGATGGATCTTATTGCACAATTTGTATAACAGATGACCACCTCAATTTTCAATGTAAGTTTTCCAACAATCCTACTCTAGCAAATTATAATAGAGATAAGTCCTATGCTAGTTTGGTAGTACTAGAATACGTTCTTTTCAAAGGTGTATCTGAAATGGTATTTAGACTAGGAAGTATTGATATTGAATGTGAAGCAGTTGATGGAGTTTTCAATTTAGTATACCTCATATTCCTCTTTTGTGAAAATAATTTAAGTGGAGAGGAAAAGGAGCACAAGGAAGAGGAGGAAGAATGGATTGATCACCCGCTAACACCTCCGACTTCTACTTTTGATTCTATAATTTCTATTAAAACACTAGTCGATGAAAAGGAGGAACGAAATGGTAAGGTTGACAAAGAGAGACACACTACAACTATTTTCTGTGATGCCTATCACTCTAGTAAAGATTTTTATGATGCTAAAATTGTTGATAATTGTTCTACGGACTTGTGCCTAGACACTCATATAGAGAGAATTAATAATAATGAACTAGATCTAGAATCTTTCTACACTAACATGCAGGTCCTGAACTCCCTGCTATGAAGGAAGAGTACTATGAAGTGGTCCCCTACATAGGTAACCGAGGTAAAGAATTAAGAATTTTATATGAATCTCATATCCTCTCATTGCAGCTATACACGTAGGCATTTTCACCAAGCTTGGTGCATCAACACTCACTTAAAAGTGAGAACTTTTTCATCTACATGATGCCGATTCACCGTAAGAGGGTACGTCACCGACCGAACTCTACTCCAAGATGCTTCAAACTGGTATGTCTAACCTCACCTCGAGTCGATATTCCATGGGATCTAGGTGGGTAATGTATGGAGCATCCTAGCCTGGCTTTATGGCTTTAAAGAGAGCGCTTCCTGGGAGGAAACCCGGAAGTCATTAGGTATCTTTCTTAGTTCTGTGTCTTGAGTCTAATTGCATTCATGTTGCATTGGCAGTTTTATTCTTTGCATGTATTGCTATTAGAGTAATCTTGTGGTAGTTTTCAAAAGGTAGAATTTATTGTCACTATATTATGTGTTGCATAACTTGGTTGTATTTAAATCCCTTTTTATACATACTATTGTTGGTAAAAAATTAAAATTGTTATTTTACTATCAAAACATTGTGGTTCACTAAGTTTTAGGTTATGAAATATTTTTTGAAGAAATAGGTAAATTTTGGTGAATCTAGAAGGTTTAACGACCAACTATACGGCGGGAATAAAAATTCCAGCCATATAGTTGCTGTCGTATAGTTATCAATGCCTTTGTCAAATTTATTTTTCAGGATATAGAAGGTTTAACGACCAACTATACGGCGGGACCTTTTTGGTCTGGCCGTATAGTTGCAGCCGTATAGATATCGACCCCTATTTAGAATTCTTATTTCAAATTAATGCATGTTTGAAGACCAACTATATGGCGGGAAATATTTTTCCGGCTGTATAGTTGTGCATTTATAGTTGGGAAAACCCCTCAAACGCCAACTAGAAAGTAACCATTGCTCAAAATTTTATTATTTCTTCTTCCTTCTTCTTTCAAAAACCTCGAAACTCCACATGGGATCTTCTCCCTTGATCAAGGGGAGCCTGAATATCTGTAAGCAATAAAATTTCTACCTCGGAAACTTCCTAGACTGTAATTCTCTATATAAGTTCATATTTTATTTTTTTACTTTTCTTTTATCGATGGGGTAAACAAAATATGTTCGTATACCAAACCGATGCATTTTATTTTGTGTGTTATTTTCGAAGCGACTTGAACCTTGTGTGACGACGTGTACGGTAGTGCCAACCATACAAACACTTGCATGAGCCACTTGGTTGCTTCAATTCAATATGGCTACCTATTAATGTGTGGTACAACTTTCCAACTCGAACCTCTTTTAAAAAAGCACATAGGGGCTGCACACTTGTGTCTCGTATCCTGTTTCACTTGCACATCATCATAATCTAGGAGATGCATCTTCTAGAACTAGTTTGTTGACTTAAGAGTGGTTCTTAGGTTGATGAACCGACTCAGTAGGACTTGTATTTTTAGCACTTGTGAGCTAAACCCGTGTCTTCAAAAACACACAAAAAAATCGTTTTCTTTTTAGTTTCTAAGCAGGTTCTCAAGGAAGGCACACCGGGCCATATCAAGAAACACATGTTGAAGTAAAGGTTCTTTGTCAATTGAAAGATAGGTTAGTAGTACCTCAATGGTAAAATGTGTCACCCTTGCTTTAACTTAAGCTTGGGAAGGTAGCCACTTCTTATACCCTATTTTGATAACTGCATTTTCTCTTTTGTTTTCTGTAACACCCCAAGCCAGCAATCACTTGAGATGTTACCACATACGTTACATAGAGAAAATAACTAATACTTTTTAGAAAAATTCGGCAGAGTTTCCTCTGTTTTTGGAACATTCATGATAGGCAATAAGACATAAACATGAGCACAAGGATAAAGATCAATATAAAGTACACACGTTCAACCACAGATAAACCTTCGGTACCAAAACTATGAAAAACTACCATCTGAACACAATACAGGTAACCATGTCTAACATGTAATCACCAGCACGGTTTAAGAGATAAACTTCCGCATACTCCAAAACTAAATATGAAAAAGATGACTTCTATCGATCAAAAGCAATGTTGCAATCAATTGGTGTTATTGGTGTAATTCGTGAGGTGACAAATGCTGCGGGTTCTACTCCTAAAATTCCCCATGAATGATGTTCTCAAGGTTTACCTAAAAACATGAAAGCAACAAGGGTGAGTACAAAGACTCAACAAGTTTACAAACAAATATTAATTTTACATAAATCAAAACACCAGCACATCTTTAAACATCAATCATCCATTATAACATAATATGATGTCCTACATGCCTATATGCTCATCTCATCTCATTGCGAATACCGGTATCGCTCGAGTGTACACCCGTCGGCATCCACTCGCTCCAACTCGTGGAGGGTGCCTCCAAAGTGGGTCGCAACCCATCAATGAAGGTCGCATTGTGCCCACCGAAGTAGGTCAGATTATCATCATTGTCATCATGAATATGAAATTTGCATAATATGAACATGCCAACATCATCTTTATCATTTACATCATCATAAACATAACATAAGCATTAAATAAATTGAGTGAAGAGAGATATGCAAAATTTAATATCCGCCATGAACTTGCCTCAACCACGTGGCAAAAACTGTGGGACTCAATGAACATCGCCAAAACAATAACATACAAGAAAATAAAATTGCATCGCTCCTATGCGCCGTCGATCCGCACATTATCTCTGTCTGATACCAAAATATTCATGGAACAACCCCGGAGGGATAAAATAATACCTAGTCGGGAAGATAACTAGTACCAGCTACCTGACATTGTCTTTTCTTTTTATTCTATTTTTCTATATCCAACCAAATAATATGTCCTTGGCTACTCCATATAAATAAACTAGCAATACGGCAGCGCCTAAAACCCTCCTAAAACCCGAAGGTTACATACTAATCAGTAGAAACTTCTTAAACCAAAACCTCACATGACTGATTAACACAAGAAACCTCACATGACTGATTAACACAAGAACTGGAGCTACATAAAACACAAGGTACATGGACTAACATTCCTATGACTCACGGTAAGCCCCAGCAAAAACTAGAAAGCACTAAGCTAATTCTTTTTCCTAGTTTCTCTATATAGCTTTCATCTATTTCAAATATACCTCAAAGGCTACAGATCTAGCCAAATTAAAATCTACAGAATCAATCGATGGATTCCAATAGGTGTAAGAATAAAAAGTACCTAATCTCCAGTTCTAAATACATACTATGAGACTGTAAAATATACGGTACAGCTAGCCAACAACAATTTCTGAATAGAAAAACTTCACTCTCACATACATACTGTTGGCAAAACTCTAATCAAAGAAGATATTCTTTCCATTTATAATAAGCACAATAATACAAACCTATAGGAATCTTGCAGTCTATTGGTGTCTATATAGAGAGATTCAACAAAACACCTACATAATAAACTTAGGGAATTTGCCAATTCAGGTTTTGTTCTTCGCGTAGGTAAAGGAACATGGAATAGAAAAAAATGTAGCTAGCAACCTGCAGTTTGATTTGACGCCAAACTACAAGCTACCCAAGCGATGGAGTATAGGGACCTGAAAAAACAAACACCATTCTAGGCCTATAGCTAACCCCCCGTATAACACTACAAAAAAATAGTTCTGCTACAACATTGAAGGGTAAATTATAAGAAATAACAAGGGGATAGATGCACACACTGCTATAATGACGGACGACGGTGATGACAACTTGATCCGGCCACAGCAGACCCGAGACCTCACAGCGGTTGGCGCAGCCAAGCAACCTCATGGAGGCGGCGGCGACGACCTGTGCTCCAGCGTCAGCAACGACCCAATGACGGCGGCGATCTCGATCTAGAGGGCAACGGATAGGGTTGAGGTCGGTGGGGATCGAATCTCATATGAGAACTCCTGGAATGCAAGGAGGCGGCACCGTAGGTTACCGACCTCGAGTCCAATAGGCTTTGAGCCCAGACCATGATTTTTCTTTCCTCTAGTACTCATGAAACAAAAGAACATCAGCTCGTGTATTCTCAAGAAAACACCACGATGGAAAGCTGGTTGCAGCTACACGTTTTGAAACGGCAGGTCAATCGTTCAAGTGCTGCCGCACTCTATTCTCAAATCTTTTGTTTTCTTTTTTCCTCAAACCCACAAACAATCAATAGCACAGTTATAAATATTTAATTTATATTTTGAAAAGATTTAATAAACACGAAACATTAGTATAAAAATTTGGGGTATGACATTCTTACCACCTTAAATAGAATTCGACCCCGAATTCTTACTCGTTCTTCTACTCGCACAAATAAAATAACATGAAAACATAATCATGCGTCAGATACCAGCCATGAATAACTCTAGATACTTCTTGTGCATGGGAGACTCAAGTTTCCACTTGCCCAACACTCGGTTGTTTTTTAACTATCTTTCCCACTCATGGCAGTATCAAGGAATGTCCAATGTACCATACGACTAAGCTGTGTTTTGATGTTAAATCTTATAACATGTTTAGTGGGTGACCCTCTAAAGAGCACCTCCTCCCCAACTTGAAATTGCATGTTCGACCTCTTGAAATTAGCATAACTCTTTTGCATACTTCGTGCTGCCAACATATGTTTTCTAATCTCAGCTACCCTCCTGGTGTCTTTCTTATCCCAATCTGGTCCTAGCACTACCTTCGCACCCACAGCATTCCAACATAGTGGGGATCTACACTTTATTCCATACAGAACCTTGTAAGGTGCCATACGTATGCTAGCCTGACAACTATAATTATAAGCAAACTCCACAAGTGAGAAGGATTCCTCCAGCTTTCTTGCAAAGAAAGGATGCAACACCTTAGCATATGTTCGAGTGTTTAGATTGTACACTCTAATTGTCCATCTGTTTGCGGGTGAAACAACATACTAAGTCTACTATGTCTTAGTTGCATCCCCAAGGCATTGTGCGAGATCTCCCAGAACATTGATACAAACTTAGCATCCCTATCAGGAGTAATGGTTTTAGGAGTCCCATGCAACCTTACGATCTCCCTTACATATATCGGGTGCAAAGTCACTTGCCAATTCAGTGGTGCAGATAGGAATGAGAAAATTTCCGAAGTCGATCTGTGAGCACCCAAGCTGCCTTTTTCCACCTTCGCGTACGAGCTAGGCCAACAAAAAACACACCATGGCAATGTCATCCCATGGCCATTCTGGAATATCTAAGAACTGCAATGATCCCGTTGGCCACTTATGCCTGGAACTTTACTGACTCCAAACTCCACAATAGGACACATACTTGGCCACATCAACTTTTATTCTTTTCCACCAATAAGTTCGTTTCAGGTTATATCTTTGTCTCTCCGGGATGAATAGTGCAGTAGTATGATGTGCCTCCCTAAGAATGTCCTCCTTCACCCGAGACTTCTATGGCACAGAACATTCCCAGTCCCATCTGTAGTAAACTCTTCGGTTATGCCTTGTAGAATGTGCACTCCCACTTGCTATAACAGCTGATCACATTGTTGCGCCCCTTGGAATTTAACATCCTTTGGGGTTAGCTTGATCATCATATTAGCAGTAAGAAAAATCCTTCACACACTTACAATAATAACCCACCCAGCCTAATAGATTTCTTACTTCCTTGACATTGGATGGCTAAAGCTATCCAATAATCGTAGAAACCTTATTAGGGTCTAACAAGATACCTGCTGATTAATAACCAGACATAGAGAAGCCACTTTTGAAAGCCAGAACTCGCATTTGTTTATCTTGCATAAATATTTATTTTCCCTTGAAGTCTCAAGCTCCAATCTTCAAATGGCACTCATGCTCTCCTTATGTTTTGACATATATGAGAATATCATCAATGAACACTACCACAAAGTTAACAAGGAACCTATTCAGCATACTTTTCAATGTGTCCATAAGGATGGCAGGGAAATGTTTAGTCCAAAAAGCATAACTTTATATTCATAATGTCCATACTTAGTGGGGAAGGCAGCCTTGTCATGATCTCTCATATGACTTTGATTGTAGATAGGTTAGTCTTCTAGGATACCTTCGCTCCATTCACCTAATCAAACCAAGTACTTGACATGGGCAAATGATATTTGTTATTGAGGGTTATCATGTTAAGAGTATGATAATCCACAATCTTCCATCAAATACTATCTCTCTTTGATGTAAACATAGAAGGCTCTCCCCTAAGTGAGACATTGTCGATCAAACCTTTGGAAAACATATAATCCAATTGTTTCTTCCATTTTTCTTGAAATGGTCATATGAAAATGTTAAGGAGACACAAAATTAGTTCAAGTGAAAGGAATAAGATCAAACCAAAACACCACGCCCCTCTCTCAAAGAACTTGGAAACAAGGATGATATCTTGGTCATAAGCACTTGTCCTTGTACTTGGTGATTCAGAAAGCTTATGAAGATTGCCAATGGTACACGACCATTGAGTGCTCAACATTCAACCTTGCAGCACAACAAGCGAACACCACATAACCTATCTGAAACTCTCATGGTGGTCTTTTTTTATATGGTACCATAAAAACAATGGAGGTTTAGCCTCATCGCATCTCCAACTCTTGGCAGAGGTTTGCCTCTCTACATGTGGAACAATATACATTCTATGGTTCAAGTTGTACAATGCCGTATCTCAACTAATGAAAGGACAAAGAAAACAGTGATTCACCACTTCAATGTACAAGAGCGAATAATAAGGGTAATTGGTATGGGGGCCAATCCATCCCACACCCAAACTATTCACTCTGTAAATGAAATAGTGAATCGAGCAACACTATCACTCGGGATTCCTCACTCGCATTGCAAACAAATTAATGGGCATGGACTAAGGTTCGCAGTCGATTCCCATCTATTGTTCGTGCAAAGACACTAAAAAAAACTAAACTATCGATCTTTCAAAAACACACATCATTGAATGAACAAGAAACACTATTGACCTAACCAGAAACACTTTTGAACAAACAAAGAGTCTCTTCATGGATTATGCACTGACCGAGGGAACTAACACTTATAGAGGATATGGGAAGGATAAGCTTCTCACATAGAATTAACCAAGGAAAATGTCTTTAGAAATAAAACGATTATTTATATATTTTGGAATGAACAAATACGTTTCCTCCAAGGATAATATGGGATTCACAACTCTTTATACTCAGCTGCGGGAGAAGGTACAAAATCGAATTTCAATGTAGAATAACCCGTACATAGAATAATACAAATAGAAGATGTTAATTCTTGAAGACTAATGATCAGTGGGAAGGACATTTGAAATAAATGGTTGACAATATCTCATAATTCTTAGACGGGAAACTAATACTATTATTCCAGTACTAGATGAAGATCCTTAGACCAAAACAAGTGCATATAATGCACTAGAAAAAACGGGTGAACGGAAATATGAAATACAAGTGAAACTTGTGGTTTATGAGACATTGGTAGAGGGAAGCACTTATCATTCTGATTTTGATCTAGGCAAGTCTTCATAGCATTATATTATCTACTCCACTGCTACACCATCTAGGTTATCAAATCTAGATTTATTCTTTTGAAAACAAATCATTACCCATCACATCTTCAAGATTATCAAACTATTCTATCAAAATCCTTTGATATCAAATCTCTAGACATCCAGACAAATAAAACTTTAATCATCCACCCTAACATTATATTAAACTTAAAGTTAATATCTAAACTCTTCAGCTATCTCCTCATGAGTCCTAGAAAGTTAATATCTAAATCTAACAATCCAATAACTTTATCACATTATCCAAGCATTTACTAAACCAGCATAAAGATCAATTATTTCCCTTCCATTGATGAATTCATCAACCAAGAAAATTTCCGCATCTCTCTATAGTTTATTACTAACAACAAATATAACATGGTATCTAAAGCAATATCTGCAAGCCTCTCAGGGGTAACGGCGAACCTATAGGCATACAAACATAATAAAGATAAAAGAAATCCACAATAAGATAGCAGAAGCGTAAATGCAATGCATGACCCAATCCATCCTACTGTGCACCAGTGTGTCAAATTTTAACATTATTTGGTCAGTTTCTTTTCAAACCACGGACCTAACGCCTGCTCTGATACCAACTGTAAAACCCCAATCCAGCAAGCACTTGAGATGTTACCACATACGTTACATAGATAAAATAACTAATACTTTTTAGAAAAATTCGGCAGAGTGTCCTCTGTTTTTGGAACATTCATGATAGGCAATAAGAGATAAACATGAGCACAAGGATAAAGATCAATATAAAGTACACACGTTCAACCATAGATAAACCTTCGGTACTAGAACTATGAAAAACTACCATCCGAACGCAATACGGGTAAGCATGTCTAACATGTAATCACTAGCACGGTTTAAGAGATAAACTTCCGCATACTCCAAAACTAAATATGAAAAAGATGACTTCTATCGATCAAAATCAATGTTGCAATCAATTGGTGTTATTGGTGTAATTCGTGAGGTGACAAATGCTGCGGGTGCTACTCCCAAAATTCCCCATGCATGATGTCCTCAAGGTTTACCTAAAAACATGAAAGCAACAAGGGTGAGTACAAAGACTTAACAAGTTCACAAACAAATATTAATTTTACATAAATCAAAACACCAGGACATCTTTAAACATCAATCATCCATTAGAACATAATATGATGTCCTACATGCCTATATGCTCATCTCATCTCATTGCGAATACCGGTATCACTCGAGTGGACACCCATCGGCATCCACTCGCTCCAACTCGTGGAGGGTGCCTCCAAAGTGGGTCACAACCCATCAATAAAGGTCGCATTGTGCCCACCGAAGTAGGTCACATTATCATCATTGTCATCATGAATATGCAAATTTGCATAATATGAACATGCCAACATCATATTTATCATTTACATCATCATAAACATAACATAAGCATTAAATAAATTGAGTGAAGAGAGATATGCAAAATTTACTATCCGCCATGAACTTGCCTCAACCGCGTGGGAAAAACTATGAGTTGTAGGGTTCTGAACTAGAAGTACCAACACCTGATATTGAAACATTCGTGGGACTCAATGAACATTACCACAACAATAACTTACAAGAAAATAAAATTGCATCGCTCCTATGCGCAGTCGATCCGCACATTATCTCTGTCTGATACCAAAATATTCATGGAACAACCCCGGAGGGATAAAATAACACCTAGTCGGGAAGATAACTAGTACCAGCTACCTGACATTGTCTTTTCTTTTTATTCTATTTTTATATATCCAACCAAAGAATATGTCCTTGGCTACTCCATATAAATAAACTAGCAATACTGCAGCGCCTAAAACCCGAAGGTTACGTACTAATCAGTAGAAACTTCTTAAACCAAAACCTCACATGACTGATTAACACAAGAACTGGAGCTACATAATGTTGGAATTTGGTGTATATTGGGCTATTGGCCCATTAGACAAATTCTGAAATTCTCTTTGGCCCACTTATATATGGAAGCATATGGCTGTGCTAGTGGTGATAAAGTTTAGTCCCACATTGCTAGTTGAAAGGGAGTTGGATCACCTTATATAGTAGAGTGTTGCACCACTCACTAAGGTGTGACAAGAAGAGTAGCCCTCGCGCACTCCTCCTCCGACGCCGCCCGCCTCGCCTCGCCTCGCCTCGTCACGACGCGCGCGCGCCGCGGGTTGCGGGAATCTCGCCGAGCCGAGCTTTATTTTGCTTGTTGGGAAAACTGATTATGAGTCGCTTTCGTCTTCTCCATCCCGGCTTGCGGCGTGCATCGCAGATCGGGACAGTAGGCCTCCGGAACCCCGCCTCTCGTGAACCTGTACGGGTGAGGGGCGATCAGGTTTTTGGGGAGAGCTCAAGCGCGACTACTGGCAACCACAACGTCGTCCGACGACGAGTTCCTGAACGACGACTTCTTCCCGGACGTCAGCGACCTCTTCTACAATCTCAACATGGGCGACGCTGCTGCAACCGCTGCGGCTGCTATTCAGCCTACATCGTATGTGATCTCGATTTCTCTTTTTCGGATTATGCTAGAGTTCTTTGTTCTAGCGTTTGGTGTAGATGTGATAGGTTTATCTCCTATAGATGTAATCTGTTCATCTACTTTGTTGATCTGCATAATTGGTTTTAGTACCGTTTGTATGATCATGATTTATCACTTTATTATTCGGATTAAATCATATGGATTATTTCTTATATTTCCAACAATCCAAAAACCTGATTATAGGCAACTGAATTTCACTGGTATAGCCGCGGCTACTAGGCCGCCTCCTTTTGATGGCATGCACTATAAGAGATGGCGCAAGAGAGCAGTTCTCTGGTTTGAAAACCTAAACTGCTATAGCGGCACTCTTGGCAAGCCTGAAAGAGATCTTTCTGCTGAGCAGGAAGCGAACTTTAATAAAGCCGATATCATGTTTATGACGGCTTTGTTCAGTGTTCTTGGGGACAACATTGTTGACCCTTATATGACATTTGATAATGGCAAGGACGCGTGGGAAGTGCTCGAGGCCAAGTTTGGGGTCTCGGATGCTGGCACTGAGCTGTACGTCATGGAGCAATTCTATGACTACAGGATGGTTGATGAGCGCTCCGTCGTTGAGAAAGCTCATGAGATACAATCACTTGCCAAAGAACTTGAGCAGTTCAAGTGTTCCTTACCGGACAAATTTGTGGCTGGTGGCATTATTGCCAAGCTTCCTCCTTCGTGGAGGAACTTTGCTACTTCTCTGAAACATAAGAGACAAGAGTTTTCCGTTACGGATCTCATTGGATCTCTTCATGTGGAAGAGAAGGCGAGAGCAAAGGACAAAACTGCTCGAGGACCTGAGGGAAGTTCTACTGCCAATTTAGTCCAGAGGAAAAACTTCCAATCCCACAAGTTCAAGAATAAGAACAAAACTGAAGGAAAGGTAAAGTTCGATGGCAAGAACAAGGCCACGCACTCAACCAACTTCAAGAATAAAAATGATAAGAGGAAAGGCTCTTGCCACGTCTGTGGTGATCCTGGTCATTGGGCTCCTAGCTGCCCTAATCGCTTTGACAAGCGTCAACATGGAAACAGCGGCAATGCCGCTAATGTTGTTATTAGCGATATTGAGATGAAGGATGCTGGGTACGGTATTTTACCTACTATCCTTTCGATATGTCATTCTCCTGACTGGTGGATAGACACGGGTGCTAATACACATGTATGTTCTGATATTTCCATGTTCTCCTCTTATCAGGTCTCAAAGACTTCTTCCGTGCTAATGGGAAACGGCTCACGTGCTTCTGTTCATGGTGTTGGTACGGTAGATCTGAAGTTTACTTCGGGAACACCGTACAGCTGAAGAACGTGCAGCATGTTCCCTCCATCAATAAGAATCTCGTCAGCGGATCGCTTTTATGTCGAGACGGCTTTAAGTTGGTTTTTGAGTCCAATAAAGTTGTAATTTCTAAGTATGTACAATTTGTTGGAAAAGGTTATGAGTGCGGAGGTCTGTTCCGCTTGTCTTTGTCAGACTCATGTACTAAAGTTATTAATCATGTTTGCAATGATAATGAGTCCAATGTTTGGCATTCACGACTCTGTCACATTAACTTTGGTTGCATGACGCGGCTAGCCAATATGAGTTTAATTCCGAAATTTACCACTGTCAAAGGTTCTAAGTGCCAAGTTTGTGTGCAAGCAAAGCAACCCCGCAAGTCTCATACGATTGCGGAACCGAGAAACTTAGCACCGCTAGAACTTATACATTCAGATCTTTGTGAGATGAATGGTGTGTTGACAAAAGGTGGAAAAAGATACTTTATGACGTTGATTGATGACTCCACTAGATACTGCTATTTTTATCTTCTGAAATCTAAAGATGAAGCTTTGAACTACTTCAAAATCTATAAAGCCGAGGCAGAAAACCAACTTGATCTTAAAATCAAGCGGCTAAGGTCGGATCATGGTGGAGAGTACTTTTCAAATGAATTTGATTTATTCTGTATGGAACACGGTATTATACATGAGAGGACGCCCGTACTCACCTTAGTCAAATGGGGTGGCCGAAAGAAAGAACCGCACTCTAACTGATTTGGTTAATGCCATGTTAGATACATCGGGTCTTTCCAAGGAATGGTGGGGGGAGGCGCTAATGACCGCGTGTCATGTCCTAAACCGCGTTCCTGTAAAGGATAAAACCATGACTCCATTTGAGGAATGGGAAAAGAAAAGGCTTAAACTCTCTTACTTACGAACTTGGGGTTGTTTGGCGAAAGTCAATATTCCAATATCCAAGAAGCGAAAGCTTGGACCAAAAACCGTTGATTGTGTTTTTCTGGGATATGCTTTTCATAGCATTGGCTATAGATTTTTGATAGTAAAATCTGAGGTATCCGACATGCATGTTGGTACAATTATGGAGTCGAATGATGCGACTTTCTTTGAGGACATCTTTCCTATGAAAGGCATGTCTAGCTCATCAAATCAGGAGATGACTAGTTCATCTAGTCAGGAATTTTCTATAATTCCTGAACCCACTATGCCGATAGAACACTCTGATGATCCTGTGGAGGATGACAATGAAGCTCCCAAAAGGAGCAAGAGACAAAGGACTGCAAAGTCATTTGGTGATGATTTCATTGTGTACCTTGTGGATGATACTCCCACTTCTATTTCAGAAGCCTATGCATCTCAAGATGCTGACTACTGGAAGGAAGCTGTCCGAAGCGAGATGGACTCCATCTTAGCTAATGGTACTTGGGAAATCACTGATCGTCCTTATGGGTGTAAACCTGTAGGATGTAAATGGGTGTTCAAGAAAAATCTTAGACCTGATGGTACTATTGAAAAGTACAAGGCACGTCTTGTGGCTAAGGGTTATACCCAAAAGGAAGGTGAAGACTTCTTCGATACCTACTCACCTGTAGCTAGATTGACCACTATTCGAGTACTACTTTCCTTGGCTGCCTCACACGGTCTTCTCGTTCATCAAATGGACGTTAAGACAGCTTTTCTAAATGGAGAGCTAGATGAGGAAATTTATATGGAGCAGCCTGACGGATTTGTGGTAGATGGTCAAGAAGGAAAGGTGTGTAAGTTAGTGAAGTCTTTGTATGGTCTTAAGCAAGCTCCTAACCAGTGGCACGAGAAGTTTGAAAGAACTTTAATTCCTGAAGGCTTTGTTATAAACGAAGCTGACAAATGTGTGTACTATCGCCATGGTGGGGGCGAGGGAGTTATTATGTGTCTCTATGTTGATGACATATTGATATTCGGGACCAACCTCGCTGTTATCGAGGAGGTCAAAGAGTTCCTATCTCGCTGCTTTGAGATGAAGGACTTGGGAGTGGCTGATGTAATCTTAAACATCAAGCTACTAAAGGATGACAATGGTGGGAATACATTGCTTCAGTCTCACTATGTGGAAAAGATATTGAGTCGCTTCGGGTATAGTGACTACAATTCTTCTCCAACGCCTTATGATCCGAGTGTGCTACTTCGAAAGAATCGAAGGACTTCTAAAGATCAATTGAGATATTCTCAAATTATTGGCTCGCTCATGTATTTAGCCAGCGCTACTAGACCTGACATCTCCTTTACTGTAAGCAAACTGAGTCGATTTGTGTCAAATCCTGGAGATGATCATTGGGACATCCTCTTGAAAGAGTTTTGCGCTATTTGAAAGGCACTGCGAGTTATGGTATTCACTATATTGGGTATCCTCGGGTACTTGAGGGTTATAGTGATTCAAATTGGATATCTGATGCCGATGAGATTAAGGCCACAAGTGGTTATTTGTTTACACTTGGTGGTGGCGCTGTTTCCTGGAAGTCTTGCAAGCAGACCATCTTAACGAGGTCAACAATAGAAGCAGAACTCACAGCATTAGACACAGCCACTGTTGAAGCAGAGTGGCTTCGTGAGCTCTTGATGGACTTACCTGTGGTTGAAAAACCAATACCCGCCATCCCGATGAACTGTGATAATCAAACTGTGATCGTCAAAGTAAACAGTTCTAAGGATAATATGAAGTCATCAAGGCATGTGAAGAGGAGATTGAAATCTGTCAGGAAACTGAGAAACTCCGGAGTTATTGCGTTGGATTATATCCAAACATCTAAAAATCTGGCAGATCCTTTCACAAAGGGACTATCACGTAATGTGATAGATAATGCATCGAGGGAGATGGGTTTGAGACCCACGCTATGAGTTGATCCCACTGGCAACCCACTCTATGTGATCGGAGATCCCGTGAATTAGAGATGGGAGACAAGCTGTTGGTCAGCTGAGAGGAGAGTATTCCCATATTATATTTACATCTCCATAAAGATGCAATACTCTCTTAATCTGCATGGCAGGTTGATATTTATCTTAATGTGTTCCAAGTGGCTTTTTATAAGTAGAGATGTTGTCCTACAGAACATCTCTTGAGGAACACACCTATATGAGTCTGACTGTCAAACGTCGCAGTCCGTGAGAGTTGGGTGTTCTCTAATAAACTCATGAAAGGCCCTGGAGTATGACGCATAAGCTCCAAACCGCGGGGAAGCCGACGGTATTCCTATACCGGTCTAGATTTTGTGTAAAACTAGCGCGCAGAAAACTTGTAGTTCAAGGCGTAGTCCACTATTCAAGTTGCTAGCTAGTGTAGCATGAAGTTTAACGTGGAAGTTCAACTTAACAGTCTCCACTACACACCGGTATATAAAACAATGTTCTGGAAGAAAAGTGATGTGATGTGCCAATGAGACTTTGTGGGGGATTGTTGGAATTTGGTGTATATTGGGCTATTGGCCCATTAGACAAATTCTGAAATTCTCTTTGGCCCACTTATATATGGAAGCATATGGCTGTGCTAGTGGTGCTAAAGTTTAGTCCCACGTTGCTAGTTGAAAGGGAGTTGGATCACCTTATATAGTAGAGTGTTGCACCACTCACTAAGGTGTGACAAGAAGAGTAGCCCTCGCGCAGTCCTCCTCCGACGCCGCCCGCCTCGCCTCGCCTCGCCTCGTCACGACGCGCGCGCGCCGCGGGTTGCGGGAATCTCGCCGAGCCGAGATTTATTTTGCTTGTTGGAAAAACTGATTATGAGTCATTAACGGACACGTTAATTACAGCCGTTTCCAGTCTTTATGGACGTGGCTGTTACCGACTCGGACGTGGGCTGAGCCCATGATCCTCCTAACTGCACTATATAAAGCGTCTGGGGCTAAACCTAATCGGCACCGAATCAATCCACACACGCGCCTACCTCCAGAACCTTGCGTCGCCGCTTTCGTCTTCTCCATCCCGGCTTGCGGCGTGCACCGCAGATCGGGACAGTAGGCCTCCGGAACCCCGCCTCTCGTGAACCTATACGGGTGACGGGCGATCAGGTTTTTGGGGAGCGCTCAAGCGCGACTACTGGCAACCACAACGTCGTCCGACGACGAGTTCCTGAACGACGACTTCTTCTCGGACGTCAGCGACCTCTTCTACAATCTCAACATGGGCGATGCTGCTGCAACCGCTGCGGCTGCTATTCAGCCTACATCGTATGTGATCTCGATTTCTCTCTTTCGGATTATGCTAGAGTTCTTTGTTCTAGTGTTTGGTGTAAATGTGATAGGTTTATCTCCTATAGATGTAATCTGTTCATCTACTTTGTTGATCTGCATAATTGGTTTTAGTACAGTTTGTATGATCATGATTTATCATTTTATTATTCGGATTAAATCATATGGATTATTGCTTATATTTCCAACACATAAAGCACAAGGTACATGGTCTAACATTCCTATGATTCACGACAAGCCCCATCAAAAACTAGAAAGCACTAAGCTAATTCTTTTTCCTAGTTTCTCTATATAGCTTTCACCTATTTCAAATATACCTCAAAGGCTACAGATCTAGTGAAATTAAAATCTACAGAATCAATCGATGGATTCCAATAGGTGTAAGAATAAAAAGTACCTAACCTCCAGTTGTAAATACATACTATGAGACTGTAAAATATACGGTACAGCTAGCCAACAACAATTTCCGAATAGAAAAACTTCACTCTCACATACATACTGTTGGCAAAACTCTAATCAAAAAAGCTATTCTTTCCATTTATAATAAGCACAATAATACAAACCTATAGGAATCCTGCAGTTTATTGGTGTCTATACAGAGAGATTCAACAAAACACCTACATAATAAACTTAGGGAATTTTCCAATTCAGGTTTTGTTCTTCGCGTAGGTAAAGGAACATGGAATAGAAAAAAATGTAGCTAGTAACCTGCAGTTTGATTTGACGCCAAACTACAAGCTACCCAAGCGATGGAGTATAGGGACCTAAAAAAACAAACATCAATCCAGGCCTGTACTTAACCCCCCATATAACACTACAAAAAAAACAGTTCTGCTACAACATTGAAGGATAAATTAGAAGAAATAACAAGGGGACAGATGCACACACTTCTCTAATGACGGACGACGGTGATGACAACTTGATCCGGAAATAGCAGACCCGAGAGCTCACAGCGGTTGGCGCAGCCAAGTAACCTCATGGAGGCGGCGGCGACGAACTGTGCTCCAGCGTCAGCAGCGACCCAATGAAGGCGGCGATCTCGATCTGGAGGGCAACGGATAGGGTTGAGGTCGGTGGGGATCGAATCTCATATGAGAACTCCTGGAACGCAAGGAGGCGGCGCCGTAGGTTACCGACCTTGAGTCCAGTAGGCTTTGATCCCAGACCGTGATTTTTCATTCCTCTAGTACTCATGAAACAAAAGAACATCAGCTCGTGTATTCTCAAGAAAACACCACGATGGAAAGCTGTTTGCAGCTACACGTTTAGAAACGGCAAGTCAATCGTTCAAGTGCTGCCGCACTCTATTCTCAAATCTTTTGTTTTCTTTTTTCCTCAAACCCAAACAATCAATAGCACGGTTATAAAAATTTAATTTATATTTTGAAGAGATTTAATAAACACGAAACATTAGTATGAAAATTTGGGGTATGACATTTTCATCATCTTCTCGAGTCGGTATTGAAAAGTTATTAGCTTGGGGAGGTTATTTTGCATGTGTAGAGTCTTGTGCAATGTTCTTTATCTTAAGAAGTTTTCATACTATTGTGTATCCCTATGTTTTTTAATGCTTTCTTAGGTGAGTTTTTGTTCATATTAATATAAGGGATATACTTGCTCATGTTAGGCCCCATAGGAGACAAGCCATAGCTTTGACGCGCCTTCTTCAAATTTTATCTAGCTTGTGCAAAATATTGTGATCCTCTAAATATACATTTCCATGTTCTATACATTTTGAAAAGAAAAAATATAATAAAGAAGTTCTTTGAAACTTGCTAGTTGTCACTGTTCAGAATTGTCTTAAGTGAATGGTTATGGAGTAGCATGACGCCATAGTGTTGGAAATGATGGTCTTAATAGATGCTTACTAAGTGAGTTGGCAAATAATAAATTATGTTTCAAAGTTTCGAGATTCCATATGCCAAAATTTTGTCTTGGAAATCAAATTGAGATATTGCTTTATGCGTGTCTTTCACCACTATCGCACTCCATGGGGGGCTAATAACTCCGCTGGCGTATAAATAATCTACCAAGAGAGAAATCTCAGATTTTGGCTATGAGTTGATTAAACATCTATAACATCAATGTTATGATGGGTAAGAGTTTTGGATCCCTCATGGGTCTGCGTTGCAAGCGAAAGTTGGAATACTCCTCTGACCATTATGGGAAATCATTATACCTAAAAGGTAAACCTTGGTAATGGTCACGAGTGTCCTTCCTAGACCACACATTCCTGATTGAACATATACCACTCTTTTGGCATGGTCTCGTTACTAAGAAATAGATTTTCTATGAGCTCAACAATCAATATCTGCACTTGAGAGACTTTAATAGATGACATGAGTGGGAGTCTTTGGAAAACTCTATCTCTATTTATGATTGACAACTAACCGTGTTCAGATTTCCTTATACAAATAAAAATATAAAAAATACAATAAAGTGCATATAGAAGGATGACAAGTTTACTTGCAAGCCATAATTAACTTTGACATGAGGAATAGAAGTTTTTGTCTAATATATAGTGGTTTGGAATAATATAACTGATATTATATTGCCTTGTATGATTATGTGCACTCTTGCTTTAAGTTTGCAGGAAAAACAAGAATACTATGCATTGATTTTCAATGATAAGCAAGAACTTGAGATGTTACCACATACGTTACATAGAGAAAATAACTAATACTTTTTAGAAAAATTCAGCAGAGTTTCCTCTGTTTTTGGAACATTCATGATAGGCAATAAGAGATAAACGTGAGCACAAGGATAAAGATCAATATAAAGTACACACGTTCAACCATAGATAAACCTTCGGTACTAGAACTATGAAAAACTACCATCCAAACGCAATACGGGTAAGCATGTCTAACATGTAATCACTAGCACGGTTTAGTAGATAAACTTCCGCATACTCCAAAACTAAATATGAAAAAGATCACTTCTATCGATCAAAATCAATGTTGCAATCAATTGGTGTTATTGGTGTAATTCGTGAGGTGACAAATGCTGCGGGTTCTACTCCTAAAATTCCCCATGAATGATGTTCTCAAGGTTTACCTAAAAACATGAAAGCAACAAGGGTGAGTACAAAGACTTAACAAGTTCACAAACAAATATTAATTTTACATAAATCAAAACACTAGGACATCTTTAAACATCAATCATCCATTAGAACATAATATGATGTCCTACATGCATATATGCTCATCTCATCTCATTGCGAATACCGGTATCACTCGAGTGGACACCCATCGGCATCCACTCGCTCCAACTCGTGGAGGGTGCCTCCAAAGTGGGTCACAACCCATCAATAAAGGTCGCATAGTGCCCACCGAAGTAGGTCACATTATCATCATTGTCATCATGAATATGAAAATTTGCATAATATGAACATGCCAACATCATCTTTATCATTTACATCATCATAAACATAACATAAGCATTAAATAAATTGAGTGAAGAGAGATATGCAAAATTTACTATTCGCCATGAACTTGCCTCAACCGCGTGGGAAAAACTATGAGTTGTAGGGTTCCGAACTAGAAGTACCAACACATGTTATTGAAACATTCGTGGGACTCAATGAACATTACCACAACAATAACTTACAAAAAAATAAAATTGCATCGCTCCTATGCGCAGTCGATCCGCACATTATCTCTGTCTGATACCAAAATATTCATGGAACAACCCCGGAGGGATAAAATAACACCTAGTCGGGAAGATAACTAGTACCAGCTACCTGACATTGTCTTTTCTTTTTATTCTATTTTTATATATCCAACCAAAGAATATGTCCTTGGCTACTCCATATAAATAAACTAGCAATACTGCAGCGCCTAAAACCCGAAGGTTACGTACTAATCAGTAGAAACTTCTTAAACCAAAACCTCACATGACTGATTAACACAAGAACTGGAGCTACATGAAGCACAAGGTACATGGTCTAACATTCCTCTGACTCACGGCAAGCCCCATCAAAAACTAGAAAGCACTAAGCTAATTCTTTTTCCTAGTTTCTCTATATAGCTTTCACCTATTTCAAATATACCTCAAAGGCTACAGATCTAGCGAAATTAAAATCTACAGAATCAATCGATGGATTCCAATAGGTGTAAGAATAAAAAGTACCTAACCTCCAGTTGTAAATACATACTATGAGACTGTAAAATATACGGTACAGCTAGCCAACAACAATTTCCGAATAGAAAAACTTCACTCTCACATACATACTGTTGGCAAAATTCTAATCAAAAAAGATATTCTTTCCATTTATAATAAGCACAATAATACAAACCTATAGGAATCCTGCAGTTTATTGGTGTCTATACATAGAGATTCAACAAAACACCTACATAATAAACTTAGGGAATTTTCCAATTCAGGTTTTGTTCTTCGCGTAGGTAAAGGAACATGGAATAGAAAAAAATGTAGCTAGCAACCTGCAGTTTGATTTGACGCCAAACTACAAGCTACCCAAGCGATGGAGTATAGGGACCTGAAAAAACAAACATCAATCCAGGCCTGTACTTAACCCCCCATATAACACTACAAAAAAAACAGATCTGCTACAACATTGAAGGATAAATTAGAAGAAATAACAAGGGGACAGATGCACACACTGCTCTAATGACGGATGACGGTGACGACAACTTGATCCGGAAATAGCAGACCCGAGAGCTCACAGCGGTTGGCGCAGCCAAGTAACCTGATGGAGGCGGCGGCGACGAACTGTGCTCCAGCGTCAGCAGCGACCCAATGAAGGCGGCGATCTCGATCTGGAGGGCAACGGATAGGGTTGTGGTCGGTGGGGATCGAATCTCATATGAGAACTCCTGGAACGCAAGGAGGCGGCGCCGTAGGTTACCGACCTTGAGTCCAATAGGCTTTGAGCCGAGACCGTGATTTTTCATTCCTCTAGTACTCATGAAACAAAAGAACATCAGCTCGTGTATTCTCAAGAAAACACCACGATGGAAAGCTGTTTGCAGCTACACGTTTAGAAACGGCAGGTCAATCGTTCAAGTGCTGCCGCACTCTATTCTCAAATCTCTTGTTTTATTTTTTCCTCAAACCCACAAACAATCAATAGCACGGTTATAAAAATTTAATTTATATTTTGAAAAGATTTAATAAACACGAAACATTAGTATGAAAATTTGGGGTATGACATTTTCATCATCTTCTCGAGTCGGTATTGAAAAGTTATTAGCTTGGGGAGGTTATTTTGCATGTGTAGAGTCTTGTGCAATGTTCTTTATCTTAAGAACTTTTCATACTGTATCCCTATGTTTTTTAATGCTTTCTTAGGTGAGTTTTTGTTCATATTAATATAAGGGATATACTTGCTCATGTTAGGCCCCATAGGAGACAAGCCATAGCTTTGACGCACCTTCTTCAAATTTTATCTAGCTTGTGCAAAATATTGTGATCCTCTAAATATACATTTCCATGTTCTATACATTTTGAAAAGAAAAAATATAATAAAGAAGTTCTTTAAAACTTGCTAGTTGTCACTGTTCAGAATTGTCTTAAGTGAATGGTTATGGAGTAGCATGACGCCATAGTGTTGGAAATGATGGTCTTAATAGATGCTTACTAAGTGAGTTGGCAAATAAGAAATTATGTTTCAAAGTTTCGAGATTCCATATGCCAAAATTTTGTCTTGGAAATCAAATTGAGATATTGCTTTATGCGTGTCTTTCACCACTATCGCACTCCATGGGGGGCTAATAACTCCGCTGGCGTATAAATAATCTACCAAGAGAGAAATCTCAGATTTTGGCTATGAGTTGATTAAACATCTATAACATCAATGTTATGATGGGTAAGAGTTTTGGATCCCTCATGGGTTTGCGTTGCAAGCGAAAGTTGGAATACTCCTCTGACCATTATGGGAAATCATTATACCTAAAAGGTAAACCTTGGTAATGGTCACGAGTGTCCTTCCTAGACCACACATTCCTGATTGAACATATACCACTCTTTTGGCATGGTCTCGTTACTAAGAAATAGATTTTCTATGAGCTCAACAATCAATATCTGCACTTGAGAGACTTTAATAGATGACATGAGTGGGAATCTTTGGAAAACTCTATCTCTATTTATGATTGACAACTAACCGTGTTCAGATTTTCTTATACAAATAAAAATATAAAAAATACAATAAAGTGCATATAGAAGGATGACAAGTTTACTTGCAAGCCATAATTAACTTTGACATGACGAATAGAAGTTTTTGTCTAATATATAGTGGTTTGGAATAATATAACTGATATTATATTGCCTTGTATGATTATGTGCACTCTTGCTTTAAGTTTGCAGGAAAAACAAGAATACTATGCATTGATTTTCAATGATAAGCAAGAACTTGAGATGTTACCACATACGTTACATAGAGAAAATAACTAATACTTTTTAGAAAAATTCAGCAGAGTTTCCTCTGTTTTTAGAACATTCATGATAGGCAATAAGAGATAAACGTGAGCACAAGGATAAAGATCAATATAAAGTACACACGTTCAACCACAGATAAACCTTCGATACCAGAACTATGAAAAACTACCATCCAAACGCAATATGGGTAACCATGTCTAACATGTAATCACCAGCACGGTTTAGTAGATAAACTACCGCATACTCCAAAACTAAATATGAAAAAGATGACTTCTATCGATCAAAATCAATGTTGCAATCAATTGGTGTTATTGGTGTAATTCGTGAGGTGACAAATGCTGCGGGTGCTACTCCCAAAATTCCCCATGCATGATGTCCTCAAGGTTTACCTAAAAACATGAAAGCAACAAGGGTGAGTACAAAGATTTAACAAGTTCACAAACAAATATTAATTTTATATAAATCAAAACACCAGGACATCTTTAAACATCAATCATCCATTAGAACATAATATGATGTCCTACATGCCTATATGCTCATCTCATCTCATTGCGAATACCGTTATCACTCGAGTGGACACACGTCGGCATCCACTCGCTCCAACTCGTGGAGGGTGCCTCCAAAGTGGGTCGCCACCCATCAATGAAGGTCACATTATGTCCATCGAAGTAGGTCACATTATCATCATTGTCATCATGAATATGAAAATTTGCATAATATGAACATGCCAACATCATCTTTATCATTAACATCACCATAAACATAACATAAGCATTAAATAAATTGAGTGAAGAGAGATATGCAAAATTTACTATCCGCCATGAACTTGCCTCAACCGCGTGTCAAAAACTATGAGTTGTAGGGTTCCGAACTAGAAGTACCAACACCTGTTATTGAAACATTCATGGGACTCAATGAACATCACCACAACAATAACATACAAGAAAATAAAATTGCATCGCTCCTATGCGCAGTCGATCCGCACATTATCTCTGTCTTATACCAAAATATTCATGGAACAACCCCGGAGGAATAAAATAACACCTAGTCGGGAAGATAACTAGTACCATCCACCTGACATTGTCTTTTCTTTTTATTCTATTTTTATATATCCAACCAAAGAATATGTCCTTGGCTACTCCATATAAATAAACTAGCAATACGGCGGCGCCTAAAACCCGAAGGTTACGTACTAATCAGTAGAAACTTCTTAAACCAAAACCTCACATGACTGATTAACACAAGAACTGGAGCTACATAAAGCACAAGGTACATGGTCTAACATTCCTATGACTCACGGGAAGCCCCAGAAAAAATTAGAAAGCACTAAGCTAATACTTTTTCCTAGTTTCTCTATATAGCTTTCATCTATTTCAAATATACCTCAAAGGCTACAAATCTAGCCAAATTAAAATCTACAGAATCAATCGATGGATTCCAATAGGTGTAAGAATAAAAAGTACCTAACCTCCAGTTCTAAATACATACTATGAGACTGTAAAATATACGGTACAGCTAGCCAACAACAATTTCCGAATAGAAAAACTTCACTCTCACATACATACTGTTGGCAGAACTCTAATCAAAGAAGCTATTCTTTCCATTTATAATAAGCACATTAATACAAACCTATAGGAATCCTGCAGTTTATTGGTGTCTATACAGAGAGATTCAACAAAACACCTACATAATAAACTTAGGGAATTTTCCAATTCAGGTTTTGTTCTTCGCCTAGGTAAAGGAACATGGAATAGAAAAAAATGTAGCTAGCAACCTGCAGTTTGATTTGACGCCAAACTACAAGCTACCCAAGCGATGGAGTATAGGGACCTGAAAAAACAAACATCAATCCAGGCCTGTACCTAACCCCCCATATAACACTACAAAAAAAAACAGTTCTGCTACAACATTGAAGGATAAATTAGAAGAAATAACAAGGGGACATATGCACACACTGCTCTAATGACGGACGACGGTGACGACAACTTGATCCGGAAATAACAGACCCGAGAGCTCACAGCGGTTGGCGCAGCCAAGTAACCTCACGGAGGCGGCGGCGACGACCTTGGGCTCCAGCGTCAGCAGCGACCCAATGACGGCGGCGATCTCGATCTAGAGGGCAACGGATAGGGTTGCGGTCAGTGGGGATCGAATCTCATATGAGAACTCTTGGAACGCAAGGAGGCGGCGCCTTAGGTTACCGACCTTGAGTCCAATAGGCTTTGAGCCCAGACCGTGATTTCTCATTCCTCTAGTACTCACGAAACAAAAGAAAATCAGCTCGTGTATTCTCAAGAAAACACCACGATGGAAAGCTGGTTGCAGCTACACGTTTTGAAACGGCAGGACAATCATTCAAGTGCTGTCGCACTCTATTCTCAAATCTTTTGTTTTCTTTTTTCCTCAAACCCACAAACAATCAATAGCACGGTTATAAAAATTTAATTTATATTTTGAAAAGATTTAATAAACACAAAACATTAGTATGAAAATTTGGGGTATGACATTTTCATCATCTTCTCGAGTCGGTATTGAAAAGTTCTTAGCTTGGGGAGGTTATTTTGCATGTGTAGAGTCTTGTGCAATGTTCTTTATCTTAAGAAGTTTTCATACTAATGTGTATCCCTATGTTTTTTAATGCTTGCTTAGGTGAGTTTTTGTTCATATTAATATAAGGGATATACTTGCTCATGTTAGGCCCCATAGGAGACAAGCCATAGCTTTGATGCACCTTCTTCAACTTTTATCTAGCTTGTGCAAAATATTGTGATTCTCTAAATATACATTTCCATGTTCTCTACATTTTGAAAAGAAAAAATATAATAAAGAAGTTCTTTGAAACTTGCTAGTTGTCACTGTTCAGAATTGTCTTAAGTGAATGGTTATGGAGTAGCATGACGCCATAGTGTTGGAAATGATGGTCTTAATAGATGCTTACTAAGTGAATTGGCAAATAAGAAATGATGTTTCAAAGTTTCGAGATTCCATATGCCAAAATTTTGTCTTGGAAATCAAAGTGAGATATTTCTTTATGCGTGTCTTGCACCACTATTGCACTCCATGGGGGGCTAATAACTCCGCTGGCCTATAAATAATCTACCGAGAGAGAAATCTCAGATTTTGGCTATGAGTTGATTAAACATCTATAACATCAATGTTATGATGGGTAAGAGTTTTGGATCCCTCATGGGTCTGCGTTGCAAGCGAAAGTTGGAATACTCCTCTGACTGTTATGGGAAATCATTATACCTAAAAGGTAAACCTTGGTAATGGTCACGAGTGTCCTTCCTAGACCACACATTCCCGATTGAACATATACCACTCTTTTGGCATGGTCTCGTTACTAAGAAATAGATTTTCTATGAGCTCAACAATCAATATCTGCACTTGAGAGACTTTAATAGATGACATGAGTGGGAATCTTTGGAAAACTCTATCTCTATTTATGATTGACAACTAACCGTGTTCAGATCTTCCTTATACAAATAAAAATACAAAAATACAATAAAGTGCATATAGAAGGATGACAAGTTTACTTGCAAGCCATAATTAACTTTGACATGAGGAATAGAAGTTTTTGTCTAATATATAGTGGTTTGGAATAATATAACTAATATTATATTGCCTTGTATGATTATGTGCACTCTTGCTTTAAGTTTGCAGTAAAAACAAGAATACGGTGCATTGATTTTCAATGATAAGCAAGCACTTGAGATGTTACCACATACGTTACATAGAGAAAATAACTAATACTTTTTAGAAAAATTCGGCAGAGTTTTCTCTGTTTTTGGAACATTCATGATAGGAAATAAGAGATAAACGTGAGCACAAGGATAAAGATCAATATAAAGTACACACGTTCAACCGCAGATAAACCTTCGGTACCAGAACTATGAAAAACTACCATCCGAACGCAATACGGGTAACCATGTCTAACATGTAATCACCAGCACGGTTTAGTAGATAAACTACCGCATACTCCAAAACTAAATATGAAAAAGATGACTTCTGTCGATCAAAATCAATGTTGCAATCAATTGGTGTTATTGGTGTAATTCGTGAGGTGACAAATGCTGCGGGTGCCACTCCCAAAATTCCCCATGCATGATGTCCTCAAGGTTTACCTAAAAACATGAAAGCAACAAGGGTGAGTACAAAGACTTAACAAGTTCACAAACAAATATTAATTTTACATAAATCAAAACACCAGGACATCTTTAAACATCAATAATCCATTAGAACATAATATGATGTCCTACATGCCTATATGCTCATCTCATCTCATTCCGAATACCGGTATCACTCGAGTGGACACCCGTCGGCATCCACTCGCTCCAACTCGTGGAGGGTGCCTCCAAAGTGGGTCGCAACCCATCAATGAAGGTCGCATTGTGCCCACCGAAGTAGGTCACATTATCATCATTGTCATCATGAATATGAAAATTTGCATAATATGAACATGCCAACATCATCTTTATCATTTACATCATGATAAACATAACATAAGCATTAAATAAATTGAGTGAAGAGAGATATGCAAAATTTACTATCCGCCATGAACTTGCCTCAACCGCGCGGCAAAAACTATGAGTTGTAGGGTTTCGAACTAGAAGTACCAACACCTGTTATTGAAACATTCGTGGGACTCCATGAACATCACCACAACAATAACATACAAGAAAATAAAATTTCATCGCTCCTATGCGCAGTCGATCCGCACATTATCTCTCTCTGATACCAAAATATTCATGGAACAACCCCGGAGGGATAAAATAACACCTAGTCGGGAAGATAACTAGTACCAGCTACCTGACATTGTCTTTTCTTTTTATTCTATTTTTATATATCCAGCCAAAGAATATGTCCTTGGCTACTCCATATAAATAAACTAGCAATACAACAGCGCCTAAAACCCGAAGGTTACGTACTAATCAGTAGAAACTTCTTAAACCAAAACCTCACATGACTGATTAACACAAGGTACATGGTCTAACATTCCTATGACTCACGGCAAGCCCCAGTAAAAACTAGAAAACACTAAGATAATTCTTTTTCCTAGTTTCTCTATATAGCTTTCATTTATTTAGAATATACCTCAAAGGCTACAGATCTAGCAAAATTAAAATCTATAGAATCAATCGATGGATTCCAATAGGTGTAAGAATAAAAAGTACCTATCCTCCAGTTCTAAATACATACTATGAGACTGTAAAATATACGGTACAGCTAGCCAACAACAATTTCCGAATAGAAAAACTTCACTCTCACATACATATTGTTGGCAAAACTCTAATAAAAGAAGCTATTCTTTCCATTTATAATAAGAACAATAATACAAACCTATAGGAATCCTGCAGTTTATTGGTGTCTATACAGAGAGATTCAACAAAACACCTACATAATAAACTTAGGGAATTTTCCAATTCAGGTTTTGTTCTTCGCGTAGGTAAAGGAACATGGAATAGAAAAAAATGTAGCTAGCAACCTGCAGTTTGATTTGACGCCAAACTACAAGCTACCCAAGCGATGGAGTATAGGGACCTAAAAAAACAAACATCAATCCAGGCCTGTACTTAACCCCCCATATAACACTACAAAAAAAACAGTTCTGCTACAACATTGAAGGATAAATTAGAAGAAATAACAAGGGGACAGATGCACACACTGCTCTAATGACGGACGACGGTGACGACAACTTGATCCGGAAATAACAGACCCGAGAGCTCACAGCGGTTGCCGCAGCCAAGTAACCTCATGGAGGCGGCGGCGACGACCTGTGCTCCAGCGTCAGCAGCGACCCAATGACGGCGGCGATCTCGATCTGGAGGGCAACGGATAGGGTTGAGGTCGGTGGGGATCGAATCTCATATGAGAACTCCTGGAACGCAAGGAGGCGGCGCCGTAGGTTACCGACCTTGAGTCCAATAGGCTTTGAGCCCAGACCGTGATTTTTCATTCCTCTAGTACTCATGAAACAAAAGAACATCAGCTCGTGTATTCTCAAGAAAACACCACGATGGAAAGCTGGTTGCAGCTACACGTTTAAAAACGGAAGGTCAATCGTTCAAGTGCTGCCGCTCTCTATTCTCAAATCTTTTGTTTTCTTTTTTCCTCAAACCCACAAACAATCAATAGCACGGTTATAAAAATTTAATTTATATTTTGAAAAGATTTAATAAACACGAAACATTAGTATGAAAATTTGGGGTATGACATTTTCATCATCTTCTCGAGTTGGTATTGAAAAGTTATTAGCTTGGGGAGGTTATTTTGCATGTGTAGAGTCTTGTGCAATGTTCTTTATCTTAAGAATTTTTCATACTATTGTGTATCCCTATGTTTTTTAATGCTTGCTTCGGTGAGTTTTTGTTCATATTAATATAAGGGATATACTTGCTCATGTTAGGCCCCATAGGAGACAAGCCATATCTTTGATGCACCTTCTTCAACTTTTATCTAGCTTGTGCAAAATATTGTGATCCTCTAAATATACATTTCCATGTTCTATACATTTTGAAAAGAAAAAATATAATAAAGAAGTTCTTTGAAACTTGCTAGTTGTCATTGTTCAGAATTGTCTTAAGTGAATGGTTATGGAGTGGCATGACGCCATAGTGTTGGAAATGATGGTCTTAATAGATGCTTACTAAGTGAGTTGGCAAATAAGAAATGTTGTTTCAAAGTTTCGAGATTCCATATGCCAAAATTTTGTCTTGGAAATCAAAGTGAGATATTGCTTTATGCGTGTCTTGCACCACTATCGCACTCCATGGGGGGCTAATAACTCCGCTGGCCTATAAATAATCTACCAAGAGAGAATTCTCCGATTTTGGCTATGAGTTGATTAAACATCTATAACATAAATGTTATGATGGGTAAGAGTTTTGGATCCCTCATGGGTCTGCATTGCAAGCGAAAGTTGGAATACTCCTCTGACCGTTATGGGAAATCATTATACCTAAAAGGTAAACCTTGGTAATGGTCACGAGTGTCCTTCCTAGACCACACATTCCCGATTGAACATATACCACTCTTTTGGCATGGTCTCGTTACTAAGAAATATATTTTCTATGAGCTCAACAATCAATATCTGCAATTGAGAGACTTTAATAGATGACATGAATGGGAATCTTTGGAAAACTCTATCTCTATTTATGATTGACAACTAACCGTGTTCAGATCTTCCTTATACAAATAAAAATACAAAAATACAATAAAGTGCATATAGAAGGATGACAAGTTTACTTGCAAGCCATAATTAACTTTGACATGAGGAATATAAGTTTTTGTCTAATATATAGTGGTTTGGAATAATATAACTGATATTATATTGCCTTGTATGATTATGTGCACTCTTGCTTTAAGTTTGCAGGAAAAACAAGAATACGGTGCATTGATTTTCAATGATAAGCAAGATCACATCCATTAAGTTATCGATCCTTTTTGCTCGAGGACGAGCAAGATCTAGCTTGGGTAATTTGATGGTTGTGATAATACAACACTTTTTAGCTATCTAAATTGTGTCATTTGCCTACCATATCATTGTCCGTGTAACTATGGTTACGCCTGATATGCATGATTACTTGTTTTCATTACATTCAATATAAGCTTTTCACATTTAGTATTTTAGGTAGAATTTTCTCCCTCTTCCTTGTCTTTGACATGTGTGTAGGTGTTGATGATGATTATGGATGAAACAAAGAAAAAGGAACAAAGAGAGCATAGTATGGAGGAGTTGTAGGGACCACATTTGAGATGTTGGAAAAGTGAATTTTTCCAACGTCTCAAAATAAAGATCCAAGACCATGTGGTTGTATCCCTCGACGATACTAATCCAAAAAGCCCAAGAACACCCACAACGGAGTTCGTATGAAGAAATGGTGACTAAAATACGAAAGGGGACATAAGGTTTGACGATCCTGTCGTATAGTTGCCAAAAAGGTCGCAAATAATGGGATTTCACCCCAGAAAAGCACTAGAACCTTCCCCAAGTCATATGAAGGTATTGTGGCTACCCTAGGACACATCCAAGGCCTATATAAATAGGGGAGGAGCCAAAATAAGCCACCACCAACCATATACAAGATCTAGATCTCATGTACCACCTCCATGGAGGCGCCCTACCGCCGTTCCGCCTCCATAACCTATACAACTCCACCAGGATCCAATCTCCATCAACACCATCAAGCCATCCAATCAAGAAGAGAAGGAGAAGGAGGACGCCACCATCACCACGCCGATGCCACCATCATCGCGCTGTCATCACCATCTCCATCGCCGCTACTTCTTCATCCTTCCCCATCATGGTCTCCGTGATGGGTTGTAACATGGCTTGAACCCCCTTTTATCAATGTTATGTTGATTTGAGTAATTTAAGTGTGGTGTGTTCTTGTTAATTAATATGTTTGTGCTTTATCTTTACATTGTTCTATTCATGATATTATTCTAGTGATTGGAAACGTCTAATCCATTGTTGAGGAATTTACTAGGGATTCACGGTGTGTCACAAAACTTATCATTATTAGTCTCTACTCTTCCATGGGTACCTGAAATGTTCAGGGTTAGAAGTAATAGGCTATTTGCTATAAGTGATTTGCGGAGGAAATAGCAGCTTAGGATGCACCGCCCAGAGTTCCTCAAGATCACTCATGATATAGATAGGTATAGTGTTGTGAATTGCTTGACCCCAAAGTGACAGATGGGATATAATGTGACTAGCAAACTACTTTATTAGGACCATGGTTGTCCATAAAATTTAATGCCTTTTATTTGGTATACCTTGATTGCTCTTGTTACCTTAATACACTATTCTCTTACGAGATGACCCATGTCTGAAGAGGTTGTGGACAATTGAGTTGTCTAGTTGCCACTTACCAACGGTGGGAGACAATAGTATATGAGGGACCGCCACAATTATAGTTAATAGGTATTACATATGTACTTATCATGCACACCGGTATAAACAACATTTATTGAGGAATCATTGCATTAATCTTTCATCTCATTGCATTAACCTCTTTCCAGTTTTGCTTTTGTTCTAGTTTTAGTAGTAGTTGTTACAAATCATCTTAAATTCATTTATCGTAGCAACCTATAGAGTAGACTATTTCCAAACCATGGTTTGGGTGTGAACATAGACGCACTGAAAACATGGCTGTGGGGTCGTGTTCGCCAAGCTCCCATCAGGACAAACTCTTAAATATTTTCTACTACAAGTACTGCAATAACCCTGTTATTCTTGCAGGTACCTAGTCATCAATGGTGTGAGCTCACTCCTTCTTCAAGATCTTGTTTTCACTATCGAGCTCCTAAATATTCTTGGCCTTGGCGACAGCTTCTTCAAGTTGGAGAAATAATAAAGCATAATGAGTAGTCGGAAAATGAAGGCGTAACACCAAGTTGAGAATGAAACTGAGAAGAAAACATACTCTTGTTATTGGTGATCTGTTCCTTTAAATAGGCGGTTTTACCCTTTTCAGATTCAAGATCCTTGCGCATCTTGCGGAACTTCTCATTGGCGGTAACCCTCTGAGCATTCTCATTCTGCCAGAAACAAAAGATACTTAGTCTACTAGAGCATCTAGTCGGAATTATTTGGTTCCTCCAAGAGACTCACGGGCTATAGTACGAGTTTTTAAACTCAAAGCTATGCTTAGTATTTCTTTAAGAATCTAGTCAGAACTATTTTTTCAACTAGAAGCTTGGGGGATATTGTATTGAAAATTACAAACATTGCATATGCTACTCTAAAAAGTATCTAGTCGGAATTATTCATTCAAACTACATACTTGGGGGCTACAACACAAAGTTTCTTAATTAGTTACTCTTAGAGTATTCAGACCAAAAGACCTGTGGTTTTTCTTCTAAATCGTTGGGGGTATAGTGGGATATTATATGTGAAATGCAAAGGCATAAAAAACTTACTTAAGAAATAATCTTGAGGTTGCTGGCAGCTTCAGTGTACACTTTGCCAAAGGTAACTATATTTAGCTAGAGGATTTCTGCCTACTGGAGAAGCTCCTCAAGGCCGCACGTTGGAGAAGTTGGTGTTGCACCAGGAGCCGTGGCAGAAGCCCTTAGAGTAAGCATTGGGGTTATAAACTTAGGGGCCTCCGCCTGGCTCGTGGTCGCCGCAGATCCGCCTTCCACCATCAGCTCCTTACCGCTTTTAGTGGCATCCTTAGCCAGATCTTCAGGCACTTTGGAGGAGGTGCTTTCCTGCGTCTCCTACTCGCTGAGAACGAGGATCACCGCGGAAGCATCAGGGACCTCCAATGGAGTGTTTTCCACTTCCATGATGGAAGGATCAGATGCTTCCATAGATAGAGATCTGATAGGAGCGGTAGAGGGTTAGACAACAGGGGTAGGAGGAGCGATGGAGATATAATCTTGGACAAACATATCTCTAATGTTTTCAGAAGCCCCAGTTGTCTTGGAGGTCTTCTTCAAACTCAAACTAGAATTTTTACTAAAACGTACAATGTATAAGTACAAGAATAAGCAAAGAAAATGATAATGTCGGAGGAAAAGAGGCTTACACAACACATGGCGCCTTGGTCAAAGGGATGGCAGCTAATCTTCTTTTCTCCACCTCCAGGGAGGCAGTGGAATTCTTGGAGACTCCACTCTCCGTCTTCTTCTTGCCTCCGCCGGCATCATCAGAGGTGGAGCTCTTCCACTTCCACGCCAGCAGGACTTCTTCGTTGGACACTAAAGTGACTTCCTTCATCTTGGGGTCGTAGACTTTGGGATCCATGCAGGTCTCCTCGAATTCCCCTAGTTGTTAAGAGAAACCAACGTGTTAGATAGACGGATATGTTCAAGTCGGAAGAACTGGAGTATATGTCAAAGCAATGAAAATAAGGAAAAGTTACCTTTGGGCACTTGGCATCCTCAAACATGTCATAGGTGATGGCGAAGCCACGCGTGTGGTCCTTCACCTTGACGATGTCCTTGAGGTGGAGCTTGATGGAGTCAATGGAAAATTTATCCTTGGAAATCCGGAGGTTATCTTTTCTGTCCTTGGTGTACTAACACATCAGCTTCTCGCGGTGCTGCAGAGGCTGGACCCCCCTGATGAACCAGTACATGGCCACGTCCAAGCCGGTCATACCCGTCTCTACGAGACACTCAATCCGCCTTACAACATGGGAGGCCTCGTCGTCAGAGGGAAGGAGGGCTTGCGATATGCATGTGGAGGCCTCAGCGGTGGCCCCTCCGATGAAGTACGGGTACAATGCTTCTTGACTGGCCAGATGGATATGTGGGTCGTAGAAGTATATACACTGCTAGTTCTTGAAGGACACATGTCCTACAATGTCGGGGAACCGCTGGCCAGGCCAGATCTTGAAGCTGATGGTCCCATAGTTCCTGAGCTCCTCCTTGCTCACTTCGGCTTCCCTCTTGATGGTGAAGAAGTATATAAACAGATCTTACCTAGGACCAATCCCTAGGTATCCCTCGCACAAAGCCGCGTAGTTGCTACGTGTGAGAATACTATTGGGGGAGAGGTTCTGAGGCTGATTCGGGAATTGTTGGAGGACTTGGATACAAAAGTCGGACAATGGCAAGGAAACTACGCATACCAGTTGGGCTTTGAGGTATATCTTTTCTCTGGGTTAGGGAGAAGGGATGAACTCTCCGGCGGTGCCGCCCGTCAGACCATACCTTCCATCACAGGAAGGTACCCCTCGGTGATCATCTCCTTGATGTCGCCATCGGAGATGTCCGAGCCGCACCACTCCCCCTTGTGGGAGTTAGCCTCCTCTTCCAGCAGCTCGAGCGCCGCTGGAATATGGTCACCGCTGGTGGATTCCACCACCACAGAGCGCGGAACCACCACTCCCTCCGGTGGGACATGGACCATACTAGAAGGCTTGGCTGAAGCCTCGCCAGACGCCGGCATCGATGGATTACTACTGATGCTCACCATTGGAGAGGAGGAGCTGGAATGGAAGGTGGGGAGGGGTTAGGGTTTTCTCTGCATGCGCGCTGGTCAAGGAGGATTCGGTTTGGAGGAACAGGACGATGCGGGAGAGAATCAGGGTGAAAAATAAATTGACCACCGTAGTTAAAATATATAGCCCCAACATAAAGATTCATGCAAGATGATCTAACGGTCGATGCATGGACAACTCGTGCACGAACATGCATGGTGATTTTTCCATGTTCCCACCGCCGTTGTTCGACGTTTCGAATTTATCACGCGGGAAAATATCTATGATTATGTTTCTACATGTGTGAGTTATGAGGCGTCGCTAACCTATGGTTTACGTCATCTCACTGACATGTGCAGACGAACAGTCCCATCTGAATATTCCGGCATTGGACAGACCTGTCCGGCTATGAGAAGGGTAAGATGGAAGACTTAGTGTGTCTCCGACTTACGTATTGAATATAGAGAATATTGTAGGGTTCTTTTGAGGACTACAATATATTGCTTGACGATTTTCCGACATCACTTAGACGGAGCATTCAATATAAAGAGGCAAGATGGCGGAAGATCTCGGAGTTCTTTGGGGGCTATTGTTGGGGATATGCTAAATGGGTATCACCATGGCATGTCTCTGATCCGGATAACCCGGGTGGACCACAGTTGGTAGCAAGGCCCATGGCATGCTGGGCGGCCCAATTAGATGGATCCAGAAGGGAGGCACATTCTGGATAAAGGAAGGCTCTGATGGAGTCACCGACATACTCGGAGCCTTGGAGGTCAAGACACAAAGACTAGTTAGTACTAGTGTAGGACTCTGTAGCATGTCCGGCTAGGACTTCTCCCTGTAATCCTAGGATCTAGTGTCATTATAAGCCGCACCTCTGGGATCCTTTAGGGCACAATCAGACACAACATAGATCGTTCAACTCGACACCTTGCACAGCGAACCAATCCCTATAACTCGGCGTATTGCCCTTATAGTGATTTATAGAAGGAGTAGGGTTCCGCCACCGTCGTGGGACCTGAACCTGGGTAAGCTGTCTTACCTCGTACCCGCCAACTGGCCGCCTTCCCCCACATCTCTAAACATGCACTATGAGGACCCCTCAATGGCGGACTCATCGGCAATACCATGAAAGAGGCTGAGGCCTTCCTTGAGCTCTTAGGAAGGATGTTCGCCCTCCTGGATAAGGACGCGCAGGGCCTAAATGGCTTCATCGAGAATGAGTGTCAGAACATGTTGGGTGCCATGGAGACAGTGCTCTTCTCAAACCTCCTTCAGATGGCACCTGGGCTTTACCATGCTCGGATCCTGCAGCCAGCGTGGCCTCTGAAAGGAGCTATTCCGGAGGTCATAGCTGTTTTCAAGGGGAGGGTTGTGGAGCTCGTGAGTGCCCTTATGCTGGCGTTTACTTGCCAGGTGGACGACAAGGAGAATGGCGAAATGGGTAGCTTGGGGAGCTCTGCTGCTGTCGATAAGGATTCTAACGACAGGGATTCTAGTACCTCTGCTGGCGAGGCTTTAAATTTGTTTGTGCGACGCCCGAGGGGACTTATCATATCTGTATTGACTATAAGGAATCCAGCTTTGGAGTGTCTCATTATCCGTCCTTGTTTTTTATTGTGAGTTTTGTTCTGTTCTCCCTTGAGGAGGTGACCGTATGTTGTCCTGTCAGCTCCTCGTAGAGGTGGCCTTAGGCTTTGCATGATTTGGGCCTGATAGCTCCAAGTTTCAACACTTTTTATCGATGATTTTCTAATGGCTTTTGTCGGGTTTCGCTTGATTTCACCGTTTAACTAGTTTTAGCATCACAAATTAGCGAAGCCTTGGTTTCTTGTGATGGTTTTCAGGTCTACGAGCATTTATGGGCTAATTACACTTGAAGAAACAAATCCCCAATTGAAGCCCCTCTCATTAGAGGCGTCCAGGGTCCATAATGACCACTAGTATGGTTAGGAAGCGCACGTACCATCCATCGGTACGACCCTCCTTCGTCTCTGTTATATCAATACAAGAGACTTTCGTCAAGGAGAAGGGAAAAAACACAACACAGCCGCCACAAACAACTCCAGAAGAGGGTATCATATCTAAAAAATGAAAAGAACATCGTATCATTCTTCGACGATCCCTAGCCTGTAAACCATTCACTCCACCATCATTCCCACTTGTACTGAGAGAGAGATTGGCACTTGTAAGATTAAGGTTTTATACTAGGAAAATGACTATAGGTAATACACACATCCGTGGAGCACATGCTAGAGGTTCCCCACGGGTAAAATAGGTGTGGCGCACTGCCCATAGGTGCCCTATGGGTATCTTCCGTAAGCATGGAGCACATGAGGTTGGTACGCCACGGCTACGTGTGGGCCAGGGAAATGCCTGCCGCAGACCGCCTAGCCGTAGCGCACCTGGGCAAAGTGTGCTACGGCTGTGGAAGGTAGCCGTGGCGCACATGGCCACCATGCGCTAGGGGTAAAATCGGCCCACTCTATTGCTTAACTAGGCAAACACATCCATGGCACACTGCTGGCATGTGCGCCATGGCTGTGCTTTGTGCCTGTGGTGCACGAGCACCATGTGTGCTGCGGATGTGCGTGATGTCAACTTTTTGGCTATTTTTTTGCACATGTGACTATCCACTACCACCTCCCACTTCACTTTTCCCTCCTTCTTCCTCCTTGGATATGGTTGCCCTCCTCCTCCTTCCCACCTCAATTTCTCCACTCTTTCATCATTTTTAGCATGTAAAACTTACCTTGGATGCTACATACATAATAGGGGAAATCTCTCCTTTCGGCCACCATCCTCTCGGTCTCTCACCGCTCATTGCTACATATATAATAGAGGAAATCTAGTTTTACTTTGAGAAATTGGAATATCAAGATCTTCCATAGCTTTAGGCCTTAGTTGATCAGAGTTGTCCATAATCGGGGACATAGCTAAGTACTTATAATTTGATCTTCTGCAGAAGTTTTACACTTTACCCACATAACACAATCTCGTCTTGACGCCACCAGAGGCCGCTGGATAAGTACACACCAAATGGAGTATCGGCAGATCGAGAATGTGACAAAGTCTTTCCATAGAAGTCCTCCCAATACATAATGCTAGCACGTCTACCAGGCACCAATGTAAGGATATACTTCCAATACATAATTCTAGTTAACCTGAATAGGTACCAATGCAAGGGTCTTTCACTATGTAATTGACTAAGCCAGAGCCCAATTAGCATGTGGCTATACACGGAAGCCACTGTATGAGAAACATGTTCAATCTCAAAGTCCATGGGTGGTATTCTTCTAGCGCACACACAAAAAAGATAGCCATAGATATGGTTCCCTTTGTTGCCACCTTATTCACAACTGAGTATCCACATTCCACCCAGGTGATTCATTGAGTACTTGTTTTATTATATAAAACATATATTTTTCCAACACTTTATATAATCATAACATGATATTCCACCCCGAAACTATAGCAGGACTAAGCATACTACAACTTACGATGTTTTCACTAAGTAAAGTCTAAAGTATATCCTATTAGAACATATCATAGCATAGTATAATATTTTCCTACACATGCATTTCTACCGAAAAAACTACTACATGTATAGAAAATATTGGGACGTCATGATAGTGTCACTTGCCTTAGTAGTTGGCAGCGTTGGTACACTCTTCGCAGCTATACACTAGGCAATTCACACAATCTATCAAACAAAACAACGAAGACAAAACATACACAAGATCAACACAAAAATCGTGCAAAGTATGCAAACATCCAAAATGTCAATTTTTATTGTACAAATTGTTATAAAAAGGTTCTGAACATTACTAAGTGATTTCTGAACATTTTATATTTTCAATATTAAAAATGCAACCATTTGTGCAATTGTAGCAATTAGCAATATTTTCTAACACATGGAAATGTCATTCTCACTAAATAATTGACACGGTCTTATTTTGTAGAGGTCCCAACCTGATAAGGTAGAGATCCATGTGTTTACAATGCTAGTCCCTGGATCAATAGATAGCATCCACAATTTAAGATGTAATATCAAGAAACAAAGGTCATAATACAACTTTATAACCAGGAATAAAATAATTCATTACATCTTACATAGCTCATTCGGCTATCTCATTACAATGCAGCACAAATATCTATATAGCACGGAGTCCTTCATCTTCAAAGTGCCACAGGAAATCATGTTGGTTGTAGACTTGTAATCCTATTCAACACACTTCACTAACATCAAACAAACCTGCAACATAATAAGTTACATCCACAAGGGTCAGTACATTTGAATTATATTGGCAAGTGATACTATGGTAGAATAGTGGTATCTATCATCTATATGCATTTGGCTAAGTGGATATTAGGCTAGCTTTGCTCAAAATAAGGTTTTCCTTATAAGTTGAAAACACTAAGTTTTTGTTTGTCAAAATCACCCAAGGCATCTACCAATAAATATTGGTGATCCTTTAACCCTTGTTCAACCACAAGTTTTTAACTTAGAAATTGGGATGAGGAGATACTTGATAGCTTACATGTCTTGATGCTAGAATTGTCCATTGCTGGGGACACGGCTAAGTACTTAGATTTTACTGTCTCGAGAGGTGGGGCACTTTCCCCATAACACTCGACATGCATCGAGCTAAGATCTTTCGGAAGCCTTCACTTATAACAAATGGACGTGTTCCAAACCTATCACCACCTACCACCTTCTGTCCATCTGGCTAAGTTATTGCAACCTATATGATACTGGCAGAGCCCATATACCATGCGTTTCCACTAGAAGCTTTTCAACACTTGACATCTCAAATCTCTTTGTTCCTGGGTGGCTTTCCACAAGTGAGATACACTAGGGTATGTAAGGTCCCAATCTTTAATAAGATAGAGCCCCCTGTGTTTACAATGCTAGTCCCTGGATCAATAGCTAGCATCCACAGTTAAGATGTAATATCAAGAAACAAAGGTCATAATATAAATTTATAACCAGGAATAACATATTTTTATTACATCAAACATAGCTCATTTGGCTATTACATTACATTGCAGCGGAATAACTATAAGTATGGGTCCTTCATCTTCAAAGTGCCACAGGCAGATGTTGGTTGTAGACTTTGTAATCCTAATCAATCAATCTTCACTAAAAACAATCAAACCTGCAACATTACAAGTTACAGCCACAAGGGTCAATACATTTGAATTGTATTGGCAAGTGATGCTAGGATAATATAGTGGAGTCTATCATCTATATGCATTTGGCTAAGTGGAGTTGAGGCTTGCATTGCTCAAAATAGATTTTTCCTTAACATATGAAAATACTAAGTTTTTGCTTTAATAAAATCATTTTTCTCAATCCAAGATTGAAGATCCTTTACAAGGCATCTCTCAATCAAAGATTGAATATTTCAAACAACCCTTGTTCAATCCACAAGTTTTAACTTAGAAATTTGAATGATGAGATTCTTGATTGCTTCCATGTCTTGATGCTCAAATTGTCCTTTACCAGGGACATGGCTAAGTACTTAGATTTTACACTCTGCAGAGGTGGTGCACTTTCCCCACAAGACTTGGTTTCCCAAGACAAGATCTTTCAGAAGCTTTCCCTTAGACCAAAATGGACGCGCTCCAACCTATCAAACACTACCACCCACTGTCCATATGGCTAAGTTCTTGCAACCTATATGATCATGGCAGAGCCCATATTGCCAAGTGGTTGCACTTGAAGCTTCTCAACATTTGACATCTCAAATCTCTTTGTTCCTGGGTGGCCATCCACAAGTGAGATACACAAGGTAAACCATAAACATGGGCCTTGTGAACCACTCAACCAAAAACCACCAAGCAAGTCCCATTCCACCCAGGTGATTCATTAACTTAGTTGTTTTATTAAACAGAACACAAGTCCTCAGACTTAGAATATTTTTCCATAGTGTGAATATATATTCCACCCATGTTTTCTATTAGCTAGGCTAAGCTTGATAGTAGTAGGAATCTTTAACTTAGGAAAATCCTACTAAGGATTCATCTACTAGGTTTTCTTATAGCAAGGTCTATACTTAGCAAAATCCATGCAAGTTTTACTTAGCAAAATCACTAATGCATAGAGAAAGTAATGGGACAAAAAGTATGAAGCATCACTTGCCTTTTTGGTAGAGTATGGGTTCACTCCTTGTTCTTGCAACAATCACACTCTTCAAGTCACTACAAATCAATCAAGCAAGGCACAAACTCAATCTACCAATCAAGCAAAACAACACACATAAAATAACAAAGTCAAAGTAATGCATGCAAGCATGCAAAAGATGGTTCTAATTGCAAAGGTGGTCTCCACTAGGCTTCTAAACTTTGTAAATTCAAAAGTGGTTATTTTCCAAAGTGGCAAAGTCATTTGCAAAAGGGTTTTGGTCTATAAACCATTTTTAAATCTAATCATTATTTTATGTGGTGAAAATTATTTTTATCAAAGCAAAACTTTATGTTTTTCACCAAATGAGTTTCTATTGCAAAACTTGGTGTTTTGGGTCAGTAGGTTTGGTCTAAACCATTTTCCCAAAGTTTTTACTCAAAATCATTTTCATAACAAAAATCATTATTTTCTTTTGGCTAGAAATGACTAAATCAAGTTTTCCATCCTAAACTTTACCAAATCCATTTTCCAAACTATGGGTTGGTTCCTAGGGTCACTGAGTTTACAACAAACCAATTTGCAAAGGTTTTAACCTTAAAAACATTTTTAAACAATTTTTCTAATCTAAATAAGCATACAAATGAATCTGCAAAAACAAGCAAACAAACAGATACTATTTGCTAAACCAAGGGCATGGTTGACTAGGTCATGCTCTCCTGAATCCAACGACATAAAATTTGTAATTTTTGGACGTGTGGTTTGAAAGTTACACCAATTACAAGTTTGCATTCTAATCAGTTCAAAATTCTGTTTTAAATCGAATCCCGTCCACGTGGCAGTTTCTGATTGGGCGGTACCGATTCGTGCGGATCGAGTGATACAGACCACAGGATTAAAAGGGGCAGGTGCGGCTCAGATCAACGCATACCCTTTCGAGGGGATCTAATCCTAGCCAGGTGATTCGCATCCTACGGCTGCTACGTGTTTGCCAGGGACTGGCGGCGCTGACGGTGGCTGCGCGGTGGCGCGGCTCAGATGATGACTGTGCCGGCGATGTGGGAAGCTAGAGGAATAGAGGGGTGGCTTACCAGATTCGCTGAAGCTCGCTGATGCTCAACGTGGTGGTCGTAGGGTAGGGGCGCACAGACGGGTCGGCAATCTCTCGCCGGAGTTGAGAACGGCGTCAGGTGGTCCTGGTTGTGGTCGGAGGCGACGTTACAAATCACACGAAGGTAAACAGAGGGCAAGGTTAGCTGCGCAAGGTCAGTGCGGTGACGCGTGCGTGAAAGAGAAGAGGAGGGGCGGTCGGATACTACCTGGGGACGTCGTCGGAGAAGAACCAGACGGCGGCGCTGGCTCGAGGAAGACATTGCCGACGCTCAGGGACGTGCATGGTCGAACGAGGGGCACGGACGGATGTGTCAGGAGGTGGGGAATCTACTAGGGTGCTCAGGGAGGCGCGGGGCGAAGAGGCTCGGCCGGATTCCTCACCGGAGAGTCGTCGGACAGAGGCGGTGTTCGAGTAAAATTCGACGGCCTGGGGGCGTGCTTGAGGGAGGAGTCAGGGGGAAACGAGAGAGGAGAGGGAGACAATTTATCGTGCGTGATCACTGCAGGTTTTACTCGCGGCATTAAGGCGAATTCATGCCACGAATTCAAAGCTTGCAACGGTGACGAGGGAGGAAGAACGGGTCGTGGGGGTGGGGAAGATGACAGCGTGTCTACGGGGTCCTCTGGCAGCGAGAGAGGGAGTGAGGGGGAGGGTCCACTGGTCAGCCTCTGTATGGGTTAAAACTTGAGTACGAATCGTTTTCTTTCAGGGAGGGGGAGCTGGGCTAGGTGGGCTGCTGCTGGGTTAGTTGGGCCAGATGGTGGGCTGCTCTATTTTTTTCCGTCTGAAACTTTTTCCTTTTCTATTTTCAATTTACTAATTTGAAATTCAAACAAATGATTCATTCAACCAAATCAACTCAAACAAACACCACACTTCACAATTTTGAACTTGGTTCTGTTTATCAGCACAAACCTAAATTCCAAAATAAAATAATATTTTTTTATTCATTTTAAGATCCATTCATTATTTAATAAAATGGACCTTTTGTTTATTTAATCAAAATAGGGTTTGATTTATTTAATAGAATCCTAATTTGAAATCCAAATATTTTCAAAACCAAACCAGTAGGTTTCATTTGGAAATAAAGATATTTGGAAAACATGTTTAAAACAAATTAACATTTTTATTTATGGTCCATTAACAATTAAATAAATGGGCCTTAGTTATTAAATCAAATAGGATTTGTTTTATTTAAATATTTATTTTGAAATCTAAAATAAACCAAAACACTTCAGTAGGTTTTCTTTGAGAATATAAAATACTTGGAAAACTTATTTTAAATAATTTAATAAGTTTTGATGTTTTTAATTAAAATGGTAAAACCTTTTATTTGAATAAAATTTGGATATTAATTCCTTATTATTTTAGTTAAATAAACCTTTACTATTTTTAAACAAAACAATACATTTTATTTCAAAATCTTGGCCAAGGTTTAATTTGGCTTTATAAAATAACCCTTATTTATAAATCCACCTTTTCCTTTAAAAACAAAATCTTTTATTTAAAAGATCAATAATGGTATTTCCAAAACATTTTATTTTCCTCTATTTAAAATGTTTATCTTTTTAAATCCCTTTAGGATTTTATTTAATCCAAATTGGTTTGAGGTTCCAATTGAATTCAAAATGTTTCTTCTGGTCCTGAAAATCAAACAAAGTTTTATTTTATTAATTTATTTTCACATTACAAGATTTGGAAAATCTTGGGATGTGACAGGGTAGGACATGAATATGGGGCCCTGTGTAACCACTCAACACAAACCATTCTTTCCATTCCACCTAGGTGATGCATTCATATAGTTGTTTTATTAAACAAAACACAAGTCATAGACTTAGTAATATTTCATAGCATGAATATAATCCACCCTTGTTTTCTACTAGCTAGGCTGAGCATAATAGTCGAAAGAATCTTAACTTAGGTAAAATTCTACTAAGGGATTATATACTAGCATTTCCCAAGGCATAGTATACTTAGTAAAAAATTCCATGCAAGTCCTATTCAATATATCACTAATGCATAGTGAAAATAATAGGACAAAAAGTATGAAGCACCACTTGCCTTTTTGGTAGAGAAACTAGGTACACTACTTGATCTTGCAATGGTCACACTCTTCAAAGTTCACTACAATTCAATCAAGCAAGCAAATATTCAAACTAGCATTCAAACAATTCATCACATAAAATAAAGAAAACAAAACAATGCATGCAAGCATGCAAAAGACTGTTTTATTTGGAAAGGTGGTTTCTAATAGGCTATAAACATTTTGAAACACCTATTGGTCAATTATAAAAGTGGCAAAACCATTTAAAATCAAGTTAGTGAAAATAGGACATTTAAATCATTTTTCTTTGCTAGAAATGATTTAAATCAAAGTAATAATTTCTAGTGTTAGCCAAATTTGTTTTTAAACACAGATGTTAGTTTTTATGGTCAAAGTGTTTAAAACAAATCCATTTTCAACAGGTTTCACTCAAAAATCATTTTTAAATCAAAGTAACATTTTTGTTTTACTAGAAATGCCGTTAATCAAAGTAATAATTTCCAGGGTTAATCAAATACATATTTAAATCCAAAACTTAGTGTTTAGGGTCAGAGAGTTTAAATCAAACCATTTGCAAAAGGTTTTAGTCAAAAATCAATTTAGAATAAATATTAGACATAAAATAGGGCTAGAAATGTTTTTGCAGAAGAAAAATGCTAAACTAAGGGCATGGTTGCAAAGGTTTCTTTTTCCTTATTCCAATGATATAAAATTTGCAAATTTTGTACGCGTGAATCAAAAGTTATGAATTTTTCAAAATCCATTCAATAATAGAAATGTTTCTGTTTTAAAAACAGAGTCTGTGCTACGTGTCCTGTTCTCATTGGCCGATACGGATTCGTTCGGATCGAGCAGTTCTGGCCGTAGGATCTAAAGCGCATCGACCAAGTTCTGGCAGCGCTAACTGGCGGAAAGCAGCGGCGTGACTCTGTCAGTGGTGGTCCGGCGCAACCAGGAAGCGAGGGATAGGGAGGAGGGAATTACCAGGTTCGCAACGCATTGCTGATACTCGACGTGGTCGTCACAGGGCAGGGGCACACGGGGTTGACGGCAATTGCTCGTCGAAGTTTGTCCAGGCGAAGGGCGAGCTCGGCATCGTCCAAGCAAAACAGCGTGTGCGTCAGACACGCGCGAGAGAGGAGAGTATGCGTGCGTCAAAGAGAGAGGGAGGCGCGGTCAGAAACTACCAGTAGGGGTCGCCGGAGTTCAAGCAGGAGGCGATGGCGCTCGAACTTGGTTGTTGTCGAGGCTCTAGGGCACGCGCGGGCAAGTAGAGGGTACGGGTAGGTGTGTGAGGTGGTGGAGAGCACGCTCGTGGAGTCCAGGGGGAAAGGGGAGGTGAGGGATGGCCGGAATCGGCGGAGAAGTTCGTCGAAGACAGTGCGGTGTGAGGAAGAATTGGAGCAGCCTGGGGCAGAGAGGGAGCAGCGAGTGAGGGGAAAGAGAGAGGGGACGTGGGCGCTTAAGAGGGCGTGGTCACTGGCGAGAATTGATCGGCCATTAATGCAAACTGAAGCATGGAGTAACGACCAGAAATAGCCAGAGTGATGGGCGAGGGCAGCATGGGGTGGAGAAGATGATGATCTGGCGGTGGGGCCGATTAGTCAGAGGAGTGAGGGGTTACGCATGGGGTCTCGCGGTCAGGGACTGTTCGGGTTTGTGAGCGAGTAAGAAAATGGTTCGCGGGGAGGGGAAGAGAGTGGGCTACGCTGGGCTGGTTGGGCATGATGGGCTGGAGACTGGGTGTGGCTAGCTGGGCTAGTCTTTTTCATTTTTTCTTTCTGGTTTCTTTTTCCTTTTTCTTTTTCTATTTTCTGTTTTTCAATTCAAACCTTCATTTGAATTTAGATTTCTTTTTCAAACCTTTTCCAAATTTCAGTATATTTTTATAATGTTTAAGAATGTATTTTAAATTCTATTTTAGAATATTTTCTTATATTCTCTTATGTTTTATTTTTTTATTTAAATTATACATTTGTCTTTATTTAAAAAATATTTAAATATGTTTCCAATCCATATTATTTTATTCAAATGATTTAAGCTTCTATTTAAATTCCAATTTTTACCAAACCTTTTTAGTAGGTTTTATTTATTCATTAATGTTTTGAAATAATTCACTTTGAATTATTTTCAAATATTTTAATATGATCTAATAATCATTTAAATTGGTCATTTGTCTTCATTCAAATAAAATCTAATATGGTTTTAAACCCATATAAATTTTATTCAAATAATTCTTTTCTTCTTTTTAAGTTAATTAGATAACTTTTAATCCACTTTGGCTATTTCATTTATTATTTTCCCAAGATTTGATTAATCATTTATATTTGGGATTTTGTCTTTATTTAAAACAAATATTCTTCAAGTCCATATAAGTTTTTATTCAGATAATCTTTATTCCTTTGTTTTATTTGGATTATTTTTATACCTTTTACTTATGGGTTTAACTCAATATTTAAATTGTCTTCTAAATAATTTTCTTGGGATTTATTATTAAGTTTAGGAAATTTGTATTTATTCAAATAAAATTGGATATTGTTCAACCCTTTTTATTTTATTTAAATAATATTTTACTCCTTTTTATTATTCAATAAACTTTCATTTGATTTGTTTATGGATCTGGCCAAGATTTTATTTGACCTTTAAATATTCCTTATTTATTTATTTCTTTCCTTGTCTTATAAAATCCATATCTTTTTATTTAATTTCCAAATTTGGTGATTCCAATTTGTATAATTTTATTTAATATTTGTTTATATTTTTATATCCTTTTAGGATTATTTTGCTCATAATTTGGTATGGATTTTAGTTAGGAGCTTTATTAGCTTTGGAAATTATTTCCTTTTATCCTATTAAATTCATAAGTTTTTATCCATGGCTCCAAATTAAATGAAACCAATTTCTATGGTTTTACAATATTTTTATTTATCATTTGTGATTATTTAGAAATGTTTGTTGTTGAATTTTCCTATGGATAAAATCCATAGTCTTAGAGAGATCTTGGAAATGATTTTCTTCCTTTAGTGTTTTAGGGTTTTGGTTTATTTTCCCAAGTGTTTAAATTCAAGATTCTTTCCATGCATAAAATACATTTGATATTTGGAAGTGATTTATTTTATTAATATTTGGGGTTTTGGTTTAACTTTTCCAAATATTTAAATTTCAAGATACATTCATTGATGAATGCATTTCACTTGATTGAAATTTTGTTGGATTCCCTTTTACTTCAAATTTTGTTCAATAAGGGTTTTGATGTTTCCATTTAGATGAAAAAAAGTTTCTTTTCACCCTAAATTTCAACAATTGTTTATTTTGTTTATTGATTTTTCACATTTCAAAATTTGGAAATTTTTGGGATGTGACAGGATACCACCCTTAAAAGAAATCTCGTCTCGAGATATGGGAAGGCTAGAGGTTACAAGTTGGCTTCAAGACAACAAGAGTGCTACGACCCTTAAAAGATTTCTAACTATATTACATCTTGGCTTACTTGAGGTCTTGATGAAACTTCTCTGGACAGATGTCTGCATAGTGTCCTTTGTTTCCACACTTGAAGCATGTCACAAGGCTGATGTATCTTATAGGTTTGCTTGTCTTATCTTCCTTCTTTTCTAGACAATGTGATGCATAATGGCCTAGCTCTTTGCATTTGTGGCACATCACTTGGGTAATGTCCTTCTTATTCTTGGGTATCATTGTCTCTTGTTTGTTTTCTTGGCTCTTCTTCTTCTTCTTGGGTCTCTTCAAAGCTAGGAGTTCTTGTAGTTCATGTTCTTCATATTTCACCACAAATGTGGGAAATCTTTCTCTCTTCTTGGGGCAGTCACTAGAGATATGACCTTCTTATCCACATGAGTAACAACACTTTGTGGTCACTTTGGATGTGGCCTTATGAGACACGGTTCTGATTTTGTCTTTATCCTTCTTGGTAGAAGTTGTTCCCTTATGGAGGTTTCCAAACATTTGATGCATTCCATCTTGTTTCATTTGTTAAACTATATGATAGATGGGGCATTGGATAGGGACATGATTATTTCCTTCACATAGGAAACATGTAACTTGAGATGTGGGGCATTGTTTAGTTGGATGTTTCTCTTCACAATTAGGGCATTGGTCCATATGCTCTTTATAACTGTGCCCTATGTCTCCACAAATATTGCAAGCTTGAGTTCCTTCTATAATATCATCGTTGTCACAATCTCCTTGGGAAAGTTTGCTTCTCATGTTGATCATTTGATTGGTCATCCTCTGCAACAATTGCGATTGGGTTTCCAAAAACTTTTGCATGGTTGGGTGTAACTCATTGTTGTTGGCTAAAAATTGAGTTGTCACTTGATTCAACTGGGCTTGAGTTCCTAGAAGTTGTTCTCTCATGTGCATCTCTTGGTTGTTGTTGTTGTCATCATTCTTGATGTTGGAGTCTCTTGGAGAAGTCATCTGTTTGGGTTGGATTGGGATTAGATTAGGCAAATGATTCCTAGAAAGGTTTCTACTCACACACAACAATTCACACAAAAAAATGTCCAAGCAATCACAAACATGCATTCCACTCAAACAACAAGATTCAAACATATTTTTAGGCAACAAAACATTTTTGTTACACCACATAAGTTGGTGTGATCAATATATCATCTGAACTAAACACTAGTATGGTGGTCCAACTATATGGTTCACTTGAGACCATTTCATTCTTCTTAGTTGTTTTCTTCATGAACAAAATCATGGTTCCTTTGAAAAATTCTTGCATCTTGGTCACAAAACTTGAAAGGTGATGATGGTTTCTTCTAAGTTGTGCTTCCTTAGTCTTCCAAGTCTTGGGTATTGTCCTTGTCTCACTTGTAGTCCTTAGTGATGTCCAAGTTGGAGTCCTTGGTGAAACTGAAGCTGAAGTCATTGGTGATGTTGAAGTCTTTGCTCATGGTGAAGTTTTGTCCATCAAGTTGAAAAGAGGGGAGATGTAGAATCAAAACCAAAAAGGTTGAGGAAAGAGTTTACTAGATTGTTTGTAAATAAGTTTGGGAACAAATACAAGTCCTATTTTTCCAAGGGGTTTTATCCAATCCTAGGGCTACAATCCTAAAGACAACACAGTGCTCTGATACCATCTGTAGAGGTCCCAACCTGATAAGGTAGATATCCCTGTATTTACAATGCTAGTCCCTAGATCAATAGCTAGCATCCACAGTTTAAGATGTAATATCAAGAAACAAAGGTCATAATACAACTTTATAACCAAGAATAAAATAATTTATTACATCTTACATAGCTCATTTGGCTATCTCATTACAATGCAGCAGAAATCTCTATATAGCATGGAGTCCTTCATCTTCAAAGTTCCATAGGCAATCATGTTGGTTGTACACTTGTAATCCTATTCAACACACTTCATTAACATCAAACAAACCTGTAACATAATAAGTTACAGCCACAAGGGTCAATATATTTGAATTGTATTGGCAAGTGATACTATGATAGAATAGTGGTATCTATCATCTATATGCATTTGGCTAAGTGGAGCTCAGGCTTGATTTGCTCAAAATATGGTTTTCCTTGTAAGTTGAAAACAATAAGTTTTTGTTTGTCAAAATCACCCAAGGCAATATTGGTGATACTTTAACCCTTGTTCAACCATAAGTTTTTAACTTAGAAATTGGGATGAGGATATCCTTGATAGCTTCGATGTATTGATGCTCAAATTTTCCAGTGCCGAGGACGCTCCTAAGTACTTAGATTTTACTCTCTCGAGAGGTGGTGCACTTTCCCCAAAAGACTCGACATGCATCGAGAAAAGATCTTTCAGAAGCCTTCACTTATAACAAATGGACGCGTTCCAAACCTATCACCCCCTACCACCTTCTGTCCATCTGTCTAAGTTATTGCAACCTATATGATCCTGGCAGAGCCTATATACCATGTGGTTGCACTAGAAGCTTCTCAACACTTGGCAGCTCAAATCTCTTTGTTCCTTGGTTGCTTTCCACAAGTGAGATACAATAGGGTAGGCCATGGGTCCCTGTGTAACCACTCAACACAAACCATTATTTCCATTCCACCCAGGTGATTCATTCACATAGTTGTTTTATTAAAGAAAACACAAGTCATAGACTTAGAAATATTTCATACCATGAATATAATCCACCCTTGTTTTCTACTATCTAGGATAAGCATAATAGTAGCAAGAATCTTAACTTAGGGAAAATTCTACTAAGGCATTATCTACTAGGATTTCCCAAGGCATAGTATACTTCGTAAAAATTCCATGCAAGTCCTATTCAAAATATCACTAATGCATAGTGAAAATAATAGGACAAAAAGTATGAAGCACCACTTACCTTTTTGGTAGAGAAACTAGGTACACTCCTTGATCTTGCAGTGGTCACCCTCTTCAAAGTTCACTACAATTCAATCAAGCAAGCAAATATTCAAACTAGCATTCAAACAATTCATCACATAAAATAAAGAAAACAAAACAATGCATGCAAGCATGCAAAATATTGTTTTAATTGGAAAGATGGTTTCTAATAGGCTATAAACATTTTAAAACACCTATTGGTCAATTATAAAAGTGGCAAAACCATTTAAAATCAAGTTAGTGAAAATAGGCCATTTAAATCATTTTTGTTTTGCTAGAAATGATTTAAATCAAAGTAATAATTTCTAGTGTTAGCCAAATTTGTTTTTAAACACAAAATTTTGTGTTTATGGTCAAAGTGTTTAAAACAAATCCATTTTCAAAAGGTTTCACTCAAAAATCATTTTTAAATCAAAGTAACATTTTTATTTTACTAGAAATGCCTTTAATCAAAGTAATAATTTCTAGGGTTAATAAAATACATTTTTAAATCCAAAACTTAGTGTTTAGGGTCAAAGAGTTTAAATAAAACCATTTGCAAAAGATTTTACTCAAAAATAAATTTTAGAATAAATTTTATACACAAAATAGGCCTAGAAATGTTTCTGCATAAACAACCAATTTTCCAGAAGCAAAATTCTAAAATAATGCCATGGTTGCAATGCCATTTTCAAATTTTGGAAGTGTGGATCAAAAGTTATGAATTTTTCAAAATCCATTCACTAATAGAAATGTTTCTGTTTTAAAAACAGAGTCTGGGCTACGCTTCCTATTCTCATTGGCCGATACCGATTCGTTCGGATTGAGCAGCTTCGGACGTACGATCTAAAGGGCAACGCAGGGATCAGATCATTCTATATCGCTTCGTTGAATGAATCTAACATGGCCCTACGATCTGGATCTAACGGTCTAAAGCGCATCGACCATGTTCTGGCGGCGCTAACTGGCGGCGAGTGGCGGTGCGGCTCTGTCAGCGGTGGTCCGGCGCAACCAGGAAGCGAGGGAGAGGGAGGAGGGCATTACCAGGTTCGCAGCTCATTGCTTATACTCGACATGGTCATCGCAGGGCAGGGGGCGCACAGGGTTGACGACAATTGCTCGTCGGAGTTGGTCCAGGCGACAGGCGAGCTCATCGTCGTCATTGACGAGGCTACACGGCACGGGAAAGTCAAAACAACGAGTGCATCAAAAGAGCGTGAGAGAGGAGAGTATGCGTGCGTCAAAGAGAGGGGGAGGTGCGGTCAGAAACTACAAGTAGGGGTCGCCAGAGTTGGAGCAGGAGGCGGTGGCGCTTGGACTTGGTTGTTGTCGAGGCTCTGGGGCACGTGCGGGCGAGTAGAGGGTACGGGTAGGTGCATGAGGTGGTGGCGAGCACGTGGATTCCAGGGGGCAAGGGGAGGTGAGGGCTGTCCGGAATCGGTGGAGAAGCTCGTCGGAGACAGTGCGGTGTGAGGAAGAATTGGAGCAGCCTGGGGGCAGAGAGGGAGCGACAAGTGAGGGGAAAGAGAGAGGGGACGTGGGCTCTTAAGAGGGCGTGGTCACTGGCGAGAATTGATCGGCCATTAACGCAAATTGAAGCGTGGAGTAACGACTAGAAACAACCAGAGTGAGGGGCGAGGTCAGCGTGGGGTGAAGAAGATGATGATCTGGCGGTCGGGACGATTAGTCAGAGGGGTGAGGGATTTTGCGTGGGGTCTCGTTCTCAGGGACTGTGCGGGTTTGTCCGCGAGTAAGAAAATGATTCGCGGGGAGGGGGATAGAGTGGGCTGCACTGGTTGGGCCTAATGGGCTGGAGTCTGGGTAGGGTTAGCTGGGCTGGTCTTTTTCATTTTTTCTTTCTGGTTTTTTTCCTTTTTTTTCTATTTTCTGTTTTTCAATTCAAACTTTCATTGAATTTAGATTTCTTTTTCAAACCTTTTCCAAATTTTTAGTATATTTTTATACTGTTTAACAATGTATTTTAAATTCCATTTTAGAATATTTTCTTATATTCTCTTATGGTTTATTATTTATTTAAATTAGACATTTGTCTTTATTTAAATATGTTTCCAATCCATATTATTTTATTCAAATATTTTAAGCTTCTATTTAAATTCCAATTTTTACCAAACCTTTTTCAGTAGGTTTTATTTATTCATTAATGTTTTTAAATAATTCACTTTGAATTATTTTCAAATATTTTAATATGATCTAATATTCATTTAAATTAGGCATTTGTCTTCATTCAAATAAAACACAATCTGGTTTTTAACCTATATAAATTTTATTCAAATAATTCTTTTATTCTTTTTAAGTTAATTAGATAACTTTTAATCCACTTTGGCTATTTCATTTATTATTTTCCCAAGATTTGGTTAATCATTTATATTAGGGATTTTGTCTTTATTCAAAACAAATATGGTTCAAGTCCATATAAGTTTTTAATTCAAATAATCTTTATTCCTTTGTTTATTTGGATTATTTTTACACCTTTTTCTTATAGATTTAACTCAAGATTTAAATTGTCTTCTAAATAATTTTCTTCGGATTTACTATTAAGTTTAGGCAATTTGTCTTTATTTAAATAAAGTTGGATATTGTTCAATCCTTTTGATTTTATTTAAATAATCATTTACTTCTTTTTATTATTCAATAAACTTTTATTTGATTTGTTTATGGATTGGGCAAAGATTTTATTTGACCTTTAAATATTCCTTATTGATTTATTTTTTCTTTGTCTTATAAAATCCATTTCTTTTTATTTTTATATCCAAATTTGGTGATTCTAATTTGTATAATTTTATTTAATATTTGTTTATCTTTTTAAATCCTTTTAGGTTTATTTTGCTTATAATTTGGTATGGATTTTAGTTAGGAGCTTTATTAGCTTTGGAAATTATTTCCTTTTGTCTTATTAAATTCATAAGTTTTTATCCATGGCTCCAAATTAAATGAAACCAATTTCTATGGTTTTACAATATTTTTATTTATCATTTGTGATTATTTAGAAATGTTTGTTGCTGAATTTTCCTATGGATAAAATTCATATTCTTAGAGAGATCTTGGAAATGATTTTCTTCCATTAGGGGTTTAGGGTTTTGGTTTATTTTCCCAAGTGTTTAAATTCAAGATTCTTTCCATGCATAAAATACATTTGATATTTGGAAGTGATTTCTTTTATTAAGATTTGGGGTTTTGGTTTAACTTTTCCAAATGTTTAAATTTCAAGATACATTCATTGATGAATGCATTTCACTTGATTGAAATTTTGTTGGATTCCCTTTTCATTCAAATTTGTTTCTAGAAGGGTTTCGATGTTTCCATTTAGAAGAAAAAAGTTTCTTTTCACCCTAAATTTCAACAATTGTTTATTTTGTTTATTTATTTTTCACATTTCAAAATTTGGAAAATTTTAAGATGTGACATTTATACTAGAATAAAATTATATTTTGGTCTTAATGTACAGAGGGTTCAATATACAAACATTTGCAAAAATATTCACTTAAAAATAATATACACAACAGTTTTTATACTCAAAATACTCCACAAATGGTTTTAAATAAAACGTGATTTTAACCGACTCAAAAATACGAAATTATGTCTCCACTGTGTTTTACTCGTTTTTGTGAATCCATAGACATATTATTTGCTAAATTTGGATATACATAACTAAAGATATGATTTTTACAAGTTTCTATGCTCTTATGTCTAAAAATCCGAAATTAGGAATGAATATGATACTTGGCAGATTCTGGTTGGAGGATACCCCTTCATTTAAGTGATCTATGATGACCTTTAGATGTCGATATAATGGTACAAGATGGTCACCAAAAAATCTCGCCGGAGAAGTTCGCCGGATTTGTGGGCACGGGCTTGGCGTTGTCGTTCCCATCGCTAGGGACGTATCCGGAGTTGAAGATGTGGACGGCGTAGAGGACGTCGAGGCGGTGCTACTAGACGTGATTGAGAGGTCTTCGTCTCCAATGGTGACGGCAATCCATGGCTGGAGTAACGTGCTACGTCGGTGGCGCGGCCAACTACGACAATATGATGAACAATCATGTCCTGGAGGTAGGCACCATCAAGAGTAGTTTTATGGTAGAAGGAACTGACAAGGGACTCACCGAGGACAAAGCAATCTAGCGAGAAACTCCAGTTTTAGGCTGATCTTGGCATGGTTGGTGTGTGTTCTATAGAGCTTCTCTCGAGAAATTTTAGGAACGAAAATGATGGAGGAGGAGGAAAGGAATATGGTGCTCACTTCGGTTTTCTTTGATGTGGTCTATGTAGGGATATCGGGAGACGAATCCCGACATATGACACTCGGAGCACCGGTTTGGTTTGATGTAATTACTCACCTAAATGCGAAACTTCTCCCCTAAATGGATTCCCCATTGAATTTCTAATAACTTTCGTATTTAACTCGACAAGAAACAGTCAATAGAATTGATGGGGGTGGAGAGAAAGAGGTCAATGGTCATGGAAGCAACGTTCTAGGTTTTGTGTACGTGAACCAGGAGGAAGATGACCAGCTTGGTCGATTGGTCCTGATGGGCCAGAATTCAGCCCAACAAGCAAATGAAGGGAGAAAAAAATATAGTGGGATGGAGGGATAGTTGGGCTGATCTCAGGTGGGCTGGGTTGCTCTGGCTCTTTTTTCCTTCAACGTTTCTTCTTTTCTTTTTCTGTTTCATGTTCTAGTTTCCAATTTGTCTCTTTAATTTGATTCAAATTTATACCAAACCTTTGTAGAAAATTTATATAAAATATAAGTTGATAGATTACTCTAATTAGAATATTTGGAATAATTTTTTAATAAAGCATAATTCATTTAAAAATAATGAGCATGGTACATACGTCTAGTTTTATTATTTTCTATTCCCTTTTCTTATAAAAACCATATCATTTGACTTAAGACTCCAAAAAGGTTCAAACCAATTTCCTTGGCTTTATAATTTTATTTTTTTATCATATTCACTCATTTAAGAATATTTTTATTTTGCTTTAGTCATTTCCTTAATCTGACTTTATTTTTCTTCCTATATTTTTATAAATTTCATATCATTTTACCTAGAGCTTCAAATATAGTCAAACTAATTTATATGGTTTTATAATTTTTCCCTTTATCCTTTTAGCTCACTTAGGAATTATTTTGTATATTTTAAATATAGAATATACCCAAAGTCTCATGTTGTTAAGTGGCCTATTCAACTTTGAGAAGTAAGTTATTTCTCTTAGTTTTAAAATGCAACCATGCATGCGTCATGATTTTGAGGTTTTAAAAACATATATAAAACTTCACAAACAAAATTGTTTTATTTAACTTTTGTTTTGAAGGATTTATATTATACAACTTTAAGTTTTTCCAGATTCGAAAATTTGCAAAACATGCATACAACTTTAAGTTTTTCCAGATTTGAAAATTTGCAAAATTTTGGGATGTGACAAGAAGAGAGCATAAGAATTCTAATAAAGACAAAGAAGAGGAATAAGCGGCAGATAAACACAAAGAATATGATTTAGATGTTATGACGGTCAACTCAAGAGAAGAAACCTAGCTTAGAAAGGAACAAGAAGAGCAGGTTATCACCTCAAGTGAAAAACATGCCGATAAGCAAAGGCCAATAGTGAAGAAGCAAACTAAAAATGATGCCGAACCAGTAGCAAAGGTAAAATAGAAGGTAACACCCACCAGAAAGAAAATTCCTTATCCTAACCTTGTTCAAGATGAACCAAATAAAGCTATTTATGATTCTTTTTCCAAAGCTCTAGAAAATAATTGTTTAGAACTTCCTATAGCTGATGCAATTCAAGTTCCGACTTATAAAAAATGTATGCGAGATATTCTTAATAAAAAGAAGAAGGTAACTAAGAATGTAGTAGTGATGAAATCTTTGGTGACAAGCTACCTGCTAAGCTTGGGGACCCAGGCATACCAACTATCTCTTGCGTGATTAGGAAAACTAATATCCTTAATGCTCTTTGTGACTTAGGTGCAGATATTAATTTCATGCCTTATTCCTTATTTAAGAAATTAAATCTTGGAGAGTATTCTCCTACTTCAATTACATTGCAAATGGATGATAATAAAACTGAACAACCTGGTGGTATGATCGAAGACGAAAAACTATCAATCATCTTGAGAATACCTTCTCTAAGCACTATAGGAGCTAACGTTCATCTCTCTAGCGGTAAGATTGTCTTCAATATTTATGATGATCAGATTGTTTGTTATTTTCCAAAAAAAAACAAGAGCAATGTGGGAAATATATACCACCCCCTAATCGTATTAAAGCGGTAAGTACAATTGATGAAGGGAAGCCTGAGTTAACGCTAAGAACTTGGAGGTTGGTTAGCTTAAGCCAATCCTCCTTATTAAAATTCTTAATGGGAGTCAACCCTTTTTTAGTAGTAAAGTTTTATTTTATTTTATTTTTATTTTTGTGTGTTTTAATAAATTTGTTGAAGTCATAATTTTGCAGAGAAATTATACTATTGTGAAGTTTAAAGAAGAGTTGTAACGAGCACTGGTATGACCGGTATGGACCATGCCACCCACTCGTACTGCTGAAGCAAATTAGTCAGCAAGTTGTTCCCAAGGAAGCGACCGTAACGAGCACCGGTACGATCGGAAGTACATGTACCATCCGCCCATACCAAACAGCGATGATTTGTTCCAACCTTACTTCCTCCTTAACGAGCACTGGTACGGTTAGAGGTACCCGTACCGTCCGCCCGTACCAAATACCCAAGGTTTGATCACGAAACCCTAAACTTGATCCAATGGTGATGACCACCTGTACAGGCGGGACGCACCGATACTTCCCGCTCGTACCGACTACATCGCCAGGTAAAGTCAATGGCGGCTGGATTAGATCCAGCCTCTTTCTTCTTCCTCTCTCAATCTTTCTTTCTTTTTCTCTCTCCAACTCAAACCCTAATCATCTAGAAACTTTTATTATTCACCGATTTCTTGTGTTTGAGTGGGGGAATCTTCAAATCGGTAAGTTTCTCATCTGATTGATGTTATATTTTCTCCAATCCATGGTTGAATTCGTCACATTGAGTATCTATATGTGAGTTCATCATGTTTCGATATTATTTTTGATTCCTCATGTAAGGATTTGTAATTTCTTCCTATAATCATTTGTTTGTATAATATAAACCTGATGCCCATAGGTTTAATTGAAATTTTATAGCACAATGAATATTGGGAAGATTTTCTTCTCTGGAAAAGCCGCGGGAACGTTAGGGACCTCGGGCACCGCCAAGCCGCCGGGTTCAAAGAAGAGGTTCTCGGAGGGGGACAACATAAGATAATCCATGAACAAGGACTACGATAGGGTGAGCGAACGCAAGGTTATACCCACTAAGTAGCTGAACTGTGACTTCCTCTCAAGACAGCGCCTGCTGGAGGACTTTGATAGGATGACCAAGAATGCCGGCATGGTTCCTTTTTTCCTACCTCTCCACAGATACCTTCATTATCGCCACGTACGAGTTCCTGTCATCATTCTACGATGACCTTGAGACCCAAGAGCGTCATTGCACTATAAGTTTTGTGCTCAATGGGAAACCCCACCGCCTCACTTTTTATCAATTTTGTTATTGTTTCGGGTTCTCTTACGAGGGAGATCTTGATACTACTGATTATGTCCTTGTAGAGGTAATGCATGCTTGGGAGAAGATTTATGTCCATAGGAACACCGATTATTTGTGCAAGAAGACTACTACTATCCAGAATCCCACTATCTTCTACTTTTCCACCTTCTTGGCGAATTCTATTTTTTGGAAAGGAGATACCGTGGCAATGGCAGGCCCCAAGATAAGTGTAAGTTATATGGCTCTCCATCCTAAGATGGAGCACAAGGTAAACTTGGGTGCTTTGCTCATCTAACACTTCTTCCACCAAAGGTCGGATCCCTCAGGTGACATACATTTTGGAGGCTTGATCACTCAGATCGCGTATGCAAGTGAATATTTCTTGCCACGTGAGAAATCAGTGGCTAGTAGAAAGGAGCTGGATGACATCCACATGTATAGATCAAAATTCATGGGGGTTTATAATCCCCAACACTCCCTTGATGCTTATTAGTTTTATTTTGAGCCTAATGGTGATCTCCACCAAGTTTTGCTTTCATTTGTCCAAGATTTGGGTTTTCTGGGTAGACAGAGATGGGTCATCAATAAGGAGTTATAGGAAGCAATGGTATCCTCAGGGAGGATTGTGCACCCAGAAGGGAACCCTAATTGGGAAAATGCAGGTAGTAGCCAGCAGCTGCAGGAGTATGGTGGGAAAGACTGGAACATCGCAGGATGGGATGACTACGGTCAGCAGCAGCATCAACAAACTTTTCACTACTACCAGCGGCAAGGTATGACTCCGCCTCAGCCAGGGTTCAACTATGTCTCGAGGAGTGACTTTGACCAGGTGGTGCATCGCATCGACAACGTGGAAAATACGTTGCATGATGTGAAGACCAACATCATCAACCTCACTCAAGACTTCACCTCCTTCATGACCAACCTCCCAATCCTTTATCCATACTTTCAATACCAGTAGCCGCCGCCCAACAATGGCAATGATAATTTATCCAGGGTAGGCCAAGATCCTAATCTTGGGGAGGTTGAACTCCTCCCCACCTTTTGCATTCATATTTTTATTTTCTTCTTTTGATTTATTTGTTTTTATTCTAGTGCATGTTTACTTTCATTTTTCATTGATAAAAGAAAACCCAAAATATTAGACTAGCTTTTTTCTTGATTTATGCGAAATTCTCTCGGGTCTCTTTTTAATTTTCTGCAGGTTATTCACTTCTAGTGACTTAGCTATAGAGCAAAACCCGAGGAATTGACTCAAGAGAGAGATGGGCAAGCAAGAGGAGGTACCACATTCCTATTTTTCCCTCTTCCTATAAGTTTATTCATGAACATATTGTGTGTGTTCTGTTGCACTTGAGTTCCACCCTATGCTTAGCTTGTTATCTTTTAGGACTTAATGTTAAGGCTAGTGTCACTACTTTGGTTTTGACTTATAACAATTACGATCGGTTAGAAAAATAACCCACTTGGATTAAATTCCAACCTTTTAAAAACAAGAGAAAGTGTCTTTCTGACAACTTTGGTACCATATTTTTGTCTTAAGGGCTTAATCTTAGTAGTACTTGACCCTGCATCCTAATGGTTTGACTTGATAACACCTTCTAAAAAGTATTGTTTGATGTAACGAACATTTAAAGTGGGTGAGGGAGATGCCAAACTTGATTTGCTCAGCCAAAAAGAGATACTTTATTTGAAAAATATTTATGAGAGTACCCAAAATTCATGGAACTAACAACTCCTATGGCCTACGAACAATCTTGAGATCATATGAGATTTCAGTTACGAGTTGGTGAGACATTTGTAGCATTGCTGCTGTGGGAATTTTTTTAGTTCCATGGGCCAAAGTACTTGAGAAAAACTAGAACTACCATCAGGATATGAGCTGAAAATATTTGATCCTTATGAGAGTATTTGCATCACCTCACCACCTAAAAAAACTAGAGTTCTTGAAAAACAAGGAAGAGATGGGGTGTTAGATAGCCATGATTTTCGAAGTGGGTGTTAATGAAAATCTCTAAGTTTATCATTCTTTTGACATTTACTTGCACACCCTTAATTTGACTAAAGAATCCTTGGTTAAAATTGTTTTTACTCTCATAAAAGAGGGCGTTGAAAAGAATTTTTTTTCAAGCCTAACAAAAAATTTGGCAGTCTATTTTGAGTTTAAGTATTATTAGCTAGTGAGTTACTTGCATTTAGGAAGTGAAGTTAAGTGCAATTGTTCAGATATATTATGCTCATGCTTAAGGTTGCATGTTTTGTGACAATGGAATATGACACAACCTTGAACTTGTGAGTTTTCCCTCTTAATTCAATTTGTAGCTATTATTCATTATAGCTTTGTCACTCGAGGGTAAGTAACAGCTAAGTTTGGGGAAGTTGATAGCTCCAAATTTCAACACTTTTTATCGATGATTTTCCTTTGGTTTTTGCTGGGTTTCACTGAATTTCACCCTTTAACTAATGTTAACATCACAAATTAGCAAAGCTGTCGGAGAATTGTCCCGTTGATACCCACGAGTATAGGGGATCGCTGAAATCTTCGACGGCAAGTATTACCCAAATTTATAGTTTGACTCAAGGGGAACACCAATAAGACTTTCATAATTGACATGTCACTCTCAATCACACATGTATATCAATAAACTTACAAATAAAGTGTTGATTTATGGCAGTTGATTCAAAGCAGTACATAAAGTAGCAAATTTCCAGTTTTCACCGAAAGTGATGTTGTTAAACTTTCAGTGTCTAAAACGTGGGCATGAGGTGATAACTGGGTGTTAAATGAATGATATCCGTCATAAAATGTATCCTATTAGCATGGAATTTATCTCTAATTTAGTTGTGTGTAGGTGTGTGATCCAAACATAATCATGCATGTAAGTTTGCATAATATCTTTTGTCCGGCGTGCACATTTCACCGGGGCCAACTTGGTACTACAGACCATTAAGATCTACCTTTTCAAATAGACCAGAACCTAGCATTAACACTTCATGAACACACAATATCCTCAAACTATCATATATTCCCATTGTTTTCCCTAACTGTCACCTTAGGGTTCGCAAGTTTAACATAATAATAGGTAATATACTTTGCAAATACATACCAAACTCGAATATATGATTGGGAAAAAAAGTTTAGTACTACAATCATGTCACTCGGTCCCTAGCAACAAGCATTAAACATAGAAGAAGTGTACCAACAATCATACAAGAATGTCTACAAGATAAACACCTCAAATATATATACATATGGATGATTACATGATGGATCTCATCCAATCCCCATCCACCTCACATGCCCACAAGGAATTACTCACACATGATGATGGGGGTGAAATCATGGTCATTGGTGATGATGTTGATGATGATGGTGGTTGAGAAGACCACAAAATCCCACTCCCGGGGTGGAGAGCAGGACCAATCTAACCCCTGAAACGAAGATCATGTCTCTAGCAGTGCTTTGTTTAGCGAAACTCTCCGTGCCCCTAGGAAATTAGGTTTTGGGGTATATAAGGAGGTACACCAAAGGAGAGGACAAGAACATGCTCCACGGAGAAAAGGGCCTGGGTGCTCCACCTGGTCTCTTTTGGGCATCCTGGCTCCATTTGCTTGATTCCAAGGTCCCAGGCTTCATTATTTGGTTTAAAACTGATGTGCTATTTTTCCTCGATTTTATTTCATGCGAAAACTGATAGAAAGAAGACTTTTTCTAAAAACAGCATTAGATGTAGCAGGTTTATCCAAGTATGGGAAGATTCTAGATCAACTCATCGAGCAAAGTACTTGGAAAACTAGATACATTGGCGATGTATGAGCTGCCCCAAGCTTAGCTTGTTGTTTGTCCTCAAAAAACTCAAATGCAGTGTAGAAGTGATAAAAGACTTTGACAAGAACTATGCTCTATTCATGCAGAACACATTAACATGGAAAATATTTGAAACATAGATTTATCAATGAATACGAAAGTAATAATCAGAGCCTACTATGCTGGTGTACAAATGATTATACATGGTAAAAAGGAGTAATATATGGCAAAACTATTTGAGCATGATTACCTAATACTGGCAATGAACAAAGTTCTCACATCGCATATGGTTCAATAATCTGTAAGGTTTTTGAGGTCTTTGATTCTTTCAATTGTTGACAAGTAATTCATCATGCTTGCATCGTGAACTAAATACTTTGTGGACGCTGCATCCTTCTAGTCTTTCAACAATTAAACACTCATAGAGGACCCATACATGAGTAAGTAACTAGTATCTTTAGTTGATAATAGGTGGAGTCGAATAGGATAGGTGCTTTTTTGGTATGTTTGTCGCACCTTACCAAGAGTGGCAGGAGTTTTTGGTTGCCACTTTCTGGTCTTGCAAGTCTTTCTTCATTCAGCTTGGAGTGAAATTTTGGTATCCATAATGCATCAATATTTTTTATTATAAGATTTGAACGAATAAGCATCTCTTGATTTTTTTCCTTCCTTGCTGGTCACTTCTTAGTTCAACTCATTGGGATATTTCTTCCATAGAAGAGCCAACTCATTGGGATATTTCTTTTTTCAGGATAAGGGTTTAAAGGATGGGTGCCCACCAACACAATGATGGCCATGTTGGTGGAATTGGTTTTAAGGCTAGAATAAAGGGTTAGTTGTAACCTAAAGATACTATCAACTGACTAACATATGACTCGACGCTGAGATTCACAATTTGAAAGACTGGATTATCATACAAGCCTCAACCTCCATATTTCAAGGACACATAGGAATATAAATATTCATCATTGAATATGTGTGCCGTCCACATCAACAAGCATAATGATAGACTTTTGTTCAAATCTACTATAATGCAATCAAGTTAAAATAATGTTCCCTAATAGAATATCATTTGCCTCCTTATATAGCCAAAAGGACACAAACAAAGTAACCATTCATCACCACTTCCCTAAGTATTGATGAATCTTTGCCCAAGCATTTTCTAATGTTTACTTACATGCATTGATTCATCATTGTTTTCCTTCCTCTCCCATCTTGAACTACACAATATGATCATATATGTCGAAATAAAGCAAATAGATATAGCTTGGTTCATTCTGGACTTCATTTTCATCAATCTCAAAAAATGTTACTACTAGCTTTTCCATCAATCACTTCTCATAAACATGGTGGTGTATAGTGGTTGTGATCCATATTTTATCATAATATTGTATTAGGGATCATTTACAGGTCAACTAGCCACTTTTAGTGTTAACAATTGAAATCTGCCAGCAAATTACTTCAATGATGCACCACAATATTTTCCTACTTAAACATCCCATGAATTTTTTGCCAATTTTTGTGTGTGGGGGGATGAAAAGTTACTTTTGATGTATAAATTTCATCCAAATCAGAGTTACAGATAAAAAATGAAAAGTAAAACAGTGAACAACATCATGCAGATTTCTACAACTCCATCTACGCGCAATTTCAAAAACGAAAATCTTTATGTGGTTTTCAGTTTTAGACAACAGAGAAAACAAATCTTAATATCAAGCTAAATACATAGACAAGAAAAAATATTTTTGGGTTTTACTAAATGAGAACTAAGCAATTCTAGCATGGCATATACAATGAAAAGGAAGGAAATCATACTCCCCCAATATTTGGCGAAAGCTAGTAGCCCAGATAGTTGGGATCATGCCCCCAGGTGTATTGTCCATCTCCTTAATATGGTGGCTGCTTCTCCCATGACAGCCACTGCGGCAGCGCGTCCTCATTCTGTTGTTGACAAGAGGAGCCTTCTCCGGCGTGATAATCAGGTGCTGCAAGCATGCCACCCCATGTGGTATGTGCTGGAGGTTGAGGATAATCTCCCCATATTGCTGGTGAAGACAGTTCAACAGCCTCCCCCATTCATACTTGTTGACAGGGGCTTTCCATTTCCCTCTTTACCTGTCAAAATAGTCAATACGAGGAAGCAAAGTGGATTCCAAGCTACCACGGTTAACCATATATTGATACATCATGTGTCCCGTGCCATATTCCCTTAATATCCCCATGCGAACCAACATATTAATGTCCAAAAGAATAGGTCCCAGAACCAGAGTTCCCATGTATTCAAATTTCCTTTCATTCTTAAGGTATTCAAAAACTAATGTGGCTATTGCTCTAGCATGAAGATGTTTGGTACTATTATGTTTTACAGCGTATGACAAGAATCTAGAAATAATCACACCTAAGTTATATTCAGGAGCTACACCTTCCTTAGCATGTTTCAATAAATAAATTATGGGGCCAATGCATCCTGTTGAATTCTACCTAGCATGAAATCCTCTAACAATAAACAATGCAAAATATCTTAATGTAGGGCGCTGAATATATGAGTGAACTTTCCTCTATGAATATCCTAGGCACATTTACACTTATACTCATCCAAAATGAATGGAGGCTCTCATCAAAATCAGCGGGTATGGCTTCCCATTTTCTCTCATTAGGGACATGTATGGCATTATTGAAATCCTCTAAGGGCATGATTAACCTTTGACCCTTCATGAAAAACCTCACATCCAAAGTGCTAGGAGTTTCCTTACCTCTACTACTTAACTTCCCTTTAGTTTGTACAAAACTGAAGGTGGCTAGGAACTCACTACTCACCTCGTAGTAGGTCGGTTGAGGGTGTCTTGCAAATTCCTCCAACTTGGTTTTCTGCAATATATAAGTAAAATCTTCTTCTATGGATAGTTCCTTCAGCGCATCAGGGTCAGGCCACTTAGTGGCTTTCACTTTCAAGGCCTCCGCCTTGAATACCATTTCATCTTCCCATTATTACTCTTCATCATAATTGGGTAAGTCTCTTGAGCATCTCCTTGGTCTTAAACTCCTCATGAGGCTTATGCCTTTGTTCATGGTGGATTAGACCTTGAAACACTAAGAAAAAATCACTAAACAATTAGATGCATCAAGTTATAATCATTTAGAGATTCTCCAGAAAGTTTCTACCAAGCATTACTATAAATCATTTCCACTAGAAAGCTTCAAATCCTTTGATTTTCATGCATGATATGTAGCAACAATAGAAGCATTTTTCTCACAATATAAAGAATCATATAAAAAATAACTTGGATGACTGGAGGAGTCACATACCAATGAGCAATCCCTCCAAAGGAATTTGAAAATGGCAGCAAAACTTGGATATCGAGAAATGGGCAGCAAAGGACCAGAGGAATTTTTTTGAGTGGTACCTAGTATATTTCTGAGAGGAAATGAAGAACATGGGATGTTGGAGGCCACATAACTCCACCTGGGGGGGCACAAGGGCAAGGCATGCCCACCCATATGGGGCGCGCCCTCTGTACTCTTCTGGCCCATGTTTACTTTCTAGCAATGTCCTTCGGCATGGTGGTTCCTCTATGCAATAAAATGACCTAGGAGTTTTTTCGTATTTTTTGGAGAATATTTTCTGTGTAAAATTTTCATGAACTCAAAACTTGTAAAAACAAATATAAAATAATTAAAGTAACTAATTTTAAAATGAAGGAATTCAAATAAACTATAATATACTATAACAATTTTTAAATTGCAAACATTATATCATCACTACCATGTTAAAAATGAGGTTGATCAAGTGTCATTAATACTATGATAAATATAGAAACAATGGTTCACTTATTGTTTCTAGAAGAAAAAATTTAAGGTAACTCACAATGGATTGGAATAGTTCCAACCATTATTATTTCATACTTAGGCTTGGGAGGAGGAATAGGAATTTCAAAACTTCTAATTATCAGAACATTTGGTTCAATGGCATTAACTCTTCTCTTAGGTAACTCAATATAATTCTTCTTTGGAAAATATATAGTGTGCTCCTTCCCTTTCACATTAAATGTTACCTTGCTTTCAGTAAAATTAATCACCACTCCTGTAGTATTTAGAAAAGGTCTTCTAAGAATAATAGATAAATTATCATCTTCAGGCATTTCTAATATAATAAAGTTTGTGGGAATCCGCACATTCGCAGTCATAATAGGAACATCCTCATATATCCCAATAGGAATAGCAGTAGATTTATCATCCATTTGAAGTGAAACTTTAGTAGGTACTAATTTATTTAAGGTATGTTTCTTCTAAATAGAGAAAGGCATGACACATACTCTAGCTCCATGATCACATAGGGCATATTTCACATAAGTATTTTTAATGGTGCATGGAATAGTTGGAATACATGGATCCCCTCTCTTTTCAGGTAGTTTTCTCTTAAAAGAATAGTCACCAAGCATGGAAGTAATAGCTTCATTTGGTATCTTTCTTTTATTAGTGACAATATCTTTCATATATTTGGAATATGGAGTTACTTTAATAGCATCAACTAAGGGAATTTGCAAGTATAAACTTTTTATCAATTCAATAAACTTCTCAAACCATGCATCATCCAAATTTGTCATTACCTCTTGGGGATACGGTACAAGTCTATGTACACATGGATCCATTTCTTTACCATTTAGTTATGGTGAAGGATTCTTATTCTTATCTTTACCCCTTGATGATTGAGGGTCTGATAGCTGAGACATTCGAGACATTTTTAATGGTTTTTGTCTTGATTTGATGGTTTTGTAGCTTTACCTAACACTAATACTTCGGTAGCAATGAAAACTTGGTTTTCAATGTGGGTCTAAGGTTCTGAACATCAACAGAAGGTTTCAACAAAAAAATACAATATTCAGGAAAAAACAAGCAAGTCTCTTTTTGGAACCAATCGAGGAAGGAAACCATAAGGTTTAACGACCAACTATATGGCTGGAATATTTTTCTGGCCATATAGTTTTCGCCGCATTCATCTTGTCGAAAGGAACAACTTTCATGAAGGAGGCAAGAGCGTAAACAGAACACAACAGCCGTCGTTCCATCCAGAAGGGAGATAGAAGAGATCTGAAGAAGAAGGAGAAGACGTTCTCCATCTCGCTCCACAATCTTCAAACCTCCTAGCCACCACACCCCCATAGACATTACGTGTACTTGAGAGAGAGAGAGAGAGATATCTTCACCTTGCAAGATTAGGGTTTGAGATTGTTTCTTCCTATCTTGAATCGTGTTGGATTGATTTTCTATTCTTATTGTGGATCTCCATGGTAATATTGGAAAAAACTCCTTTTATTTAATTATATCGATTCTTCTTTCTTCTCTCATGTGTGAGTAAGTCCCTTTGGGCGTGGGAGATGTAAGGAATTGGTGAGGTGTGATGTGCCTATATATATTTTCTATTAATTTGTGATTTATTTTAATTACTATATTATGTGTGCTTGACTATCTGTGGGATGTCTAATGCTTTTTGTCCAATTAAGGGCCTAGACAACATGATAGTTTTTTCTACGTAGATAGGATCTTTGTTGCTAGCAGACCGGCGACCCCCGAGTGACACGGGGATATCAATGGAAAACTAGTTTGATTCGAGGAGCATGAGGAACCCCTGTGCCTACTACACTAGTCTGATCCAGGGAGCTTAATTGCAAATCAACCTAAAGGATCTTAATTTCCTAGTGACTGACCATGGTTTTGGTAACCTTCTAGTGCGATTACTGAAGTTGGAATGAAATCTACCAAGAGGAGTTTCGGCTAATTATGGGTTGCTCGCCTACACACATACTTATAAGATTATAATTTTTACACTTATCACTCATCCAGATGGCATAGTCACTATCACCATGAACTGTATCTCCCTGCGCTTTCTTTCTCATCTACGGAAAACAACAAACAATTGAATCGTTCTTTACGTTTATGCTTGTTATTTCTAAAAGTTTTCATTTTAGTTTTATTTAAATATATTCAGTTTAATCAAAATTTTGTTCTTATTTCAACACTTGCAGTCAATTCACTCGAAGACCTGTGACAACATTGAGTGTGACAGAGACTTCATTCATAAATACTTTCCTTTGGGCTCCCTGTGGGATTGATATCTTAACTTTGAAACTAGCTACAACCGATCTTTCACTTGCAGACATCATGTTATTTTCTGGCTTCGTTGTCGGGGAGCTAAGCGCTAAGTGTTTGTCTCTTAACATTTCGGGTGTTAATACTACCAAATGGTCTGCTAGGAGAAAAAGGGCCTACACGCTCTGGTAGGACTTATCTATCAAATTATTTTGAGCGCTTGCCTGCTCAAAGGAGTGAAGAAATTATTGAAAAACTTTTGGGATCAAATAAGGTTAAAGTTGAAAAACTGAGTGGTCTCATGGAAATCGTGTCCATTCACAGGACAACTGCCAAGAAACCTTAGAAAACCCTCAGAGAATAGAGTGCTCCAAATCCTGCTTATCTTAAACAACCAATAGAATTTCCTAATCCTAGAGTTAGAGAATATCAATTTGATTGTGAGATTATTAAAATTTTGCAGGAAAAAGATTTTAGAGGAAGGGAAAATGAAGACCCAGGAAGAAATCTTAGAGAGTTTGATGATGTGATAACATCAATTGCACCAAAAGGTTTGCCTAGAGATTTCTCCCATCTCTAAAAGGCAAGGCTATAGACTGGTTATATTCTCTCCCTCATCATTACATTAATTGATGGGATAATTGTATTGTCAAATTCATAAACAAATTTAATCCTTTTAAAAAGGTAACTAAAATTAGAAAGAATATAGGAAACTTCATTCAGAACGTGGGAGAAAACTACCCACAAGCTTGGGATAGATTTTTTGGAATGATCAATAGTATTCCTAATCATGGATATTCTGAATCAACTGTTTGTCACTCATTTTATAACGGTCTTAATACACAATGCAGAGAGTTGCTTGACTGATCAACAAGAGGATCAATAAATACTTTAACTAGTAGAGCCTGTTTGGAGTTGATGTCCACTAGGGCTAAGAATGATTCTCTTTATAATCCTGATTTTGGTACTAAGCTAGAAAAAGGAATACTTCGTATAACCCCAGATCTTATGCCTGAAGTACGCAAAACAATGAAAGAAAAAGGTATACCTTCTGAATGTGTAAAGTATAACAATGTAGATTTGCTACAGATTTTTACTGAAGATGATGAAACTAGGAAACTTTTTCAAGAATTAAAACATAGACATGCCAAATCTTATAATAACCTACATAAGCAATTTCAAAGACATAAGAATATTTTGACAGAACTCACCGAAAATTATCATGATATTGGCCAAGAAATAAAATAGAAAATTGTGACAAATAGCATCTGGATATCAAATTTTTCTTCAAGATGATATAAATATTCCTGTTTCTACTAATGTTGTTACAAGGGGAGGTGCAATTGTTACAGGACCATTAGGACCACCAGAATATGAAGCTGAAAAAGATCAAAGGGAAAAATCCTTGTTGAAAGCAATTCAAGAAGATGACACACTGGTGGATCCTCGGGATGAAACTGCTCAAGAAACACAAGACCTAACCTTGGAGGAGCAAAAAGATGCACAAGATGACCACTATAAATCTGATGAATAGACTATTGATCCAAGAGAAGAAAAGGAGATAAGAAATGAAGATGAAGTTGTTGCAGTAGAAAATAAGAATAGTGATAAGAAGAAACAAAATAAAACAACTAAAGAGCCTGATCACCCACAAAAGGTAAAAGACAAGAATAAGAAAGGTGATCTATGACTCTTTCAAGAAGGCACATGGTGATCTCTGTCTAGAAATTACATTTGCAGATGCAATAAAAGTTCCTACCTATTCAAAATTTCTTCGTGATATTCTTAATAGAAAGAAACAAATAACTGAAATTGTTGCCATGGTGACTAGTTATCCAGCTAATGGGAAGTTATTGTCTAATCAGGAGATCCCGGAATACCAACTATTTCATGCTCAATTGGCAAAACTGATATTCATAATGCCTTGTGTGATTTAGGTGTAGAAGTTAGTGTAATGCCGTATTCTCTCTATAAAAGGTTAGGATTGGGGGAGTATTTCCCTACTTATATCACTTTACAGATGGCTGACAAATCCAATAAATATCCCATTGGTATGATTGAGGATGTTCTACTTAGAATAGATGAGCATGTTATTCCCACTGATTTTATTATTCTTGAAATACCAGAGGATGAAAAATTATCTATAATACTTGGAAGACCTTTTCTTAGTACTACATGAGCTTCAGTTGATTGTGCTAAGGGAAAAATAATCTTTAATGTTTATGATGTTGAAATCATCCGGTATTTTCCAAAGAAACTAGAAGCGGGAGAAAGGTATATTCCACCGGCAAAACGAGTTCAAGTGGTAAGTGCCCTTGATAAGGGGAAACCAAGGGTAAGAATTCAAGAACAGAGAGATGGTTTAAATATTCGACCATTCTTAAATAAAATTCTTGATGGGAGTCAACCCACCACATTAATAAAATAGTTAAGAATAAAATGTTCATCGTATTCCTGCAACTTTTTCACAGACATCCTTGCGGAAGCGCGCCCGTAAAGATGCAGCTGTCAAAAAGTAGTAGAAATTTCGACGGAAAAGCATAGATTAAGTGTAAAAATTAAGTTTGAGTTTTATCTACAAAAACTGGCATAAACATATTTTTCAGATTAAAAAGTGTATCTCTGAAAAATTTGGGTAAAAAAGCATATTCCAGAAGGTTTAACGACCAACTATATGGCAGGAAGAATTTTTTCAGCCATATAGTTGCGGCAGTATAGTTATCGACCCCTTTCTCACAAGTTGTATCTTGGGGTACAGAAGGTTTAACGACCAACTATACGGAGGGACCTTTTTGGTCCGGCCGTATAATTGCGGCTGTATAGTTGGGATCTAACGAAAAGAAACCCTAATTTTTTATGTCGCCGCAACTATACGGCGGGAACTACATATCTCGCATGTATAGTTCCCGTCGTATAGTTCGTGTGACCACTTAAACGAGCCGGCAGGGCTGTGGTTCCTCCTCCTCCTCCTCCTCACTTTTTCTCTCATATTCTCTGTCCAAACTCCTCAAAACCCACCTAGAATTTTCGATTCTTCGCGGATTTCGTTCGTTTGAGTTGGGGAATCAACAGATCGGTATGTTTCTCTCCCTATCCATGCTTTATTTTCAGAATTCCATGGTTGAAACTCTAACATTGATCTAGTGGATGACTCAAGCCTTTTTGATTTTTACCTTTGATTTATCATGTTAGGATTAAATTTTTCCATGTAGAATCGCTCGTATATCATGTAGAAAATATATGCCTAAGGTTTTATGTTGAAATTTTTCAGTACATCAAGATGAACAAGCTTGGTGGCCTTTTTGGCAAGAGAAAGCACCAATGTGGTGAGGGCTCGGGACTTCGGGCTGAGCTCAACAACAGGTACACATGGTTTCATCAAGGCGGGTGATGCCCATATGTTGGGCCGATGATGCCTTTCTCACCGTGGCAGGGTTGAGATCGGATTTCGACCACATGTGTGCAAGTGTAGGGTTATCACTCCTGGCCTACGCAAGCCACTACACCTAGATTGAGCTCACCTTTGAGTTCCTTTCCTCCTTCTACAATTACTACAGGGAGAAAGGTAATGGGTACACGGTGAGCTTTACCATAAACTAGCAGCTATATCAAATTTCTTTCCAACAATTTTGTGTTGCTTTTGGATTCCCTCATGACGGGGAACCAAATGTTACAAATTTATATGGCGTCTCAAGCGGAGAAACTTGGGAGGTTATTTCTATTAATGGTAGCAGGGAATTCTACCATAAGAAGATGTCCACCATTCAGAACCGGACAATCTGCTACTTCGCCTTGTTCCTCGCCAACACTCTATTGGGAAGAGGAGATACCAGTTCCATGGCTCATGCAGACATGGCTATGATCACCAAGGCACTCTTCCCCAATGCACCGCAGAGTCCCAATCCTGCGGCTCTACTCCTCCAGCACCTCCGCCACCAGAGATACAAAAGAAAAGGTGGCATTCGCATTGGTGGATTGGTAACCCACCTTGTCCAAGACTATGAAATTCCAATACCTGTTATGCAACCTGTTGATGGTAAAATACTTATGGACGTAAAATATATAACTACCAGTGGCTTCCTCGGTGTCTACCGAGATAAAAAAAAGGCTCTGAGCATATCAGTTTGGTTATCTTGATGCCTCATAGGATGAGCAGGTGCCGATGCCTTGTCCACAAGCTTTCTCGATTATGGGGAAGAATAACTGGATCCTCACCTGAGACCAAGTAATGGAGATCATGGATGAGCTCCACCCTAACCCCAAAGATGATGAAGGAGGGCAACAAGATTAGCAGGAGAAGGAGGAGCACAATCCTTCTTGGGAAGGATAGCAGCAACAGGAAGGACCCTGGGACCCATGACCCAACCAGCAGCAACAGGAGTAGGGGTTCAACAGCGTCCCCTATCAAGAATTTCTGCAACTCAACTAGCACGTTGGGGAGATCGACCACACTCTTCAGGGAGTGAATGAGGATGTTAGTTCCCTAACTAACATCTTCAATAACTGCATGACCAACTTCCCCAACTACTACCAGCAATACCCGTACCATCTGCCGAATGACGGCAACAACTAAGCCTGGCAATAGCCTAATCTTGGGGGAGTTTTGAAAACCTCCAAACTTGGCATTCATATTTTTATTTATTATTTTGATTTATTTTACTTCTTTAAAATTGCATGTTTACTTTCAGTTTTGCATTCCTAAATCAAAATCACAAAAAAATTAGTTATAACTTTTATTGCAAATTTGTTTCTTTGTTTCTCTCGTAGATTGTTGTAAGGTTCCCAACCTTTAATAGGGTAGAGATCCCTGTGTTTACAATACTAGTCCCTGTATCAATAGCTAGCATCCACAGTTAAGATGTAATATCAAGAAACAAAGGTCAAAATACAACTTTATAACTAGGAATAAAATAATTCATTACATCTTACATATCTCATTTGGCTATCACATTACAATGCAGCAGAATATTTATATAGCATGGAGTCCTTCATCTTCAAAGTGCCACAGGCAATCATGTTGGTTGTAGACTTGTAATCCTATTCAACACACTTCACTAACATCAAACAAACCTGCAACATAATAAGTTGCAGCCACAAGGGTCAATACATTTGAATTGTATTGGTAAGTTTCACTATTATGTAGAAGTAAGTGGATCCTATCATTACATGCATATTTGGATAAGTAGGGTTTAGGCTCTTTTGCAGAAAGCAATATAGTTTTATCCTATCTTTTCAAAATAGTTTTGATCTTTTAAAAATCTTTCTGAACTCCTTGGAAAACTCCAAGTGCTTCTAATCCTTTGTTATCACCATCAAGTTTTACTTGAGAAATTGGAATGTCGAGATCTTCAATAGCTTCAGGACTTAGTTGCTCAGAGTTGTCCGTAACCGGGGACACGGCTAAGAACTTAGAATTTGATCTTCTGCAGAAGTTGTACACTTTACCCACATGACACAATCTCGTCTTGATGCCACCAGTGGCCGCTGGATAAGTACTCACCAAAATGGAATACTGGCAGATCGAGAATGTGACAAAGTCTTTCCATAGGAGTCATCCCAATACACAATGCTAGCTTGTCAACCAGGCACCAATATATGGATATATTTCCAATACACAATTCTAGTTAACCTGAAGATGCCAATGCATGGGTCTTCCACTATGTAGTTGACTAAGCCAGAGCCCATTTAGCATGTGGCTGTACATGGAAGCCATTGTACAAGAAACATGTTCAATCTATAAGTCCCTGGGTGGTTTTCTTATAGTGCACATACAAAAAGATAGCCATATAAACATGGTTCCCTTTGTTTCCACCTTGTCCAGAACTTGAGTATCCTTTTCCACCCAGGTGGTTCATTGAGTACTTGTTTTATTATATAAAACATATATCTTTCCAACACTTCATATAATCATATCATGTATCCCATCCCAAATATATAGCAGGGCTAAGCTTACTACAACTACAATGTATTCACTAATGAAGATATAAGGGTATCCTATTAGGATTTAGCCTAGCATAAAATATAGTAGTCCTTATCATGCATGTTACAAAAATCCACTAAGTGTAATGAAAATAGTAGGACATGGATTAGAGTGTCTCTTGCCTTTTTAGTAGAGAATATTGGTTCACTTCTTGATCTTGCAAATATCACACTCTTCAAACTTTACTACAATTCAATCAAGCAAACACATATTCAACTAGCATTCAAACAATTTATCACACATAAAATAATATAAACAAGGCAATGCATGCAATCATGCAAAAGATGGTTTTATTTAGAAAATTGGTTTCTATTAGGCTCTAACCATTTTAAAGTTCAAAGTGGTCATTTACTGAAGTGGTAAAACCATTTTCAAAAGGTTTCATCTCATAGATTAAATTTCATGCTAAGGTGATATTTTATGTTGTTGAAAATATCTTTTAGCAAAGTAATAACTTTATATGGTTCATCAAATATGTTCTTAATTCACAAAACTTGGTGTTTAGGGTCAGAAGGTTTGAATCACATCATTTCCCAGAGGCTTTATTCAAAAATCATTTCTAAACCATAAACAATATTTTTATTTGACTAGAAATGCTCCAATTCAAATATTTATTCCTTAACTTCACAAAATATATTTTTAAATCCAAGTTGGTTCCTATGGTCAGTAGGTTCAAAACAATCCATTTAGCAAAGATTTCTCCTTAAAATTTTATCAAGAACAATTTTTATATTCAAATTATGCCTACACATGTTTCTGCAATTGCAACCAATTTTCCAGAAGAAAAACATTAAACAAAGTGCATGGTTGCAAATTACTTGTTCTTCTGAATCCATTGATATAAAATTTGCAAAATTTGGACGTGTATAATTAAAGTTATGAATTTTGCAAGTTTGCAAATCTAATAGATCAAAAAATCTAATTTAAATCCTGAGTCTGGCCACGTGTCTTATTATTACTGGCGCGTACCAGTTCGTGCGGATTGTGCTCTGCGGATCGTTGGATCTTAATTAGATCGTGCGGAACTGATAAACTCATACCCCTTTGTCTAAATCTAATCTTAGCCATACGATTTGCATCCTACGGATCACAGCGGCCAAACCATATCTAGGCGGCGGCGCACGCTCGGGCGGTGGTGTTGGCGATGATTCAGGTAGCGGGGGAGAGGGAGGAGTAGCTCACAGTGCTCGCAGAGGTGCGGTGAAGCTCGAGGTCTGGTCGGCTTGTCGAGGGGCGCACCGGAGCAGCGATGATTGCTCGTCGGAGTCAATGGCGGCGTCGGGTGCTTCGGTTCGTCGTCGGGGTCAAGGTTTGAGGACGCGCTAAGACAAATAGAGCATGTGGTTAGATGCGTACGGTACTGGGGATTACAGGAAGATCATCGGGAGGGTTCGGGGCGGTCTGTACTCACCGGGGGGGCTTGCCGGAGCAATGGCAGACGACGGTGGCGCTCAGGTGTCGAGGTTGCCGACGCTACGGTGCTCGCGCGGGCTGACGAGCGGCACTGGGAGATGCACCAGGAGATGGGGAGCAAGCCTGTGTGCTCTGGTAGGCGAGGGGCGGTTGGACGGCACCGGAGTTGACTGGAGAAGCTCGTCGGAGCAGAGAGGTTCAAGCAAGCGATTCTCGCAGCCTGGAGGCAGAGGGGAGGTGCTGCTTGGGGGAATGGAAGAGGAGGGCGAGGCGTTTAAAGGCGCGTGGTTACTGGAGAGATTAACATAGGAAATTAAGAGAATTCATCGCCGGAGTTACTCGGCTGGGAACGGCAGCGAGGAACTGGTCGCGAGGTTGATGACGCTGCGCTGGCCAGTGGGTCCCGTTCGTCATCCAGAGAGAGAGAGTGGGAGTGGGTTCCACTGATCAGCGACTGTGAGGGTGTGTTCCTGGGTGAAAAACGTTTCGCCAGAGGGGGTTTAGTTGGGCTGCGCTGCTGGGCTGGGCCAGATGGGTTGGGTTAGTTTCATTTTTTTATACTGAATGCTTTTTCTTTTTCTGTTTTGAATTTCTGTTTTGATTTTATTTCAAACAATTCAAACTCCATTTGAATTCAAACCACCACCAAACTTTTGGGTATAATTCAATTCTGTTTATCAACATATTCTAAAGTCCAAAATAGAAGAATTATTTTTAGGGTTTATTATTTATTAACAATAAATAAATAGTCTTTAGTCTTTATTTCAAATAGAATTCAAATATGTTTAAAACTCTATTTGACTTTCTAAATTCTTCCAAAACCTTTTCAGTAGGTTTTTTAAAAACATAACACTTTGAAATATAATTTAAAATACTTTAATAAGTTTTTAATGATCATTCAAAATAGGAAAATGTCTATACTTTAATGAAATTTGGATATAAATAAATCCTCATGGTTTTATTTAAATAAACCTTTACTATTTTTATCAAACAAAATATTTTATTTTAAATGCTTGGCCAAGATTAATTTGGCTTTTTTTAAAAATAGTCCTTATTCGTTATTTCTACCTTTTTCTTATAAAAACCATATCTTTCTATTTAAAGATCCAAAAATGGTGATTCCAACTAATATATCTTTATTTATTATTTGTTTATCTTTTTAAATCCCTTTAGGATTTTATTTGATCAAAATAGGTTTTGATGTTTCCAATTGGAATCAAAAAGTTTCTTCTCACCCTAAATTTCAACAATTTTTTATTTTGTTTATTTATTTTTTCACATTTCAAAATTTGGAAAATTTTGGGATGTGAGAGGCTACCACCCTTAAAAGAAATCTCGTCCCGAGATTTGGGAAGGCTAAGGTTACAAGTCGGCTTGAAGACAACTAGGATACTACCACCCTTAAAAGAAATCTCATAGGGTTACATTGATGGTTCACTTGACTATGGGTTCAACACTTGATATCCAGACAAGGAATCCTTATTTGACTCAACTGAGTTAACTAATTCCTGACATCCACTTCTTCTATATCTTCAAAGTTCCCATCCATGTCAATGTGGTTCACATGTCCTTTCTGGGTCACATTGGAGTCATTTCCATTGGAGTTTCTAGCATCCTTTTTCTTTTTCTTCTCAGGACAGTCTGATGCATAGTGTCCAAGTTCCTTACAATTATAGCACTACAACTGGCTAATGTATTTCTTCCTGAAAGTGTCATGTTGGTTCTGACCAAGGTCATCTCCATTGTCAGTATCATTTCCATTATTAGCACTTCCATTGTTGTTGTGGTGATACTGATGTGGTTCAGAATCCTCATTGTTCTTTTTGAATGAACGCTTCTTTTGTGATGATCCTGAGTGATACTTGAGGCTATGCTTCCTCTTTCTATTCTCAACTTGATTCATCTTGTTTTCCAATATGGTGGCTTTGTCACAGAGTGATTGATAAGTTGGGACATAGGCAACAGCTAGCTGCAGGTTCAACTCATCATTAAGTCCTTCAAGGAATTTCTCCTTCCTCTTAGCATCTGTATCAACTTCATCCGGTGCATAGCGTGCCAGATTGTTGAATTCTTCAATATACTCAGCCACACTGAGGTGATGCTATTTTAGATTGTGGAATTCCTTCTTCTTCAAGTTCATCACTCCAGATGAGATGTGAGCTGTACGGAAACCATCCTCAAAAATAGCCCAAGTCACATCTTCAAGGGGAGTGGTGATTTGAAAGTTGTCCCACCATGTTGTTGCTGGTCCTTCAAGCAGATGTGATGCAAACCTAACTTTTTCTTCGTCGGTGCAGCCAACAGTCACTAAGTCCTTATTCACCGAACGTAACCAATCATTGGCTACCATTGGGTCAGTTGTCCCAGAGAACCTTGCAGGCCTTAGCTTCAGAAACCTGGTGAGCATATCATGTGCTGGAGGATTTGTTGAATCATAGAACAATTTACCAAGAAAATTACCCATAATAAATGCTAGGTAAAACATGATTAGAATAAAAGTCAAAATACTAATCATTTGAAATAGCGAAAACTTATTAAAACAGGTAACCAAATAGACTACAAGAAATAAGTCTTGAGATGCGATCAGAACAAGATTGATAAAGAAAACATACACGGCAGCGACAGCAGAAGAGGAACAGCCGGTGTTCGTGTTGGCACCGTCGTTTGCCATGTCGTCAAGGAAGAGGGTGCTGATGTCGGGGAAGAAGTCCTCGTTGGGGAAGACGTCGGCGCAATCGGTATCCGAGAGGGAGTCCGTGATGAAGCTAGTAGTCGCGCCGATAGCGCTCCCCAAAAACCTTATCGCCCTTATCCCTTACAGGACTCGAAGTAGAGGGGTCTCGGAGGCCTACTGTCCTGGCTCGCGGTGCACGCCACAAGGCGAGATGGGGAAGATATAAGTAGCGCAGTGCTCTGGAACTGGAGGCGCTAAGGGTTTGTGGCAGTGTATCTAAGAGGAGGCGCGACCTCTATCTTATATAGACATAGAGGGGTAGGCAGACAGGCTGCGCTGAAGATGAAACGAACGGACAGAAGTTGAAACAAACAGGCAGCAGCCCACTGGGCAGCCTCCACTCAGCTCATATTTATTTAGCTCGTATTAAAAGTCCAAAACGTTTCAACATCTGTACGACTTTTCATATACCATTCATGCGTGGCAAAATAAAGCTCGGCTCGACGAGATTCCCGCAACCAGCGGCACGCGCGCGCACGTCGTGACGTGACGAGGCGAGGCGAGGCGAGGCGAGGCGTGGCAAGGCGAGCGAGGAGGAGGAGGAGCGCGCGTGTGTAACTCTCTCCTTCTCCTTCTCATCCTTTTATCAAGTGGTAGGAGAGCTCACCTTATAAGCTGGTCCAACTTCCACTCAACTAGCAATGTGGGACTAAACATTTGTCTCAGCTCTTGCCTTGCATGAATGGGCCACATGGGCCTCTAGGATTTTCAGGAATTATTGAAATGGAAAATAGACTAGACTATTTGGGCCAAAATTCCAACAATCCCCCACCAGATCTCAGAGGAACATGTAATTTTCCTTTGGTTCCAAAACACTGTTTATATACCGGTACTGTAGTGGAGACTGTTAAGTTGAACTTCCACCTAGAATTCTATGCTACACTAGGTTGCGACTTGTACAATGGACTATGCCTTGAACTGCAAGTTTGCTGCAACCTAGCTTCACACGAAGCCTTGACCGATACTGGGCTACCGTGGGACTTCCCCGCGGGTGGAGCTTATGCGTCATACTCCATGTCCTTTCATGAGTTTATTAGAGAGCACCCAACTCTCATAAACTACGACGTTTGACAGTCAGACTCATATAGGTGTGTTCTTCAATAGATGTTCTGCAGGACAACATCTCTGCTTAAGATTAAGCCATTTAGAACACATTAAGATAAAATCAACCCGCCGTGCAGAATAGGAAAGTATTGCATCTTCACGGAGTGGTGTTCATTAAAGTGGGAATACTTTCCTCTCAGTCTACCAACAGCTTGTCTCCCAATTCTAATTTACGGGATCTCCAATCACATAGATTGGTTTTCCACTGTAGAAAACTCATAGTGTGGGTCTCATACCCATCTCCTTCGATGCATTTTCTATCACATTGCGTGATAGTCCCTTTGTGAAGGGATCTGCCAGGTTCTTAGATGTTTGGATATAATACAATGCAATAACTCCGGAGTTTCTCATTTTCCTGACAGATTTTAGTCTCCTCTTCACATGTCTTGAGGACTTCATATTATCCTTAGAACTATTCACCTTAATAATCACAGTTCATTGGAATTGCGGGTATAGGTTTTTCAACCACAGGTAAGTCCATCAAGAGTTCACGAAGCCACTGCTTCAACAGTGGCCGTGTCTAGTGCTGTGAGTTCTGCTTCCATAGTTGACCTCGTTAAGATGGTCTGCTTGCAAGACCTCCAAGAAACAGCGCCACCACCAAGTGTGAAAACATATCCACTCATGGCCTTTATCTCGTCAGCATCAGATATCCAATTTGAATCACTATAACCCTCTAGTACCCTCGGATACCCGGTATAGTGTATGCCATAGCTCGCAGTGCCTTTTAGATATCACATAACTCTCTCAAGAGCATGCCAGTGATCATCTCCTGGATTTGAAACAAATCGACTGAGTTTGCTTATAGCAAAGGCGATGTCAGGCCTCGTGGCACTAGCTAAATACAAAAGTGAGCCAATGATTTGAGAGTATCTTAGTTGGTCTCTAGCATTTCCTCGATTCTTTCAAAGAAACACACTAGGATCATACAGTGTAGGAGAAATATTGACGTCGCTATACCCGAAACGATTCAAGATCTTTTCCACATAGTGGGACTGAAGCAGTGTAATCCCACCATCATCATCTCTCAATAGCTTGATGTTCAGGATGACATCAGCTACTCCCAGATCCTTCATCTCAAAGGAACGAGATAAGAAATCTTTGACCTCCTTAATTGCATTAAGGTTGGTTCCGAAAATCAGTATGTCATCAACATACAAACAAAGGATGACTCCCTCAACCCCACCATGGCGATAGTATACACACTTGTCAGCTTCGTTTACAACAAAACCTGCAGCGGTTAAGGTTTTATCAAATTTTTCGTGCCACTGCTTAGGTGCTTGTTTAAGACCATATAAAGACTTCAGTAGCTTGCACACTTTTCTTTCTTGACCATTTACTACAAAACCATCTGGTTGATCCATATAAATTTCCTCATCCAACTCTCCATTTAGGAAAGCCGTCTTAACGTCCATTTGATGAACGAGAAGACCGTGTGAGACAGCCAGAGAAAGTAGTACTCGAATGGTGGTCAACCTTGCTACATGTGAGTAAGTGTCAAAGAAGTCTTCACCTTTCTTTTGGGTATAACCCTTGGCCACAAGCCTTGCCTTGTACTTCTCAATAGTACCATCAGGCCTTAGTTTCTTCTTAAACAACCATTTACATCCTACAGGTTTGCACCCATAAGGACGATAAGTGATCTCCAATGTTTCATTAGCTAAGATGGAATTCATCTCACTATGAACAGCTTCCTTCCAGTAGTTAGCATCAGGAGATGCATAAGCTTCTGAAATGGAAGTGGGAGTGTCATCGAAAAGGTACACAATGAAATCATCACCAAAAGACTTTGCAGTCCTTTGTCTCTTGCTCCTTTTAGGAATTTCATTATCATCCTCCTTAGGACTATCAGAGTGTTCAATTGGAATGGTAGGTTCAGAGAATATAGCAAATTCCTGATTAGATGAACTAGGTATCTCCGGATTTGATGAGTTAGGTTTATCCTTCATTGGAAAGACATCCTCAAAGAAAGTCGCATCAGTTGACTCCATGATTGTGCCGACATGAATGTCAGGCACTTCATATTTTACTATCAAGAATCTATAACCAATGCTATGAAAAGCATAGCCCAGAAAAACACAATCAATGGTTTTTGGTCCAAGCTTGCGCTTCTTGGGGATTGGTACATTAACCTTTGCCAAACAACCCCAAGTACGTAAGTAAGAGAGTTTTAATTTTTCTTCTCCCATTCTTTGAATGAAGTAATTTCTTTGTTCTTTGTGGGAACTCGGTTTAGGACATGACACGCGGTCAATAGTGCCTCCCCCCACCATTCCTTAGAAAGACCCGATGTGTCTAACATGGCGTTAACCAAATCCGTTAGAGTACGGTTCTTTCTTTCGGCTATTCCATTTGACTGGGGTGAGTAGGGAGGCGTCCTCTCATGAATTATGCCATGTTCCGCACAAAAGGAATCAAACTCGTTGGAAAAATACTCTCCACCACGATCAGACCTAAGCCTCTTAATCTTTCGATCAAGTTGATTTTCTGCCTTAGCTTTATAGATTTTGAAGAAACTCAAAGCCTCATCTTTTGATTTTAGAAGATACACATGACAATATCTCGTAGAGTCATCGATCAAAGTCATGAAATATTTCTTTACACCTTTTGTCAACACACCCTTCATCTCACAAAGATCAGAATGTATGAGCTCTAGTGGTGTTAATTTCTCATTTCTGCAGTCGTATGTGACTTGCGAGGTTGTTTAGCTTGCACGCAGACTTGGCACCTAGATCCCTTAACAGTTGAGAAATCAGGGATTAAATTCATTTTGCTAGCCGCGTCATACAACCAAAATTAATATGACAAAGACGAGAGTGCCAGATATTTGATTCAAAAATCGTGTAAATATGATTAACAACTTTATTACAAATGTCTGACATAGATAAGCGGAACAAGCCTCCGCACTCATAGCCTTTACCAACAAAGGTTCCATACTTCTAAATTACAAATTTATTGGACTTGAATACAATCTTGTAGCCATCTCGACACAGAAGAGATCCGCTAACAATATTTTTATTTATCGAGGGAACATGATGCACGTTCTTCAGGCGCACGGTCTTTCCCGAAGTGAACTTCAGATCGACCGTACCAACACCATGAACAGAAGCATGCGAGCCGTTCCCCATCAGCACGGTTTGAGTCCCTCTGACCTGATATGAAGAAAACATGGAAATATCAGAACAGACATATACATTAGCGCCCATGTCAATCCACAAATCAGGAGAATGACATAATGAAAAAATATTAGGTAATATACCATACCCAACATCTTTCATCGCAACGTCGCCCATGACAACATTAGCAGTCTTGCTACCCTTCCCATGCTGGCGCTTGTCAAAGTGGTTGGGACAAGCAGGAGCCCAATGATTAGGATCAGCGCACACATGACAAGCACCTTTCCTCTTATCAGTCTTCTTCTTGAAGCTGGTGGACTGTGAGGCCTTGTTCTTTCCATCGAACTTTCCTTTGTCATCAAACTTGCCTTTGTTCTTGAACTTGTGAGGCTGGAAGTTCCTTTTATGTACCAGGTTGGCATTAGAACCTCCCTCGGTACCTCGAGCACGTGTGTCTTTTGCTCTCGCCTTCTCTTCCACATCAAGAGTCCCAATGAGATCCGTCACGGAGAACTCTTGTCTCTTGTGCTTCAGAGAAGTAGCAAAATTCCTCCATGACTGGGGAAGTTTGGAAATGATGCCTCCGGCAACAAACTTGTCCGGTAACACACAAGTGAAGTGCTCAAGCTCCCTGGCAAGTGACTGTATCTCATGAGCCTGCTCCACAATGGGGCGGTCCTCAACCATCTTATAGTCATAGAATTGTTCCATGACATACAGTTCACTGCCAGCATCGGAGACTCCAAATTTTCTCTCGAGCGCATCCCACATATCCTAAATGAAAGATATGAATCGACAATATTGTCGCCAAGAATGCTGATCAAGGCAGCCTTGAAAGTGGTATCAAGTTTTTGGAATGCCTCTTCCTGAGCGGGATTAAGTTCTCCCTCAGGTGCGCCATAGATGGCGTTCTAGCAGCTCATGGTTTGAAACCAGAGCACTGCTCTCGCACGCCATCGTTTGTAATTCACACCTTCAAATACAGGTGGCTTCATAGAAGCAACAAAGACACTTGGGGAAAATTTCCTGAAATAAGGTTTTTGGATTGTTGAATAATAGAGCAATTTACCAAGCGAATTACCCATAATAAACGCTAGATAAAACATGATTATAATAAAAGTAAAAATACTAATCATGTGAAAGAGCGAAAACATATTAAAACAGGTAACCAAACAGACAACAAGACATAAGTCTTGAGATGCGATCAGAACAAGATTGATAAAGAAAACATACACGACAATGGCAGCAGAAGAGGAACCGCCGGTGTTCGTGTTGGCACCGTCGTTAGCCATGTCGTCAAGGAAGAGGGTGCTGATATCGGGGAAGAAGTCCTCATTGGGGAAGACGTCGGCGCAATCTGTATCCGAGAGGGAGTCCGTGATGAAGCCAGTAGTCGCGCCGATAGCGCTCCCCAAAAACCTTATCGCCCTTCTCCCGTACAGGACTCGAAGTAGCGGGGTCTCGGAGGCCTACTGTCCCGGCTCGTGGTGCACGCCACAAGACGGGATGGGGAAGATCTAAGTAGCGCAGTGCTCTGGAACTGGAGGCGCTAAGGGTTTGTGGCAGTGTATATAAGAGGAGGCGCGACCTCTCTCTTATATAGACATAGAGGGGTAGGCAGACAGGCTGCGCTGAAGATGAAACGAACGGACAGAAGTTGAAACGAACAGGCAGCAGCCCACCGGGCAGCCTCCACTCAGATCATATTTATTTAGCTCGTATTAAAAGTCCAAAGCGTCGTGACGTGACGAGGTGAGGTGAGGCGAGGCGAGGCGTGGCGAGGCGAGCGAGGAGGAGGAGGAGCGCGCGTGTGGAACTCTCTCCTTCTCCTTCTCATCCTTTTACCAAGTTGTAGGAGAGCTCACCTTATAAGCTGGTCCAACTTCCACTCAACTAGCAATGTGGGACTAAACATTTGTCTCAGCTCTTTCCTTGCATGAATGGGCCACATGGGCCTCTAGGATTTTCAGGAATTATTGAAATGGAAAATGGGCTAGACTATTTGGGCCAAAATTCCAACAGGATTATTCTGATTGTTGTCGTTGTTGTTGTTGTTGTTGATTTTGTTGTTCTGATTCTGATTTTGCAGGAACTATGTCATCATCTGGCTCAGTTGAGCTTGACCTGTCATCATCTGCTGTATCTCGGGAGTGATGTTGTTGTTGTTTTGGTTGGGGTTGGCACGATGAGGAGGCATCTGTTGGTTTGATAGGGATAAGTAATGACAGATAGACCTAAGGAAGTTCTAACACATAACTCAAACAACCAAGTTCAATCAAACAATCAAGCAATCAACAAGCAACTATCCAGTTAACAACTTATGAGCTTAACTCATGAGTTGAAGAGAACAACAAGTTTTTTTGAAATAATTAACTTGGTATAGTCATACCTCATAGGTTAATATGATCCATACACTAACATGATATCAATGTTTATGGTAGGAAATCTAATGTCTCTTGGTTCTCACTTGTAGTCCTTAGTGATGTCTAAGTTGAAGTCCTTGGTGCAACTAAAGTTGAAGTCATTGGTCATGGTGAAGGCTTTATCCATCAAGTTTGAAATAGAAGAGATGTAGAGTCAAACCAAAAGGTTGAGGAAAGAGTTTACAAGATTGTTTGTAAATATGTTCTGGAACAAATTCAACTCCTAATTTTCTAAGTGTTTTGTCCAATCCTAGGGTTACAATCCTACCGGCAACACAGTGCTCTGATACCATCTGTAAGGTTCCCAACCTTTAATAAGGTAGAGATCCCTATGTTTAAAATGCTAGTCCCTGGATCAATAGCTAGCATCCACAGTTAAGATGTAATATCAAGAAACAAAGGTCAAAATACAACTTTATAACCAGGAATAAAATAATTCATTACATCTTACATAGCTCATTTGGCTATCACATTACAATGCATCAGAATATCTATATAGCATGGAGTCCTTCATCTTCAAAGTGCCACAGACAATCATGTTGGTTGTAGACTTGTAATCCTATTCAACACACTTCACTAACATCAAACAAACCTGCAACATAATAAGTTGCAGCCACAAGGGTCAATACATTTGAATTGTATTGGCAAGTTTCACTATTATGTAGAAGTAAGTAGATCCTATCATTACATGCATATTTGGCTAAGTAGGGTTTAGGCTCTTTTGCAGAAAGCAATATAGTTTTATCCTATCTTTTCAAAATAGTTTTGATCTTTTGAAAATCTTTCTGTAATCCTTGGAAAACTCCAAGTGCTTCTAATCCTTTGTTGTCACCATCAAGTTTTACTTTGAGAAATTGGAATGTCGAGATCTTCCATAGCTTCAGGCCTTAGTTGCTCAGAGTTGTCCGTAACCGGGGACACAGCTAAGTACTTAGAATTTGATCTTCTGCAGAAGTTGTACACTTTACCCACATGACACAATCTCGTCTTGATGCCACCAGTGGCCGCTGGATAAGTACTCACCAAAATGGAATACTGGCAGATCGAGAATGTGACAAACTCTTTCCATAGGAGTCCTCCCAATACACAATGCTAGCTTGTCAACCAGGCACCAATGTATGGATATATTTCCAATACATAATTCCAGTTAACCTAAAGATGCCAATGCATGGGTCTTCCACTATGTAGTTGACTAAGCCAGAGCCCATTTAGCATGTGGCTGTACACGGAAGCCATTGTATGAGAAACATGTTCAATTTCTAAGTCCCTGGGTGGTTTTCTTCTAGTGCACATACAAAAAGATAGCCATATAAACATGGTTCCCTTTGTTGCCACCATGTCCAGAACTTGAGTATCCTTTTCCACCCAGGTGGTTCATTGAGTACTTGTTTTATTATATAAAACATATATCTTTCCAACACTTCATATAATCATATCATGTATCCCATCCCAAATATATAGCAGGGCTAAGCTTACTACAACTACAATGTTTTCACTAATGAAGATATAAGGGTATCCTATTAGGATTTAGCATAGCATAAAATATATTAGTCCTTATCATGCATGTCACAAAAATCAACTAAGTGTAATGAAAATAGTAGGACATGGATTATAGTGTCACTTGCCTTTTTAGTAGAGAATATTGGTTCACTTCTTGATCTTACAAATATCACACTCTTCAAACTTTACTACAATTCAATCAAGCAAACACATATTCAACTAGCATTCAAACAATTTATCACACATAAAATAATAGAAACAAGGCAATGCATGCAAGCATGCAAAAGATGGTTTTATTTAGAAAAGTGGTTTCTATTAGGCTCTAACCATTTTAAAGTTCAAAGTGGTCATTTACTAAAGTGGTAAAACCATTTGCAAAAGGTTTCATCTCATAGAACAAATTTCATGCTAAGGAGATATTTTATGTTGTTGAAAATATCTTTTAGCAAAGTAATAACTTTATATGGTTCATCAAATATGTTCTTAATTCACAAAACTTGGTGTTTAGGGTCAGAAGGTTTGAATCACATCATTTCCCAAAGGCTTTATTCAAAAATCATTTCTAAACCATAAACAATATTTTTATTTGACTAGAAATGCTCCAATTCAAATATTTATTCCTTAACTTCACAAAATATATTTTCTCCTTAAAATTTTATCTAGAACAATTTTTATATTCACATTATGCCTACACATGTTTCTGCAATTTCAACCAATTTTCCAGAAGAGAAACATTAAACAAAGTGCATGGTTGCAAAGTACTTGTTCTGTTGAATCCATTGATATAAAATTTGCAAAATTTGGATGTGTAGAATTAAAGTTATGAATTTTGCAAGTTTTCAAATCTAATAGATCAAATTTCTAATTTAAATCCTGAGTCTGGCCACGTGTCTTATTCTTACTGGCGCGTACCGGTTCGTGCGGATTGCGCTCTGGGGATTGTTGGATCTTAATTAGAACGTGCGACACTGATCAACTCATACCCCTTTGTCTAAATCTAATCTCAGCCATACGATTTGCATCCTACGGATCACAGCGGCCAGACCATATCTAGGCGGCGCTAGCGGCGGCTGGAGGCGGCGCACGCTCGGGCGGTGGTGTTGGCGACGATTTAGGAAGCGAGGGAGAGGGAGGAGTAGCTCACCGTGCTCGCAGAGGTGCGGTGAAGCTCGAGGTGTGGTCGGTTTGTCGAGGGGCACACCGGAGCAGCGACGATTGCTCGTCGGAGTCAGTGGCGGCGTCGGGTGTTTCGGTTCGTCGTCGGGGGCGAGGTTTGAGGACGTGCTAAGACAAACAAAGAATGTGGTTAGATGTGTACGGTACTAGGGATTACAAGAGCATCATCGGGAGGGTTCGGGGCGGTCCGTACTCACCGGGGGGGCTTGCCGAAGCAATGGCAGACGACGGTGGCGCTCAGGTGTCGAGGTTGTCGAGGCTACGGTGCTCGCGCGGGCTGACGAGCGGCACTGGGAGATGCACCAGGAGATGGGGAGCAAGCCTGTGTGCTCTGGGAGGCGAGGGGCGGTTGGACGGTGCCGGAATTGACTGGAGAAGCTCGTCGGAGCAGACAGGTTCGAGCAAGCGATTCTCGCAGCCTGGAGGCAGAGGGGAGGTGCTGCTTGGGGGGAATGGAAGAGGAGGGCGAAGCGTTTAAAGGCACTTGGTTACTGGAGAGATTAACGTAGGAAATTAAGTGAATTCATCGCCGGAGTTATTCGGCTAGGAACGGCAGCGAGGAACTGGTCGTGAGGTTGATGACGCTGCGCTGGCTAGTGGGTCCCGTTCGTCAGCGAGAGAGAGAGTGGGAGTGGGGTCCACTGATCAGCGACTGTGAGGGTGTGTTCCTGGGTGAAAAATGTTTCGCCAGAGGGGGTTTAGTTGGGCTGCGCTGCTAGGCTGGGCCAGATGGGTTGGGTTAGTTTCATTTTTTTATACTGAATGCTTTTTCTTTTTCTGTTTTGAATTTCTGTTTTGATTTTATTTCAAACAATTCAAACTCCATTTGAATTAAAACCACCACCAAACTTTTGGGTATAATTCAATTTTGTTTATCAACATATTCTAAAGTCCAAAATAGAACAATTATTTTTAGGGTTTATTATTTATTAAAAATAAATAAATAGTCTTTAGTCTTTATTTCAAATAGAATTCAAATATGTTTAAAACTCTATTTGACTTTCTAAATTTTTCCAAAACCTTTTCAGTAGGTTTTATTAAAAACATAACACTTTGAAATATAATTTAAAATACTTTAATAAGTTTTTAATGACCATTCAAAATAGGAAAATTTCTATACTTGAATGAAATTTGGATATAAATAAATCCTCATGGTTTTATTTAAATAAACCTTTACTATTTTTATCAAACAAAATATTTTATTTTAAATGCTTGGCCAAGATTAATTTGGCTTTTTTTAAAATAGTCCTTATTCATTATTTCTACCTTTTGCTTATAAAAACCATATCTTTCTATTTAAAGATCCAAAAATGGTGATTCCAACTAATATAACTTTATTTATTATTTGTTTATCTTTTTAAATCCCTTTAGGATTTTATTTGATCAAAATATGTTTTGATGTTTCCAATTGGAATCAAAAGGTTTCTTCTCACCCTAAATTTCAACAAATTTTAATTTTGTTTATTTATTTTTTCACGTTTCAAAATTTGGAAAATTTTGGGATGTGACAATTGCTCAATTTCAGGTGACTTGGAAATAGGAGGGATGAACATTCCTTTCATCACCTCTTATGCAATTTTAAATTGATGCTACAACTATTTGCTCGCTTGCACTTGAGTCATTTCCCACTTAGATTGTTGTCCTTTAAGTTCTATTCCTTTGCTAGTGTCTCCTTTTTAGCTTTAAAATTATGAGGAATGAACTTGGTTAAAAAAATTCCATCATTTTTACAACAATAAAAAGAATCCAAAAGATGACTTAAATCCATGTTTAACCCAAAGGATTTGATTTTAGAAACTACTCAACTCCATTGAGCTTAATATAATAGACTTGATAGCACTTTTCAATGGAATTGTTTGATAAAATCGATGCTTTGAAGTAGTAGAGATTATGTCACTATTTTCTAGTAATTAAAGCAAGATATGGCTTTACTCGCGTCATTACAACACTGTTGTGCTCCACGGTGAACTATTAACTAAAGGGAATATGAAACACCAAAAAGCCATAGGATTTCAATACGCAAGGTTTTCAAACTACACTATTGACTCTAGTGCAAGTGGGAGACTAAAGGGAATATGCCTGAGAGGCAATAATAAAGTGGTTATTATCTTATTCCTTGTTTATGATAAATGTTTATTTCTCATGCTATAATTATATTAATATGGAAATGTTAGTACATGTGTGTTTAATAAACAAATAGAAAGTTCCTAGTTATGCCTCTCTTATAAACTAGCTCATTGATTAACAAGAGGATCAAAGGTTTCCTGATCATGGACATTGGATGTTGTTAATAATGAGGTCACAACATTGTTGGAATGATGTGATGAACATTCATCTGAAGTATAGCATTACGATCAAAGTCATTGTGTTTATATGTCTATAAGATCATACGAAGGTGGGTTTTGTGGCACCCCAGATTTATGGTCCGAGAATACCCGTTATGCCTGCAATTCATGTTCCCATGATTTGTGAGCCGTGATCATAACCGACGAGTATCATTACAACATCCATGAATAACAAGTACAAGTACTTACAAAGGTGCCATTATGGCGATACAACATCAATAGACGAAGTCTTCAATCGCAGAGCCCATGCCATGCCTTAACCTACAGGCTACTGACTGGTAAACGGCATATCTCCCATAGACGTCAACAATCTCCATCATTCCACTTGCTTCCGAAAGTCTGGCAAAGTAAATAACCAGGGACAATGCCGATGATTACTTTTAATGTACTCGCAAACCACCTTAAGAGAACAATAATAAATGATATGCAATATGATGTAGTAGAATTGCTCCATAAGAGGTTATTTTATAAACTAGTTTCTCTTGTAGATATAGCATATCTCTATATCTTTGTTGAAAAAAAACTTTTGTAAAACATTTAGAAACCTTTTTGAAAAGTTTTTAGGAAACACTAGGATTGGGTCACTCATTTGTTTTTCCTTCCGGTCATCCCATGACCAAACTCCTTCCTCCGTTTTCCCGACCATCCCATGGTCAAAACACATTCAAGCCATTACTTTTCCGAAGTCCTTCTCGAAATCAAAACCAGCACCGCCATACAGCACCCCTCACAATCGTCCATGGTCGAGGACTCGGCTATTCGAATAGATTTACAATCTTCAGAGGTTATACACTTTACCCACAAGATTTGATACATCCGCCGGAATCACCCCCGGATCGTCATACTAAAGTATGCGGGTCTTGGATAATCAAACAAGATCTTCTTAATTGCCCACTCTAGTATAAATTCCTACCCTAAGATGTTAATCCCCTCAAAACCGGGACACCCTATATAGTTCCAAGCCAACCGGAGCGTTTTTTGCACCTTGACGGGTGTGCGCTTTCAATGAGGGGCTCATAGTATCATCTGGCCATCCTTAGACAGTTTGTACCTTCTCTAGGCCGATGTTTCACATGTTCCTTTATAGGTGAAGGCCCAGCCTCCGCAGATTTTTCCTCCCCCTTAGTAGTGCGATTCACCTATACCACAATAGACAACCTTCAGACCTAGCCCCTTCCCACATAGGAGTAATTATGGTTGCACGGGTTAATTGTTCAAGCAAACGGCACAACCCAGCACGTTTTCGTAAACATTTTTCCTCCATCTTTAGTCCAACATTTTTGTAAAACCAAAACCTTTCTCATTTTCCATTTAACTTGGTAGGCCAAGCCTCACCAAGGTTTTCTCATGAAACATTCTTGAAAGCTTTTCCGGGGTCTTCCCATCCCATAGTTTTGCTTCAGCTAAAACGGGGTTTCCAAAGGGGCATGGTGTTATACACCATCTATCCTACTAGTGGAAAATAGGTGTCCACAAAGGTATTGTACTAGTAGTACAAACATGTAATGACTTGGAGGATCCAAGCCACTATCATAAATAATAATACTAGTGAAACCATGCAATTTGTATAAACAAGCACATAAACCATGCATGAACATGTGAAGAATCTACCTCCTATAGAAGAATTATGTAAGCCAATTCCCCACTCAACCACTATTGAGGTACACTCTCTCCACTTTAATGAAGGTGATATTCCCTATGGTAAGCCTCCTGATCAATGCTTAGTGGAACATGACACATTTATTGTTAAACAAGGTAATTTTAATAAACAAGTTTAGAATCATTTATCGGAAAACTCTACAGCTATCAATGAGTTGAAATATATTGTGGAAAGAACTTCTAATGATATTAAAATGCTTTATAAACACTTTCAAATGGTTCAAACCCAACTTGATCAACTTGCTAAGGTACAAAAGGATATGGTAGTTAATGCCTCAGGAGATAAACATACTTATGGAATTAGAACTAGGAGTGGTATAGCTACTCAAGATCCTTTATTTCCTGAAGGACACATACCAAGTAGTGGTAGTCCTCGTAAGAGAAATAAAAAGAAACATAGAATAGTTGAGGAACCGCTTGAACCTGCTGTAGATTCTAATAGTATATCTGTCTCTAATGCTGAAACTGAGAGTGGTAATGATAAAAATGATGCTCCTGATAAGGAGGAAGTTGAGGAAGAACATGAGAAGCACACTAAGAACACTAGGTACACAAAGGAATATTTTATTGCACATAAACATGGTAGTGAGAGAGAACCTTGGGTGCAGAAACCTATGCCTTTTACAGGTAAGAAACACAAGGAGGAAGAACACTACAACAAGTTTTGTGAGTGGATGAAACCTTTATTTTTACAAATTCCTTTGACTGATGCTATTAAATTGTCTCCTTATTCAAAGTATATGAAGGATATTGTCTCTAATAAAAGGAAGATTCCTAATGAGGAGATTTCTACTTTTCTTGCAAATTATTCCTTCATTGGTAAGGTTCCAAAGAAACTTGGTGATCCATGTATACCAATTATTCCTTGCTCTATTAAGAATAATTATGTTAGAACTGCTTTATGTGATTTGGGAGCTGGAGTTAGTGTTATGCCTTTTTCTCTCTACAAGAGACTCCAGCTAGAAAAGTTGATACCAACTGATATATCTTTGCAAATGGCCGATAAGTCAACTACTATTCCTGTTGGTATATGTGAGGATGTTCCTGTTCAAGTGGCTCATAATTGCTTGGTTTTAACTGATTTTGTTGTGCTTGAAATGCCAAAAGATGATAATATGTCTATTATTCTTGGGAGACCTTTTCTTAATACTGCAGGTGCTCTCATCAATTGTAATCAAGGAAAAGTAACATTCAATATTAATGAAAAAGAGCATACTGTCTATTTCCCCAAGAAGGTTGCTAAATCTATTACCTGAATTCCATTGAAAATATTGAGAGCATCAAGGTTGGAGAAATTTATTGTCCCATTCCACAAGAAATTTTTCAAACTATTATGATTGGGACCATTGCTATCAAGTATGAGGTAACATAATCACCTTGTGGAATGCAAAGTTTTGTTACATATAAGATTGTTTTGGTAACAAGACATTATCAACCTTGTTAACAAAAGGATTTTAATGAACAAAATAATGTTTTCACTGTGGTTATACTTGCTTTCTTTTACTTTTCTCCTTCCTAATCTTTGCTCTTTCTCTTGCTAGCTTTAGTTTGGCTAGTTGTTTGCTTGTTAGTGTGTCTTAGAACTTCTGTAGTTTGTTTTTTGTTTGCTTTTGTTTCTTCTGAAAAACTGTTTTCTGCGAGAAAATCAATTTTGAGACCCTGAAAATTGGCCAAAAATAAGGTTTCCCAAAATCCCAGAAAATTCAAAATAAAATTTTCCTCGAAAAAAGGGGAAGAGGGACACCTGTAGTGACCTAGGGGGCCACCCCAGGCACCCACACCCCAGGTAGGCGTGGCCTACCCATGGGTGGCTCCTAGGGAGGGTCTGGCCCACTTGGGCCCCTCCAAGGTGCCCCCTCACAGCCATCTTCTTTCTCTCTCCAAAAAAACAGCGAAAAACTTGCTCAAGCTCGAGTTCTTCCTGTTCTTGCTCGCGATTTTCGATCTCCTTGCTCAGCCCATCTTTGGTGCTGATTTTTGGAGGGCTTGCTCCTTGGTATGTGCCTCCTCCACTTGTCCAATTAGATTTGTGATTGGTAGATTGTATCTTGAGTATTTTGCTGCTATAGGTGTTAGGTTGCGTGATCTTGCATGCTTGTTCTATGCTTATAAATTTCATTTTGATGCATGTGTAGCCCTCTATCAAGTTCCTATAGTAGTTGCTCATCATTTATCAACTTGGAAATCACTTGGTTTGATGTTTGTCTAGAAATTTCAGAAAAGAGTGGTCATGGACAACTACACATTTGGAGAGATATTTGAGAGTAATGCAACTAGAAGGGGAAGGCCTTCAAGATCATCCTCCTGTGCTAGTCCCTCATATAATGAGGATCTCATCACTCCTCGATTCGGCGACGAGGGAGATGAGGGGGATGCGCACCCCTCCGCCTTTCCTTGCCAAACCTTCTTGCGAGCTCCTGGGATCCTTGATGATTTTATGACCTTGGTTTGGAGGGATGGACTAACAAGCCTTATGCAGGATGAGAGCGTGCAATATGCTACACTCACTAAAACATTTGTGGAGAGCGTCTCCTTTACTAACAACATGTTCAATCCATATGTTTCTTTCAAAATTTATGGGAGGCCTTACCATATGACATTGAAGAAATTTTGTGAGGCTCTGGGACTTGGTACAGCTGGGTCAGCAAAGAAGATTCCAGCTCAAACTGGTGATTTGTTGGAGCTCTACCACGGAATAACCAATGATGATAACCGTAGAGCTCAATGGGGAAAGATAAGAAACATTCAGCTTCCAACCATCAGGTACTTCACTTACTATCTTGTCACTAGTGTTCCTGGTAGGGAGAACACTAGTAATATTTCCAGCTATCATTTGGCTTTCTTAGATGCTGCGCTCGACAATGATACTAAGTACAATCTTGGTTCTCTCATTGCTCGTCTCTTAACTGCTAAGGGACCCATTTATGGGAGAATTATTGCTATGCGTGTTGCTACTGCCTTGGACATTGTTGTTGATCCAAATGATATAGTTTTGGCTCCTCAGAGGCTTGACCTTGCTGCCATGAAGGCACATCACTTTGTCACCACTAGATCTACCCTTGAGAACTTGATTTATAAAATGTTGTTTATTGATGGGGAAGAGAGAGAGATCCCTCTACCCCAAACCACTTTGTTCAGTATTTCTCAGGGACCTTTGTCATGCTCCAAGGAGGAGATGGATGACAAGATGCGCTCTCTTAGCTTCCATGGACACTATTAGGAGGAAGCACCCTCATATGACCCCGTTGTACACTACACAGGGGAGTCCTCAATCTCGTACCAGGATGAGGAAGCCTCCTCGTCATACTACGGAGGTGCACCTACTTGGGAACCACAGGATTGAGCCCCACTTAGGCCAAAAGCCTAAGCTTGGGCGGAGGTATACCGACATCACACTCATCCATATATCATGTTCGTTGGTTCTTTGTATATCCACTGTTTGCTTTATTTTTGTTTTTTGTTGTTGCTTTCTCAAAAACACAAAAATACCAAAAATATTTTCGTTGTTTCTCTTGGTTTGTTTCTTTGCTTTGGTTTGCCTTAAAAGAAAAATCCAAAAAGATTTTTCTTTGTTTGGTTTGTTTTTGCTTTACTGGCTTGTTTGAAAAATCGAAAACACCAAAAATATTTGTTGTTCTTCTCTAGTTTTGTGAGTTCTTCGCAGGGTTCAGCCGTCCTCAGTGGATTTTGGTTTCATGTTATTATTCAAGTCACACAAGTGAAGGGCAATAATTAAGATTAAGACAACTTGAGGAGTGGTAAGAGGATGGTAACGAACTCTATTTGTTTTCATTTTTGTACATATACTCATCATTGTGAGCATGCTTAGTCTGTTCATTGTAAGGCGTATGTTACTGATGGATGCTTAGTAGTTCTTGCTTGTCTATGATTAGGTCTAGCTTGCTAATAGTTTGTAGCATGTCATATGAATGTTTGCTTGCATTGTTTTATTCATATTTTGTATGATATTGTGGTAGCCTCCTCTGAAAGTTTCATGTGAATCGACTTGGGACATGCTCGCGCATGCATATGACTAAAACAATAGTCAGTAAGCCTCGATGATTTATTTTGCCTCAGAGTTCTTGTATCACTTTCATGCCATAAATTAGTCATGTTTTGTTGCAAGCATGATTATACAATTGTTGCTCTCTCGTTTGTCGCTCCCTCTGGATGGCTAGCCTTCACTTGCACTGAGTATGATCTCTACCTGTGTTTCCAACTCCCCAAAACCAATATTGCCATTGTGTCCACCATACCTACCTATTAGCATCATTTGCTATTTCAGTGCATATTCTATATGCCTTGTTTTCTTCCAAATAAAATGTTTGTCTGTTTTGAGAAAGTTAGTTAGTAAAGCTCTCACGAACTTGATGGCACACTTTATTACTTGCACTTAATAATCCTGAACCATTGCGACCTGTCCATGAATGTTATATGCTTGCAAATTATATGCTAGGAGTCAGTAGAACCGTGCTGTCATAGGGAATGCTTTCAACACTTTTTGGATACATATATAGTTGATACCTTGCTCTTTTGTTTGCGGATGTCGTCGGTATGAAATAAAAGGGTATCTTGTGAGTTCATGGAGTCTATACATTGTGTTAGAGAAATGCTTGGACCGCTAGCCTAAGCCATGCCTAATCATGGTGGAAACTTGCAGCATCACTATAATGAGAATTTATGAAGCATCCTCAATAAAAAGATATGCACATAGTAAATAAAAGGATCACTGAGATGCTCATTGTCTGCTTTCCTTGTCATTTTGACCACGGGATACCTCCTGTATCATTTGCAAGGGGTACCCTGTTGGAGGTTCTCTATGATATGCATGTATTTACAATGACAAGAACTTACGGGTAACCAAAGTTGAGTAGCATGCGGTGCAGCCCTCGTACTCAAGGGACTTGGGATTTCTAGTTTATGGTCTGTCAAGAATATAACTCAGATTAGACCTCACTTTCACCTTAACCATTAGGAAGCATTTTAAACTTTTCAAAACCATTTTCAATTCCTTGTTGAGTCACCACTTATTCTTTGAGCACCTTCTTGAGAGCATAGTTGTCATTCTTGTGTTTGTTCCAAAACTTCGTTAATTATGTTATGACTTTGATGATTCTATCTCTGATATTTTTACCTCTAGTATTCACTCGAACTTCAGAGGTGCCTTGGCATTTATATTGTGCTCTACAAACAAAGGCAAGCGAGATACCACTCTATCATACATTACTATGAGCATTGCAATGTTGCTTATGTTTATGTTCCATGCTATTTATTATTATTGAGTTGGTTTCTCTTCATAGCTTGCAATGACTATTGAGTAGACTTAGTTGCATACTTCTTATTATGAATTGTCCAAGCATCTACTCCTATGCTGAGAATATATACATCATATGAAGCAAATGTGTTTGTGAAAGTTCTTTTATCGCACTCAGTTTTCAACTAAATTGCTTGAGGACAAGCAATAAGCTAAGTTGGGGGTAGTTGATACGTCCAAAACGTATCTACTTTCCCGAACACTTTTGCTAAACTTGTGTGATTTGGATACAACTAACACAGACTGGCGCTGTTTTCAGCAGAATTACCTTGGTGTCTAGTTTTTGTGCAGAAAATCGACTATCAGGAAAAATCTTGGAAAATATGACAACAATTATATTTCACCAGAAGATCCACGGAGCCAGAAGACGAAATAGAGTGGAGGCCTAGGGGCCCACAACCCTGCCAGGCGCAGGTGGGCCCTGCCCTGTGCCTAGGGGGTGCGGCCACCCCAGGAAGCCCCTTGGGCTCTCTCTTCGCCTATAAGTTAGCCCTTGACCTAAAAACCGAGGGGAATTCGACATTTTTCTAGAAAGAGTTCCGCTCCTCCGCCACCATCAGAAACCAAGATTCGGATCCAGAAACTCCGTTCTGGCACCCTGCCGGGACGGGGAATTTGGAGAGGATCATCGCCATCGTCATCACCAACGCCTCTCCATCAACCATCGATGTTTCCCTCATCCATGAGTGAGTAATCCCCCGCTGTAGGCTATGGGGATGATAGGGATTGGATGAGTTCTATCATGTAATCGAATAAGATTGTTAGGGCATAGTGCCTAGTATCTCTATTAGTGCTATTTGACTTTGTTGCAACTTGTTGTGCTTAATGCTTGTCACTAGGGACGGAGTGCCATGATCTGAGATCTGAACTTATTATTAAATCATTATGATAGTATTGTTTGTCATCTTATCTGCAAGTTGTGTACACATATCATTGTCTGGATCCAAAGGCCCCGAAGTGACAGAAATTGGGACAACCGGAGGGGATGGCTGTGATGTGAGGATCACATGTGTTCATGGAGTGTTAATGCTTTGCTCCGGTGCTATATTAAAAGGAGCACCTTAATTGCCATTAGTTCCCTAGAGGCCCCGCTGCCACGGGATGGCTGGACAAAAGACGTTGTGCAAGTTCTCATTCCGAGCACGTATGACTATATATAGAGCACATGCCTAGGATTGTTTAGTACTTGGATGCTTGTTATTAATTATCTGCAATGCCCTAGATCTTGAAGTTACATGTTTAGACTTGTCCATGCAACGCCCGCCCATCCATCCCTATGCCCACCGCACTCGAATCCCACTATTTTCTATTACTGTTACTATTGCTCTTGTTCTACTGTTGCCGTTGCTTTGTTGTTGCTACTACAAACTGTTGCTACTGATAAACTTCTGTGAGCAAGAACTATTTCTAGGTGCAGCTAAATTGACAACTCAGTTGTTAAGGATTGAAAGTATTCTTTGGATCCCCTTGTGTCGAATCAATAAATTGGTTAATACTACCCATGAAGACTGTTGCGATCCCCTATACTTGTGGGTCATCAATGCGTGGAGGGGAAGGGTGGTGGTGGCTGCTGCCTCTTGAATACTCAAGATAATTCAAAATATGCCTCTCTCTCTCTTTCTCTCATATAAGCACATGGGACAAAAATAGGGAGGTTCTACAATGTGGCATGACCAGAGGGGTTGGTGAGTGTTGTGCAAACTTTCTTGGCCAAGCTTGGTGATGGTTGGATTTGATTTAGCCCAAGGTTTAATTAATTTGCCAAAATAGACCAAAGAGGAGCTTGTGAAGGAAGTTGAATATTTTGTATTTGTCAAGATAGAGAGATGGTACTGGTAGACTGGTAGGGTCATTGTACAGCTCCAAGATTTATTAGGGCTTTATTGGATGCTTTTTGGTCCACTTTATATCAATTATTCAAAAAGTGCAGAATTGGTTTCTAGAAGCTAAATTGATATTTTTACATGGGACAAGGTTGGTTTTTGATGTGATATGGTCCTAAATACCATATAAAATCTTTAATAATTTTCTTGGAATTTATTGGGATGGGAAAATATTTTTAAGGAATTATTTGTTGTTTCTGCCATTTAAGAAAAAGGGAAAAAAGAAATAATAGAGGATCTCAAAAATATTTATTTTTGAGATGGGGAGGTAAGGTATGATGTATAGAACTCAAATGTGCATTTAGTTATCAAAGTAATTTGGAGAAAAACAAACTTGTCTTTAAAGAGAAGGTTTGGAGGATTTTGCCAAAAATGGAATTTTAATAGTTTTAGGCTCCAAATAATTGTGGAAATTATTTCGAAAAATATTATATCCAAGGTAGATGATGTAAACTTGATTCATACATCATTTCCCTCTTGGTTTTTGAAGGATTTTGGTTAAATGGGAAGAAACTAGATTTTAGGGAATCTAGGGTTTTGTTATTTTCATGGCACTAAAACATTGTTGGACTAAGGATCTCAGAGCTCACATTGTTACAAGCAATAAGTGTATAGCTAGACCAAGTTATATAGATGATCATGGAATAAAGGTTTGGGTTTGGATGTATTTGCGGTGGTCTGGAAGAGATGGCAAACTTTGTTGAAATTGAGGCTGCCATAACAGATGTATCATGATGCCTCATAAGCCATGTGGGTTTAAGAAGCACAAGGCTCCAATGGAAACAAGGGAAGAGGGGATTGATAGACCATGATTATTAGATCATAATCATGCAAAGGGTTTGTCAAGGGGTGGTATCATAAGGATGTGAGCTTCTGTCAAAGTAGGCAAGATGATAAGAGTTGTAGAAAAGCTTATTATCTTGTCTAAAAAACATCATGGATAAGTGGGAACCAAAATATTTTACCCAAGGGCAAGAGCGGTATTTGGTAGTACTAATTATGTACCACAATATGGTTCAATTACATTTTCAATAATGCACATAGGTTGGAGTAGGTGGCGTTCCAAAGATTGAATCTAGTTAAAGAGTCCAGACTTTCCAAATTTGGTAGACTTGTGGATTTTGACTAGTATGCAAGAGGGAAACATTTGAGAGAGTGGAAAGGGTTTATCCTCTTCATCAATGGGTTGATATTGAGGTATGGACTGGATAGAAGATATGCATGCTTGTATTTTTTCTTTGATGAGTTGGATGCTAATACAAAGGATTAGCTCATGATTGATCTGGTTGAGTAGATCTGAGATTCACTCGAGTGACTCAAGATAGATTGAGTTTGGGTTGCTTAGTTTTAGATTGATGATATCAATTATTGGTTTTATCCCTAAGGATTAGCTACTAGATTATCTCACTCTCATTCCTAAGAAAACAAGTCAATTTGTAGATCAAGCCAATTCATCAGACAACAGATCAAGGAAACTCATCACATCACTTATCCAACTATTACTAAGGTTACCATCAAGCCTAACTTGAAGTAAACATGGGTGTTTTGAAGGGGTTGTGATTTTTAATTAAGATAAGGACCTCTTGGTATTCTACCAAAATTAGAATGAAAAGGTTTTACGAAAGGTTTTGGAAAAACATAGAGGTAAGAGTAGTTGAAGGTTCTGTATTGGAAATATAAGGGGATAATATATAGGTCCCCATAGTTTTGTTGATAGATCTAGTAAAATAATTTGTTGTTTCAAGGTCATCTTGGCTCAAGTTGAAATGTCAGAACATTTGAGAATATTAAAGATGAGCCAAGGCATCTCCTTTGGAAAATAGTTATTGTCAACTGGGGTTGAGGTAGGAAGTACTTCACCTAATACACAATCAGTTGCATAAAGACAAGCAAACAAGTAGGAAAGCATTGCAACAAGTAACAAGAAAAAGTTTTTGTGCCCCCTAATTTTTGCCTTTTTGACAAAAGATCAGGGTTGCTGAAATTGGGATGTTAAAGGTTCAGTACTAGAAGGTGTGATGTAGAGGCTCATGGATCAAGAGTGGAATGTTTCCATGCCGATGATGGATAGATATACTCTAGGAACTCTCGGTGATATCACATTAATTAGCTTCCAAGCAAGTGATGACATCACTAGAATGTTATATCATGGGAACGAGAAAAGAGTACATGTCGGTAACAAGATCAAACTAGGTATGCAGATACCGATGATTGAATCTTAGACATGTAATATATTGTGAGACAAAGAGATTAAGTTACATGCGTATAAGGTTCACACAAGCACAGAAGTCATCATTGAATGTGTGGGAGTTAGTACGGATCTCTAGTTCCCTCTACTGATTATTGATCCGAGAGGGGTCTCGGTCATTTCTGCATTATTAGTGAACCATAGGGTGACACTTTTAAGGGATATCGACACCATTTGGAGCAAATAATATGCCAGAGAAAGAAAAACATGAATTGTTTTGGGTGAAATTGTAGAAACTGGTTATGCATGTGATATTGAAATGTTGCAAGGGGTTTTATGTGAATGTTTGTTAATTAATGTAATTAACAAAATTATGAATAAATAAATAAAATAGTTTTACTTAAATGAGAGCTTGCATTAAATTTGGTGGAAATTTAATGGATGTGAGTGGATTTTTTAGTGGAGGCATGTTTATGTGAGTGGAGGATTTTCATTTTGAGTGGGAGATCCACCCACACGAATATGGAAGAGGTGGGGGAATCCACCATGGTTGTGGCGCCATGCCCCTTGGTTGCCCTCCTCTCCTCCTCTCATGTTACACCTCCTCGCGAAGGATCTCTCTCCCCCCTTTAGAATTTCCCCATGGTCTCGTATCAGCGAGATACATGTTCGTGGTGGCTTTTTCTGGAAGGATATGTTGCTTTCACTACTTCACTAGAGCGAGGGTGCGGAGGTTGTCAGGATACCTGAATGTGTGTGCGATCACGAATGCACCACTGCTTTGCGGTGCTGGACTTGATCGTGCTGGACCTGTTTGACCAGATGGACTGCATCACGACCTTGAAATCAGCAAGAGATCGACTACATCACTAATGAGTTCATACTTGAAAAAGCTGTCGGTCTTGGAGGGTATGTATTCTATGGATGTATATCCACCTGTTTCTTGTATCAAGATAGATGTATCTTGGCACTTATAGTTCCGATCATAGGAATTTTTTTGTTTTCTATGTTGCGAACCCTTCAGTGGTATCAGAGCTGGATCTATGCGTAGATTCTTTGCACAGGTAGTACACATATGAGTATGTGGGTGCTGATAGTCATGTTATTTCTTATTGCTTGTATCTTGGATATTGGTGGCATAGTGGGATGAAGCGGCCCGGACAAACTTTACATGTCCTCGCACATGAGACCTATTCCACGCTTGATATGCAACTAGTTTTGCATAAGTGGCTTGTGGGTGTCTATCTCTCCTACTAGTTTTGTGAGTTGTCAATAATTTTATTATCATCGTTGTGGTTCAATGTTCGTAGGTAAGAATGGTTCTATCTCCGAAAGCCCTCAGCCACGTAAAACATGTAAAAGATAAATTAGAGGCGTCTAGTTTTTGGTTTTGTCTGGTAAGTACTATGATATGGTAGTGTTATAATTTTTAGTATGGATTGATACTATTGAAATTATAATATGACAAAGTGTAAGTTCCATAGACCTTGTCCTTACACATATAAGAATGATAAAGATCATTCCACGATGCACAAGATAGTGATCAAGTGCAAGAACCATATCATATCACTGTAGCATATGATGTTTGTTTGCATCTTATAATGCTTGTTTGGCATTTTAGTAGCATTATAAGATGATCCCTCATTTAGATATCAAGATAAAAATGTGTTCTCCCTTAAGTATGCACCGATTATGTTTCGCCGCTTCAAGGCATCACCTGATGATCGGGTATACTTGAATCCATGATCATATTTTGGGTGTAAGACGGTTTTACACGGGCAAATACTAAGGTTCTTACTTGGTGAGCCTAGCATGTACAGACATGGCCTCGGAACACGGACCTAAAGGTTAAGCTTGAGTCATATGTTTGATATGATGCCCATATAGATGCTCGCCTTTGAAGCTACACCGAATCACATGATGATCGGACTTGGTGTAGTGGATTTGGTTCATGTAATCGCCAAAAAGACACGAGGATGTCATTTTTGAGTGGGAGTTCATTTCTAATGTGGATTAGTCGAACTCAATTTATCATAAATAATATCAAAGTGAATTTTCATAATTTGTTGTAGTCATTGGCATTTGTTCACCACCTTATGCTTAGTTGTAATTGAGATAATACAACTATAGAATTCTGGATATTTATTTTACGAACTGGTATCATATTGTGTTGAGTGTCAATCTGAAGTTTAAAAGTCCTATTGCAAACTTTCTAAAAACTCCATTTACTATTTGAAGTTTAATAATTAGTATTAAATAAAGAGTAACAATTCCAGTGTTAGTATCTAAAGTATCATGTTTGTCTCCATGGTTTTGATTTTTTTACATATCAAGTTTATCTAGGAGATGAAAGAATTGTTTCAGAAACCATCATGTGTGACAGATATTACGATATCTGAAGAAATGTTTGGTGTTGCAATATGATAGCGTATAATGTATGTTGTCATATTGGATGAGAATTTGCGAAGGTTGGAGATGCTAGAAATCCTAATCCTCCAAAAGGGTTTTGGAAAGTAAAATTATACTCGTGATTTTCCTTTGTAAGCTATATTAGCTTGATCATGAAAGTTGTCATGATAAGGATGAATAGAATATGTAAGTAAAATGTTTACTACACTAAAAGATTACTAAAGGATGGATTTTTGAAAGAACACCAAACATTTGATGATGGTGATCAACTTTAAAGTGCAAGTACAAAGGTATTTGTATTTTACTATACACGCTTCGGACTATGTGTCATATGTATGGAGCCACTTTGATGTTGATAGATTCTTTTAAAAGGAAAAGGAAATGCTAAAAGAGAATCTATAAAATATTTGGCAGAAAAGAAAAGACTAGAAATGTCCATCTAAGGTATATAGATGATATACATGTTATGATTATATTCTTTGCTTGTTAAACAATGCGTTTCTTGGGTACTGGATACAGAATTGGTTGGTAGGAAATGTCATAAAAATGACGCAATTCATGAACTACAATGGCCTAAGTAACTAGCAAGAGAATATGTGATGATGTTCATCAAAAATAAATAAACCGTTGTTTGTATTTCTCGTTGACATCAAAGCCAACCTTCAAGATTTGTTTTAATAATTGTTATTTAAATAAGGTATTATGAGAACAAAGAGTGTTCAAACGTATTCCATATAATCTGGATGATTTACAAATCTAGTTGGACAAATCACGTCCATAAAATCTAATGATAAAATGCCGCAATACAAATGATTGAAAGATCACTTACGTAGTGACATCGCCGTTTAAATTATGTTGGAAAGAAAACATGAAGAAACACCATGTTCATGGAGTTTTGGAGTCTTTGATTTTGATCAAATGATGCTTGTGAGACTTTCCTCGGGATAATTGAAACTTCGTTCAAAGGCAAAGAAGAACGAATGACTAAATTATTGGAATTTATACATACTGATGTATGTAGTTCATTATGTGTAGTCGTGAGCGATGGATTTCAACTTCGTATGCTTTGTCCGAAAATTTGAGTGAATATTCACTTAATGAGGAAGAGGTGTGAAATATTTGAAAATGTTCAAGACATCCAAAATGAAGTGGAAAAATCATTGTAACAAGAAAATAAAAGAATTTATGATTTGATAATAAAGGAAGATATTTGAGTTACAAGTTTAGCAAAACACCTAAGATTTGAGGAATCATTCCATATATTTGCATTTCCCGAAACACCATAGGAATATGGAGTGTTCGAGATTTGTGATGGAACCTTGTTTGACATGGTTATTATCAATGGTGACATTTATAAAACTGCCATTATGTTTTAAAGATTTAAGCTTTAGAGACTACCGCTTTTACACTGAAAAGAGCACCATCGTGATCTGTTGAAATCACACCATAAAGGTTATGGTTTGGGATAAAACCCGATTTGTCCTTTCTTAAATTTTGGTATGCTCACCATAAGTAAGATGTTCATAACCGAAGTCGGATAAGCACGTCTTTGTAGGTTATCCCAAAGAATTTGTTGGGTATTCCTCCATAACACCGAGGACAAAAGAGATTGTCGCTTGAAACGTCAAGTTTCTTGAGAATTTTTTCGTAAAAGTTAAGTGGGAGGACAATAGAACTTTGATTAGGTTATTGAACCTTAGCTATATGTGTTGAGTTGCACAACACCGAAAAAAGTTCCGGAGGCAGCCATAATGCTCATGGCTCACGTGCCTCAAAGGTTGTGCTCAAAGAGGTCTAAGTTCCTATTGAAACAAGTAGGTCGGATAAACAATCAAATAATAATATTTGAGAGTAAATCATTATTGTTTGACAATGATGAACCGACTACATGCAAAGAAGCAATGATGGGCCCTGACTCCATCAAATGGATTGAAGCCATAAAATCTGTGATAGTTCCATACACGAGAAATCAAGTTTTTGAACTTGGAAGACCCTCCAGAAAGGTGTAAAAACCTATCGGTCGTATTTGGATCTATAAAGAAATAGACATGGATGTTTGACATCTATGAAATAGTCGACATGTCAGTAAAGTTTTTACGACAATGTTCAAGGAGTTGACTATGACAAGATTTGATCTTTCATAGTTTCGTCTGGACGGATTAATATAGCAACCACTACATATAATTTTGGTATATGGTAGTTGAACAAACAAAACAAAGGTATTCTAATAGAATGGTTACCTAGGATGTGTACATGACACGATCCAAAGGGTTTTGTTAATTTCAAAGAATGCTAAAAAGGGCATGCAAACTTCAATGGTTGAAGTAAGCATCACAAAGTTGGAATCTTCACCACGATGAAACTGTTAGAGGAGTTTAATTTCATCGCAGACGATGAAGATGCTTGGATTTGCAAGAAATTAAGTGGGAGCATTGAGACACATGTCTAATACATTATGTAGAGGACATATTGTTTATTGAAAATGATGTATCTTTAATTGACAAAGGTTAAGAATTTCATTTCGATGAAAGACTTAGGCAAAACGCAAATATTAGGCATGAATGTCTATATGGATAGACTATGACGCTAAAATGGTTGTGCCAAACGTACATATATGATATATTGAAGGAGTTTAATATGGAAAAGAATTGAATAAAGTTTCAAGTGTATTGACAATTGATAAGTGAAACAAGATTCAAGTGATTTGACACTTGATGAGTGAAATCACAAGAATGTTTTGATAAATCATACCGTGATATGTACAGATACAAATATGTCCTATGTTCTAAATGTTATGAGCATATACCATAATGAATCATAAGATGATCATTGGACAATAGTAGGGATATTCTTATAATATTTTGGAAGAATTAAGAATATATTCTATTTGTATAAGAAGACAAATAGTTTATTGTACAATGACACTAGTTCTGTCACAAGATACAAATTAAGTTTATCTCAATTTAAAACTATGGGTGGCACAATGTAATGGAAAGAAGTTTCCATGATGGATTTGGATGAGTGCCAAAGTTAAGACATTGTGACGGATACTACAACAAAAGGCTAAGTATATGACTTCTATAGTAGCAGCAAAGTAGGGAATTTGTGTCAAGTAGTTGTTATCGAACTAAGGTATGGTTCACAACGGGCTAGTACTGTGAAGATATATTTTACGACAATTATATCAACATGTTTAACCCAAAGGAACTAAAGGTCTCACCAAAAGACCAAATTATACAATGCCATCTCATTAGATAATGAGTGATCCATAAAGACGCAAAGACATGCAAATACACACGGACCTGAAAGTGTCAGATCCGGAGATTATGTTAACCACTAGCAATCGCATATATGAAACACCAAAAAGCCATAGGATTTCAATACGCAAGGTTTTCAAACTAGACCATTGGCTCTAGTGCAAGTGGGAGACTAAAGGGAATATGCCTGAGAGGCAATAATAAAGTGGTTATTATCTTATTTCTTGTTTATGATAAATGTTTATTTCTCATGCTATAATTGTATTAATACGGAAACGTTGATACATGTGTGTTTAATAAACAAAGAGAAAGTTCCTAGTTCTGCCTCTCTTATAAACTAGCTCATTGATTAACAAGATGATGAAAGGTTTCCTGATCATGGACATTAGATGTTGTTAATAATGAGGTCACAACAAAGTCTTCCCTCAGTAGATACCAAGGTTATCGAACCAGAAGGAGGAGGAGGATCGTCGCAGATTAAGATGAATGCCATGAAACAGATCTCGCCATATCTGAAGAAGGACGAGAAGACCAAACTGAGGCATGAGGCTCCTCGAGGTGACCGTTGGTCGTCCTCCGGCGTTCGCCGGCTCTCTGGCGTGCGCTGAGCATGGATTCCTCTGGGGGTTGCTGGAAGATCACCTACTCAGGTGTAACCACAAGTGGTAAGTTTCTCGAAGGATCTCTCGTTTGCTCGGCAGATTCTTGGCTGGTTCTTCTCAATGCCAAAGGCTCTCCTCTTGAGGGAAGAAGTTTAGAAAATGGGGAAATATTTCTATTGGATTTGTCTTGAGGTTCCCCTCTCACCTCTCTCGTGTCAATGTTTTTTGGTGCCTACATCTGGATTTCTTGGTAGATCTCCTACCATTTCTGGAACATATCAGGACACTAGTTTTAAATGGCATTCTCTTTGCTCCTCCTTGCCGACAGATGATCTGGGGCATACTAAGGGTTTTTTATGCTTTTTCCTCGTGCCAAAAGATTAGTTCTTCTCAAACACATTGAGGTGGTCATTGACGCTCGATATTTGGTCCAAGGTGAAGTAGTGGCTTCTGGTGTTACCATTGATCTTCAAGTCAAAAGGGTTATTGTTGGTACTCAGATCTTGCCTAGCTCTTCGATCTCGGATAATTCTTTCAATTCCAAGGTGATCATGCCAAAAACCCTGGATTTTCTCTAATGAACATCCTAAGGACGTTTCTCATGAGGATTAGTCGGTGAAGCGCTCTGCCCTGGATTTCTCTTTAAGACAGGAATTTGAGAAGAATATTTACAATAAATTCAGGCATCAAGTTAACTTTCTTGGTGGTTTCGGAAAGAAACCTTTCTTCTTGGTCTGTTCTTTTGGAAGAGCAAATTTTAAATTGGACATTCACACGGTTGGTATTGCACTCCAAGATTGTTTTGGTGGTTTGGCTTCAAAATTCCAAGTGATATTTCTACAAGACAGAACTTTTCGTTTGTCGGTTGCTTCAAGGGCTGTGGGTTTTGAAATTTATAATATTTCAAAATTTTCCTGTGATTCTTTTGTGGTACATATTAACTTGTGGGGTAATGGTGGCCCAAATTGGATTTTTGAAGAGAAGGAATTTTACAAGGAATCTGTTGGAGATTGGAAGGTTGTCACGTACAAAAAGAAAAGCCCCAAAAAATCTCCTTTGATCAAATATGTCAAAAAAGTGCAGTCGGTTTTTCAAAGGCTTGAATTCCCGGTTGTGGTTGCGGATTCCTCGCCTGGTCTTGTTGGACACTGTAAGTGTGATAATAACTCGCGTAATCAAAATAGATCTTACGCTCAGTCTTTCACTGATGGAGGATCTAAACCGATGGTAATGCCTGTCTGGCCCAAAGGTGGCGAAAATCGCGCGGCATTTAAGCTCCCTGGTCTTATTCCTTTTCTGAAATTTCCGACCTTCCCAAAACGTTTGTGGCCCGATAACTCTTTCTTGGGGTGGTTCAAGGCCCAGCCAGCTTCACCTCTCTTCCGGCCCACTGTGTACAATGGTTTTAAGGACTTCTCCATTTCCTTGCAAAAAACAACTGCCAGAAATTCTGTCACCTCAACTCCCTCGCCTGCAGAAACCCCAACCCCCATGCCTAGCTCATCGCCGGAGAAGTATGGTGCAATGGCCAATATTCTGATTGACCCCGCTCCGTTTCTGCCGGGCGGTTTCCAAGTTCTGCAGGTGGCCGGAAGAACTCGCGTCAAGAGGGTGGTGGTTCCGCGTCAGCCTAAGGCGCATGAACAGTATGCTATCGCTTCCATTAATCCCCTTCCTCCTGGTCAGGCCCCTTTCGCAAATTTTTGGGATGTTCTGCTTGATTTCCTCAACAATGAGGTCGGGTGGATTTTCGGGATATACAAGCTTGTCCATTTGGGGCCTCCTATGTTCAGTTCCACCATGTAAGTGATAGAGACAGGATCATTGTGGCCAGCCCCATTCCTTTCCAATATGTGCATGTCTCTTTTGTAAAACATAATGAGGGTGATAATTGGAGAAGGATCCAATTCAATAATGAGTGTTGGGTCATGTTGGTCGGGCCTCCTTTGGACCACTGGCACACTGAAGATTTGAATGCTATCTTTGCTAATATTGGGAAGGTTCTTCTTTGGGAGAGGGACCAGGATCATAAGGGAAGAATTCTGGCAAAAGTGAGAGTGACTGACTTGGTGGAGATCCCCAAAAGTGTGAGGTTCACCATTGGTGACTTGGTTGAGACTGAATCATGGACTTTTTCTGTCTAGGTTCTGCAGAGCGACTTTCTTGGAGGAGGCCCACCTAAGGAGGACCCACTGCCTGCTGACAATGAGGACCCACATCCACTTCATGTCATTGGGCCCCAGATCCCCCCTCCCCCCCTCCACCTGCACCTGCTGGTCAGGCTGGTGGCTGGGACAGTGATTGGCTCCACCACCACCTCCTCCTGGTGGGAATAATGTGGGATGGGACCCATCGGAAGCTGTTGCTTCCCCTGTGCAGGGCCCTGTGGTTGCCTCTGGTGAGGATATGCCTATGGATAATATCAATCTTCCCCCTTAGGATGCTAACAGTGTTGTTACTGGTGTTGTGATTGTGCAAGACTAGGTGTCAAATGATAATGTCTCTGTTAATGCTGATCATGCACCTGTTGGGGAACAGGCAGTTAATGAGGAGCTACAGGGAGTTGGTATTGGGTAAGGGCTGCAGAACATCCTTTAGAACTACCTGGAGGATGATGAAAACAACTCTGATGAGGAAGGGTTGAGAGTCCAATGGACACCGGTGCTAATGCTGGAGAGAATAATGATTGGATGTTAGAAGATCAACACCTTCTCTCCCCTATTGAAGCTCATCTCCAGGTTGGCATGGTCAGAACTTTCATATCCATCCCTTATGTCCATGCTTCAAAATAGGGCTTCTCTCAGCAAGGGTTAGAAGTTTGGGAAAGTTATTTAGCCCCCCATCTTCAAAAGGATTCACCATCAAAGGGCTCCCTCATGTGTGACATTCCTGCAAGTTGGTTTAATTTTATTAATCTCATGCTTGCCACTCCTGAAAAGTTCAATTGGGTCAGAAGTTCTTACTTCCCCACTCTGAGAAATTATTAAAGAACCTATTGCTAAGGATAATTCCATCTCTTTCATCATCCCTAATGAAAGCATTTCACAGATGGCTCCTTCCTGTCTGGGCATTGAGGCCAAGCAGTCATCTATCTCTCCTTCTACACCCTCTAGGAAGAGGAAAGGCAAGGAACCCCTGGTTGAAACTGAGGTGAGAATAAGTCATCAAATTGTTGAGTTAAATGGGGGTTTCAAAAGTCATATAAATTTCTCAATTTATACTGTCTGACTTGTAATGCTGCTCTGCCATGTTTAAATCCTAAAGTGGTTAAAAACCTTGCTGCTTATTTCTGCAAGGTCAAGGATGGTGACTTGGATAAAAAGTTGCTCAAGAAAGGGAAATCCACTGAAGTTGCCATCAAGGCTCCTGCCATGGGCACCACTCGAAGACATGTGACAACTTTGAGTGCGACAGAGACTTCATTCATAAACACTTTCCTATGGGCCTCCTGTGGGATCGATATCTTAACTTCAAAAATAGCTACAACCTATATGTGCACTTGCAGACATAATGGTCCTCACTTACAATAGGCTCAGATTCTTCATTATTCTCCTCTTATTGTGATTCTTCATTTAGTTGGGACATTTACACATCATTGTCTTCATTATTATTATCCTCAGTTTCAGAATCAGAGTCAGATATATCATTTTCTTAATCTTCAGAATTCCCATTATCTTCATTTCATTGGGATATTTTCATGCAATTAACTTCTTCTTAAGAGACTCTTGCTCTTTCCTTTTTGGATGTCCATCAGCATGATCGGGTTCCAGAATGCTGGAGTGTAACATCCCAAATTTTCATTAAAACAAAACTTCATCATTGCATTCATATCATCATGGCATGTGTGCATTGCACAAAAAGTTTCAAAATTTAAAACCTAGCAAAACCCTATTTAAAACCCTCCCTTTTATATGCAAGTATGGGGCTTGTGTTTTTATTTTTATTTTGTACCCAAAATGTTTTGTTAGTGGTTTGATGTGTTTAAAACACTTTTGAACACTAGGTTCACCTCTCAAAAAATTGGTGAAAGTTTGAATTGATTTGGAGTTTATTTGGTGTTTCAAATGGTTTATAGAAAATAGAAACAGAAAAATAAAAATAATAAGAGGAAAAATACTTACCTGCCAGCCAATCGATGTGGCCCAGCAAACACAGCCCATCAAGCCCATCCGGCTCCCCCCTCTTCCACTGTTTTTTCTCACCGCGCACACCCGCACCCGCTCACTGATAGCATGGCCCCACTACCACGACACCGTCATAGTCAATCTCGCTCCAAAGGACCCGACCCCCTCTTCTTAAACCCCACGCCCCCCGCTCCATCCCCCCCCCACACAGCACCACCCGAGATCCCCCAGGCTCCGTAGATTTTAACTCGAATCCTCCATCGTCCAACACACTCCGGCGATAAATCCCGGTGAGCTTCGATCCCCATTTACCTCTGGTTCACACTATCTTGCTCACTATTTTATGGCGCATCCATTGATGCCCTCCGTTTGTTGGCTTTGTGCCCTGTAGGCTCACCTTCTTCTATGCCCACAAACCATCGACGCCAGGAGCAACTCCGACGAGGAATCCCAGCGGTACCTGTGCGCCCCTCCCTCGCCCATGACCTCCACTGCAACCGCATCATCACCACGGCGTTGGTAATTCCGTGCGCCCTTCCCCTTACCCCCTTGAATCGCCATAGCGCCGTTGCCAGACGCGTCGCCGCCGCGCACGCCATTCTCGCCGCTACTTTATGGCCAGAGCATTCTGATCCGCTGGATCTAGATCTGAATGCTAGGATTAAAACTTAGCGCGGAGGGGTACCTGCTGATCTGAGATGCACGATCTAACTTAGATCTAATTGACGGGGAATATGCCTGAGAGGAAATAATAAAGTGGTTATTATCGTATTCCTTATATATGATCAATGTTTATTTTGCACGCTATAATTGTATTAATACAGAAACGTTAATACATGTGTGTTTAATAAACAAACAGAAAGTTCCTAGTTATGCCTCTCTCATAAACTAGCTCGTTGATTAACAAGATGATCAAGGTTTCTTGATCATGGATATTGGATGTTGTTAATAACGAGGTCACAACATTATTGGAATGGTGTGATGAAAATTCATCGAAAGTATGGCATTACGATCAAAGTCATTGTGTTTATATTGCTATAACATCATACAAAGTAATCTTAGTCCTTAGACCATGATATCATGTCAATCACTAACACCGGAAGAGTATCATGATAACATCAAATGTCACACCGTAACAGGGTGACTATAAAGATGGGTTAAGTGCTATGAAGGTTATGTTGAGGCTCATGGATCAAGAGTGGAACTTTTTCCATCCCGATGACGGAGAGATATACTTTGGGCCCTCTCGGTGATATCACATTAGTTAGCTTACAAGCAAGTGATTTGATCACTAGAATGTTATATCACGGGAACAAGAAAAGAGTACATGTTGGTAACGAGATCAAACTAGGTATGGGGATACCGATGATTGAATCTCGGACATGTAATATATCGCGAGACAAAGGGATTGAGTTACATGCATATAAGTTTCACACAATCACAGAAGTCATCGTTGAATGTGTGGGAGTCAGTACGGATCTCCAGGTCCCAATGCTGATTATTGATCGGAGAGGGGTCTCGATCATGCCTACATTATTCTCGAACCGTAGGGTGACACACTTAAGGGATACCGACACCATTCGGAGCAAATGATATGCCAGAGAAAGAAAAAGGAAAGCGCAGGAATTTATTTCACTAGACACCGGAACTGTTTCGGTTGAAATTGCTGAAACTGGTTCTGCATGTGAAATTGAAATGTTGTAAGTGGTTTTATGTGAATGTTTGTTAATTAGAGTAATTAACAAAATTCTGAATAAGTAAATAAAAGAGTTTTATTTAAATGAGAGCTTGCATTAAATTTGGTGGAAATTTAATGCATGTGAGTGGATTTTTGAGTGGAGGCATTTTTATGGGAGTGAAGGCTTTTCATTTTGAGTGGGAGATCCACCCACATGAATGTGGAAGATGTGGGGGAAGCCACCATGGCTGGGCGCCATGCCCCTTGGGGTGCCCTCCCTCTCCCTATAAAAGGCCCCCTCTCCTCCTCTCACAATACACCTCCTCGCGAAGGATCTCTCTCTCCCTTTTAGAATTTCCCCATGGTCTCGGATCAGCGAGATACATGTTCCCGGTGGCTTTTCTGGAAGGATTTGTTGCTTCCTATGCTTCAATGGATCAAGGGCGTGGAGGTTGTTGGGGTACCCGAACATGTGTGCGATCACGGATGCACCACTGCTCTGCGGTGCTGGACTTGATGGTGTTGAACCGGCTAGACCAAATGGACTTCATCACGATCTTGAGATCGGTAAGCGATCGTCTACATCATACACGAGTACAACCTCGTTAATGCTATTCGGACTTCGAGGGTATGTATTCTATGTATATACATCCACCCGTTGCTTGTATCTAGTAGATAGATATTGGTACTTTGTTTTCCCATCGTAGGAATTTTTTTGTTTTCTATGCTACGAACCCTACAGTGGTATCAGAGCCGGATCTATGCGTAGATGATTTGCATGGGTAGTACACATATGTATATGTGGGCGATGATGATCATTTTATTCCTTCTTAGATGTACTTTGGATATTGTGGCATAGTGGGATGAAGCGGCCCGGCCAAACTTTACATCTCCTCGCACATGAGACTTGTTCCACGCTTGACATGCAACTAGTTTTGCATAAGTGGCTAGCGGGTGTCTGTCTCTCCTACTATAGCCAATATCTAATTTTCAACGATTTGTCAACAATTTGGTTATCCTCGTTGTGGTTCATGTTTGTAGGTAAGAACGGTTCTATCTTCGAAAGCCCTAAGCCACGTAAAACTTGCAATGGATAAATTAGGGGCGTCTAGTTTAGATTGTTGCTGGCTTGTGTCATGATAGGGTGATGTTGTAAGTAAAAGTATAAGTCAATACTCTTACAACACATAAAATGTGTAAGTTCCATATACCTTGGCATCACACATAAAGGAATGATGAGGATCATACCACGATGCACATGATGGAGATCAAGTGCAAGAACCATATCATTTCACTTATTAACATGTGATGTTTGTTGCATCTTATATTGCTTGTTTAGAATTTTATTAGCATAATAAGATGACCCCTCATTTAGATATCAAGATAAAATGTGTTCTTCCTTAAGTATGCACCAAAAATGTTTCGTCGCTTCAAGACATCACGTGATGATCGGGTGTACTTCAATCCACGAGCATTTCTCGCGTGTAAGACAGGTTTACACACGCGAATACTAAGGTTCTTACTTGGCGAGCCTAGCATGTACAGACATGGCCTCGGAACACGGACCGAAAGGTTAAGCATGAGTCATATGTTTTGATATGATGACCATATGGATGCTCGCCTTTGAAGCTACACCGACTCACGTGATGATCGGACTTGGTGTAGTGGATTTGGTTCATGTAATTAACAAAAAGACACGAGGGATGTCGTTTTTGAGTGGGAGTTCATTTATAATTTGGAGTAGTAGAAATCAATTTATCATAAATTAAATCAAAGTGAATTTGCATAATTTTTTATAGTCATTGGCATTCGTTGACCAACTTATTCTTAGTTGTAATTGAGATAATAGAACTATAGAATTCTGGATATTTACTTTACGAACCGGTATTGTATTGTGTTGAGTGTCAATCTAAAGTCTAAAGTCCTATTGCAAACTTTCAGCAAACTTTGTTTACTCCATGAAGTTTAATAATTAGTATTAAATTGAGAGTGACAATTCCAGTATTAGTGTCTAAAGTATCATGTTTGCCTCGATGATTCTTGATTTAAATATCGAGATTATCTAGGAGATGAAAGAATTGTTTCAGAAACCATCATGTGTGGAAGATATAACAATACATGAAACAATGTTTTGGTGCAATATGATAGAGTATAATATATGTTCTCATATTGGATGAGAATTTGTGAAGGTTGGAGATGCTAGACATCCTAATCATTCAAAATGGTTTTGGAAAGTAATGTTATACTCACGATTCGCCTTTATAAGCTACATTAGCTTGATCATGAAAGTCGTCATGATAAGGATGAATAGAAGATATATGTAAAGTGTTTACTACACTAAAAGATTACTAAAGAATGGGTTTTGAAAGAATACCGATCATTTGATGATGGTGATCTACTTCAAAGTGCAAGTCCAAAGGTATTATTATTTGAATATACACGCTTTGGACTATGTGTCATGTATATGGCGCCACTATTGATGTTGATAGATTCTTTTAAAAAGGAAAAGGAAATGTTGAAAGAGAATCTATAAAATATATTTGGTAGAAAAGAAAAGACTAGAAATATCCAGTTTAGGCATATAGATGAGATACATGTTATGGTTGTATTCTTTGCTTGTTTAACAATATGGTTCTTGGGTATTGTATACCGTGGTATGAAATTTCATATAGAACTACACAATTCATGAACTACAATGGCCTAAGTAACTAGCAAGAGAATATGTGATGATGATCATCGAAAACAAACAAGTCGTTGTTTGTATTTCTTGTTGACATCAAAGCTTGCCTTCAAGATTTGTTTTAATAATAGTTATTTAAATCAGGTATTATGAGAACAATGATTTTTCAAATAATTACCGTATTCCATATAAGATGGATGATTTACAAATCCAGTTGGAGAAATCACATCCATAAAACTAATGCTAAAATGTCGCAAGACAAATGATTGGAAGATCACTTACGAAGTGACATCGCCGTTTAAATTATATTGGAAATAAAACATGAAGAAACTCCATTTTTATGGATTATTAGAGTCCTTGATTTGATCAAATGACGCTTGTGAGACTTTCCTCGGGATAATTGAAACTTCGTTCAAAGGCCAAAGAAGAACGATCGACTAAATTATTGGAATTTATACATATCGATGTATGTGAGCTCTATAAGTGGAGTGTTTCTGGGGTTTTTCAGCGTTGTATTTCTCCGAAAGAAGTAGTGGAAATCTTACGAGAAATCCACGAAGGCGAGTGTGGTCACCATGCTGCAGGTAAATCTTTAGTGGCAAAAGCTTTCAGACATGGATTCTTTTGTCTTATAGGTAAGGCAGATGTCGATAAGTCAAAGCGTGTAAAGGCTGCCAAAAATACGCCCGTCAGGCACATGTTCTGGCTGATTAGCTACGGACAATCCATATTACATGGCCATTTGCGGTCTGGGGGCTTCATATGGTAGGTCCGTTTCGCACGACAAAATGTAGATTTACTCACCTACTTGTGATGGTGGATAAATTTACAAAATAGATTGAGGCCAAACCCGTAACAAGTTGCGATGGAGCCACATCCAGAAGGTTCGTTGAAGACATGATCATCTGATTCAGATATCCGCACAGTATAATTGCGGACAATGGGAGCAACTTTTCCATGGGATAACTTGCCGAATTCTACGAGGAGCAAGGGATCTGACTCGATATTGCATCAGTCGTGCATCCATAGGCTAATGGACAAGTCGAAAGAGCTAACGGTCTTAATTTACAAGGAATCCGACCTCGGCTCGAGGCACAACTTCATCGTGCCGCGGGGGCTTGGGCGGAAGAATTACTGTCTTAGATATGGAGCTTACGAAGAACTCCTAACAGATCAACTGGCTACACTCCTTTCTTCTTGGTCTACGGTGCAGAAGCAGTTCTTCCAAGTGATTTAATTCAATAGTCTCCTCGAGTCAAAGCGTATATCAAAGAGGATGCAGAAGTTTCTCGACAAGATGATCTAGACATAGTCGAAGAAGTTCGTGTCATTGCTGAGCAGAGATCTAGAGCCGATCAGCAGAAGTTACGCAAGTATCATAGTTAGAGAGTGCAGAACCGTTCTTTCAGGAAGGGCGATTTGGTTCTCCGACTTGTGCAAAAAAGAAAGAACAAACTTTTCTCGATTTGGGAAGGGCCTTTTATGATAGGTAGAGTTCTGGATAACGGGTCATATTATTTAACCGATATGAGAAAAATCAAGGAAAGACCGTATACTCGAAGAGAAAGAGAGCCGGTGGTAGTACATACGCGGATGAAATACACCGTCCATGAAATATTGCACATCTACATCCCTTCTATTCTTAATGATATATGTACATGTTCAAAGTGAAATAAAGTATTGGTTTCCTCATATGTTATTCTTGAGAAGTTTTTTTCCATCTTATTTCCAAAATAGCATGTCGTTTTCAAAAATCCCAGAACGCTTGAAAGACTTTATGCTCATGTTCATTCTGGTTATGATTTTTGAATATCTAAAAAATGTTACCTTAGGATAAAAATATAATTTGTTGTCTATACTTTGGTTTTTTATCTGATTTCTTAGACGCGGCTATTTTCTGAGTAATGAATTGTTGGTACTGGAAGCCGGATTTGTTTCTAATTTTAAACAGGTTTAGCAATTGAGCTTCGTTGCTCGGCAAAGTTTCCATGCTAAAGGTTGGCCGGCTCATGAAAGGGACAAGGCAGAGAGCCAGATAAAACGATAAGTATAAACAAAACAAAAAAGTGCTTAAGAATTTTTTCAAGCACATGCATAAAATATATCCAATAAATGCCAAGTAGTAAAGAATCATTTATTACAGACCAGCACACATTGAAAAAGTAAAATATTTTTCCCATCATTACATGCCACATGAAAAGTTTAGAATAATGCATCAAGATATTTATACTTCAGATTCAGGTGGTGGTAATTGAGACCTTGGAGCGCTGGAGTCGACATTATCGTCACCTTGATAAGGAGACTCGGAAGCTCCTTCGATGAGACTATCTTCTGGATCTTGGGGTGAAGGAGGCACGACGATGGATTAGAAAAATGGCATCGTGTATCTTGTCATCTCTGCCACGCGAGAAGCATAGCCCGTGCAGGATTCTTGGATGGCCTTGATGTCCTGCGGGTTACCCTCGTCGTCCTCATCGGCGATTCCCTTGGTGACATTCCAGATCGACATATAATTGTGGTCGCTCATCACCATGGTGAGGGCGGTCTGTGCAGCAGTCCGAGCATAGGATATCTTCCAGTCTTCAATGATCTTCAGAATCTCCTTGGCTCTATCCCTCACCTCGAGCACAGGCATTTTGTGAAAATCAGAAAGTATGACTGACTCGCCAGCCTTTTCAAGAGTCTGGCGGAAGTCAAAAAGAACATCTCCAACGAGTTTTATGCGCTCTGATAGCTGTGAGATTCAACACATTTTTTATGGCTTCTATCAATGCTTTTCATTTGGATTTAATGGTTTTCTATCTTTACCTAATGCTAATACTTCGGTAGCAAAGAAAACTTGGTTTTTAATGTGTCTTTAGCTTCTGTACATCAACAGAGGGATTTAACAGCAAAAACACAATATTCAGGCGAAAACAAGCAAGTCCCTTTTTGGAAGCAATCGAGGAGAATTCACTGCAAGTTTAACGACCAACTATACGGGCCGCCACCGTATAGTTTCCATCTCCTTCGTCTTATTAAAAGGGACAGCATTCGTGAAGAGGCCAATGTCGAAAACATAACACACGAGCCGCCATACCATCCAGAAGGGAGAAAGAAGGGATCCGAAGAAGAAGGGGAAGATGTTCTTCATCTCGCTCCACGATCTTCAATCTCATAACCACCACTCCTCCATAGCCATTACTTGTACTTCAGAGAGAGAGAGATATCCACTTTACAAGATTAGGGTTTGAGATTGTTCTTCCTATCTTGAATTGTGTTGGATTTGTTTCTATTTCTTATTGTGGATCACCACGGTAATATTGAGAAGAACTCGCTTTATTTAATTATATCGATGATGCTTTCTTCTCTCATGTGTGAGTAAGTCCCTTGGGCATGGGAGATGTAGGGGATTGGTGAGATGTGATGTACCTACAGAATTTACATCAAGTTTATGGTTAATTATAATTACTATATTACGTGTGCTTGACTATCTGTGGGATGCTTAATGACTGTTGTCCAATTAAGGGCCCAGACAACTTGATGCTTTGTTCTACATATATTGAATCTTGTTTGCTAGTAGACCGGCGAACCTCGAGTGACATGGGGATATCAATGGGAAACTAGTTTAACTCGAGGATAACGAGGAATCACCAAGCTTATTGCATTAGTCCGATCCAAGGAGCTTACTTGCTAAGAAACATGAAGGATCTTAATCATATAGCGACTAACCATGGTTGTGGTAAACATGATAGTAGGATTATTGAAGTTGGGATGAAATCTACCAAGAGGAGTTCCGGCTAATTCTGGGTTACTCGCCTACACACATACTTATAAGATTATAATTGTTACACTTATCACTCATTCACTGACACATTCACTATCACCATGAACTGAAACTCCCCGCGTCAACTTCGTCATCTATATAAAACAACAAACAAATCGTCCTTTACTTTTTATGCTTTTTATTTCTGAAGTTTATATTTTATTTTTATTTAAGTACTTCCATTTACACCCAAATTCCATTCTTCTTCTCAACACTTGTAGTCAATTCACTCGAAGACCTGTGACAACTTCGGGTTCGATAGAGACTTCACCAATAAACATTTACCTTTGGGCTCCTTGTGGGATCGATATCTGAACTTCAAAACTGGCTACAACGATCTGTGCACTTATAGTCATCAAGCTATTTTGTGGCGCTGTTGCCAGGGAGCTAAGCGCTAAGTGTTTTGTCTCTTGACATTTCCGGTGTTACTATTACAAGATGTTGTCCTTAGAAGACAAAGGGGCTACACACTCTGGTAGGAATTTTCTACCAGATTATTTTGAACGCATGCCTACTCAGAGGCGCGAGGAAATCATTGAAAAACTTTTGAGATCGAATAGAGTTGTAGTTGACAACTTAAGTGACTTCATGAAATAATGTCCATTCATAGAACAACACCAAATAAACCTGAGAAGACTCTCAGAGAATATAGTGCTCCAAACTCTGCCTTTCTTAAACAACCAACAGAATTTCCTAATCCTGGAATTAGGGAATATCCATTTGATGGTGAAATTATTAAAATTTTGCAGGAAAAGGCTTTCAATGGAAGGGAAGATAAGGACCCAGGAAGGCATATTAGAGTGTTCGACGATGTTATAACATCAATTGGAGCAAAAGGTTTGCCAAGAGAATTCTCTCGTCTGAAATTATTTCGTTGGTCTCTCAAAAGTGAAGCTCTAGACTGGTTATATTCTATCCCTCGCCATTATATTAAATGTTTGGAAAACTGCATTGTCAAATTCATAAACAGGTTTAATCCTTTTGCAAAGGTAACATAACTTAGAAAGAATTTAGGCAATTTCAGTCAAAACGTGGGAGAAAACTATCCACAAGCCTAGGAAATTTTTTTGGAATGATCAATAGTATCCCTAATCGTGGATATTCTGATACAACTGTTTGCCACTTATTTTACCATGGTCTTAATACCCAATGCAGAGAATTGCTAGATTTATTGGCAGGAGGATCGATAAATACCTTAACTATTAAAGCATGTTTGGAATTAATGGGTAGTAGGGCTAAGAATGATTCTTTATATAATCCTGATTTTGGCACTAAGGCGGAAAAGTGAATACTTCATAGAAATCCTGATCTTACGCCTGAACTGCGTAAATCCATGAAATAAAAAGGTATAACTTCGAAGCTTGTCAAGGAAAAAAAAGTAGATTTATTACAAGTTTTAACTGAAGATGATGAAACTAGAAAAGTTTTTCAAGAATTGAAACATCGACAGAAAAAGTCTTATAATAACTTGCATAAGCAATTTCAAAAACATAAAAATATTTTGGCTGAACTCACAGAAAACTATGGGGAGATTGGCCAAGAAATAAAATTGTTCAACAAGTACCTATGTATGATTGAAACCCAATGTGAATAAATAGCGTCTGGTTATAAAAATTTTCTTCGTAATGATAAAATATTCCTATTCCTACTAATGTTGTTACAAGGAGAGGTGTAGTTGCTAAAGGACCATTAGTACCACCGAAATATGAGGCTGAAAAAGATCGAAAGGAAAAATCCTTACTTAAAGCAAGTCAGGAAGATGATACATTGGTGGATCCTCAAGATGATACTGCTCAAGACACACAAGATCAAACCTTGGAGGAGAAGAACGATGAATAGGATGAGAATTATAATTCTGATGTAGAAACTGTTGATCTAGAAGAAGAAGAAAAAGACACAAGCAAAGAAGATGAAGTTGTTGCAATAGACAAAAAGAAAAACAATAAGCAACAGCAAAACAAAGATACTAAAGAGCCCGATTGTAACACCACAGTTCTGAAGAGACCGAGGCTTCTATGTGACATGCCAATCCCTGGATCGGTTCATTGGCCCACAATAGAATGAGATGAATAACATAGCAAAATATCCGTGTATCATAAATAACGAAGATCTAGAGTACCATTATTACAATAAAAGCTTAGCTCAAGGCTATCACAAATTATTCAGGTAGCAACATAAATAAAGCAAATCCTCCATTCTTCAAATTGCCCACAAGTGAACAAGTGCCGAGTGGAGTACCGTGGCCTATATCGATTACTCAGAATCGGAATAACCTGCAACATGAAACGTAGCAGCCCCGAAGGGTCAATACATGGAATGTATGGCAAGTAGAGCTAGTAAAGGAGACAATAGTGCTAACATCTACATGCATATTTGGCAATTGGAGCTGTGCTGGCTTGCATTTGAAAATACATTTGTCCTACTTTCATAAACAGTTTTTGATTTTCTTTGAAAATATCCCAATTAAGTTAACCCAACAATATTAAAACAATTACGAAATTGGAATGAGTGAGAAACATGTCATGGAATCAATATCAAGCAACTCATTTGTCCATAACCGAGGACACGGCTAATCGATTAGTTTATACACCCTGCAGAGGTTAGTACACTTTACCCATGTGACTTGGCCAGCCCAGCTCGTACCATCACTCTCATTTTGGGTGATGATAGGGAGAAGTCCAAGAAGAGACTATTAGGGAAGTAGCACCCCAATCCCGACGCGCACCGGTCCAACCTACCAAAATTCTACATCTCTGGATACGCGGGTTCAGGTTACCATAACCTACTAAGTCCAACCAACCGCTCATTTCATTATTGGCACATGGTTGTACACGTAAGCTACCAAATAAAGAAGCCAATCAATTTCTCTAGATACCTGGGTGCCTTTCCGCAATGAAACCACCAAAAATGATCAATACCATCACACCCAAGAGATTCATTGATTAAGTTGTTTTAGTTTTCACAAACCAATACTTTTAGAAACAAGTCTCAATGATGTAACCCAGCCCTCGTTCAACATAGCATGGCTAAGCACATCTACCAACGGGTGGTTCATCTACAATGAAGGCCCTACCACATAATAGGACATAGCATAGCGGTAGTATCATCCTACACATGCATCTACAAAATACACGACAATGCATTGAAAATAGTAGGACGATATCATGAACAAAGTAGCATCTACTTGCCTTGGTTGTAGCGGTCAGAAGAACAATCCACACACGAGCAAGCGTTGCACTCGTCACAATCTACACGATACAATTGCAATCATAAACAAACAATCCACAAGCATATGCAACAAAGATGATGCATGAAGGTATGCAAGGCAAGTGAATTGGTGCTATAGCTGCACCATATAATCCTATTCAATAATACTACTGATTGCATGCATGAAAAATAGTTTTAGAGCAAGGAAAACTATTACGCAAAAAGTAATGCTCAAAACTAGAGCTAGAACTCAAATAATTCACTACCAATAGTATACTGTTTGTAAAATCTTGGGAAAATTCTACAGCATAGGCATAGCTATTTAGGAACAGTACCAACTGGAATTACGCGAAAAGGAATTATAAAACTCCCGGAGTAATTAAAACACTACAGAAAGCCACTAGACAGTTTCTGCAGAAGTTTTCACTGTAAGCCTATCTTTTTAATTCATGATGATATTCCCCTCGTTCCACTGAATCCAGGGACATATCATACGCAATTTTTGGAGTTACAGATCTTTTTCTACGAAATAATTACTCCAAAAAGGCCATTAACTCAATTGATTGAACTGTACTAAATCTTGCTGCAAAAGTGTGAAACAATGGTACAGCACGATTCTACACGACTTACTGAATCTACACATATTTTATTTGCAAAATTTGGCCCAGCAGTTTAATTTCTACGCAATTTACAAGTTTCTACCGAAATCTGCCAACTAAATCGATTAAAGTAATTACCCAGTCAACTGTGTCTGTTGACTGGTCAACGCGGCTGCTGACTGGTCGTCTGACTAGTCAACGCCTGGGATTGACCGGTCAACGGATGATCTGAACCGTTGATCTTAGATCCAAAGGCGGCTGCGGACTCACCGGAGACAAACGGCGGCGAACTCGGGACGGTGGCAGTGATCGGCTCCGGCGACGGCGGTTCCTGCGCGGAGGGGAAACGGTCAGCGCGCGGAACGGTGGCGGTCAACGCGACGGCGGCGGCGGCGCGAGGCGGTGCGAGCGGCTCGGGACGCGTGCGGCGCGGCGCGGGCAGGCGCGGGGCGGCGTGCAGCGCTGCGCGCGGTGCGGCGGCGCAAGGCGAGCGGGCGCGGGGCGGCGCGGCTGCGCGAGGGCGACGGCGCGGCGGCGCTGCGCGGCGAGCGGCAGGCGGCGCTCGTGCAGCGGAGGCGGCGGTGCTGCGCGGCGCGAGCGAGCGAGCGGCCGGCGAGGTGCGGCGGCGCGGGCGGCGGGGTAGGCGGCAGGCGGCGCGGCTTACCTGGGCGGCGGCGGCTCGGAGATCGAGGCGCGGGGCGCGGGGTTCGAGGTGGGGGCGGGGTGCGGGAATCGAGGCAGGCGGCGGCGGCCTCTTAAGTCGGGCCCCCTCGTGGGGTCCTACGCGGACACGGGCCGCGCAGTTGGAGGCGAACACGGCGAAATCGGGCCGATTTTTGATATTTTAATAAAACGGCCGTAAATTTTCCATACGAGCTCCGATTCGGACGATTCTTGCTCCTACGTTTTTGTAAAAACGAGGGGAACAACCTAGGGTCAAGGGTTGGGTGAAACCACTAGGCTACAGGGGTGGACTACACTAGTCCTACTAATGCCTCCCGTAGGAGCCTCGTAGTGGAATAGAAAAGGATTTTGAAAATAACGTTTCGCCGATTCTTTTCAATCGACGGTTTTGCATGGAAAAGTATGATGCAATGATATGAATGATATGCAGAACCAAATCTAAAATTTGGGATGTGACAAGACTAACCCCCTTAAGATGAATCTCGTCCTCGAGATTCGGTGCGGCTAGCAAATAGGTGTGGGTAGTCCTCTCGGATGTCATCCTCACGCTCCCAAGTGGCTTCCTCTTCGGTGTGGTGGCTCCATTGCACCTTGCAAAACTTGATCGTCTTGGTACGGGTAGTCCTTTCCATTGTTTCCAGAATCTTGACCGGTTTCTCCTCATAGGTCAAGTCATTCTCAAGCTGAACCTCCTCTAGTGGTACAGTGTCTCTTAATGGTGTATCCACCATCTCCGGATGGCACTTCTTCAGCTGGGATACGTGGAACACGTCGTGAACAGCGGACAGAGCCTCTGGCAACTCCAACTGATAAGCAACCTCTCCTTTGCGTGCTAAGACCCGGTATGGTCCAATAAATCGAGGTGCCAGCTTACCCTTAATTCCAAATCTCTTAATCCCACGAAGTGGCGACACTCTGAGGTATGCTCTATCACCTATCTCATACACCAATTCCTTGCGCTTGGCGTCAGCGTAGCTCTTCTGCCTTGATTGTGCTACCTCCAGCCTGTCCCTAATCAAGGCGACCTTCTCCTCAGCGTCCTTGATCAAATCAGGCCCAAACAACTGAGGGTTCTCCTACTCCATCCCATAGCAATGGTGTCCGGCACCGTTTCCCATACAGTACATCAAACGGTGACGTCTTGATGCTGGTTTGATAGCTGTTGTTGTAGGAAAACTCCGCATACGGCAAATTCTCATCCCAACTAGAACAATGAGCCAAGGCGCAAGCTCTCAGCATGTCCTCCAAAATCTGATTCACCCTCTCGGTCTGTCCATCAGTCTGCGGGTGAAACGCTGTGCTAAACTCCAATCTAGTACCAAGTGACTCGTGCAGCTGGCTCCAGAAGTGTGAGGTAAATTGGGTGCCCCTATCAGATACGATACTCTTGGGAACTCCATGTAGGCACACAATTCTGTCCATGTAAATCTTGGCCAACTTCGCACTTGTGTAAGTCGTCTTCACCGGTATAAAGTGGGCTACCTTAGTCAAATGGTCGACCACTACCCAGATGGAGTCATATCCTGACCTGGTCCTGGGCAATCCCGTGATAAAATCCATTCCCACTCTATCCCACTTCCAATCCGGCACGGGGAATGGCTGTAGCAATCCTGCTGGCTTCTGGTGTTCCGCCTTTACTCGGCTACATACATCACATAGGGCAATATGCTCCGCGATGTCTCCTTTCATGTTGTTCCACCAGAATCTGTCCTTTAGGTCCATATACATCTTCGTATTGCCCGGATATATAGAGTACGGCGAGTCATGGGCTTCCTGCAGAATCAACTTTCTTATCTCGGGATCGTTGGGAACGCACAAACGATCTCCATACCACAAGGTTCCTTGCTCATCCTCGCGGAATCCCCTTGCTCGATCCTCCTTCATCTTTTCCCTTATTTCATCTATCTCTTTGTCTCCCACTTGAGCCTTCCTGATTCTGTCCTGTAGCGTTGGTTGGACTTCCATTGTTGCCAAGTACCCTTCAGATACTACCTCCAGTCTAAGGTCCTTGAACTGCTTGCACAAATCCTCAGGCAATTCCCCAATTGTCAATCAATTGGCGTAGACCTTCCGGCTCAGAGCATCTGCTACTACATTGGCCTTTCCTGGGTGGTATTGTAGATTAATATCATAATCCTTGATAAGTTCCAACCATCTCCTTTGCCTCATGTTCAGTTCCTTCTGAGTAACTATGTACTTCAGGCTCTTGTGGTCGGTGTACACATCACAGTGTTTTCCCATTAAGTAATGCCTCCATACCTTGAGCGCATGAACCACTGACGCTAACTCCAAGTCGTGTGTGGGGTAATTCCGCTCATGGTGCTTGAGTTGTCGCGAGGCATATGACACTACTCTCCCATCTTGCATCAGCACACTCCCAAGTCCCTGTCGAGAAGCATCACAGTACACTTGGAAATCCTTCTGAAGATCTGGTAAACACAAAATGGGTGCGGTCACTAGTCGACGCTTCAGTTCCTGAAAGCTGGCTTCACATACGTCTGACCATTCAAACTTCCTCTCCTTCTTCAGAAGTTCAATCATCGGCTTTGCAATCTTGGAGAAATTTTCAATGAACCTCCTGTAATATCCAGCAAGTCCCAGAAAGCTTCTTATCTCTCCTGCATTCTTGGGTGCTTCCCACTCAGTTACTGCAGTCACTTTGCTTGGATCAATAGAGACTCCTTCTCCTGACACTACGTGTCCAAGGAACCCAACAGTGTTAAGACAGAATTCACACTTGCTGAATTTGGCGTACAGCTTGTGTTCCCTTAGCTTCTCCATAATCAGTCGCAGATGCTTCTCATGCTCAGCATCATCCTTGGAATATATCAGTAGGTCATCAATAAACACTACCACGAACTTGTCCAAGTACTCCATAAATACCTTGTTCATCATGGTCATGAAATATGCCGGGCCATTCGTTAGTCCAAAAGACATAACCGTATACTCATATAAACCATACCTAGTGGTGAAGGCGGTTTTTGGTACGTCCTCCTCCCGGATCTTCAATTGGAAGTAGCCTGATCGCAGATCAATCTTGCTGAACACCTTTGCTCCTTCCAGTTGATCAAACAAATCATTTATGTTCGGCAGAGGGTACTTGTTCTTGATGGTTACTTCATTCAGCGAGCGATAGTCCACTACTAACCTCTTGCTGCTGTCTTTCTTCTCCACAAACAGAACAGGTGCACCCCATGACGACGAACTAGGCTGAATGAATCCCTTTTCCAGCTGCTCTTTCAACTGCTTCTTCAATTCCTTCAGCTCATCCACATCCATATTATATGGTTTCTTTGCAATAGGTCCTGTTCCCGGCATCAGGTCGATAAGAAACTCTACTTCCCTGTCAGGTGGCATCCCTGGCAGTTCTTCCGGAAACACGTCGGGATAATCCCTAATCACTGGCACAGTATCCATGCTAACCCCCTTAAGAGAATTCAACTTACACCTTCCTGGTCGTACAGCCGACTTGAATCTAATCCTCTTACCATCCGGGATTTTGAGTGAAACAGCTCGCTGTGCACAATCTATGTGTCCCTCATGCATAGACATCCAGTCCATACCCAGAATAACGTCTAATCCCTGTGATTCCAACACTACCAAATGTGCAACGAAGTTGTGTGTACCAATCCTCACAGTTAAGTCGCGGCATCCCGCGCTAGCTATCATATCTCCTCCAGGTGAACTCACTCTAATAGACCTTTTCATAGACTCAGTAGGTAGCTTATACTTATCCACAAATGCCCTTGATATAAATGAATGTGATGCACGAGTGTCGAAAAGTATAAGTGCAGGGTGAGTGTTGATTGGAAACTTACCAATCACAAGATCAGGCTCATCTGGGATCTCCTACACATTGATGTGGTTCACTGTGGCCTTCTCGTTGTTGGTTGGCTTCAGTCCTTTCCTTTCCGGACAGTTGTCAGCATAGTGTCCCTTCTGTTTACACTTGAAGCACGTCACCTCACTCAGATCCTTCTTCACAAAGCTGCAATCACGGTTGCGGTCATGTCCACCGTGTCCTCCAGAGTGGTGAGAGTGTCCTCCCTTGTGGCTGTGGTGGTTGCTCCTATGGTTGTCATGACGATGCCCATCGCCTCCATGGTGATGGTGGTCATGGCTCCCATGGTCACTTCCTCCATGCTTGGAGTATCCATCATATGAAGTGCGAGACTTGTGATGTGAACCAGAGTGGTGATTGTTACTCTTCCTCTTGCGGTTCTCCACCTGCTTGTGCTTCCCTTCCAAGATCCTGGCCTTGTCCATAAGCTCCTGAAAAGTGGGGCAATAAACCACCAGTAGCTGTACTGAAAGCTCATCACTAAGGCCATCCAGGAATCTCTCCCTCCTTTTCGCATCGGTGTCAACATCCTCAGGTGCATAACGGGACAGGTTGTTGAACTCCTGAATGTACTCAGGCACAGTGCGGTTGGTTTGGCGCAAGTTGCGGAACTCCTTCCTCTTCAGGCTCAGAACTCCTGAAGACACGTGGTTGGTCCTGAAACCTTCCTCAAACATTGCCCAAGTCACAGTGTCCAGCGGGTGGGTGATCTTAAATGTGTCCCACCAAGAAGCGGCTGGTCCCTCCAGTAGGTGAGCGGCAAACCTCACCTTCTCAGCATCAGTGCATCCAACAGTTACTAGATCCTTGTTGACTGAACGCAACCAGTAGAGAGCAACCATTGGTTCCGTTGCAGTAGAGAACTTAGCTGGCCTTAGCCTCAGAAATCTGGTGAGAGCATCTCCCTGAGGCTGATTGTTTCCATTGTTGTTGTTGTTCTGAGCTGTCATGAACTGAGTCATCACTTGGGTCAGTTGTGCCTGAGCTGACATGAGCTGCTCCAACTCAGTGGGTTGATGGCGGGGAGGCATCTGCGGTTCAGCACAGGTAAGTTTAGAAAGAATCAACTACGACAATTGGATTCTACCCATGCATATGATCAATCAACATCAAACAATAGCAAACAATCACAAGCAAGCAACACATCAACAATCAAGTGATCCAGCAACATCCCAGGGGTTATCCTAGCAGTATATACCTACTTAAATAGTTTTACAAGAGTTGGCAATGGTTAACTAAACAGTTGATCAACTAAACAGCAGAAACAGCAATCTGCCAGAACAGTCCAGCAGCGTTCACGAATTTTTCTACCTGACTTATACTCGTCAGAAAATTTAGATGATTTTTGCACATACAGTACAGAGAGTTTCGAATCAGCCCTATTTTTTTCAGATTTTTCCCAGTTACCAGAAAAATATGAAAAATCGTACAGTACTGCTGTATCAGCAGAAAACTGCAGCGAAAATAACACAGATAGTAACCAAAAATTGCCATAACTCTTTCATAAAATTCGTACAAATAATTCCTGGGATATTGGAGTACACAAATAAGCAACTAAACACTCTTAAACTAGCAGTAACTAAGTTTCACATCGATCGAGACTAATCCTAACGAATTTTCCTAACGTGGACTAATTGGTGGACTTCTATCTACTTCTTGAAGAGGTTGCGGTAGGTCCTTGCACTCATGCGTTGGCTCTTCGGTTCGCGGTACAACCATGGCGGCGGAGTGTACACTTCTTCTGAATCATCACTTGAGATCTCAAACTCCACCTCTTCTAGATCCTCCTCTTCTTCTTCACTCTCAGCTGCAACTGCAACGGCTTCATCTCCTCCACCATCATCGTCTCCATCATCATCATCCTCGTCCTCATCCTCATCATCGTTCCCACTGTCATCTTCGTCCCCATTGTTGCCATCATCTCCATTGTCATCATCAGAGGGTGGATTCAGTTGTGCTTGGAGAGCGGCAATCTGGGCTGTCATAGCTTCAATAGTTTGGTCCCTTTCCTGGACGGTCGCTTGTAACTGTTGTATGTTCTGGGTGTTCTCCTGCACAGTACCATGAAGATGAGCTATGGTTGCATCTCTGGCTATCAGGGCATTCTCCAAAACTCCCACAGCTTCATGCAAGGTGTCAATCTCCTGCCCTTGGACCACCATACCATTGCTAGCAAAATCTGCAATCTCCTTTATCATCATCACTTTCTCAGCTAGAGCTCCATTATCCCTTTCCATGTCCTCTATGTGCCTTCGACGGGGCGGCATGTTGTTCCTGTCGCCCGGGGTAACCACAATGTGCCCATCTTCATCACGCCTCCCATAGTCACGGTAGGGTGAATCTGCTGGCAGTAGGTGTCGGACATTATGGCACTGGCGAGACAGGGCTTCATGTATGGCCTTCCAAGCCCCCAGTTGCAGTATGTCTTGGTGTAGATCAAATGCACAGGGTTTGGCAAGGCGGCATCCCTGAAGATGAAGGTGGTGATCTCTCATGCATCCTCTCCATATCCATAGGTGTACAACCTTCGTCCCTTGAACATGGGCAGTGACAATCCCAATGACTGCGAGAGTTGTGCTAACTGCCTTGCAAAGGGCCTTGGTGACTCCATGGTTGCATACTCAGTCCTGACTTCTCCCATCTATCAGGTAAAAGACGAAAGTGTGAGAATAGCATATGGTAAGAATTTATGAGGGTGAAAGGCATAAGATGAAAGACAGGGTTAATATAGGTTTTAATAAATCTATGGCTTCCTAATCCAATCCTAGGTCACGATCCTACAGTTGACACACGGGCTCTGATACCATCTTGTAACACCACGGTTCTGAAAAGACCGAGGCTTCTATGTGACATGCCAATCCCTGGATCGGTTCATTGGCCCACAATAGAATGAGATGAATAACATAGCAAAATATATGTGTATCATAAATAACGAAGATCCAGAGTACCATTATTACAATAAAAGCTTAGCTCAAGGATAGCTCAAATTATTCAGGTAGCAACATAAATAAAGCAAATCCTCCATTCTTCAAATTGCCCACAAGTGAACAAGTGCCGAGTGGAGTACCGTGGCCTATATCGATTACTCAGAATCGGAATAACCTGCAACATGAAACGTAGCAGCCCCGAAGGGTCAATACATGGAATGTATGGCAAGTATAGCTAGTAAAGGAGACAATAGTGCTAACATCTACATGCATATTTGGCAATTGGAGCTGTGTCTGGCTTGCATTTGCAAATACATTTGTCCTACTTTCATAAACAGTTTTTGATTTTCTTTGAAAAGATCCCAATTAAGTTAACCCAACAATATTAAAACAATTACGAAATTGGAATGAGCGAGAAACATGTCATGGAATCAATATCAAGCAACTCATTTGTCCATAACCGGGGACACGGCTAATCGATTAGTTTATACACCCTGCAGAGGTTAGTACACTTTACCCATGTGACTTGGCCAGCCCAGCTCGTACCATCACTCTCATTTTGGGTGATGATAGGGAGAAGTCCAAGAAGAGACTGTTCGGGAAGTAGCACCCCAATCCCGACACGCACCGGTCCAACCTACCAAAATTCTACATCTCTGGATACGCGGGTTCGGGTTACCACAACCTACTAAGTCCAACCAACCGCCCATTTCATTATTGGCACATGGTTGTACACGTAAGCTACCAAATAAAGAAGCCAATCAATTTATCTAGATACCTGGGTGCCTTTCCGCAATGAAACCACCAAAAATTATCAATATCATCACACCCAGGAGATTCATTGATTAAGTTGTTTTAGTTTTCACAAACCAATACTTTTAGAAACAAGTCTCAATGATGTAACTCAGCCCTCGTTCAACATAGCATGGCTAAGCACATCTACCAACGGTGGTTCATCTACAAGGAAGGCCCTACCACATAATAGGACATAGCATAGCGATAGTATCATCCTACACATGCATCTACAAAATACACGACAATGCATTGAAAATAGTAGGACGATATCATGAACAAAGTAGCATCTACTTGCCTTGGTTGTAGCGGTCGGAAGAACAATCCACACACGAGCAAGCGTTGCACTCGTCACAATCTACACGATACAATTGCAATCATAAACAAACAATCCACAAGCATATGCAACAAAGATGATGCATGAAGGTATGCAAGGCAAGTGAATTGATGCTACAGCTGCACCACATAATCCTATTCAATAATACTACTGATTGCATGCATGGAAAATAGTTTTAGCGCAAGGAAAACTATTACGCAAAAAGTAATGCTCAAAACTAGAGCTAGAACTCAAATAATTCACTACCGGTAGTATACTGTTTGTAAAATCTTGGGAAAATTCTACAGCATAGGCATAGCTATTTAGAACAGTACCAACTGGAATTACTCGAAAAGGAATTATAAAACTCCTGGAGTAATTAAAACACTGCAGAAAGCACCTAGACAGTTTCTGCAGACGTTTTCACTGTAAGCCTAACTTTTTAATTCACGATGAGATTCCCCTCGTTCCACTGAATCCAGGGACATATCATACGCAATTTTTGGAGTTACAGATCTTTTTCTACGAATTAATTACTCCAAAAAGGCCATTAACTCAATTGATTAAACTGTACTAAATCATGCTGCAAAAGTGTGAAACAATGGTACAGCATGATTCTACACGACTTACTAAATCTACACATATTTTATTTGAAAATTTTGGCCCAGCGGTTTAATTTCTACGCAATTTATAAGTTTCTACCGAAATCTGCCAACTAAATCGATTAAAGTAATTACCCAGTCAACTGTGTCTGTTGACTGGTCAACGCGGCTGTTGACTGGGCGCTGACTGGGCGTCTGACTAGTCAACGCCTGGGACTGACCGGTCAACGGCTAATCTGAAACGTTGATCTGAGATCCAAAGGCGGCTGCGGACTCACCGGAGACAAACCGCGGCGAACTCGGGACGGTGGCGGCGATCGGCTCCGACGACGGTGACGGCGGTTCCTGCGCGGAGGGGAAACAGTCAGCACGCGGAACGGTGGCGGTCAACGCGACGGCGGCGGCAGCATGGCGCGCGAGGCGGCGCGAGCGGCTCGGGACGCGTGTGGCGCGGCGCGCGAGGCGGCTGCGGAGCGGCGGCGCGGCGCGGGCAGGCGCGGGGCGGCGTGCAGCGCTGCGCGCGGTGCGGCGGCGCGGGGCGAGCGGGCGCGGGGCGGCGCGGCTGCGCGAGGGCGACGGCGCGGCTGCGCGAGGGCGACGGCGCGGCGGCGCTGCGCGGCGAGCGGCAGGTGGCGGCGTAGGCGGGGCGGCGGCGGAGCTGCGCGCGGCGGCGCTCGTGCAGCGGCGGCGGCGGTGCCGCGCGGCGCGAGCGAGCGAGCGGCCGGCAAGGTGCGGCGGCGCGGGCGGCGGGGTAGGCGGCAGGCGGCGCGGCTTACCTGGGCGGCGGCGGCTCGGAGATCGAGGCGCGTGGCGCGGGGTTCGAGGCGGGGGCGGGGTGCGGGAATCGAGGCAGGCGACGGCGGCCTCTTAAGTGGGGCCCCCTCGTGGGATCCTACGCGGACACGGGCCGCGCAGTTGGAGGCGAACACGGCGAAATCGGGCCGATTTTTGATATTTTAATAAAACGGTCGTAACTTTTCCATACGAGCTCCGATTCGGGCGATTCTTGCTCCTACGTTTTTGTAAAAACGAGGGGAACAACCTAGGGTCAAGGGTTGGGTGAAACCACTAGGCTACAGGGGTGTACTACACTAGTCCTACTAATGCCTCCCGTAGGAGCCTCGTAGTAGAATAGAAAAGGATTTTGAAAATAGTGTTTCGCCGATTCTTTTCAATCGACGGTTTTGCATGGAAAAGTATGATGCAATGATATGAATGATATGCAGAACCAAATCTAAAATTTGGGATGTGACACCGATTCTCCACAAAAGGTAAAATACAAAGGTAAGAAACTTATATTTCCAGATCACAAAAAGAAAGCACTAGATCCAGTAATTTATGATTCTTTCACAAAGGCACTTAATAAACTTCGTTTAGAAATTCCATTTGCGGATGTAATAAAAGTGCCTGATTATGCTAAATTTCTTCGTGATATTCTTAATAGAAAGAAACAGATAACTGAAAATATTGCCATGGTTACTAGTTACCCTGCTAATGGGAGATTATTGTATAAGTCAAGAGATCCCGGTATACCAACTATTTCATGTTCAATAGGCAAAAGTAATATTCATAATGCTTTATCTGATTTAGGTGCAGGAGTTAGTGTAATGCCATACTCCCTCTATAAAAAGCTAGGATTAGGGGAATACACCCCCACTTCTATCACTTTACAGATGGCTTATAAACCCACTAAACAACCTGTTGGTATGATTCAGGATGTTCTACTTAGAATAGATGAGCATGTTATTCCCTCTAATATATTATTCTCGAAATTTCGTAGGATGAAATATTATCTATAATACTTGGAAGACCTTTTCTTAGTACTGCAGGAGCATCAGTTGATTATCCTGCAGGGAAAATAATCTTCAACGTTTATGATGCTAAAATAATCCGGTATTTTCCAAAGAAATTAGAAGCAGGAGAGAGGTATGTTCCACCAGCAAAATGAGTTCATGTGTTAAGTGTATTTGATAAAGGTCGACCGAATGTAAGAATTCGAGAACAGAAAAGGGGTTGAAATATTCAACCATGCTTAATAAAATGCTTAATGGGAGTTAACCCATTCTATCAATAAAATAAATTGAAATTAAATAATAAAGTTGTTCATCGCATTCCTACAACTTTTTCACAGACATTTTTGCGGAAGCGCACCCGTAAAAATGCAGCTGTCAAAAAGTAGCAGAAATAGTGACGAAAGAAGCATATATTTAGAGTAGAAAATAAAGTTCGAGTTTTATCTATAGAAACCAGCTCAATATTATTGTCCAAATAAAAAATGCATCTCTAGAATTTTTGGTGAAAAAGCATGCTACAGAAGGCTTAATGACCAACTATATGGCCGGAATAAAAATTCCTGCCATATAGTTGCGACCTTATCGACAAAATTCTCAAAACTTGGGGTTTGGATACAGAAAGTTTGACGACCAACTATACGGCGGGACCATCTGGTCCGGCCGTATAGTTGTGATCTGGCAAGGGAAACCCTAACCCTCGTCGCCGCCACAACTATAAGGCGGGAGCTATCCGACCCGGCCATATAGTTCCCGCTGTATAGTTTGGTCCGACCACTTAAACGTGTCGGGGCATGGCCATCTTCTTCCTCCCCTCATTATTTCTTTCAACCCCTCTCTCCAAAACTCTCAAAACCTCTCAAGAACTCTCAATTCTTCATAGATTTCGTTTGTTTGAGTGGGGGAATCGATAGATCGGTATGTTTCCATCCCTATTCATGCTTTATTTTCATAATTCCATGGTTGAAATCTCATTGAGTTATTGTATGAACTCAAGCTTGATTGATTTTCTACTTTAATTTATCATGTTAGGATTGAATTCCTCCACGTAAAATCGCTCATATATCATATAGAAACTATATGCCTAAGGTTTTATGTTGCAATTTCTCAGTGCATCAAGATGAAAAAGATCGGTAGCCTTTTTTGCAAAAGAAAACGCCAATGTCGTGAGGGCTCGGGGCTCCAGGCTGAGCTCGACAACTAGTATGCCGTTGTTTCGGCAAGGAAGGTGCTGCCCACACGATGGACCGACAATGTCTTCCTCAACTCAACTGGGTTGAACGGGGACTTTGACTACTTGTGTGAAAATGCAGGGCTCGTCGGCCTCGCCAACGCCAGCCACCACACTTACGAAGGGCTCACCCATGAGTTCCTCGCCTCCTTCTATGACGACTATAGGGAAAAATTTAATGCATGCATGATAAATTTCACCGTTAACCAATGATCATATCAAATAACCTATCAACAATTTTGCGATGTTTATGGATTCCGTCAAGAAGGGGAACGAACTGTTACAAACCTATATAGCACCTCGAGTGCAACTGCTTGGGAGGTCATTTCTGTTCATGGTGGTAGGGACTTCTAACAGAAGAAAATTTCCACCATTCAGAACCCAACCATCCGTTAATTTGCTATGTTTCTTGCTAACACCTTGTTAGGAAGAGGAGATACCGGCTCGATGGCCAACTCAGATATGACCATGATCACCAAGGCACTCTTCCCTAATGCACCGCAGAGTCCCACTCCCGCAGCTCTATTCCTCCGGAACCTCCGCCACCAAAGCAACAAAACAGAAGGTGATATTCATACCGGTGGGAAGGTAACCCACCTAGTTCGAGCACTTGATATTGCAATTCCTATTACACAACCTGTTGATGGATCCATACTTGTGGATGTCAGATATGTTACTACTTGTGGCTTCCTCGGTGTTTACCGAGTTAATAGGAGGCTCCGAGCCTACCGTTTTGGTTATCTTAATGATGTGTAGGAGGGTCAGATACCATTGCCTTTCCCGCAATCCTTCGAGGATCAAGGAAGGGATAACTCGATCCTCACCAAGGATCAAGTGACTAAAATTATGGTGGAGCTCTATCCGGACTCCTATGAAGAGGAAGAAGGAGGGCAGCAGGAAGAGAAGGAGAAGCAGCAGGAGCAGGAGTACAATCCTTCTTGGGAAGGATAGCAGCAGCATCAACAAGAGGAGTAACATTGGGACCAATGGCCCAATCAGCCACAACAGCAACAGGGTTTCAACAATGTCCCCTATGAAGAATTTTTGCAGCTCAACCAGCGCATTGGGGAGATCGATCGGACTCTTCATGGAGTTAGTGATGATGTGCATGCTTTAACTCAAACCTTCGGTAACTTCATGAACTACTTCCCCGACTACTACCACCAGCACCACCAACCGCCACCAAATGATGGCAACAACTGAGCATGGCAACAGCCTAATCTTGGGGTAGGTTTTGGAAACCTCAAAACTTGCATTCATATTTTTATTTCTTCTTTTGATTTGTTTTCTTTTCCAAGAATACCATGTTTACTTTCATCTTGAACTTTAAATTGTAATTTGTTTCTTTGTTTTTTCTCGGAAATTGCTCAATTTCAGGTGACTTGGCAATAGGGAAATATAGAGGGGATTCGACCCAAGTACGAGAACGAAGCAAGCAAGAGGAGGTATCACATTCCTTTCATCACCTCTCTTGCAATTTTAAATTGATCCTATAATTACTTAGTCGCTTGCACTTGAGTTACTCCCCACCTAGCTTCTTATCCTATAAATTATATTCCCTTGCTAGTGTCCACTTTTAGCTTTGAAACCTTCAGAAATGAACTTGGTTAAATATTTCCAACATTTTTACAACAAGAAAAGGCATCAAGAGATGACTTGAGTCCATGTTTAGCCAAAAATATTTGATTTTACAAAATACTCAACCCCATTGAGCTTAATGTAAATAGACTCGATAGCACCCTTGAATGAAATTGTCTGATAAAATGGATACTTCGAAGTAGTAGAGATTATGCCACTGCTTTTTATAATAATTATAGTAGGATATTGCTTTACCCGTGTCACTACAAATACTGTGATACTACAATGCGAAAATTTACTCCGCCGGCCAACGAATGATCCAAATGTGAGAAACCACTTGATTTCGGTCATGAGTTATGTAAACGTCTGTAGCTGCAAAGCTATGACGTGTAAAAAAATTAGTATGCTCGTGGTTCTACGGTCCAAGTGAAGTTGTAGTACTCCTCTAACCCACAACTGCTCAGCAGTTATCTATTGGCATGGTCACAAGTGTGCAACACAACCCGAATTAACATGTTAAAAATAGTGGCATGATTTCTCTATGAAAAGAGTTGAAGTTTTTGAAAAACAAGGAAAGGAAAAAAGGTGCTTTGAGAGTCTTGAATTTTGACATGGGAGTAGGTGAGTTGTTATTAAATTAAATGTTCTTGGTGAAAACTTGAGTACTCTTAATTGATTAAAGGAGCACGAGCAAAAAAGTTTTCATCTCTCAATAAGAGAGAGAGAGACCAAAAAGATTTGTTTCACTTTACTAGCTAAACTCTCGACACTCGCTCGTGCATATGATTTATTTGCTAGCAAGATATGCGTTGTTAGGAAGTGAACTCAGTGCAATCTGGTGAATACTTGTATGATCATGTTTAAGAGTGCAGGAAACATGAAGAAAAGAATATGACACCAATTCAAGCTGGTAAGTTCTTTTATTTTAGTTTCGAATCTCCGCTATCCTTTCTTATTTCCTTGTCACTCGAGGATGAGCAACACCTAAGCTTGGGGGAGTTGATAGCTATGAGATGCTACACATTTTTGATGGCTTCTATCAATGGTTTTCGTTTGGATTTGTAGGTTTTCTAGCTTTACCTAATGCTAATACTTCAGTAGCAAAGAAAATTTGGTTTTTAATGTGTGATTCAGGTTGTGTACGTCAACAGAGGGATTTAACAGCAAAAACACAATATTCAGGCAAAAACAAGAAAGGTCCTTTTTGGAAACGATCGAGGAGAATTCACTTCAAGTTTAACGACCAACTATACGGGCTGCCGTTGTATAGTTGCCGCGGTATATTTGTCATCTCCTTCGTCTTATTAAAAGGGAAAAATTTCGTGATGAGGCCAAGGTCGAAAACAGAACACACGAGCCACCATACCATCCATAAGGGATAAAGAAGGGATCCAGAGAAGAAAGGGAAGACGTTCTTCATCTCACTCCACGATCTTCGATCTCCTAGCAACCACTCCTCTACAGCCATTACTTGTACTTGAGAGAGAGAGAGAGAGATCTCCACTTTGCAAAGTTAGGGTTTGATATTGTTCTTCATATCTTGAATTGTGTTGGATTTGTTTCTATTTCTTATTATAGATCTCCACGGTAATATCGAGAAGAACTCCCTTTATTTAATTATATCGACGATGCTTTCTTCTCTCATGTGTGAGTAAGTTCCCTAGGGCGTGGAAGATGTAGGGAAATGGTGAGATGTGATGTGCCTACATAATTTCCATCAAGTTTTTGGTTAATTCTAATTAATATATTATGTGTGCGTGACTATCTGTGGGATGCTTAATGCATGTTGTCCAATTAAGGGCGTAGACAACTTGATGCTTTTTTCTACATAGATAGAATCTTGTTTGCTAGCAGACCAGCAACCCTCGAGTGACAAGGGGATATCAATGGGAAACTAGTTTAACTCGAGGATAACAAGGAATCACCGAGCTTATTGCATTAGTCCGATCCAAGGAGGTTAACTTCTAAGCAACCTGAAGGATCTTAATCATCTAGTGACTGACCATGGTTGTGGTAAACATGCTAGTAGGATTGTTGAAGTTGGGATGAAATCTACCAAGAGGAATTCCAGCTAATTATGCGTTGCTCTCCTACACACATACTTATAAGATTATAATTATTACACTTATCACTCATGCATCGGCACATTCACTATCACCATGAACTCAAAATCCCCGCGCCTACTTCGTCATCTGCAGAAAACAATAAACAAATCGTCCTTTACTTTTTATGCTTTTTATTTCTAAAGTTTATATTTTACTTTATTTAAGTACTTACATTTACACCCAAATTCCATTCTTATTCTCAACACTTGCAGTCAATTCACTCAAAGACCTGTGACAACTTCGGGTGCGATAGAGACTTCACCAATAAACATTTACCTTTGGGCTCCCTATGGGATTGATATCTGAACTTCGAAACTGGCTACATACAATCTGTGCACTTGCAGTCATCACACTCGAGACGGAGTTCAGAGAAAGGAGAGTCGAAAATATGTAGAGGATCTAGGAAAGAACCAAAAATCAAAATTGACTCAAAGAAAGTCGAAAATCAAGGGAAGAATGAAAGTCAGAAATCTTACCTAGCACGGAGTGGTTCCACTGAGCATGCTCCTCTCGAAGACTGCTCAGCTCTGCTTCTATGGCCTGGGCTAGATCTCTTTGGCTCTCGAAGTCCTTCCTGAGATCATCTAGTTGTTTATCTCGAAGGGCCATTAGCCTCTCCGGCCTCTCGGTCTCCATATTGCTCGATTTCAGGACGACATTCACGGATTTCTCTGATTCAGCCTTTAGTTTTTTGAGCTCGTCCCGGAGTTCAGCCTTTTCCAATTTTAATACCTTGAAGTTCTCGGCCTCTTCCACCATCTTGCTGGATTTTCACTTCATTTCTGCAAAGGAAAAATTATTAGTCGACTGAAAAGTTTGAGTATGGAAATCATTTAATGGAAAAAGGAATCATAAAATATTACCTTTCACCTCATCTTTCTCCACCTTCAACTTGGAATTTTCAAGGCGCAAAGCCTTAATCTCCTTACGTTTGTTAAAAATATTTTTGAGTAATTCCTGGTTGGAAGATGCAATTTTCTATAAGTTTAGAGGCGGAATACCGTCAGACGGCTACTAAGACTCGGGCTGTAGCTTTAACCAAGTAAAAATACAACACGAGCCATGGGGGCTACACTACATTGTTATTTTGCATCATATAAGCATCAACTCAGATTTAATGTTATGATGTTTATCCGACTTTTTGCTTGGGGGATAGATGATATGACAATAAATACTGCAAACAAGATTCGGAAAACTTACAATGTGTTCCATATGCAGCTTCACAAATCCGAGTTTTGTGTTGTGAAACAATTTATCGGCAAGGGAGAGGGAGGGAATGTCTGTTGCTGCGAGCTCGCTAGATTCAATTTTTGTGTCCAGGACCAAAATTTGGTCCAGGAGGTTCGCCAGCTTCACGTCGTCCGTCTCTTGGCTCGCTGCCTCTGGAGTGAGGGTTTGTTTCTCGAGACTCGACCAAGCCATCTTGAGAATTTCTTCCTTCTTGTTCCGCTTTAGGCCGAAGGCAGTAGAGCCGACCACTTCCCTATTGATATCATCATGGGATCATTAGCCTTTACGGTATCAACCTTGTTAGTTTCCTGGCTACCAAATGGTAACCAGGGCTTTCGAGGTGGTGCTGGCATCAGGGATGGAAGAACGAGCATCGGGAGAGGCGGAAACCTTCAGCGTTGTTGTCTGGGCACTACTTGGAGTTGGAGGAGGCATAACAGGAGATATGACAAGCTTCTGCTGGCACAATTGCTTGCCTGGCATGACGTCTAGCTTCAACTTGCTCTTCAAAACATATTTTCCTTTGAACACGTATGAATGAATGTAAGATGTGCTTCAGAAATAAAAAAATGTACATGATATTAAAAACCACAAGGTGGCTACCTTTTAAGTACTGGCAAATCTTGTGTTCTAGTAGTGATAACCACATCCTTGGCCTTGCGCTTCTTGGAAGCGGAGGCAAGAACTTATTTCACCTCGTCGTCCTCCGTCGCTTCCGAGTCGTAACCCTCGATAGGGGCAAGCTCAGACTTGGGAAGTTCCTCGAGTTGATAAATGTTAAGAGCATCGGTAAGAGAGAAGCCGGATTATGAGGCGGAAAAGAGCGAATAAGCTTAAAACAAGTCAAAATACTTACCGGGATCAGAGGACGGTCAGCGGTGTAGACTTTCATGGAGACATTGGATATTTTCTTATCCACCCGGTCCTTGATCAGGTACAGCATTCGGGTCTTGTAGTCCTTCGCGGCTATGCGAGTCGGACTGACCTTCAGGCTATCTTTCAGGTCTCTGGTGACCATGTGCATCAAGCAGTCTCCGTGAAACTGCAATGGATGAATCCGGCGATATAGCCAGCAATGGATGATACGTCGTAAATGTATCTATAATGTTTGATGCTCCATGCTTGTTTTGTATCAACTTTCTTATCTTTTGTCTACACTTTGAGGTATTTTTATACATTTTCTGGAAATAACCTATTGACAAGATGTCGCAGTGCCAGTTACCTGTTTTCTTTGGTTTTTGGTTTCAGAAAAGCTAGTAAGGAAATATTCTCGGAATTGGACGGAACAAAAGGCAAAGTCAATATTTTACCCGACACGACATGGAGACCGAAGGGGAGACGAAGAGGAGCCACGAGGCAGCCACATCATACGGTGGCACAGCCAGGGGGAGCGTGCCACCAGGTGGTGTTGGCCCCTCGGGCATCCACCGAACTTGCCCTTTCCCCTATATATATGTCTCCCTGAGAAGAAAACCCTACCAAGATCAGAAATCCATGAAAAGTTTGGCAGCACTGCCGCCACCGAAGAGGAGATTCGGGGGACTGAAGTCTCTGTTCTAGCACCCTGCCGAGATGGGGAATTGCCCCTGGATCCATCTCCATCGACTCCATTGCCATCATGATGAGGAGGGAGTAGTTCTCCCTCGAGGCTAAGGGCTCTACCGGTAGCTATGTGTTCATCTCTCTCTCTCTCTCTCTCTCTCTCTCTCTCTGTGTGTGTGTGTGTGTGTGTGTGCGTGATCTTATTGTGATCATGAGCTTTGTAATCTAGTTGAATAAGTATATCTCTACTACTCAAGTGCTTTAATTAATATCCGCTTATCCCCACGTGTGTGAAGTTGACAGTGTGCACACCGTCTGGCACTTAGGCTAAAGATTACATAAATACTTATCATGAGTAATATTTTGAGTTGGATGTCTCTATGAAATTGTGGTGTTTGTTGGAACCGTCTAGCGCTCAATATGATAGTGTGGGGTTATCTAGATGGGGAATGCGAACTTTAAGGAGAGATTTTGTAGCCCTACTGTGGATTGGACTTATCCAACCGAAGAGTAGTTCAGATTAGCATAATGAAGAGAAAATATTTATATGAGAGTGTCCACTAGTTAAAGTATGATCCCTAGGCCTTGCTTCTAAGAATTGAAACACCGTTTACAATCAGTCCTATTACAGGTTTGCTTGCTGCCATTTTTTATTTCAGATAGCAATTACCACTTATAATCATCCATATTACTTGTGTTTCAATATCTCTTCGCTGAACTAGTTCACCTATACACCTAACAAGTTTATTGGCTGTGTTGGGGACAGAAGAGGCTTATTGTATCTTGATTGTAGGTGATTGTAGGGTTGGTTGAGAGGTGTAACACCCTCGGATCGTCCCTATGCAAGTTTTAGTGACTCCCGCCAAACCCGCATAGAAACGATTCAAAGATGCCCACCAGGCACTTGCATACGGGTGGAAAATGAAGTAATATCATTACACAATAGTCCATGATGGAACCCACAGAACATACATATGCAACAATGACTCAACGAGTCAAGAGTACAAATATACAATACAAAGATCCAAATCACCTTGAAAATGATACCACGTCCGAGTACGGGCAAGATGCAAATTGGGCTAAGAGCCCTGAAGAATAACCAATGGCGTCCATAACCCTGCCCAGGACAAGCGGGAAGGGTAACCCTGCTAACGATGTCGATCTCAAAACCTTCTTAAACAAAAGGGGTGCCGACAAAGGGCAAAGGAAAAAACAGAGCGATCAGTACTGAGGCCAGTACACGGCGAGTCTTAGAATTCGGCGGTCCTCGCCTACATAGGTATGGTGGACTTAAGCGGCAGCGAAGAAAGCACTAAACAACCAAGAGAGACTCGATACAACTGTCGGCTATCATAGAGGGATAAGAAAGACCTATTCGGATCCAACCTGATTCTAACACCAAACATACCCATCCTGGTATTCCCCCTCGATACCAACAGAGGAAGTCATACCGAGGAAACTCACACAGTTGGCAATTTGATTCATTCCATTATAGTTGCAACAATTACTACTCAGATAGATAGCATGAGTGATCCTGATATAATAAGCAGTGGGCAGTTTTAGTTAACCATTCCGTTGTAGTTGCTATACTTACTAGTCAGATATAAATAGCATGAGACATCACAAAACCAACAGTTGTTGGTACTTTTATTTAGCCATTCCGTTGTAGTGAATCTGATTACTAGTCATTACAAAGTCAAATTTATAGCACTACTTTAGTTAGAGTTATCTATGATCGAGATACTGTGCTCCAAGTCGTCCATAACTGCGGACACGGCTTTCAAAAAGTTTTACCCTGCAGGGGGCACAAATAGCAACACACGCACGATCAACCTCGGAAAAATCAAATGCAAAACCAACGAGGCATCACAAAAAAGAAATCGCAAGATTCATATAATATTTTAGGGGGCCACCCCACCAAGCTACCAGCGACGAAGTTGGCCGGCTCCGGAACAGACCCAGAGGTTTGCGTCAATGGCTGTAAACGACTGGGAACCCGAAAGTGTGACTGGGCTTGTCGATACCGCGAAAACACTCCGCTTACCTAAATAGTAGAGGCGCTCCACACTCAATAGTAAATAAAGTAGTAAAACATGGTGATGGCGCCTAGTTGACGTGGGAGCTTCTTTCTTTATTCCTCGACAACGGTGCCAGAAAACTTGTTGCCTGACAGAGAGGACTTCATTGGAAACCCCAAGAGCAAGGTGTGATGAGCACATCAGCAAGTCTTCCCTTAGTAGAGACCGAGGTGATCGAACCAGAAGGAGGAAGGAAACGTCACACAGGTGTTGCTAGCAACGCGGAGACCTGCACAACACAAACTCAAGACTTTGCCCCAACGAATCAGTGAGGTTGTCAAGCTCACCTGTTTGCTGTAACAAAGGATTAAACGTATGATGTGGAAGGTAATGGTTTGCAACAAGTAAACAAGTAACAGTGGAAGATGTATCAATGGTAAAGATTGGACCGGGCTCCATAGTTCACTAGAGGTGCTCTCCTTAGATAAACAACATGGCATGAAGGGTAACCAAATTACAGCAGGGCTGTTGACAGAAACTGAGCAAGGCATACCAATGCAATTACTAGTCAGAAAGATCCTATGAGATTCGATTGGGCAATACAACAAGATACATAGACCGCCATCCAACTGCATCTTTGACTAAAAGTCCACCTTCAGGTTATCATCCGAACCCCCTCTAGTATTAAGTTGCAAGCAACAGACAACTGCTTTAAGGAAAGTGTGTAAGGTAAACAGTCCACATGTTCCATGAACAAGAGACCGTTGTTTTCTCCCTAGTAACAACAACATCTACAACCGAAGAGATTATTGTCACTTCCCTTGGAAACTAGAGGCATGAACCCACTATCGAGCATAAATACTCCCTCTTGGAGTCACTAGAAACTACTCGGCCAAGATAGCTACTAACAACGGAGAGCATGCAAGATCACAAACAACACAGACATGATAGAATCATAAAGACAAAACCATTAATCAATCCAACATAATAATCTCAATATCCATCGGATCCCCGCAAACACAACATGCATGATTACAAATAGATTAGATCTTGATCATGAACGGAGCTCACAAGATCTATACATGAAAGGACAAAGGAGGAGATACAACCATCTAGCTACTACATGGACCCATAGTCCAAGGTGGAACTACTCACGCATCATACTGCAGAGAAGGCCTCCGGGATGATCTCCCCTCCGGCAGGGTGCCGGGAAGAACTTCAGATCCCCCGATCTAGGGATGATGGTGGCGGTGGCTACAGAAGGTTTCGTGGAGATTTGATCGGGTTCTTAGGGTTTCTGCATCGGGGGCTTCTTATAGGCAAAGGGGGAGGCCGAGGAGGCGGCCTAAGGGGCCACACCCCTCCCAGGCGCGGCCTGGGGTGTCTGTCTGCCCTGGCACGCCTCTCCGTCTCCCCTCTGGACTTCTTGTTCTCCACGGAAAGTAATTTACTTTAACATTTGTCCCGTCCAATTTCGAGAATATTTCCTTACTAGCTTTTCTGGAACCAAAAACAGCAGAAAACAGGCACCTGGCACTGTGGCAACTTAATAGGTTAGTACCAGAAAACATGTAAAAAGCACCACAAAGTGTGGACAAAGCAAAGCAAAGTAGATACTAACAAGCATGGAACATAAAAAATGATAGATACGTTTCCGACGTATTAAGCATCGCCAAGCTTAACTCCTGCTCGACCTCGAGTAGGTAAGTGATAAAAAGAATAATTTTTAAGGTGACATGTACCCTCACAATAAAGATCCAACCATTTGCAAGCATTGAAAGCTGGGATCAAAGAACTCTAAACATGTGCATGAAAGATGGAGTTCTAACAATAGGACATAGTAACTATGCATACAACAGGACAATCTACAAACAAAGATCATGAATAACATGCATTGAAAAACGTTTGTTTGTTTCACATATAGAAAACATAGCATAGTGACAATCAACTTGTCCCTCATAGAGTAGCAAATAGATGCATAGGACACCTTCAAAGTTCACAAGGGTGACTAGAAGCAAATAGCACAAGAACAAGTAATATAACAATATTCATCAATCAATAAGCTTTGGAACAGTGCACACAGAATGACATCTAGGCTCTCTTAATTGTGCCTAAAGGTATAAGGTGGAGACTCAGATAATGGTGGAAGAAAAGCCTTTTTTAAAGGTAGCCGGGATTTAAAGTTTCAAAAAGAGCTTCCAAAAATTATGGTACTTGTTAGCTTTCAACCCTCATTGCCCCTATCATAAGCATCTTGAAGTGATTAAGGTTAAAATGAATAAAGATGGAGTATATGCTTGACGAAGTATAAGTTGGCAATCTCAAGTCCCTTGAATACAAGGGCCACACCTCATGCTACTCAACTTTAGTCACATGTAAGTTCTTGTCATTGTAAGTATTTGCATATCATTGAGAAACGCCAACGGGGTACCCCTTGCACATGGTACAGGAGCTATCCCATAACCAAAATGACAAGTCAAGCATACAATGAGCATCTCAGCAATCTTCTTATTAACCTTGGTAATATGGTGTTGTTTTCTCTCTTTCCTCCTTTCTCAATGTGTCTCTTTTTTATAAGAAGAATGCTTCATAGATGTCACTATGGTGATGCTGCAATTTTCCACCATGATTAGGCATGGCTTAGGCTAGCGGCCCAGAAGTTTCTATAACACAGGATACGAACTCCATGCATTTACAAGTTCCCTCTTTATTTCACACCAGTGACATCCATAGACAAAAGAGCATGATATCAACTGAGTACAAAGTAGAAGTGCAATGTTGAAAACATTCCCCATGACAGCACGGTTCTACTAATTCCAACGTATAAGTGCAAGCATATACAACATAGAGGACACAATGGTTCAAGTTTATTACGGGCAAAGAATATAAAGTGTGCCATCAAGTTTGTGAGGGCTTTAATCACTAAGTTTTCATATAACAAAAAAGTTTTTAATTGTAAGATAGCTGAAAAAAAGAATATACTTGGAATGGTGTAACACACCATGCATAGGAGTTTATAGTGGACACTTTGGAAAAAACTTGGTTTCTTGGGAGTTGCAAGCATGAGTAGAACTTACTCATACAAGTGGAGGTTAGCAAAAGACTAGGAGCAACCAACTAAGAGAGCAATAATGGCCATAATCATGCAGTGCAACAAAGCATTACTAATCAAAGCATAGAGTGGTACTACAAGTCAAGGACTAAATGATCATAGAGGCTAATGGTGACTTCTCATAGTCATAACATGGTGTGAGCATGTGCCAAATCAAACCAAAACAAAGCATTAAAGGAAAATACCACAATACTATGCTTTTGCATGCTAAAACAACGCATAATTTCTTCAAGGCACACTAAGCAATCCCAATTGTTTGGAACAAGACATGCTATAGAAATAATAACTAAGCATAAGGTCAAAACAATACCTAGCATGTCATGCTAAAGTCTAAGTCACAGTCAATGCAAGCTCCTCTTGCACTTACAAGCAAGAACTTACTACTCCTTTTCAACACCAAGCAACTTATTTGAAAAACAGCACAGCGAGAACGGGGGTCCAAACTACTTTCTTCAAGCAAACTAAACAACCTAAGGAAAGCAAACGAAAACTAATACGCTCCAAGAACAACACAACTTTGCATGAAACAATAAAAACAAAGTGTCTAGACAGACCTGAGCTTTTTATTGATGAAGAAGGGGATGCCTTGGGCATCCCCAAGATTTGACGCTTGTAACTCTTGGATATTTATTGGGGTGACACCATCGTGGCATCCCCAAGCTTGAGCTTTTGTCCATTCGTCATCTCATTTCATCATTCTCTCTCTACACCTGAAATTTTTCCTTCATACAAAACTTCACACAATCTTCATTAGCAACATTAGTATATTCAAAAGATATTAGACCTCTGGCAAAGCTTTGGAACATCAAGGCTTTTCACTAAAAACACAAGCTACTGTAGCAACTCCTTCAAAAATCTCAATTTCCCAAAAAGAACCCAAAAAGGAATCAATAAGAAGCAAATGCAAATAATGGCAGAAATTTGTCAAAACAGACCAGCAGGTATAAACCGATTTTTTTTTGAACATCTTCTGTTGCTAAAATCAACAAGCTTTGAACTAAAGAAAGTTATGTAACATAACGGGTGATTTATTCGTGAATTTTGAGCTCAATCAGAGTTACAGAGACTCCTTACGAATTTATTTGGTGGAGGACAGAAATCTGTTTCGGGACAGCAACTCCCCAAATCTTACTTCCCTCTCATTAGAAGTTATTCTTGGCACAAAAAGCAAACAAAAAGGATAAGGAGAGGTCATTAGTTAAGTAATAACTTCCAATAATCAAGGAAACTCTTGGGTTATCTCCCAGCAAGTACTTTTCTTTAATGCCTTTAAGTTAGGCACATGAAGCAAGAAGAATCAAGTATTTTCAAATGAAGAAGCATTAACATCAAACCTTGCTTTCAAAGGAGGAGCAAAAAGCAACTTCTATCTCCTCATAGGGAAGTGCTAATACCTTTCTTGAATGGAAAATGATATTTAATGGTGCCCTCTTTCATATCAATGATGATACCAACTGTTCTAAGAAAGGTCTTCCCAAAGTAATAGGACAAGAAGCATTGTATTCAACATCCGAAACATAGAAATCAACAGGGACATATGCATTGTTAACCATAATGAGAACATCATTAATACTCCCCATGAGTTTCTTCTTAGCATTATCATTAAGTGGGAAATCCAAATAAGAATCTTCCAATGGTGGCAAATCAAGCATTTCATAAATCTTCCTAGGCATAATAGAGACACTAGAACCAACATCACATGAAGCTTTGAGATCAAATTCATTAACTTGTATATTAATAATGGGTTCCCAACTATCTTCTACTTTCCTAGGAATAGAAGCTTTGTGTTTTAACTTTTCTTCCTTAATCTTAACAAGGGCATCTGTAATGTGTTTGGTGAAAGCAACATGCATATCACTAGCATCAGGACTTCTAGCAAGCTTTTGTAGGAACATAATCACTTCAAACATATTGCAATCACCAATATCAAAATCAAACTTAGCATCACTAGTAGTAGGCTCAATAGGCTTAGGTATAGTAGGAGGGGGAATAGGGACTACTTGTGGTTTAGTGGTGATGGTGCACACACTATTGTTTCTATCAATTTCAGCTTCCCTTTCCCACCAGGCATGAAGTTGAGCTAACAGCCTAAAATTTTCATCAATAGTAACTTGTATGGCATGAGAAGTATCAAAGGCATTTTCCATAGTTTCAGGTTTAGCAGCCATTTTATTAACCAAGGAATACTGAGCTTCAGACAAAGAGGATATATTTTATTAATAGGCATTAAGTTCTTAAGCATGACTTCAAGTTCAGAGGGGGAACTTCTAGCATTATTGTAAGAGCTTCCATAGGAATTGCCATTATTAGGAGGACAAGGCCTATAGTTGTTGTTGCTACCAAAATTATTCCTATAGGCATTGTTATTGAAATTGTTGTTTCTAATGAAGTTCACATCAACTTGCTCTTCTTGATCAACCAAGGAGGCTAAGGGAACACTATTAGGATTTAAAGGAGCTTTCCCATTAACAAGCATAGCCATAATAACATCAATCTTTTCACTCAAAGAGGAAGTTTCCTCAACAGAATTTACCCTCTTACCATGTGGAGCTCTCTCAACATGCCATTCAGAGTAGTTAACCATCATATTATCAAGGAGCCTTGTTGCAGCACCCAAAGTGAGGCCCATGAAGGTAGCTCCAATAGCGGAATCCAACAGATTTCTTGAGGAGAAGTTCAAACCTGCATAAAAAGTCTGGATAATCATCCAAGCAGTGAGTCCATGAGTGGGGCAATTCTTAACCAAAGATTTCATTCTTTCCCAAGGTAGAGAAACATGGTCACTATCAAGTTGTTTAAATTTCATAATGTCACTTCTCATAGATATAATCTTAGCAGGAGGAAAGTATTTTCCAATAAAATCATCTTTGCACTTAGTCCAAGATCAATACTATTTTTAGGCAAGGATAGCAACCATTCTTTAGCTTTTCCTATCAAGGAGAAGGGAAAAAGCTTGATCTTAATAATATCTCCATCTACATACTTATACTTTTGCATCTCACAAAGTTCAACAAAGATATTGAGATGGGTAGCAGGATCATTAGAACCAGCACCAGAAAATTGCTCTCTCATCACAAGATTCAACAAAGTAGGCTTAATTTCATAAAAGGTAGCATCAGGAGCAGGTGGAGCAATAGGTGTGCTAAGGAAATCATTGTTGTTGGTGCTAGTGAAGTCACACAACTTGGTGTTCTTAGCAGAGTTCATTTTGGCAAAGGTGGGCAAGCCAAAAACAGCAGCAGGAACTATTTTTTTGTGTTTTTGAATAAAGCAAGCAAACCAAACTAGACTAGTTTTTTTTGGGTTTTTTGAAAAGAGGCAAACAAAACCAAGCAAAAGAAAAAAAGCAAACTAAAAACAAATTAAGAGAAAGGAAGTGGAGGACTCCCCTATTGAAGACGTCCTTAGCCTCCCCGGCAACGGCGCCAGAAAACTTGTTGATGGCGCCTAGTTGACGTGGTAGCTTCTTTCTTTATTCCCTAGCAACGGTGCCAGAAAACTTGTTGCCTGACATAGAGGACTTCTTTGGAAACCCCAAGAGAAAGTTGTGATGAGCACAGCAACAAGTCTTCCCTCAGTAGAGACCGAGGTTATCGAACCAGAAGGAGGAAGGAAACGTCACACAAGTGGTGCTAGCAACACGGAGACCTGCACAACAAAAACTCAAGACTTTGCCCCAACGAATCAGTGAGGTTGTCAAGCTCACGTGCTGTAACAAAGGATTAAACGTATGGTGTGGAAGGTAATGGTTTGCAGCAAGTAAGCAAGTAACAGTGGAAGACGTATCAATGGTAAAGATTGGACCGGGGTCCATAGTTCACTAGACGTGCTCTCCTTAGATAAACAATATGGCATGAAGGGTAAACAAATTACAGCAGGGCAATTGATAGGAACTAAGCAAGGCATAACAATGCAATTACTAGTCAGAAAGATCCTATGAGATTCGATTGGGCAATACAACAAGATACATAAACTACCATCCAACAACATCTATGACTAGAAGTCCGCCTTTAGGTTATCATCCGAACCCCCTCCAGTATTAAGTTTCAAGCAACAGACAACTGCTTTAAGCAAACTGTGTAAGGTAAACAGTCCACATGTTCCATGAACAAGAGACCATTGTTTTCTCCCTAGTAGCAACAGAACATCTACAACCGAAGAGATTGTTGTCACTTCCCTTGGAAATTAGAGGCATGAACCCACTATCGAGCATAAATACTCCCTCTTGGAGTCACTAGCAACTACTCAGCCAAGATAGCTACTAACAACGGAGAGCATGCAAGATCACAAACAACACAGACATGATAGAATCATAAAGAAAAAACCATTAATCAATCCAACATAATAATCTCAATATCCATCGGATCCCCGCAAACACAACATGCATGATTACAAATAAATTAGATCTTTATTATGAACAGAGCTCACAATATCTATACATGAAAGCACAAAGGAGGAGATACAACCATCTAGCTACTACATGGATCCATAGTCCAAGGTGGAACTACTCACGCATCATACCGGAGAGAAGGCCTCCGGGATGATCTCCCCTCCGGCAGGGTGCTGGGAAGAACTTCAGATCCCCCCGATCTAGGGACGACGGTGGCGGCAGCTATATAAGGTTTCGTGGAGATTTGATCAGGTGCTTAGGGTTTCTGCATCGGGGGCTTCATATAGGCAAAGGGGGAGGCCGAGGAGGCGGCCAGAGGGGCACACCCCTCCCATATGCGGGCCCACCCTGGTCGCGCCTATGGGGGTCTGGCCGCCCTGGCACGCCTCTCCGTATCCCATATGGACTTCTTGTTTCCCATTTAAAGTAATTGACTTTGATGTTTCTCCCGTCCAATTCCGAGAATATTTCCTTACTTGCTTTTCTGGAACCAAAAACTGCAGAAAACAGGCAACTGGCGCTGTGGCAACTTGTTAATAGGTTAGTACCAGAAAACATGTAAAAATCACCTCAAATTGTAGACAAAGCAAAGCAAAGTAGATACTAACAAGCATGGAACATCAAAAATTATATATACGTTTCTGACATATCACATGGCATAAGTACATGATAGTAATAAAGCCCCAAAATACTTTGTGGCTCCAAGAAATAATATATGACTCAAGATCATGTTAAGGGGATTCATGGGCGCACATCCGGATAGTGCGTATATTCAAAGAACAGGTATCAAGTACTCGAGGTCCTACGGGACACAAGTGGACGGTTAAAAACTAAATAACATCTATTGCCCACCTGTGCCTCTGCATTATTTACCTACTTCAATTTTAGTTATTTAACTGTAATTAAAGCCATGATCATCTCCAACATTAAGCATGAGGCATTACTCCAACAACTTTGGAACATCGACGGCGCGACACACCACCTGCGCAAGCAACTACGACTAGCAAGGCCAACTGTCTGCCAAACAACAGATAATAGGATGTGTCCAAGGCAAAATAATGGCTGCAACGGATATCATGGGTACGAAAACTAGAGCATCGCAATACAGATAGCAATAGATCAACAGGAGGAAATAAAGACTATAAAGGTAAAATAGGTAGAAATGGGGAGAATGCTCGCCTATAAAACATTACCGAATTTTCATAACCAAAGAAGTTGTTAAAGCTCACAACATCTCATCATCGTATTCGGGAAGAAGCAAAACACTAAAAGGAACAAGCGATGTAGCAATTACAACTAATGCGAAAGAATCAGCATGATCATGATATGATGCATGACATGGCAAGTTAATGATGCAAACTATGTTTACATGGTATTAGGGGCATATCACATTGATGATATAGCATTCATGAGGCATTATTAATGAGAAACAATTAGTTCTCGATTTTATTAATCATGTTTTCTTGCATCAACAATACTGATTATAAAACTTCTCTTGATGCATGATGCAAATTATAACATGGATATCATGGTTGGATAGGTCTCGTCGCGCTGATCGATTTGGACATATTATTTGACGAATTCGAATTTACGGATTTAATGTTATGCAATAATTAAGAACAGACATTTATTAATTCGATTTTTTTAAAATTGCTCAAATGATATTATAAATATCATATTCATATTACTCACATTTTTTTGATTCAAAAACATATATTATACTTATTATTTGGATTTATAATTTTAAAACAATATTTAAATCAAATATATTAAAGAGGGGTCAAAGTCAAAGATTTGACTAGATAGAGTCAACCCTGGTCAAATTTGGAATCATGGTTGAATTCATAATTGAAAAAAAATTATATTTCATTTTATAACTTTGTCCAAATTCAAAAAAATCAAAAGATATGAATTATTTAAGTTATAAACATTTCCTAAATTTATTTGATTTCAGAAAAACTCTGGCGACTTTCCTCACTTAGGGACATACTACCCACTGCCAATGACATGTGGGCTAGAGGACAAGGGGGGCACTGACGTGCTGGGGGACGTGGTGGTGACAAGTGGCAGGCCTGGGGAGGACTGCAGGTGGATAAAGAAAGAAATTCCAGGGGGCGATGTTTGCCAAAAGGTAAGAACAAGTCGGGAGTGGTCTGCCGAAACTGAAATAGGTTTGCGTGAAATCGGTTAGCTGGAACGATCTTTGAATGAGGATGGCGAGCAAACGAATGCGGATTTCATGACTCCGTAAAAAGGAAATTTATAGAGGGGACATCGAAAAGTAAGATATGTGTTTTACATTTCTCCTAAGAAGGTCCAGAACGACGGGAAACAGAGGGGATCAAAAGTCGAACAAGTGCAGGAAAAATGAATCTCACCGGCAGCAAAACAGAAGGTTTCCCAGAACTTTCAAGGTCGATGGCAATGAACCCGCTACAAATTTTACCAAGACACAAAAATAAAAATTTAGAGGGGCTTATGGTCTACAACTTTTGTTTAGAAAGCTTTCGCGAATAATCATCAGGGGCGACGGGGAAACATTCAGAATAGAGAGCTCTGGCTGCTGCCACTGCACGCAAGCACTGCTACTGCGGTTTCCAATGCGCGCGGCAAGCGGCACGGCGAGGCTGTGAGGGAGGGCGGCGGCAACACTGGGCATGAGGAAGATGGGGACCATGCTCGGGGTGGAGAAGGGCTCACCGAGAGGCTGATCTTGGAGGCGAGCTCTCGGAGAATGACAAGACGACGGCGGGCGGCGGCGATAGGAACAAGGCCACGGGCGGCGTCGGTGTTCTGTGATGTTCATGGCATTGGCGTCGAGCACTTGGTCTCCTCCTCGGTGTCCAGGAACTCGAGCAGCGTCAGGCACACCTCGCGGACAAGCTGGCTCAGCAGCGACAACAGCAGGACAACGAAAGGGTCATGGTAGACAACGGCTAGGGTTTAGTGGCCACTGCAATGGGATTTCTAGAGGTAGGATATGGAGGGGAGATGGATCTCGATCCAGATGGGGTGGAGAGGGGGGTAGTTGGAGACGAGGCTCTATCTCTGTTGATGCTTTATGCCAAGGAGGTAGGGTGGAGGCAGGACCACACGAGGGGAAGGGGTGGATGGCTTGATCGAGCACATGATCATCTAGAGAAGAGAAACAAAAGAGGGCTTGGTCGAATCAGAGAGGGAAGGGGCCAGGGTCTGGGCCTGGTTGCACCCGGGCAGGGTGGCATGCGATGTGTGGCCAGGCAGGAAAATTGGGGCCTCGCTGGGTGGGGTCGGGTGCACAAGGGTTTGTGCCTGGGGGAGTTCTCTCTGGTGGCTGCTTGGTCGGGTCAGAGGGAAAAAGGCCGAGGACTCCAGGAGGTGGCGATGGGGAGTACCCAAAAAACGGGTTTATGGTTTATAGTTTGAAACAAGCTCTTGTGAGAATTACAACCCACAAGATCAACTATAACCAAGAAGATAGTCAAGATGGTGGACTAGGATAGCTTGCTTGACTTGGAAATTATTTGAATTCAAACCAACAAACACTACTCCAAAAACAAATGAAGATCCAAACAAAAGTAGAAGAATAGAACCTTGCATGGGACATGCATGAACATTAAATGCCATCACTTGTAGTTGTGAAAACAACCATAAATCAATATGGTCCTAAAATCCATACATGCACTCAAATTGAATAAGGACAATGCAAGATGTACAACTCGATTCTCCTATGGAGTGGATGGAAAAATAAGCATAAATGAATGTAAAGGGGTAAGGCTAGTGCGTGGTTTCCACTAAATGATTATTTAGCCCCTTCTATATTCAAACATGCTCACATATTCAAATTCACACCATAAAGAAGATAGAAAGAATGTTCTACTCACATAGCATGAAAAGGTGCCCATGAGGCTCCCCATATTCAATATTATGAAAACAACATATATCACATATGGGAGCATGTACAAATAGAAGTGGATCCAATCCGAACACATATGAGCTAGATTCAAACAACAAATATAATTTCAATGGCTCACATATAATTAGGATGGTGGAATTTTAAGGTGATGACAAAGAAAGGTAGTGGTGTTAATAAAAGATATGCCCCAACTCAACTTGGGCATTAAACATTATATCAAGAACAAACTATAATATATAAGAGGCAAATACAAGTAATACAATATGAATGCATGTGGAATAGGAACCAACAAAAGGGGTTTTATATGATGCTCAAATGCAATGTGGCATGGTGACATGAGCATGATATAATGATGATGCAATAAATGACAAGCATAAGGTAGTCTTGATCGGTATTTCTTATGTAGCATTCCAATGTTAGACAATTGGATGATACAACTCTCCCCCACTAAACAAGAATCTCGCCCTGAGATTCCTAGGAAATAAATCTTCATGATCCCATGTAGATCCTTGAAGGGGATGGTGCGGCGACTGCGTCTTCCCAAACTTGTCGAGAGAACACTCCGGCGAACAAAGGACGAAGGTAAAGGTCTCAACAGATAAAGCCACCTCTAACTTCGACATAAGGGGATAAAAGATGCCTTCTAATACACTTCAATGTACACGAGCAAATAGAATGAGTAGTCGGCATGGGGGGCCAATCCATCACGCACCCAAACTATTACTCCACATGTTCAGTAGAAAAGCGTGCAACCCATTCTTGGATTTATACCGAAGATCTTGACAAGCGACGTTCGGAAACAAAGGAGTGATGCAGTCTCTTCATTGGATCTAATGTAGATGATGTCATCGCATTGGGAAACTCCGGGAGATACAAAGAAATTTTTTAGTGAATTTTCGGTCCACTGAATGATACAACAAAGGAAAATTTCTCATATAGCACGAAGACCAGGTGTCAAAGCATCGTTACAAGTGGTTGGAAGCGAAACCCTGAAGGTACGACGGAAACCCAGCCACGAAAATTCCTAGACTCGAAGAAAAGATAAGAGAGCAAATTCAAAACAAGTCGAGGTAAGAGGATAATAGCATAGAGGTCAGAAGTAAAAGTAAACCTAATCAGATCTATCCAATCGATTTTTCAAAATAGTTTTAATACTCTACATCGGCCGTTAGCTAGGTTATCCTATAGGCTAGACTAGTGGGGTATCATAACTGCTGAGCTCTGATACGACTCTCTAACACCCTTGGATCGGCCTTATGCAAGTTTTAGCGACTCCCGCCAAACATGCATAGAAACGATTCAAATATGCCCACCAGGAACTTGCGTACGGGTGGAAAACAAAGTAATATAGTTACACAATAGTCCATGATGGAACCCACAGAATATACATATGCAACAATGACTAAACGTGTCAAGAATACAGATATACAATACAAAGATCCTAATCACCTTGAAAACGATATCACGTCCGAGTACGGGCAAGATGCAAATTGGGCTAAGAGCCCTGAAGAATAACCATGGCGTCCATAACCCTGCCCAGGCCAAGCCGGAAGGGTAGCCCTGCTAACGACGTCAATCTCAAAACCTGCTTAAACAAAAGGGGTGCCGATAAAGGGCAAAGGAAAAAGAGAGCGGTCAGTACTGAGGCTAGTACACAGCGTGTCTTAGAATTCGGTGGTCCTCGCCTACATAGGTATGGTGGACTTAAGCGGCAGCGAAGCAAGCACTAAACAACATATAGAGACCAGATACAACTGTCGGCTATCAAAGAGGGATAATAAAGACCCATTCGGATCCAACCTGATTCTAACATCAAACATACCCATCCTGGTATTCCCCCTCCATACCAACCGAGGAAACTCATATAGTTGGCAATTTTATTCATTCCATTATAGTTGCAAAATATTACTAGTCAGATATAGATAGCATGAGTCATCCCGATATAATAAGAAGTGGGCAGTTTTAGTTAACCATTCTGTTGTAGTTTCAATACTTACTAGTCAGATATAAATAGCATGAGACATCACAAAACCAGCAGTTGTTGGTACTTTTATTTAGCCATTCCTTTGTAGTGAAGATGATTACTAGTCATTACAAAGTCAAATTTATAGCACTATTTTAGTTAAATTTGTCTATGATCAAGATACTATGATCCAAGTCATCCATAACCGCGAACACGGCTTTCAGAAAGTTTTACACTGCAGGGGGCACAAATAGCAACACACGCACGATCAACCCCAAAAAAACCAAATGAAAACCCAACGAGGCATCACGATAAAGAAATCGCAAGATTCATATTATATTACAGGGGGCACCCCACCAAGCTAACCGCGACGAAGTTGGCCGGCTCTGAATGGACCCAGAGGTTTGCGTCAATGGCTGTAAACGACTAGGAACCCGAAAGTGTGACTGGTCTTGTCGATACCGCAAAACACTCCGCTTACCTAAACAGTACAGACGCTCCATGTGCAATAGTAAATAAAGTATTAAAACATGGCATAAGTACAGGATAGTAATAAAGCCCCGAACTACTTTGTGGGCCCAAGAAATAATATATGACTCAAGCTCATGCTAATGGGTTTCATGGGACCACCTGCGGATAGTGCGAATATTCAAAGAACAGGTATCAAGTACTTGGGGTCCTACGGGATACAAGTGGACGATTAAAAACCAAATAACATCTATTTCCCACCTGTGCCTCTACATTATTTACCTGCTTCAATTTTAGTTATTAAACTATAATTAAAGCCATGATCATCTCCAACATTAAGCATGAGGCATTAGTCCAACAACTGTGGAACATCGACGGTGCGAGGCACCACTTGCACAAACAACTATGACTCGCAAGGCCGACTGTCTACCAAACAATAGGTAATAGGATGTGTCTAAGGCAAAATAATGGCTGCAAGGGTAATCACGGGTACGAAAACTAGAGCATCGCAACACAAATAGCAATAGATCAACAGGAGGAAATAAAGACTATAAAGGTAAAATAGGTAGAAATGGGGAGAATGCTCTCCTGGAAAACATTGCCGAGGTTTCATAACCGAAGAACTTGTCGAAGCTCACAACATCTCATCGTCCTATCCGGGAAGAAGCAAAACACTAAAAGGAACAAGCGATGCAGCAATTACAACTAATGCGAAAGAATCAGCATATTTATGATATGATGCATGACATGGAAAGTTAATGATGCAAACTATGTCGAAAGGGTATTAGGGGCATATCACATTGATGATATAGCATTCATGAGGCATTATTAATAAGAAACAATTAGTTCTCAATTTTATTAATCATGTTTTCCTTGCATAAACAATACAGATTATAAAACTACTCTTGATGCATGATGCAGATGATAACATGGATATCATGGTTGGAGAGGTCTTGTCGCCCTGATCGATTTGGACATATTATTTTTCGAATTCGAAGTTACGGATTTAAAGTTATGCAATAATTAAGAAAAGACATTTATTAATATTTACTAATTTGATTTTTTTTAATTGCTCAAATGGTATTATAAATAGCATATTCATATTACTCAAATTTTTCTGATTCAAAAACATATATTATACTTATTATTTGGATTTATAATTTTAAAACAATATTTAAATCAAATATATTAAAGAGGGGTCAAAGTCAAAGATTTGACTAGATAGGGTCAACCCTGGTCAAATTTGAAATCATGGTTGAATTCATAATTCAAAAAATTCATATTTCATTTTATAACTTTTTCCAAATTCAAAACATTTCAAAAGATATGAATTATTTAAGTTATAAACATTTCCTAAATTTATTTGAATTTAGAAAAACTCTAGCGACTTTCCTCACTCAGGGACATACTACCCACCGCCAATGACATGTGGGCCAGAGGACAAAGGGGGGGCACCGATGTGCTGGGAGACGTGGTGGTGACAAGTGGCAGGCCTGGGGAGGAATGCAGGTGGAGAAAGAAAGAAATTCTAGGGGGGCTATTTGCCAAAAAGAAAGAACAAGTCGGGAGTGGTCTGACGAAACTGAAATAGGTTTGCGCGAAATCGGTTAGCTGGAACGATCTTTGAATGAGGATGGCGAGCAAACGAATGCGGATTTCACGACTCCGTAAAAAGGAAAGTTATAGAGGGGACATCGGAAAGTAAGATATGTGTTTTACTTTTCTCCTAAGAAGGTCCAGAACGACGGGAAATGGAGGGGATCGGAACCCGAACAAGTGCAGGAAAACTGAGTCTCACCGGCAGCAAAATAGAAGGTTTCCCTGAACTTTTGAGGTTGATGGCAATGAACCCGCTACATATTTTAGCCAGACACAAAAATAAAAGACTTAGAGGGGCTTACGGTCTACAACTTTTGTTCAGAAAGCTTTCGCGAATAATCATCAGGGGCGACGGTGCAACGTTCAGAACAGAGGCTATGGTTGCTGCCACTACATGCAAGCACTGATGCTGCTATGGGTTCCAGTGCGCGCGGCGAGGGGCACGACGAGGCTACGAGGGAGGGCGGCAGCGACACTGGGAAGGAGGAAGATGGGGACCATGCTCAGGGTGGAGAAGGGCTTAACGAGAGGCTGATGTCAGAGGAGAGCTGTCGGAGAACGACGACGACAACGGGCGGCAGTGACAGGAACAAGGACACGGGCGGCATCGGTGTTCTGTGATGTTCACGGCGTCGGCGTCGAGCACTTGGTATCCTCCTCGTCGTCCAGGAACTCGAGCAGCGTCAGGCACACCTCGCGGACAAGCTGGCTCGGCAGCGACAACAGCAGGACGACGATAGGGTGGTGGTAAACAGCGGCTAGGCTTTAGTGGCCACTGCCATGGGGTTTCTGGAGGTAGGAGATGGAGGGGGAGATGTTCTCGATCCAGATGGGGTGGAGAGGGGGTAGTTGGATATGAGGCTCTATCCCTGCTGCTGCTTTATGCCCAGGAGGTAAAGTGGAGGAAGGACCACACGAGGGGAAGGTGTGGATGGCTTGATCGAGCTCGTGATCAGCTAGAGAAGAGAAACAAAAGAGGGCTTGGTCGAATCAGAGAGGGAAGGGGCCAGGATCTGGGCCTGGTTGCAGCCAGGCAGGGTGGCGTGCGACGTGTGGCCAAGAAGGAAACATGGGGGCTCGCTGGGTGTGGGTCGGGTGCACAAGGGCTTGTGCCTAGGGGAGTTCTCTCTGGTGTCTTCTTGGTCGGGCCAGAGGGAAAAAAGGCAGAGGACTCCAGGAGGTGGCGATGGGGAGTACCCGGAAAAAAAGGGGTTTAGGTTTTATAGTTTGAAACAAGCTCTAGTGAGAATTGCAACCCACAAGATCAACTATAACCAAGAAGAGCAAAGATAGTCAAGATGGTGGACTAGGATATCTTGCTTGACTTGTACATTATTTGAATTCAAAGCAGCAAACACTACTCCAAAAACAAATGAAGATCCAAACAAAAGTAGAAGAATACAACCTTGCATGGGCCATGCATGGACTTTAAATGCAATCACTTGTAGTTGTGAAAATAACCATAAATCAATATGGTCCTAAAATCCATACATGCACTCAAATTGAATAAGGACAATGCAAGATGTACAACTCGATTCTCCTATGGAGTGGATGGAAAAATAAGCATAAATGAATGTAAAGGGGTAAGGCTAGTGCGTGGTTTCCACTAAATGATTATTTATCCCCTTCTATATTCAAACATGCTCACATATTCAAATTCACACCATAAAGAAGATAGAAAGAATGTTCTACTCACATAGCATGCAAAGGTGCCCATGAGGCTCCCCATATTCAATATTATGAAAACAACATATATCACATATGGGAGCATGTACAAATAGAAGTGGATCCAATCCGAACACATATGAGCTAGATTCAAACACCAAATATAATTGCAATGGCTCACATATAATTAGGATGGTGGAATTGTAAGGTGATGACAAAGAAAGGTAGTGGTGTTAATAAAAGATATGCCCCCAACTCAACTTGGGCATTAAACATTATATCAAGAACCAACTACAATATATAAGAGGCAAATACAAGTAATACAATATGAATGCATGTGGAATAAGAACCAACAAAAGGGGTTTTATATGATGCTCAAATGCAATATGGCATGGTGAGATGAGCATGATATAATTATGATGCAATAAATGACAAGCATAAGGTAGTGTTGATCGGTATTTCTTATGTAGAATTCCAATGTTAGACAATTGGTATGCTACAAGAGGGATACCTTTGACCTCTTCCTCCCTGAGTTCGATAAACCTTGGATGATCCACTTAAGGGAAACTTGTTGTTGTTCTACAAACCTTTGAACTTGGAGGACCAATACTGTCTACAAGAATAGAAGCGTACGTAGACATCACTAGATCAAGTCAGATCCACGGAGCCCCTTGTTCTTCATCAAGAACTCGATCAGCCTTTTGGCAAGGATAAAATCCTCGGACAGTTCCGGTGCCTCCGTGTCCCACGAATATTGGTGGGGAGCGGCACTGTCGACGAAGGAAGGAAGTCCTTCTACCTTATCTGGAGTAGAAAGATCCTTGTGATAGGACTTCTGCCTTATCTGGAGCCGGAATATCCTTGTGATAAAAGAAGGTTCCGGCCCAACGTTTTACAGATTCACTAGCGTTAATCCTAGGGTAAACTCGGTTTCTCCTAAGGACTAAGCTAAGAGTGCCGGTGGTATAAGGAGCACACGTATAGGAGAGAGGGAGGTGGCTTCCTCACGACTGCTCTGCCCCCTCGATTCTCGTGTGGGCATTGAAACGATGTTATGTTTCGTATAATACAGACCCACCAACGGTCATACTGGACTCTTGTCAGTGACAAGACCTGGTCTAAAAGTTGTCAGCCAACGCACCGCTGTTTAAAATCCGGTTCATATTATATTATATTATATTATATATATATATATATATATATATATACTAATTTGAGGCACCATACGAGACTCCACGTTAATCCTAGAGTTTAGAGAATTTCATCCATTAGATTAGCGTGTAAATTATTCCAAGCTGTACGATTAACAAAGAGACTCCCCCTCTCTCCCGCATGACTTGGCTCCCTCCTACCCAAGAAAAAACATATCCGATCGCTTCCTTAATATGGATCTTGTGGTGGCGAATTCGTCTGGTCAGACCTCCTGCCCAAGAAAAAACATCTCCAATCACTTCATTAATATTGATCTAGTGGCGGCGAATTCTTTCGGGCTGAAAATCATGCCTCTCAATTCATATGCCGATCGGGCTACACCAGTACCGCTGCATGTTTTTGGCTGGGTGCGCTTCAAAAAGAAATCTAACAACTTCAGTTGATGGATGTTGCTGTCATCCAGCTTGCACTACAGATTTATTAGCCCATCTAACTAGCTGAGCACAGATCCATCAGTCGACCATACAGGAGGTTTGTCTGTGCTTTCTACTCCATCCACGTTTTGCTTTGGTAGTAATTAGAGGCAAATGCTTCACCGGCGATGCAAATTGAGCCGGCTCTTGCAGGTGCACCTTGCAAGAAATAACTTGGCGTGTCGAGCTTGTGCCTGACACACGATTTGTGAGCAAGGATTACACGCATGTCGGGACATCAGATCGACCAGCGATCAGTTACATGTACAGATCGAATCTTGGCTTCTTTAGATATTGCATCTAGCAATTTAATATTTGACAGATCGGCACGCACTTCTCACTATGAAGATGATCCAATCGGAACTATATCTGAGCTAATATATTTACTAATTTGAAGGGCTCAAGTGGTATTTATCATAGTCTCAAGGTAAGGTATACCCGATGCTTAATTAATCACAAATATCTATTTTTTCTCCTGTCATGTAGATCTTAATTTTATCTACTATATAACGTACAATTCCTAATTTAGGTACCATTAAATAATCTACTACTTTTTGATGGTTAATGCATACTTCCTTCTCCATTCAGAAATAAGTATCGCAGATTTGTCTAGATATACATGTATATACACACTAAAACATGTCCAGATACATATGTATGTAGACAAATCTATGATACTTATTTTCGAACAAATAGAGTATATTTAAACAGATGGACCTACAGTCATGGTTAATATAAAGACATAATTGTTATTTGTGTGCTATCTCACCCAGTGATTTCTACATGAGATTTATCTGCCAAGAGTTTACAATATGCCGCCACATCTGCCCTCCGGTAGACGAAGTTACAACTCTTCCTCCTAGATGTCTTCGGTCGTTCTTTTCTACCAGCCTTGGTGACAATCATACCGATCCATAAGACTAGCATAATGGCGTTCATACAGGACGGTGCTCATGTTGATAGTACTCCCTGTTGTGGAAGGGTCATGAGCATAAATGATGCATCCAATAGATTGATCCATCCAGATGGCTCTTATGGTGGCGTTCATCTTAGTGCTCCTGAGTCTTTACACGGGAAACTTGGAGAACTTAGTCGCTGAAGCCACTGGCCACAAGTTCACATTACATTGTTTTCCGACTATATTTCTTCACTAGCCACTTCATATGGGACTAGGATGTGGCACCCCGGATTTATGGTCCGAGAATACCCATTATACATACAATTCACGTTTCCATGATCAGTGACCCGTGAGCATAACCGACCAGTATCATTACATTGTCCAGAAAGTAACGATTACAAAACTTACAAAATAGCCATTATGGCAATTACATCACAAGGATCGGAAGTCTTCAAGCGCAGAGTCCAAGTCATGCCTTAACCTACATGCGACTGATTGGGAAGACGGCCTAGCTCGCATAGACGTTAGTACCTTCGTCACTTCTTAACATCTGCAATTTGGCTAGCCAGGGACAATGCCGATGAGTACTTTGAATGTACTCGCAAACCACCAAGGCAAGGTAACAAGAGAATGCATATTGGGTTGTGGCAAGATAGCTCTACACTATAGTTATTTCTGAAAAGCCTAACATTGGCATCTCTATATCTTTGTTGAAAAAGAGATTTTAGAAAATATGCCTCCTTTTAGAAAGTCCGGATATCCCCATATCCTTGTTAAAAACTTTGGAAACAGTTTTATAGTAAACCCCCTTTTTAGAACATCTTCGTTCTAAAACCAAACTCGTTCTTATCTTTCCTCATGACCAGGTCACATCCTTTTTATTTATCTCAACATATCCCAAGAGTACTCCTAGAAATAACTATGCAACCGTACTTGACCGTGGACACGGCTATTCGAATAGATTAGACTCTGCAAAGTTTGTGCACTTTACCCACAAGAATTAATACATCCGTCGGGATACAACCACTGCCCGCTACACACGGTAAACGGGGTTTCGGATAATCAAACCTAACCATTAATTTGTCCATCCCTAGCAAAGGCGACTTTACCTTTTGGGTTTGTTCTCCCCGGCAACGAGTATGTGGCCCTCAGCCATAGTCCTCCCTTCTGCACTTCCGTATACCCAAACCCGCAGCTTGGCAATATACAATAACCTCGGTGACTCCACTTCCTTCTCCACTCCTAAAGCATACCGTCCGCGGGAGACCCAATTGTTGCACCAGCACTCCTGACGAGACACGCGATAGACCCCAAATCCGAAGATTTGTTGTAGAGCCTACCTGGGCTTCCAGGGATTTATCCCCTTAAGCGAGTACAAGCAGCCCCGGCTAAAGACAACAAACTACGAGCTAAGCCCCAGCGACTAGGGTAGTGTGATTGCACGGATAAGTTGTTCCGGTAAAGGCGTAGAACATCCCTTCTCTTTATCTTGCTCAACTTTCTCATTAGCCTCCTCATATCCTCTTTAGTAAAACCTCCACTCGGAAACAATGCCGCTTTCCAAGGGTTTTATTTTGAAAACTTTGTAGTAGGGTAAAACCCAACATAGTTTTATCATTGAAAACTCATAGTTTCCAAGAAGGAAGATGCTAAACATCTTAGCCTCGATATAAAGGATAAGGTTGGTTTTCAATAGTGTAGGTGTCCTAATGGACACTCCTCCATAACTTGGAGGAGCCAAGTTACTCACGCCTTTTTATTTGAAACAAACCATGCATTTAATCATGTAGTTCATAAACGAGATATAAGACAATTGATAAAAAGGAGTAGGTCAATATAGGATTTCAGGAATGGTGGCTTGCCTGTTGTAACACTCTTAGATCGTCCCTATGCAAGTTTCTGCGATTCCCGCCAAAACCGTATAGAAATGATACAAAGGTGTCCACTAGGCACTTTCGTGCGGGTGGAAAATGAAGTAATATCATTACACAATAGTCCATAATGGAACCCACAGAACAGATATATACAACAGCGACCCATCGAGTCAAGATACAAATATACAGTACAAAGATCCAAATCACCTTGAAAACGATACAGCGTACGAGTACAGACAAGATGCAAATCAGGCTAAGAGCCCTGAAGAATAACCAATGACGTCCATCACCCTGCACATGCCAAGCCGGAAGGGTAACCCTGCTAACGACATCGATCTCAAAACCTGCTAAAAAAAGGGGTGCCGACAAAGGGCAAAGGAAAAAAAGAGCGGTTAGTACTGAGGCCAGTGCACGGCGACACTAGAATTCGACGGTCCTCGCCTACATAGGTATGGTGGACTGAAGCGGCAGTGGAGCATGTGCTAGACAACCTATAGAGACTCAATACATTTGTTGGCTATCAGAGAGAGATGAGAAAGATCTATTCGGATCCAACCTGATAATACCACCAAAAAAACCATCCTGGTATTTCCCACTCGAGACCAAACGAGGAAGTCAAACCGAGGAAACTCACACGGTTGGCAGTTTTATTCATTCTTTCTGTGGTGGTTATCCAACTTACTAGTCATATCAGATACAAGTCATATTATAACAGTAAACTTTAGTTATAGTTGTCTATGATCGAGAACTGTGCTCCAAGTCGTCCATAACCGCGGACACGGCTTCTCGAAAAGATTTAACCCTACAGGGGTGCACCAAAGTATCCACACACACCAACACCCTTATTGTCAGATCAGGTAGGTACAAGATCATAAAACATACACCCAACGGTATGTCGACGGGGTTTCGAACACGACGTTTCCCAGACCCAAAGAAAGTACATGGGGGCCAACCCACTAAGCTACCCGCAACGAAGTCGGCCGGTCTCCTAGACGGACTAAGGGTTTGTGTCAATGGATGTAAACAACTAGAAACCCGAAAGTGTGACTAGGCTTGTCGATACCGCAGAAACATTCCACATTTGTTCCTAAACAGTACAGATGCTACACGCGCAATCGTAAATAAAGCAGTAAAGCATGGCATAAGTACATGATAGTAGTAAAGCCCCAAACTACTTTGTGGCCCCCAGTACAGTACTTTGAAATCAGGTACTAATCGGTGGGGGTGCCCACACACCCTATCTGTGGTTAGCGCGCTCGATCTCGGAACAGGTGTCAAGAAATCAGGGTCATACGGGACACTAGTGAGCGGTTAAAAACCAAATATTGTCTATTATCCACCGGTACCTCTACATTATTTACCTACTTTCAACTTTAGTTATTAAACAATAATTAAAGCCATGATCATCTCCACTATTAAGCATGTTCCAACCACCCAACAATGGTGGAACATCGACGACGCGAAGCAACACCTGAGGAAGCAACTACGACGTCGATTATCTACCAATCAGGTAATAGGAGGTGTCCATGGCAATATAGAGGCTGCAGGGAAGTATAAGGGGTACGGAATCTATAGCATTGCAACACAGATAGCAATAGATCAACAGGAGGAAATAAAGACTAAAAATGTAAAATCGGTAAAAAGAGGGAGAATGATCGCCTGATAACATTGCTAAAGGTTCATCGGAAGATCGGGTCGACACTCGCATCAACTCATCGGCCTAGTCCGTGAAGAAGCAAAGCACTAGAAAAACACCGGATGCACTATTTAATACTACGACAGAAGATCGGGCATGATGCATGTACGATGTATGACATGGCAAAGATGTGATGCAATTAGGCAATATTAAGCAGAACTGGGGTCCCGACATTTAATTAGATGTTTCATGTTATTTAGATACCCCGCAATTTAAATGTTGTCTTAACAAGGCAAAACCTGGCATCGGTTCACTAAACAAATTTAAATGAGGCCAATATAAGACTAGAAAACCCGCATATGGTCTCCATATTTAATTATTATATGAGTCGATAAAATACCCCAAACCATATTTAATTTTTATATATATAGATGGCATTTATAAAATAGGGGTCTCGGATATGTTCACACTTGGGAGCTCGGTGAACTTGGATCCAAGTGTGCAGGGTTGGTCCTTGGTGTCTCGGCCATCAAATCTGAATCCACGAGGAGGAAGAGAAGCGTCGAGGTTCAGTCCTCAGGGTCCAGGAGGAAGAGCTTGGCGTTATGTGAAGACGATATTGTCGGTTTCACCTCGAAGGCCTTGGGGTTCCGGCTTTGGTGTCGATGGCGGACTTGGGTTCGGTTGTCGGGATCTTCGAGTGAAGCCACACAATTTTCTCACAGACATCACCTCATCCGCATCATTTACACATCATCCTCAAACGCCACAAAAGCATTAAATCACCTCACCAACAGTTGTTACATCGAATTTCACCGGGACAAGGATCCAATGTAGTAGAAACTAAAACATCAACATGAACACAACATGATACAAGGAAGGCGCGTCGCCTTGATGCATTTGACAACCGCCAGTGCACACAACCAAGGACAGAGACAACAGGGGCCCGATGTTGAGCAGTGAGGCAGCGAGGAGGCCATGCTCTGGTGGCGGGCGCGCGGACCGCAACCATAACGGGGGCACAGTCGGTAGGTGCCCGCGACGGCTGCGGCTTGGTCACTGGCGAGCCGGGGCGGAAGGATGGCGAGGACGGCGCCATGAGGGGGCGAGGCCAGTGAGCGATGCTGCACAGGGAGGAGCGGCCACGGCTCCCTGCAGGAGGCGCCAATAGGAAGGACGAGGGTGGCAACAATGAGTGGGAGGCGGGCCTGGCACGGGCCGGCTCGAAAGGCGACGTGCTGGAGCTTGACAGGGAGGCGGCGCAGAGGGGCGCAGATGAGGGAGGGGAGGCGGTGGCTGTCCGGGAGGAGGAGAGGTCGAGAGCGAGGGAGGCGCAGGCCGAGAGGAGAGAACCAGCGGCGGAGGTGGATGCTGGCGGCGGCACGCGCACGTTGGATAGAGCGGGGGTTGGTGGCGTCATCGGGTAGGGAACGGAACAAGGGAGCGGGGTGGGACGCGTGCGTGGGTGGTTTTCTGGGTGGGTTTGGGGAGAGACGTGGGAGTGGGGTTGAGGGGAGCGTACGCGCTAGTGTTGGCATGTCGTACGCGAGCAGCGGTGCGGGCGCAAGGTCGGGTGGGACGTCGCGACTATGTTCGTGCGCGAGTGAGCCGGCCGGTTGGTGTCAAGTGTGGTCCCAGGGGTGGGTAGGTGGCTAGCTAGACGTGGGCGTGGGAAGTTGGTGGCAGAATGGACAAAAATAACCCAAAGTTAAAAGAATTTCACAAAATGAACTCTCGGTGAAAGAATTTCACAGAACTAACCCTTTTAAATAGCGCCTAACGTAAAAGCTCTATGCTCAACGGTGTAGCACCTTTCCGAAAGGCGCTACACTCTTTGCCAGCGTGGCGCGTCACTGTACGTAGCATAGCGCCTAACTATAAGGCGCTACACTAGTCTATATATAAAATGTCCATATCTATTTGATAGAGAACTGTGGTGGCTGAGTTGGTTAAAGTCTTTGTTACTAACTTAGTAGGTCTTGAGTTCAACTCCCCAAAACACCACTTTTTATTTTTATTTTTCAAAGGCTGCAACTTTGGTTTTATTGCCGTAATTTTGAAAATATATTAATTCTAGCATACTTATTTATTTTTTTAAAATAGAAACCGAGTATGCAAGTTCATAATCTGTTTAAATTAGTTATTTTTATTTTTCAAAGGTTGTAACTTTGGTTTTATTGTCGTACGTTTAAAAATATATTAATTCTAGCATAATTATTTATTTTTTTAAAATAGAAACCGAGTATGCAAGTTCATAATCTGTTTAAATTAGAAAAAAGTGTTTAAATTTAAAAAGCTTAGCGATAGTTTTTCCCATTTTCCACGTTGCTGTATTACTACTTTATTACTACTCCATATTTTTTCCCAGATGGTGTTTCTTTAGAGGTCCTTGTATTGGAGTATTACTCTTCTTAGAATTCTGCTTCTTTTACATATCTGGTCTTGAATATGCACAGAATCCCTAATATTTTATGTAGAGAAACAGTGTTCCATTCATCATGAAACCATGTGATCAGGTTCTTAGAGTGGAGCCTAATATTTTACAAAAGAACCACGAAGGTTTACGTCTCTTTCTCTAGATGATTAACCTAATTACGTGGAGTCTACCACATGTCTCAATATCTAGCACAACTGACACTAGCGCACGTATTAGCCACAATCTCTAATGTTTTAGGGGATCAAATTTGTGCTAGCTGGCTACTTATCATCAACCGATCATCGTTCCATATGATGGCTTTTGTGCGCCATCGTGAGTTGATCTTCGGACGTTTGACAGAGCAGATTGCATCAAGGAACCGATTCTCCATGCTCTAGCGCCATGGCCCGCGAATTCTCCTAGATCGCACATCGACGACGTCCTAGGAGCACACATCTAATTCACTCCTATCTCTGCCACATAGATCGTTGCTAATTCGCTCCTATCTCTACCACATAGATCGTGGAGACCGCAACAAGACCGACGAACACACGAAGTATGCCATCAACGTGACCTGCCGACCGGGATTATAAACTTGCATACTCGGTTTATATTTAAAAAATATAAATAAGTATGCTAGAATTAATATATTTTCAAACGTACGGCAATAAAAGCAAAGTTACAGCCTTTGAAAAATAAAAATAAAAAGTGGGGTTTTGGGGAGTTGAACTCACGACCTACTAAGCTAGAAACAAATACTTCAACCAACTCAGCCACCACAGTTCTCTATCAAATAGATATGGACATTTTATATATAGACTAGTGTAGCGCCTTACAGTTAGGTGCTATGTTACGTATAGTGACACACCACGCTGACAAAGAGTGTAGCGCCTCTCGGAAACGCGCTACACCGTTGAGCATAGTGCCTTTGCGTTAGGCGCTACCCAAAAGGGTTAGTTCTGTAAAATTCTTTCACCGGGAGTTCATTTTGTAAAATTCTTTTAACTTTAGGTTATTTTTGTCCATTCTGCCGAAGTTGGTTAGGTAGTGCGTGGCGGCGGCAGATCTAGGGTTTAGTCTAGGTGGGGATTAGGGTTAGGGTTTGGAGTGTACTGGGGTAGTAGGTGGTCTGACCGGTTGGGCCCTTGGGCCTGACCGTTTGGACTGCCTCCCCCAGTTTACAAAATAGTTTTGTTTAATTACTTTGTTCTAAAAAATATTTTGTAAATAGTTTACGACAAATACAAGATCCGGATGGACCGAGAGTTTGATTTGAAATTAAAGAATGGGCTAATTAGAAAACAACATAGTTCTTTTAGCGAAATAGTTTTAGGCAAAAAAACAATATGCATGATGATGTCACGATGATGCATTAATAAAAATAACACACGATTTTTTAGTAGTGGATTTATCCGAGGTGCTACAATTCGACACCACTAATAATGGATCTTGCCCTCGAGATCCGCCTCATGATACGGGGAAAAAGACTGGCGATCTGAATCCTCTCGCTTTGTATAGATCCTCGCGACACCACTAACAAGGGTTCTTTCTTCGTCTTGAAAATGGTGACACCACCAACAAGGGGTCGTTGTCCAGGATCTTCGAGAGAACACTCCGGAGAAACAATGAAAAAGGTAGGGGTGTCAAAAGGTAAGTCCACCTCTAACTTCCGTGGAGGGAAAAAAATTGCATCAATCCACCATTCAATGTACAAAAGTGAATGTGAAGAGTAGTCGGATGGTGATCAGTCCATCGCGCACCCAAAGCATTACTCTGTACATGAATAGGAGAATCGTGCAACCAACTCTTGGAATCAGACTATAGATCTTGACAATCGACTTTTGGAAACAAAATAATGATGTAGGCTCTTCATCATACCTGATGCCGATGATGTCGTTGTCAAGGAGAACACCGGGAGACACAAAGAAAAAATTTAGTGAATTTTTGGACCCACTGAAAGATACAACAGATGAAAGATTCATCAGATAGCATGACGACCGGATGTCGATGCACCGTTATAAGAGGAAGGAAGCGAAACCCTGAAGGTACGACAGAAACCCAACCACGAGAATTCCTGGACTCAAAGAAGAGATAAGGGGGTAGCCTCAAAACACGCAAAGGTAAGTGGAGAATAGCAGAGGGGTAAGGAGTAAAACAAACCTAATTAGATCTATCCAACCGATTTTACAAAATAGTTTTGACACTCTACATCGGACGTTAGCTAGGTTATCCTACAGGATGGACCAATGAGGTATTGTAACTGCTGAGCTCTGATACCACTCTGTAACAACCTTAGATCGGCCCTATGCAATTTTCAGCGATTCCCACCAAACCCGCATAGAAACGATACAAAGGTGCCCACCAGGCACTTTCGTGCGGGTGGAAAACGAAGTAACATCATTACAAAATAGTCCATGATGGAACCCACAGAACAGATATATACAACAGCGACTCATCGAGTCAAGATACAAATATATAGTACAAAAATCAAAATCACCTAGAAAACGATACAGCGTCCGAGTACGGACAAGATGCAAATTAGGCTAAGAGCCCTGAAGAATAACCAATGGCGTCCATAACCCTGCCCAGGCCAAGCCGGAAGGGTAACCCTACTAACGACATCGTTCTCAAAACCTGCTAAAACAAAAGGGGTGCCGACAAAGGGCAAAGGAAAAAAAAGAGCGGTCACTACTGAGGCCAGTACACGGCGAGACTAGAATTCGGCGGTCCTCGCCTACATAGGTATGGTGGACTGAAGCGGCAGCGGAGCATGCGCTAAACAACCTATAGAGACTCAATACATTTGGCGGCTATCAGAGAGAGATGAGAAAGATCTATTTGGATCCAACCTGATACTACCACCAAACAAACCCATCCTGGTATTTCCACCTCGAGACCAAACAAGGAAGTCAAGCCGAGGAAACTCACACGGTTGGCACTTTTATTCATTATTTCCATGGTGGTTATCCAACTTACTAGTCATATCTGATACAAGTCATATTATAACAGTACACTTTAGTTATAATTGTCTATGATCGAGAACTGTGCTCCAATTCGTCTATAACCGCGGACACGGCTTTTCGAAAAGATTTAACCCTACAGGGGTGCACCAAAGTATCCACACACACCAACACCCTTGTTGTCAGATTAGGTAGGTACAAGATTACAAAACATACACCCAACGGTATGTCGACGGGGTTTCAGACATGACGTTTCCCAGACCCAAAGCAAGTACATGTGGGCCACCCCACTAAGCTACCCGCAACGAAGTCGGCCGGTCTCCGAGACGGACCCAGGGTTTGTGTCAATGGCTGTAAACAAATGGGAACCCGAAAGTGTGGCTGGGCTTGTCGATACCGCGGAAACATTACACATTTGTTCCTAAACAGTACAGACGCTCCACGCGCAATCATAAATAAAAGCAGTAAAGCATGACATAAGTACAGAATAGTAGTAAAGCCCCAAACTACTTTGTGGCCCCAAGTACAGTACTTTGAAATCAGGTACTAATCGGTGGGGGTGCCCACACACCCCACTTGTGGTTAGCGCGCTCGATCTCGGAACAGGTGTCAAGAACTCGGGGTCCTACGGGACACCAGTGAGTGGTTAAAAACAAATATTGTCTATTGCTCACCGGTGCCTCTGTATTATTTACCTACTTTCAACTTTTATTATTAAACAATAATTAAAGCCATGATCATCTCCACCATTAAGCATGTGCCACCCACCCAACAACAGTGGAACATCGACGATGCGAAGCAACACCTAAGCAAGAAACTATGACTCGCAAGGCCGGTTATCTACCAAATAGGTAATATGAGGTGTCCATGGCAATATAAAGGCTGTAGGGAAGTATAAGGGGTACAGAATCTATAGAATCACAACATAGATAGCAATAGATCAACAGGAGGAAATAAAGACTAAAAATGTAAAATAGGTAAAAATAGGGAGAATGCTAGCCTGATAACATTGCTAAAGGTTCATCCGAAGATCGGGTCGATACTCGCATTAACTCATCGGCCTAGTCCGTGAAGAAGCAAAGCACTAGAAAAACAGCGGATGCACTATTTAATACTACGGAAGAAGATCGGGCATGATGTATGACATGGCAAAGATGCGATGCAATTAGGCAATATTAAGAGGAACCAGGGTCCCGACATTTAATTAGATGGTTCATGTTATTTAGATACCCCGCAATTTAAATGTTGTCTTAACAAGGCAAAACATGGCATCAGTTCACTACACAAATTTAAATGAGGCCAATATAAGACTATAAAACGCGCATATGGTCTCCATATTTAATTATTAGATGAGTCGATAAAATATCCCAAATCATATGATTAGATGCGAGTATGAATAATTTGTATGCAACATATATATATATATATATGGCATTTATAAAATAGGGGTCTCGGATAGGGGTCACACTTGGGGGCTCGGCGAACTTGGCTCCAAGGGTGCGGGGTCGGTCCTTGGTGTCTCGGTCATCAGATCTGAATCCGCGAGGAGGAAGAGAAGCGTCGAGGTTCAATCCTCAGGTTCCAGGAGGAAGAGCTTGGCGTTCCGTGAAGAAGATATTGTCGGTTTCACCTCGAAGGCCTTGGGGTTCCGGCTTTGGTGTCGATGGCGGACTTGGGTTTGGTTGTCGGGATCTTCGAGTGAAGCCACACAATTTTCTCACGAACATCACCTCATCCGCATCGTTTACGCATCATCCCCAAATGCCACAAAAGCATTAATTCACCTCACCAACAGTTGTTACATCGAATTGCACCGGGACAAGGATCCACTGTAGTAGAAACTAAAACATCAACATGAACACAACAGGATACAAGGAAGGTGCGTTGCCTTGACGCATTTGACATCCGCCAGTGCACACGTCCAGGGACAGAGACAGAGGGGGCCCGATGTTGAGCAGCGAAGCAGTGACGATGCTATGCTCTGGTGGCGGGCGCGCAGACCGCAAGAATAAGGGGGGTACGGTCAGTGAGAAGATGCCCGCGACGGACGTGGCTTGATCACTAGCGAGCTAGGGTGGAAGGACGAAGAGGACGGCGCCACGAGGGGGCGAGGTCAGCGAGCGACACTGCATAGGGAGGAGCGGCCACGACGCCCTGCGGGAGGCGCCCGACAGGGAGGACGAGGGTGGCAACGGCGAGCGGGCTCGAGAGGCGGCGAGCTGGAGCTTGACAGGGAGGCGGCGCAGAGGGGCGTAGACGAGGGAGGGGAGGCGGTGGCTATCCGGGAGGAGGATAGGTCGAGAGCGCGGGAGGCGCAGGCCGAGAGGAGAGAACCGGTGGCGGAGGCGGATGCTGGCGGCGGCACGCGCACGATGGATAGAGCGGGGTTGGTGGCTTCATCATGTAGGGAATGGAACGAGGGAGCGGGGTGGGACGCGTGCGTGGGTGGTTTTGTTGGTGGGGTCGGGGAGAGACGTGGGAGTGGGGTTGAGGGGAGCGTACGCGCTGGTGTTGGCATGTCGTACACGAGCATGGGTGCGGGCGTAGGGTCGGATGGGTCGCCCCGGCTGTGTGCATGTGCGAGTGAGCGGGTCGGTCGGTGTCAAGTGTGGTCCCAGGGGTGGGTTGGTGGCTAGCTAGACGTGGTCGTGGGAAGTTGGTTAGGTAGTGGGTGGCGGTGGGTAGGTGGGGATTAGGGTTAGGGTTTGAAGTGTACTGGGGTAGTAGGTGGTCTGACCGGTTAGGCCCTTGGGCCTGACCGGTTGGACTGCCTCCCCCAGCTTACAAAATAGTTTTGTTGAATTATTTTGTTTTAAAAAATATTTTATAAATAGTTTAAGACAAATACAAGATTCGTACAGACCAAGATTTTGATTTGAAATTAAAGAATGGGTTAATTAGAAAACAACATAGTCTTTAGCGAAATAGTTTTAGGCAAAAAAACAATATGCATGATGATGTCACGATGATGCATTAATAAAAATAACACACGATTTTTTAGTAGTGGATTTATCTAGGGTGCTACACCTTTGACTAGCGAGATGTCCCGTGAATTCTTTTAGAATACCAGATAACCAATAATAATAATAATAATAAGAAGAAGAAGAATAACCTGATGCTTCCTTCTTTTCAGCATCACACAATCGCAACTATCGCCGTCATTCAGCACACATTGCAAACAAGCGTCAATACATACAACAAGCAACATATAATCACATTATATACATAAATAGGATGTTGGAGGTTTGGTTTGATTGGATTGGGAGAAGATTCGGAGGCATTGGAAAAAGGATCCTTTTGGATTTATAATCTAGGAACTATCTAAGAGAGGGGTTTGTGACCAAGGGCTTGATCTGTATGATACCATTGTATAAAAATGATACTATCAGATCGGTATTTATAAAATTAATCCAACAAAAGTGGTTTCACTATTTTATCAATTACCATTGATTTATAATGATTTTTGTAGTGGATAAACTCTAGTTTTGGAAAATAATTCACCAGGAAATTTTTGTAGCTCCAACAATTATTTCCTTGGGTGATTAGGTATAATTTCGTGCACTGATTCAAGAGGAGTTGGAATCACCTCAAAATAATTAGCAAGATGCCCTCAGAAAATTCCCAAAGACAGTTCTAGATGCGATTTGTCTTTTTCATTATATTTAATTTACAGAATATTTTTATGTGATTCCAAGGACACTTTCTAGGTACTTAAATTACCTTTCTTTAGAAATTGGAATCAACGTTTTTGGAGTTGCATAGCTACTGCTATGAATTTATTGATGATTAAACAATACAAAGAACTATTTAATTCACTAAAATTCAATAGGGCTCATAAAATTATGATCTACTAGGGTTTAAAATATATAGTTAGGTGTGTCCACTGGGAGATGGAATTAGGTTAAAACCATATTTGGTTTAGCCTAGAGAAAATCGTAAAGGCGGAATTGGCCTGATTTTGTTATTTTTGTTGTGCGCAAACGAGGAAGGTATAATAGGTGGGTCGATGGAAACCAGCAAGGTATAAATCATACCTTTCAGTACCAATTGGATTTAATCCATTTGGAAGTACCAAACTCTCTGGAAGATTTTATTAGTGTAAGGAGCACATGTGGCTAATTTAATTTCTAAGATCTATTCATACAATAATTTGGCCCAGCACCAAGTCTGTATGCTAGAGTGAAGACTTAGGTGCCTGAGAAGATTTATGTCAAATTTTTTTTAGGCTTTTCATTTTCAAAAGGATTTAAACTAAACACGCATCTTAAAAATCTAGATAAAAGATTAAAAGAAGAAGGGCAGAGGGGTTCATGGGCCAGATCTGGAAGGCAAACGGACTGCACATATGCAGGCCGACCCAACAGCCACGAGCGCGCACGAGTGTCACATAACTGGTTGCAGCCCAACGGCTGGCCCGCCAGCAGGGATCCAGGCGAAGGGGTACGGGGGAGCGGGGGTCGTCCAATTAGAGCGGATCGGATGGCCGCCGCTCGTCTTCCCCGCGAGCTCAGGGACGAGGGTGGAAACCCTAGGGCGGGGCGGCTCACCTCAGGGCGGAGGAGGGCCGAGGAGGGGTCAGGGCGATGCGGTGCATGTCGGTGAGTCTAGGGAGGGCGACACATGGGGGTTTGGCGCCAGGAATGACCTCGCGTGGTGGAGGCCGAAGGGGGCTCGCCGGAGCTCGACGGTGTGGCTCCAGGGGCTGCTGCATGTCAACAAAAAGGGCACTGTTAGCATCAGCTGGAGGTGGGGAGCGTGGCATGGTAACATGCAGGGAGAGAAGGGCAGGAGAGGGGGAGCTACGCTCAGTTTCTCTCAGAGGCCAAGAGCTTGCTCTCCTTCTTCCTGCGGGCTAGGCAGAGCTGGGGAGGGGGAGTGGGGTACATGGGAGGTGAGTGGGGGATAATTAGCCAGGAGGGGGTGCTGGGTTTGGCCTGTGGGCTTATAAACCGAAGAGGGGTGGTGTTTGATGGACCATGTCCATGGAGGGCTTGGGAAGGGAGGTGGCCAGAGATTGGTCAAGAGGGGTGGTGCATGGGGGGTGGTGGGGCCTTGTGGTAAAGTACTGAATGGGGGAAGGGGTGGTGTGGTTGTTGTTTTCTTTATTCTACAAGATTTTTATCTCCTTCTCTCTTTCTCCAAAATATCAAGGGGCAAGGGGAGGGTTGGTTCAGTAGTGCTATAGTGCACACGACCAGGGAGGGGTTGGTTTGCTGTTGTGAAATCCTTGACAAGAGTTGATGAGGTTTGTAGTTGGTTTGGGTCAAGGTTGGATTGGTTTTACAAAATTGATCAAAATTGTGCTTGTGAAGGGATTCCAATAAATGGCATTGGGAAAGGTGGGGAGATGGTACCGGTAGATAGGTATGATAAAAATACACCCTAGGGATTTATTTGGGATTTACCAGAAGATTTTTAGACCACATTATATTATGTATTCAAAAAGAGCAAAAATAGATTCTATAAGATCAATTGATATTTTTTACATTGGACAAGGTTGGTTTTTGATGTGATATGGTCCTAAATACCATAACATACATTGGACAATTTTATTGCGATTTATTGAGATGGAAAATTATTTTTAATCAATTATTTCTTGTTTCTGCCATTTAGGAAAAAGGGCAAAAAGTAATAATAAAGAATCTCAAAAATATTTAAATAGTTTTAGGCATTGCGTTGGCAAGGTGATTTGAAGAAGAACAAACTTGCCTTTATAGACATGGTTTTTAGGGTTATGCCAGAAAAAGAATTTAAATAGTTTTAGGCTCCAAATAATTATGGGAATTATTTGGGGGTTTATCATATCCAAGATAGATGATGTAAACTTGAGTATAAATCATTTACAACTTGGGTTGTTTGAAGAAATTTGGTGAGAAGGGAAGAAAACTAGATTTGGGAGAATCTAGGGTTTGGTTATTTTTATGCCACTTAAACATGGTTGTATTTGTGAGAACAGAGTTCACGTTGGTACACTGGAGATATGGATAGCTATACCAAGTTATATAGATGATCATCGAAGCAATGGTTAGGCTTAGTTGGATTTGAGGTGGTGTAGGAGTGATGGCAAACTTTTATGAAAATAAGGCAGCCATAACAGTGTTGTCATGTTGCCATATAGACCAGGTGTGTTTAAGAAGCACAAAGCTTCAATGGAAACAAGTTAAGTGGGGGTTGATAAGCCATGGTTAGTAGATCATAACCATTCAAAGAGTTGGTCAGGGGGAGGTAGCATATAGATGTGAGCTTTTGCCAAAGTAGGCAAGATGATAAGATTGGCAGAAAAAATTATTATCTTGACTACAAAACCATCATGGAAGAGTGGGAACCTGATGAGGATACAATCATGGATCATCCTGATTTCAACTGTTTGAACTGGAAAAAAATATTGAGCCTCATTGAAAAATATCACAAGGTGAATTCATTCCTAGTTGGACATGATACTTTGATTTATAAGAAATTTATACTACCTAAATCATTGTGTTATTTTTTGACTAGATTTGGCATCTATCGGGCTAGCGCCAGCGGGAGGAGAGGGAGGAAGGCGACCGAGAGATGGAAGACGCACTAGGAGGCAATAAGGAGAGAAGGCATGATAAAGAGAGATATGTGGCGCGCCAGGACACGTTTGAGGTGCACCACGACATATGGCCTGCGCGCCAAGTAGACCGAACCCATCTATGGGTCGGTATGTATCAGTTTGAGTCGAACCGAGTCAGTTTGGGCCAAGTTATGGCTGTTTTTAGGCCCGTTTAGGGGGGAGGACGCCCCAGCCATCATATAAACCCTAGCAGCCGTCGCAATTAGGGTGAGACCACGTTTAGATTAAACCAATACTTGTTTCATTGAACTGCTGCAAGCATTCATCTGAAATTATATGTTCCTCTTTGATTCGATCAGGAATATCTACCATACCTCCACTTTGATTCGATCTGGAGTTTGCTACTGAAAGTCTTCGTGTTTTCTGCTGTTCCATTGGGAATTGGTAGATTGCAAACCGCTTCGTGGTCAGCGGCTACGTGCGCAAGTGTGTGAAGTTGCGAATACCATCTGGGTTGAGATATGTTGCGTTGGTAGCGGGGGAACAGCCGGTGATTCACAGCATCCCACAAGTTATCTCAATTACCTCCACCATCATCTACGACGTGCTCAAAGAGAAGATCGGGCCACCCTTTATCATCTTGGTATCAGATTCTCAGGTTTACTCGGTGAGCAATTCATCCCCATAGATTAGTTGTTTTAGTCCTATACAGAAAAAGCCACACAAAAATATTAGGGTTCATAGTGTATTGCCATAGCCTAGATAACACCGTTCGTGAGTTCTAGTTGCTGATCGTAGTCTTTTTGTGTAGCCTTTCTTCTAAATCTGAGTCGTAGTTTTTTCCTAGTTTTAGTCTAAGTTTGTCTCATAATCGGAGTGTTAGACTGTTTCTATTTTAGTTCGTCGTGTTCTTGAGTTAGATCTAATAGATCCGTTTTTATTTTGGGTGAGTTGGAGTTGCTAGATCTACTTTTGAAAAGAAAAAAAACAAGGTTTCGATCTGCACGTGCGGCACAGCTCACGCTGAAAAAAAGAAAAATCTCGCGTCGCTCTCGCCGGACCTGAGACAGGTCTGAGGTAGTACGTACGTGCGTGCGTGAGCGCGAAAAAAAAACCGCGTCGCTGGCTCTCGCCAGAGCTGAGACAAGTCTGAGCTTGTGCGTGAGCAAGCCAGCCAAAAAAAAAATTCTTTTTTGTTACTGTGTCCACGTAGCTTTCCTATCTTTGTGAGCCTTAGTAAGTCTTTCTTGGTGTCTAGAACTATCCTAGGAGACTAGCATGCTTAGTGCTCTTCGGGCTGCTTAGTTTAGCAATCTGGTGCCCGTTTTGTTGAGTCATTGCTAGCGTCTCTCCTTGTGCATTGCAACACGAGCATTACTCCGATATACCTTACTTTTGAGCTCCTTTTTAGAGTTGCAATTGCCCCATTTATCTTCACTGTGTGCGTTTCCGTGGGTCTTTGTCATACGGTCAGCACTAGGATTTCTGAATTGGTGTTGTTAGGTATCCATACCAAGCTCCACTATATACCCCTAGTTGTCGTGTGATAATCTTTCCCTCGGTATTGGCTTCGTCACATCCGTGCATGTTCTGCTCATACAAGTTGGTAAGCTATCCTAATTCACTTTGGAACGGTAAGATACATGATTTCTTTCAGTTTCGAGTGAGTTGTGAGAGTTCCACCACCAGATTTCATTTTCTGTACTAATGTACTGATCATGACTTCTACTTGTGTTGATGAGATGCAGAAATCAAACGATGTTTACCATGACTATTTAGGTATTGTGGTCGGCATGGCATATGATGCCACTAAAGTCAAGTGGAGCTTGGACAGTTCTTCATCATCCATAGAATATATGTCTTGGGAATCTCACATGCTCAGTGGTTTTGCGAGATGTCGTACTTTCGATAGCAAGTTTAATGGCCATACAGAATATATTCTCGCTCGCCGACGTGTCGATGCAAAGGTAACTCGTTGGTGGAAGGACGCTAGGACTGTGTATAGTGTCATAGGTAAAACATTCCTTTGGGAGGATTTCAAGCAATTTCTGCGTTCTAGGTTTTTGTACAACTACACATGGCCTATTCCAGAAATTTTAAGAGTGGACGTCAATGAGACATGTGAGGTGTCTACTAACATAATCATGTATACTTCTAGTGTTGTACCTTGTGATATGCAGGTTTCTTTTAAAGAAAGGGAGCTGCCTATTTTACAACCTATATCACACGATCGGGTATGATCACTTGATAAAGCTGTTACAATACCTACTACATATAGGGAGGATGACATTGATAATGGCACTGATTTGGGGCTACAACCAACCAATAAGGCATTCAGTGAGTCTATTCCTTTGCTGGTTGATTCTTGTAACTTTACAAGCACAAAAATTTTAGCACCAAGTGATGCTTTGCAAAATCTAAATTTTAAGCATGTAGTACTGATTACACATGAGGAACGACTTACTCGAATACCACCTACTGATATTGTGTATTCCATCATGCTAAATGAACCTATGAATATGAGTTGTGCTATGGATAGGATTTCTGAAATTCCATGTCTGAATTCTAGCACATATTCTCCTTATTTCATCTTTAATCTCATTGGTGAATATAGCATGGATGAAAATTTTCTTGTGGATCACATATGCATTACGTGTGATAGAATTGCTGAATTAAAACTTGCTGTGTTTAGCCATACATGCTATGTGTCAAGATATCTTTGTGGTGGGATAGATACTACAATTTGTGATACTATGAAAGTAAATTCTCATCTAGTTGATATAGTCCACCCAACAAAACTAACTTTACCTATGTTGGATTGTTCCAATCTTTCTATATTTGAATCAGATTTTTCATACACCTTGTGTTTGTCCCACAACGTGTTGCATAAGTGTGCTACTACTATATACTTCACTAATATTTGCAAATTGAGTTGCATATTATATACTGAACAAAATGATTATATTCATAATAATCGGAGTAGCGTAGTTGAAGCATGGACTGAATCAATTCGGTTTTCACATAGTTTGAATTGGTTTGATCTTGTTCATCACAAATTTGATCATAGATCTTCTTTGAGAAAACTGAATTTAATATTGAACAACAAGACTATATATCTATTTGGTTTTCAACATGATCATGATTCTTTGTACTTCACTTATACTTGCAATTTAAGTTGCTTGATGAATAGTAGACATATTATTCACGTGAAAAAAAATAATGCAACAGGTTATATATACATATACTCTGCGTATACGTTGTTCTTTTTGTTCCTTCCACTTTCAGCTTACCCAAAGCCGAGGACGGCTTTTCTTGAAGAAAGGGAGGATGATGAGGATACAATCATGGATCATGCTGATTTCAACTGTTTGAACTGGAAAGAAATATTGAGCCTCATTGAAAAATATCACAAGGTGAATTCATTCCTAGTTGGACATGATACTTTGATTTATAAGAACTTTATACTACCTAAATCATTGTGTTATTGTTTGACTAGATTTGGCATCTATCAGGCTAGCGCCAGCGGGAGGAGAGGGAGGAAGGTGACCGAGAGATGGAAGACGCACTAGGAGGCAATAAGGAGAGAAGGCATGATAAAGAGAGATATGTGGCGCGCCAGGACACGTTTGAGGTGCACCACGACATATGGCCTGCGCGCCAAGTAGACCGAACCCATCTATGGGTCGGTATGTATCAGTTTGAGTCGAACCGAGTCAGTTTGGGCCAAGTTATGCCTGTTTTTAGGCCCGTTTAGGGGGGAGGACGCCCCAGCCATCATATAAACCCTAGCAGCCGTCGCAATTAGGGTGAGACCACGTTTAGATTAAACCAATACTTGTTTCGTTGAACTGCTGAAAGCATTCATCTGAAATTATATGTTCCTCTTTGATTCGATCAGGAATATCTACCATACCTCCACTTTGATTCGATCTGGAGTTTTCTACTGAAAGTCTTCGTGTTTTCTGCTGTTCCATTGGGAATTGGTAGATTGCAAACCGCTTTGTGGTCAGCGGCTACGTGCACAAGTGTGTGAAGTTGCGAATACCATCTGGGTTGAGATCTGTTGCGTTGGCAGCGGGGGAACAGCCGGTGATTCACAGCATCCCACAAGTTATCTCCATTACCTCCACCATCATCTACGACATGCTCAACGAGAAGATCGGGCCACCCCTTATCAGAACCAGAGTGGATTAGCCTAGGGAAAGGTTTGGATTTGGTAGTACTAAATATGTACTACAAGTTGGTTCAAGTAAGTTCTTAAGAATGCACATAGGATGGAGAATGTAGAGCTCCAAAGATTGAATCTAGATAAGAAATCCAGACTTGGCCATTTTGGCAGATTTTGGGATTTTGACTAGTTTGCAAGAGGTAAACATTTTAGAGGGTGGCAACGGTTTATCCTTCCCATGAAGTGGTTGATGTTGAGGTATATATTGAATAGAGGGTATCCTTGCTTGGATTGGTTCTTCACTAAGTTGGAAACCATCAAGAGGGACTATCCCTGGATTGATCTGATTAGAAGATGAGATGGCCACTTCAGTGACTGATTATAGATCCAGATTTGGATGTTTGATCTGAGATTGATGATCACAAACATAGATTGGGTCCTAAAGAATGAGCTTCTAGATTAGCTCACTCTAGTTCCTAGGCAAAGAAGGCAATCAGCAGATCAAGGCAATTCATCTTATCAACTTATCCAACTACTACTAAGGTTACCATAAAGTCTAGATTTGAAGTAAGATAAGGACCATCTTGGTATCTCTACCAAGATGGGAATGAAAAGGTTTTAATAAAGGTTTTGGAAAACCTAGAGATAAGAGTAGCTGGGAGTTCTGTCTTGAAAATATAAGGAGATTACATATAGGTCTCCATAGTTTTTTAATAGAAATTAGTAAAGTATTTTGTTGTGTCAAAGTCATCTTGGCTCGGGTTTTGGAATGCCAGAACATTTGAGAATATAAGGATGAGCCAAGACATCTCTTTTGTAAAATAGCTTTTTTGTAATCTAGTGTTGAGTTGATAAGTATATCACCTAGTACACAATCAGTTGCATGAACACAAGCAAACAAGTAAGCAATCATTGCAACATATAACAAGAATTTTTTTTTGTTCCCCTTAATTTTTTCCTTTTTGGACATCAAATCAGGGTTGCTGAAATTGGGATGTTACATAGGAGGTTGGAATTTCTCATCTCCCATCTGACGCATGAAATAAATCATTAGACTTTATGATGTTATGTATAAACATGGAGTGATTTGGTAAGTTATATTGGTGTGATTGGCTTGGAATGATGGATTACAGCGAAACATGTATTTACGTGCAAGGGCAAGTCAATACACGGGCGGAGGGATATGCGCATGTTGTGGAAACCATTACCTCATGGAGAAAACAGACCAAGTCCTAGATTCTTTCACATGTATTTTGATAAATTCAGTTTACGAAGCCAAAATAAAAACATAGAAAAGGAAAATATAATTATGATATTTCCCTCGAGAGAGATACTAGAGGAATGTATAATCCATTTATTAATTTGTGGAAATTGTATATAATAGTGCATATTAATCATCACTTTAGTTGTATATTGTTTACTATTTTATAATAGGACCAAAGCAAATATTAAATACCATAAACACATTGTTAAATTTATTAGTTTAGATGTCCTTATAAACATTTGGTAGTTCTAATTTCTACAAGAATTCAAACAAAACGGTATTATACAAAATTTATGCGTCTATTATGAATTAGTAAAATGTTGTTTCCAAGCATGTGTAGTTGGAAATTTTCATAATGGCTAGCCCGTGTAGGAGCACGGGTTAGTGACTAGTGTTTTGAATCGAGCAAGGAAAAGACCGAAGTCAAAACTAAATAGATCCGACTCAGATGACTCGTAATCCTACCTTAGTAAAAGAAGTTTTCGGGAACCCTTCAAGATTCTCAAGACGAAGAAACCATCAAGCTAGACGATTTATCCGACTTTGGATCATGGAGACTTCCGGGGGCTACTATTGGGTATATACTTTCCTGGTATACCCGTAGAACTCACTGACCAGGGTGGCCCACCAACGGGTTAGAGCTTTGCTTCATGGGCGGCCAAGTCAGATAAATAAGAGGAGCCACTTTCGGCTATGACAAGGCCCAGAGGAGTTACCGACTTAAGCAAGTAGTATTACTTGTAGTCCAAGCTGTATCTAGTAACCGACTCTATGACGTAGCCGGATAGTTCTCTCCTGTAACCTTAGGTCCTGGTGACTATATAAACCGGCCCTATGGGATCCTTTAGGGCACCAGATCATATATTAACCACAACCTACTCGCACAGGCGAACCTCTCTTGTAATCCATTGTAACATCCGTCTCTCGCCGATATATTACTAGGTTGCTAGCATGAGTAGGATCTGATCACCGCAGTCGGATCTGAACCTGGGTAAACTTGTGCTCACTGTTCCCGGAACATCCGACGTCTCACACCCCATGTTATCGATGCTGTTAGGAACCCCTATGGCGTACTTGTCGACAATACTACGACAAAAATTATTAAAGAGAAAAAAAAGACAAGAGGGTGTGAAATAAATCCTCTACTACTTGGTATTTCACAAAAGAAACAATTTACTTGATATGAAGAAGATCCCGATCCATATGAGCATATTGCATGTTTCAAAGATATAGGTGGCACGTTCCAATTAACGAGGTATACCGCCGATGAGGTAAGCGTTAAACTTTTTAGTCAAACTGTGACAAGTACAGGTCTCTCATGGTATAAATATCTACCCTCAGAAGCCACTACTACTTGGAATAATTTAGCTTGCGTATTTCTATCTAAATATTACCCATTATCAAAATCCATTGGAATTAGGCATCTTATAATGACTTGGAGGAACTTTCCAAATGAAGGACTAGTAAGAGCTTATATAAGATTTAAAAATTTACTTAGTCAATGTCCTCACCATAATTTGCTTGAATGGTATTTATTGCATATCTTTTATGGCGGTATAATCGAACCTAATAAAATTGAAATAGACTCTTGCGTGAGAGGAGATTTTATGGATTTACGTATAACTAAAGCTTGGGATTTACTTAATATAATTCACGGTCATAGATTTTCATGGAATTTTGGTCTAGGAAGTGAAGGAGGCACATAAATAGATCATGAATGTATTCACGACTATAATAAAAAATTCCAAGTTAATGAACTATCTAAAGATCTTTATTTAGATTCAGATCTTGTGTTGCAAGTTGTTAAAGCTTTTACAAAACACATCAAAGCTCCAAAAGAGGGTTCGTCCAGGTATGGTGCACCACCCGAACCAAAGAAGGAAAGAGAAGTTAAAGGAACATTGGCCTCCCTAGAACCTATGTATGAGATACCTTTCCCTAACACTACACTAAATCATATTTTAAATATGAATAGGTCAAGGCAGTACAATGAGGTGAAAGAAGAGGAAAGTGTGCCAATAATTGAAGAACATCTGGATGAAACCAAAGATGAAGAGGTTACCAAGGAAGCAATCATGGCTATGTATTCACATTGTAACATAGTTGAACTTGATGAAGAGACTTCTATATTGGTTGAAGGTAATATTCAGGTAAAATATGTGGGTAAACCTATTCTTCCCTGCATATTTAAAGAAACCTCGCATTACGGTTTATGTGACCTTGGTACCAAAGTTAATGTTATATCCTATGACTTTTATTTAGAAATAAAATAAGAGATAGCACCGGATACAATAGAAAATACTGATATGACAATCATGTAAGCCAATAAAAATCTTAGAATTCCAATGGGAGTAGTTGAATATGCAACTATCAAAATAGGCAATAAAAATTTCCCTATTAATTTTGTAGTTGTTGATATGCTAGTTGACACTCTTTGCCCAATCATATTTGGAAGAAACTTTTTGAGTGATATAGGTGCCATAGTCGACTTCAAAAAGGAGGTTTTATCCCTTATGCTTGGGAAAGTGGAAAAAGAATTCCACTTTTCAAAATTTAAATACAAACCTCTACATATACAAGAATAAGAAAAAGAGAAGACTATCAAGGAGATGGCAGCTCTTTTCTTAAATAATAAATATGAAGAAATAAATAAAGACCCAAATTGTGACGAAATAATTATGGATGACAGAACTTTAGAGGAATTAGAAAGTGAATTTAATTCATTTCCCATTAAAGAACCTCCAACTAATGAATATTTTAAAGATCCAGAAAAGAGAGGGAATGAAGAATTACCACCCCAGAATTAAAAACTCTACCAGATAATCTTAAGTATACATTTTGAGATGATACTAATAAATTCCCTATTATTATTAGTGCTAAACTTTCAGGGGCAGAAGAAGAACTCATGAAGGTACTGAAGGAGCACCTCAAGGCCTTTGGGTAATCGATGGACGACTTGAAGGGTATTAGTCCCATAATAGTCTTCCATCGAATATTCATGGAGGAAGGTGCTAAACGAGTTGCGGAATTTAATAGAAGACTAAAGCCTGAAATGAAGGAAGTGGTAAGAAAAAATTAGTATGCCTACTTCATGCATGTATACTCTATCCTGTAAAAGTGAGTGAATGGGTAAGTCATATTCGTTATGTTCCTAAGAAAGGCAGGTTTACTATTGTTCCTAATAAAACAATGAATTGATACCTACTAGAACTGTTGTTGGACATAGGATGTGCATAGATTTCAGGAAATTGAATAAGGAAACAAGGAAAGTTCACTATCCTTTATCGTTGATAGATCAAAATTTAGAGTGGTTAGCAAACCACACTCATTTTTGGTACTTGGATGGATATTCTGGTTTTTGCCAAATAGTTGTTCATCCAGATGACCAACTTAAAACAACTTTCATTAGTCTTCATGGTTTACATTCTTACCGACGCATGCCTTTTGGGTTATGTAATGCTCCAGCTAACTTTCAAAGATGCATGACTACTAATTTCGCTTATTTTATAGAACTAATAATGGAAGTATTTATGGTTGATTTTTCTATCTATGGAACTTCATTTACTAGTTGCTTGGACAATCTCAATAGAATTTTGTAGCGTTGTGAAGAAACCAATCTTGTCTTAAACTGAGAGAAGTGACATTTTATGGTCAAAGAAGGCATAGTCCTTGGACATAAGGTATCAGGTAAGGGTATTGAAGTAGATAGTGCTAAAGTTGATCCAATAGAGAGAATGACATAACCAAGGGACGTAAAAGGCATAAGAAGTTTTCTTGGTCATGTAGGATTTTATAGAAGGTTCATTAGGATTTTTTCTGGAATTTCTAAACCTTTGACTTATCTGTTTCAAAAAAGAGTAAGATTCAATTTTGATGATAAGTGCCTTGTTGCCTTTGATAAACTTAAATATGTTTTATCTCGTGCTCTCATCATTAAACCAATTATATGGGATATGACTTTTGATTTAATATGTGAAGCTAGTGACGATGTTGTAGGAGTAACTCTGGGACAACACATAGGTCGCATATTTAATATTATACATCATGCTAGTACAACTCTCAATAGTGCTCACAATAATTATCCTAAGGAAGAAAGAGAACTCTTTGCTCTATTTTTCTCTTGTGATAAGTTCCATTCTTATATTATTGATGAAAAAGTAAGAGTTCATACGGATCATGATGGTTTAGAAGAACTCCTCGAGAGAAAGATTCATAAGCCAAGATTGGTCCGTTGGATCCTTTTACTTCAAGAATTTGAGTTGCAAATCATGTAGAGACAAGAAGCAAAGGTAGTGGATGCAGCATCTATATTTTCCTAGCAAGACATCAATCTTATTGAGAGGAGCTTTGGTCTTGGAGATTTTCGTTTTCGAGAATTATTATATGAGTTAAGCTCAAATCCTACCAAGAAGAAGAAGTCCTTGTTGTTGCAGGAGATCATCACTCCCGACTAAGTAAATGGTAAGAGGAAGGTAAGTTTTAACTTAAATAAGTGTATTGTTTTGACATTTATACTTTTAAAAAAATTCTACCTTTAAATTCCTCTTGTTTTTCTGACGCTTTTGAGGGGTTTCTGTAACTATACGGTCGAAAAAAATCTCCCGCCATATAGTTGGTCGTCAAAGCTTCTGTATCCCGCTCGTAAAAAAAGTTTCGAGGTGCAGTATCTATATGGTTGCAATTATACGACCGTAGAAAATTCTCCCGTTGTATAGTTGGTCGTCAAAGCTTCAGTACCCTCGACCAGTTTTCGTTATTATTCTGATATATAAATAAAACGCGCTTTGTCGGTTCCTAGTGAGTAAGCTAACCGACCTGTGCTCGAGATTTTTCGAAATATATGTCCAGAACCAACTATACGGCCGGAACTATACGGGCCGTGACCGTATAGTTGGTCGTTACGGTGTAGGACTCCTCCCAAATCCGCGATTTCTTTTCCTAATCGGTTTGGATTGTTTTCTTGGACAAGAATTTAGTGTTTCTCGCGAGTTTTATAGACCTCTGACCCCTCTTATATACTTACATTGTGTCTCTTTCTAATCATATTCAACAGGAACAAATCTACCTATTATTAATACAAGAGGACACACCACATAGAGCCACCGAGATGCAAGCGGCCAAGGAGAGGAGATCCTATGGAGATCGAAAGCAATAGCGAGCAAAGCAAGGAGATCAAGATCACCCCTTTGGAGTTCTTGAAGATGACAAGGAACACCAGAATAAGGAGATTAAGGCCCTCGAGCTGAAGATTGAAGAAATAAACAAGGAGGCGCCAGGGACGCCCAGGCATTTCTGGTGGCTGTGAGTTTATCTTGATAAACTTGATGAATATATCAAGAAAACCACCAAAGCAGGTTTCACTATGAGTCTAAAGGCGATACAAACCCTCCAAAACAACAACAAGATCATTAAAGAACGAGTGAAAGTTATGGAGAAGAATAACCTTCTCTACAAGCCGAGCATTAAAGAAATGGAGGCCATCAATCAATCCCTCCGTCTCAGGCTGGCCCATGAGGAGAAGATACAACGTTCCATGGCGCCACAATGTCCTTCAATAAAACACCGTATCAAATAATCGGGAGGGATTATTTGATCCCTCCTGGCTTGATTCCAAGCTTGGGGAGATCTTTAAGACCTTGTAATCTATCTTACAAGTTTTTATTTCTATTCTAGTTTTGCATAGGTTGAGCTCATAAATAAAGTTTTCATTATTAGAATTCCCTTCAGGAATAGTTGATCCCTCTTATGAATATCTGAGTTTATTATAATATATGGAGCATTATTGAATTTGAGTTTGTCTTATTGAATATATGAATGACTAGAGTATGATTTTACTTGCACTTGATGATAGCAATAGTAGTCTTCCACACCATTGGTATTAATGGAACACATAAAGATAATTTGATCAATATGTTGTAGGTCAATGGTTTGATTTACAAAAGGGAGAAATTATCTAATTAATTAAGATGAAAAATAAAAACATTGATTAAAGGATAAATTATAAGTGCTATCAAATAGAGTGAGAACAAGTTTGAGGTAGAATACTCAAGTTATAAAGATGCTTCATATATATTTGGAATTTGATAATTGAGATCGTTAAACTTTGAAATTACTACATGAAGTGGAATATATGTCTATATCCTTTGCACATCACTTAAACATATGTGTGAGCACAAAGAGACGTTTGAGATTTTGAATCCCAAGTGAATATGTTAATCCTAAAAACACTTGGGACTACCTCACTAACTCATCCGGTTGAACCAAATACTTTTACATCATGTTGAGAATAATCTTTTGTGAACTGTTAATTGCTAAGGTGTGGAAGTCTACTAATATTATTCAGATGGTTCGAGTAAGGTACTATTCATGAACTTATTTATGCGTATCCTTTATGATAAACACATGTTGCAACTGCCTCATTTATTTTATCAACTCAGCTTGATGAACATGAGGATCACATCCATTAAGCTAAACTTGCTCAGGACGAGCAAGAGTCTAAGCTTGGGGAAGTTGATGAGTGCATATTTGCATCATGTTTTAGATTATTATTTTGCATTGTAGATGTAGGATCTTGGTATTTTACGGTGTTCGCATGCACTTTTTATGTTTATTTTCACCAGGATCAGGACAGATGATGGATCCGATGGACACAATTCCTGGACTAGTCATATTGGAGTGAAAAGGAGCCAAAAACTACGTAAATTTCTTATTTGGGAAATATTAATAATACTAGAAGAAAACCTGAAGCGAGCAAAGGAGACAGAAGGTTTAACGACCAACTATATTTGCCGCCGTATAGTTAGCGCGGCCTCTGCCTCCTCAAATGATTTCACCTCATGCAACTGTGAGGGGGAACTTGCCCTAGGGATCCATCTTCGCCCTATCAGATCTGGGAGGCCAAGGCATCGATCTCCATCTTCATCAAGCGTTGCACCTTCATCACCACCATCATCTCCATCCATCCCATCTAGATCTTGCTATAATTCTTGCACTAGTTGTGTATTTATACAATTACTATTCATCGATAATCGTTACCATTACCATTGCCATGATGTTGTTTGCCTCCATGTATGAGTAGATCATTATTTCTTGGGAAGATGGAGAAACCCTAGCATGAGATTGAAATAATATAAAGTTTATTATGATATTCATCATTGTGACCATGTGTTAGATTGTCTACATATTGATGTTGGAAGAAGTCGACCTCTCAATATTTGCCTCTTGTGGGGACTTGATGTAGGGAATTACTTGTTGGTAGACGGAGGGATGTCAGAACTTACAGTGACTATAAAGTTTTTGGCACCCCTTACATATCAACTTGGGAACCGAGGAAACTCCCAAAACACTATCCATGCCACGGGATACGTCCTGCGGGATTATGTACCTTAATAGCGCAGTAATTCAATTGATGTTGGTTGATGTCTGTTGTGGTTATGAGGATGATTTGAGCAGTAGTTACTGCCCCATTGTCCCAATACGGAGTTCCTGCCACATATACATAGTTGAGAATGTTTATGATAATAATCTTTATCTTAGCCCTTTATAATGCTAGTGGTATATTCTTTAATCCCTGATAACGCTTTTCCCACTGAAGTTTCAAATCTATTTTACATACATGATAATTATTTTCTGTATTCAGTTTTATTTACTTTACTCATTGTTTTCTTATACCAAAAACCCCAAAACACATTTTTACGCAATACTTGCATTTTATCTTATTACTTAGAACTTTATTTATAACTTCTAGTTTTAGTAATTATTTTAAGAATTCTTAGACATTAGACTCCTGCTCCTAGTGGGATCGATATCTTTATTTCGAAACTAGATACAACCCATATGTGTACTTGCAGTCATCAGTAGGTAGGCATATTTTTTTCATTCCCTTCTATACTACAATTATATTTTTCATTTTTAATAAGTTTGCACGAATTTAATTACTGACCATCTTATATATACAAGCTTGTTGTTTGTATGTTGAACATCTTTTCTAAAATTTTTACATGAAAAAATTACTAATTAATTTTTAGAAACAATTATCTAATATTTTTTGAATAGACTATATTTTACCAATATTTTGGTTAACTTTTCTAGCAAAATTGTGTACATTTTGGACACTCCACATTGTCTCAATAATTCAAAACAACAAGATCGCAAGGAGAAAATGGGAGCTCAAAATAATATTAATGAACTACCTAATTTTCACATATGATTAGCTATGTTGAATAATTAGAAAGGATGACAATACCAACTAGAGATTCATACTTAATTAACTTTGTTGTCAAAACAAAGTGAAGGGTGAAGGTGTTTCTATCCATCCCAAAGAGGTCTACATATCATGAAATGATGGCATGGCCCCACATCTACCACAAGTGTGTGTCATGGCTTGGCATAACACTCTTATACATAGACATATCAAGTGGGTGGGATCATGTTGGTCAAGTGTAGTGACTCACACAATCAATAAGTTGATGATGGTGTTTCTAGCCAACCCAGAGAGGTCTATATCCCATGCAATGTTTCCATGGGCCCACATCTACCACAGTTTTGTGTGTCATGGCATGGTATAGCAAAATTATAGTTAGATCTACCAAGTAGGTAGGATCATGTTGGCCAAGTGATGACTAATACAACAGAAAGTTGGTGAAGGTGTTTCTATCCAGCCCGAGAGGTCTATATCACATGCAATGTTGTCATGGCCCCATATTTGCCACAAGTGTGTGTCATGGCTTGGCATAGCACTCTTATACTTAGATGTATCAACTGGGTGGGATCATGTTGGTCAAGTGTAGTGACTCACACAAGAAATAAGTTGATGATGGTGTTTCTAGCCAACTCAGAGAGGTCTAGATCCCATGCAATGTTGGCATGCGCCACTAGTAGAAAACATGCCTTTCGTCCAAGCCATTAGTCCCGGCTATGGCTGCGGCCGGGACTAATGGCCCGGACCGGACGACCCGAGCCACCCCAAATCATAGGTCTCGGCCCGTTAGACCCCATTAGCCCCGGTGGGAGATACAAACCGGGACTAAAGGGTGTGGGGTCTGCCGCTCGCTGACTAGTGGTCTGGCCCTATATATATATAGCACAGCCCCTCCCCCTCTTTACTGTTTTTTTCCTGGTGGGAGAGGTGGTGTTGTGCTATCTTTTTCTTGTTCATATGCACTAGAGGTGTTAGGTGAAATTCCCATGAGAGCGATGCGACTTTAGGTCACACAAGACAAACATTATATGAGGTGCCCGAGCCACACTTAAGTTTTCTCATCTTTGTTTCCAAGTGTAATAAAAGGTTAGAAACTATTTTCTCGTTTAGAGCACGCGGTACTAATTTTAGCATCGTGATTGCGTTTGATATATATATTTGTATGATACAAATGAGCCATCCATGGATGTATAGTGACCGACTCTCTTCCGCTTTCAGAGAAGGCATGCGTTTTTTCGACTTGTGGCCGAGGAGAACAAGCCGCGGGATGGTTTTATGTGTTGTTCATGTGTTGACTATAGGAATGAGAAGGCTCACACTTCCGCAAGAGTCATTCAGAGCCACCTGCCTCAGTCTGATTTTATGTTTGGCTATAATGTTTGGACTAAACACGGAGAAAGAGGGGTTGTGATGGAACACGGTGATGAAGAAGACAACGATGATGACAACTACCGATCTATGTTCCCTGAATATGCTGATACCGCAATGGAAGACAATGAAGATGAGGGAGGTGAAGAACGGGAACCAGACTGGCCCGCTGATGATCTTGGTCGTGTCATGTCAGATCCCAAAATTATCCTATTTTGGAATGTGAAATAAATAAAATAAGTTGGTTGAATTGTCTGACTTTGTTGAAAATTCTCAAATAATAGAAACTTTTTGAATTGAAAATCATCTCAAACTTGAATTCAAAACCTTATATTCTTTTGTTATGACCTAAGTAGCCATATAGGCAAAAGGGAATGGATTGATTCTAGATTGTAGAATTGGTGTCCTAGATTTCAAAATTCAAAATCATGTTGCATGCATAAGCACCATTGCACTTAAACCCTAAGAACGAATTCTATCATCCAAAAAGTATTATCCAATACCCTAAATGAGATTTCCCAATTCCTAAGTACAACATGTCCTATAGGCCAAAATAAATATCTATTAGATGATCTCATAGTATGGACAATAAATATGAAAATTAATATCATGAAATGTTCAAGGTGAATTTACAAAATTTTAGAAACAAATTTGAGTGAATTTGGAGTTATAAAACTAAATCTACAAAAGAAATACTAAAAGCGGAAAAAATAAAAAGAAAAAGAACCAGGAAAAAAACCTAACCTACTCTAACCGGGCAGCTGGCCAGGCCCAGCCCAGCCAGACCTCCACTCCCTACCTACCGCTCACACCCTCCTATGGGCAGCGCGCAGCAGCCGCCACCACAGCGGGCCGGCCCAAATCTTATGAGCAGCAGCCTAACCCGCAACAGACGCAGCCCGCTCCCCTCCTTCGCGGTCACTAACGGGTGGACCCCACCCTGGTCTTCTAATTCCTCGCACCAGAGACCGTGACAAACACAACGCGAACCCGAACAAAAATCCCACAAAATCTGCTTCGATTCGGTTCCGATTCGACACCTAATCCACACAATACCCCTCTATAAATCCTCCCGCACAATCCCCATGCGGTTTTTTTCGCTTTTCCCCAAACCCTAGCTCGAATTGAGCACTCCCGATTCCGCCGCCGTTGGCCCTCTCCAGATCGATATTGCACCAGGTGGTAACCGACGCCCCGACCCTTGTATCCCCTTTCATCCTCTTGTTGGTTCACGCAGAGATAAAACAAAACTTTTTCTCTAACGTGGTGATCCCAAGATCTAGCTGAGGTAGAAGGCCACGAGGTTTACCACTAGACGCGCAGTTGCGGATTACTGATGAAGTGCGTCAGTTGATGCAGTGCAGTCCTCACGATCCGATCATCCTGGTGCTGATCGCACAGCACCTCTGCCGGTATCCACACGTACAAGGAGGAGCGCCGGCGGTGAACTGCTAGGTTCGTTACAGCGGCAGGACTGCTGTGGAGCTAGGGTTTCCAACACATGGAATGACCTAACCGAACAACGATTAAACCTTCTGGGTTAAGGTGCTCCACTATATATAGGCAGTGAACGTGGGCTCTGCTCGCGCGACCCATTCACTAAAGCCCATATAACACTAGTCACCGTGAGTCCAACTCACTAACTCAGTCCTAATCCGGTTAAGGTCCAACCCAACCAGATTACAGGTTCAGATCCAATACGAACTTGCTCCCGCTCTTAAGTGTGTGACCCCGCAGGCTCATGGCTACTTGGACACGATTGGAGTCCGACTCTCAATCGATCAGTCGGTAGCGGCTCCTAGCAGAACGTGCCGACTCCCAAGTACCAAAGGGTCATGATGACTTTCCTTTCCAATGCGACTTACATCCGAGTCCCTTTTGCCTCACGATATACCTTGTCAGACTATAGGAGAATATATGTCATCCCTTAAATAGTCCGACTCTCTTCTCGATCTGAGATAAGTGATTCACCCGACTAACTCTTAGTCGATCACCTCGGTTAACACTTAGCCGAGTCGTGCATGGCCATGCTTTCCGAATCATATCTCACGAGAGGGACCAGAGAATATCTCTCCGAGTGTAGGGGCAAAATCCCATCTTGGTTATTCACATCACACAGCTTGATTCTCAGTCGACCCGAACCCTTCCTTTATAACTGCCCAGTTACGGATCAGCGTTTGATAGAACCTAAGTCGGTGATCCTCAACTCGGACTATGCAACAACCTCAGGTCTAAGGATTACATTGATTGAGATATACAAATAACAACTTGTTCGTTGTACCTCAATATGGGTCAATCCGACTCGCTAAACTCTTTAGTCGAATCTGTGTAAGTTGGAATAGCATCTCCATGCCCATGACAAGTGGAACCGAGTCATCAAGCCAACTTTCACATTGGTCTAAGTTGTGTGTCCAGCACAACCTCAATGACCAAGGATATTTAGTACAAATAACATGAATGCATAGTTCCACAACCGAATCACATATTCAATGATACACATCAGATGTTTATACAAGGACTACTTAATATCTTTATGAATACAATGGGAAAACTCATCATACATGATTGCCTCTAGGGCATATTCCCAACACCTCTATCCACTGCTTGTCCGCATCTCCTCACCCCTATTTTCCCCTCGCAGGTGCACCGGAGCACATCTAATTGCTCACCGGAGCTATGCCGTCGTCTGCCGTCTCCAGCCGCCCCTCGTCGTCGCTGAAGGAAGCGAACAACGAAGACGTTCTCACCATCGATCTTGATGTGTTGCGCCTCCCCTCGTCGTCGACCTCACCTTCTCGGGACCCATGGTAACGCCACGTAGAACCACCGCCTGAGCTCCACGCCGCCACTCGTCGTCGAGCCCGCCGGTGTTCTCAGATGTTTTCCTTCCCAGCCGCCCGATCATCCTCCTGCGGCCCAGATTAGAAGCGCCGCGCGAAGAGGTACGAGCCAATCACAGCTCGCCATTTGATCTGTCGCGTCATCACGAGATTAGTCAGCGCCAGTTAGCCGAGTAGCGAATCAGAGCACGCCATGTGGCCAAACTTGTCGGCTGAATATATGCAGAACTTGTAAAATTCATATAAAATTGAATATAGCTCAGAAAAATACAAATAATATATGGTTGGATGCATAAAATTGTGTAGAATAATAATATACGATTATATATGATGTTTACAGTATAGTTTTACTGTTATAAATTAAATAGTTTCATGGATAATTTGGAGTAAATAAATCATAGAAAATTATCTTTAAATCAGAAAAATACAAATAATATGTCTATGGATTAGTAATTTCATATACAACATTAATATACATCCGTATCCAACTTTTATAGTGTAGAACTGATGTATAGATTTAAATAGTTTTAATGGACTTTTTAGGTTATTAAATTCACAACAAATCATTTATAGATAAGAAAAATATAAACTATTTAATTTTAGTCCCTAGATTTATCAAATCAATGTCCCCAGTTATCAAATCAATGTCCCTGGATTCACAATTTCTTGTAGATTACAGATCTGGTTTTAATTTTAATTTTAGATAACCTAAACTATTTAAATAATTTAAACTCCATTAAACAGTTATTAAATCATAAGAAAAGATTTATAACCCCGATTAAGGTGAATCCAATTGCTATTGGTTCGTATTAATGTCCTATATCCAGTAAACCCCAGTAACAAATTTAACTCGATAGTTAGGACATAAGTTGCAATAGAACTATTAAAACCCCTATATTGGCAATCAAGTATTAATAATAAATAACCTATTGCATTAAATAATTTTTCTACATGCATCATATGATCTAGTAATGTTCAGAGAACAAATTACAACCATTATGACATATTAAATCATCATGCATGAATTTGTTCATCATTTTTTTATTGTATTGTGCATAATTGCATTGTCCTGAATGGTGTATTTGTTGTGCTTTGTTTTAATCGTTAGATTGCGAGGAGTGCAACGTTTGTGATTGTGACGAGTTCAACGATTGCAATTGTGAGGATTGTTGGAACGACTACATCAACTAAAGGAAAGTGGCACTATCATAAACGTCCTACTTATTTTCCCTATGCATTGTAGTTGTTTTAGTAGAATTGCATGTGTAGGAATATTTTGCACTATGTGTTATGGTATGCTATGTCCTATTTAGGATATCCTTTTGTATATTGTTTAGTGTAAACATCATAGTTGTATTATGCTTAGCCCTGCTATAGATTCGGGGTGGAATATCATGTTATGATTATATGAGGTATTGGAAAATCTATGTTTTTATGTAATAAAACAAGTACTTAATGAATCACCTGGGTGCAATATTGTTGTTGTTGAGTTTTTAAGAAGTGTCAACGAAGGGGACCGTATCTTTGGCTACATCTCTCGTGTGTGCACTAGAAGAAGACCACCTGGGCGTCATAGAGATTTGACATGTTTCTCGTATAGTAGCTTCCAGTACAACCACATGCTAATATGGGCTCTGGCTTAGTTAATTACATAGCGGAAGACCCTTTGCATTGGTATATCTTCATGTTATCTAGAATTGTGTATTGGAGGTTATATCCTTGCATTGGTGCTAGTTAAATGTGCTATCATTGTGTATTGGGAGGACTTCTATGGAAAGACTTCGTCGCATTCTCTATCTGCCGGTATACCAATTGGTGTGTACTAAAACAGTGGCCACTGGTGGTGTCAAGGCGAGACTGTGTCATGTGCGTAAAGTGTACAACTTCTGCAGAAGATATAAATCTAATCAATTAGCCGTGTCCCCGGTTATGGACAATATTTAGTAACTAAGGTCTGAAGCCTATGGATGATCTCGACATTCCAATTTCTTAATAAAATATGATGGTTCGAACAAGGTATTAGGAGTACTTGGTATTGTCCAATGTGTTCAGAAAATTTTAAAAAGGGATTAAAACTATTTGGAAATGTTAGGATAAAACTATTGCTTTATGCAAATGAGCCTGAAACTCCACTTAGCCAAATATGCATGTAATTGATAGGTTCCATTCATATCCACATACTAGTGACACTTGCCAATACATTCAAAGTATTGACCATTCGTGGCTGCAACCTTTCATGTTGTAGGTTATTTCGTTTCTGAGTGATCGTTATAAGTCGCGAGACTCCACTCAACGATTGTTCGCCTTTGGAACATTTGAAGGATGGAGATCTACCCTGTACTGCTTTCCACTGTGATATAATGTAAATTCTAGATCATACTCGTTGTATTTATGATGTACAGTTATATTTGGTATCATTTTGTACTGTGTGTGCCAGTGAACCGATCCAGGGATTGGCACTATACACATGAACTCGGCCTTATCAGGCGAGGGTGTTACATGTCATTTCTAATGCAAAGCGAGACTGTGACACATAAAATGAGAGGTTGCAGTTTGAGTAGATGTTACAGTAGCACAACTAAATTTTGTACCCAACTTGTGAATATGGCCAGAAGAAGCTGCGTAGCACACTGGAATTTCTGAAGTGGAAGGCAGAGACCGGTGTGACTGACTCAAGATTTGAGAAGTTGTTGGTACTCATGAAGAAGTTGCTTCCAAGAAATAACAAATTGCCCGCCAGTACGAAGCAAAGAAGCTCGTCTGCACTCTAGGATTAGATGTGGACAAGATACATGCGTTCCCTAATGACTACATCCTCTACCGCGGTGAGAAGTCCGAGAATTTGGATAAATGCCCGGTATGCACTGCATTGCGGTATAAGATCAGAAAATATGACCCTAGTGATGTTGATGGCGAGCCACCCATGAAGAGGTTTCCTGCCAAGGAGATGTGGTATGCTCCTATAATACCACGATTGAAACGTTTTTTTAGAAACAAAGAGCATGCCAAGTTGTTGTGATGGCACATGGAAGAACGTAAGAAAGAAGGGATGTTGAGGCACCCCGCTGATGGTCCCAGTGGATAAAAAACTGTATGGGATGTAGTCCTATTATAACACTTAAATTCCAAGACATGATGAGACACTTTGTGGCAAATGTGGGCCCATGCACATCTGCCACAAGTGTGTGTCATGGCTTGGCATAGCACTCTCATACATAGATGCACCAACTGGGTGTGATCATTTTGGCAAAGTGCTAAGACAGCCCACATAGGTCTATATCCCATGCAATGTTTGCATGGGCCGACATTTTCCACAAAGTGTCTCATCATGTCTTGGCATATAAGTGTTATAATAAGATCGATCAACTGGGAAGGATTATGTTATCCCAGTGATGACTCATGCAACCACAAGTTGATGAAGGTGTTTATAGACACCTTAGATAGGACTACATCCCATGCAATGGTGGCATAGGCCCACATCTACCACAAGTGTGTGTCATGGCTTGGCATAACACTCTCATAATTAGATGTATCAACTGGGTAGGATCATGTTGGCCAACTGCTGAGCCAAAACCACAAGTTGATGGTAGTGTTTCTAGCCAACCCACAGAGGTCTATAGCCAATGCAATGTTGGCATGGGGCCACATATGCCACAAAGTGTCTCATCATGTATTGTCATAGCAGTGTTATATTTAGATTTACCAACTAGGTAGGATCAAGTTGTCTAGAGTGATGACTCATACAGCCACAAGTTAATGAAGGTATTTGTAGACAATTGAGATAGGTCTAGATCTGCCATAAGTGTGCTATGCCTTTGGATGATGCACACTTATAGCACATATAGCCTCATGCCAACATTGCATGGGTTCTTGACATATGGGAGTTTTCTAGGAAGACCTTCATCATCTTTGTGGTTGTATGAGTAAACACTTGGTCAACATGATCTCACCTAGTTGTTACATCAAACTATACAACTACTATGGCAAATCATGACATTGATTCTAAGTATAGAAGTGGTATGCCCATGGCATGATGCACACTTGTGCCTCATATAGGCTCATATATCCCAACATTGCACTAGGCTCTAGACCCATGTGAGTTGACTAGAAACACCATAATCAAACTTGTTGTAGTATGAGTAAAAACTTGCTATGCCATGGTATGAGGAAAACTTGATGCTACACTTATATATATTTGTATTCCTATGCATAGTTGTTCATGTGTTTTTAGTGCTCAATTTTAATTTCATTAATTTACAATGTAAGATGCATCGATAATAGGAATTATGAAATACCCGAGATGCATATTCCATATTTCTGGCTATCTTTCTCTCCTTTTATTCTTGCTTACAAAGGGAAAACATGGCCATGATCCTTGTGTTCGTGCCATCCCATCTACCGATATTTATCCGCGCGACTCGCTCTAGTTTGTTACAACAGAACCGGAGCTACACCTCTCACTAAATCAACCAACTAAAATGTCTTAGTGATAACTTGACGAAACTAAAACTCTGATAGAGTAACATCTAAACTAAAGCCGATCACGTCGAGCATGGCATCGAACTTAGCGTTATAGGATCTAGCCTTTAGGTGTCTGACGGAGTTTGTATAGGGCCTTGTGCAGGCACATCACCTTGCACTCCTAGCCAGCCACGATGAACCCTGGCCAGCAGACTTGACATCCATATGGTGCACAGCCCACCCGCGGTGCACGGCGAGCGCCATCAGGAGCCGCACGGACTCCAGCCGTGCAACAGACGCAAAGGCCTCCTCCACGTCGATTCCTACTATTGCACATATCCCTTGGCGAAGAGGCGTGCCTTTTGCTTGATGACGACGATGTTCGGGTCCTTCTTCAGCTTGAAGACCCACTTCATCCTGATCGGCCGGTGTCCCGCCACGGGATCGACGAGCGTCCAGGTGCCGTTTTTCCTGATCGAGGACATCTCCTCGTGAATGGTGCGCCGCCACTCCTCTCTTTGTTTAGATTTAGCCAAGGTTCATGGATCCTCTCCTGCAACAAGAAGTACTTCCTCCTCGCTGGCCATGTCGAGGACATAACCTGCAAGGAGGATGTTCGGCTGCACGATGCCATCCCTGGTGCGCGTGGTCATCGGGTGCGCCTCGCGGAGAGGCATATGTGATGGCGGCACGACTTCATATTTAGGTGTCGGAGAGGCTAGCTCGGTGCACAAGGATGACGCTACCGGTGATGTGTGCTCTCCGGGAGCTGGTGTCAATGGAGATGCGAGCAACTCCTAGCCTGCCACCTCAGGTGTAGCGTTACGTAGTGGAGTTGAGTGCACATAGCAGTGCACCTTGAACGCCGTGCTCACATGGTTGTCCTTGTGTGTGCTCTAGTCCCATCTCGCGTCCTCGTTAAAGACTATGTTCCGTCTGCGTGCACACTCTTGGCTATGGGATCTTAGACATGGTAGCCCTTGGTGCCGCTCTTGTAACCGATGAAGACCATTTGTGTGCTCCGGTCGTCCAGCTTCTTCAGTTGAGGAGGCGCGCTCTTCACGTACGTGCGCGACGCAGCTGAAGGTCCGCATATACCAAGCCTCATATGGCGTCATGACGGTGATGCTACGCGTGAACGCCCTGTTTAGGTTCAGCACGTAGACCGATGTTAGCATGGCCTCGCCCCAGTAGTAATTTGGCATTCCCTTTGCCTTCAGCATGCTTCTGGCCGCTGCTATGACCGTCTGGTTGCGCTGCTGGACCACCCTGTTCCGCTGGGGTGATTAAGGTGTCGTGAGGTGGCGCTTGACGCCGGTGTCGACGCACTGCACAACAAACGTGGCCGATACATGAAATCACCGCCGTGGTCCGTTCATAGTACTCGGAGCTTGCACCCGCTCTCCGTCTCCGCTGCAGCTTGCTCCTTTGTGGCTGACGTGAAGGTGTGGTGTGCACCCCCATTGATGGTGAAAAGAACGGAGTCCGGGAACCAGGAGTGGTCCTGGTGGTCGACATCAAGCGCATACTTCGCCATGTCACACGCCCCTCGTTGCAGAGAAAGGATTCACTAGCAAATTCAAAGCAAGTGTGATTGTGAGAGAACGAACAAAGACAAGTATTTTGTGCTGCTCACACTTCCTATTCTAGGGTGACATTATAGACCTATCTGAGTTAGTTAGAAACACCTTGATCACCTTCTGGTTGAATGACTCAATGATCGGTCAACATGATCCTAACTAGTTGTTAGATGTAACGATATCATTGTTATACCTAGCCATGATGCTTGTGGAAAATATGGACCCACAAGAACATTGCATGGGATCTAAAATTAACCAATTTGAGTTGTCTAGAAACAACTGACCAACTTGTAGTAGTATGATCCAAACTTGCTCAAACTTGACCCCACCTAGTTATACTTAGATCTATCAAGTAGGTAGGATCATGTTGGACAATTGACGACTCATACAACAACAAGTTAGTGAAGGTGTTTCTATCCAGCCCGGAGAGGTCTAGATCCCATGAAATGTTGGCATGGCCCCACATTTGCCACAAGTGTGTGTCATGGCTTGGCAAAGAACTCTTATAGCTAGACCTATCAAGTGGGTGGGATCATGTTGGTCAGGTGTAGTGACTCACACAACCACTAAGTTGATGATGGTATTTCTAGCCAACCCAGAGAGGTCAATAGCCCATGCAATGTTGGCATGGGCCCACATCTACCACAGTTGTGTGTGTTATGGCTTGGCATAGCAAAATTATAGTTAGATCTATCAAGTAGGTAGGATCATGTTGGCCAATTGATGACTCATACAAAAAGTTGGTGAAGGTGTTTCTATCCATCCAGAGAATTCTAGATCGCATGCGATGTTGTCATGGCCCCACATTTGCCACAAGCGTGTGTCATGGCTTAGCATAAGACTCTTACTCTACTAGGAAACATCCCGTTAGTGGCGCACCTGAAATCCACATCCGTGGCACACTAAGCGTGCGCCACCATGCCCACGCTATGGCTAAAACTTACCCATAGCGCATTGTCTGGTGTGCTATGGGAACCTGGAGATAACAGTAGCGCACATGTTAGTGCGCCACGACTAGGAAGACATTTGCGCTTCCAGTATGTTGCCTGTGGCGCACAAGGCAGTGTGCTACTGAAGGTAGTCATGTGCGCTTTAGGCCGAGTGCGCCACAACAGCCAGGCCATGTGATCCACATGCATCTTTTTTGTTTTTTAATACTGAGCTAGATGATATACAATACACAATATATACAATATACATACACAGATATACGATATAAAGGTATATATATGAATACACAATTTGCAAAACAAGACTGAAACAAATACATATAGATAAGTCACATACATGAATGCATATTATAAGTTACATTGTTTTGATCAAGTAACAAAGTAGTTAGTGACATGAATACATGTGTCTCGAACAAGTTAGAGCTCGGAAGCTCGCCTAGACATCTAAACTAGAAACACGCGGGATAAACAACCAAGGACGATAAGCATCACCACGAAGAAGGTGTAGGTCTTCATCCTGTTCCTCATCCTAACTCCCGCTAGATAGCGCGTATATCTAGCTTTCGCCTCCGCCATAGTGTTGTACCCTTTGTCGATATTGCCGCTGAATCGGTGCACCTATCTCCACAGTCTTCCCAATCATCGTAGACTCAGGGAACCCGTCCCTTGTACATGACGTTCCACGTCATCTACAAGTTGGCAATAATAATTAAAGGGTGATTCAGAAAATATGTATAACTAAATTTGCATATAAAGGTACACTTATAGAAAGTAGTCCCACGTCATCTACATAGGTTGTTGGACCCAAAAATATGCTATGATGGAACTGTACGACCAAGTAGGATGCACAAGACTTGGACGAGTGCAATGCACAAGTCCATACAGCCCATCATAGAATATTCACTTATATATAGTGTCCAACAATATTTTAATCATCAGCATTCTCAAAAAATACAAAAGTAACTCAGATTTGTTTCACATTCTCAAAAAATAAAGTAGTCCCTAACTCAAAAAGCTTGCCTCATATATACATATGCCGTTGGCCACAAAATTTGCTATGACGGAACAGTGAGCCAAGTAGGATGCACAAGACCTGGACTTGTTCATAGCACAAGGCTCACTATCCCATCGCAGCACGTTCACATAATACTCAATCATCGGCATTCACAAATAAATACTAAAGTAAGGAAAAGAGATGGACCAAAGTAAGCAAATACCAAAGAGTAAGAAAAAAAACAAGGCATTGATTCATATATAAAAATAATAAGCAAAATAAGTAAGCGATGATTCATAACCCTATAAGCTAAGTAGTAAAATGTACTTGTCGACAGACATAAGTACTTGTGGGGATAAATTTTACATGGCACAAGCTCATCTATAGTTCAGAACTACAACTAGGCCAACATCAAGACTTATGGCTTGGCTCAGGGAAGGGAGGACGCCTTGTCTCGTCATGAACTTCCTATAGTTACCCTGCATCTCTAGGCGATCTTCTATGTCATGATTATTCGGTAGATTGCCTCCATAGAAGATCCCCCCCCCCCCCCGAAGTCATGACATCACGAAAGATGATTGCCCCAAACTGCTGCTGGATGTGATACATCTCTAGTCTAATATCTGAATCAGTGATCTTGGCCTTGGCTTCGGCCCATGTTTGAGATGATCTGGAAGCATAGAATTCGGTTGCTCTAGTAGGAACGCGCTCATGTGATGGAGTGTGTATTAGGATTCCTTCTGACTGCCTTCCGGCTGCTTCACGCAGGGGACTCTATTACGTGGGTGAAGACGTGCCTGCCGAACTTGACCCTCTTACGCACGAAGGTGGTGCCTTCCGTCGAGGCAGAGCCAGTGAGAGAATCATCCAGAACTTCCTTGATCTTGTCATAGTTTTTCTTCTTTTCTAGACTCCCCGAGTCAAAATACGTGGCTTGCAAATACTTTGCCGATAAGGCGATGAGTGTGCAGTGTTGATCTCTGTGCAAAAAAAATCTAATGGAATGTGTCAAAAAAATAATGATGATAATCGAATAAAGCCATTCAATGGTGGCAAGTGAATAATGACTAACTCGGGAAAGTAAGGCACGAGAATGTATTCCTTTGTCTTGTTCGCCACCAAGATTCCTTCTAAGTACGAGGCCATGAATCATCGTTCAATGGAAATTCCCAAGCAGCCATCACGCATGTAGTAGGGGTCCACTACTGCGATGCCCGGAGTATTATCTCTAATGATCTGCATGGCCAGGCTGAGAGAAAATAGGCGGAACATGGTATAGTGTAGCAGGTATAGGTGGAACATACTGAAGATGTCGTCAACCATAGGAAGAACAGATCTGCGGGGACATTGTCGACGAAGCCCAAGCCTGGTGGCACCTTAACCATGAATACCGGGTGCAAGGGATCTTTCTCCACAAGAAGGCGGCTCTCTATCGTCAACACACCGTCATGCACACTCTTCATTTCCAAACTGGCGAGCCTCCACAGTTTCTTATTTAGCATCATCTCACCCGCCACATGCATCCTCCACATAATACCCTCGGCTCATGGTGGCCCATCCTGAAACCTGATCAGATTCACAGTTGACGTCACCGGCTGGCTCGAGCTGCTAGATTTTCTTTTCCTGGCCTTTTTGCCTTTTGGAGAGCGGGCAGGCACTGCAATCTGAGTAACGACCGCCCTATGTAGTGTGTCAGGTCTTAGAATAAAGGGTCGGTTGGTTGTATCAGCTGGCTCGGTGAAGGAGCAAGCTCGAGGCATCTCTAGAGAACCAAAAAGACTCTTGGTGATAGTGGATTTCTCTGTGGGCCACCAGCTGGGTCTTCGTTCGGGCCGTCATTCCAAAACTGAGTGTTTAAGAACTGATCTATGTCTTCGTCGTCCTCATTCGGATTCTGCGCCATGGGCATATAATCAACATGATCATCTGACCCACCACGTGGAGGTGACGCCGGGGGCAGTAAGGGGGTCTTGCCATGGCTTGGAACTGGCACAATAGGTGGTGTCGTTGTCTCTGGGTGATGGCCCCGACCGTCCCCAAACGAACCATGCTCTTTGTACATTGAATGAATAAGCCAAAGCAACTTCTGAGGATAGTCGGATCTTCTTCATCCGCTCCTGGGGGTTAAATGGGAGGTTACAGGTCGTCGCAACCCCATAGCACCCTAATAATTTTAACCCTATGCACACTATCTGGCATTGGACTTGAGTGCAACGTGTGGTTCAAGGGTTGAATGATGGTACCCTTGGCAACATCCCTTATCTCATTGGTCATGTAGCATAAGAGAGTGCAAGTAACATCCGTCTCTGGAAAACATGTACGATGTTAGAGAGATGCCATAAGAGTAATAGATCGTAAGGCCGTAAAGTAATTTGTTTACCATGATGGCGTCGAGCTCGGCTAATGTCGAGGAACTGCATACGACGACGGGCATGCAAGAGACGGAGGGGCTGCTTGATGGCACGGTGTCGTCCGCCGGTGTATTCTCCCTACCGGGTCCATGGAGCTCCGGTGCCGCCGCGATGGCAGGGGGAGTAACCAATGCGTCCTACGCTGTGGTAATGGCAAGAGTAGTCACCAACACTTCCGGCGCCGCGGTGCTAGCGGGCGGAGTCACGAACACAGAATTTGCGTGATTCGTCGGTGCCATGTTGTTCAAATGGCTGCTCACCATGCTTCGAATCGAGCACAACCCTTGTCGACCACCAGCACTCCAATTAGCTATTGACTCCACCAAGGTAGGCTGGATGGTCGTGAGGGTGATTTCCAGGTTGTCTTGGATGATTTGTGGGATCTGTGCCACTTGTTCCTTAATTTCTTAAACCTCGTGGTTTTCCTCCTCGCTCCTCCCCGCCACACGTGTCCTCAAAGATGGACCAAAATTATCCACCCAATTCTTAGACCCGATGCCGGCCAGACGGCCAGCAGACGACGACTTCTTCGTAATCGACGTGATTTTCCTGGCCCGGTTCATATCCCTGTTAAAACGGTTATCCCACCAGGTGGACGCCGTCCACCCCTAGGATGAGGAACCCTAGGATCCATGATTAGCAATTTCCTGCTCCTATAGAAGAAGTAACAATGAACCGTTTAGAAATTTGACTTCATCGATTAGAATGCAATCAGTTGATCCGTAGTAATTAAATTACTTACCACAATAACCTCAAAGTCCTTCCCCCGCAGGATCCGCGGTGAGTTGTTTGGTTTTTGGGTCCAAATGGTAACGGAACCTGATAAAGTTTCAAAGATGCCTGTTTTCGAATTTCTCAAAGGGGTTAGGTATCCCCTTAGCTCTATACTCATCGTCCTCCTTATCCCATTTGCTCTCTAAGGTTCTGTATCCACCAGATCAGAGATGGTGGTAACCTATATTCATCGCCTGCAGCACCTTTCACCGCCTACTCGAGGCATGGGATGCTTCGGATTCGCACTTGTTCTTGAAATCCCGGTACTCATCATCGATGATCTGTGGGTCAATCTTCTATCTCCTCGAAACTTTTGCATTCTATAAAGATCTTCTTGTTTATCCGGGTTCTCCAACTGGACAGGGAAGTGCTCATCCTTGTGAGGGAGGATTTGTTTACTTCATTCCCATGATAATTTTTGTTCCGATACTCAGTGGGGAACTTGTATCTCGCATGTAGTTTCTCAAAGAAGAGTGTGTGCAAATGGCCAATATCTTTATGCCGGAGATTCTCGGTGTTGACTGAGATGGTGGTACGGGTGATAGCCACCACTTTCGCACCGTACCCTCTAATGACAAGGTCAGGCGCCAAAGGAACCCTTGTTGGGCTCACTTTGATAATTTCCTCTCTCACGGTGTTGTCCGTGTTCGGGCATCGTTCCTTCCTCTTCTTCTTCTTAGTAGGATTTCTAACACTTGTTGTGCCCTTGCCGCCATCAGTGGTTTCATCATCTGCCACTCCTTCGGTTTCTTATCCCTCCGTGTCTTCCATATCATCGTCGTCACTCTCCGAAGGATGGTATTCTTCATCTTCTTCTAGCCGCTGGGCCTCCTCCCAGAATGACAATTGTTTCTTCTGAGGTCTGACTTCTTCGTCAGCGTTGATGCGCTTAGAATAGCCAACCTCCTTGTTTGCACTAATAAAAAGAAAATAATGATTAGTAATAAAGTTCCCAGAAAAATCCGGCATGACCTTTGCTAATTTTCTTAAAATAGGAGTGCCTGATTTCTGCCGAAACAGAAGTTAATCAATATTCCGACGAAAATCAGGACTCATTTCATACAAGCACCTGCGTACAGATCATACAACTCCATCATGGCCTTTCCATTTGAAAACTGATATGTAGCATAGGAGATTCACAGCAGTATACACATCAGTATAGACAGAAGCTTTGCACAACAGTATACAGCAGTAAAAAAGCAATGTGTACACAACTTTGCACATGAGATTCACAGCAACTTTGCACAACAGTAAAAAAAGCAAGTAACCTATTGCTTGCTAACGACTCCTATTAATAACCTACTGCTAACAACCTACTGCTTGCTAATAGTAACCTACTTCTTGACAGCAACTAACTAAACCTAAAGAAACTAACCTACTTCTAACTAAAAAGATGAAGGAGAAAATGGCAAATGGCAGAAGCCCATATCCTATAACAGGAATGGAAACAAACTAAATCTACATTAATACTACCAAACACTATCATACTAGTTGCCAGTATTAACCTCTCTACTCCAGAAAACAAGCTTTGATTCTGCATGTTATTTTATAAGCTAAAGACACCCTAACATCTGGGAAACTATATCAAAAGAACATAATACTGGATTAAAATCCAAGGGTGAATAGCTATACTATCTTGATCTACTGGATTAAAATCCAAGGGTAAACAACTCCCTGGTCTGGTCAGGTCCGTGGCTATTTAAAGGTATGGAATATCAAAAACATTCATTTCATTCTATCTATCTTTCCCTTGCTATTTTATTTTTTGCAATGATTGCTACAACTTGTTCATCCACCTAGTGCTTGTTTTGTTCCTATATGATATAAATGTTGAAGCAATTAAGGTTCATTCAACTATGTCCACCCTTTATGCACACTAACTCTCTTCAAATTTGTGAGAATTACAGACCATTGGAGAGTTTCTTTGGAATGGTTTCTCAAATAAAAATAATATTTCTGAGAAGCATCTGAATATAGTTTAGCTGCAAAGAATTTCTTTGTGCAGCTATAGAGAGAAGCAATTATGAGAGTTCTCTCAACATCTATGATCTGCAGCTGCAAATGCTTACACACGCGTGTGGTTTCGTATATACCCTAATCTGAACCCTAACGACGTCGTATAAACCCTAACGTTGTTGTCGAACCCTAATCGGAATGGATGTAGAGAGAGGGGAGAGAGGGAGAGAGGGGAGGGGCGTCGCTCACCTCTGAGACGAGAACGATGATGGTGGGCTCCTCCAAGTCCGCCTCCTCCTCGAGGAGCAGCAGCCTCCTCCTCCACGGATCGAGCGGCGCGCGCGGGGGCCTCCTCCTCGACGGCCTCCTCCTCCTCGAGCGACGACGGCTGGCGAGGCTGGCGAGGCAGCGGATCGGGAGCGGCGGCGGGGCTCGGGCTCGAGATGGTGGTAGGCATGTTTGATGGGGATGATAGGGATGTGCCCGTGCACATGGATAAGGCACAGATAGGCGTAGCGCACTCTGGCATAGTGCGCTACAGATATCCGTAGCACACTCCGGCCTAGTGCACAACGGATAGCTCCTCTAGCACCTGTATAAGAAAGTAGCAGCCCCACTATCTAATAGACTCAGTACCCTATCCCACTGGTTCTGCCCCACTGCTCTTTATATCAACCTGTGAGCACCTAGGTTCGAATCCCTAGTGCCACCCCTTTTTTGTTTTTATGTTAAAAATACTTTTACATGTTCCAAAAATGCCTAAAAGTGGTAATATATGCCATAAAAGTTTTTTTATTTAAAAAATACTTTTAAATATTCCAAAAATGCCCAAAAGTGGTAATATATGTCATAAAAGTGGTACAAATATGATTCAAAGTAGAAATAAATTAAATAATAATTTGTCCATGAATATTACAATCTTTTTTGAGCACATGTTTTACAATATTTTATGAGCTAGCATTTTACAATATTTTTCCCTACTTTGTCGTGGTTGAATAATTTACCCCTGGAACTTTAATGTTTCTTCTCTTGAACGGTCTACCTTTTTTTGGTAGGGTTGTCCTTTTTCTTCTTGTGATGTATGTTGTTGTATTGTAATCGTCGTCATCTTGAATCTTTGGATTGCCGTACTGGTCTAAGTCTTGCTCGTTGGTGACTCCATCCATTCCGATGATGTTTCTTTTTCCTCTCCTCACGAAAACACGACTAGGCTTTGTCGGGTCGGTAATAAAAAAAACATTGGTCCACTTTTCTATCCAGTACCCATGGTTCATTTTTTCTGGCCACATTCATACCAATGTCCTTGGATTTGGCTGCATCGGGTATAACCATGGTTGTGAAATACCGGTCTTCTCTTTCGACGCTCTTGGCCCATCTGACACGAAACATCAGCACCTTTTCTCCACCGTAGTCGAGCTCCCAGATCTCCTCGATCCTTCTATAGAATATTTCCTTCACGATATCTTCGGTGTAGAATTCTGACATCACGCCTGAGTTCTGATAGTCACACTTTATTTCCTTTTCCTCCGTGTAGAATGTGTAGCCGTTGATATCATACACCTAATAGGTCACCAGGTTTTGCATGGGTCCCTGCGAAAAGGTGAATATGATCTTTTCCGTGTCAGCAGAATATGATTGCAGGGGATTATCTAGGAGCGTCTGCCTAAACCAACACGTGAAATCTGAGTTGTGCTTTTTAATTATATCTTCCTGCATCCTCTGTATGCCCCAGTCACTGTACTTCTTCTCGATTAACCTTTTGTTCTTCAGTACCCAAGGATCAACTAGTTCTAAATGTTGTAGCGCGACGAGGTTTGGTCGATGAAAGTATGTGCATCGACAATTGAAGTCTGGACGCAGTACACGACGACCCTCTCGGTGACCAGATCCGTCGAGCTTGGCAAGGTGCCTGTTGACGGGAAGACCGATAGGGTTCTTGATGTCTAGATAATTCGTGTAGAAAGAGATGCACTCTTCGGCCAGAAATCCCTTGGCTATGCTTCCATCTGGACGGGACCTGTTGCAAACATATCCTTTGATGTGTCCGTTCATCCTTTCGAACGCCATCATGTTGCGGAGGAACATCGGCCCGAGTTGTATGATATCCTCCATGACATGGACTAGTAGATGCACCATAATGTCGAAGAATGCAGGCGGGAATTAGATCTCGAGCTCGCATAGTATCACCATGATCTCCTCCGGTAGTCTCTTGAGCAGATTAACGCCAATCGAATTTCGAGAGATAATGTTGAAAATTTTACAGAGCCTAAACAATGTTTCACGGACATGTTCGTCCATTATCCCTCTTAGTGCAACTGGAAGTATCTGCGTCATTAGCACATGAGACTTCATGCCACTGAACTTCTGCTTCGCCTCATCTAGGTATCTGCTTATCTTGTCTGCGCTGCCATAAGGAAATTTGAGTCCTAGAAGGCACTTGAAAAACTGTTTGATCTCATCCTGTCTTAGAGTGAAGCAAGAAGGATGGCAGTAATATTCATTCTTTTGACATTTTTACACTTCCGACGACCATGTGTCGCCTCTGATTCATGATCATCATCATCTTCCTGATCATCAGGAGTAGTGCGTCCTACATGAAGTGTCTTCTGGATGCCCATGAATATCAGGTCGTTCCTTTCTTTCGGACCATCTTTCGTCCTATCTGGCATGTTGATTAGGGTGGCGACCAGACTCTCGCACATGTTCTTTGTGATATGCATGATGTCAAGTCTAGGAGGCGCTACGGAGAAACTTCTAGTATGGCAAGTCCTAGAAAACAGACCTTGGTTTTCCATACCTTCAGTAGCGGCTTGTCTTGCTACCTCTTTTGCTTCTTTCCAGGATTAGGACAATCTTTCTAGTTTTTCAGTAGTTCTTCCACTTCTTTGCCGCTCCTCTCATCTGGTATTCCTCGGGTCACGGATTTGCGATCGAAAATATCTCCATGTTTTCTCCATGGATCATTCTTGCCGAGCCACCTCCGGTGTGCCATGAACACGGTTTACGAAGACCCTGGATCTTTCTCTAGTTGGATATAGCTTGTGTTATCCATGAACCTAATGCATGCAAAGAATCCTTGGATAAACTGCCCCGAGATATACCCCCAACCTAGATAGTCTTGCACCATAGTGACCAACGCGGCTCTCATAGTAAAATAATCTTGTGCGAAAGTGTCGTACATATTGGCTCGAGATTCCCATAACGTGGCTAGCTCCTCTTTCAACATCCCAAGATATAGATTGATGTCGATACCAGGGTGTTTTGGCCCTTGAATTAGCATACTCATTTGTATGTACTTCTTCTTCACACACAGCGATGGAGGGAAGTTGTACATGCATACAAAAACGGGCCAAGTGATTTGCGTGCTGCTCTGGCTACCGAACGGATTGAGTCCATCGGTGCTCGCACCAAGCCTGATGTTCCTCGAATCTCCACCAAATTCTGGGAATTCAAGGTCCAATGCTTTCCACTGGCTAGCATACGAAGCATGTGTCAATATCTCATACTTTTTGGGGTCATCGTAATCTCCTGGCTTCTTCCTTTCTGCAAGGCAGAGCATGATATTTGCTTCCTTAGGGTCCGCAAAATAGCACTGCAAACGAGGAGTGATAGGAAAGTACCATACCACTTTTCGAGGAGCTTTCTTCCCTTTCTTGTATCGACTGGGCATGTGGTTTTCTCCGCGTCTTCGCCCCGATAAATGATGCAATCGTTGATGCAGACGTGGTATATAATGTGCGGTAGATCGAGAGGACAGACGATTTTCTTGGCGTCCTTGATACTAGTTGTACATATGTTCCCCTCCGAGAGACGATCGTGCCAGAATGCCATCATATCGTCGAAGCTTGCGTTGGTCAATTTGTGTTTTCCCTCCATCTCCGTAGCCTTGAGCGTCACATTCAACCGGGTATCATCGGGCATGCATCCTTCATACAATGGAGTAACCGCGTCTTCCTCAAGTTGCGCAAGATTGGATTTCTCTCTAGCGGCAGCCTTGGCGTTACTCGTCTACTTGAGAAGCAGTTCTTGCATATAATGGTCCCGCACCCAGCCTGACGTTGTTCCATCGTTGTCTGCTCCTCCGACATCTAGATCAACATCATGCCGGTCTTCTTCCGCACCTTCACTATCTCCAGGAGACTGGTCTTCATCTCGTCCGTCCTTGCCGTGATCATCATCATGTTGCCTGCCTTCCAAATTTCCCGCCGCCCTATTTATGTCCCCATCGTCTTCGTCATCGCTTATCCACCAAGTGTATCCATCCATGAAACCATGGCGGAGCAGGTGTGCCTGCATATGCCCGAAATTTGGGTCGATCAACCAGTTGAGTTTGCATCTTCTGCATGGACATCTTATCTCCATCATGTTATTTCGTATCATTTCGGCTATCGCGCATTTCAAAAATCTAGCTGCAATGCCTTCGCTCATTATGCGGACCATGGTTGACTACGCGGTGTACACAGTAGAATTAGAATTTTATTAGAACTACATAATCAATACATGCATGCAATGGTCGATAGAAAATTTCGGCCTGACCTATCCTAAAATTAGGACCTTTGCGAAATGCCAAAGTCTATCCAAAATGTAAATGAATCAACATTTTGGCAAAACAATGGCAACTCATTCACACATAAACACAAGAGAGAGAGAGAGAGAGAGAGAGAGAGAGAGACCGATCCATCATACACATGAACACATCAGCCTCTCCATACACACATGAGCATCGATCATCTCCATACATATGAGCATATCATCCATACACATGAACATATCCTTACATGGACAACTTACCATATGAGAGACCAATCGAGAAGATGGAAGGAGATGTGCGAGACTGAGAGGATGGCGTTCCTAGAAGGAGAGCTTCCTCTATTATGTATGTAGAATCCAACCTAAGTTCTACATGCTACAAATGGTGAAAGAGTGGAGAAATTAAGGTGGGAAGGAGGAGGATCACGACTAGATCCAAGGAGGAAGAAGGAGGGGAAAGTGAAGTGGGGATGTGGTAGTGGATAGGCACATTTGCAAAAAGGGGCTACCAAAAAGTGGATAGAACATCCTTGGCGCACATGGCCCTAGTGCACCACAGGCATTGATCACAACCGTGGCGCACATGCAGCTGGTGCACCACGGATGTGTTTGCCTAGTTACAGAGTAGAGGGCCCCGAACTTAGGCATAGCGCACAGGCCACATGTGCGCCACGGCTACGCCTCACAACCGTAGCGCACAGACCGAGGTCCTCTATGGGTATGTGGCCTACGGTGAGCAGGGCCCTGTCCCACACATAGTCGTGGCGCACTACCCCCATGTGCACGACAGTTTATATAGTTAGCATTAGGGCACATCATGGGAGTGCGCCACGCTAGTTTTACCTGTGGGGCACTTTGATAACGTGCGCCACGGATATGCGGATTACCTATAGCCATTTTCCTATTAGTGTTATAGCTAGATCTATGAAGTGGGTGGGATCATGTTGGTCAGGTCTAGTGACTCACACAACCACTAAGTTGATGATGGTGTTCTAGCGAACCTAGAGAGGTTAATAGACCAGGAAATGTTGGCATGGGCCCACATCTACCATAGTTGTGTGTGTCATGGCTTGGCATAGAAAATTATAGTATATCAAGTAGGTAGGATCATGTTGTCCAAGTGATGACGTATACAACAACAAGTTGGTGAAGGTGTTTCTATCCATCCCAAAGAGGTCTAGATCCCATGCAATGTTGGCATGGCCCCACATTTTCCACAAGTGTGTGTCATGGCTTGGCATAACACTCTTATAGCTAGATCTATCAAGTGGGTAGGATCATGTTGGTAGGGTGTAGTGACTCACACCACCACTAAGTTGATGATGATGTTTCTAGCCAACCTAGAGAGGTCAATAGCCCATGCAATGTTGGCATGGGCCCACATATACCATAATTGTGTGTGTCATGGCTTGGCATAGCAAAATTATAGTCTGATCTGTCAAGTAGGTAGGATCATGTTGGTCAAGTGATGACCTATACAAGAACAAGTTGGTGAAGGTGTTTCTATCCAGCCAAGAGAGTTCTGGATCCCTTGCAATGTTGACATGGCCCCACATTTTCCACAAGTGTGTGTCATGGCTTGGCATAACACTCTTATAGCTAGATCTAACAAGTGGGTGGGATCATGTTGGTCAGGTGTAGTGACTCACACAACCACTAAGTTGATGATGGTGTTTCTACCCAACCTACAGAGGTCAATAGCCCATGCAATGTGGGCATGGGACCACATCTACCATAGTTGTGTGTGTCATGGATTGGATAGAAAAAATATAGTTAGATATATCAAGTAGGTAGGATCATGTTGACCAATTGATGACTCATACAGCAACAAGTTGCTGAAGGTATTTCTATCCAGCCTAGATAGGTCTAGATGCCATGCAATATTGGCATGGCCCCACATTTGCCACAAGTGTGTGTCATGGATTGGCATAGTGGTTGATAACATGTTATTTAGTAAAGAAATAAAATAAATCTGACAAGTAGGACATGTTTAGTACTGAGCTAGCTAGCAAATACAATGTGAAGCTCCAGGATCTCTCATTAGCATGTTTTCTTTTCAAAGAAGGCGCATACATTAAGAGCAATCAACGGTAAGTGTGAAACATTAAGGGTCGTACTAAGTAGTTCTTTTGTCTACACTAAAAATTCCACTGAAGAGTTGGCTTGACATAACTGAAGATGCAATCACTTATAGCTACTAGTCAAAACACACCAGGAACCACGATGGAATTCAGCTATGATGATGAATTTGGCAACCAATTAAAAAAACTGGACTAACCAAGAACCTAGGAATATACTAATAGCTAGAGGAGTAAGTAAGAACCTACATCATCCACAAGATCTAGAACAGGAAGATCCCTAACCAGTCAGAGTCAGCGCATGCATCATGGAGGTTGGGAACCCGAAAAACTCCTCCATCGCGTCACCTTGGTCGTGGCCCTGCCAAGGACGAGATGGGTAGATGGCTACAAGACGACATGATCCACCCTCTTCAGGCCCGCCCTCGTTAGTGTAGACGAGCATCAACACCCAACACGCCTCGGTGCCCTCCATGTCAACTACCAAGATCCTGTTGGGGAGTTCTCGTTGACCTTAGTTGAAGTACTCTTCCTCCGGGCGGACTCATACTCGCCCGCATCCGTGTGCCCCTTCCTTGCAGGCCTTTCAGCGGCACGTAGACGAGCTACGCCGCCATGGCTGGTGTTGGGGTGGAGTGGAGGCCGAGCGAGGGAGGGAGAGATGTTGTGGTGCTGGGGGACTAAGGGATAGGTGGTGGCAGTGGTGGAGTGGCGAGGTGGTGGCAGTGGTGGGGGGGCGAGGTGGTGGCAGCGGTGGAGAGATTAGGGTTCTATGCGGTGATTCTCCATATCGGATCGGGACTGACGAGGGTGGTTTGGGATGGCGGCGGAGAGATTAGGGTTCTATTCGGTTGGGTGGGGGCGGGAGGACGTGAAAATATTCGCTGTGTGCACGCGTGATGGGTTCTATATTAGGTCATCCATCCACGAGAATTTCCCATAGATCACAATCCCATCCGTTCATACTTTCACATCCAACGGCGTGCATTGTCTTTCTCTTGTATCTCGACCTGCGTAGTGATTATGACGATTTCATCCACAGAAATTATGAAGTTTTAGAGAGAAATCGTCATAGTTTAATAAGGTTTTGGCCCTCTCAAATAGCTTACGACCATCTATTGCGGAATAGTCATCAAACAATGACGATTTCATTAACTACTAAGTTGGTCAAGTGTAGTGACTCACAAAACCACTAAGTTGATGATGGTGTTTCCAGCCAACCAGAGAGGTCTATAGCCCATGCAATGTTGGCATGGCCCCACATTTGCCACAAGTGTTTGTGATTTCTTGGCATAGAACTCTTATACTTACATGTATCAACTGGTTGGGATCATGTTGGCAAACTTCTAAGTCACACAACCAAAAGTTGGTGATGGTGATTCTAGCCAACCTAGAGAGGTCTATAGCCCATGGAAAAATTTAAAATTTGATCAGGCCACAAAAAACTAAAAAAAATTGTGTGAAACCTTAGACACATTTAAAAATTACTTCTAGGTAGAGGATTCCATGATTCATCATGGAGAAAATCTCATATCACAAAGTTCTAACCCCTAGGAATCCTTACTAGACACCTTAATTTTTGGCCTAAATTTAACCGGGCCACCAAAAATACAAAAACATTCAAATTTGTGTGAAACCTTGTACATGTGTCTTAGTTTGTGTATGTTAGAATGTGTAAAAAAATCCATATTGTTTTACGAAAGTCAAAAAGAACACATTGCTAGGAAAAGAGGCGTAGGTTAGACCAAATGGTCTGTTCGTAAATTTCTCAATTCTTCGATGATCAAATGATCCCAAACTTTTTGCACATCCTATACCAATGGTGCCTGTCAAAAATATGTAATTTATTTGAAAAAATTCAAAATTTTAAAATAGCTATTTTGTTCAAATGTTTTAATAGAAAATAAAAAAGAATATAGGATAGAAGAAAAATTAAGACTCGGCGTGCAAGTAACAAGCCAGCCCAACTCCTACTCCCGCGCTCGTGTCACGGCTGCATCCAAGCGTCAAGTAGATTACGGCGGCCCATCTTAATCCTAGGAATCAAACAGTATTGGGCTCTTTCGGGGCCAACAGAAAACCGTTGCAGGAAGGACTGACGCGGGTGTGAGTTTAGTCCCACATCGCTGAGCGAGGAACGATTCGACTAGCTTCTATACCCTGCATTCATGACCCCATCATGAGCTTCTCTAAATAAATCGACATGACACATACTGCTGTGACTTATCTGCCTGTTGGCCTACACATGAAAAATTTGAGATTCGCGGGCCTGCATCCTGGGCCATAAATGGTCTTCTAATTGTATGCAGGCCATTTAACACGAAATGTGTTAGTAGGCATATTTTTTTCATTCCCTTCTGTACTATAATGTTATTTTGCATTTTGAATAAGTTTGCACGAATTTAATTACTAACCATCTTATATATACAAGCTTGTTGTTTGTATTCTGAACATATTTTCCAATTTGTTTTACATGAAAAAACCTACTAATTAATTCCATAGTAATTTTTTAATTTAGATTCAAAATTCAACTAATTTTTGGAAACAATTCCCTAATATTTTTTGAATAGACTATATTTTACCAATCCCGTAGCACGGGCCTGTATCCTGACCGTTCGTTCTGTTTCTAGTCGTATGTAGGCCGTGGTAAGATTGAGAAATATCCTGCTAGTGGGCAGGCTTTTTTCCTTTTATTTACTATTTTTTCCCTATATTCAAACATAAGCCCAGACGTTATGTATACAAGTTTGTCTTTCATAATGTATATAGAGCACTTTCTCTATACTTATATTTATTTTGATGTTCCAAAAGATAATACAACATTACAAAATCTAGATAATTATAATTACTCAAACCATTTCAAATTTTCAAACAAAAAGTGCAGAAATGGTTTATTGAATCTAAAGTGATAATTTTACACGAAACCAAGTAGGGTTTTGGGGTGATATGGTCCTAGTTACCATAATATTCCTTGGGGATTTTTTTTTGGAGTTTATTGAGATGGAAATGTATTTTTAATGAATTATTTCTTGTTTCTGCCATTTAAGGAAAAGGGAAAACAAAATAATAAAGGCTCTCAAAAATATTTATATTTGAGATGGTAAGATATTATATGATATATAGGCATCAAATATGCCATGAGTGGACAAGGTGCTTTGGAGGAAAACAAACTTGCCTTTATAGACAAGGATTTGAGGATTTTGTAAATAAAGGAATTTAAATGGTTTTTAGATCCAAATGATTAGGGAATTATTTGGGAAATGATTATAGTCAATATGGATGATTTCATCTTTAAGTATACATCATAACCAACCTTGGGTATTGAAATTCTACCCTAAAAGGGAAAGAAACTAGATGTTGAAGGATCCAGGGTTCTGATATTTTTGTAGCACCTAAACATGGTTGGATTAGGGAGCTCGGAGCTCACCTTGGTACAAGGGATAGATGGATGGATATACAAAGTTATATTTATGACCATGGAATAAAGAGTTAGGCTTGGATGTGTTGCAGGTGATCTAGGAGTGATGGCAAACTTTCTTGAAAACAAGGCTGCCATAATATATGTGTCATCATGCGTCATAAACCATGAGGGTTTAAGAAGCACAAGGCTCCAATGGAAACAACTGAGGTATGGATAGATAGACCATGGTTAGTAGATCATAACTATGAAAATAGTTGGGCAAGGGGAGATATCACAAGGATTTGAGCTTCTGCCAAGGTAGGCATGTTGACTAGATTTGCAGAAAAAATTATCATGATGTCTAAAAAACCATCATGGATAAGTGGGAACCAGAATGGTTCAAACAAGGGAAAGAGTGGGATTTGGTAGTACTAATGAGGTACTACAAGATGGTTCAAGTACAATCTCAAAAATGAACATAGGTTAGAATGGGTGGGGTCTCAAGGATTGAATCTAGTTAAATATTCCAGACTTGGCCATTTTGGCAGATTTAGGGTTTTAAACTAGATTACAAGTGTGGATAAGTTTGAGAGAAAGCTAGGATCCAAACTATTGATCAAGGAGATGAGGTTGATAATTTAATTGAGTACATAGGATCCATGCTTGGATTTGGTCTATGATGAGTTGAATGCTAAGGGAAGGGACTAGCTTAGTGAGGATCTGCTTAAGTAGATTAGGAGTTCACCCAAGGGGATCAAGATGGATCTAGCTTAGGTTGCTTGGTTAAATATTTGGTGATCTTAACCATTGGGTTGGTCCTAATGATGAGCTACAAGATTAGCTCACTCTAGCTCCTTAGCAAACAAAACAATCAGTAGATCAGAGAAATTCATCAGACAACAGATCAAGGCAATTCATCAAGTCAAACTTATCAGCTATTATTAAGGTTACCATCAAGCCTACCTTGAGGTAGGGAGTATGTTATCGGGCACTTCATCAGATGGATGATCACAATCAAACAATCATCAAGCATTACAATACTTAACAAGAAAAGTTTTTGTTCCCCCTTATTTTTGCCTTTTTGACAAAAGATTAGGGTTGCTAAAATTGGGATGTTAAAGATCTTTCCCCCTTAAAATAATCTCGTCCCGATATTAGGGACGAGTAGGGTTAGGTAAAAACATCATCTTAACATATCTCCGCGGGGGAATTATCTAGATGATAAGAGATTTAATACAAACAGTTTTGGTCAACTACGGGTCGAGGCTGAGTGGCTATGAGTTGAGTTGTTTGGATTGAGCTATTGGAAAACACACAGTCTTTTACCCTTAGGACGATTCTGGGTAGGCTTAGCGTCGACAGGGTCCTTTCTTCTTGAGGCTAGGCGACGAGTTGAGCGTTCTTCGATCTTCATCGGTGGAGTTAGCTTTTTGGTCTTCGGAGTCCTGATACGCCGGGAGTGTTGGTTGGGCTGTCGACCGTGTGAGGAAGGACTTTCTCGAGATATCTTCTGGTTATGGAGAAGTGTCGACTTGTTGTTCTTCTTCACCGACTTCATTAGTATACAATTAGGCGAGGTCCACTCCTAATGATGACTAGGAGCCGATTCTCAGGGTTATGAGGGTTCTGGGGGAAAGACGTAGTCTTTCCCCCTTAAAGGGAGACTACAAGGTTTGGTGAAGTCACCGACCTTCTTTGTTGGAGTTGCGGAAGAATGTTGTACCTTTTGTCTAGAGTTGATTATCTTTAGTCGATCTTGTGGATGCTTCTTCTTGCGGGACGTCTGAGCTAACTAACGCTGCATCAAACTGGTAGGATGCCGAGTTTTGGTTGACGTTCTCGGAACATGGTCCTAAAATATGATGTCGTGCCATGTTGGGTCCGATGAAATGTCAGGGATAATACATGAAAAGAAGGCATCATACTAGCATGTCCTTAAACAGGGGTTCATGCATAACTTAGCAGATTTGAGACGGTCGGTGGCAAGGACACTTAAGATATTACAAAACAGGTTCGTGCTGCAGGGCGTCAAAGCATTTAGAGTTTTACAAAACGGGTTCGGGGACGATAAATAACTCTTCCTACACTGGTAGGGAGGTCTATTCTAAGCCGCTTGTGGACTACCCGGAGGGATCCTCATTGTCTTCAGCTTCGCCTTCTAGGAGACGGGTAGGGGATTCTTGAGCTTCATGTGATGTCTTGAACCTCCAAAGGTATTGGCGAGCGGTGACGCACTTCTTTCTTCCTCGGGAGAGGATGCTTCCTGATGCTTATTTAGTTTTATTGAGGAGGGCTTGATTCCTTTGCTGAAATTCTAGGGCTTCCTTGCGAGTCAGAATGGTTTAAACACGATGAAGCTCCATCTGAGCATGACGGTATTCATCGGAAACAGTGGTTAGTAATTGATCTCGTGCATAGCTATATCTGGCTTGGAGCTGTAGGGCAGGGAAGGTCCTGTGAGGGTCTTTGGATTGTCCTGATGAGTCAACGCTCCTTTTGAGGGGTAGGTAGAAGGTTGTAGGTTGCCTCATTTCTGGAAGAAGATATCGGATATGAAAGAGTGCCTCTTTGGCGGCCATCTCGATAGCCAGCACTGGAGTCGGAATTCGAAGTCCGGTGGCATGGATGGGTTCTCCGGAGGCTTCATGCATTGGAGGCATGGTGACTTGTCCTAGGTATTTCCCAGTTTCCAGTCCCTTGTGGAGAGTGTAGGTTGGAGGTTGGGTGTATCCACACAGCTGAAATGAGTCCCAAAGGAGTAAGGGAAATCCTCAGTATAACTAGGCTTTGTCAATGGGTTCCATCTACACAAAAGAGGGTTTATGATGAGGGTTATAAATGCGAGAACATGCGAGGTTTGTTTAAGGTTTTGATAGGTAGCCATCCTGCCGAGGATATGTCTGGGTTTACGAGGTTATGGTTGTTGGTGTCAGGATAAACAAACAAGGAGGTCAAAGCAATATGGTCGAATGACCCAAGACAGACATACCACACAATCCAATCATCATACAAGCACATGCCAAACACGTAAGCGTACCCTAGATACTAAGGGTTGTCTACACGCCATAAGGGGAATCCTACACGTAGGATACTTATCCTAGGTACGGAAGTTACGGGGGTATTGAATTTGGTCTTGCCATCGGGTGACATTAGTGTCGTACCTGATCCATTTAGGGAGATGAAGGACATCTATTGGTAGGGCGATCTTGGAGTATCTTTCATCGTTGGCTGCTCCTATGGTTTGCTTGTCCTTGCTTCTCTTGTCATCTCGTGATCTCCGTCTTCAAGGTCCTAAGTCAAATTAGTTTTGAAAACAGAATATTTGAAGTCGACGAGATATAGAGTAAACTTGTTTAAAACAATTTAAGTAAGAGAGGATAAGATAAGAAATTTTTCGAAAATCTTTTGAGAAAGTAGTTTTCGAAAGTCGACGTTTTTGTAAATAGGGTATTGTCCTATCTAACGTCCATGCCAACTAGGGTCTCCTACAGTCAGGATGGCTCTGATACCAAGTCTGTTCTACCCCCAGATTTACAGTCCAGGAATACCTTTTATGCATACCACCACGATCCCATGATCAGTGCATCGTGGCGCAAAATGGACAGATATCAAAGTGTGCATCGATTACAACATCCATTACAACAATGTTTACATAAATAGACTTACATAATTCCACTAAGGGCTGAAATACATAAAATCAGCGGATCTTCTAAACGTGGAGGACCCGAGTCAAGCCATAACACAATAGGGTGCCCGGCTCGGAGATACGCCCTAGATCGCATAGACGTCAGCTTCTTCCTCACTCCCTGCTCTTCTGTGAATCTGGCCAAGTAAATAGCCAGGGACAATGCTGGTGAGTACTTTAAATGTACTAGCAAACCACCTTAAGATAATAACAATAGAAGGATATGCAATATGGCAAGGTGGTAGAATGGCTCCATAAGAGGTTTTTTCTAAAGTAGTTTCTCTTGTAGATATAGAATCTACAAGGTTTTCTTGGAGTCTTTTGTAAACAGTTTGGAAACCTTTTGAAAAGCATTTGGAAAATACTAGGATTAGGTCAAAACATCGCCATGGTCTTCAACTGACTGGGTTATCCTCCTCCTTCTCTGGTGTCCCACGGACCACCAGGTTTTAGAGAACTATTTCTTTTGGAAAAAAGTTTTGAAAACAAATCTGACACCGCTCTACAACAACCTTCCCAACCGTCCATGTCCGAGGAATCGGCTATTCGAATAGATTTACACTCTTTAGAGGTTGTACACTTTACCCACACCAAACGGGTACCGTGCCCTGATCTACACCGATCGTGGGTCAAGTAACCGCTCAACACTCTCTGAATGCCACTCTAGCATGTGCCCTAACCTATGAGTTGTTCCTCTAAATAACGGGACGTCGGGATCCATCGACCAACCAGAGTGCTCCCAACTCCTCCGGAGCCGGCACTTTCAATCAGATGCTCATAGTATCGCCCAGCAACTCACATGGGTGGTACTACTTCCTCTAGGTGACTGCCTAGCAGTTGACCCTTTTTGTAAAGGAAGTCCAAAATTTGAGGGACATGATCCCTTATAAGTAGTGCAAGAATTCGCACACTGGAGATGAAAACATTAAGTCCATCCCTGTTCCCATTTCAGAGTAATATGGTTGCACGGGTTAATTGTTCTGGGAAAACTGCAAAGAACCAGGTGCCTTTTTTAAACCCTTTTTATCCGTCCTTTGTCCCATCATTTTGTAAAACAAAACCTTTCTCATTTTTCAAACCTATCTTGGTAGGTCAAACCTCACCAAGCTTTTCATACAGAATTTTGTAAACTTCCTCCCGGGGTCTTCCCATCCTAATAATTTTTGCTTAGGCTAAAACGGGGTCTCCAAGGGGTTATGGTGTCAAACATAATCTACCATACTAGGGGAAAATAGGTGTCATAAAATGGGTTGTACTTAATAGTACAAATGGGAAATGGTTTGGAGGAGACGAACCAATACCAGATATAAACATTACATATTGAAAACAATGCACTTTCATAAACAGGTAAAAACATGCGTAAGTGAAATGTTAGGGTTATGATCAAGAAGGTGGATTTCCTGCGATTAGTAGAGTGGCATATATGTCCCTGGACTTCTCGAGAAAACCAGAATGCCCAATATAAATAAGATGGTCCCTTCTTCTCGTTGTCATACAATCGCGACTATCGCCATATTGAGAAAACATGTGAACGGACAATGCACCACAATCAATACAAACATACAAATTTCAATACCATACAACAACAAACAATGTACACATGTTATAATTAAGTATGGTGTTGATTAGAATGGAATTAGAAGGATTGGGAATTGTCTTTGGGGCATTTGAGGGAATCCATATGAGTTTAATAGTCTAGGAACTAGGTATAAGAGGGGTTTTAGACCAAGGTCACAATCAGTATGACATAATTTTATAAAAATGATATCAGAGGATAGGTATTGAAAAAATGAAACCAACAAAAGTGGTTTCACTAATTTATCAACTACCTTTGATTTATAGTGATTTTTATAGTGAATAAAACTCTAGTTTTAGGAAATAATTGACTAGAATAGTTCTGGAGTTCCAAAAATTATTTCCTTGTGTGATTGAGTAGTATTTGGTGGACTGATTCAGTGGGAGTTGGAATCATCCCAAAAGAATTACCATAATGCCCTTGGGAAATTCCGAAAGGCAGTACTGGATGCTATTTTCTTTTTGACCAAATTTAATATGTAAGGTATTTGGACGTGATTCCAAAGACATAGGTTAGGTACTTGAAATACCTTTCTGTATAAATTGGAGTTGCATAACTATTGCTACCATTTGTTTGGTGAAAAGACCCTAAGCAGAAAGGTTTAAATCATTACAATTAATCCAGAGCTCAATAAATCATGAGATGCTAGGTGTTGATAGATAGGATGATATAGAAGTGCTGAGATTTGGAATTAGATTAGAACCCTTTCGGGTTTGACCTAGAGAAATTCCCAATTGCAGAAAAGGGTTGTTTTTGTTAATTTTATTATGGGCAAAACATAGATTACCTTGGCATGGGACCAAGTGTATTGGTTGGGTATTTCAAATAACTTCTAGAGGAAGTTGGGTTCAACCCATTTGGATCTACCAAATTCCCATAAATAAATATTTGGTGAAATGGACACATGTTGGCATTTTATTTATAGGAAAATAATTGGATAATGTTTTGTTGAAAAACTGGTTCTGCATGTTAAGGAAACCTCATAGGGACATGGTAGAATTTATCTCTATGTTTTTCCATTCGTTTTACCTTTTTTGAAATGATTTAAATAAAAAATCTAATTTATAGATCTAGGGAAAAGATTAAAAGGGGAGGAGGCTACTGGGCCGGACCTGCGAAAGGCTTGGGCCAGGGAGGGGATTCGGCCCGCCCGTCCTTTCCCGCCTGGCACAGTGTCGGGTTTTTATATCCTACACCGGGGCGGTGGGCGAAGCACTGGGCCGGCGCAGCGCGAGGCTTGCGGTGTGCCGGCTGCACTCGTCCGACGCGGCCCAGAGCGATGAAGGGTATGGGATCCCCTGGTTGTTTGATCTGACACGGATCAACGACCAGGGGTCGTCTTCCTCCCAGGGAGAAGGGCGCGGGGGAGGAAACCCTAAGGGGTTCAACGACGATGCGAGGGACCTCACCGGGGGCTCGACGATGATGGGGAGGGTGCGGGGGAGACGCGAGTGGCACGTCGACTACAGAGAGGGGCGAGAAGGTCTGGTTCGTCGTTGGGAGTAGCCTCACGCGACGGTGGCCGAGAGATCCTCACCGGAGTTGGTACCTGCGACGCACGCATGTCGAGAAATGAAGCGGGGTTAGAGAAAGGAGGAGGTGGGGGTCTATATAGGGTGATATGTAGCAAGGGCGAGGCAGAAACAAGAGCACCACGACCGTTTTCATGAGGAGGCCGAGAGGGCTTGCCCTCCTTCAGTTCGACACATAACATGGGGGAGGAAGGGGGTACTCTGGGAGATGAGTGAGAGTGGGGAGATACAAATGAGGGCAGAGAGAGGGGACATGGGCTTCAAGCCCTCTTATTGAAAGAGGAGAGGATAGAAAGTTAAATGTCCATAATGGACATGGGGTGGGTAGAGATGGCTTGGGTGTGGCCAGGTGGAGGAGAGGAGGGGCAGGAGGTGTCCTGGTCGGTGGGGGACAGAGAGAGAAGGGTGGTGGTTGTTGCAAGTAAACAAATGGGCCACAAGGCATATCTATCCATCTCTCACTCTCTCCAAGCACTAAAGACAAGGAGAGGGGTGAGATACATTGAATAGCTGCAGTGTAGCTCGACCAGGGGAGTGTAAGATGTGCTGGGGAATATTTCTTGGCTAGGTTGGTGTTGTTTTGACTAAGGATATTGCTTAAGTTGCAAAAATGACCAAGGAGAGGGTTATGAAGGAAGTCCAAATACTTACATTAGACAAGATGGGGAAATGATACCAGTAGATGGGTATGGGAATTGTACACCTCCAAGATTTATTTGAGATTTATTGGATGCTTTTTGGTCCACTTTATATCAAGTATTCAAAAAGTGCAAAAATGGTTTATTGAATATAAAGTGATAATTTTACATTAAACTAAGTGGGGTTTTTGGTTGATATATTACTAGTTACCATATTGTACCTTGGGGAATTTTATTGGAATTTATTGAGATGGAAAAGTATTTTTAATGAATTATTTCTTGTTTCTGCCATTTAAGAAAAAGGGCAAAAAGAAATAATAAAGGATCTCAACAATATTTATTTTTGAGATGGGAAGATAGTCTATGATATATATGCATCAAATATGCCTTGAGTGGACAAGGTCCTTTGGAGGAAAACAAACTTGTCTTTATAGACAAGGATTTGAGGATTTTGTAAATAAAGGAATTTAAATGGTTTTGGGCTCCAAATGATTAGGGGAATTATTTGGGAAATGATTATAGTCAAGATGGATGATGTAAACTTGAATTATCGCCATAACTAACACTGGAAATTGAAATTCTACCTTAAAAGGGAAAGAAACTAGATGTTGAAGGATCTAGGGTTCTGATATTTTTATACCACCTAAACATGGTTGGATTAGGGAGCTCGGAGCTCAAATTGGTACAAGGGATGGATGGATGGATAGAAAAAGTTATATATATGACCATGGAAGAAAGATTTAGGATTGTATGTATTGGAGGCGATCTAGGAGTGATGACAAACTTTGTTGGAAACAAGGCTGCCATAATATATGTGTCATGATGCCTCTTAAACCATGAGGGTTTAAGAAGCACAAGGCTCCAATGGAAACAAGTGAGGTATGTACATATATACCATGGTTAGTAGATAATAAGCATGCAAAGATCTAGGAAAGGGGAGATAGCACAAGGATGTGAGCTTCTGCCAAAGTAGGCATGTTGACTAGATTTGCAGAAAATGATTATCATGATGTCTACAAAACCATCATGGATGAGTGGGAACCAGAATGGTTCAACCAAGGGAAAGAGTGTGATTTAGTAGTACTAATGAGGTACTACAATATAGTTCAAGGACATTCTCCAAAATTCACATAGGTTAGAATGGGTGGGGTCTCAAGTATTGAATCTAGTTAAAGATTCTAGACTTAGCCGTTTTGGCAGATTTAGGGTTTTAAACTAGATTACAAGTGTGGATGAGTTTGAGAGAAATCTAGGTTCCAAACTCTTGATAAAGTAGATGAGGTTTATAAGTGAATTGAGTAGATAGGATCCATGCTTGGATTTGGTCTGTGATGAGTTGAATGCTAAGGGAAGGGACTAGATCAGTAAGGATATGCTTAAATAGATTAGGAGTTCACCCAAGGGGCTCAAGATGGATCTAGCTTAGGATGCTTGGTTCAAGATTTGGTGATCTTAACCATTGGGTTGGTCCTAAGGATGAGCTACTAGATTATCTGACTCTATCTCCTAAGCAAACAAAACAACCAGCGGATCAGGGCAATTCATCAAACATCAGATCAAGGCAATTCATCAAGTCAAACTTATCATCTATTATTAAGGTTACCATCAAGACTAGCTTGAGGTAGGGAGTATGTTTTCGGGAACTCCATCAAATGGATGATCACAAGCAAACAATCAACAAGCATTCCAATACTTAACAAGAAAAGTTTTTGTTCCCCCTTATTTTTGTCGTTTTGACAAAAGATCAGGGTTGCTGAAATTGGGATGTTACAATACATATAATCAAATTTTCCTATTACTACAACTTGCCAACAATACTTCTACAATTCCACCATCTCACTATGGGAACATCACTACTAGATGATCCATAAAAGAAAGATTTCACAAATGGAAACATCATTCAATATGATTAACTAATACATGAAATATATTTATGCACTTATGTTACATAAAAATGAAATAAAACAAATGCAAACTTTCTTCTATCAAATATATGATCCAATATTCTATTACTTAAAGATGGCAACAACACATCTATAATCCCAATATCAGACCATGGAAAAATCACTACTACATGAACCATCCAAGAAATATTCAAAAACAGGAGACATCATTTAATAAAGAAACTTTTAACTGCTACAACATGTTCAAGGAATATAGCATGGCCTGCATCAACTAAATCTGATGTCCATACATGTTGTTGCCTTAGATAGTCAGGAACCAATGTTTAAAACTTGCAAAATTGAAGAGGCTTTCGATAAACCTGTGATAACAGCTGACATCAGTCTACAAGTATTGCAGTCACAGAAATAAGGTAACCTAAAAGGCTAAGATTATTGTATTAATTGTCATAGAGTAGAGGTATAAATAACAAAAACCACTAGGGTGTTCAATAATAGATCATGAAGACAATCTGACTGAAATTTCAGGACAACTCTCCAGTTCAAGTGTCCAAAACTAGCCTTAAAGGTCTACTCAGTATGTTAATACATTTAGGGCATGCAGCCAATTACCATTGATCACCATGCAAAAATCAAGGAAAAATGATAAACTGATATTGCATTGTACTAACTACTTAAACAACACTGAATATCATATCTTAGGGACATCCCTCGCAGCTATGCATTCATTTAACAGAACTAGTCTAAGATATGATCATACTAGTTCAGGAAAAAACTACAACAAAAGTTTGCACGAAACATTGTGTAATTTCATAGTTAATCATCCCGAATAATCCGATGCACTGAACTATTTCCTAGGGCTAGATACATGATGCAATGAATAACTTCCATTGAAATATATCAATCCCTAAAAAAATCTAAGCCAGGAATCTCCAGAACCAAGCTTCCATCCAAAGAATCCCTAATAGATATCAATCCCTAATACTGATATAGCAAAATCTACAGAATCGAGATTCCATCCAAACAATCTAAATAGGTCAAATGGAAATTAGCAGAAAAAACCTCTTACATGAATCATAGCAACCTCCTTAGGTTGCACCGGCACCAGATCCTCCCCGGTGCCTAGCACCATGTTCAGATATAGGCGCTCCTCCTCGTCGACCTCCGCATCTAGCATCTCCTCCTCTCTCAGAGCCGCATAGGCCAAAAAAGGCCAAAGTGGCCATACCACCACCGCCACGGCCATGGAGATCAACCTCCCCGACTGCATCTGGGCGTGTCACGGCTCACATCCCCACCCTAGAAGAACTGCCAGCATCGGCTCTGGAGCCAATCCCACAATGGTCGTAGTTAAAATAACGCTGAGGAGGACGACACTCAGGCTGGAAGCAGAGGAGACGACGGCATGAGGTAGGGTTTCTCACTCCTCACTACTTTCAGTATTAGGTGAGACAAAAGGGAGCGGGGGGAAATGGTGGGGATCTGGGGATGCAGAGCAGCCGAGAGGGCTCTTATACGTCCCATTGATTTGTTTCTGCTGAAGTCATCGGCGCACGTTACATCCACCTCATACCAGCATTGCATGGACTCTAGACCAAGTATTCACTTTTATCAACTTATGGTTGTATGTGTGAACACTTGGTTAGTATGATCCCACCTAGTTGTTACTCTCTTCATCCCAATTTAGGTTGCATATAATATTTTATCAAAGTAAAACTGTATAATTCTTGACAAAATAGTTTGATACAACTATAAACTTATACGGTTCCAAAATAATATTATTAGAATTATCTTGAATTATATTTTCATAATATATACATTTTATAACACACATATTTATATTATTTTGTATATTCTTGGTCAAACTTTGTAAAGTTTGACTTGCACGCAAAACAATGCGCAACATAATATCATATGGAGGGAGTAGATCAAACTATAAAAATGCTATGCCAACATACCCGTCTTTTATTAAGATATATCAATTGGGAAAGAATGTTTTTACAGGCAGCTCAGATAGGTCTAGATCTCATAATATGTTGGCATGGGCCACATCTTTCACAAGTGTTTGTCATGGCTTGGCATAGCACTCTCATACTTACATGTATCAACTGGGTGGGATCATGTTGGCGAGGTGTTGAGCCACACAACCACAAGTTGAGTAAGGAGTTTCTAGCCAACAAAAAGAGTTCTATAGCCCATGCAATGTTTGCATGGGCCCACCTTTGCCACAAAGTGTCTCATCATGTCTTGTCATAAAAGTGTTATAACAAGATCTTTCAACTGGGAAGGATCATGTTATCCAAGTAATGACTCACGCAACAACAAGTTGATGAATGTGTTTCTAGACAGCTTATATAGGTCTACATCCCATGCAATGTTGGCATGTTCCCACACCTGCCACAAGTGTGTGTCAAGTCTTGGCATAGCAATCTCATACTTAGATGTATCAGCTGGGTGGGATCATGCATGGGTCCACATTTTCCACAAAGTGTCATAATTTCTTGTCATAGAAATGTTATACTAAGATATATCAACTAGGAAGGATCATGCTATCCAAGTGATAACTCATGCAACCACAAGTTCACGAAGGTGTTTCTAGAAATCTCACATAGGTCTAGATGCCACGAAAAGTTGGCATGGGCCCACATCTTCCACAAGTGTGTGTCATGGCTTGGCATAGCTCTCTCATACTTAGATGTATTAACTGGGTGGGACCATGTTGGCCAACTGCTGAGTCACACAACCACAACTTGATGGAGTTTCTAGTCAACCCAGATAGGTATATAGCCCATGCAATGTTTGCATGGGCCCACCATTGCCACAAAGTTCATCATCATGTCTTGGCATATAAGTGTTATAATAAGATCTTTCAACTAGGAAGGATCATGTTATCCAAGTGATTACTCATGCAACCACAAGTTGACGAAGGTGTTTCTAGACAACATAGATTGGACTACATCCCATGCAATGTTGGCACGTGCCCACATCTGCCACAAGTGTGTGTCATGGCTTGGCATAGCACTCTCATACTTAGATATATCAACTAGGTGGCCAAGTGCTGAGCCACACTACCACAAGTTGATGAAGGAGTTTCAAGCCAACCCAGAGAGCTCTATATCCCATGCAATATTTCCATGGGCCCACATTTGCTAAAGTGTCTCATCATTTCTTGGCATAGCAGTCTTTTACTTAGATATATCAAATAGGTAGGATCATGTTGTCCAAGTGATGACTCATACAACAACAATTTGATGAAGGTGTTTCTAGACAGCTCAGATAGGTCTAGATCCCATGCAATCTTGGCATGGGCCACATCTGCCACAATTGTGTGTCATGACTTGGCATAGCATTCATATACTTAGATGTATCAACTAGGTGGGATCTTGTTGTCAAAGATCCTAGCCACATAAGCACAATTTGATGAAGGAGTTTCTAGCCAACCCAGATGGGTCTATAGCCAATGCAATGTTTGCATGGGCCCACATTTGCCACAAAGTGTCTCATCATGTCTTGGCATAGTAGTGTTGTACTTAGATCACTAGGTAGGATCATGCTATCCAAATGATGACTCATGCAACCACGAGTTGATGAAGGTGTTTCTAGACATCTTAGATAGGTCTACATCCCATGCAATGTTGGCATGGGCCCACATATGCCAAGTTTTTGTCATGGCTTGGCATAGCACTCTCATACTTACATGTATCAACTAGGTGGGATTATGTTGTCAAGTGCTAAGCCACACAACCACAAGTTGATTAACGAGTTTCTAGCCCACCAAGAGAGTTCTATAGGCCATGCAATGTTTGCATGGACCCACCTTTGGCACATAGTGTCTCATTATGTCTTGGCATAGAAGTGTTATAACATGATATTTCAACTGGGAAGGATCATGTTATCCAAGTAATGACTCATGCAACTGCAAGTTGATGAAGCTGTTTCTATGTAGCTTAGATAGGTCTACATCCCATGCAATGTTGGCATATGCCCACACCTGCCACAAGTGTGTGTCATGGCTTGGCATAGCACTCTCATACTGAGATGTATCAACTAGGTGGACAAGTGCTGAGCCACACAACCACAAGATGATGAAGGATTTTCAAGCCAACCAGAGAGGTCTATAGCCCATGCAATGTTGGAATGGTACCACATTTGCCACAAAGTGTCTCATCATCTCTTGGCATAGCAGTCTTTTAATTAGATATATCAACTAGGTAGGATCATGTTGTCCAAGTGATTACTCAAACAAACACAAGTTCATGAAGGTGTTTCACTACTGCATAATAGGCTACCAGTGACAAGATCAAAATGCTCATTAGTGACAAGCAAAGCACCTGTCACTGATGACTAGTCACTGGTATGAGGCTACTTAGTGACAGGCACTTGCCAGTCACTAGTATGCGCATGCTAGTGACATGTAAAAAAGATGCATGTCACTGGTTGCGAGCAAAGGCCACAATCCTATGGGTTTTTGTGGTGACAGGCCCGTCACTAGTTTGAATTTCGGTAATAAAAAATTAAATGCATTTTCCACGAATATTTCAGATAGCATAATAAGATATAATAAAAATATAAAATTCATTTTCCATGAATATTTTTGAATAACATAATAAAATGTTATACCAATGATAAGCACATAAACCAATATGACATAATATTTGCATAGCTAAAGCACTGGCTTAAGAACTTGCCATCTATCATATAATAAGGAAGAATAGTTTCTTGACGAGTTATCTAGCAAGCAGTTTGAAGTTCAAAAAATAGCACCACCACGGTACATGTATTATGGCTATATGCATAGTTGCAAGTTCCTCTCACTGTTCTACTTTTCCATCATCTTGATGTGGTGCAAGTTTTTCATTTTTCCTTGTATGGACCCGACCCTAAATCGCGCAGGACATTGATGACATGCTTAACCTGATACACAAGGAAATGAGCATATAATTGTGACCACTTCAGGTTGGTACGACAGATGAACAACTATTATTATTATACTATGATCATATAAAGAAGGATAATAATATAGTGCATTAGGGATGTAGGCGAACGTCTGCACATGGTGGGGCAGACGCTCAAAGTTAAAAGTAGTAGTAGCAATTTATCCAGACATTACTATACTAAAGTTTACATAGGGATAACAATGCAGTTTAGAGCAGGTTTATATTGCAATAAACTAAACCTAACAGCTAGGAGCAGTGAGGACAAACGAGAAGTAAATAGAGAGCAATTGTTCCAACTGCTGAATGCAACATGCTTGAACATAAAAAGGAAAATCTACTGATTGTGTCTGCAATTCCGTACTATGGCAGATAAGAATACATCATAATCGGATATCAATGAAAGATGCATTCATAAAAGGTATTAAATTGGAGAAGCCAATATTCAGCAAGAACCTACAAATTCACAGTGCGTATCTAACAAAAAAAAAGGAATTATACCACTTTCTTTTTACCTAAAAATTGAGTTGGGCAGACCACTTCTTCATTGGGTAAGCCCCACTGCCTAGTGATGGGAATCACTTAATCAGATTATGCCAAACCAATAGGGAGAGGGGATGACATCCAGATGGTGGAGGAGGTCGATGGCAGAGCTGGACAATAAATCCAGCACATCATTCAAAATTTTACCATTATATACTGCCAAAAAGAAAACTGAAAATCTCCATGAATCCACAACCAAAAATATTAAAATAATATTTTCAAAAGGACCGTGTTGTACGAAATTTAATTTGTATTGTGTGGGTGATAATGCTTCATTATTTTGTTCATGGAAATATTTCTGTAAATCTTATACAGTGGTTCAGTAATCAGATATCAATGAAAGATGCATTCATAAAAAATATTATGCATCACAACTACAAAAAATTGTAGAAGCCAACATTCACCAACAACCTAGAGATTAACAGTGCACATCAGAAAAAAAAGATAGAATTATAGCACTTCCTTTCTTACCTAAAAATAGAGTCGGGTAGACCACTTTTTTATTAGGTAAGACCAACTTCCTAATGGGAATCGCTTCATCAAGGATTATGCCGAACCAAAATGAGGGATGGGTTGGCATCAGGGGATGACATCCAGCTGGTGGAGGAGGTTGATAGCAATGCTTGACTACAAACGACCTCAAGAAATCAGTAACCAAAATCTAGTGCAACAGTTCAAGATTATCGCTATATGATATTGAATGAACAAATGAAAACCTCCACAAATCCATAACCACAAATATTAAAATAATATTTAAAGAGGATCGCGTTGTACTTAATACTCTTTGATACATTCCTCAGAAAGGAAAATACCTGATAAATTCACCTCTCATACATCAGTGGCACATTTGTTTCCTCTAGCAGACTAAATCAGGAGGCACATGCACAAAATCATTACTGTACAATTGTATAAGATCTACAGAAATATTTACATGAAGAAAATCGTAAGGAATTATCACCAGCACAATGCAAATTCAATTTTCTCTTCAGTGAGAAGTATAAAATCAACATCGAGCACATAAATGATTAAATAAGAAGAAAAGAAATGACTAAGTCCATCTCTAGAGACTAAATTTATGTTTGTTATTTAATACAGATACATGTCAGCTGGAGCAAAACTTAGTTAGCATAACAATGCTTCATACCCGAGGGACAATTAATCTAACAGTTTGTATCACATGTAAATAAAATCTTTCACGCGAAATGGTAAACCGAAAATGTACCATGCAAATTTTAGTCTGTATATAATATCCATACACATCTACCTCTGCTATTTCCCATCTACTAATAAAGCCATATTTGAGATAACAACTTGAAGTGACGAAATGATTCATCTTGTTTTACATCTGGCGCTATAATTAATTGCTGGGCAATAAAAGTGCCTCGTGTACTGGACTACACAAAATATCCAGGTAGCTCTATTCATTGTTGCTTATTTCTCCTACTAAAACAGATTTTGAGGAACAGAAAATTTTGTGCACACCTACCTTAGCTCTTCGGGTAACTAGCAATCATGTCAGAAAGTTATTGTTCTAAAGAAGCAGATGTACAGCTATTTGTTTGACAGAATTGTGCCTTTTCCTGTATTCATTCACTTGCATAAGACAAAAGGTCAAGGATCAGATGAAAATCATCGAGCTGCCACAACAAGATCAAGAGTTTTCCCTGACTTGCGTGATGGATTTGGCAATTCGTGGTGTACTTCACGGGGTAAAAATAAATCAAGTTACGCTCTAGTATCTGAAGCCTATGCTAGATCAGTTTGTAGAGGTCCCACCAAAGTATGGAACGGAGAGTAAACTATAGGCCCCTTAAGGTTGAATGACATCGGTTCTCGGCCAAATACATCATCCTTCTCATGAGCCCACCTCCTGAATTTGTCCTAGAGAAGGGGCCTTCCATTGTTCGTCAAGAGCGACATGGGGGAAGGAGGGTGGAGGAGGGGACAGGTCTGGGGAATGATGCTTACGGATTGGTCGGGATTCATCTCTCTACATCCGGTTGGATATGGCGAACTCTCTTTTCCCCACCGGCTGCGCGACGATGGCCAACATCCTCAGACCCCTGCTCTTCAACTCCCTCGGCAGCCATGGCGTTGCTCAGCCGCCGCCGCGGACGCCCGCGATCGTGCTCTAAGCCTTATTCTTCATCTTTCTCGCCCTGGAAGGGCCTCAAGTGGCCAGGTTGTGGGAGGAGATCCGTCGGCCTTCTCGGTCGCCTCCGCAGCAGAGGATCTGACGGGATCTCGGTCGCCTCGATGGTAGAGAATCTGATGGGATCGGAAAGAGAGTGCGGTTTGATATGTAAATTCAGAGGGATAAAATGTAAATTTTTATGACGGAAGAAAACCCGGAAAACCACTGTAAGCCAGCGAGTGGGTCTACCAGCAAAGTAGGCGTGCGGGTGGGCTGGCCTAGAGCAACGCGGTGGTACCAGGTCGGCTGGCAGAAAAAAATATGACATATTATCGGTGATAGAATTTTAAAAACGCTCGTCACTAATAAATTTTCTTTTTCTTATGGTCTCCGCGGAAAATACTAGTGGATGGCATTAGTTAGACCTGTCACTATTCATAGCATTCTTAGTGACAGACATTTGTAGGCGCCCGTCACTAAGTAATATTTCTGTTCGGTCAGACTCCACCAAAGTACTAGTGACAGTTAATTTGTATACGTCCGTCATTGGTGTTTTATACTAGTGACAGGCTTATCCTTGCCCTTCACTAGGAATACTTACTAGTGACAGGCCTAGTTTTGTCCGTCACTAACCACCTGGAGGCTATAAGCCTTTTTGCAGTAGTGTTTCTAGACAGCTCAGATAGGTCTATATCAGATGCAATGTTGGCATGGGACCACATCTACCACAAGTGTGTGTCATGGATTGACATAGCATTCTAATACTTAGATGTATCAACTTGCTGGGATCATGTTGGCCAAGTGTTGAGCCACACAACCATAAGTTGATAAAGGAGTTTTTAGGCAACCAAGAGAGGTCTATAGCCCATGCACTTTTTGCATGGGTCCACATTTGCCCCAAAGTGTCTCATCATTTTTTGGCATAGAAGTGTTATACTAAGATATATCAATTGGGAAGGATCATGCTATCCAAGTGATGACTCATACATCACAAGTTCATGAATGCTATCCAAGGGAAGATCTCCTTGGTGATCATGGCCATGTCTGCATTGGCCATTGAACCAGTATCTCCTCTTCCTAAAAAAGTATTAGCAAGAAACATAACAAAGTAACGGATGGTTAGGTTCTGAATGGTGGACATCTTCTTCTGGTAGAAGTCCCTACCACCATTAACAGAAATAACCTCCCAAGTATTTGCACTAGAGACGATATAAAGGTTTGTAACAGTTGGTTCCCCCTCTTGAGGGAATCCATAAGCATTGCAGAATTGTTGATAGGTAATTTTATATGATCGTTGGTTAACGGTGAAATTTATCATGCATGCATTACCTTTCTCCCTATAGTCGTTGTACAAGGAGGCAAGAATCTCATGGGTGAGACCTTCATAGGTGTAGTTGTTGGTGTTGGCGAGGCCGGCGAGCCCTGCATTTGCACACAGGTAGTCGAAGTCCGCCTTCAACCCTGCTGAGTTGAGAAAGCTATTATCGGCCCATCATGTGGGCAGCACCTTCCTCGCCAAAACCATGGCGTACTTGTTGTCGATCTCAGCCCGGAGCCCCGCTCCCTCACCACGTTGGCTTTCTCTTGCAAAAAATACCATTGATCTTGTTCATCTTGATAATGATAAATTTCAACATAAAACCTTAGGCGTATATTTTCTACATAATATATGAACGATTCTACGTGGAGGAATTAAATCCTAACATGAGAAATCAAAAGAGAAAATAAATCAAGCTTGAGTTCATCCACTAATTCAATGAGAAGATTTCAACCATAGAATTATGAAAATAAATCATGGATAGGGAGAGAAACATACCGATCTATCGATTCCCCCACTCAAACAAACGAAATCCACAAAGAATTGAGAGTTCTTGAGAGGTTTTGAGAGTTTTGGAGAGAGAGGTTGAGAGAAATAATGAGGGGACGAAGAAGCTTGCCCTGCCCCGACCCGTTTAAGTGGTCGGGTCAAACTATACGGCGGGAACTATACGGCCAGGCCGGGTAGCTCCTGCCATATAGTTGTGGCGGTGGCGAGAGTTAGGGTTTTCCTTCGCCAGATCACAACTATACGACCGGACTAGATGGTCCCGCCGTATAGTTGGTCGTCAACCTTTCTATATTCGAACCCCAACTTTTAAGAATTTTGTTGATAACTATACGGCTGCAACTATACGGCCGGAATTTTTATTCCAGCCGTATAGTTGGCCGTTAGACCTTCTGTAGCATGTTTTTTCACCCAAATTTTTAGAGATGCATTTTTTATTTGGATAATAATGTTGAGCTAGTTTCTATAGATAAAACTCGAACTTTATTTTCTACTCTAAATCTATGCTTGTACAGTCGGTATTTATGCTACTTTTTGACAGCTGCATCTTTATGGGCGCGCTTCCGCAAAAATGTCTGGGAAAAAGTTGTAGGAATGTGATGAAGAACTTTATTATATAATTTTAATTTGTTTTATTGATATGATGGGTTGAATCCCATTAAGCATTTTATTGAGAATGGTTGGATATTTCAACCCCTTTTATGTTCTCGAATTCTTACCTTTGGTTGCCCTTTATCAAAGGAACTTACCACATGAACTCGTTTTGCCGGTGGAACATACCTTTCTCCTGCTTCTAGTTTCTTTGGAATATACCAGATTATTTTAGCATCATAAACATTGAAGATTATTTTCCCTGTAGCACAATCAACTGATTTCTCCTACGGTGCTAAGAAAAGGTCTTCCAAGTATGATAGATAATCTTTCATCTCCCGGCATTTCAAGAAAATAATAAATTAAGTGGGAATAACATGCTCATATATTCTAAGTAGAACATCCTCAATCATAGCAACGGTTGTTTAGTGGATTTGTCAGCCATCTATAAAGTGATAGAAGTGGGGGAGTATTCCCCTAATCTAGCCTTTTATAGAGAGAGTATGGCATTACACTAACTCATGCACCTAAATCACATAAAGAATTATGAATATCAGTTTTTCCTATTGAACATGAAATAGTTGGTATACCAGGATCTATTGACTTAGGCAATAGTCTCCCACTAGTAGGGTAACTAGTCACCATGGCAACGGTTTAAGTTATTTCTTTCTTTCTATTAAGAATATCACGAAGAAATATAGAATAGGCAGACACTTTTATTGCATCCATAAATGGAATTTCTAGACGAAGAGCATTAAGTGCCTTTGCAAAAGAATCATAGATTACTGGATCTGGTGCTTTCTTTTTGCGATCTGGATATGGAAGTTTCTTACCTTTGTCTTTTACCTTTTGTGGAGTATCAGGCTCTTTAGTTGCTTCCTTTTGCTGTTGCTTATCATTTTTATTTTTCTCTATTGCAACAACTTCATCTTATTTTCCTGTGTCTTTTTCTTCTCCTGGATCAAAGATTTTTTGCATCAGAATTATAACTGTCATCTTGTGCATCGTTCTTCTCCTCCAAGGTTTGATCTTGTGTGTATCGAGTAGTCTCATCTTGAGGATCCACCAATGTGTCATCTTCCTGACTTGCTTTAAGTAAGGCTTTTTCCTTTCTATCTTTTTCAGCTTCATATTGCGGTGGTCCTAATGGTCCTTTAACAAATTCACCTCTTCTTGTAACAACATTAGTAGAAACAGGAATATTTATATCATCACGAAGAAAAATTTGATCACAAGATGCTATTTGTTCACATTGGGTTTCAATCATACTGAGGTACTTGTTAAATAAATTTATTTCTTGGCCAATCTCCTCATAATTTTCTGTAAGTTCGGCCAAAATCTTGTTCTGTCTTTGAAATTTCTAATGCAAGTTATTATAAGACTTTGTCTATCGATGTTTCAATTCTTGAAAAACTTTTCTAGTTTCATCCTCTTCAGTTAAAACTTGTAATAAATCTACTTTGTTTTCCTTGACAAGATCTGAAGGTATACCTTTTTCTTTCATGTCTTTACGCATTTCAGGCATAATATCAGGATTTATACGTAGTATTCCCTTTTTCGGTTTGGTGCCAAAATCAGGATTATATAAAAAAATCATTCTTAGCCCTGTAACATCCCAATTTCAGCAACCCTGATTTGTTGTCCAAAAGGCAAAAATTAGGGGGAACAAAAACTTTTTATTATTAAGTTTTGTAATGATTGCTTACTTTCCTTCTTGTGTTCATGCAATTGATGGTGTATTATGTGATATACCTCTTATCTCAACACCAGTCGACAAAATATTTTTTACAAAAGAGATGTCTTGGCTCATCTTTCATATTCTCAAATGTTCTGGCCATTCAAACTTAAGCCAAGATGATTTTGATATAGAAAATTATTTTATTAGCCCTTAGGACCCAATATATGTTTGTGATCATCAATGTAAAACCAAGCATCCAAAATCTAGATCTATCCTAAGCCACTAAAGTGACCATCTCATCTCTTAATCATATTAATCCAGGGAGACTCCCTTTCTGATAGTTTCCAACTCAGTGAAGACCCAATCTAAGCATGGATCCTATCTATTTAGTTAACACTTCAACATCATCACATTGATCATGACTTTGGACCCTAGATTTATCTCAAAATCATCTACACTTGTAATCTAGTCCAAAACCCTAAATCTGCCAAAATGGCTAAGTCTGAAATCCTTATCAGGATTCAAACTTTGAAACTCCATCTATTCTAGTCTTTGTGCATTCTTGAAAATGTACTTGAACCATATTTTAGTACATCATTAGTACTACCAAAGTCCACTTTTGCCTTTGGTTAAGCCCTTATGGTTCCTACTCATCCATGATGGTTTTGTAGTCAAGATAATAATCTTTTCTACAAATCCTATCATCTTGCCTACTTTGGCAGAAGACCATATCTATATTCTACCTCTCCTTGACCAAATATTTGCATGGTTATGATCTAATAATCATGGTTTATCAAACCCTACTTCAATTGTTTCCATTCGAATCTTGTGCACCTTAAACCCACCTGGTTTACAAGGCATCATGCTAACTCTGCTATGGCCGCCTTATTTTCAACAAAGTTTGCCATCTCTTCTAGACCCCCTCAAATACAACCCAGCCCAAATATTTCTTCCATGATCATCGATATAAATTTTTCTAGCTATCCATATATCCCTTGTACCAAGGTGAGCTCTGAGCTCCCTAACCCAACCATGTTTAGGTGGTATGACAATAACAAAACCCTAGATCCTCTAATCCTCGTTCTTTTCCAAAACCAAGCCCCTTTTTGCAATAACCAAGGTTGGTTATGATATATACTCCAAGTTGACATCATCTACCTTGGATATGATGACTCCCCAAATAATTCCCATAATTATTTGGATCCTAAAAACATTTAATTTCCACTTTTGGCAAAATCCTAGAATCTTTATCTATAGAGGCAAGTTTAATTTTATACAAATCACTTTGCCAACTCAATGCACATTTGATTCCTATACATCATAACCCATCTTTTCATCTCAAAAATAAATATTTTTAGATTCTTTATTATTTCTTTCTGCCCTTTTTCTTAAATGGTAGAAACAAGAAATAATTGCTTTAAAATACTTTTATATCCAAATAAATTCCAATAAAATTCTCCAATTAGCAATATGATATTTAGGACCATATCACATCGAAAACCAACCTTTTCTAATGTAAAAATAACACATTAGCTTCTATAATCTACTTATGCACTTTTTGAATAAATGATCTTAAGTGGACTAATAATCTTGGGCAAAATCCCAAACAATTCCTAGGGTTATGTATTGCCCCTATCTACACCCCACTACCATTTACTCATCTTGCCAATATCAGGTTTTGAAACTTCCTTACTTGATCATCATTATGGCTAATTGTGCTATTTTGATAAAACTTGAACCAAAACCACTCCACCCCTCTTCAAAATTTGCCAACCACTTCTCCATCTCACCAGAACACCCCTTGGTCGTGTACAACTATAGCAGCAGCCCTCCCCCTTGTTTTATAGCCTTGAGAAAGTAATAGAGAGAGAGAGATAAGCCACTAATTTACAAATGTTGTAAAGTATGAGGGTAGCAGCAGCCAGCACCCCCCTCCACTAAATGCTCTAGCCACAGGCCCCACCCCCCCTCTCCACCTCCCTCATTGGCCTATCTCGAGCCAACACCCTCCCCCAAGCTCTCTATGAGCTAAGTCCACCATGATCCTCCCCCTTTGTTTTAAAAGGCCACAGGCCAATGCCACTCCACTCCAATCTCTCATTTGCCCCCATCTACCCCCACTCACCTCCCTAGACCACCCTCTCCCCCTTCCTTTCCCTTCCCTACTTGAGGGAGAGGAAGAGAGAAGCTCTCGGACCCAAGCAAGAAAGGAGCATAGCCCTCTCCTCCCTTGCTCCCCTCGCTCTGCATGTCATCTTGCGAAGCTCGTCTTGCTCTCCTATCTCTAAACCGTCCTTAGTTCTTCCTGCAGCAGCCCCACACGGCGGTGCCGGCGAACGCCCGAAGCTCTCCCCCGGTCACCATCGTGCACGTCCCTCCCTGACGAGGAAACCGACCCTATCGCCCCTCGTCGGAACCATCTGTTCGATCCGTGTCGCCTCCACCCGTCCCTGTAGTGCCCCGAGCCCTCCGGTGAGCTCCTCGTCTCCCCCCGACGTTTTCTAGGGTTTCCTCGCCACCACAAAGTCTAGAGGAAGAGGAAGGCCCGATGCCGTCGGATCCTCTTCAGATCTAACGGCGGAGGAGGCCCCTTACCCCTTCGCCGCTGTAGGGATCCCAACCTAATAAGGTAGATTCCTCCTGTGTTTTACAATGCTAGTCCCTGGATCAATAGCTAGCATCCACAGTTAAGATGTAATATCAAGAAACAAAGGTCATAATATAACTTTATAACCAGGAAGAACATAATTTTATTACATGTTACATAGCTCATTTGGCTATTACATTACATTGCAGCGGAATAAATATAGTTGTGGGTCCTTCATCTTCAAAGTGCCACAGGCAGATGTTGGTTGTAGACTTTGTAATCCTAATCAAACAATCTTCACTAAAATCAATCAAACCTACAACATACAAGTTACAGCCACAAGGGTCAATACATTTGAATTGTATTGGCAAGTGATACTATGGTAGTACAGTGGAATCTATTATCTATATGCATTTGGCTAAGTGGAGTTGAGGCTTGCATTGCTCAAAATAGATTTTCTTATCATTTTGAAAATACTAGGTTTTTGCTTGACAAAATCATTTTTCTCAATCAAAGATTTCAAGATCCTTGCACCAAGCCATCTCTCCATCAATGATTGAAGAATTCAAACAACCCTTGTTCAAACCACAAGATTTTAATTTAGAAATTTGAATGATGAGATTCTTGATTGCTTCCATGTCTTGATGCTCAAATTGTCCTTTACCAGGGACATGGCTAAGTACTTAGGTTTTACACTCTGTAGAGGTGGTGCACTTTCCCCACAAGACTTGGTTTCCCAAGACAAGATCTTTCAGAAGCTTTCCCTTAGACCAAAATGGACGCGCTCCAACCTATCAAACACTACCACCCACTGTCCATATGGCTAAGTTCTTGCAACCTATATGATCATGGCAGAGCCCATATTGCCAAGTGGTTGCACTTGAAGCTTCTCAACATTTGACATCTCAAATCTCCTTGTTCCTGGGTGGCCATCCACAAGTGAGATACACAATCCAAGTCTATGGCATTGTGAACCACTCAACCAATCTCCACCAAGCAAGCCCATTCCACCCAGGTGATTCATTAACTTAGTTGTTTTATTAAACAAAACTTAAGTCCTCAGACTTAGAATATTTTTCCATAGTGTAAATATATATTCCACCCATGTTTTCTATTAGCTAGGCTAAGCTTGATAGTAGTAGGAATCTTTAACTTATGATAATCCTACTAAGGATTCATCTACTAGGTTTTTCCTATAGTAAGGTCTATACTTAGCAAAATCCATGCAAGTTTTACTTAGCAAAATTCACTAATGCATAGAGAAAGTAATGGGACAAAAAGTATGAAGCATCACTTGCCTTTTTGGTAGGGAATGGTGGTTCACTCCTTGATCTTGCTAGTCTCACACTTCACTACAAATCAATCAAGCAAACACAAATTCAATTCACATTCCAAACCAATGATCACTCAAACAAATTCACACACACAAAACAATGGAAACCAATTTATGCATGGGAGTATGCACAAGATAGTTTTATTTTGCAAATAGGGTCTCTATGAGGTTTCTAAACTTTGTAATATCCAAATTGGTCATTTACCAAAGTGGCAAAGTCATTAGCAAGAGGGTTTTGTCCAAAAACTATTTTAAATCCATTTATCATTTCATGTGGTGAAAAATGTTTTTATTAAGGCAAAACTCTTAAGTTGTTCACCAAATGAGTTGCTAATTTGCAAAACTTGGTGTTTTTAGGTCAGTAGGTTTGTTCCAAAACATTTTCTCAAAGTTTTCTTTATGAAAGCATTTTCATAAACAAAACAATGGTTTTTAATTAGCTAGAAGTGGACTAAATCAATTAATCCATTCTAAACTTTTCAAAAATCATTTTCCAAAACAGGGGTTGGTTCCTAGGGTCAGTAAGGTCACAACAAACCAATTGGCAAAGGTTTGATCTGAAAAATCATTTTTAAATGATTTTTCTAATGTTAGCAAGCACACAAAAGAATCTGCAAAATCAAACAATCTATCAAATACTATTTGCTAAACTAAGGGTAGGGTTGGCTAGGTCTTGCCTTGCTAATTCCAACGACATCAAATTTGTAATGTTTGGACGTGTGGATCCAAAGATACAAGGGTTTGAAGTTTGCAAAAGTTTCTGTTTTCAAAACTGTTTTTAAACCTAATAGGCGACACGCGGCGTGTTCTTACTGGTCGATACCGGTTCGGCTGGATCGGCTCTGTGGAACGTTAGATTAAGTTAGATTGCACGGCACAGATCCATCCTTACCCCTTCGGTTAGTCATTCTATCCAAGCCGGTGGATCTGCATCCTACGGTTCCTATCGCTTGGCCAAAAAGCAGCGGCACTGGCGGCGGCGTCTGGTGGCGGAGCGGTCGGTCGACGATGGAGGCGACGCTACAGGAGGTGAGGGAGAAGGAGGGGTTGCTCACCGGGATCAGGGGGTCACGACGTTGCTCGAGGAAGTGTTGGTCGGACGAGGGGCGCTCGGGTTCTACGGCAATTCCTCACCGGAGTTCGTGGCGGCGTCGGGAACTTCTGCCTGACAACGGGGATGGGGCTGCTGTCCACCAGAGGGCAATAAACCGATGTGGTTAGATGCGCAAGGACACAACGAATGTGCGTGCGTGAATGAGAAGGCGTGGGGTGGTCAGATACTACCTGTGGGCTTCGCCGGAGATGAAGCAGATGGTGGCGACGGTGGTCGTTGTCGAAGGCGAGGTTACAGGGTACCCGCGGTCGAGTTTGATGCACTAGCAGATGCGCCTGAGAGTGGGGAAGCTGTGAGCTTGGTCGGGGAGGAGAGGGGCAGTGAGGGGCTGCCGGAATTGATGAGAATGGTCACCGGAGACAGAGACAGTCGAGGAGAGATTGTGGCGGCCTGGAGGCGTGCTCGGGGGAGGAAACAGAGGGGAAAGGAGGAGGGAGCGTGGGCGATTAAGACAGCATGCTCGCGGCGAGAGATTACTGCTGCAATAAAGCGTATTCAATCGGAGAATCAAATGGCAGCAACGGTGGTGAGTTAACGCGAGGAGGAAGAAGACGAGCTGGTGGTGTGGGGTCTTGTTGTCAGCGAGAAACGAGAGGGACAAGTGGTCCACCAGTCATTGGCTTAGTGGGTTGTTTATGGGGTGAGGAAAAACGGTTCGGGCGTGGGAACAGGTGGGCTTCTGATGGGCTTCGTGGGCTACTGGGTTGGGTTGGTTTACTCTTTATTTTTTTCTGTTTTCTGATTCCTTTTCTTTTTCTATTTCTATTTTTCCTGTTTTGGTTTTCAAACAAACAAACAAGTTTCAATTCAATTCAAACCAACACCAATACTTTGGAAGTTTGACTTGGTTCTGTTCAGTAGTCTGAACCTAAATATAAAATCCATAATTTTTTTAAATAATAAAGACCATTATTAATTAAATAACTGTCCATTGCTAATTAATCAAATTAGGATTGGATTTATTTCAAACTCTATTTAAATCCATATAATTTTCAAAACCAAAATAGTGGGTTGTATTTGAAATAAGGTATATCCAGAAGGCTTGTTTAAAATAAATAACAATTTTATTAAAGGTTCCATTTATAATTTAAATAAAATGGACCATGGTTTATTAATCAAATAGGGTTTGGTTCATTTAATAAAATCTTCATTTGAAATCCAAATGCTTTCAAAACCCAATCAGTAGGTTTTATTTGAAAATACAATTCATTTGGAAATCTTGTTTTAAAACAAAATAACATTTTATTTTAGAGTCCATTATTAATTAAATAAAATAGACTTTCATTATTAAATCAATTAAGGTTTGTTTTATTGAGAATATTTAAAATCTAAAATAAAGCCAAAACACTTTAGTAGGTTTTATTAGAGAATATAAAATACTTGGAAAACCTATTTAAAATAATTTAATAAGTTTTGATGTTTCAATTAAATTGGTAAAACCTTTTATTTTTAGAAGAGTTTGGATATTAATTCCTTATTATTTTATTTAAGCAATCCTTTATTATTTTTTTTATTAAACCTTTGCTATTTTATTTAAAATAAAATGTTTTAATTCAAAAGCTTGGCCAAGTTTTAATTTGGCTTTATAAAATAATCTTTATTTATAAATCCATCTTTTCTTTTGAATACCAAATCTTTTATTAAGAGATCCAAAATAGTATTTTAAATATTTTTATTTTCCTTTAATAAAAGTTTATCTTTTTAAATCTTTTTAGGATTTATTTGATTCAAATGGGTTTGAAGTTCCAATCGAGTTCAAAAAGTTTCTTCTGGCTCTGAAAATCAAACAAAGTTTTATTTTATTAATTTATTTTCACATTACAAGATTTGGAAAATCTTGGGTTGTGACAGGCTACCACCCTTAATAAATCTCGTCCCGAGATTTGGGAAGGCAGGGTTACAAGCAAGTTCAAAACAACTAGGGTACTACCACCCTTAAAAATTTTCAAACAAAAATTACACATTGTCCTTCTTGGGATCATGAGAAATACTTTCTCTAAGCAAACAGTTGCATTTATGTCCTTAATTTCCATGCTTGACTCATGGGCCAAGGTTGAGATCCTTCATAGACTTGTTTAACTTGTTCTTCATCTTTTCTGGACAATTGCTTGCATAGTGGCCCAGTTCCTTGCATTTGAAACACATCACTTGGCTGATATCTTTCTTTTCCTTTGGTATCATTGCCTCTTGTTTGTTTCTTTGGTTCTTCTTCTTCTCTGGGCATTCATTGGCATAGTGTCCCATCTCTTTGCAATTGTAACATTGCAACTGGCTTATGTCCTTCTTCTTCTTTTTGGGTCTCTCCAAAGCTAGGAGTTCTTCTAGTTCATGTTCTTCATAGGTGGGAGATCTTTCTCTCTTCTTGGGGCATTGATCTTCATGCTCCTTGAATGCAAGATCTTTGTCTCCACAAGTATTGCTAGCTTGGTTTCCTTCTAGAATAGCATCTTGGTCATCCTTGTTGTCATTAGCTCTTTGGGAAAAGTTTTCTCCCATGTTGATCATTTGAGTAACCAATCCTTGCAACAATTGGGATTGAAGTTTCAAAATCCTTTGTATGGCTGGGTCTAGTCCATTGTTGTTGGCTAAAAGCTGAGTTGTCTCTTGGCTCAACTGGTTTTGGGTTGCTATAATGTCTCTCATGTTGTCTTCTTGGTTGGTGTTGGTGTCTCTTGGAGTAGTCATCTGTTTGGGTTTGATGGGAGATTAGAATAGGCAAGATATTTCTAAGGAAATATTTCTAATCACACACATCACAATTCACACAAACAATGTGCAAGCAATCACAATCAACATTTCACTAAAACAAGGTTCAAGCACATACTTAGGCAACAAAATATTTTTGTTACACCACATAAGTTGGTGGTTTTGACTTAACTAAAATATGGTGGTCCATCTATATGGTTCACTTGTGATCTTTCCATCCTTCTTTGGTGGATTCTTCTTGCATGAGATCATGGTTTCCTTGGAAAAACTTTTGGTCACAATACTTCAAATGATGTAGGCTCCTTCTAACTTTTTGCATTCCCTCAGTCTCTAAATCTTGAGCAAGATTTCCTTGTCTTACTTGTAGTCCTTAGTGGTATCCAAGTTGGAAGTCCTTGGTGAAGAGGCTGAAGATGTTGAAGTCATTAGAGTTGAAGAAGTTGAAGTTATCCTTTGCATATGGTGAAGTCTTTGGTCATGGGTAGGTTTTTCCATCAAGTTGAAGTAGAGGAGAAGTAGAGTTGAAACCAAAATGGTTGAGGAAAGAGTTTACAAGTGTTTTGTAAATAAGTTTTTGGAACAAAATACAACTCCTATTTTTCTAAGGGTTTTTGTCCAATCCTAGGTTTACAAATCCTACAGGCAACACAATGCTCTGATACCATCTGTAGGGATCCCAACCTAATAAGGTAGATTCCTCCTGTGTTTTACAATGCTAGTCCCTGGATCAATAGCTAGCATCCACAGTTAAGATGTAATATCAAGAAACAAAGGTCATAATATAACTTTATAACCAGGAAGAACATAATTTTATTACATGTTACATAGCTCATTTGGCTATTACATTACATTGCAGCGGAATAAATATAGTTGTGGGTCCTTCATCTTCAAAGTGCCACAGGCAGATGTTGGTTGTAGACTTTGTAATCCTAATCAAACAATCTTCACTAAAATCAATCAAACCTACAACATACAAGTTACAGCCACAAGGGTCAATACATTTGAATTGTATTGGCAAGTGATACTATGGTAGTACAGTGGAATCTATTATCTATATGCATTTGGCTAAGTGGAGTTGAGGCTTGCATTGCTCAAAATAGATTTTCTTATCATTTTGAAAATACTAGGTTTTTGCTTGACAAAATCATTTTTCTCAATCAAAGATTTCAAGATCCTTGCACCAAGCCATCTCTCCATCAATGATTGAAGAATTCAAACAACCCTTGTTCAAACCACAAGATTTTAATTTAGAAATTTGAATGATGAGATTCTTGATTGCTTCCATGTCTTGATGCTCAAATTGTCCTTTACCAGGGACATGGCTAAGTACTTAGGTTTTACACTCTGTAGAGGTGGTGCACTTTCCCCACAAGACTTGGTTTCCCAAGACAAGATCTTTCAGAAGCTTTCCCTTAGACCAAAATGGACGCGCTCCAACCTATCAAACACTACCACCCACTGTCCATATGGCTAAGTTCTTGCAACCTATATGATCATGGCAGAGCCCATATTGCCAAGTGGTTGCACTTGAAGCTTCTCAACATTTGACATCTCAAATCTCCTTGTTCCTGGGTGGCCATCCACAAGTGATATACACAATCCAAGTCTATGGCATTGTGAACCACTCAACCAATCTCCACCAAGCAAGCCCATTCCACCCAGGTGATTCATTAACTTAGTTGTTTTATTAAACAAAACTTAAGTCCTCAGACTTAGAATATTTTTCCATAGTGTAAATATATATTCCACCCATGTTTTCTATTAGCTAGGCTAAGCTTGATAGTAGTAGGAATCTTTAACTTATGATAATCCTACTAAGGATTCATCTACTAGGTTTTTCCTATAGTAAGGTCTATACTTAGCAAAATCCATGCAAGTTTTACTTAGCAAAATTCACTAATGCATAGAGAAAGTAATGGGACAAAAAGTATGAAGCATCACTTGCCTTTTTGGTAGGGAATGGTGGTTCACTCCTTGATCTTGCTAGTCTCACACTTCACTACAAATCAATCAAGCAAACACAAATTCAATTCACATTCCAAACCAATGATCACTCAAACAAATTCACACACACAAAACAATGGAAACCAATTTATGCATGGGAGTATGCACAAGATAGTTTTATTTTGCAAATAGGGTCTCTATGAGGTTTCTAAACTTTGTAATATCCAAATTGGTCATTTACCAAAGTGGCAAAGTCATTAGCAAGAGGGTTTTGTCCAAAAACTATTTTAAATCCATTTATCATTTCATGTGGTGAAAAATGTTTTTATTAAGGCAAAACTCTTAAGATGTTCACCAAATGAGTTGCTAATTTGCAAAATTTGGTGTTTTTAGGTCAGTAGGTTTGGTCCAAAACATTTTCTCAAAGTTTTCTTTATGAAAGCATTTTCATAAACAAAACAATGGTTTTTAATTAGCTAGAAATGGACTAAATCAATTAATCCATTCTAAACTTTTCAAAAATCATTTTCCAAAACAGGGGTTGCTTCCTAGGGTCAGTAAGGTCACAACAAACCAATTGGCAAAGGTTTGATCTCAAAAATCATTTTTAAATGATTTTTCTAATGTTAGCAAGCACACAAAAGAATCTGCAAAATCAAACAATCTATCAAATACTATTTGCTAAACTAAGGGTAGGGTTGGCTAGGTCTTGCCTTGCTGATTCCAACGACATCAAATTTGTAATTTTTGGACGTGTGGATCCAAAGATACAAGGGTTTGAAGTTTGCAAAAGTTTCTGTTTTCAAAACTGTTTTTAAACCTAATAGGCGACACGCGGCGTGTTCTTACTGGTCGATACCGGTTCGGCCGGATCGGCTCTGTGGAACGTTAGATTAAGTTAGATTGCACGGCACAGATCCATCCTTACCCCTTCGGTTAGTCATTCTATCCAAGCCGGTGGATCTGCATCCTACGGTTCCTATCGCTTGGCCAAAAAGCAGCGGCGCTGGCGGCGGCGTCTGGTGGCGGAGCGGTCGGTCGACGACGGAGGCGACGCTACAGGAGGTGAGGGAGAAGGAGGGGTTGCTCACCGGGCTCAGGGGGTCATGGCGTTTCTCGAGGAAGTGTTGGTCGGACGAGGGGCGCTCGGGTTCTACGGCAATTCCTCACCGGAGTTCGTGGCGGCGTCGGGAGCTTCTGCCTGACAACGGGGATGGGGCTGCTGTCCACCAGAGGGCAAGAAACCGATGTGGTTAGATGCGCAAGGACACAGCGAATGTGCGTGCGTGAATGAGAAGGCGCGGGGTGGTCAGATACTACCTGTGGGCTTCGCCGGAGATGAAGCAGACGGTGGCGACGGTGGTCGTTGTCGAAGGCGAGGTTACAGGGTACCCGCGGTCGAGTTTGATGCACTAGCAGATGCGCCTGAGAGTGGGGAAGCTGTGAGCTTGGTCGGGGAGGAGAGGGGCGGTGAGGGGCTGCCGGAATTTATGAGAATGGTCGCCGGAGACAGAGACAGTCGAGGAGAGATTGTGGCGGCCTGGAGGCGTGCTCGGGGGGAGGAAATAGAGGGGAAAGGAGGAGGGAGCGTGGGCGATTAAGATAGAATGCTCGCGGCGAGAGATTACTGCTGCAATAAAGCGTATTCAATCGGAGAATCAAATGGCAGCAACGGTGGTGAGTTAACGCGAGGAGGAAGAAGACGAGCTGGTGGTGTGGGGTCTTGTTGTCAGCGAGAAACGAGAGGGACAAGTGGTCCACCAGTCATTGGCTTAGTGGGTTGTTTATGAGGTGAGGAAAAACGGTTCGGGCGTGGGAACAGGTGGGCTTCTGATGGGCTTCGTGGGCTGCTGGGTTGGGTTGGTTTACTCTTTATTTTTTTCTGTTTTCTGATTCCTTTTCTTTTTCTATTTCTATTTTTCCTGTTTTGGTTTTCAAACAAACAAACAAGTTTCAATTCAATTCAAACCAACACCAAAACTTTGGAAGTTTGACTTGGTTCTGTTCAGTAGTCTGAACCTAAATCTAAAATCCATAATTTTTTTTAAATAATAAAGACCATTATTAATTAAATAACTCTCCATTGCTAATTAATCAAATTAGGATTGATTTATTTCAAACTCTATTTAAATCCATATAATTTTCAAAACCAAAATAGTGGGTTGTATTTGAAATAAGGTATATCCAGAAGGCTTGTTTAAAATAAATAACAATTTTATTAAAGGTTCCATTTATAATTTAAATAAAATGGACCATGGTTTATTAATCAAATAGGGTTTGGTTCATTTAATAAAATCTTCATTTGAAATCCAAATGCTTTCAAAACCCAATCAGTAGGTTTTATTTGAAAATACAATTCATTTGGAAATCTTGTTTTAAAACAAAATAACATTTTATTTTAGAGTCCATTATTAATTAAATAAAATAGACTTTCATTATTAAATCAACTAAGGTTTGTTTTATTGAGAATATTTAAAATCTAAAATAAAGCCAAAACACTTTAGTAGGTTTTATTAGAGAATATAAAATACTTGGAAAACCTATTTAAAATAATTTAATAAGTTTTGATGTTTCAATTAAATTGGTAAAACCTTTTATTTTTAGAAGAGTTTGGATATTAATTCCTTATTATTTTATTTAAGCAATCCTTTATTATTTTTATTAAACCTTTGCTATTTTATTTAAAATAAAATGTTTTAATTCAAAAGCTTGGCCAAGTTTTAATTTGGCTTTATAAAATAATCTTTATTTATAAATCCATCTTTTCTTTTGAATACCAAATCTTTTATTAAGAGATCCAAAATCGTATTTTAAATATTTTTATTTTCCTTTAATAAAAGTTTATCTTTTTAAATCTTTTTAGGATTTATTTGATTCAAATGGGTTTGAAGTTCCAATTGAGTTCAAAAAGTTTCTTCTGGCTCTGAAAATCAAACAAAGTTTTATTTTATTAATTTATTTTCACATTACAAGATTTGGAAAATCTTGGGTTGTGACAGCCGCCCCTGAGTTGCCAACTCGCGGGCACCGCCTAACCGCGTTCAAACGCTGACTCCCTCCAGTGCGCGTGTGGACCTAGGTCGGTCAGCTTCTGTGCGGCCCAACTCTGCCCTGATCTGACCCGTCCCTCTGTCCTTTTCTTTCTCTTTTAATCATATTGCAGATCTAGAAACTATCTTTTTAGTTTAAATGAAAAATAAAATGTAAAATACCTCCAAATATTTATCTAACATTTTACACACATACATGAACATCTTATCTAACATGCAGTAGCATGGTTTGGCCAAATAAGTGTCCAGTTTGTTTATGATAAATCAAATCCCTAGATGTACCCTTTTATCTATTAAATTCTTTCTGTGAGTTTCACAACCCCAAATGAGGTAAACCATGTTTGTACAGAAAGGTATAAGTGAGCCCTTTCATGCCACCCTGGCCTCATACTCACTTTCTTCCTAAAATACCCTTGATAAAAATAACAAAAATAAACCCCTTTTTGACTTTAGAAAATTCCCTACTTAAAGCAAAAGATGGTTTTGACCTAATTTTAAATCCCTGCACACCTAAATAGCAACATCTCTCAAACCCTAGTAGTTCATAATTTTATAAGCCCATGTTGAATTATAGTGAATTAAACTGTTTGTGCATGGTTTATTCACCAAGATATTTTTGTGAACCCAAACAGAGTGATTCCAATTTCTACAAAAAGGTAATCTAAATACCAAACATGTGTCTTTGGAATAACATCAAAGGCCCTCATAAATTTAATCTGGTGAAAAAGATAAATAACATCCATTAGTGTCTTTGGGATTTTCTTGAGGGCATTCTGATAAATATTTTAAGTTGATTCCAACTCCTCTTAAATCAGTCCATCAAATCCTACCTAATCACCCTAGTAAAAAAATTTGGAACTCCAGAACAATTCTGGTGAATTATTTCCTAAAACTAGAGTTTTATTCACTATAAAAATCACTACAAATCAATGGAAATTGATAAATTAGTGAAACCACTTTTGTTGGATTCATTTTATCAATATCTATATGATGGTATCATTTTTATACAATGGTATCATACATAACAGGTCCTTGGTCAAAACCCCCTCTCGTTGGTAGTTCCTAGACTACAAATCGAAAAGGGTCATCTTCCAATGACTCCTAAACTTTTACCAATCTCATTTACTAACCATCTAGCAGCCTATTGTTGCATATCATGTGATTATTCTATGATTGCTGTATTATTTTATGTTTGTATGCATTGTATTGAATGTGGTATTGTTTGTTTGCATGTATACTCAATGACGGCGATAGTTGGGAATTGTGAGACGCCGAGAAGAAGGAAGCATTGGGTTTTTCTATTATTGTTATTATTGGTGCTCCAGTTTTCTAACGCCGTCAATGGACATATCACTGGTCATAGGCACGCCACCATTCCTGAACTCCTATATTGACCTACTCCTTTTACTAATTGTTTTATATCTCGTTTATGAACTTCACGATTAAATGCATGGTTTGTTCAAATAAAGGGCGTGAGTAACTTGGCTCCTCCAAGTTATGATGGAATGTCCATTAGGACACTTACCCTCGTTGACACCCATCTCTACCCTTTAGATCGAGGCCAAAATGTTTAGCATCTTGCCTCTTGGAAACTACGGGTTTTCGATGATAAAACTATTTTGGCTTTTACACTACTAGGAGTTCTCAAAACAAAACCCTTGGAAAGAGGCATCGTATCCAAGTGGAGTTTTTACTAAAGAATATATGAGGAGGATCAAGAGAAAGTTGAGCAAGAGAAAGAGAAGGGATGTTCTACGCCTTTACTAGAACAATTTACCCGTGCAACCACACTACCCCAGGAGTTAGGGCTTAGCTCGTAGTTTGTTGTCTTTAGCCGGGGATGCTTGTACTTGCTTAAGGGGAGAAATCTCTGGAAGCCCGGGTAGGCTCTACAACAAATCTTAGGATTTGGGGCCTATAGATTGCTTCGGCAAGAGTGAGCCTGTCCCGGCAGGAGTGTCGGTGCAACAACTGGGTCTCCCGCGGACGGTATGCTTTAGGAGTGGAGAAGGAAGTGGAGTGATACCTCGGAAACGTATCTATAATTTTTGATGTTCCATGCTTGTTTAGTATTTACTTTGCTTTGCTTTTTCCACACTTTGAGGTGTTTTTATATGTTTTCTGGTACTAACCTATTAACAAGATGCCACAATGCCAGTTGCCTGTTTTCTTCTGTTTTTGGTTCCAGAAAGGCAGAAAATCAATATTATCGGAATTGGACGGGACAAAATCCAAAGTCAATATTTTACCATGGGGAACACGGAGCCACAAGACGAGACGGAGGAGGGCCTCGAGGGGGCCACACACCCTGGCCGCGTGGGTGGGACCACCCCGCGCCTGGGAGGGTGCAGCCGCCTCGGGCACCCCCTCGGCCTCCCTCTTCACATATAAGAAGCCCCCGATGCCTAAACCCTAAGTACCCGATCAATATTCCACGAAACCGTCTGTAGCCTCCGCCATAATCATTCCTAGATCGGGGGGCATCAGAAGCTCTTCCTGGCACCTTGCCAAAGGGGAGATCATCCCAGAGGCTTTGTTCTTCATCATGCCAGGCTCCGGTATGAAGCGTGAGTAGTTCCACCTTGGACTACGGGTCCATGTAGTAGCTAGATGGTTGTATCTCCTCCTTTGTGCTTTCATTTCAAGATCTCATCTATTTGAAATCATGCATGTTGTGTTTGTGGGGATCCGATGGATATTGAGATTACTATGTCAGATTGATTAATGGTTTTTCTGTTTGATTCTATCATGTCTGTGTTGTTTGTGATCTTGCATGCTCTCCGTTGTTAGTGGCTATCTTGGCCAAGTAGTTGCTAGTGACTCCAAGAGGGGGTACTTATGCTCGATAGTGGGTTCATGCCTCTATTTAATCTAAGGGAAGTGACAGAAATCTCTAAGGTTGTAGATTTGTTGTTGCCACTAGGGAGAAAACAACGGTTCCTTGTTCATGGAACAAGTGGATTGTTTACCTTACACACTTTGCTTAAATTAGTTGTCTGTTGCTTGCAACTTAATACTAGAGGGGGTTCAGATGATAACCCAAAGGTGGACTTCTAGTCATAGATGCAGTTGGATGGCGGTCTATGTATCTTGTTGTATTTCCCAATCGAATCTCATAGGATCATGATGGCTAGTATCGCATTGTTATGCCTTGCTCAGTACTGTCAATTGCCCTGCTATAATTTGTTTACCCAGCATGCCATGTTTATTTATATAAGGAGAACACCTCTAGTGAACTATGGACACCTGTCCAATCTTTACCATTGATACATCTTCCACTGTTCCTGTTTACTTTCTGCAAACCACTATTACCTTCCACACCATACAGTTAATTCTTTGTTATAGCAACCGGTGAGATTGACAACCGCACTGTTCATTGAGGCAAAGTCTTGAGTTTGTGTTGTGCAGGTTTCCAAGTTGCTTGCAACACCTTTGAGACGTTTCCTTCCTCCTACTGGTTCGATAACCTCGGTTTCTTACTAAGGGAAGACTTGCTACTATGCTCTTCACACCTTGCTCTTGGGGTTTCCCGACGAATTGCTCCCATGTTGACGAAGCACCAACAAGTGTTTCTGGCGCCGTTACCCGGGAGGCTAAGGACGTCTTCACAAGGGGAGTCCTCCACAACCTTTCTCTTTACTTTGTTTTTGCCTTTATTATTTACTTTTGTTTGGTTTTGTTTGCTTCTTTTTATCAAAAACTCCAAAAAAAATAGTTAATTTGGTTTGCTTTACCTTATCAAAAACACAAAAAAATTAGTTCCTGCTTTAGCTCACCATGTTGATCCCCAAGTTCACCCTGAAATATCATTCATTAGGAAGTGGCTCCATAATTGGGAAAGAAAATATTGAAGAATTCTTTAATCATGTTAGCAAACATGAGGATATTGAGCATAGATCTATAACAGAACTTGCTACTAATTATGAAATTGCTGCAGCTTCTTTAGTTCATATGTTGGAGGCTAGGTTTGTTAACCTTAACCCCATGATGCAAATTTTGTTTCTCAAACTAAAAGAAGAAAAGGACCCTGGAAAGAGAGAATTTATCCTTGAAACTTTACTGAAAGAATTCAATGATGTTACTAAGGAAGCCAAAAAGGTCTTTCAGTGTTTTAATATGCTAGGCTCATGTGTAGATGTTATGGGTACTCTATATAAAACTAAACCTAGAGAGGAAATTAAGATACCCATACCCTTTAAACTTGTTGGAATGGATGAATCCTTAGAAAAGAATTTTGATTGGATTGTTCCTGAAAATCATTTTGATGAAAGTAGTGAACCAAGGAGAGATGAGAAGGGATCCTCCAAAACTCATTTGGATGAGATACCTTTCCTAGTTGAAGAGATTGCAAGCATTGATCTTAATTCTTCATTTGAAAACACTTGATTCCTCCTTCTTGTGCCTAACTTAAAGGCGTGAAAGAAAAGTACTTGTTGGGAGATAACCCAAGAGTTTTCTTGAGTCTTGGAAGATACTTTATCAATGACCTCTCCTTATCCTTTTTGTTTGCTTTTGGTTCCAATAATGATCTCTAATGAGAGGGAAGTAATATTTGGGGAGTTGCTATCCCGAAACAGATTTTTGTGCTCCACCATAAAAATTCATGAGGAATCTCTGTAAGTAGGATTGAGATGATATTTTACGAATAAATCCCCCAGTATGTTAGCTAACTTGTGTTAGTTCAACACTTTTTGATTTGAGCAACAAAAGGTCTTCGAACAAATTGGTTTCTACCTGCTGGTCTGTTTTGATAGATTTCTGCCATTATTTGCACTTGCTTCTTATTGATTCCTTTTTGGGTTCTTTTTGGGCAATTGAGCTTTTTGAGGGAGTTTCTACAATAGATTTTGTTTTTAGTGAAAGTTTTGCTGTTCTAAAGATAAACCCAAAGGTCTATTATCTTTTGAATACACTAATGTTGCTAATGAAGATTGTGTGAAGTTTTGTATGAAAGAAAAATTTCAGGTGTAGAGAGAGAATGATGTAATGAGATGAAGAATGGAGAAAAGATCAAGCTTGGGGATGCCACCCCGTGTTACCCCAAGAAATATCCAAGAGGTACAAGCGTCAAAGCTTAGGGATGCCCAAGGCATCCCCTTCTTCATCAATAAAAAGCTCAGGTCTTTCTAGACACTTCGTTTTATTGTTTCATGCACCGTTGTGTTGTTCTTGGAGCATATTAGTTTTTGTTTGGTTTTCTTAGTTTGCTTGAATAAAGTAGTTTGGACCCCCGTTCTTGCTGTGTTGTTTCAAATAAGTTGATTGGTGTTGGAAAGGAGTAGAAAGTTCTTGCTTGAATAGTGCAAGAGGAGCTTGCTTTGACTGTGACTTAGACTTTAGCATGTCATGATAGGTGTTGTTTTGACCTTATACTTAGTGATTATTTCTGTAGCATGACTTGTTCCAAACAATTGGGATTTCTTAGTGTGCCTTGAAGGAATCATGTGTTGTTTTAGCATGCAAAAGCATAGTATTGTGGTATTCTTCTTTGATGCTTTATTTGGGTTGACATGGCACATGCTCACACCATGTTATGACTATGAACAAGTCACCATATCCTCTATGATCATTTTGTCCTTGACTTGTAGTACCACTCTATTCTTTGATTAGTAATGTTTTGTCACTCTGCATGATTATGGCCGTTATTGCTATCTTAGTTGGTTACTCCCAGTCTTTTGCTAGCCTCCACTTGTACGAGTAAGCTCTACTCATGCTTCCAACTCCCAAGAAACCAAGATATTCTAAAGTGTCCACTATAAATTCCTATGGATGCTGTGTTACACCATTCCAAGTATATTCTTGTTTTCATCTATATTCCAATTAAAAAGTATTTTTGTTATGTGAAAACTTAGTGATTAAAGCTCTCACGAACTTGATGCCACACTTTATTTTTCTTGCCCCTAATAAACTTGAACCATTGTGTCATCTATGTTGTATATGCTTGCACTTATACGTTGGAATTAGTAGAACCGTGCTGTCAAAGGGAACGCTTTCAACATTGCACTTCTACTTTGTACACAGTTGATATCATGCTCTTTTGTATATGGATGTCGTCGGTGTGAAATAAAAGAGGAGATTGTAAGTCCATGGAGTTATGTATGTGTGTTAGAGAAACGCCTGGGCCGCTAGCCTAAGCCATGCCTAATCATGGTGGAAAGTTGCAGCATCACCATAATGACATCTATGAAGCTTTCTTCTTATAAAAAAAGAGACATATTGAGAAAATAGGAAAGAGATAAAAAAGCACCATATTCCCATGGTAAATAAGAAGATTGCCTTTTCATTTTTGTTATGGGATAGCTCTTGTACCATGTGCAAGGGGTACCCCGTTGGCGGTTCTCTATGATACACATGTACTTACTATGACAAGAACTTACAGGTGACTAAAGTTGAGTAGCATGTGGAGCGGACCTCATATTCAAGGGACATGAGATTGCCAACTTATACTTTGTCAAGAATATACTACATAGTTTGTTCACTTTAACCTTAATCACTTCAAGATGCTTATGATAGGGTCAATGATAGCTGAAAGCTAACAAGTACCATAATTTTTGGGAGCTCTTTTTGAGACTTGAAATCCCTTCTTCCCTTAATGAAGGACCTTTCTTCTACCATTATATTGAGTCTCCACCTTTTACCTTTAGGCACCAGTTAAGAGATCATAGTTGCCATTCTTAGTTCTATGTGCATTGTCGCAAAACTTATTGATTGATGCATATTGTTGATATTGCTTGTTCTTGTACTATTTGTATCTAGTCACTCTTATGAACTTTGAAGGTGTCCTATGCATCTGTTTGCTACTCCATGAGGGACAAGCTGAATGCCACTATGCCATGTTTTCTATATGTGAAACAAACAAACGTCTTTCAATGCATGTTATTCATGATCTTTGTTTATAGCCTTTCATGTTACATGCATAGTTACTTTGTCTTACTGTTAGAACTCCATCTTTCATGCACATGTTTAGAGTTCTTTGATCCCAGCTTATTGCTTGCAAATGGTTTGATCTTGATTTTGATGGTGCATGTCACCTCAAAAATTATTATTTTTATCACTTACCTACTCGAGGATGAGCAGGAGTTAAGCTTGGGAATGCTTGATACGTCGGAAACGTATCTATAATTTTTGATGTTCCATGCTTGTTTAGTATTTACTTTGCTTATATGTTTTCTGGTACTAACCTATTAACAAGATGCCACAGTGGAAGTTGCCTGTTTTCTTCTATTTTTTGTTCCAGAAAGGCAGAAAATCAATATTCTCAGAATTGGACGGGACAAAAGCAAAGTCAATATTTTACCATGGGAGACACGGATGCAGAAGACGAGATGGAGGAGGGCCTCGAGGGTGCCACACCCCTGGCTGCGCGGGTGGGCCACACCGCGCCTAGGGGGTGCAGCCGCCTCGGGCACCCCCTCGGCCTCCCGCTTCGTCGATAAGAAGCCCCCGATGCCTAAACCCTAAGTACCCGATCAATATTCCACGAAACCGTCTGTAGCCGCCGCCACCATCGTCCCTAGATTGGGGGAATATTAAGCTCTTCTCGCACCCTGCCGGAAGGGAGATCATCCTGGAGGCCTTCTTATTCATCATGCCAGCCTCCGGTATGAAGCGTGAGTAGTTCCACCTTGGACTACGGGTCCATGTAGTATCTAGATGGTTGTATCTCCTCCTTTGTGCTTTCATGAAGAGATCTTGTGAGCTCCGTTCATGATCAAGATCTCATCTATTTGTAATCATGCATGTTGTGTTTGCAGGGATTCGATGGATATTGAGATTACTATGTCAGATTGATTAATGGTTTTGTCTGTTTGATTCTATCATGTCTATGTTTTTTGTGATCTTGCATGATCTCCGTTGTTAGTGGCTATCTTGGCCAAGTAGTTGGTAGTGACTCCAAGAGGAGGTATTTATGCTCAATATTGGGTTCATGCCTCTATTTAATCTAAGGGAAGTGACAGAAATCTCTAAGGTTGTAGATGTGTTGTTGCCACTAGGGAGAAAACAACGGTCCCTTGTTCATGGAACAAGTGGATTGTTTACCTTACACACTTTGCTTAAAGAAGTTGTCTATTGCTGGCAACTTAATACTGGAGGTGGTTCGGATGATAACCCAAAGGTGGACTTCTATTCATAGATGTAGTTGGATGGCGGTCTATGTATCTTGTTGTATTTCCCAATCGAATCTCATAGGATCATGATGTCTAGTATTGCATTGTTATGCGTTGCTCAGTCATGTCAATTGCCCTGCTGTAATTTGTTTACCCAGCATGCCATTTTTGTTTATCTAAGGAGAACACCTCTAGTGAAATATGGACCCCAGTCCAATCTTCCTGTTTACTTTCTGCAAACCACTATTACCTTCCATACCATACAGTTAATCCTTAGTTACAACAACCGGTGAGATTAACAACCTCACTGTTTGTTGGGGCAAAGTCTTGAGTTTGTGTTGTGCATGTTTCCAAGTTGCTTGCAACACCTTTGAGACGTTTCCTTTCTCCTACTGGTTCGATAACCTCGGTTTCTTACTGAGGGAACAATTGCTGCTGTGCTCTTCACACCTTGCTCTTGGGGTTTCCCGACGAAGAGCTCCCACATTGACGAAGCGCCAAGATGGAGTCACCGAGGTTATTGTATATTGCCAAGTTGTGGGTTTGGCTATACGGAAGTGCAGAAGGGAGGACTATGGCCAGGGGCCACATACACGTTGTCGGGGAGTGCAAACAGAAAAAGGAAAAGCCACCATTGCTAGGGATGACAAATGAAAGGTTATGTTTGATTATCTAAAACCCCGTATACCGTGTGTAGTGGGCCGTTGTTGTATCCCGGCGGATGTATTGATTCTTTTGGGTAAAGTGCACAAACCCAGCAGAGTAATCTATTCGAATAGCCATGTCCACGGTCAAGGACGGTTGGAAAGGTGATTTCTAGGAGTACCCTTGGGTTATGTTTGAGATGAATAAAAAGGATGTGACTTGGTCATGGGGAAGTATGAGAAGGATCTTTGCTTTGACTAGAGATGGTCAAAGATGTTTTAAAAAGGGATTTTACTCTAAAACTATTTTCAAAAAGGTTTTTATCAATGATACGGAGATACCCTGACTTTCAAAAAGGAGGCATGTTTTCAAAACTCTATTTCAACAAAGATGTAGAGATGCCAATTTAGGCTATTACAAAAGCAACTGTAGTGTAGAGCTACCTCACCACAGACAAATATGCATTATCCTTGCTTACCTTATCTCGGTGGTCTTCCGAGTACCTTCAAAAGTACCCATGGCTTTGTCCCTGGATATTTACTTGGCTAGATTGCAGATGTTAAGAAGTGATGGAGATTGCTGACGTCTATGCGATCCAGGCCGTCTTCCCAGTTAGTCGCCTGTAGGTTAAGGCATGACATGGGATCTACGCTTGAAAACTTCCGCTATTGATGTTGTATCGCCATAATGGCATTAATGTAAGTACTTATATTCGTTCTTTATGGATATTGTAATGATACTTGCCGGTTATGCTCACGGCTCACTGATCATGGGAACGTGAATTGCAGGCATAATGAGCATTCTCAGACCATAAATCCTGGGTGCTACAAGCCCTAGTAGCCATAAATTCCAAACATGATTTAGTAGTTAAAGTATGTATAGACCCTCCTACGAATGAACCTGACAACTCACTGCATTGGGTATTAAGACCATGGTAAAATAAGTGGCAAACAGTTGACTCAAAATATCCATGATTAGGATACTATTGATCATTCCAAAAAATCTTTCCCATGCTTGTGGACAGTTTTCTCCCATTTTCTGACTAAAATTTCCTATATTCTTTCTAACTTCAGTTACCTTTGCAAAAGGATTAAACCTGTTTATGAATTTGACAATGCAGTTTTCCCAACATTTAATACAATGGCAAGGGAGAGAATATAACCAGTCTAGAGCTTTACCTTTGAGAGACCAACGAAATAATTTCATACGAGAGAATTCTCTTGGCAAACCTTTTGGTCCAACTGATGTTATGACATCGTCGAACTCTCTAAGATGCCTTCCTAGGTCTTCATCTTCCCTTCCACCGAAAGCTTTTTCCTACAAAATTTTAATAATTTAGCAGTCAAATCAATATTCCCTAACTCTAGGATTAGGAAATTCTATTGGTTGTATAAGAAATGCAGAGTTTGGACCACTATATTCTCTGAGAGTCTTCTAAGGTTTCTTGGGTGTTGTCGTATGAATGGACATTATTTCCATGAAGTCACTTTGGTTGTCAACTTCAACTTTATTCGATCCCAAAAGTTTTTCAATGATTTCCTCACACCTCTAAGTACACACACGTTCAAAATAATCTGGTAGATAAGCCCTACCAGAGCATGTAGACCCTTTGTCTCCTAAGGAGACCATCTTGCAATAGTAACACCTGAAATGTCAAGAGACAAAACACTTAGCGCTTAGCTCCCCAGCAACAGCGCTAGAAAATAGCTTGATGACTGCAAGTGCACAGATCGTTTGTAGATAGTTTCGAAGTTCACATATCGATCCCACAGGGAGCCCAAAGGTAAGTGCTTATTCGTGAAGTCTCTGTCGCACCCGAAGTTGTCACCAATCCTCGAGTGAATTGACTGCAAGCGTTGAGAATGAGAATATAGTTTGGATTTAAATGGTAGCACTTTAATAAAAATAAAGTTAAAACTTTAGAAATAAAAAGCATAAAAGTAAAGAACGACTAGTTTTTTTCTTTTCTTCAGATGACAAAATAGGCGCGGGGAGTTTCAGTTCATGGCGATAGTGAATGTGTCGGGTGAATGAGTGATAAGTGTGTGGCATCCCGCAAAACCACTACTAGAAAAATCGCGTTGTTTTTGTGCACTGCATCATCATGACCGCATGCTCATGTCATCATGCCACATTGCATTTGAGCATAGTCATCGTTTTGCATTTGCTTGCATAAAACTATTTGCGAAAAGACCTGTCTTTATTTTCTAAACGCCCCGTCTTTGTTCAAACGCAAAACCCCGGGGCTCCGGATTATTTTGTTTGTCTGCTATCGGTTTGCAAACGGTGCATTTAAAATAAATAAAATTTTAAATTATTTTTAGTGGGGCAGTCGAACGGGCCGAATGACCCGAACGACCACCCCAGAAAATACCAAACGGTCCACCCCTTATTCCTAAACCTACCCAACCTATTCTACCCAGCCCCTCTCCACATAACCCCACCCAATCCCCACCTGACACCTCACCCTCTCCCTCTCCTCTACCAATCCTATGCCACCACCTACTCCCTCTCCCCTCCCTCACATGCACACACCCCACCACGCAGCACCCTCCCCACTCAGCCGCGGCCACACACGCGCTACACACACGCACGCCACGCGCCTCTCCTGGCCCCGCCCCTGGGCCCCACTCACGCACCCCACGCGCACGCACGCGACCACCCGCAGCGCCCCGTCCCCAACCCGGCTCTCTCCCTCACGCGCTCGCCCTCCTCTCCATCTGCGCTCGCCCCGCTCTGCTCAGCCGCCGGCCACCGCTCCCCTCCGGCGCCGCGCCCTCCTCCCCGCCTGCGGCCCGCCTCCTTCCCTCGCCGCCGCTCCCCGGCCTCGCTCCCTCCCCCTCTCTTGGCCGAGCCCGCCGACCTCCGCCTGAGCCCGCCGGCGCGAGCCGCCCTTGCCCCCTCCGAGGCAGAGCCTGCCGGCGCCCGCGCGGCCTCCTCCGGCCCAAGCTCGCCGTCGCCTCCTCCGCGGGCTCCTCGGAGTTCACCCCCGCCCCGGCGACCCTCCGCGTCCCCGCTCGCCCCCGCCCCACGAGCTCCGCCCTTCGCCGCCAGCGCGCGACCCCGCACCTCCCCTTCCTCCTCCGGCCGCCGCCGGCGCAGCAGCGCGCCCGCAGGCCGCAGGGTCCCAGCACCGGCCGCCCCGCTCGCCGGAGACCGCTCCGCTGCCGCGAGGTCCCTCCCCGCCTGTCCCGCGCCCCGTCGTCCGGCCGCCGCCCGTCGCCATCATCTCCACCTCCGTCAGGCGCTCCGCGGCAGACCCTGCCCGTCACCGCCCGACGACCTCGTCCTCGCGTCATCGCTGTCGGCAGCGAGCCGTCGTTCCGAGGCCTGCAGCTACCGTTCGTGTGGGCGCCCCCAAGCTCATGGCAAGTGCATGTGTTGGCATGCTGCTGTTCGACGGTTCGGTGTGGTGCTTTGACAGTACGGTGGGAAGCTGCGAGTTTTCAAGAAGCAAAGAACTCCGGAGACAGTACTTCATGGAATCCGAGGACTGGTTCCGGCGAGACCAGACCGTCCCCCCTTTCGAACCCCCAAGGTCGCTGACGCAAGATCGACACGGAAGACGAGACGGACGCCAAGATCTCCTTCACGGAAACTCCGAAGTCCGAAGATCAAGTCCGAACCCGGTGATCCGAAGGACGCCAAGATCTGGACCCGGAGACCGAACCCCGTGCCGACAAGTACGCCTACCCGGACACCGAGCGCCAAGATCGCCACCGGAACAACAAGCACTTCGTCCCGGACGCCAAGACCGACTCGATGGCGCGGGCCCGACAAGACCCTCGCAACGGCAAGACCGACCCTGTGGGACCCGACAAGATCGACACGGCGACAAGGACGACACCGACCCGGAAGAATCCGATGTGCCCCCGACACCGAACCAAGTCCTGCTTCCCGGATGCGACAAGACCTCCCTCTGTTATCCGAGAACGCATCCGTCGAGACCGAACCCGTCGAACCCTGGACCCTGAGACCGACCCCGAACCCCGGAACCCCAAGTTCGCCGAACCCTAATGTGTGCCCCTTTTCCGAGCCCTATTTTATAAATGCTATAATCCAACTTGTCGCATATTAATTGTTCATGCATGCATACTTGTCTGTGGTTTGGGGGCCTTTTGCCGATTCACCTAATAATTAAATATGGGGCCCATATGCGGGCAAATCTAGTCTCATATTGGCCTCATTTAAAATTTGTGTAGCGAACCGGTGATATATTCGGCCTTGTTAAACAACATTTAATTGCGGGGTAGCTAAATAACTTGAACCCTATATTTAATTGTCGGGACCCCGGTTCCGCTTAATATGACATAATTGCATCGCACCTTTGCCATGCCATACATCATACATGCATCATGCCGATCTTCTGCCGTTGTATTAAATAGCGCATCCGGTGTTTCTTCTAGTGTTTTGCTTCTTCGCGGATAAGGCCGTTGAGTTGATGTGAGCTTCGCCCCGATCTTCGGTTGTACCTTCGACAATGTTTTCAGGCGAGCATCTCCCCCTTTCTACCTATCTTACTTTTATAGTATTTATTCCCTCCTGTTGATCTATTGCTATCTGTGTTGCGATGCTCTAGTTATCGTACCCGTGATATCCCTTGCAGCCATATATAGCCTTGGACACATCCTATTACCTGTTGTTTGGTAGATAGTTGGACCGCATGTCGTAGTCGCTTGCTCAAGTGTTTTTGCGTGTCGTCCTGTACCACAATTGTTGGAGAATTGCCGCATGTTGATGTTGGAGATGATCATAGCTTTACTTATCGTTCACTTTAATTCCTGTTTAACAACTAAAATTGAATTAAGCAAAGGCATCGGTGGGTGATAGATAATATTTGGTTTCCGACCGCCCACTTGTGTCCCGTAGGACCCCGAGTTCTTGACACCTGTTCCGAGATCGAGCGCGCTAACCACAGGTGGGGAGATATGGGCCCCCCATTGATTATTACCTGATTTCAAAGTATTGTACTGGGGGCCACAAACTAGTTTGAGGTTTTATTTACGATCCTGTACTTATGCCATGCTACTGCTTTATTTACGATTGTGCGAGGAGCACACTGTACTGTTTAGGATCGGGACACGTTTTCGCGGTGTCGACAGTCCCCGTTTGGGGATTTGCTGTCGTTCACAGCCGTCCACCCAAACCCTAAGTCCGTCTCGGAGACCGGCCGACTTCGTTGCGGGTGTCGACTTGGTGGGGTGGCCCCCATGTACTTGCTTTGGATCTGGGAACGTCGTGACTTAGGCCCCGCCGACATACCGATGGGTGTATGTTAACTGATCTGGCAAAAAGGGTCGAAGTGCTTGTGGATACTTTGGTGCACCCCTGCAGGGTTAAATCTTTTCGAGAAGCCGTGTCCGCGGTTATGGACGACTTGGAGAATAGTGCTTGATCATAGACAACTATAACTAAAGTTTACTGTTATAAATTGACTTGTATCCGATTTGACTAGTAATCAGCTTCACTACAACGGAATGGCTAAATAAAAGTACCAACAACTGCTGGGTTTTGGGATATCTCATGCTAATTGTATCTGACTAGTAAGTGTCGCAACTACAACGGAATGGTTAACTAAAACGGCCCACTGCTTATTTTATCAGGATGATTACCTATACCTGACTAGTAATTACTGCAACGATAACTGAATAAATAAAACTGCCAATGGTGTGAGTTCCTCGGTTGACTTCCTCGGGTGGTCTCGAGGGGGAAACATCAGGATGGGTTTGTTTGATGTTAGAATCAGGTTGGATCCGGATAGGTCTTTCTTCTGATTGCCGCTAGTTGTATCGAGTCTCTTAAGGTTGTTCAGTGCATGCTGCCGCTGCCGCTTCAGTCCACCATACCTATGTAGGCGAGGACCGCCGAATTCTAGTCTCGCCGTGTACTGGCCTCAGTACTGACGCTCCTCTTTTTCCTTTGCCCTTTGTCGGCACCCCTTTTGTTTGAGCAGGTTTTGAGATCGACGTCGTTAGCAGGGTTACCCTTCCGGCTTGGCCTGGGCAGGGTTATGGACGCCATTGGTTATTCTTCAGGGCTCTTAGCCCCATTTGCATCTTGTCCGTAGTCGGACGCTCTATCATTTTCAAGGTGATTTGGATCTTTGTATATTATATCTGTATTCTTGACTCTTTGAGTCGCTGTTGTATATATCTGTTCTGTGGGTCCCATCGAGGACTGTTGTGTAATGTTATTACTTCGTTTTCCACCCGCACGAAAGTGCCTGGTGGGCACCTTTGAATCGTTTCTATGCGGGTTTGGCGAATTTCGCTAAAACTTGCATAGGGCCGATTCTGAGGGTGTTACAAAGTGTAACAATTATAATCTTATAATTATGTGTGTAGGCGAGCAACCCATAATTAGCTGGAACTCCTCTTGGTAGATTTCATCCCAATTTCAATAATCCTACTAGCCTGTTTACCACAACCATGGTCAGTAACTAGATGATTAAGATCCTTCAGGTTGCTTAGCAATTAAGCTCCTTGGATCGGACTGCTGCAATAAGCTCGGTGGTTCGTCATTATCCTCAAGTCAAACTAGTTTCCCATTGATATCCCTGTGTCACTCGGGGGTCGCCGGTCTGCTAGCAAACAAGATTCTATCTATGTAGTACAAAACATCATGTTGTTTGGGCCATTAATTGGACAACAGGCATTAAGCATCCCGCAGATAGTCAACCGCACATAATATAGTAATTAGAATTAACCACAACCTTGATGGAAAATATAGGCACATCACATCTTACCAATCCCCTACATCTCCCACGCCCAAGGGAACTTACTCGCACAAGAGATATGAAAATCTCATCGATATAATTAAATATAGGGAGTTATTCTTGATATTACCATAGAGATCCACAATCATAAAGAGAAATAAATCTAACACAATTCAGTTGGGAAGAACAATCTCAAACTTTATTCTTGCAAGGTGGAGATCTCTCTCTCTGAAGTAGAAGTGATGGCTTATGGAGGTGTGGTGGCTAGGAGATCGAAGATCGTGGAGCGAGATGAAGAATTTCTTCCCCTTCTTCTCCGGATCACTTCTTTCCCCCTTCCTGATGATATGGCGGCTCGTGTGTTCTGTTTTCGACCTTGTTCCCTTCATGAAAGTTGTCCCTTTTAATAAGAAGATGGAGATGGCAACTATATGGCGAGAACTATACGGCGGCTGCCCGTATAGTTGGTCGTTAAGCTTGCAGTGAATTCCCCTCGATTGTTTCCAAAAAGAGACTTGCTTGTTTTTGTCTGAATATTGTGTTTTTGCTATTAAATACCTTTGTTGATGTTCAGAACCTAAAACACATATTAAAACCCAAGTTTTATTTGCTACCGTAGTATTAGAGTTAGGTAAAGCTAGAAAACCATCAAATCCAAACGAAAACCATCGACAAAAACATTAAAAAATGTGTACAATCTCACAACTATCTCTATGCATAGTTGTTCATGTGTTTTCAGTGCTCAATTTTAATTTCATTAATTTAGAATGTAAGATGCATCGATAATAGGAAGTATAAATACCCAAGATGCATATTCCATATTTCTGGCTATATTTCTCTCCCTTTATTCTTTCTTACAAAGGAAAAATGTGGCCATGATCCTTGTGTTCGTGCCATCCCACGAACGGATCGTTATCCGCGCGACTTGCTCCAATTTGTTACAACAGAACCGGAGCTAGACGTCTAACTAAATTAACCAACTAAAACGGCAAAGTGCTAACCTCAAGAAACTGAAACTCTGACAGACTCACACCTAAACTGAAGCCGAGTGCATCGAGCGTGGCGTCCAACTTCGCATTCCAGGATCTAGCCTCTATGTGCCTGACGGAGTCCGTAGAGGGCCTTGTGCATGCGCATCACCTTGCACTCCTGGAAAGCCATGACAAATCCTGGCCAGCAGACATGACTTCCATATGGTGCACATCCCACCCACGGTGCAAAGCAAGCGCCAGCAGGAGCTGCACGGACTCCAGCCATGCAACAGGCGCAAAGGCCTCCTCGACATTGATGCCCTACTACTGCACATTTTTCTTGGCAACGAGTCGTGCCTTGTGCTTGACGACGACGCCGTTCGGTCCTTATTCAGCTTGAAGACCCACTTCATCCCGATCAGCCAGTGTCTAGGAATGGGATCGACCAGCGTCCAGGTGCCGCTTTGCTCGATCAAGGAAATCTCCTCGTGCATGGCGCGCTACCACTCCTCTGCTTGTTCTGCTTCCGCCATGATTCGTGGCTCCTCTGCTGAACAAGAAGTAGTTCCTCCTCGGTAGCCATGTTGAGGATGTAACCCGCGAGGCGGGTGTTCGGTTGCATGATGTCGTCCTGGTGCGCGTGGTCATAGTGTGCACCTCGTGGCGAGGCAAATGTGATGGCGACACGGCTTCAGCTTCCGGTGTCGGAGAGGCTAGCTCGATGTGCGAGGATGACGCTGCCAGCAACGTGTGCTCTGCGGGAGCTGTTGTCGATGGAGATGCTGGCGAGTCCTGGCCTGCCACCTCAGCTGTAGCGGTACGCAGTGGAGTCGAGTGCACGTAGCAGTCCACTGTGAACGCCATGCTCACAGGGTTGTCCTCATGCGTTCCAATCACTCTTGTTGTTATTTGCACTGTTTTCCTCTTAACTTTTCCTCTTTAACATTCACATACTGTACATTTGCATCTAGTAAGCCTATGTAGGAGTACTTTGATTTCTATACTTGAGTTATAGAAATGATTTCCACATCTTGAAAAATTTCACAAAGTTTCCTCTTCTTCTTCTGTTTGGTAGTTTCTTGACTTCCTTTTGTAACAGATTCCTGCATTTTTGAATCTTCTGGTATACTTGTGAGTACATCACAGTAAGATGATCCAAGATGCAATACATTCAACATTCAAGATACACATATGCAATACATACAAGATGATCAACATGTTCAACTTACTGAATACATTTAGTAACACATTATAGTAGAAACAACATCCTAAACATACTGAATAAATTCAGTAAGACATTACACTAGATACAATATGTTCAACTTACTAAACAACACGACTACATTAGACTTTAGCACTAGATGTAACAAGAAAAGATGACTATCTGAACAATCTTCTTCCAAGGTGAAACACTAGATGACAATCTCAACAAAGTTGATACCAAGGTGATCCTTCATATGCTCTACTTTCATTAGAAGTAGTGATGCCCATCCAACATCTGCAACAAATGTGAAGTCGGTCCACCCTGTGGTGAAGCTGACACGTCCATGGTCCCGTTGTATAGTATAAGGACATGCAATAAAATTCTCTTCTTCTTCAAGATCACGTCCCATGCCCTGAGTTGGGTACTTGAAGCCATCTACAGCCTCAATTGGCATGAACTGCAATTAAGAAAAAGTTAGTGTTTGAACAAGCATTCTAAACTTACAAGTGCATTCAATTCTATGTGGAAACAGAACATAACATATGATGAAATATGTGGAAACTAACCAGTGCATTATGTTCATTGTTTTCCAGATTCATCTTGTGTACCCAGAAATGCTTTTCATCTTTACTTTCAAAAAACCGATGTTCTGTGACATAAACATATTTGTAAATGCCAAATAAGATGGAAGCCATTTCCTTCTCAGTTACTTCATTTATGTCTGAGAAGATTGTTATGTGAAGATTTCTTCTGATGGAACTAGGCACATCTCTAGCCTCTGATCGATAAGAGGAAATGCATGCTAATTATTAAACAATGTTATTATGATGATTTAGTAGTAGGACACAAAGAAATTGTAAGTGCCACTTATTTACACTAAACAAGGGAAGTACCAGTTGCTTCATGAACCTGTTTGTCTTCACCATTAGAGTAAATAGTGACATGAAATAAGATGGTCAAGTTTAAACCAACATGATCAAGTGGGTCGTCATCATATACAAAACGCGCTACATCTCCAAGTCCTATATCATAAACCCTCATCAAGGACTTCTAGTATGGACCATAGATGATTGTCCTAACATTAGAATTCTTCAGGAACAAATCAAAATTCCTTAATGCTTCACTGTTCGCAACCATTCAATTATTTGGTGTGAAATCATTCAGTCTATCCCCAAATGAGCATGGCACTAACTTAAGGGTAAACAACATAGTTCAGTTCATGGGAAAACAACACAGTAAAAGAAATAGTACATAAAATGAAAAGATGTAAAAACTTACCACAACATTGATGGGAGTACCATAAACAATGTTAACTTGGAAGCTGGCTGCTCTCCTATCTACAATTGTGGGAAGGTTGCCCACACACGACACGGTCCATTCCAAGAAACACCTGAAAAAATAACACTACACTAAAGGAATGAACTGTGCATTAAAACTAGAGGGCAGTATATGCATTTAACTATTTAGAACCGCAATCTAGAAAGTGACAAACAGATCAATTATCAGGCATAAACTACAGCACACTATGCACTCAGTTATCAAGAATGCATAATCTAAAAAAATTAAGAACCCTAATCCATAACCAGTAAATCATATATAATGTCGAGTCGTGTGTTCGACAATCATAATGTTCTGTAAACAATTCAATTACATGATAATAAACAAACCTAATATGAGTAGTACACAACCCTAATCCATAACTAGTAAATCAATGGAACTCTAATCGAATCTATCGATAATCAAAATAAATCTAGAGGGGAGAAGATGATAGGCAGAACACACGGAAGATTATAGGGAAACCAAGAAAGAGAATGGAAGGGAGATGCAAAACTCACTGTCGAGCTCGAGAAAGAGAATGGAAGGGAGATGCAAAACAAAGAACAAAACTTCTTCAAATGAAGAAACAAAGAAGGATTAGAACTGAAACAACAAAAGAAAAGGGAAGAGAGAGGGGATTAGAGGACAAATCTCAATCTGAGGGGACGAACTGCTTTGAGGAAATGTTCTCGGGAACTACCCTGGATGTGCACAATGAGAGAGGGGGATAACTGAACTGAGTCCCTTCGGTTTCCCTCCATTTATAAAGTCCCACGATGGCAGAGCTTCCATCAGAATGTTTCTTCTTAGCATGAAGCTAGTACTGCTGGATGACAACATCTTTTGTTAAGTATGGTTGGTAATTATGCACGGATGTGGATGCTAAGATTGTTGTTTAGACTGAAGGTTGTTCTAGACTACTAATTTATTTTGGAAGTGGATGTAAGTATTGTGGATGTGGATGCACTAAGTAAGTTTAGTAGTGCTAAGTGACTAAGTCAACCAACTAAAACGGCTAAGTGCTAACCTGACGAAACTGAAACTTTGACAAACTAACACCTAAACTGAAACTGAGCGCGTTGAGTGTGGTGTCCAACTTCACGTTCAAGGATCTAGCCTCTAGGATCCTGACGGAGTCCTTAGAGGGCCTTGTGCAGGCGCATCACCTTGTGCTCCTGGCCAGCCACGACGAACCCTAGCCAGCAGACATGACGTCCATATGGTGCACAGCCCACCCGCGGTGCACGGCGAGCGCCAGCAGGAGCCGCACAGACTCTAGACGTGCAATAGGCACAAAGGCCTCCTCGACATCAATGTCCTGCTGCAGCACATATCCCTTGGAGACAAGGCATGCCTTATGCTTGAAGACAACTCTGTTCGGGTCCTTCTTTAGCTTGAAGACCCACTTCATCCCGATCGGCCGGTGTCGGGGCATGGGATCGACGAGCGACCAGGTGCCATTTTGCTCGATCAAGGAAATATCCTCACGCATGGCGCGCCGCCACTCCTCTACTTGTTTAGCTTCGGCCAAGGTTGATGGATCCTCTCCTACAACAAGAAGTAGTTCCTCCTCGATGGCCATGTCGAGGAAGTAACCCGCGAGGCGGGTGTTCGGCTGCATGATGTCGTCCCTGGTGCGGTCATTGGGTGCTCCTCATGCCGAGGTAGATGTGATGGAGCCACAGCTTTAGCTTCAGGTGTCAGAGAGGCTATCTCGGTGCACTAGGATGACGTAGCCGGCAACGTGTGCTCTGCGGGAGCTGGTGCTAATGGAGATGTCGGTGAGTCCTGTTCGGCCACCTCAGATGTAGTGGTACGCAGTGGAGTCGAGTGCACATAGTAGTCCACCATGAACGCTGTGCTCATAGGGTTATCCTCGTGCATGGTCTAGTCCCAGATCGTGTCCTCGTCAAGGACTAGGTTCCGTGTGCGTGCACATGCTTGGCGATGGGATCATAGACACGGTAGCCCTTGGTGCCGCTCTCGTAGCCGATGAAGAACATTGGCGAGCTCCAGTCGTCCAGATTCTTTAGGTGAAGACGCGTGCTCTTCACGTACGTGCATGATGCAGCCGAAGGTCCGCAGATACCAACCCTCATATGGCGTCATACCGTTGATGCTGCGCGTGAACACCCGGTTCAGGTTGAGCACGTAGACCACTGTCAGCACGACCTCACCCCAGAAGTTATTTTGCTTGCCCTTTGCCTTTAGCATGCTTCTGGCCGCCGCTACGACCGTATGGTTATGTTGCGTGACCACCCCCTTCTGATGGGGTGATTACGACACCGTGAGGTGGCGCTTGACGCCGGTCTCGGCGCACTGCACGGCGAACATGGCCGACATGTGAACTCACCGCCGGGGTCTATGCGCAGTACTCGGAGCTTGCGCCCACTCTCCGTCTCTGCTACATCTTGGTGCTCGGTGTCTGACATGAAGGTGTTGTGTGCACCCTCGTCGATGGTGAATAGAACGGAGTCCAGGTACTAGCAGAGGTCCTAGTGATCGACATCAAGCAAAGGCTTCCCCATGGCACACACTCCTCGTTGCAAAGAAAGGCTTCGCTAGCAAATTCATAGTGAGTGTGATTGTGAGAGAATGAACAGAGACAAGTATTTTTTTCTACTCAAACTTCGTAGTATAGGGTGACATTATAGACCTATCTGAGTTAGTTAGAAAAACCTTGATCACCTTCTGGTTGAATGAGGTAATGATTGGTCAACATGATCCCAACTAGTTTTTAGATGTAACTATATCATTTCCATGCCTAGCCAGGATGCTTGTGGCAAACATGCACCCACAACAACATTGCATGGGATCTAAAATTAACCAATCTAAGTTGTCTAAAAACAACAAACCAACTTGTAGTTGTATGAGCCAAAACTTGCTCAAACATGATCCCACCTAATTATACTTAGATTTATCAAGTAGGTAGGATCATGTTGGCAAATTGACGACTCATACAACAACAAGTTGGTGAAGGTGTTTCTATCCAACCAAGAGAGGTCTAGATCCTATGCAATGTTGGCATGGCCCCACATCTGCTACAAGTGTGTGTCATGGCATTCCATAACACTCCTATACTTAGACATATCAACTGGGTGGGATCATGTTGGTCAAGTGTAGTGACTCACACAACCACTAAGTTCATGATGGTGTATCAAGCCAACCCAGAGAGGTCTAGATCCAATGCAATATTGGCAAGAGTTCTGTGTGTCATGGCTTGGCAAAACAAAATTATAGTTAGATCTATCAAGTAGGTAGGATCATGTTGGCCAATTGATGACTCATACAACAACAAGTTGGTGAAGGTGTTTCTATCCAGCCAAGAGAGGTCTAGATCCGATGCAATGTTGGCATGGCCCTATATCTGCCACAAGTGTGTATCATGTCTTGGCATGACACTCTTATACTTAGATCTATCAAGTGGGCGGGATCATGTTGGTCACGTGTAGTGACTCACACAACCACTAAGTTGATGATGGTGTTTCTAGCCAATCCAGAGAGGTCTAGATCCCATGCAATGTTGGCACGAGCCCACATCTACCACAGTTGTGTGTGTCATGGCTTGGCATAGAAAAATTATATTTAGATCTATCAAGTAGGTAGGATCATCTTGGCCAAGTGATGACTCATACAACAACAAGTTGGTGAGGGTGTTTCTATCTAGCATAGAGAGGTCTAGATCCCATGCAATGTTGGCATGGCCCCACATTTGCGACAAGCATGTGTTATGGCTTGGCATAACACTCTTATAGCTAGATCTATCAAGTGGGCGGGATCATGTTGGTCAGGTGTAGTGACTCACAAAACCAGTAAGTTGATGATGGTGTTTCTAGCCAACCAAGAGAGGTCAATAGCCCATGCAATGTTGGCATGGTCCCACATCTACCATAGTTGTGTGTGTCATGGCTTGTCATAGAAAAATTATAGTTAGATCTATCAAGTAGGTAGGATCATGTTGGCCAAGTGATGACTCATACAACAACAAGTTGGTGAAGGTGTTTCTATCTAGCCTAGAGATGTCTAGATCCCATGCAATGTTGGCATGACCCCACATTTGCCACAAGTGTGTGTCCTAGCTTGACATAACACTCTTATAGCTAGATATATCAAGTGGGTGGGATCATGTTGGTCAAGTGTAGTGACTCAAACAACCACTAAGTTGATGATGGTGTTTCTATCATACCCAGAGAGGTATAGATCCCATGCAATATTGGCATGGGCCCACATCTTCCATAGTTGTGTGTGTCATGGCTTGGCATAGAAAAATTATAGTTAGATCTATCAAGTAGGTAGGATCATGTTGGCCCACAAGTATAGGCGGTGTATCATATTACTTTCGATAAATAGGAGTGTCGATCCCAACGAGGAGCGGAAGGTGCTGAACAGTGGTATGAAGTAGGAAATCCCTGTGAATGCTTAGCGAACGGATTTTTAATGGTTTTCTGACAAGGCCACAAAACAAAGAGCAAGTAACAAAAGTAACGAACAAACGGAGCAAGTGGCCCAATCCTTTCTTATCAAAGGAAAAGCCGGTGGAAATACTTATAAGGACCAACCGTTCTCGAGGACACATGGGAATTCTGTCAAGTGATTTCGCTTCAAATAGCTGAGTACTCTTCTTTGGTGTTTGTAATGTTGTGTGGGTGAACCTGTGCTAACATACCGCCCTTCCTATGACTAATACATACTTGTGATTAAACCCCCTGCAAACATCCATAACTACAGGAAAGTAATTAATATATAAATCTAACCATAGCCTTAAACTCTGAGATCCTACGCTCCCTTGTGCAAAGGTGTCCTAACGGGGGTTGAGGTTTCTATCACTCCGGCAACCCCACGATTAGTAGCCAAATACACAATGCATTACCCTAGGCCCATAAATGGTGAAGTTTCATGTAGTTGATGTTCACAAGACACCACTAGAAGAATAGCACCACACCTTAAATACTAAACCATTGAATAATAACTCATCACAGATTCACTACTAACAACATGATTTCTCCCATGTCATCAAGAACTAAATGAACTACTCACAAGACATCATATGGATCAAGATCAAAGATGATATGATAATGGGTAACAATCTGAACATAAACAATAATCTAATGGTTCCACTCACAAGCATCAACTATAATAGTAATCAACACCGGGAAAGATTCCCTAAGAACTAAAGCAATATCCAACACAATTGTTACAGCAGGGCGGAGTGGTGGTGATGGTGCTGGTGGAGATGATGGTGATAATGATGATCCCAATGAAGCCTACCTTGATGACGGTGTTGATGGTGACGGTCTCCCCTCTCCGGGAAGGAATTCCCCCGGCAAAAATCTGTCTGCCGGAGATCTTTCTCTCTCGGTGTTTTCCGCCCCCAGAGGCGGCGGAAATCTATCTATGGTCGCCCCCTTGGTATTAGGGTTCCGTAGGGAATATATTGGCGAAGGGGCGGAGTCGGAGGCCGAGCAGGTGGGCCACACCTGCCCTAGGCGCAGGGTCAGGTGGGCCCGCGCCTAGGGGGTGTGGGCCCCCTGAGGCCCATCTCCATCCCTCCTTCTGGCTTCCTTCGTCTTTTGGTAAAATAATTTGTTTCCATATTTTTCTGATCTTCGTGAAATTGCACCAAAATGCCTCCTTTTCCATCATAATCCATACTCCGGTAGTCCATCCTCCAAGAATCATCCAACATGCATAAACAGATGAAAAGCCATAAGTAATACCTCATAATAAGACAAATATCAATGAATAGAGGTAAATTATGATATAGAAGGGTGATGCAAATTGGGAGTATCAATGACTCATACAACAACAACAAGTTGGTGAAGTTGTTTCTATCCAGCCAAGAGAGGTCTATGTCCGATGCAATGTTGGCATGGCCTCACATCTCTCACAAGTATGTGTCATAGCTTGGCATAAAACTCTTATACTTAGACATATCAAGTGGGTGGGATCATTTTGATCAAGTGTAGTAACTCACACAACCACTAAGTTGATGATGGTGTTTCTAGCCAACCCAGAGAGGTCTAGATCCCATGCAATATTGGCATGGGCCTACATATTCCACAGTTGTGTGTTTCATGGCTTGGCATAGAAAAATTATAGTTAGATCTATCAAGTAGGTAGGATCATGTTGGCCAATTGATGACTCATACAACAACAAGTTGGTGAAGGTGTTTCTATCCAGCCAAGAGAGGGCTAGATCAGATGCAATGTTGGCATTGCCCTACATCTGTCACAATTGTGTGTCATGGATTGGCATCACACTCTTATACTTAGATCTATCAAGTGGGCGGGATCATGTTGGTCAAGTGTAGTGACTCACACAACCACTAAGTTGATGATAGTGTTTCTAGCCAACCAGAGAGGTCTAGATTCCATGCAATATTGGCATGGGACCACATCTACCATAGTTGTGTGTGTCATGTCTTGGCATTGCAAAATTATAGTTAGATCTATCAAGTAGGTAGGATCATGTTGGCCAAGTGATGACTCTTACAACAACAAGTTGGTGAGGGTGTTTCTATCTAGCTCAGAGAGGTATAGATCCCATGCAATGTTGGCATGGCCCCACATTTTCCACAAGCGTGTGTTATGGCTTGGCATAACACTCTTATAGGTAGATCTTTCAAGTGGGCGGGATCATGTTGGTCAGGTGTAGTGACTCACAAAACCACTAAGTTGATTGTAGCACCCTGGGTAAAATCACTACTAGAAATCGCTTGGTGTTTTGTTTTGTGCATCATCAAATATCATCAATGCCGCATTGCATTTGAGTGTCATATCAAACCTTGCATTTTTTTCTTGTTTATGTTGTTGCTATCACAATACCTATCCACTTTTCCTGATATCTATATTTTGTTTTCTACAAAAGAGGATCCATTGCTAGGGCCCATTATTTTACAAATGCTTTTTGTTCCATTTTAATAAAACACTAATCTCCATTCTTGTACCATGCCCAAGTTGAATCCAAGTGGGCATCATCTTCCCATCTACCTCTATTTCCCTCTTGCCTATTTTTGTTGTTCTAAAATCCTCTGTTCAAAATTATCTGCAAAGTTCAAAACGCTTGAAATCGGATGATTACTTGAATTTGAAACAAACAAATAAAACATATTAAAAAGGAAATCAGTAAGGAGAGGAACTTACCTGGACAACCCCCTGGGCGCAGCCCACCTTTTCGGCCTAGAACAGTACCATCCCACTAGCCTCCCTCCCTTCAGCTCTCCTCTTCCCCGGCCCAGTACCCCTTCGACAGAAGGAGAACACGCCGTTCTATTGTTGGTCTTCCTCCCGTCCATCTCCCTCTCTGCTGCTGATAGACGGGAGAGCAGGTGGCCGTCTCCACGCCGTTGTCCTCGTCACCCCGCACTCGCCTGCCCCTCCATATCCCCTTCGATCATATCTCCAGCAACCCTAGCGACCCCTCTCTGCATCCCACGCCGCCATCCCCTCCCTCTTCCTCTATTCCTGTTGTCCACCTCGGGCCTGAGCATAGTAGTAAGGAGAGTGTCGCCACACCATCGCCTTGATCACCTTCTGGAGCTGAAGGGCGCGTAGGCGGTCTTCGTTGTCAATCGCGTGAGCTTCAGCGCCAGGAGGATCCGGTCGTGCTGGGGCTTCCTCACCGTCGCCGTCCTGGTCGTGGACGAGCAGAGAATACCACTGCCGTTGCCGTCATCATCTCCGACCACCTCCAGCCTCGATTCCTCTGGGAATCGGTCTAGGTGAGCACCTCCATTCCGTCCCCGCTGCTCCATGAATCTTTCCCCCATGTCACCAAGCTGTAGTCCCCGTCGCCTTTTAGTTCAGCTGGTGTGCGTACGCGCCGCTCGCAAGACGTGCACTTGCAGACTGTGTCGCCTGAAGCCTGCAGAAACAACAACACCGTTGCAGTCCCCTGTTCAGGTTGTTTTTTCGGTGAACCTGGGCCTCCTTTGGCGCGATCTCCAACATGTGATAGGTTCTCGGTAGATCCTATTTCCAGCCGACGAATACCACACGTCAAACGGAGCCTCACATCCTTCGCAATCCTCTTCCAAAATCCGTTGTTTTTCACTGTTGAGTTACGGTGCAGTTTCGTTCAGTTCGCGCTCACGATTCTCCTTTGTTCATCGTAGATTGACGAGCTCTATAGTCCTTAGATTATGAAACTTAGAACACAAAACCTGTAGACCTTGATCTCCTCTTCATTTTAGGTTTTTACTTCATGGACAAATTTAGCTTCGTTTGATTGCAATCTTCGTCCAAAGATCGTCTCAGCTGGCCAATTTCGCGAAATCGCTCCCAGTTCGTCAGTCAACCTCCAGATAGCTTTTCTGTTTAGGTCCCTGAAGTTTCTTGCACCCCAACCCACAGTCCTCCCTCCTTGCCACTTGTCAACTCCCAGAAACCCGCCTCGTTAGCGCCCAGTCAGCCCCGGAGCCCCACAAGTCAGTGACTGTGAGTACGTTTAACAAGAGTAATGAAAGTTCCAGCACATTTTTCCAACTCAAATAAATTCCAGGAAATGAATATAACTTAAACAATTCATACATTTCAAAGGAATTTGAATTTTAACAAATTTTCAAAATGAAATATTAATGTTTCTCAAATATGAATTCAACCATATGTTCCAATGTGACCAGTTTTGACTCTATTTAGTCAAACCTTTGACTTTGACCCTAATTTCACTTAAATTGATTTAAAGATTGTTTAAGATTCATAATTTCAAGTAATACAAATAATATATGTTTTTGAATCAGAAGAATTCGAGGAATATGTTTATGCTATTTATAATTTCATATGAGCAATTTAAAATTTTCGAATTATTAAATGTTAATAAAGGGCTTTTCTTAATAAATTCATAACTTTCAATCTGTAACTCTGAATTTGACAAATGATATGTCTAAATCGATCAGCACGACGAGACCTCTCCAACCATGATATCCATGTTATCATTTGCATCATGCATTAAGAGATTTTTTATAACCAGTACATTTTATGTAAGTAAACATGATAAATAAAACGGAGAACTAATTGTCTCTTATTAATAATGCCTGACGAATGCTATATCATCAATGTACTATGCCCCTAATACCTTTTCGTCATAGTTTACATCATTAACTTTCCATGTTATGCATCATACCATGATCATGCCGATTCTTCCACATTAGTTGTAATTGTTGCATCGCTTGTTCCTTTTAGTGTTTACTTCTTCCCGGATAAGACGATAAGATGTGATCTTCGACAAGTTCTTCGGTTATGAAACTTCGGCAATGTATTCAGGCGAGCATTCTCCCTCTTTCTAACTATTTTACATTTCTAGTCTTTACTTCCTCCTGTTGATCTATTGCTATCTGTGTTACGATGCTATAGATTCCGTACCGCGTTATACTTCCCTGCAGCCCTTATATTGCCATGGACACATGCTATTACCTGTTGTTTGGTAGATAGTCGGCATTGCGAGTCGTAGTTGCGTGCGTAGGTGATGTGTCGCGGCGTCGATGATCCATAGTTGTTGGAGTAATGCCGCATGTTTAATATTGGAGTTGATCATGGCTTTAATTATCGTTTAATAACTAAAATTGAAAGTAGGTAAATAATGCAGAGGCACAGGTGGGCAATAGATGTTATTTGGTTTTTAACCGTCCACTTGTGACTCGTAGGACCCCGAGTACTTGATACCTGTTCTTTAAATATTCGCACTATCCGCATGTGGGACCATGAACCCCCCTAACCCTACCTTGAGTCATATTTAATTTATTGGGGCCACAAAGTAGTTTGGGGCTTTATTACTATCCTGTACTTATGCCATGCTTTACTGCTTTATTTATTATTACGCGTGGAGCGCCTATACTGTTTTGGAACCCCGTGCCACGTTTTCGCGGTATCGACAAGCCCAGTCACACTTTCGGGTTCCCAGTCGTTTACAACCGTCGTCACAAACCTCTGGGTCCGTTTTGGAGCCGGCCAACTTCGTCGCGGGTAGCTTAGTGGGTTGGCCCCCTGAAATCTTATATGAATCTTGCGAATATTCTGTCATGATGCCTCGTTGGGTTTTCATTTGGTTTTTCACGAGGTTGATCGTGCGTGTGTTGCTATTTGTGCCCCCCTGCAGGGTAAAACTTTTTGAAAGCCGTGTCCGCGGTTATGGACGACTTGGAGCACAGTATCTCGATCATAGACAACTATAACTAAATTAGTGCTATAAATTTGACTTTATAATGACTAGTAATCAGCTTCACTATAACGGAATGGCTAAATAAAAGTGCCAACAACTGCTGGTTTTGAGTTGCCACCTGTTACCATTGTATCTGACTAGTAAGTATTGCAACTATAATGGAATGGCTAAATAAAAGTACCAACAACTGCTGGGTTTTGGGATGCCTCATGCTATATGTATCTGACTAGTAAGTACTACAACTATAATGGAATGGTTAACTAAAACTGCCCACTGCTTATTATATCCGGATGACTCATGCTATCTATATCTGACTAGTAATTTCCGCAACTATAACGGAATGAATAAAACTGCCAACTGTGTGAGTTCCTCGGTTGACTTCCTCGTTTGGTCTCGAGAGGGAAATACTAGGATGGGTATGCTTGGTGATAGTTTCATGTTGGATCCGAATAGGTGTTTCTTATCCCTATCTGATAGCCGCCAGTTGTGTTGAGTCTCTATAGGTTGTTTAGTGCATGTTGTGCTGCCGCTTGAGTCCACCATACCTATGTAGGCGAGGACCGCCGAATTCTAGTCTCGTCGTGTACTGGCCTCAGTACTGACAGCTCCTCTTTTTCCTTTACCCTTTGTCGGCACCCCTTTATTTTGACAGGTTTTGAGATCGACGTCGTTAGCAGGGTTACCCTTCCGGCTTGGCCTGGGCAGGGTTATTGTCAACACCCGTATTTTTAATCCCAGATGCCTGTTATGCCATACATCGCAATCCCAGGATTACCATTTTTGCGAGACATAACAGAATTGGATACCATAGTACATCATCCATTACAAACCATCCATAAGGTCTTACACAAATAAGGATCTCATGATCCAGTTCTTAATACAAATCAAGCAGCGGAATAACGTAATAATAACGGTAGCATAGGTGAAGCTCCATCTTCGGGGTCACAGGCAATGCTGACGATGGGAGATGATCCTAGTTGTCGTAACCTTCTTGGGGTCCATCCTCCTGGTACTCCTCTTCATAGTCTGGCCACGTGAATAGCCAGGTACAAAGCCATGAGTACTCTTTAAGTACTCGCAAACTAAGACTAACAAGTGAAGGGGGTTTTTGTAATAGGACACTAAGCTCTAGGGTTGTTTTGCAAAAAGCCAGATTTACCTCTACTAAGTTCAGAAGCAAGAAAGATAGTTAAATTTTATAACACCTAAGTGGGAACTTGTATCTCATGCCACAACTCTGTTGTGGTCAAGTCAAATTCTCAATTCATTTCACAAGTCATTTTGAAAACATCTGATGGGGGAACAGTATGGCCACTCCAACTGTCCATAACCGCGGACGCGGCTATTCGAATAGTTTGACACTCTGCAGAGATTGTACACTTTCACCACAACATTCAATACATCCGTCAGGAACAAATCCCGAATTCACCATATACTCAGTATGCGGATAATCAATCCTAACCTTTCAATCACATGCCCTAGTATAAGCACCTCTCCTGTGAGTTTGGCCTCCCAACCATGACCAACTGTCATCTTGGGTACTGCGCAGGTGGACAATCTTCACAAGGTAGCCTCAGCTCAGACCTTGGCTGTGAGGGAACTAATACTAAGGTATATAAGTTTCCAGTCAAGCCCTGCCCAATTCTCGGGTATTGTGGTTGTACGATAAAATTGGAATGGTATCGCATCCAGACAACCATTAGTTTTATAAAGGGCTAAGGCTCATGCCTCAACATTTTCATCATCAAAATCATCTGGTGTTCGGAAACACATGTCAAAACATCTCAATAGAATGATCCATCATTCCATGGTTTTCATAACCATTTCCACCAAGTATTCCCATCTAAAGTTGATCAAGTTTTATGCTTAGCACTAGCATCTACAAGTGGGGGTGAGTACTAATGAGGGGTGGTAAACAAGTGGAGTTTTAACTAAGTACCATCTCATGCCTTGGGATGACATCAAGATTATCTAGCTTAGGCCAAGTTTATGCTCTTTATGCAACCTTCAATTATCTTTCTAGTATCTACAATTTACTCAAGTAAACTCTAAGTAGTAGCTTTGATAAAGAAATAAAGTAGAAAGCTTGTAAGTAAAACTAGGAGGGGGTATCAGCAAATGGGTATAATCATATATGCTTAAGGCATATAGTTGGCATGGTAACAAGCAAGTATTGTCTTGCATAGGTATAGTATCTTGCAAGTGTTAACTTGCACAATCCACTAGCAGTATTAGGCTTGCATCAGTATTAGTATAATCTTGCTAAATTGCAAGTGTTATCTTGCCTTGTGCAGAGCAGTGGTTGAAGTTCTCCTCGGCTTCTTCTTCGTAGTATCCTCCTTCCTCCTCGTATCCTTGGTCGGTACTAACGTCTATGAATAAATACGAGGTACACAATCACCAAACAATATTAACTACTTTCAATCATCACACAAAGGGGTTCTATAGATGATCTAGCATCATCACTAACATTACAAGATTAAACCATTTGTCTTATTGATTTCTTTTTTTAGAAAAGGAATTTCTACTCATTGAAAAACTACTTAAGATTTAATATTCTCCAAACCAAACATGGGATCATGTTGACACATGTCATCACCACATATTTCAGTACATGGGAATGTGATTTAAAGTGGTGTCACAATTTAATAAGATTTAACCTTTTATTTCATTTACATAAAGTGACTAGAAATGCCTATGTGGCATCCTTTTATTACTTGAATATTATTTCTGTAAGTAAACCCAGATGTTTTTATAGATTCTGAAAGGTATGATCAAATGTGATTTTTGAGAGTTGGAATCAACTCAAAAGCTATTATGGTTTAAATTTGAAAAATGTTTGAATACAGAAAAGCTTCTGCCTTGTTATTTTTACCAAGGGTGATCTACAGATCCAAATGATTTGAATCCAACGGTCTTGGATTAAGAATTTCAAGACCTTTCTAAAAAAATTGCTTTCATTCTATTTGGTTCACTGAATCGAGCTGGGTTGATTTTTGAAACTAGGTACAGAACTGTGTTTGAATGAAAATGGAAATATCCAAATTCAAACGAGTGGGCTGCGCGGGAGACGATAATGGGCCGGCCTGCTACGCACAGCGCTTACGCGGGCTGGTTAAGTGGTTGTCCCCATGCGTCAGTGAGACGAGGGGGTGCGAAGCGGTACGGGGCAACGTGGTGCGTTGGATCTAGTTCTAATCCAACGGCTCTGGTTCATCGTCCACGTCGGGCAGCGCCGACAAGACAGAACCCTAACGCGGCAGGTGGGGGTCATGGGAGGCTCACCGGGGCTCAGGCGAGGGTCGGCGAGGCGGGGAAAACGACGAAGTCGACGACGGCGAACCTCCTGGTACCGGTAGCTTCTCTCGGGGCGGCTCCAATCGCTGGCTTCCTTCTTCTCCAGCAGCGGCAGCCTCCGGCCAAAATCCGGCGATGCGCTACTCGCCTTGCTCCGGGAACAGGGTAGAACGATCAGTGAGGAGAGAGAAGTGCGATGGTGTGAAGAGTTTGAGAGGGAGAGGCCTCTATTTATAGTCTCGACGACGAGACCGAACGGGATGGGCAGGCGACGGTGGCGACACGGCTACGGGCAGCTAGGGCATGGCCGAGGGTAGCGATCGATCGGTGGTCTCCTGCCGATGCTCTATGGCTTTAATGCGCATGTAGGGGCAGTGGCAAACGGTCTGGAACGCTCGACGTTCTGCGCGGCAGAGGCGGCGTCTTCGACGGTGAGCGGTGGCTACGGGGTACGGGCGGTGAAATGGGCATGTCTGGCGGTCTCCAGGGACACTAGGGAGCATGCTGGCGGACGGCGAGGGCTCGAGGTGGTCTGGTTGAGTGGGAACGGCGCGTGCTCTGTGGCGCGGGTCGGCATGGTCGACAGAGGCATGGGCGCGACGTTCCTGGCAGTTCTGGTTGCTGTCTGTGGGGCAGGGCTGGTCGAGAGGGGGCGGTGAGGCATGGGCTACCTCCCAGACAAGGTTGGCACGGCTAGTTCTTCCTCTAGCCTGCTGTCCACACTGGGGTGACATGGTGCTCTCGGCCTGTTCACCATTGATTACATTGGCGAGCTTACAGTTGTGCTAGGGATTAGTTAAGTTTGCTAGATGATCTACTGAGGTTGCTGTGAGCTAGAGAGGGAACAAGTTTGGCCAGAATCACTGCACACTATAGTGTTTTGATTTTGTTTGATTTGAATCTGCAAGGTGTTTAATGAAATGGCCGCATGAATTCGAGTTTTAAATTTTGAAAAGATTTTTGGTGGGTGTGCTAGGCATGTGCTGGTGAGTCTGTGGATGCTTGGGTTTTGAAAGTTGAGCTTGTTTGAGTGGTTTTTGAAAAAGTGGGATCTTCCCATATGATAAAGATTCAATTTTAAACTGTCCTTTAAACTATGCACTTGAATGATTTTGGATGATCACAAAGTGGGCCTTGGTACTTTGTTATGAGTACTATCAAGGGGTGAAAAGATCCAAACAAGTTTCTGTTAAGTTCTGAAAGTTAGAGATATCCAAAGTAGGCATGGGAGTTAATTTGGCCAAAGTGACCATTCTCTTATTTTGTTTGTTTTGATTTATTTGTCTTTGGGAAAAGTGTGGGGATTGTTTAGATGATGTTTATTTCACCTAAGAATCCTTTTTCAAGCAAAGAAACACACAATCATGGCAATTCAAAAGAATCCAAATTGTCATGCTTACACCTATGCATGCTTTCATATTTTTAATTGGAAAAGTTTTTGTTAACCCTAATTTTGGTGATTAGAGTTTGATGATTCTAGTTTAATATTTTTGGGATGTTACAAACCTTCCCCCCTTGAACAAAATATCATCCCGAGATTTGAAAAAGGATGAAAAGATTACCTAGGATTTGAAGAGATTGGGAAACTCCATCCTGATGTGATCTTCGCGCTCCCAGGTAGCTTCATCTTCCGTGTGGTTGCTCCACTGAATCTTGAGAAACTTGATGCTTCGGGTTCTGGTGGTTCTGAAAGCTTCCTCCAAAATATGAATGGGTACTTCGGGATAGGTCAGGTCATCATTGATCTCTATGGTCCGATGATCGATATTCTTGAACACTTCGGTCTTCTCTGGAACTTCGAGGCACTTGCGAAGTAATTAGATATGGAACACATTGTGCATGGCTGACATCTCTTCGGGTAGTTCCAATTGATACGATACTTCTCCTCGATGGTTCAGAATCTTGAAGGGTCCGATATATCTGGGGGCTAACTTTCCTTTGAGTTGGAAACGCTGCATTCCCTTCATTGGCGACACTTTCAGATATACAAAATCTCCTATTTTGAAGGCGAGGTCTCGACGTCTCTTGTCGGTGTAACTCTCTGTCTTGACTGGGCTGTCTTGAGGTGCTCACGAATCTTGTGAACCTTCTCTTCTGCTTCTCGTAGGATGTCGAGTCCGAAGAACTGACTCTCTCCTACTTCCGACCAGTTCAAAGGGGTGCGGCACTTCTTTCCATACATGAATTCAAATGGGGCCATTTGCAAAATAGCTTGATAACTGTTTTTGTACGAAAATTATGCAAATGGTAGACAATATTCCCACTTAGATCCATATTCCAACACACAGGCTCTCAGCATATCTTCGAGTATTTGATTTACTCGCTCCGTCTATCCATCGGTCTGAGGGTGATATGCGGTGCTGAAATCTAGGCGGGTTCCTAAACCTTCTTGGACTTTCTTCCAGAATCTCGAGGTAAATTGAGAGGACTCCATGCAAACTGACGATTCTAGCAATGTATAACTCCGCTAGCTTCGAACTCTGATATGTGGTCTTGACAGGTAAGAAATGGGCGACTTTGGACAATCTGTCGACTATGAACCAGATAGAGTCATTTCCCCTACTAGAAGTAGGCAATCCGGTGATAAAGTCCATTCCAACGGAATCCCATTTCCATTCTGGAATCTGCAATGGTTGCAACAATCCAGCGGGTCTTTGATATCCCGCCTTGACTCGCTGACATATATCACACTTAGCGATATAGCTTCCGATTTCTCTCTTCATCTTATGCCACCAAAATTGTTCTTTCAAATCTTGATACATCTTCGTTCCTCCGGGGTGGATGGAATAAAGAGTATCATGAGCTTCCTTCAGAATAACTTCTTTCAACTTAGAATCTGTTGGTACACAAAGGCGTCCTTTGTACCACAGAACTCCTTCGTCTTCGGTGAATCCGGGTACTTTCCCTGTACCGATACGACGCTTGATTCCGTCGATACTAGTATTTCCTTTCTGCGCCTCTTTGATCTGGCTGATCAAAGTGGGTTGAAGTTCTATGCTAGCCAAAAATCCTTCACTCACTAATTCCATTCGAAAATCTTCCATCTCTTTGTGCGAGCTTGGTTTCTCCTTCAAAATCATGGAGTTCAAGCGGCACGGCAATCTGCTAAGGGCATCTGCTACCATGTTGGCTTTACCAGGGTTATAGTGAATGTCTAGATCGTAATCCTTGATTAGCTCAATCCATCTTCTCTGCCTCATATCCAGCTCCTTGTGAGTGAATATATACTTCAGGCTCTTGTGATCTGAATAAATCTCACAACGATTTCCCATCAGGTAATGCCTCCATGTCTTTAGGGATAGAACTACAACTACGAGTTCGAGGTCATGGGTTGGGTAATTTTGCTCATGTTGTTTCAGTTGTCGAGATAGATAAGATATAACTTTGCCTTCTTGCATTAGCACACATCCGAGACCGATCTTGGATGCATCACAATACACGTCGAAGGGCTTCGTGATATCCGGCATGATTAAGATTGGGGCTGAAATCAATCTCCTCTTGAGTTCTTGAAAACTCGCTTCACATTTGTCTGTCCATTCAAACTTCTTGTCCTTCTTCAGCAATTGGGTCATGGGTCGGGCGATACTCGAGAATCCTTCTACAAACTTGCGGTAATATCCTGCCAATCCGAGAAATGCACGAACTTGGGTTTGAGTGGTTGGAGCTTGCCAATCTTCTACATCTTTTACTGTTGTAGGGTCAACGGCAATTCCTCCGGCTGATACAATGTGGCTGAGGAATCCTACCTGCTGTAACCAGAATTCACATTTGCTAAACTTGGCATATAACTGATGCTCTCTAAGGGTTACAAGAATGGTCCTTATGTGTAGCTCATATTCTTCTTCCGATTTGGAATAAATCAGAATGTCATCGATGAAAACAGCAACAAACTTATCCAGGAAGTCCATAAAAATCTTATTCATGAGATTCATGAAATAAGCGGGGGCATTGGTTAATCCAAAAGACATGACAGTATACTCGTATAATCCATAATGGGTGGTAAAGGCAGTCTTGGGAATATCCTCTGCGCGAATCTTGAGTTGATGATAGCCTGTTCTAAGATCAATCTTAAAAAACACTTTGGCACCGGTCAACTGATCAAACAAATCTTCTATCTTGGGGAATGGGTACTTGTTCTTTATGGTGACATCATTCAACTTCCGATAATCCGTACACAAACGGTTACCTCCATCCTTCTTGTCCACGAACAAAACAGGTGATCTCCAAGGCGACGCACTTGGTTGAATCAATCCAATTTCCAGCATGGCATCCAGTTGCTTCTTCAGTTCTGCTAGTTCTGACGGGTTCATACTATATGGTCTCTGGGCTATGGGTCCTGTTCCGGGGATTAGTTCAATGATAAGCTCGATATCCCGATCTGGGGGCATACCGGGCAAAACATCTGGAAATACATCGGGGTATTCGCAGACTATCCGGACTTGGTCAATGGTAGGTTGGGCTATACTCTTGTTGCACTTGAATGGATGAGGTAAGGTTTCAGATATATGCTCGACTAATATTCCGGCTATACTGGTCATGGTGATGGCTTTCTTGGCACCGTCAATCAATCCTTTATGTTTGGACATCCAATACATTCCTAGTACTACTTCCAAACCTTTAGTTCCGAGTACTATCAGATTAGCATAAAAATCTATGCCATGGATTCGGATAGGGACGGCTTTGCAAATTTTCCTAGCTTTGGTGGTTGAACCGGGAATTTGGACGATCATAACATGCTTCAGTTTGGTTGGTTGAATTTTACTGGTGCATGCAAATTCTTCGGTGATAAATGAGTGCGATGCACCAGAATCAAACAACACTCGAGCAAGTACTGAATTAACAGAAAACATACCTAGTACGACGTCTGGTGCTTCCTGAGCTTATTCAACATGCATGAGAAAAAGACGGCCGTTGCGGTTGAGCGAATTCCTTGGGGCAAACCTTCTTCCGGGATGAACACGACGCTGCTGCTGAGCTAGGGCATTAGCATTGGGGGCTGCGGCATTCTTCTTGTTGGGGCACTCGTTGGAGTAGTGACCCTTATTTCCATAGTCATAACAAGTCACTTGCGACTTGTCCTTTGCTGCAACAGGCACATCATTGCTTCCAGTCCTTGGGGCAATGTTGGCATTGGCGGTAGCATTGTTGTTGAACTTGGGTGGGGCACGGTTGAAATTGCTAGAGTTGCCGGGGTTGTTGTGATTTCCTCCGGGCCTCGGGTTTCCACGGTTGGGATAGGTCGAACGGTTCATCGGGGGTCTGTTGGTTCTCGGGGCAAATCCTGGAGATGGGTTGGGGCAGTACTTTGGGGACTGATGGGTTCCTGGCTGATGCATCATGCGACGCTTGCGGTTCTCATTGGCTTGGTTGATCTTTCCTTCCATCTGGATGGCAGAGTCGACAAGGGCTTCAATATCCGCAAAGGGGATATTAACCAACACAGTCTTCATCTCATCGTGCATACCATTCAAGAATCTCTCTTTCTTCTTGGCTTCGGTGTCGATCTCATCCGGGGCATACCTAGCTAATGACAAGAATTTGTCACGGTATTCCACTACGGTCATCCGTCCTTGCTTCAGTTCTCTGAACTCATCTCTCATTCTCTTGATCAAACCCGGTGGCACATGGGTTCTGCAGAACTTGACCTTGAATTCCTCCTAGGCCATCATCTGTCCTCCGGTCATTGCACGAACGCTGTTCCACCATGCTCTAGAATCTCCGGCTAGATAGTGGGTGGCGAATAGAACTTTCTCGTTAGCTTCCACTCCGGCGACTTCTAGGTTATTTTCCATGGTTTGCAGCCAATCATCTGCATCTAGGGGCTCTTCTGACTTAGTGAAAATAGGTGGGTTGGTTTTATGGAAATTCTTGAGCTTAGATCCATGGTTGTCCTGATTTCCTTGGCCTTGATTATTGTGGGCTAGCTGGGCTATCTGTTGAAGGGTGGCTAGGTTGGCTTGACGTTCGGCTCTTTCGGCTTCGCGGTCAGAAACCAACATTTGCAGGATCTGCAACATTGGGTCCGGGGATGAACCACTCCCTCCGCGTGGCATCTGAAGATTTAGATAGATCATGAGAAAAGAGGGAAATTTCTAAGGTTCTGGGATTTTGAAAAGTTTTTAAAGTTTGACTCAGATTTTCTAGCAACCTGCTTTTCATTCATTCATAGCACACGATACAAACACACACCACAAAACAAGAAAAACAGATGGTTTTAAGAACCATTCTGGAAACTACGATATAGTGGGACCGAATACTACTCACTACGCTAGTGCTCAAGTGCTACTACTCCTCGGAGTCGGTGTATTCGTCAGCCTCATCATCCTCATCGTCATTAATGAAGGTGTCATCATCCTCATCGTTGAAGAAATCCATAGCCTGATCCTCCAGAAAATCGTCATCATCACTGAGATAGGAGTAGGGATCTGCACAAAGATCCTCTCCGGCATTCTCCCTTTCTTCCAACTGCATGTCTCTCTCGTGGATGGTCTCCTCCAAATCCGAGATACGGTGGCGAAGACGGGCAATGATGCGCTCCTTCTTGTCGAGCTGACGGCGACAAGACTTGTGATCCTTCGCTAGCATGGTGATGGTCTGATCCTTCGTCTTGATGATGGCGGACTTGTGATTTGAGTAGTCACGGCAATTGTCCAACTCCCTCTAATGATCGTACATCATGAAGCTAAGGTGGTCCAATTGGGTCTTCAGCTCGTGGTGGTATGGGGCTTCTAGTGGCTGTCCATTAGCATCACGCCTTGGGTAAAACTCAAAGCGGGTTCCCTTGATCTGGTTGATACTCTGCCCACACAGACGGGCAAGAGCTTCCTGCATGGCCCTGGCAAGTCCATCGAGCCAGTTGTTCTCTCGTAAGGTGAATTGAATTCCCTCGTCAGTGGGAGGTTCAATCTTTCCTCGGAGACTTGCAACAATTAGCCACTGCAGATCTTCTCCTCCTTGATCATTGAGCTGAGCTCCAAAGAACTCGGGGTGCGGACGCTCCAGAAGTTCTGAAAGCTGGTCCAAGTCTCGCTCAAAGATAAGGTCTCCTCCATTCCCCAACTGATAAAACTTGTTGTACTTCACGTCCATCTATAAGAGTGATCAAGTGTGTCAAATTTTATGTATTTTGCAAGATTTTTTGAGGAACATGAATTTTGATGAAAGAATCAAGGTGATAAGAATGGGAATAAGTTTTTGTAAATATTTCCTTCCTTTGGTTTTGAAACTAAGTTTTTGATTCAAACGTCCAGTCTAACTAGGGTCTCCTATGGTCACGATGGCTCTGATACCAACTTGTCAACACCCGGATTTTTAATCCTAGATGCCTGTTATGCCATACATCGCAATCCCAGGATTACCATTTTTGCGAGAAATAACAGAATTGGATACCATAGTACATCATCCATTACAAACCATACATAAGGTCTTACACAAATAAGGATCTCATGATCCAGTTCTTAATACAACTCAAGCAGCGGAATAACGTAATAACGGTAGCGTAGGCGAAGCTCCATCTTCAGGGTCACAGGCAATGCTGACGATGGGAGATGATCCTAGTTGTCATAACCTTCCTGGTGCATCCTCCTGGTACTCCTCTTCATAGTCTGGCCACGGGAATAACCAGGGACAAAGCCATGAGTACTCTTTAAGTACTCGCAAACTAAGACTAACAAGTGAAGGTTTTTTTTGTAATAGTACACTAAGCTCTAGGGTTGTTTTGCAAAAAGCCAGATATACCTCTACTAAGTTCAGAATCAAGAAAGATAGTTAAATTTTATAACACCTAAGTGGGAACTTGTATCTCATGCCACAACTCTGTTGTGGTCAAGTCAAATTCTCAATTCATTTCACAAGTCATTTTGAAAACATCTGACGGGGGAACAGTATGGCCACTCCAACTGTCCATAACCGCGGACGCGGCTATTAGAATAGTTTGACACTCTGCAGAGATTGTACTCTTTCACCACAACATTCGATACATCCGTCAGGAACAAATCCTGAATTCACCATACTCAGTATGCGGATAATCAATCCTAACCTTTCAATCACATGCCCTAGTATAAGCACCTCTCCTGTGAGTTTGGCCTCCCAACCAAGACCAACTGTCATCTTGGGTACTGCACAGGTGGGCAATCTTCACAAGGTAGCCTCAGCTCAGACCTTGGCCGTGAGGGAACTAATACTAAGGTATATAAGTTTCCAGTCAAGCCCTACCCAATTCTAGGGTATTGTGTTGTATGATAAAATTGGAATGGTATCGCATCCAGACAACCATCAGTTTTATAAAGGGCTAAGGCTCATGCCTCAACATTTTCATCATGAAAATCATTTGGTGTTTGGAAACACATGTCAAAACATCTCAATAGAATGATCCATCATTCCAAGGTTTTCATAACCATTTTCCACCAAGTATTCCCATCTAAAGTTGATCAAGTTTTATGCTTAGCACTAGCATCTACAAGTGGGGGTGAGTACTAATGAGGGGTGGTAAACAAGTGGAGTTTTAACTAAGTACCATCTCATGCCTCGGGATGACATCAAGATTATCTAGCTTAGGCCAAGTAAACTCTAAGTAGTATTTTTTATAAAGAAATAAAGTAGAAAGCTTGTAAGTAAAACTAGGACGGGGTATCAGCAAATGGGTATAATCATATATGCTTAAGGCATATAGTTGGCATGGTAACAAGCAAGTGTTGGCTTGCATATGTATAGTATCTTGCAAGTGTTAACTTGCACAATCCACTAGTAGTATTAGGCTTGCATCAGTATCATCATAAGCTTGCTAAATTGCAAGTGTTAGCTTGCTAAATTGCAAGTGTTAGCTTGCCTTGTGCAAAGCAGTGGTTGAAGTTCTCCTTGGCTTCTTCTTCGTAGTATCCTCCTTCCTCCTCGTATCCTTGGTCGGTACTAGCGTCTATAAATAAATACGAGGTACACAATCACCAAACAATACTTAACTACTTTCAATCATCACACAAAGGGGTTCTATAGATGATCTAGCATCATCACTAACATTACAAGATTAAAGCATTTGTCTTATTGATTTCATTTTTTTAGAAAAGGAATTTCTACTCATTGAAAAACTACTTAAGATTTAATATTCTCCAAACCAAACATGGGATCATGTTGACACATGTCATCAACAGATATTTCAGTACATGGGAATGTGATTTAAAGTGGTGTCACAATATAATAAGATTTAACCTTTTATTTCATTTAAATAAAGTGACTAGAAATGCCTATGTGGCATCCTTTTATTACTTGAATATTATTTCTGTAAGTAAACCCAAATGTTTTTATAGATTCTGAAAGGTATGATCAAATGTGATTTTTGAGAGTTGGAATCAACTCAAAAGCTATTATGGTTTAATTTTAAAAAAAATTTGAATGAAGAAAAGCTTCTGCCTTGTTATTTTTACTAAGGGTGATCTACAGATCCAAATGATTTTAATCCAATGGGCTTGGAATAAGCATTTCAAGACCTTTCTAAAAAAATTGGTTTCATTCTATTTGGTTCACTGAATCGAGCTGGGTTGACTTTTGAAACTAGGTATAGAACTGTGTTTGAATGAAAATGGAAAAATCCAAATTCAAACGTGTGGGCTGCGCGGGAGACGATAATGGGCCGGCCTGCTACGCACAGCGCTTACGTGGGCTGGTTAAGTGGATGTCCCCTCGCGTCAGTGAGATGAGGGGGTGCGAAGCTGTACGGGGCAACGTAGTGCGTTAGATCTAGTTCTAATCCAACGGCTCTGGTTCATCGTCCACGTCGGGCAGCGCCGACGAGACAGAACCCTAATGCGGCAGGTGGGGGTCGTGGGAGGCTCACCGGGGCTCAGGCACGGGTCGGCGAGGCGGGCGAACGACGAAGTCGACGACGGTGAACCTCCTGGTACCGATAGCTTTTCCTAGGGCGGCTCCAATCGCTGGCTCTCTTCTTCTCCAGCAGCGGCGGGCTCCGGCCAAATTCTGACAATGCACTGCTCGCCTTGCTCCGGGAACGGGGTAGAACGATCAGTGAGGAGAGGGGAGTGAGATGGTGTGAAGAGTTTGTGCGGGGGAGGCCTCTATTTATAGTCTCGACGATGATACCGAACGGGATGGGCAGGCGACGGTGGTGACACGGCTACGGGCAGCTAGAGGCATGGCCGAGGGTGGCGATCGATCGGTGGTCTCCTGGCGATGCTCTATGGCTTTAATGCGCGTGTAGGGGCGGTGGCAAATGGTCTGGAACACTCGACGTTCTGCGCGGTAGAGGCGGCGTCTTCGACGGCGAGCGGTGGCTACGGGGTACGGGCGGTGAAATGGGCATGTCTGGCGGTCTCCTGGGATGGTGGGGAGCATGCTGGAGGGTGGCGAGGGCTCGAGGTGGTCTGGTTGAGTGGGAACGACGCGTGCTCTGCGGCGCGGGTCGGCATGGTCGACAGCAGCACGGGCACGGCGTTCCTGGCAGTTCTGGTTGCTGTCTGCGAGGCAGGGCTGGTCGAGAGGGGGCGGCGAGGCATGGGCTACCTCCCAGACAAGGTTGGCACGGCTAGTTCTTCCTCTAGCCTACTGTCCACACTGGGGTGACATGGTGCTCTCGGCCTGTTCAACATTGATGACATTGGCGAGCTTATAGTGGTGCTAGGTATTAGTTAAGTTTGCTAGATGATCTACTGAGGTTGCTGTAAGCTAGAGAGGGAACAAGTTTGGCCAGAATCACTGCACACTATAGTGTTTTGATTTTGTTTGATTTGAATCTGCAATATGTTTGATGAAATGGCCGCATGAATTCAAGTTTTGAATTTTGAAAAGATTTTTGGTGGGTGTGCTAGGCATGTGCTGGTGAGTCTGTGGATGCTTGGGTTTTGAAAGTTGAGCTTGTTTGAGTGGTTTTTGAAAAAGTGGGATCTTCCCATATGATAAAGATTCAATTTTAAACTATCCTTTAAACTATGCACTTGAATGATTTTGGATGATCACAAAGTGGGCCTTGGTACTTTGTTATGAGTACTATCAAGGGGTGCAAAGATCCAAACAAGTTTCTGTTAAGTTCTGAAAGTTAGAGATAGCCAAAGTAGGCATGGGAGTTAATTTGGCCAAAGTGACCATTCCCTTATTTTGTTTGTTTTGATTTATTTGTCTTTGGGAAAAGTGTGGGGATTGTTTAGATGATGTTTATTTCACCTAAGAATTCGTTTTCAAGCAAAGAAACACACAGTCATGGCAATTCAAAAGAATCCAAATTGTCATGCTTACACCTATGCATGCTTTCATATTTTTAATTGGAAAAGTTTTTGTTAACCCTAATTTTGGTGATTAGAGTTTGATGATTCTAGTTTAATATTGTTGGGATGTTACAGTTATGGGCGCCATTGGTTATTCTTCGGGGCTCTTAGCTCAATTTGCATCTTGTCCGTACTCGAACGCTGTATCGTTTTAAAGGTGATTTGGATGTTTGTATTGTATATCTGTATTCTTGACTCTTTGAGTCATTGTTGTATATATTTGTTCCGTGGGTTCCATCGTGGACTATTGTGTAATGATATTATTTTGTTTTCCACCCGCACGAAAGTGCCTGGTGGGCACCTTTGAATCATTTCTATGCGGGTTTAGCGGGAATCGCTGAAACTTGCATAGGGCCGATTCTGAGGGTGTTACAGAGTGGTATCAGAGCTCATCAGTTACGATACCCCACTGGTCCAGCCTGTAGGATAACCTAGCTAACGGACGTCGTAGAGTGTCAAAACTATTTTAGAAAATCGTTTGGATAGATCTGATTAGGTCTACTTTTACTCCTTACCCCTCTACTATTCTCCTCTTACCTTGACGCGATTTTAATTTGCTCTCTTATCTTTTCTTCGAGTCCAGGAATTCTCGTGGTTGGGTTCCTGTTGTACCTTTAGGGTTTCGCTTCCTTCTTCTTGTAACGGTACTTCTACATCCGGCCTTCCTGCTATTTGACGAATCTCCCTCTGTGTACCTTTTGTGGACCAAAAATTCACTAAATTTTTTCTTTATATCTTCTGGTGTTTTTCAACGCGACGACCTCATCTCTATCAGATCCGACAAAGAGTTAGCATCACTCTTTTGCTCCTGAACCTCGTTTGTCGAGACCTTCAGTCTGAATCCCGAGAGTTGGTTGCATAAGTCTTCTATTCATGTACAGAGTAATGCTTTGAGTGCGGGATGGAGTCATGACCATACCACTACGCTTATCATTTGCTTTTGTACACTGAATGGTGGATCGATGCACTTCTTACTCCTTCCATGGAAGTTATAGTCGTCCGTTGTTATCCAGAGCGTTCTCTCGACGAACATGATCAACGACCGCTTGTTGGTGATGTCACCGATTTCAAGATGGAGAAATAATCTTTGTTAGTGGTGTCGCGAAGATCTACATTAAGCGAGAAGATTCAGACCGCCGGCCTTCTTCCCTGTACCATAAGGCGGATCACGAGGGCGAGATCCATTGTTAGTGGTGTCGAATTGTAGCACCCCGGGTAAAATCACTACTAGAAATCGCTTGGTGTTTTGTTTTGTGCATCATAAAATATCATCAATGTCGCATTGCATTTCAGTGTCATATCAAACCTTGCATTTTTTTTCTTGTTTATGTTGTTGCTATCACAATACCTATCCCCTTTTCATGCTGTCTATATTCTGTTTTCTACAAAAGAGGATCCATTGCTAGGGCCCATTATTTTACAAATGCTTTTTGTTCCATTTTAATAAAACCCTAATCTCCATTCTTGTACCATGCCCAAGTTGAATCCAAGTGGGCATCATCTTCCCATCTACCTCTATTTCCCTCTTGCCTATTTTTGTTGTTCTAAAATCCTTTGATCAAAATTATCAGCAAAGTTTAAAAGGTTTGAAATCAGATGCTTACTTGAATTTGAAATAAACAAATAAAACATATTAAAAAGGAAATCAGTAAGGAGAGGACCTTACCTGGACCACCCCTGGGTGCAGCCCACCTTTTTGGCCCAGAACAGTACCATCCCACTAGCCTCCCTCCCTTTAGCTTTCCTCTTCCCTGGATTAGTACCCCTTCGAAAGAAGGAGAACACGCCGTTCTACTGTTGGTCTTCCTCCCATCCATCTCCCTCTCTGATGCTGATAGACGGGAGAGCAGGTGGCCGTCTCCACGCCATTGTCCTCGTCACCCCGAACTCGCCTGCACCTCTTTATCCCCTTCGATCATATCTCCAGCAACCCTAGCGACCCTCTCTGCATCCCACGCCGCCATCCCCTCCCTCTTCCTCTATTCCGCCTTCCCCAGCTCCCCTCCTTCGTCGCTTCTGGCTAAGCATCTTTCGGCGGAGGAAAGGAGGCGACTATTCGCTTCTGGCGGGGTTGTCCCCCTCGTGCCTGAGCGTAGTAGTAAGGAGAGTGTCGCTACACCATCGCCTTGATCACCTTCTGGAGCCGAAGGGCGTGTAGGCGGTCTTCGTCGTCAATCGCGTGAGCTTTAGTGCCAGGAGGAGCCGGTCGTGCTGGGGCTTCCTCACCGTCGCCGTCCTGGTCGTGGCCGAGCAGAGAATACCACTGCCGTCGTCGTCATCATCTCCGACCACCTCCAGCCTCGATTCCTCCGGGAATCGGTCTAGGTGAGCACCTCCTTTCTGTCCCCGCTGCTCCATGAATCTTTCCCCCATGTCACCAAGCTGTAGTCCCCGTCGCCTTTTAGTTCAGCTGGCGTGCATACGCGCCGCTCACAAGACATGCACTTGCAGACTGTGTCACCTGAAGCCTGCAGAAACAACAACACCGTCGCAGTCCCCTGTTCAGGTTGTTTTTCTAGTGAATCTGGGCCTCCTTCGGCGCGATCTCCAACACGTGATAGGTTCTCAGTAGATCCTATTTCCAGCCGGGGAATACCACACGTCAAACGGAGCTTCACATCCTTCGCAATCCTCTTCCAAAATTAGTTGTTTTTCACTGCATCACTGTTGAGTTACGGTGCAGTTTCGTTCAGTTCGCGCTCACGATTTCTCCTCTATTCGTCGTAGATTTACGAGCTCTATATTCCTTAGATTATGAAACTCAGAACACAAAACCTGTAGACCTTGATCCCCTCTTTATTTTAGGTTTTTACGTCATGGACTAATTTAGCTTCGTTTGATCGCAATCTTCGTCCAAAGATCGTTTCAGCTGGCCAATTTCGCGAAATCGCTCCCAGTTCGTCAGTCAACCTCTAGGTAGCTTTTCTGTTTAGGTCCCTGAAGTTTCTTGCACCCCAACCCACAGTCCTCCCTCCTTGCCACTTGTCAACTCCCAGAAACCCGCCTCGTTAGCGCCCAGTCAGCCCCGGAGCCCCACAAGTAAGTGACTATGAGTACGTTTAACCAGAGTAATGAAAGTTCCAGCACATTTTTCCAACTCAAATAAATTCCACGAAATGAATATAACTTAAACAATTTATACATTTCAAATGAATTTGAATTTAAATAAATTTTCAAAATGAAATATTAATGTTTCTCAAATATGAATTCAACCATATGTTCCAATGTGACCAGTTTTGACTCTATCTAGTCAAACCTTTGACTTTGACCATAATTTGACTTAAATTGATTTAAAGATTGTTTAAAATTCATAATTTCAAATAATACAAATAATATATGTTTTTGAATCAGAAGAATGTGAGGAATCTGTTTATGCTATTTATAATTTCATATAAGCAATTTAAAAATTTTGAATTATTAAATGTTAATAAAGGGCTTTTCTTAATAAATTTATAACTTTAAATCCGTAACTCTGAATTTGACAAATGATATATCTAAATCGATCAGCACGACGAGACCTCTCCAACCATGTTATCATTTGCATCATGCATTAAGAGCAGTTTTATAACCAGTACAGTTTATGTAAGAAAACATGATAAATAAAACGGAGAACTAATTGTCTCTTATTAATAATGCCTCATGAATGCTATATCATCAATGTACTATGCCCCTAATACCTTGTCGACATAGTTTGCATCATTAACTTGCCATGTTATGCATCATACCATGATCATGCTGATTTTTCCGCATTTGTTGTAATTGTTGCATCGCTTATTTCTTTTAAAGTTTGCTTCTTCCCGGATAGTACGATGAGATGTTGTGATCTTCGACAAGTTCTTCGGTTATGAAACTTCGGCAATGTTTTCAGGCGAGCATTCTCCCTCTTTCTACCTATTTTACATTTCTAGTCTTTACTTCCTCCTGTTGATCTATTGCTATATGTGTTGCGATGCTATAGATTCTGTACCCTGTTATACTTCCATGCAGCCCTTATATTGCCATGGACACATCCTATTACCTGTTGTTTGGTAGATAGTCGGCCTTGCGAGTCGTAGTTGCTTGCGCAGGTGATGTGTCGCGCTGTCGATGATCCACAGTTGTTGGAGTAATGCCACATGTTTAATATTGGAGTTGATCATGGCTTTAAATATCGTTTAATAACTAAAATTGAAAGTAGGTAAATAATGCAGAGGCACAGGTGGGCAATAGATGTTATTTGGTTTTTAACGTCCACTTGTGTCTCGTAGGACCCTGAGTACTTGATACCTGTTCTTTGAATATTCGCACTGTCCTCATGTGGGACCATGAATCCCCCTAACCCTATCTTGAGTCATATTTAATTTCTTGGGGCCACAAAGTAGTTTGGGGCTTTATTACTATCCTGTACTTATGCCATGCTTTACTGCTTTATTTATTATTGCGCGTGGAGAGCCTGTACTATTTTGGAACCCCGTGCCACGTTTTCGCGGTATCGACAAGCCCAGTCACACTTTCGGGTTCCCAGTCGTTTACAACCGTCGTCACAAACCTCTGGGTCCGTTTTGGAGCCGGCCAACTTCGTCGCGGGTAGCTTAGTGGGTTGGCCCCCTGAAATCTTATATGAATCTTGCGAATGTTCTGTCATGATGCCTCGTTGGGTTTTCATTTGGTTTTTCACGAGGTTGATCGTGCGTGTGTTGCTATTTGTGCCCCCCTGCAGGGTAAAACTTTCTGAAAGCCGTGTCCGCGGTTATGGACGACTTGGAGCACAGTATCTCGATCATAGACAACTATAACTAAATTAGTGCTATAAATTTGACTTTATAATGACTAGTAATCAGCTTCACTATAACGGAATGGCTAAATAAAAGTGCCAACAACTGTTGGTTTTGAGTTGCCACCTGTTACCATTGTATCTGACTAGTAAGTATTGCAACTATAACGGAATGGATAAATAAAAGTACCAACAACTGCTGGGTTTTGGGATGCCTCATGCTATATGTATCTGACTAGTAAGTACTACAACTACAATGGAATGGTTAACTAAACCTGCCCACTGCTTATTATATCAGGATGATTCATGCTATCTATATCTGACTAGTAATTGCCACAACTATAACAGAATGAATAAAACTGCCAATTGTGTGAGTTCCTCGGTTGACTTCCTCGTTTGGTCTCGAGGGGGAAATACCATGATGGGTATGCTTGGTGATAGTTTCAGGCTGGATGCGAATAGGTATTTCTTATCCCTATCTGATAGTCGCCTGTTGTATTGATTCTCTATAGGTTGTTTAGTACATGTTGTGCCGCCGCTTCAGTCCACCATACCTATGTAGGAGAGGACCGCCAAATTCTAGTCTCGCCGTGTACTGGCCTCAGTACTGACCGCTCCTCTTTTTCCTTTGCCCTTTGTCGGCACCCCTTTATTTTTGACAGGTTTTGAGATCGACGTCGTTAGCAGGGTTACCCTTCCGGCTTGGCCTGGGCAGGGTTATGGACGCCATTGGTTATTCTTCAAGGCTCTTAGCTCAATTTGCATCTTGTTTGTACCTGGACGCTGTATCATTTTAAAGGTGATTTGGATCTTTGTATTGTATATCTATATTCTTGACTCTTTGAGTCATTGTTGTATATATCTGTTCTATGGGTTCCATCGTAAACTATTGTGTAATGGTATTAATTCATTTTCCACCCGCACGAAAGTGCCTAGTGGGCACCTTTGAATCGTTTCTATCCGGGTTCAGCGGGAAACTTGCATAGGGACGATTCTGAGGGTGTTACATTGATGATGGTGTTTCTGGCCAACCCAGAGAGGTCAATAGCCCATGCAATGTTGGCATGGGCCCACATCTACCACAGTTGTGTGTGTCATGGCTTGCCATAGAAAAATTCTAGTTAGATATATTAACTAGGTACGATCATGTTTTCCAAGTGATGACTCATACAACAGCAAGTTGGTGAAGGTGTTTCTATCCAGCCAAGAGAGGTCTAGATCCGATGGAATGTTGGCATGGCCCCACATCTGCCACAAGTGTGTGTTATGGCTTGGCATAACACTCTTATACTTAGACATATCAAATGGATGGGATCATGTTGGTCAAGTGTAGTGACTCACACAACCAATAAGTTGATGATGGTGTATCTAGCCAACCCAGAGAGGTCTAGATCGAATGCAATATTGGCATGGGCCCACATCTTCTATAGTTGTGTGTGTCATGGCTTGGCATAGCAAAATTATAGTTAGATCTATCAAGTAGGTAGGATCATGTTGGCCAATTGATGACTCATACAACAACAAGTTGGTGAAGGTGTTTCTATCCAGCCAAGAGAGGTCTAGATGTGATGCAATGTTGGCATGGCCCTACATCTGCCACAAGTGTGTGTCATGGCTTGTCATAGCACTCTTATACTTAGATCTATCAAGTGGGCGGGATCATGTTGGTCAAGTGTATTGACTCACACATCCACTAATTTGATGATGGTGTTTCTAGCCAATCCAGAGAGGTGTAGATACCATGCAATGTTGGCATGGGACCACATCTACCACAGTTGTGTGTGTCATGGCTTGGCATAGAAAAATTCTAGTTAGATCTATCAAGTAGGTAGGATCATGTTGGCCAAGTGATGACTCATACAACAACAAGTTTGCGAGGGTGTTTCTATATAGCTCAGAGAGGTCTAGATCCCTTGCAATGTTGGCATGGCCCCACATTTGCCACAAGCGTGTGTTATGGCTTGGCATAACACTCTTATAGCTAGATCTATCAAGTGGGCGGGATCATGTTGGTCAGGTGTAGTGACTCACAAAACCATTAAGTTGGTGATGGTGTTTCTAGCCAACCCAGAGAGGTCAATAGACCATGCAATGTTGGCATGGGCCCACATCTACCACAGTTGTGTGAGTCATGACTTGGCATAGCAAAATTCTAGTTAGATCTCTCAAGTAGGTAGGATCATGTTGGCCAAATGATGACTCATACAACAACACGTTGGTGAAGGTGTTTCTATCTAGACAGAGAGGTCTAGATCCCATGCAATGTTGGCATGACCCCACATTTTCCACAAGCGTGTGTCATGGCTTGGCATAACACTTTTATAGCTAGATATATCAAGTGGGTGGGATCATGTTGGTCAAGTGTCGTGACTCACACAACCACTAAGTTGATGATGGTGTTTCTAGCCAACCAGAGATAGATCCCATGCAATATTATCATGGGCCCACATCTTCCACAGTTGTGTGTGTCATGGCTTGGCATAGAAAAATTACATTTAGATTTATCAAGTAGGTAGGATCATGTTGGCAAATTGATAACTCATATAGCAACCTGTTGGTGAAGCTGTTTATATCTAGCCCACAGAGTTCTAGATCCGATGCAATGTTGGCATGGCCCCACATTTTCCACAAGTTTGTGTGATGGCTTGGCATAACTCACTTATATCTAGATATAAAGTGGGTGGTCATGTTGGTCAGGTGTAGTTACTCACACAACCACTAAGTTGATGATGGTGTTTCTAGAAAACCCAGAGAGGTCTAGATATCATGCAATATTATCATGGTCCCACATCTTCCACAGTTGTGTGTGTCATGGCTTGGCATAGAAAAATTATAGTTAGGTTTATCAAGTAGGTAGGATTATGTTGGCAAATTGATGACTCATATAACAACCTGTTGGTGAAGCTGTTTCTATCTAGCCTATAGAGGTCTAGATCCGATGCAATGTTGGCATGGCCCCACATCTGCCACAAGTTTGTGTCATGGCTTGGCATAACACTCTTATAGCTAGATCTATCAAGTGTGTGGTCATGGTGGTCAGGTGTAGTTACTCACACAACCACTAAGTTGATGATGGTGTTTCTAGACAACCTAGAGAGGTCTAGATCTCATGTAATCACTACTAGGAAAAACGTTATTAGTGGCGCACCAAAAATGAATTCTGTGGCATATCTAGTGGTCGCCACTAAAATTAGAATTATGTGGCGCATAGCCACAGAATTCGGTCCCAGATTCTGTGGCGCATGCCACAGAATCTCTTTTTTTAGAATGTCGAAATTTTCAGAATCTAGTACAAATATAGGTATAATAACAGGTTTATTACAGGAAATACACAAAAAAGCTGCACACAGTACTACAAATGTTCCAGTTCACATATAATACATCAACAAGAACGAATGTTCACAAGTGTTCATCAATCACATCACTTAGAACCGAATAAGTGTACAAGTACATTTCACAAGTATTTTCACTCACATAACTTACAACCGCACAATATTGTCACCGCCTACCTTAGGACGGAATGTAGTACACCATAGAGACACCAAGATCTTCATCCGGTTCTTCTTCCACACGTGCCTCCTCCACTTGGCAACCGCCTCGTCTCTAGTCGCGTATCCCTTGTAGTTGTTGTCGCGTATCTCTTGTAGCTATTGTCGCGTATCCTCGGCACCATCGCCTTCCCACCTAGGTTCTCCTCACATCTTCCTCTCAACCACCAACTCCTCGACGCCTAGGTGCCCTTGCACATTCCTAGCATAGAGATCAGTAGAAGCAGCCATTAGCATTTCTTTCATGCCTTAATCCCGAAAACCATATCCATAAAAAACATCTAAACAAATGTGGAATTCTAGACCTCTAGAAGCATCAAGTAACTTCTGCTCTCTAACTACATTATTCTGAACATGCATAGAATCAGAGAGTGATGCACAAATTAACCACTCAGAGCCTAGATGCAAAAGCTAGTCATACACTAGCACAAGGCTACATCTACATAACAAATCGAAGCAGCACATAAGTCATAACGACACTAAAAGTATAATACATAACACGGTATCTATTAAACACAAATCAATCTGCACAGTCATCAGACTCAGACATCTCGTATTTTGCCTCCTAAAGACAAGCAACCAAGTTGTGCAACAGAATTATCGACTAGTTGATACTGCAATTACAAAAATTAACTAGGTCTTGGTTTTGATTGGAATATCCAGTGCCGACAGCACGCTCCTTGTGGAGGCTCTCGGGCCAGGGCACGGGCACGCGGTAGCCTTGCAACGGCGGGACGAGGCACGTGGGTGCCTCTCCCCGCGTGGGGCAATGGTGCTCTCAGTAGTAGTTCATCTCGCGGCTGAGGCGGGAGCTTCGATGGGGGTCCTCGAAGGGGAGGAGGTCCACCTCCAAGGCGACGCACAGCTGCACCATGCCAGAGATGGCGGTGAGGGTGTTCCCGCGGCGCCGCGTGGGTGTAGCGTGATACTTCGATCGACCGATGGGCGGAGCCTCTGCAGAGCAGGCGGCGACATGTGGCAACTCGATGCGTCCGGGACAAAGAGGAGAGGGAGGGCCGGTGAGGGGCGCTGCAGAGTAGGGCAAGCGCGAGAGGCGGCGGGGCTATTGAGGAAGGTGCACGAGGAGGGGGAATCGGGATGAGGAGGAGATGAGGCAGGGACGGGGTACCACGCGAGGAAGGAGACGGGGTCAGCGGGTTTGGGACGTGTGTTTGCGAGGCATGGTGGCATAACACTCTTATTGCTAGATGTATCAAGATGTTGCTCAGGTGTAGTGACTCGCAAAACCACTAAGTTGATGATGGTGTTTCTAGCCAACCGAGAGAGGTCAATAGCCCATGCAATGCTGGGATGGGCCCACATCTACCACAGTTGTGTGTGTTATGGCTTGGCATAGCAAAATTATAGTTAGATCTATCAAGTAGGTAGGATCATGTTGGCCAATTGATGACTCATACAACAACAAGTTGGTGAAGGTGTTTCTATCTAGCCCAAAGAGTTCTAGATCCCATGCAATGTTGGCATGGGCCCACATCTACCACAGTTGTGTGTGTCATGGCTTGGCATAGAAAAATTATAGTTAGATCGATCAAGTAGGTAGGATCATGTTGGACAAGTGATGACTAATACAACAACAAGTTGGTTAAGGTGTTTCTATCCAACCCAGAGAGGTCTAGATCCTATGCAATGTTGGCATGGCCCCATATTTGCACAAGTGTGTGTCATGGCTTGGCAAAGCACTCTTATACTTAGATGTATCAACTGGTCGGGATCATGTTGGTTAAGTGTAGTGACTCACACATGAATTAAGTTGATGATGGTGTTTCTAGCAAACCCAGAGAGGTCTGGATCCCATGCAATATTTGCATGGGCCCACAGCTGCCACAAGTGTGTGTCATGGATTGGCGTAGAACTCTCATACTTAGATGTATCAACTGGGTGGGATCATGTTGGCAAAGTGCCGGGCCACACAACCACAAGTTGATGAAGGAGTTTCTAGCCAACCCAGATAGGTCTATAGCCCATGGAATGTTTGCATGGGACCACACTTAGCACAAAGTGTTATAATAATATCTATCAACTGGAAAAGATCATGTTATCCAAGTGATGACTCATGCAACCACAAGTTGATGAAGGTGTTTATAGACACCTTAGATAGGTCTACATCCCATGCAATGTTGGCATGTGCCCACTAATGAATGAAAGTCCAATCATCGTTTGTAACTAGTTTTGAAATAAAGATATCGATCCCACAGGGAGCAGGAGTCGGAAGTTTAAGAATTCTTGAAATAAATACTGAAACTATAAATGCTAAATAAAGTTCTAAGTGATAAGATAAAATTCTAGTATTGTGTAAAAAGGTGTTTTTGGGTTTTTGGTATAAGAGAACAATGAGTAAAGTATCGCGTATGTAAAAGAGATTTATAACTTCAGTGGGAAAATGCGTTCTCAGGGATTAGCGGATACACCACTAGCATTATAAAGGGCTAAGGTAAAGATTATTATCATGAACATTCTCAACTATGTATGTATGTGAGGAACTCCGTATTTGGACAAAGAGGCAACAACCACTGCTCAAATCATCCTCATAACCACAATAGTCAGCAATCAACATCAATTTAATTACTGCACTATTAAGGGACATAAACCCGCAGGACGTATCTCATGGCATGGATAGTGTTTTATGAGTTTACTCGATTCCAAATTTGATACATAAGGGGTGTCAACATCTTTAGTCACTTTAAGTGCTAACATCTCTCCGTCTACCAACAAGTAGTTCCCTACATCAAGTCCCTACAAGAGGAAAATATTGAGTGGTAGACTTCTCCCAACATCAAGATGTAGACAATCTAACACATGGTCATAGTGATGAATATCATAATAAATTTTATATTATTTCAGTCTCATGCTAGGGTTTATCCATCTCCCAAAGAACTAATGATCTACTCAGAAATGGAGGCAAACAACATCATGGCAATGGTAATGGAACGATTATTGATGAATAGTACTTGTATAAATCCACAACTAGTGCAAGAATTACAACAAGATCTAGAAAGGATGGATGGATATGATGGTGGTGATGAAGATCTAGCGGTTGATGAATATGGAGATTGATGCCTTGGTCTCCTAGATCTGCTTAGGGTGTAGATGGATCCCTAGGGCAAGTTTCCCCTCCAGATGCCTTCCGGAGGTGAGGTTTCAGGGATTTCTGGGTGTTCTCTATGTCATCTCTCCGATCCAGTTGCACATGGTGAAACTATTTGAGGAGGCTACACCAACTATACGGCGGCGGCCCGTATAGTTGGTCGCTAAACCTTCGGTCTCCTTTGATCGCTTCGGGTTTTCTTATGGTATTATTAATATTTCCCAAATAAGCAATTTACGTAGTTTTTGGCTCCTTTTCACTCAAATATAACTGTTCCAAGAATTATGTCCATCGGATCCATCATCTGTCCTTATCCTGGAGAAAATAAACATAAAAAGTGTGTGCGAACACCGTAAAATACCTAGATCCTACATCTATAGTGCAAAATAATAATCTAAAACATGATGCAAATATGCACTCATCACCCACATATGCCACAAGTGTGTGTCATGGCTTGGAATAACACTCTCATACTTAGATGTATCAACTAGGTGGCCAAGTGCTGAGCCACACGACCACAAGTTGATGAAGGATTTTCAAGCCAACCAGAGAGGTCTATAGCAAATGCAATGTTGGCATGTGCCCACATTTTCCACAAAGTGTCTCATCATGTCTTGGCATATAAGTGTTATAGTAAGATCTATCAACTAGGAAGGATCATGTTATCCAAGTGATGACTCATGTAGCCAAAATTTGATGAAGGTGTTTCTAGACAGCTTAGATAGGTCTACATCCCATGTAATGTTGGCATGGGCCCACATCCGCTACAAGTGTGTATCATGGATTGGCATAGCATTCTCACACTTAGATATATCAACTGGGTGGGATCATGTTGGCCAAGTGCTGAGTCACATGACCACAAGTTGATGATGGTGATTCTAGCCAACCCAGAGAGGTCTATAGCCCATGCAATGTTGGCATGGGCACACATTTGCCACAAAGTTTCTCATCATGTCTTGGCATAGAAGTGTTATCTTAAGATCTATCAACTAGGAAGGATCATGCTATCCAAGTGATGACTCGTACAACCACTAGTTGATGAAGGAGTTTCTAGACAGCCTAGATAGGTCTAGATCCCATGCAATGTTGGCATGGGACCACATCTGCCACAAGTGTGTGTCATGGATTGGCATAGCACTCTCATACTTAGATGTATCAACTGGGTGGGATCACGTTGGCCAACTACTGAGCCACACAACCACAAATTGATGGTGGTGTTTCTAGCCAACCTAGAGAGGTCTATCGCCAATGCAATGTTGGCATGGGCCCAAATATACCACAAAGTGTCTCATCATGTATTTACATAGCAGTGTTGTCTACAGTGATGACTCATACAACCATAAGTTGATGAAGGTATTTCTAGAGAGCTGAGATAGGTATAGATTGCCACAACTGTGCTATGCCTTTGGATGATGCACACTTGTAGCACATATAGCCTCATGCCAACATTGCATGGGTTCTTGACCTACGAGAGTTATCTAGGAACACCTTCATCATCTTTGTGGTTGTATGAGTCAACACTTGGTCAACATGATCCCACCTAGTTGTTACATCAAACTATACAACTACTATGCCAAATCATGACATTTATTCTAAGTATAAAAGTGGTATGCCCATGGCATGATGCACACTTTTTCCTCATATAGGCTCATATATCCCAACATTTCATTGGGCTCTAGAACCATGTGAGTTGACTAGAAACACCATCATCAAACTTGTTGTAGTATGAGTAAAAACTTGCTATGCCATGGTATGATGCACACTTGATGCTACACTTATATATATGTGTATGCCTATGCATAGTTGTTCATGTGTTTTCAGTGCTCAATTTTAATTTCATTAATTTACAATGTAAGATGTATCGATAATAGGAAGTATGAAATACCCGAGATGCATATTCCATATTTCTAGCTATCTTTCTCTCCTTTTATTGTTGCTTACAAAGGGAAAACGTGGCCATGATCCTTGTGTTTGTGCCATCCCATGAACGGATTGTTATCTGCGCGACTCGCTCTAGTTTGTTACAACAGAACCGGAGCTAGACCTCTAACTAAGTCAACCAACTAAAACTGATAAGTGCTAACCTGACGAAACTGAAAGTCTGACATACTAACACCTAAACTGAAGCCGAGCGCATCGAGCGTGGCGTCCAACTTTGCATTCCAGGCTCTAGCCTCTAGGTGCCTAACGGAGTCTGTGGAGGGCCTTATGCAGGTGCATCACCTTGCGCCCCTAGCTAGCCAGTACGAACCCTGGCCAGCTGTAACACCCTCAGAATCGACCCTATGCAAGTTTTAGCGAAACCCGCCAAACCCGCATAAAAACGATTCAAAGGTGCCCACCAGGCACTTTCGTGCGGGTGGAAAACGAAGTAATAACATTACACAACAGTCCTCGATGGGACCCACAGAACAGATATATATATAACAGTGACTCCATGAGTCAAGAATACAGATATAATATACAAGATCCAAATCGCCTTGAAAACGATAGAGCGTCCAGCTACGGACGAGGTGCAAATGGGGCTAAGAGCCCGGAAGAATAGCCAATGGCGTCCATAACCCTGCCCAGGCCAAGCCGGAAGGGTAACCCTGCTAACGACGTCGATCTCAAAACCTGCTTAAACAAAAGGGGTGCCGACAAAGGGCAAAGGAAAAAGAGGAGCGTCAGTACTGAGGCCAGTACACGGCGAGTCTAGAATTCGGCGGTCCTCGCCTACATAGGTATGGTGTACTGAGCGGCAGCGGCAGCACGCACTAAACAACCTATAGAGACTCGGTACAACTGGCGGTTATCAGAGGGGGTAAGAAAGACCTATTCGGAAACAACCTGATTCTACCATCAAACAAACCCATCCTGGCGTTTCCCCCCTCGAGACCAATCGAGGAAGTCAAGCGAGGAACTCACACCGTTGGCATTTTTATTTATTCAGTTATCGTTGCAGCAATTACTAGTCAAGTATAGATAGTCATTCTGATAAAATAAGCAGTGGGCACTTTTAATTAACCATTCCGTTATAGTGGCAGCACTTACTAGTCAGATACAATTAGCATGAGATAACCCAAAACCCAGCAGTTGTTGGTACTTTTATTTAGCCATTCTGTTGTAGTTGCAATATTTACTAGTCAGGTACAATGGTCGCAAGCGACAATCCAAACAAGCAGTTGTGGGCAGTATTATTTAGCCATTCCATTATAGTGGAGCTGATTACTAGTCATTATAAAGTCAAATTTATAGCAATAAACTTTAGTTATGCTTGTCTATGGTCGAGATACTGTGCTCCAAGTCGTCCATAACCGCGGACACGGCTTTCAGAAAGTTTTACCCGGCCGGGGTGCACCAATAGCAACACACACTCGATCAACCTCGGAAAAACCAAATCAAAACCCAACGAGGCCTTCACGACAAAGCAATCACAGGATTCAGAAATATTTCAGGGGGCCACCCCTTAAAGTAGACCCGCAACGAAGCCGGCCGGCTCCGAGACGGACTTAAGGTTGTGGGGATGGCTGTGAACGACTGGGAACCCGAAAGTGTGGCTGGGCTTGTCGACACCGCGGAATCGTGCCACGATCCTAAACAGTACAGTGTGCTCCTCGCACAATCGTAAATAAAGCAGTAGCATGGCATAAGTACAGGATAGTAATAAAACCTCAAACTAGTTTGTGGCCCCAAGAAATAAGACTGAATCAAGCTCTGGCTCAGGGGGGTCCCATATACCTCCCGGATGTGGATAGCGCGATAAATCAAGGAACAGGTATCAAGTACTCGGGGTCCTATGGGACACAAGTGGGCGTTCGGAAACCAAATATTATCTATCACCCACCGATGCCTCTGCTTACTTCAATTTTAGTTGTTAAACAGGAATTAAAGTGAACGATAAGTAAAACTAGGATCATCTCCATCAACAACATGCGGCAATACATCAACAACTGTGGCACTGGACGACACGCAACAGCACTTGAGCAAGCGACTACGACGCGCAAGTCCAACTATCTACCAAACAACAGGTAATAGGATGTGTCCAAGGCAATATAAGGCTGCAAGTAATATCAAGGGTACGGAAACTAGAGCATCGCAACACAGATAGCAATAGATCAACAAGAGGGAATAAATACTATAAAAGTAAGATAGGTAGAAAGGGGGAGATGCTCGCCTGAAAACATTGACGAAGGTTCAACCGAAGATCGGGTCGACACTCGCATCAACTCAACGGCCTTATCCGCGAAGAAGCAAAACACTAGAAGAAACACCGGATGCAACATTTAATACTACGACAAAAGATCGGCATGATGCATGTATGATGCATGACATGGCAAAGGGGCGATGCAATTAGGTCATATTAAGCGGAACCGGGGTCCCGACAGTTATTTAGATGGTGCATGTTGTTTAGCTACCCCGCAATTTAAATGTTGTTTAACAAGGCAGAATATATCACCGGTTCGCTACGCAAATTTAAATGAGGCCAATATAAGGCTAGATTTGTCCGCATATGGGCCCCATATTTAATTAGAGGTGAATCGGCAAAAGGCCCCCAAACCACACAAATATGCATGCAAGTATGGCAGTTAATATGCAACAAGTTGTTATTACATTTATAAAATAGGGCTCGAGAAAGGGGTTCACACTTTAGGGGTCTCGACGATCTTGGGGTTCCGGGGTTCGGGGTTCGGTCTCAGGGTTCGACAGGGGCTCAGGGTTCGACGGAATCGGTCTCGGACTCCGGGATTCAGGGTCTCCGGATCGGGGAAGAAGGTCTTGTCGCAACCGGAATGCAGGACTTGGTTGGCGTTGGGGGCGCATCGGATTCTTCCGGATCGGGGTCGTTCTTGTCACCGTGTCGATCTTGTCGGGTCCCACAGGGTCGGTCTTGCCGTTGCGAGGGTCTTGTCGGGCCCGCGCCATCGAGTCGGTCTTGGCGTCCGGGACGAAGTGCTTGTTGTTCCGGTGGCGATCTTGGCGCTCTTCGGATCCGGGTCTTGGCGTGGCCTTTGGATCACCGGGATCGGGCTCCGGGGGTCTCGGCCTCGCCGGGATCGGTCTTCGGGGTTCAACTCTGGGGACGTTCTTGCGGTCCGAGTGGACGATCTTGACGTCGATGGAGTACTTGAATAGATGTCAACGAGTTCAAGAGGGCCCCTCGGGTTTGGGCTCCGCGCATCACCATCGGACGATCTTGGCGCCGGGCTTCAGCAGATCTTCGGAGCCTCGCAACTTCCTGCGGTTCATACTTGTCTCATGGCACCTATCATCAGGGACCAGGGACGCATCGGGACATCTCTTGGTCTCGATCAAGACGCGGCTGAAACCGGTCAGAGCATGAAGGCCTGTAGCAGTACCACACGGCTACCATCACTTGCGTAGAGCCCCGCGGAGGTCGGTGAGGCGCTTGGCGACGCGGAGGTCGAGGGAGCGTCTGCCGGCGGCGGGATGGAGCTCGGGGCTTAGCAGGCGGCCAGGCGAGGACGTGGCCGGCGGCGGCGGTGAGCCAGGGAAGGAGGGCCCGATGCGGAGGAGGGCGGTGCGGAGCTCTGAGCCGGGAGAGGCGGCCGCGGACAGGAGGGCGGCGATGGGGAGGGTCGCTGGCGCAGAGGGGGATGCGGGTCGGGGAGGGCTGGTGGCTCCGGAGGTGCTCGCTGGCGAGGCGGCGCGAGGCCGGGGGCCGGAGGTCGACGGCGATGGGGAGGGTCGGCGGTGGAGGTTGAGGCGGCGTACGGGGTCCGGGCGGGCTCGCTGGCGGCGAGGGAGCGGGACGAGCGTGACGGGGCGGGAGGCAGGGCGGCTCGCCGGCGACGGAAGGCGCGGCGACGGGGCCAGGAGGAGAGCCGGGTGACGGGGGAAGGCCCGGTGGCGGCCGGCGGCGCCAGAGGGGAAGGCGAGGTGCGGGGCTCGCGAGCGGAAAGGGAGGAGCAGGGCGGAGGCGGGTTGGAGGCTGCGGGGGCGAGGGAGGAAGAGGAACAGAGAGGAATAGGATCGGGAGGCGGGTCGCAGGTGGGGACAGGGGCGGGGCCCAGGGGCGAGGTGGGGGGGTGGACCTGGGAGCGGGTGTGAGCCGCTGCGGGGTGGGGTCGGCGTGGTGCAGGTGCTGTGTGCGCCGTGTGTGGCTGCGGATGAGAGAGGTGGGGAGAGGGGCCGGTTGGTTGTGTGGGGTTGGCTGGGTGGTGGGTGTGGTGTGTGCTGGGAGAGAGAGAGGTGGTTAGTCTAGGTGGCAGCGTGTGAGTGGGTGGGGCTTTGGGGAGAGGTGAGGTGTCACGAGGGGATTGGGTGGGGTGAGGTGGCCGGTGGGTGTGGGTAGATAGGTTGGTAGCTGTAGGATTAAGGGGTGGACCGATTTAATTTCTGGGGTGGTCGTTCGGGTCGATTCGGCCCGTTCGACTGCCCCACTAAAAAATAGTTTAATATTTTATTTGTTTTAAACGGGCTGTTTGCAAACCGTAGTTGGTCAAAACAAAATATTCCGGAGTCCCGGTTTTGGGTTTTGATTAAAGACGGAGCGTTTAGAAAACAAAACCAGGCTTTGCGAAAATAGTTTTAGGCAAACAATGCATGATGAAGACGATGCAATGCACAAATTCAACGCGATTTTCTAGTAGTGGTTTTGCGGGATGCCACAATTCGACACCACTAACAATGGATCTCGCCCTCGAGATCCGCCTCATGGTACCGGAAAGAAGGTCGGCGATCTGCATCTTCTCGCACTTCGTGTAGGTCCTCGCGACACCACTAACAAGAGGTCGTTGTCCGTGATCGTCGAGAGAACACTCCGGGAACAATAAGGTAGAAGGTAGAGGTATCGACAAATAAAGCCACCCCTAACTTCCGATGGAGAGGGGGAACCGATGCATTCTCATCCACTTCAATGTACAAAAGTGAATAGAAGGGGTAGTCGGCATGGGGGCCAATCCATCACGCACCCAAACTATTACTCCGCACAATCAGTAGAAAAGAGTGCAACCATTCTCGGAATCAGACTGAAGATCTCGACAAGCGAGGTTCGGAACAAAGGAGTGATGCAGACTCTGCATCGGATCAGGCGTAGATGATGTCGTCGCGTCGGAAAGCACCGGAAGGCACAAACAAGGAACAAAGAATGGTACCACAGCAGATGGATTCCTCAGGCAGCATGAACACCGGATGGTAGAACACCGTTATCAAAGAAAGAAGCGAAACCCTGAAGGTACGACGGAAAACCCAACCACGAGAAATTCCTGGACTCGAAGAAAGAGACGAGAGCGTATTCAAAACACGCAGAGGTAAGAGAGGAATAGCAAAGGGGTAAGGAGTAAAATCAGACCTAATCAGAACTATCCAACCGATTTTGCAAAAATAGTTTTGACACTCTACTGCGGCCGTTAGCTAGGTTATCCTACAGGCTGGACTTGTGGGGTATCGCAACTGCTGAGCTCTGATACCACTCTGTAACACCCTCAGAATCGACCCTATGCAAGTTTTAGCGAAACCCGCCAAACCCGCATAGAAACGATTCAAAGGTGCCCACCAGGCACTTTCGTGCGGGTGGAAAACGAAGTAATAACATTACACAACAGTCCTCGATGGGACCCACAGAACAGATATATATAACAGCGACTCCATGAGTCAAGAATACAGATATAATATACAAGATCCAAATCGCCTTGAAAACGATAGAGCGTCCAGCTACGGACAAGGTGCAAATGGGGCTAAGAGCCCTGAAGAATAGCCAATGGTGTCCATAACCCTGCCCAGGCCAAGCCGGAAGGGTAACCCTGCTAACGACGTTGATCTCAAAACCTGCTTAAACAAAAGGGGTGCCGACAAAGGGCAAAGGAAAAAGAGGAGCGTCAGTACTGAGGCCAGTACACGGCGAGTCTAGAATTCGGCGGTCCTCGCCTACATAGGTATGGTGTACTGAGCGGCAGCGGCAGCAGGCACTAAACAACCTATAGAGACTCGGTACAACTGGCGGTTATCAGAGGGGGTAAGAAAGACCTATTTGGAAACAACCTGATTCTACCATCAAACAAACCCATCCTGGCGTTTCCCCCCTCGAGACCAATCGAGTAAGTCAACCGAGGAACTCACACCGTTGGCATTTTTATTTATTCAGTTATCATTGCAGCAATTACTAGTCAAGTATAGATAGTCATTCTGATAAAATAAGCAGTGGGCACTTTTAGTTAACCATTCCGTTATAGTGGCAGCACTTACTAGTCAGATACAATTAGCATGAGATAACCCAAAACCCAGCAGTTGTTGGTACTTTTATTTAGCCATTCCGTTGTAGTTGCAATATTTACTAGTCAGGTACAATGGTCGCAAGCGACAATCCAAACAAGCAGTTGTGGGCAGTATTATTTAGCCATTCCATTATAGTGGAGCTGATTACTAGTCATTATAAAGTCAAATTTATAGCAATAAACTTTAGTTATGCTTGTCTATGGTCGAGATACTGTGCTCCAAGTCGTCCATAACCGCGGACACGGCTTTCAGAAAGTTTTACCCGGCCGGGGTGCACCAATAGCAACACACACTCGATCAACCTCGGAAAAACCAAATCAAAACCCAACGAGGCCTTCACGACAAAGCAATCACAGGATTCAGAAATATTTCAGGGGGCCACCCCTTAAAGTAGACCCGCAACAAGCCGGCTCCGAGACGGACTTAAGGTTGTGGGGACGGCTGTGAACGACTGGGAACCCGAAAGTGTGGCTGGGCTTGTCGACACCGCGGAATCGTGACACGATCCTAAACAGTACAGTGTGCTCCTCGCACAATCGTAAATAAAGCAGTAGCATGGCATAAGTACAGGATAGTAATAAAACCTCAAACTAGTTTGTGGCCCCAAGAAATAAGACTGAATCAAGCTCTGGCTCAGGGGGGTCCCATATACCTCCCAGATGTGGATAGCGCGATAAATCAAGGAACAGGTATCAAGTACTCGGGGTCCTACGGGACACAAGTGGGCGTTCGGAAACCAAATATTATCTATCACCCACCGATGCCTCTGCTTACTTCAATTTTAGTTGTTAAACAGGAATTAAAGTGAACGATAAGTAAAACTAGGATCATCTCCATCAACAACATGCGGCAATACATCAACAACTGTGGCACTGGACGACACGCAACAGCACTTGAGCAAGCGACTACGACGCGCAAGTCCAACTATCTACCAAACAACAGGTAATAGGATGTGTCCAAGGCAATATAAGGCTGCAAGTAATATCAAGGGTACGGAAACTAGAGCATCGCAACACAGATAACAATAGATCAACAGGAGGGAATAAATACTATAAAAGTAAGATAGGTAGAAAGGGGGAGATGCTCGCCTGAAAACATTGACGAAGGTTCAACCGAAGATCGGGTCGACACTCGCATCAACTCAACGGCCTTATCCGCGAAGAAGCAAAACACTAGAAGAAACACCGGATGCAACATTTAATACTACGGCAAAAGATCGGCATGATGCATGTATGATGCATGACATGGCAAAGGGGCGATGCAATTAGGTCATATTAAGCGGAACCGGGGTCCCGACAGTTATTTAGATGGTGCATGTTGTTTAGCTACCCCGCAATTTAAATGTTGTTTAACAAGGCAGAATATAGCACCGGTTCGCTACGCAAATTTAAATGAGGCCAATATAAGGCTAGATTTGTCCGCATATGGGCCCCATATTTAATTAGAGGTGAATCGGCAAAAGGCCCCCAAACCACACAAATATGCATGCAAGTATGGCAGTTAATATGCAACAAGTTGTTATTACATTTATAAAATAGGGCTCGAGAAAGGGGTTCACACTTTAGGGGTCTCGACGATCTTGGGGTTCCGGGGTTCGGGGTTCGGTCTCAGGGTTCGACAGGGGCTCAGGGTTCGACGGAATCGGTCTCGGACTCCGGGATTCAGGGTCTCCGGATCGGGGAAGAAGGTCTTGTCGCAACTGGAATGCAGGACTTGGTTGGCGTTGGGGGCGCATCGGATTCTTCCGGATCGGGGTCGTTCTTGTCACCGTGTCGATCTTGTCGGGTCCCACAGGGTCGGTCTTGCCGTTGCGAGGGTCTTGTCGGGCCCGCGCCATCGAGTCGGTCTTGGCGTCCGGGACGAAGTGCTTGTTGTTCCGGTGGCGATCTTGGCGCTCTTCGGATCCGGGTCTTGGCGTGGCCTTTGGATCACCGGGATCGGGCTCCGGGGGTCTCGGCCTCGCCGGGATCGGTCTTCGGGGTTCAACTCTGGGGACGTTCTTGCGGTCCGAGTGGACGATCTTGACGTCGATGGAGTACTTGAATAGATGTCAACGAGTTCAAGAGGGCCCCTCGGGTTTGGGCTCCGCGCATCACCATCGGACGATCTTGGCGCCGGGCTTCAGCAGATCTTCGGAGCCTCGCAACTTCCTGCGGTTCATACTTGTCTCATGGCACCTATCATCAGGGACCAGGGACGCATCGGGACATCTCTTGGTCTCGATCAGAACGCGGCTGAAACCGGTCAGAGCATGAAGGCCTGTAGCAGTACCACACGGCTACCATCACTTGCGTAGAGCCCCGCGGAGGTCGGTGAGGCGCTTGGCGACGCGGAGGTCGAGGGAGCGTCTGCCGACGGCGGGATGGAGCTCGGGGCTTAGCAGGCGGCCAGGCGAGGACGTGGCCGGCGGCGGCGGTGAGCCAGGGAAGGAGGGCCCGATGCGGAGGAGGGCGGCGCGGAGCTTTGAGCCGGGAGAGGCGGCCGCGGATAGGAGGGCGGCGATGGGGAGGGTCGCCGGCGCAGAGGGGGATGCGGGTCGGGGAGGGCTGGTGGCTCCGGAGGTGCTCGCTGGCGAGGCGGCGCGAGGCCGGGGGCCGGAGGTCGACGGCGATGGGGAGGGTCGGCGGTGGAGGTTGAGGCGGCGTGCGGGGTCCGGGCGGGCTCGCTGGCGGCGAGGGAGCGGGACGAGCGCGACGGGGCGGGAGGCAGGGCGGCTCGCCGGCGACGGAAGGCGCGGCGACGGGGCCAGGAGGAGAGCCGGGTGACGGGGGAAGGCCCGGTGGCGGCCGGCGGCGCCAGAGGGGAAGGCGAGGTGCAGGGCTCGCGAGCGGAAAGGGAGGAGCAGGGCGGAGGCGGGTTGGAGGCTGCGGGGGCGAGGGAGGAAGAGGAACAGAAAGGAAGAGGATCGGGAGGCGGGTCGCAGGTGGGGACAGGGGCGGGGCCCAGGGGCGAGGTGGGGGGGGGGGGTGGACCTGGGAGTGGGTGTGAGCCGCTGCGGGGTGGGGTCGGCGTGGTGCAGGTGCTGTGTGCGTCGTGTGTGGCTGCGGATGAGAGAGGTGGAGAGAGAGGTGGGGAGAGGGGCCGGTTGGTTGTGTGGGGTTGGCTGGGTGGTGGGTGTGGTGTGTGCTGGGAGAGAGAGAGGTGGTTAGTCTAGGTGGCAGCGTGTGAGTGGGTGGGGCTTTGGGGAGAGGTGAGGTGTCACGAGGGGATTGGGTGGGGTGAGGTGGCCGGTGGGTGTGGGTAGATAGGTTGGTAGCTGTAGGATTAAGGGGTGGACCGATTTAATTTCTGGGGTGGTCGTTCGGGTCGATTCGGCCCGTTCGACTGCCCCACTAAAAAATAGTTTAATATTTTATTTGTTTTAAACGGGCCGTTTGCAAACCGTAGTTGGTCAAAACAAAATATTCCGGAGTCCCGGTTTTGGGTTTTGAATTAAAGACGGAGCGTTTAGAAAACAAAACCAGGCTTTGCGAAAATAGTTTTAGGCAAACAATGCATGATGAAGACGATGCAATGCACAAATTCAACGCGATTTTCTAGTAGTGGTTTTGCGGGATGCCACACCAGCAAACTTGACGTCCATATGGTGCACAACCCAACTGCGGTGCGCGGCGAGCGCCAGCAGGAGCCGCACAGACTCTAGCCGTTCAACAGGTGCAAAGGCCTCCTTGACATTGATGCCTTGCTGCTGCACATATCCCTTGGCGACAAGGCATGCCTTGTGGTTGACGACGACGCTGTTCGGGTCCTTTTCATCTTGAAGGCCCACTTCATCCCGATCGGCCAGTGTCGGGGCACGGGATCAACGAGCGTCCATGTGCTGTTTTGCTCGATCGAGGACATCTCCTTGCACATGGCGCGCTGCCAATCCCTGCTTGTTCATCTTTGGCCAAGGTTCATGGCTCCTCTCCTGCAACAAGAAGTAGTTCCTCCTCACTAGCCATATCGAGGACGTAACCCGTGAGGCGGTTGTTCGGCTGCACGATGTCGTCCCTGTTGCAAGTGGTCATCGGGTACGCCTCGTGGTGAGGCAGATGTGATGGCGGCGCGACTTCGGCTTTAGGTGTTGGAGAGGCTAGCTCAGTGTGCGAGGATGACACTGTAACACCCACGCTTGATAAGGCTGAGTTCATGTGTATAGTGTCAATCCCTGGATCGGTTCACTGGCACACACAGTACAGATGAATTTAAAAGTGCATCATAAATAACGAATTGATCCAGAATTTGCAATTATTACAATAATTCTTAGCACGAAGGCTAGCTCAAATAGTTCAATAGCAAACGAAAGAATAAATATATAGTAGACTCCATCTTCAATTGCCCACAAGCGAACAAACATTGAGTGGAGTACCGCGACCTATTCGATCACTCAGAATCGGAAAATAACCTATAACATAAAACGTAGCAGCCCCGAAGGGTCAATACATGGAATGTATGGCAAGTAGCACTAAATATGGAGACAATAGACCTAGCAACTACATGCTTATTTGGCTGGTGGAGCTGTGGCTAGCTTGCATTTTCCAAACACTTTGTCCTACTTTGTTAAACCAATTTGATTCACAACAACCTATTAAGTTCACCCATCATGTTTTAGTAATCAAGAAATAAGGATGAGCGAGAATATGTCATAGCATCGATATCAAGCAACACATTTGTCCATAACTGGGGACTCGGCTAAGCACTTAGTTTATACACCCTGTAGAGGTTTGTACACTTTACCCATGTGACTTGGACAGCCCAGCTCGTACCACCACACTCATATTGTGTCACAATAGGGAGAAGCCCAAGAAGAGACCATTTGGGAAGTAGATCCCCAAACCCCACTACGCACCGGTTCCAACCTACCATTCACTACATCTGGCTACGCTGGGTTCGGGTCACCACGACCTACTGAGTCCAACCAGCCACCCATTGCTTACTGGCATATGGTTGCACACATAAGCTACTGGAATAAAGACAACTAATCCTTCTCAGTGCCCTAGGCGGCATTCCCCACCAATATTCACACTCCGATGACTAATCCAGCCACTGCGCCCAGGTAGTTCATTGATATTACGTTGTTTTAGTAGAACAAAACCTTTACTTTACCAAAGCATGATCCCTTCCTCGTATCTACAGCAATGCTCAGCACATCTACCATACGGGAGCTCTACTATAAAGGATTTCCCTACCATAATACATAGGACATAACATAGCATAGTAATACCTACACATGTAGCTACCAAAAATACACTAAAAATGCACAAGGGAAAATAGTAGGACAAATTCATGATCAAAATAGCAACTACTTGCCTTGGTTGCAGCTGAAGTCGTTCAAGCACTCGTTGCATTCACACACATTGCACTCCTCACAATCTATCGATCAAATAATTGCATAAAACATAAACAACCATACAATCCTAAACAAATGCACAAATACATGTATGACAATTTAATAAATCACAATGATTGTTGTTTTAGTGTTGTAAACCATACTGAAGTATATGATGCATGCAAGAGATCGATTAATGTGATGGGGTAATTGTTATTAATAATTACTTGTCATTATTGGTGTTTTAACAATCCTGTTGTAACTTCTAATCTCATTGTCGAATTAAATTTGGATATAAAGTGTACTGGATAGAGGGCATTAATATGAACCAGTAGGCGTTAGATTCACCCTAATGAGACTTATAAATCTTTTCTTATGATTTAAATAGTGTTTAATGGGTTTTAAATAATTTAAATAGTTTCTGTGTCTAAAAATCAAACTAAATTCCGATCTGTAATCTTCACGGGATGGTGATTCTTGGGAAATATTATTTGCAAATTTCTGAGCAGTACTAATTTTGTTATGAATTTATTACTCTAAATAGGCCATTAAACCATTTATTTAATTACTGAAAAACCTTATAGAAAAGGACTGAAACAATTGCGTATTGATGATCTATACACAATTGTGAATCCATCGGTATATTAATTGCGATTTTTGGATAGTAGATATTTTACTATGTATTTATTAACCTAAAAGACTATTAAAACTAATTAAATCATTACAGTAAATACATATTGTAAAGGTTAGATCTAATCAGATACGATGATTCTACGTAAAATTATCTTCAATTTTATATATTATATGCAATTTTTGGACATTGTATGAATTTCTAATGTATTTTACAAGTTAGATATATAATGTGTAATTTTAAATTCGAATGGAATATTCCGCTGACTGGACAGGTTGAATTTGCATGCTAACTGGGACTAGACGCTGACCTGAAGATGACGTGGCGTTGATAAGGCAGCCGACCGGGACAACAATGTGGCACGTACCGGTATAATTGGATCTCGACCGTCGGGTTGGGATCCGATTTCTAGGAGAGGAGATTGGTTCAATTTTAGCTCATAATAGATAAGAAAGAGATTTGTGTTAGAGAGACAAATCCGTAGATGAAATAAAAAAATTTTCAATATGAAAGTTGTAGAGATTCATTAGAGCTACCTTTTCACGAAAGGAATTTGGATTTGAAGAAACGAGCACGAGTACACCTTGGATTTACACCGTTATATTTGAAATATTGCGGTGCGAAATTCCCCGGCTGTGGTGGATGAAAAGAGGTGAGGTTTCTCGGTATTGAAAGATTTTGACGAGATCTATAACTTTCGTGTTTTGGCCGAAGGCAAACGATGAAGTCTAATGGATGAATAAACGAAATAAGATTCGGACATTTGTAGATTTGGGATTTCGAGAAGGAAAACTCATATATCTGTGGCTCCATGGGTTTATATGGAGATTTAGGATGATCAGGAGATAGGTCTTGGAGTAGGGAACAAGTAGAAATAAACGAAAGTCGATTCGGAGTTGTATATTAAAAGATATAAGTGTTTGAATAGAGATAGGTCTAGAAAATGAGTTTTCGCACAATTTTTAAAGCGGAGGTGGGATCGATTCCTTGCTCGTGGCTGCTCAGTTAGATCGGATGAGTGGGCCGGTCGGTTGGCCCATTAGTTTTTTTTCTTTTTCTTTTTATATTTTTGTATTTTCTTTATATCTTTTGCATACGAACTCCAAATAATATGATTCATGTTTTTAAAATTTTCTAAAATCGAATAGATCATTGTAGAATCATATTTGTAATCTTTTTAATAGTTTGCAAGTAGTGGATTTATAAATCTTTGTATATTTCATTTTATTTATATCTTTATTTGTTTGTATTCATTCCATAACTTTTTCATAATAGCTCCAAATGAGCTCAATTTTGTTTATAAAATTTTGTAATATTCATTGGATCTTTTTTGGCTATAATTTAGCAATAATTGCTGCCTTAGCAACAACGGGTTTTTATAAAGCCAATTTAATTCCCTTTAGGAACAAAGTAGCATATACTATTTAGGGTTTTAGTCCTTTATTTCTATTTAGGAATTTTTCTTGATGCAAATATGCAATGAAATCCTCATGAATGTCATGCAAATGCAAAAAAAATTCTAGTCCCAATTTCTAAAATATTGGGATGTGACAGACGCTGCCGGCGAAGTGTGCTCTGCGGGAGATGCCGACGAGTCCTGGCCTGCCACCTCAGTTGTAGCGGTACGCAGTGGAGTCGAGTGCATGTAGCAGTCCAACGTAAACGCCGTGCTCACAGGGTTATCCTCGTGCATGCTCTAGTCCCAGCTGGCCTCATCGTTGAAGACAATGTTTTGTGTGCGTGCACACGCTTGGCGACATCATCGTAGACACGGTACCCATTGGTGCCGCTCTCATAGCCGATGAAGACCATTGGCGTTCTCTGATCGTCCAGCTTCTTCAGGTGAGGACGCGCTCTTCACGTACGTGCGTGACGCAACTGAAAGTCCGCTGATACCAAGTCTCATATGGTGTCATACCGGTGACGCGACACGTGAACACCCGGTTTAGGTTCAGCACATAGACCGCTGTCAGCAAGGCCTCGCCCTAGAAGTAATTTGGCATGCCCTTCGCCTTCAGCATGCTTCTAGCCGCCGCTATGACCGTATGGTTGCGCTGCGACCACCCTGTTATGCTGGGGTGATTATGGCTCCATGAGGTGGCGCTTGAGGCCGGTGTCGATGCACTGCACAACAAACATGGACGACATGTGAATTCGTCGCCGTGTTCCGCGCGCAGTACTAAGAGCTTGCGCCCGCTCTCTATCTTCGCTGCAGCTTGGTCCTCAGTGGTCGATGGGAAGGTGCGGTGCGCACCCCCGTTGATGGTGGACATAACGGAGTCCAGTAACCAGGAGAGGTCCTGGTGATCGACATCAAGCGTAGGCTTCACCACGGCACATGCTTCTTGTTGTAGAGAAAGGCTTCACTAGCAAATTTAGAGTGTGTGTGATTGCGACAGAATGAACAGAGACAAGTATTTTGTGCTACTCAAACTTCCTAGTCTAGGGTGACATTATAGACCTATCTGAGTTAGTTAGAAACACATTGATCACCTTCTGGTTGAATGATTCAATGATTGGTCAACATGATCCCAACTATTTGTTAGATGTAACTATATCATTTTTATGCCTAGACATGATGCTTGTGGAAAATATGGAACCACACCAACATTGCATGGGATCTAAAATTAACCAATCTGAGTTGTCTAGAAACAACTGACCAACTTGTAGTAGTATGAGCCAACACTTGCTCAATCATGATCCCGACTAGTTGTTAATTATAATTAACTAAATAACTGCTTTGATGCACACTTGTACCTCACATATCCTCATCCCAACATTGCATGGGATCTAGAACAATCTGAGTTAGCTAGAAACCCTTTCGCATTTTTCCTTTGTAATTGGTGTCCTATTTGCATTAAAAATATAATATTTGGAATATTGAAATAATAAGATATACCATAGTTTTTCTCTCCATTGCGATTTGTAGAAAATAGTTGGATCAGACCAATCTATCTAATACTCCAAGAATTTTCGTGTGCATGAAAAAACAACCATCTAAACAATTCAGTGTGCATGAACACGAAGCACAACTACATTTCATGAAGCAAACTACATCTCATAAAGTAGAAAATACTCGTAAGTCATATATATGGATTAAACGAGGTTCCATCACAAACGAGATAATAACATCAATTTATACAACACATAGTTTCAACGAGAACCAACAGAAGAACAACTAAAATTTATAGGGGACCAAAGCACTGGTAGCACAATCAAATCTTGGCCTTAGGATTGCCATCGAGGGGCACCGTATCCGTGTTGACATACTTTCTTAAGTACATGCTTTTGTTGTCCCTTGCCTCCTTGTCATCTCCCATGTTGTCATACTCCTGGATTTATTAAATACGAAGAAGTGAGATAATTAATTTACTTGAAATATAAGTTTAATATTTCAAAATTATTATCATCATGAATAAAATCATATGTAAGAATTTGAATTATAAGATAAAATGGGCATGCATCTGATCTTAGCAATACATCGATTGGTATGTAACATGCATCTGAGAATTTGAAAATATAAGATAAAGGGTAAGCATCATAATATGGAATCATCATATTGGAAGTAATCTACATTAAGAAAAGTGTGCATCTAACCAACTTGCATGCATTTGATATGGTTACTGGCAAGTGCATTACTTAGGTAGTACACAATAAAGATATGTTTTCATCAAAACACGTGCAATAACTTTGATTACAAATTCATGGTTATGAAGTACAAAAATTAGTTGGTACTTAATCACATTGATTATAAAATTAGTAATTTATCATTATTAATAATTAAGTAATCTGATTAGATATGAATAAAATTACTAACTCACAGATCAAATCAATCTACAATACAATGAAACCACCAACCCTAAAATAAAATATGGCTAAATCAACTTGGTGGCAGATCAAATCCATATATAGCGAGAGCAAAACATACGAACAGTAATAAACTAACACTCTAACGTAGAAAGAGCTTGTACTCATCACTGACCTTAACCTAGAACTCGTCGCATTCTCTAGGACCTCTAAGGTGGGCTAAGTTTGCATCCGGGTACACCTCGTAGTACTCCTCGATGTTTGAATCCGGGTACACCTCATAGTCCTCCTCGACGTTTGCATCTGGGTCGTAGTCCTCCTCCTTGAAATCGAAGACTTTCATGTGCTTCGCCTGCTTCTCATCCCGATATGCAGAGGGAGCCATGACATCGTCCTTCACCTGATCCTCGTGGTCAGAATCCAGAGCAATTACGGCGGGGCCAGGAGAGTCCGGACTACCCGGAGCAGCAACGCCGACCCCTACAGCCATGACCGCCGCTGGGGAATCCTCTGATCCTCCACTTGGCTGCAACCCTAGCTCATCACCACGGAATCTCTTCATGGCATACAAAGGGAGGAGGGTGGTATCGTGGTGGGAAGTCCTGCGGCCTGAGGAATTAGGGTTTTATCTCGACGAATGTGAGCGTTGGGCCGGGCCAACCGCGTGCCCTATGGCTGGGAGCTGGTAGCACCTCAGGGCATCTCCACTGTGCCGACGCATCTCATCCCAGCGTGTCCGAACTCGTCCACCGGGCCGACAAATCCCGTCCAAGCATCTCCACCGGGCCGATGTATCTCCACCGGATGCGCGCAGATAGTTCGGGTGTCCCGCCCATTTGTGCCACTGGCCCACCCGTCAGCCACAGGGGTTTTGATTATGATGCGCGCAGAGGCACCGATTCATACACAACCACTGACCGGCGGCATCCTGCGCCATCAATGGCGATGAGACTGCACACTGACTGGCTGGAGACTGCAATGTTGTATCCTCGGCCTTCGTGACAGCATCCGATGCAAGACCTTTTTAACTGACTGTCCGCGGAAATTTCGCCCCCATAGAACACAATCCTCTCCCCCTTCTCCTTTTCGTTCTCCACTACCTGTATCTAGCCATGGCCGGCGGTGTTGGATCGAGGGGAGGGCGCGGTGGCCATGGACATCGAGGGAGGCATGGAGCACGCGACCAAATCACCACGCCACTACACTCTCCCTCACCATTGTCGTCGCCCGAAGATTTCGACCCAGGCACCTAGTTCATCTTGTCCATGCACCTCGGCATGCCGCATGACAGGCTACTTATGCCCCGAGGGTTCGTGACACTGATCGGCGACGTGTTGCCCCAGCTTGTCATGCTGTGAGAAAATGGCTTCAGGACCAGTAGGTACCCGACCAGATGTACCTTGGCAACGTCTAGGAGTGCTTCACCTGCTCCCACCAGATCGAAGCGGGAAACATCCTCGTCTTCAAGTATGACGGCGAAGGAAAGTTTGGCGCCAGCGTCTTTGACCACACCAGGTGTCGTCGCTGCTACCACTCCGACTCCTCCGCTGACTCCGATGAGTAGGCTAGGTTGTGCATGTGACATGTATGATGTATCAATATAGTCATTGGCCATTTGCAGTGAATATCTTTATTCAACCGACAAATATATTACAAACAAGTGTACAAGGCCAGCAATTCTTCCCCTGTCAAGGTCATGGAGTACTTTGACTAGGGATGTGGTGAGAGCTTGTGAAGGATTACATCGTCAGTATATGTATGATGATGCTCCTTTTGGTTTACTAACGTTAGTATTAATGTTAAAATAGCCATTGTATGTATTCGTGCAAACTTATTTAAAATGCAAAATATTATTGGCATCGGCAAACTTATTATAGAAGGGAATAAAAAATATGCCTACATACACATTTCGTGCAAACTTATTCAAAATGAAAAATATTATTATAGTACAAAAGGGAATGAAATAATATGCGTACCTACACATTTCTTGCTCAACGGCCTGCATAACCATTTACAGTAGGCCCGCAAAGCTCAAATTTTTCATGTGTAGGCCAACAGAAAGATAAGTGAAAGCAGTATGCGTCATGCTGATTTGTTGAGAGAATCTCATGTCGTGGTCATGAATTCAGGAAATATAAACTGGCCGAATCGTTCCTCGCTCGGTAATGTGGGACTAAAGTCCTAGCCGCGTCATTTCCTCCCGCTACGGTTTCCCATTGGGCCCGAAAGAGCCCATTAATGTTTATGCCCGGGATTAAGATGGGTCGGCGCAATCTACTTGACGCCCGGATGTAGCCGTGATGCGGGCGCGCGAGTAGGAGTTGGGCGCCTGCACGCCGAGTCTTAATTTTTTTCTTCTATCCTATATTCTTTTTATTTTCTATTTATAAATTTGAAAAAAATAGCTATTTTAAAAATTCGATTTTTTCCAAATAAATTACATATTATTGACAGGCACCATTGGTATATCATGTGCAAAATTTTTGGGATCATTTGATGAATATCAAAAAATTGAGAAATTTATGAATAGCCTTTTGGTCTTACCTAGGCCTTTTTTTCCTAGCAATGTGTTTGTTTCGACTATTGTGAAATAACCTGTATTTTTTTACACATGCAAACATACACAAACTAAGACACATGTACAAGGTTACACACAAATTTGAATGTTTTTAAATTTTTGGTGGCCCGGTCAAATTTAGGCCAAAATTAAAGTGTCTAGTAAGGATACATAGGGTAAGACCTTTGTGATGTAAGATTTGCAGGGAGGTACGCTACACTAGCGCAAATTAAAAAAATTCTACCACGTAAACCAAGATTACTGTTGTCATAGATCACGGGATTACCACTAGATGCGCGGTTGCAGAACTTGATGAAGCGTGTCGAGGCAATGTAGATGTTCTACGTCTCCTCCTCGTCCTCGTCCCATGAGTAGCTCCCCTTGCGCGGCTCATCCAAGTGCCACAGATGCAGTACCTCTGAGGTATCCACACATGTAGGGTGAAAGCGTTAGACGCCGGACTGCTAGGTCCGCACACGCAACACATGCATGAGAAGTGGCCGTTGGGTGGAATGCTCAACCCTGGTCAGCTCGCCCCACCCTATCTTATATAGGCGTCCCTAGTGGGCTTCTACATTAGCATCCCATTAGTAGCCTAAGCCTGGTTTAATTCGGATCCAATCCTCATTAGGCTTCCAGCCCCTTAAGTGTGTTACCCTATAGATTCATATACGCATAGAAATCACAAGAATACACTTACTCCGTCAATAGTTGGTAGCGGCCTCTAGCAAGACGTGCCAACTCCTAAACGCATACAAATATCATTCGGAGGAACCATCACAAGGTCAAGTACATGTCTTTCCCTTTGCCTCACGTTATTTGGTCTAGATCCAAGCTGGTCTCCCTTTCCCGATACTGTGATTCGGAATCCCTTTACTTGGTTAACTCTTAACCATATGTAGCATGGTCATGCATTTCTGGATCCGATCACTCGAGGGCCCCAGAGATATCTCTCTCAGATAGAGAGGGGAAAATACCATCTTGATTGAACAATGTCTTGCAGAATTCTTCAGGAGAAACCCGAAAGCTACCTTTATAACTACCCTATTACGGAACAGTATCTGATAGCCCAAAGTAGGTCGATCCACATCTCAAGTACATGCGACAATCTCAAGTCTAAGGACAAAACGTACACGATGTGTAGAGAGAGCTGCAAGTCTAATTTCCAGTCTCATGTTGGGTCAGTCCAACCCAATGTTCATAGCATGTGTCCACATCATTGGTTTGACATCTCCATGTCTATGACATGCGAAACATAGTCATCAACCAATCGATGTGCTAGTCTAATATTCATGTTTGTCCTTACATGAACTCCAACTAGGGACAACTATTCAATAACCATACAAGTAAAGAGTTCCACAAACAATTCACATAATTGGCAATCAATACAAGTTGCATGATATGGATATTCAAGGAACATTACAATAACTCATGGATACACAATAAATATAATCCTCTTTGTGCTTGCCTCTAGGGCATATTTCCTTTAGTCTCCCACTTGTACTAGAGTCAATCTAAAATGTATCTAATACCTATTGCTCTTGTGTGCTCTTCATTCGTAGGCTGCGGGAGAGGCTTTGTCAAGGGATTAATAACATTTGAGTCCGTATGTATTTGGCATATCATGACACTACCATCCTCAACGAACTCATGAATTTGATGGTAACGCATGCGAATGTGTTTGTTCTTCTAGTGTTGTCTTGGTTCCTTGGCTTGTGCAATAGCACCATTGTTGTCACAATAAACGTCCAAGGGATTGGATGTGCCCTGAACGACACCGAGAGTGATCAGGAAATTCATAATCCAAATAGCTTCCTTTACAGCCTCTGAGGCAGCAATATATTTAGCTTCTGTTTAAGAGGAGGTCACTGTATCATGCTTGGAACTTTTCCAGCTCACAGCACCACCATTCAAGACAAACACATAACCTGATTGCGATTTCGAATCATCTGAGTCGTTAAGGTAACTCGCATATGTGTAACCTTTTACATTGATTTCATCCTTACCTCCACAAACTAGGAACATATCCTTGGTCATTTTCAAGTACTTAAGGATATTCTTTACCGCTGTCCAGTGACCTTCACCTGGATCAACCTGGTATCTGCTCGTAACACTTAGAGCACACAAAACATCTATGCGAGTACATATCATTCCATACATGATGGATCCAATAGCCGAAGCATATGGAACCCTTCCCATGCGCTCTCGTTCTTCAGTAGTCGAAGGAAACTGAGTCTTGCAGAGTTTAATGTCGTGAGGCATGGGCAAGAACCCCTTCTTAGCCTCTTCCATGCTAAACCGTTTCAACACTTTGTCAATGTATGTACTCTAGCTTAATCCAATTAGCCTCCTTGATCTATCTTTATAGATCTTGATGCCCAGAATATATACCGCTTCTCCTAAGTCCTTCATCAAAAAACTATTTTTCAATGAGGTCTTAACAGACTCGAGCATAGGAATGTCATTTCCAATCAGCAATATGTCATCTACATATAAGATTAGAAATACAAGCGCTCTTCCACTTTCCTTCTTGTAAACACAAGGTTCATGTTTGTTTTTGATGAAGCCAAACTCCTTTACAACTTCATCAAATCGAATGTTCCAACTCCGAGATGCTTGCTTCAGCCGATAAATGGACTTTAGAAGTTTACCTACCTTTCCAGTATTATTTGGATCGACAAAACCTTCAAGCTACATCATATACACGTCCTTAGTAAGGATTGAATTTAAGAAAGCCGTTTTAACATCCATATGCCATATCTCATAGTCGAAATGTGTAGTAATGGCTATTATGATCCGTATAGATTTAAGCATCGCTACAGGCGAGAAAGTCTCATCGTAGTCAACTCCTTGAACTTGTCGAAAACCTTTTGCAACAAGTCGAGCTTTATGGATGTGAACATTTCTATCCATATCAATCTTCTTCTTATAGATCCACTTGCACTCGATGGCTTTAAAACCATCAAGCAGGTCAACCAAGTTCCAAACTTGATTGTATCCCATGGACTCTATCTCGGATATCATGGCGTTCAGCCATTTCTCAGAGTTTAGGTCCACCATCCCTTCTGCATAGGTCGCAGGTTCATCATTGTCTAAAAATAATAATTCCTGCGTTTCGCGGAGCCTCGCCGACATTTGTGGTTGTGGTAATTCTATTGCCACGGGTTCCTCAACTAGTTCTTGTACTATAGAATCACGCGTATAAGTATCCCCGAATGGCTCATCTTGAACTTCTTCAAGTCACACCAACCTTTCACTCGTTCCTTTTGTGAGAAACTCTTTCTCTAGGAAAACACCACTACGAGCGACAGAAACTTTGATGGATATCCCACAAAAATGCACTTATCAGATTTGGGTGTTAGCTTGTCCGACTGAAGTCGCTTGACAAATGCATCACAACCCCAAATCTTTAGAAAATACAAACTAGGATTCTTTCCAGTCCACATCTCATATCGTGTCTTAACTACGGATTTAGATGGTACCCTGTTAAGTGTGAAAGCTTCCGTTTCTAGAACGTAACCCCAAAATGATAATGGTAAATCTGACTGGCTCATCATCGATCGAACCATGTCCAACAAAGTTCGATTGCGCCATTCGGAGACCCTGTTTCTTTGAGGCATTTCGGACGGCGTGAGCTGTGGAACAATTCTCAAATCTTAAGATGATTGCTAAATTCATGACTCAAATATTCACCTCCACAATCATATCACAAGGCCTTTATTTTCTTGCCACGTTGATTTTCTACCTCACTCTAAAACTCGTTGAACTTTTCAAAAGTTTCATATTTATGCTTCATCAATTAGACAAAACCATATCTACTGAAAGCATTAGTGAAAGTAATGAAGTAGTGATATCCTCCTATGGCCTTCGTGCTCATTGGTCCACATACATCAGTATGTATGAGTTCAAACAAGTCTGTCGCTATCTCGGGTAAACCCGAAAAAGGCAACTTGGTCATCTTTCCAAGTAAACTCATATGATTCAAAATCAAACGAAGTTAGAAGACCATCACCATGGAGATTCTTCATGCGCTTTTCATGTATATGCCAGATGCAGCACTAATTTGATGTGGGATTGCTTCATGGGGAACCCCAAGAGCAAGGTGTGAAGCAGCACAGCAGCAAGTTTTCCCTCAGTAAGAAACCGAGGTTATCGAACCAGTAGGAGGAAGGAAACGTCACACAGGTGTTGCAAGCAACGCAGAGACCTGCACAACACAAACTCAAGACTTTGCCCCAACGAATCAGTGAGGTTGTCAAGCTCACCGGTTTGCTGTAACAAAGGATTAAACGTGTGGTGTGGAAGGTAATGGTTTGCAGCAAGTAAACAGTAATAGTGGAAGATGTTTCAATGGTAAATATTAGACCGGGGTCCATAGTTCACTAGAGGTGCTCTCCTTAGATAAACAACATGGCATAAAGGGTAAACAAATTACAGCAGGGCAATTGACAGGAACTCAGCAAGGCATAACAATGCAATTACTAGTTAGAAAGATCCTATGAGGTTCTTTGGGCAATACAACAATATACATAGACCGCCATCCAACTGCATATATGACTAGTAGTCCAACTTCAGGTTATCATCCGAACCCCCTCCAGTATTAAGTTGCAAGCAACAGATAACTGCTTTAAGCAAAGCGTGTAAGGTAAACAGTCCACATGTTCCATGAACAAGAGACTGTTGTTTTCTCCCTAGTTGCAACAACACATCTAAAACCGAAGAGATTATTGTCACTTCCCTTGGAAACTAGAGGCATGAACCCACTATCGAGCATAAATACCCCCTCTTGGAGTCACTAGCAACTACTTGGCCAAGATAGCTACTAACAGCGAAGAGCATGCAAGATCACAAACAACACAGACATGATATTATCATAAAGATAAAACAATTAATCAAACCAACATAATAATCTCGATATCCATCGGATCCCCACAAACACCACATTCATGATTACAAATAGATTAGATCTTGATCATGAACGGAGGTCATAAGATCTATACATGAAAGCACAAAGGAGGAGATACAACCATCCAACTACTACATGGACCCATAGTCCAAGGTGGAACTACTCACACATCATACCGGAGAGAAGGCCTCTAGGATGATCTCCCCTCCGGCAGGGTGCCGGGAAGAACTTCAGATCCCCCCGATCTAGGGACGATGGTGGCGGCGGCTACAGACAGTTTCATGGATTTCTGATCGGGTACTTAGGATTTCTGCATTGGGGGCTTCTTATAGGCGAAGGGGGAGGCCGAGACGGTGGCCAAGGGTATCAAACCCTAGCCAGGCACTGGGTGGGGCCCACCCACGCCTGGGGTGGGTTTGGCCCCTCTGGCTCTCCTCCGGACTTCTTGTTCCCCACGGAAAGTAATTGACTTTGTCCTTTGTCCCGTCCAATTCCGAGAATATTTCTTTACTAACTTTTCTGAAACCAAAAACAGCAGAAAACAGGTATCTGGCACTGTTGCAACTTGTTAATAGGTTAGTACCAGAAAACATGTAAAAAGTACCTCAAAGCGTAGACAAGCAAAACAAAGTAGATACAAAACAAGCATGGGGCATCAAAAATTATAGATACGTTTCCAACGTATCAGCATCCCCAAGCTTAACTCCTGCTCGTACTCGAGTAGGTAAGTGATAAACAGAATAATTTTTGAGGTGACATGCACCCTCCTAATAAATATCCAACCAATTGCAAGCATTGAAAGCTGGGATCAAAGAACTCTAAACATGTGCATGAAATATGGAGTTCTAACAGTAGGACATAGTAACTATGCATGCAACATGACAAGCTACAAACAAAGATAATGAATAACATGTATTGAAAAACGTTTGTTTGTTTCACATGCAGAAAACATAGCATAGTGGCAATCAGCTTGTCCCTCATAGAGTAGCAAATAGATGCATATGACACCTGCAAACTTCACAAGGGTGACTAGAAACAAGTAGAAAAAGAACAAGTAATATCACAATATGCATCAATTAATAAGCTTTGAAACACTGCTCACAGAATGACAACTATGCTCTCTTAATGGTGCCTAAAGGTAGAAGGTGGAGACTCAATAATGGTGGAAAAAAGGCCTTTTGTAAAGGAAGCAAGGATTACAAGTTTCAAAAAGAGCTTCCAAAAATTATGGTATTGTTAGCTTTCAGCCCTCATTTCCCCTATCATAAGCATCTTGAAGTGGTTAAGGTTAAAGTGGCAAAGCTGGAGTATATGCTTGACGAAGTATAAGTTGGCAATCTCATGCCCCTTGAATACGAGGGCCACACCTCATGCATACTCAACTTTGGGTCCAAGTAAGTTCTTTTCACTTTAAGTATTTGCATATCATTAAGAACTGCCAACGGGGTACCCCTTGCACATGGTAGAGGAGCATTCCCATAACCAAAATGACAAGGCAAGTAGACAATGAGCATCTCAGCAATTCTTCTTATGTACCATGGGAATATGGTGCTTTTTATCTCTTTCCTCTTTTCTCAATGTGTCTATTTTTTTATAAGAAGAATGCTTCATAGATGTCACTATGGCGATGCTGTAAGTTTCCACCATGATTAGGCATGGCTTAGGCTAGCGGCCCAGGCGTTTCTCTAACACAGGATACAAACTCCATGGACTTACAAGTTCCCTCTTTATTTCACACCGGTGACATCCATAGACAAAAGAACATGATATCAACTGAGTATAACAAGGTACAAGTGCAATGATGAAAACGTTCCCCGTGATAGCATGGTTCTGCTAATTCCAACTTATAAGTGCAAGTATATACAACAAAGTTGTCACAATGGTTCAAGTTTTATTAGGGGCAAAGAATAAAGTGTGCCATCAAGTTCGTGAGGGCTTTAATCACTAAGTTTTCACATAACAAAATAGTTTTTAATTGGAAGATAGTTGAAAACAAGAAGATAGTTGAAAACAAGAATATACTTGTAATGGTGTAACACACCATGCATAGGAGTTTATAGTGGACACTTTGGAATAACTTGGTTTCTTTAGAGTTGGAGGCATGAGTAGAGCTTACTCATACAAGTGGAGGCTAGCAAAAGACTGGGAGCAACCAACTAAGATAGCAATAATGGCCATAATCATACAATGCAACAAAGCAAACTAATCAAAGCAAATAGTGGTACTACAAGTCAAGGACTAAATTATCATATAGGCTAATGGTGACTTGTGAGAGTCATAACATGGTGTAAGCATGTGCCAAGTCAACCCAAGAAAATCATCAAAGGAGAATACCACAATACTAAGCTTTTTGCATGCTAAAACAACACATAATTTCTTCAAGGAACACTAAGAAATCCCAATTGTTTGGAACAAGACATGCTACATCAATAATTACTAAGCGTAAAGTCAAAACAACACCTAGCATTTCACGCTAAAGTCCAAGTCACAGTCAATGCAAGCCCCTCTTGCACTTCAAGCAAGCACTTACTACTCCTTTCCAAACACCAAGCAAACTTATTTGCAAAACAACACAGAGAGAACGGGGGTCCAAACTACTTTATTCAAGCAAACTAAACAACCTAAGCAAAGGAAATGAAAACTAAGACGCTCCAAGAACAACACAACTATGCATGAAACAATAAAAACGAAGTGTCTAGACAGACCTGAGCTTTTTATTGATGAAGACGGAGATTCCTTGGGCATCCCCAAGCTTTGACGCGTGTACCTCTTGGATATTTCTTGGGGTGAAACCATGGTGGCATCCCCAAGCTTGAGGTTTTTTCCATTCTTCATCTCATTGCATCATCCTCTACCTACACCTGAAATTTTTCCTTCACACAATCTTCATTAGCAACATTAGCTTATTCAAAACATATTAGACCACTGGCAAATCTTTGGAACAGCAAGGCTTTTCACTAAAAACACAAGCTACTATAGTAACTCCTTCAAAAAGCTCAATTTACCCAAAGAGAACTCAAAAAGGAATCAATAAGAAGCAAATGCAAATAATGGCAGAAATCTGTCAAAACAGACCAGCGGGTAGAAACCGATTTTTTAGAACATCTTCTGTTGCTCAAATCAAACATTGTTGAACTAACAAAAGTTAGCTAACATACGGGGGGATTTATTCAAAAAATTTGAGCTCAATCCGAGTTACAGATCCTCCTCACGGATGTTTTTGGTGGAGGACAGAAATCTGTTTCGGGACAGCAACTCCCCAAATCTTACATCTCTCTCATTAGAGGTCATTCTTGGCACAAAAAGCAAACAAAAATGATAAGGAGAGGTTATTACTGAAGTAATAACTTCCAAGACTCCAGGAAACTCTTGGATTATCTCCCAACAAGTACTTTTCTTTAACACCTTTAAGTTAGGCACAAGAAGCAATTAAAATCAAGTATTTTCAAATGCAGAAGCATTGCCCCTCTTGTTCCTTCTTTTCTTACCTTTCCTTTTCTCCTTAGGGAATATATGATTGCTTATCGGGGGAGCAAAGTGCATGATGCCTTTTCCCACATCTATTATTGCCCCAAAGTGCTTCAGTAGAGATCTTCCAAGTGTGATATGTCCTTTGCCTACACATTCAATAACAAGATAATCAGTAGACACCATTTTTCCTGAGATTTTTGTAAACACACCTTCAGCTATTCCAATGGTTAATATAGTGGCATTGTTGGTAAGATATATTTCCTCTCCTCCTTCAATAATCCCCCAAAGACTCAAGGAATCAAAAATATCTTTAGGCATGAGACAAAATTCAGACATGATATCACAACGAGCATCAAAAAATGTAGTATTTATAGAGACTTTGATTGTGGGAAACCACTTTGAAGGCTTAGAATTTATGGGAACATAATCATGGTAAGCCCTAAGCGTGTGATAGAAACTATTCATAGCTGCAGTACTAGTCTCAAGAGTGTTCAACCTAGCAAAAATATTATTGAAAGAGGAATCAGACTTGCCAGGTGTACCATAGATCATGATTAATTTCCTTATGGCATCAAAAGCTTCATCCTCAGTACAAAGAAAAAAATCTTTCTCAGCCACAGCATCCAAAGGATATCTATAACGAAGAGAAATACCGCGGTAGAAACTATCAATAACCAAGTTGAGGCTTACCTCAGGCTCAGTTTCCCTCTGGAAAGCAGAGATTCTAGACCAAGCCTCCTTAAAACTTTCTTCACTTTTTTGCTTAAAAGTGGAGATTTCTATCATAGGGGAAATAGAGGTTGATCCAAAACCATACATGGTAGCAAATAGAGCAGGAACTAATTTTTTTTGTGTTTTTGAATAAATTAAGCAAACCAAGCTAGACTAATTTTTTTGGGTTTTTTTAAAAGAGGCAAACAAAACCAAGAAAAAGAAACAAAGCAAACTAAAAACAAAGTAAAGATAAAGGAAGTGAAGGACTCCCCTAGTGAAGACGTCCTTAGCCTCCCCGGCAACGGCGCCAGAAAAGCTTGATGCAGCACTGAGTTGATGTAGGAGTGCTTCGTTGGGAACCCCAAGAGCAAGGTGTGAAGCAGCACAACAACAAGTTTTCCCTCAGTAAGAAACCGAGGTTATCGAACCAGTAGGAGGAAGGAAATGTCACACAGGTGTTACATGCAACGCGGAGACCTGCACAACACACACTCAAGACTTTGCCCCAATGAATCAGTGAGGTTGTCAAGCTCACCGGTTTGCTATAACAAAGGATCAAACATATGGTGTGGAAGGTAATGGTTTGTAGCAAGTAAACAGTAACAGTGGAAGATGTATCAATGGTAAAGATTGGACCGTGGTCCATAGTTCACTAGAGGTGCTCTCCTTAGATAAACTACATGGCATGAAGGGTAAACAAATTACAACAGGGCAATTGACAGGAACTGAGCAAGGCATAACAATGAAATTACTAGTTAGAAAGATCCTATGAGGTTGATTCGCAATATAACAATATACAGACCGCCATCCAACTGCATCTATGACTAGTATTCCACCTTCAGGTTATCATCCGAACCCCCTCCAGTATTAAGTTGCAAGCAACAGACAACTTCTTTAAGCAAAGTGTGTAAGGTAAACAGTCCACATGTTCCATGAACAAGAGACCGTTGTTTTCTCCCTAGTAGCAACAACACATATACAACCGAAGAGATTACTATCACTTCCCTTGGAAACTAGAGGCATGAACCCACTATCTGCATAAATACCCCCTCTTGGAGTCACTAGCAACTACTTGGCCAAGATAGCTACTAACAACGGAGAGCACGCAAGATCACAAACAACACAGACATGATAGAATCATAAAGATAAAACCATTAATCAAACCAACATAATAATCTCAATATCCATCGGATCCCCGCAAACACAACATGCATGATTACAAATAGATTAGATCTTGATCATGAACGGATCTCACAAGATCTATACATGAAAGCACAAAGGAGGAGATACAATCATCTAGCTACTACATGGACCCATAGTCCAAGGTGGAACTAATCACGCATCATATCGGAGAGAAGGCCTCCAAGATGATCTCCCCTCCGGTAGGGTGCCGGGAAGAACTTCAGATCCACCCCGATCTAGGGACGATGGTGGCGGCGGCTATAGAAAGTTTCGTGGATTTTTTATTGGGTCGTTAGGGTTTCTGCATCAGGGGCTTCTTATAGGCGAAGGGGGAGGCCGAGGCAGCGGCCAGGGGCGCCCAACCCTAGCCAGGCGCGGGGTGGGTCCCACCCGCTCCTGGGGTGGGTGTGGCCCCTCTGGCTGGCCCCTCTGGCTCTCCTATGGACTTCTTGTTCCCCACGGAAAGTTATTGACTTTGTCCTTTGTCCCGTCCAATTCCGAGAATATTAATTTACTAACTTTTCTGAAACCAAAAACAACAGAAAACAGGCATCTGGCATTGTTGCAACTTGTTAATAGGTTAGTACCAGAAAACATGTAAAAAGCACCTCAAAGTGTAGACAAGCAAAACAAAGTAGATACAAAACAAGCATGGAGCATAAAAAATTACAGATACGTTTCCAACATATCAACGCCCCAAACGACAATGCCATAAATAGGTAGGACTCAAATCATTAGGCCGAAGCCTTTTAGCACTAACATTGTAAACAGATGCATCATCAAGGTTTAAAATAAATAACCCATTCACAATGGGAGCATCAGCCATAAACATAGCATTCTTAGATGTTACACAACCATTGTTTGCACTCGCGAATGAATAACCATCCCTCGTCGCACATGAAGGTGCTAAAATGTTTCGAACCATACTAGGAATGTAATAACAATTATTCAAATCCATAATAAATCCTGACGGAAGGTGAAGTTGCATGACATCGATGAACAATGCAGCAACCCTTGCTTTATTTCCGACGCGAAAATCCGCTTTGCCTTTCTGCACTTCTCTAGTCCATATTAGCCCCTGCATCGAATTGCAAATATGTGCAACCGATCCGGTATTAAATACCAAAGAGATAACATAAGAATGAGGGAGAAGAATGTCCACAACATTTACAACAAGGATACCTGAGTTGGAAGTAATCTTACATCCACTCTTCTTCCAAGAAGCCTGGTACTTGCTGTAGTTTCTCTTCCAGTGGCCATGTTCATGACAAAAGAAGCACTTAGTGTCATCTGCAGGTCCAGCATTTTTCTTGGGTGCAGGCTTAGGGATCGTATCCTTAGCCTTTTTTTTAAAGCTAGGCTTGTTCTGCACAACCATCACGTGGCTATGCCCTGCACACGTCTTCATGTCACTTTCTTCTGTTTTTAGCATCCCACGTAACTCATTAAGGTTGTTCTCCACCCCATGCATATGGTAGTTCTAAATGAACTGCCCATAGCTAGATGGAAGAGACACCAAAATTAAATCAGTATCCAACTCTTGGTGTTGCACCCTGGAGTTAAGGTCCGAGAATAACTGTTATGCATACAATTAATGTTCCCATGATCAGTGAGCCATGAGCATAACCGACCAGTATCATTACATCATACAGAAAGTAACGATTACGAAACTTACAAAGTGGTCATTATGGCGATCACATCACAAGTAGTGGAAGTCTTCATGCGCAGAGCCATGTCATGCCTTAACCTACAGGCGACTAACTAGGAAGATGGCCTAGCTCGCATAGACATCAGCACCTTTGTCACTACTTAACATCTGCAATCTATCCAAGTAAATAGCCAGGGACAAAGCCGGTGAGTACTTTGAATGGACTCGCAAACCACCGAGACAAGGCAACAATATAATGCATTTTGGGCTACGACCAGATAGCTCTACACTATACTTGTTTCTAAAAATCCTAACATTGGCATCTCTATATCTTTGTTGAAAAAGAGCTTTTAGAAAATATGCCTCCTTTCTAAAAATCCAGATATCCCATATCCTTGTTAAAAACATTAAAAATAGTTTTATAGTAAAACCCTTTTTAAACATCTTTGACCATCTCTGGTCAAAACCAAACCCGTTCTTATCTTTCCTCGTGACCAAGTCACATCCTTTTTATACATCTCAATTATATCCCCAGGGTACTCCTAGTAATCACCATCCCAACTGTCCTTGACCGGGGACATGGATATTCGAATAGATTAGACTTTACAGAGTTTGTGCAGTTTACCCACAAGAATCAATACATCCACCGGGATACAACCCCGGTCCGCTACACACCGTAGACGGGGGTTCGAATAATCGAACCTAACTTTTCATTTGTTGTCCCTAGTATAGGCACTTTCCCTATGGTTACTTAGATCTCCCGAGACGAATACCTGACTTCCCAAGTCCGAATCTCCCTTCCTGAACTTCCTTATCCATGCCACCCATACTCCCTTAACCTGGTACCGTCCGCGGGAGCTCCATAGTTGCAGCCGACCTCGAGGGAGTCAATAGAACCTTTCCGGGTATGACGACCCCCTACGTGGAAAGGAACCGACTTCGAGGGAGTTGAATCCCTTTCTACGTGTTATGGCATAGCCCATACTATGGAGGACAAACTACAAGTTAGCCCAGAGTCCCACCCAGGGTAATGTGGTTGCACTGATAAATTGTTCCAGTAAAAGACTCAAGTACCCGTTTCCTTCTCTTTTTCTTGCTCGACTTTCTCTTTATGTTCTTCATATCTCCTTTAGTAAAACCTCCACTCGGAAACGATGCCTCTTTCCAATGGTTTTATTTTGAAGACTCTGTAGTAGGGTAAAACCCAAAATAGTTTTATTTTTGAGAAACCCATAGTTTCCAAGAGGGAAGATGCTAAGCGTCTTAGCCTCGATCTAAAGGGTAAAGGTTGGTGTCAATAGTGTAGGTGTCTTAATGGACACTTATCAATATAGGAGTTCAGGAATTGTGGCTTGCCTGTGACCAGCGAGACGTCCCGTGACTTCTTTAGAATACCAAAATACCGAAGACTTCTTTAGAATACCAGAATACAGAATAATAAGAGAAACCTGATGCTTCCTTCTTCTCGGTGTCACACAAACACAACTATCATCGTTAGCGAGCATACATGCAACAAACAACACCACCATCAATACAATGCATACCAACACCAAGTTATACAACAAGCAATTTATGAAACCATTTTATAGATCAGTAAGGATTGGAGATTTTGCTTTGGATACAAAGGAATGGCCTTGATTGCATTTGTGTACTTTCTAGTAAGATTTATATCCCAAAACTACCTAGATAAGGGTTTTTTGAACAAGGGCAAGTTCTATATGAGATCAATGTGCAAACATGATAGCCTTAGATAGATATTGATAAAATGAAGCCAACAAAAGTGGTTTCACTATTTTATCAATTTCCATTGATTTATTATGATTTTTATAGTGCACAAAACTCTAGTTTTTAGAATATAATTCACCATACAAATTCTGGATCTACAAAAATTATTTCCTTGGGTGATTAGGTAGTATTTGATGGATCGATTAACTGAGAGTTGGATTAACCTCAAAAAATTTCCAGAATGCCATCAGGAAAATCCCAAAGGCAGTACTGGCTGGGATATGTATTTTTAATCATATTTAATCTACAGAATATTTTTATGTTATTCCAAGGACACATGTTAGGTATTTCGAATACCTTCCTGTATAAATTGGAATCACCCTTATTGGATTTACAGAGCTACTGTTATGAATTTATTGGTGAATAAACAATACACAAAACAGTTTAATTCACCAAATTTCATCAAATAGTTAATAAATTATGATATTATGGGATTTTAAGGATATAGTTATGTGTGTCTACTGAGAGTTGGAATTAGATCAAAACCATTTGTGGTTTTTCAAGAGAAATTTATAAAGGAAGAAATGCCCTGTTTTTGTTATTTTTATTAAGGTAACACTAGGAAGCCATTTTATGTGGAGCCAGTGGGACATGCATTTTATGGATAAGACCTTTTAGTAACAATTAGATTTACTCCATTTGGATTTGACAAACTTTCTGAGGGTATTTATTAGTGAAAGGAACACATTTAGCGATTCTATTATCTAGGATTTATCCATACAATATTTTGGTCCGAAACCAAGTTTGCATGTTAGAGTGGAGACTTAGGTACCTATGAAAAATCATATCTAATTTTATTTAGGGCAGTGCCATTTTCAAAATGATTTGAACCAAATGGTCAAATTCCTGGATCTAGACAAATCAAATAAAGGAAAAAGGAGAAGGGCCACCAGGCCAGATCTGGGGGATGCTGGGCCACAGCGGGCAGATCCAGGTCAGCTCGCAGGGACGTGCGCGGGCTACCGCGGTTTCAAACCCGCGGGACGGGGCCCTCCCGTCAGCAGCAGAGGAGCCGCGAAGGGGTATTGTCGATTTTGGGCCGCCGGATCAAGTGAGATTTGACCTCGCCAGGTCGTCATCGACCTTAAGACAGGAATGGCGGAGGGGAAACCCTAGCAGCGGTGGGGCAGCTCAGGGGCTCACCTGCGGTCATGGGGAGGCGATGGAGAGGCCACAGGGCGATGCGGTTGACGGAGGCGACCTTAGGGAGGGGCGGCAGGAGGGGTTCCCGCCCCAGCAGCTTGCTCGCGCGAGGGTGGCCGAGGAGGAGCGCGTCAGGGTTCGTCGGTGTAGCCTCAGTGGAGTGTGCATGTTACAAGAAGGGTGCCAGCAGCATCAGTAAGGGGAGGGGAGTTCAGGGAGGAGACATGCAGGGGAGGGGAGTGAAAGGGGGAGGTGCCTTGCTCGATTTTGGTGGGGAGGCCGAAGCTCCTTTATTCTTTTCCCTCAAGCAGTGCAGGGCAAGGGGGAGGTAGAGGGTGGTCTGGGGAGGTGATTGTGGAGTAGAGGGGGAAAATGAGGGCCGAGAGAGGGGCTGGCAAGCCTCCGGCCCCTTTAAACCTAGGTGGGTTGGTATATGGTGGATGAAGTCCAAGGAGGGGATGGGAGGAGAGCTGGCCAGAGATTGGGCAAGAGGGGTGGTGCATGGGTGGTGGTGGGGCCCTATGGTCGAGTACTAAATGGAGGAATGGGTGGTGTAGCTGCTGCCCCTTTTATTTCAAAGATATCCAAGATATGTTCCTCTCTCTTTCACAAGCGTCAATATCTAAAGGACTAGGGGTTAGGGTTTTCTAAAGTGCTGGTCGACTAGGGGTGTTGTCTGGTGCTGGTGATGATCAATAAGGTCATGGATCGGGATTTGATTGGGTTTTGTTTGGGACAATTGCTTGATAGGCAAAAATTACCCAACCAAATGTTGTGAAGGAAGTTTGAAAACTTGTATTGAGGAATGTGGAAAAAATGGTAATGGTATATGGAGGAGGTCTGATAATCTCTTCAAGATTTATTTTGGATTTTTCTAATGGTTATAACCCCATTTAAATGCATTTATTCAAAAAGTGCATAAATGGTTTCTAGAACCTTATTTTATATTTTCACATTATACAAGGTTTCTTTTTGATGTAAGATGGGTCTAAAAACCATAACACACATTGGAGAATTTTATTGTAATTTATTGATGTGGGAAAGTATTTCTAAGGAATTATTTCTTGTTTTTGCCATTTAAGAAAAAGGGCAAAAATAAGTAATAAAGAATCTCAAAAATATTTATTTTTTAGTTGGGAAGGTGGGGTATGATGTATATAATTCAAATTTTCATTGATTTGACAAAGTGGTTTGGAAAAAAACAAACTTGTCTTTATAGACAAAGATTTTGAGAATTTTGCAAGATAATGAATTTAAATAGTTGATGATCCAAATAATTATGGGAATTATTTGGAGATGGTTATATTCAAGGTAGATGTTGTAGGATTGATTTATACCTCAATTCCATTTTGGTTTTTGAGGAATTGTGATGAAAAGGGATGGAAACTAGATTAGGGAGAACCTAGGGTTCTGATATTTTTATGCCACCTAAACATGGTTGGATTAGGGAACTCAGAGCTCACCTTAGTACAAGGGTTATATGGATAGATAGAACAATTTATATATATGATCATGACATCAATAGTTTGACTTGGTTGTATTTGAGGTCGTCTAGAAGAGATGGCAAATTTGTTGAAAATAAGGCTGCCATAACAGAGTTATCATGATGCCTCATAAACAATGGGGGTTTAGGAAGCACAAAGCTCCAATGGAAACAAGTGAAGTGGGTGTTGACAGTCCATGATTAGTAGATCATAACCATGCAGCGAGTTGATCAAGGGGAGACAGCAAATGGATGTGAACTTCTGCCAAAGTAGGCAAGATGATATGATTTGTAGAAAAGATTATTATCTTGGATACAAAACCATCATGGATGAGTGGGAACCAGAATGGTTTAGCCAAGTGCAAGAGTGGGCTTTGGTAGTACTAAATATTTACTACAAGATGGTCCAAGTACATTCTTAAGAATGCACCTAGGTTGGAAAAGGTAGAGCTCCAAAGATTGAATCTAGATAAGAAATCCAGACTTAGCCATGATCAAGGTGATGCTAATGATCAAGGTGATTACAAGTGTAGATTTAGGGTTTTAGACTAGATTAAAAGTGTAGATGATTTTGAGGGAAAGCTAGGTTCCAAACTCATGATCATGGTGATGATGATGAAGTTTTAACTAAGGGGATATGATCCATGCTTACATTGGGTCTTCACTGAGATGGAAACTATCAGAAAGGGATTATCCTTGGAGTAATGTAATTAAGGGATGAGAGGGTCACTTTAGGGGCTTGGGTTAGATCCATATTTGTATGCTTGGTTTAAAAATTGATGATCACAACATAGATTGGGTCCTAAGGGATGAGCTACTAACTTAGCTCACTCTAGTTCCTAGGCAAACAAGGCAATCAGCAGATCAAGGCAATTCCTCAGACAACAGATCAAGGCAAATCCATCTTATTCCTTATCCAACTATTACTAGGGTTACCATCAAGCCTATCTTGAGGTAGGGATGGGTACTTTTAATTGGTTGTGCTTTGAAGTAAGTTAAGGTCCATCTTGGTATCTCTACCAAGATTGGAATGAAAAGGTTTTAATAAAGACTTTGGAAAAACCTAGGGATAAGAGTAGGTGGGAGTTATGTCTTGAAAACATAGGGAGATTATATATAGGTCTCCATAATTTTGTTAATAGAACGAGTAGATTATTTTGTTGTGTCAAAGTCACCTTGGCTCGGGTTATGAAATGCCAGAACATTTGAGAATATGAAAAATGAGGGAGGACATCTCTTTTGTAAAATAGCTTTTGTAAACTAGTGTTGAGTTACAAGTATATCAACTAATACACAATCAGTTGCATGAACACAAGCAAGCAAGTAAGAAAACATTGCAACTCTTAATAAAAAAGTTTTTGTTCCCCCTGATTTTTGCATTTTTGGGCAGCAAATCAGGGTTGCTGAAATAGGGATGTTACAGACCTTTGCCCCTTAAAATAATCTTGTCCTGAGATTAGGGAGGATTAGGGTTGGGTGATAACATCCGCTTAACAATTTCAGCGGTGGAAATTATTAGGCGCTAACAAGTTTTACAAATAACCGACGTGGTCAGTTACGGATCGGAGTTGCGGGGGCTTCAGAGTGGATTGTTTAGAACAAACCAATGGAAAAGACGCAGTCTTTTCCCCTTAGGATGAGTCTAGGTAGGGTTAGAGTCGATAGGGTTCTTTCTTCTTGTAGCGAGACGACGAGTTGAGCCTTCTTCAAAACTTTTCCACGGTAGTCAGCTTTTCTATTTCCAAGGTCTTGTTACACCGGGGTGTTGGCTGGGCGGTCGACCTTGGTGTGGAGGACTTTCCTGAAGTACCTTCTGATTCTAGAGTAGTTCGATTGTTGTCCTTCTTGCAGGGTCGATGATTCGGATTTGGAGGGGTGGTCATCACTTAACGCTAACTAGTGTTCAACTCCAAGGGTCTCTCGGGTTTTGGGTGGGAAATATGCAGTCTTTCCCCCTTAGAGCGACACTAGGGATTTTTGGTGGATTCGCCAAATTTCTTGATTGGAGTCTTATGCTGATGCTGGGGGATGGCGCTGCACCTTTCATCTGGGGTGGTTATCTTCTGTTGATATTGTAGGAACCGCTTCATAGGTTAGAAGGTCTACCAGAAGGAGCATCTGCTAGATTCCGGGTAGTTAGTTCTGAGCTAGTTAGGGGTCCGATGGGTTGGAGGACGCCATTAGAGTTTGGCGGTCTAGGAGACGAGGTCCTTTGGAAAGGGGTCGTTCCAGGTTGGGTCTGAGGTAGCATCATGGGTAAAACACACAAAGAAAGGCGTCATACATGCATATCATCCGAAGAATTTAGCAGGTTCGTGTCGGTAGGTGGAGGAGGTACTTAAAGTTTTACAAACCAGGTCTGTGCCGCAGGGCGTCGAAGCACTTAGAGTTTTACAAGACAGGTGCAGGGACGATACATAACTCTACCTATTTTGAGATAGGCGAGTTTCGGCGTGCGAAAACTACTTCGGGGGAACACCTAGAGTCTTCTTGACGTTCTGAGTTTGGAGGTTTTCCCTCAGGAAGTGCTTTCTCGGTGGAACTGGAGGTTCTGGGGATAGTGGCTTCCTGATTCTTCTGGCCAAAGGGGCTCATAGTTTCTTGCCCTTTTTCGGTGCCGAAGTTTCTTGCTTCGAGTCCGTCAAGTACTTGTCTGGACATTCGCGGGCGAAGTGGCCCGGATATCTGCAAGTGAAACAAGTGCTTTGTTTAACTTTGGATCTTCCTTGAGATTATTTTGGGGTCCTTAAGGGGGTAGCGGACATTTGTGCCTTTAAATTTGTAGGAGTGTTGTCAAGACCACGTTTGGGGCACTCTCGGCTGAAATGACCCGGTTGATCACAGGAGAAGCAGGTGCCTTTCTTGGAATGTCCTTCTCTTGATGTCTTCCCAATGTTGACGCAGGGGAGTTGGCGAGCCTTGCTAATCAGGAGCTAAAGGGGGCAGTTGGCCGGTACATGGTCTTGACCTTCACAGATGAAGCATGTGACTAGTTGGGTGGGACAATCCGTTGGAGGATGGAGAGATCCACAGTTTGGGAAGTTGCCTAAGCACTGGTTGGCTTGATGTCCTTCTTCACCGAAATGGCTGCATGCTTTCTTCGGGGCTCCGATCTTCATGGCCATACTCAGGGGTTTTCTCTTGGTGATAAAATCTCTGGCTGTAGAAGGAAACGGTGCTACAGAGTTACTCTTCCGAGTTCGAGGATAGAGGGACTAGTGAGGTATAATATTGTGTGGTGCTATGGTTGACAATGAACATGTCAGCAGGGGTTTATGGGAGTTGAGTGGAAAGACGTATTCTTTCCACCGTAGAGCTTTACTTGAGGTTGTCGAGGTTTTCTTATGTGGCCATACCGCTGAGGAGAGGTTTCGTGCTATGGGGTTGCGAAGGTTAGTGTCGGGATACGCCAACAAGGTGGTCAAAACTTTAGGATCGGATGATCCAAGGCATAGAAGCAACACATGCCAAGCATCATGCATACACATGACAAAGAAACAAACAAGGTGTACCATAAATACCAAGAAATGGCTATGCGCCATAAGGGGAATCCTATTTTACGGATGCTAATCCTAGTTACGAACGTTACGGGGGTCATGACTTTTGTCTTGCCATTTGTTGTCGTCGGTGTCGTACTTTGTCGATTAGGGGGAGATGAGGACTCCGTTGGTAGGGCGATCTTGTAGTGTCTTTTGTCATTGGTCGCTTCTTTGTTTTTCTTGTCTCAGTGTCTCTTCATTCCGGGATCTTCGTCTTCATAGTCTCCTTGTCGGACTTTGTTTTTGAAAACAAAACATTTGAAGTAGACGAGATATAGAGTAATCCATTTTCAAATCATTTAAGTTAGAGAAGATGAGATAAGAAATCTTTCGAAGCTCTTTTGAGAAATAGTTTTCGAAAGCCTGTGTTTTCCAAAATAGGGGTTGTCCTGTCTAACGTCCATGCTAACTAAGGTCTCCTACAGTCAGGATGGCTCTGATACCAAGTCTGTTGCACACCGGAGTTACGGTCCGAGAATACCTGTTATGCATACAATTCACGTTCCCATGATCAGTGAGCCGTGAGCATAACCGACCAGTATCATTACATCATCCAGAAAGTAACGATTACAAAACTTACAAAGTGTCCATTATGGTGATCACATCACACGTAGCGTAAGCCTTCAAGCGAAGAGCCCATGTCATGCCTTAACCTACAGGCGACTGACTGTGAAGACAGCCTAGATCGCATAGACGCCATCACCTTTGTCACTTCTTAACATCTGCAATTTGGCCAAGTAAATATCCAGGGATAAATCCGGTGAGTACTTTGAATGTACTTGCAAAACACCGAGACAAGGGAACAAGATAATGCATTTTGGGTTGCGGCAAGATAGATCTACACTATACTTGTTTCTGAAAATCCTAACATTGGCATATCTATATCTTTGTTGAAAAAGATCTTTTAGAAAATATGCCTCCTTTTTAAAAGTACGGATATCCCATATCCTTGTTAAAAACATTGAAGACGGTTTTATAGTAAAACCCTATTTAAAATATCTCCGAGCATCTCTGGTCAAAACCAAACTCATCCTTATCTTTTCTCGTGACCAAATCACATCCTTTTTATACATCTCAAACATATCCCCAGGGTACTCCTAGTAATCACCTTCCCAACCGTCCTTGACCAGGGACACGGCTATTCGAATAGATTAGACTCTGCAGAGTTTGTGCAGTTTACCCACAAGAATCAATACATCCATCGGGATACAACCACGGTCCGCTACACACCATAGATGGGGGTTCGGATAATCGAACATAACTTTTCATTTGTTGTCCATAGTATAGGAACTTTCCCTATGGTTGATTAGTTCTCCCGGGACGAGTACCTGAATTCCCAAGTCTGAATCTCCCTTCCTAAACTTCCCTATCCATGCCACCCATACTCCCTTAACCTGGTACTGTCCGCGGGAGCTATATAGTTCCAGCCGACCTCGAGGGAGTAAATAGAACCTTTTCGGGTACGACGACCCCCTACGTGGAAAGGAACCTCCTTCGAGGGACTTGAACCCCTTTCTACGCGTCCTGAGGTAGCCCATACTAAGGAAGACAAACTACGAGTTAGCCCTAAGTCCCACCTAGGGTAATGTGGTTGCACTGATAAATTGTTCCAGTAAAAGAATCGAGTACCCCTTTCGATCTCTTTCTCTTGCTCGACGTTCTCTTTATCTTCCTCATATCTCCTTTTGTAAAACCTCGACTCGGAAACGGTGCCTCTTTCCAAGGGTTTTATTTTGAAGACTTTGTAGTAGGGTAAAACCCAAAATAGTTTTATTTTTGAGAAACCCGTAGTTTCCAAAAGGGTAGATGCTAAGCATCATAGACTTGATCTAAAGGGTAAAGGTTGGTGTCAATAGTGTAGGTGTCCTAATGGACACTTATCCATAACTTGGGGTATCCAAGTTACTCACGCCTTTTTAATTGAAAACAAACCATGCATTTAATAGTGAATTTTATAAACGAGATATAAAACAATTAGCAAAAAGGAGTAGGTCAATATAGGAGTTCAGGAATGGTGGCTTGCCTCTGACCAGCGAGACGTCCTGTGACTTCTTTAGAATACCATAATACCAAATGCAATTATAATAAGGGAAACCCGATGCTTCCTTCTTCTCGGTGTCACACAAATGCAACTATCGCCATTATCGCGCATACATGCAACAAATAACACCACCATCAATACAATGCATACCAACACCAAGTTATAAAGAAAGCAATTGATGAAACCAGTTTATAGATCAGTAAGGATTGGATATTTTGCTTTGGATACAAAGGAATGGCCTTGATTGCATTTGTAGACTTTCCAGTAAGATTTATAGCCCAAAACTACCTGGATAAAGCTTTTTTGAACAAGGCCAAGTTCTGTATGCGATAAATGTGCAAACATGATACCCTAAGATAGATATTGATAAAATGAAGCCAACAAAAGTGGTTTCACTATTTTATCAATTTCCATTGATTTATTATGATTTTTATACTGGATAAAACTCTAGTTTTAGAAAATAATTCACCAGAAAAATTCTGGAGCACCAAAAATTATTTCCTTCGGTGATTAGGTATTATTTTATGGACTAATTCGCTAAGAGTTGGACACACCTGAAAATAATTACCAGAATGCTCTCACGAAAATCCCAAAGGAAGTACTGGATGAGATATGTCTTTTTCATCATATTTAATCTACAGAAGATTTTTATGTTATTACAAGGACACGTGATATGTATTTGTAATATCTTTCTGTAGAAATTGGAATCACCCTTTTTGGATTTACAAAGCTACTGTTATGAATTTATTGGTGAATAAAGAATACATAGAATAGTTTAATTCACCAAATTTCATAAACTAGTTAATAAATTATGATCTTATGGGATTTTAAGGATATAGTTATGTGTGTCTACTAGAAGTTGGATTTAGATCAATACCATTTGTGGTTTTGCCTAGAGAAATTTATAAAGGCAGAAATGCTCTGTTTTTGTTTTTTTTATTATGGCAAAATTAGGAAGCCATTTTATGTGGATTCAGTGGGACATGCAAGGTATGGCTAAGAAATTTTAGTACCAATTGGATTTACTCCATTTGGATTTACCAAACTCTCTGAGGGTATTTATTAGTGGAAGGAAAACAGTTAGTGATTTTATTATCTAGGATTTATCGATATAATATTTTGGTCCAAAACCAAGTCTGCATGTTAGAGTGGAGACTTAGGTACCTATGAAAAATAATATCTAATTTTATTTAGGGAAGTACCATTTTCAAAATTATTTAAACCAAATGGTCAAATTCCTGGATCTGGACAAATCAAATAAAGGAAAAAGGAGAAGAAGGGCCACTAGGCTAGATCTAGGGGATGCTGGGCTGCAGCGGGCGGATCTGGCCCAGCTCGTAGGGACGTGTGCGGGCTGCCTCGGTTTCAAACCCGCAGGGTGGGGTCCTCCCGTCAGCGGCAGAGGAGCCGCAAAGGGGTATCATCGATTGTGGGTCGCTGGATCAAGTGAGATTCGACGGCACCAGGTCGTCGTCGACCTTAGGACAGGAACAACGGAGGGGAAACCCTAGCGGTGGAGCGGCAGCTCAGGGGCTCACCTACGGTCACATGGAGGCGACAGGGAGTCCACGGGGTGACGCGATTGACGGAGGCGACCTCAGGGAGGGGAAGAAGCGGGGGTTCCCGCCACATTAGCTTGCTCGCGCGAGGGTGGACGAGGAGGAGCGTGTCGGGGTTCATCGGTGTAGCCTTAGTCGAGTCTGCATGTCAACAAGAATGGTACCAGCATCATCAGTGAGGGGAGGGGAGATCAGGAAGGAGACATACAGGAGAGGGGAGTGAAAGGGGGAGGTGCCTTGCTTGATTTTGGTGGGGGAGCCCAAAGCTCCTTTCTTCTTCTCCCTCGAGCATTGTAGGGCAAGGGGGAGGGAGAGGGTGGTCTGGGGAGGTGAGTGGGGAGCAGAGGGGGAGAATGAGGGCCAAGAGAGGGGCTGGAAAGCCTCTGGCCCCTTTAAACCGAGGTGGGTGGGTCTATGGTGGATGAATTCCAAGGAGGGGATGGGAGGAGAGCTGGCCATAGATTGGACAAGAGGGGTGGTGCATGGGTGGTGGGGCCCTATGGTCAAGTACTGAATGGAGGAAGGGGTGGTGTAGCCGCTGCCCCTTTTATTTCAAAGATATCCAAGATATGTTCCTCTCTCCTTCACAAGCTTCAAGAGCTAAAGGATAAGGGGTTAGGGTTTGCTACATTGCTAGTCGACTAGGGGTGGTATCTGGTGCTGGTGATGATAAATAAGGTCATGGATGGGGATTTTATTGGGTTTTGTATGGGATAATTACTTGATAGGAAAAAACTACGCAACCAAAGTTTGTGAAGGAAGTTGAAAAACTTGTATTGAGGAATGTGGGGAAAATGGTACTGGTAGATGGAGGAGGTCAGATAATCTCTTCAAGATTTATTTGGTTTTTTTGTAATGGTAATAACCCATTTAAATGCATTTATTCAAAAAGTGCAGAAATGGTTTCTAGAAGCTAATTTGATATTTTACATTATACAAGGTTGATTTGTGATGTGAGATGGGTCTAAAAACCATAAAACACATTGGAGCATATTATTGGAATTTATTGAGGTGGGAAAGTATTTCTAAGGAATTATTTCTTGTTTCTGCCATTTAAGAAAAAGGGCAAAAAGAAATAATAAAGAATCTCAAAAATATTTATTTTTGAGTTGGGAAGGTGGGGTATGATGTATAGAATTCAAATGTGCATTTATTTGACAAAGTGGTTTGGAAAAAAACAAACTTGTTTTTATAGACAAACATTTTGAGAATTTTGCAAGATAATGAATTTAAATAGTTTAATGATCCAAATAATTATGGTAATTATTTGGAGATGGTTATATTCAAGGTAGATGTTGTAGGATTGATTTATACCTCAATCTAGGGTTTGGGAGAATCTAGGGTTTTCATATTTTTATGCCACCTAAACATGGTTGGATTAGGGAGCTTAGAGCTCACCATGATACAAGGAGTATATGGATAGATATACCAAGTTATATATTGTGTCACCCCCGGGATCAGGGCTAAACAAATCCTAGACCTCCGTCTGAAATAAGTTTAACCTTGAGCTCGAGAATATCCTGTGAAGAATCGGTAACACGGCAGTGACCCTACGACAAAAAAATTTATTACAGCAAGCTCATAACTGAGCAGAGAACCAAATTATTACAAGCAGAGGTCACTGACCACAGACATCAAACAACGGAAGGCAAATTATGCTATTAAGTATAGCAAACTTAACAAATGGCCTCAGAGTCCTCAAGCATAACGATGACGTCCCAACCCATAGATTCCAGGCTGCCGGCCGGGAACCCCAAGCTACTCATCGGTGTCGATGTAGTACAGAACTCTCGTCTTCAGGAGAACACTTACTCTGCCAAAAGTATCAACAAAGCAATGATGAGTACAGGGTGTACTCCGCAAGACTTATGGCTGGTGGAGTTATTTTGCATAAAGCCACTTTTGTTTATAAAACAAGAGGGAGGAGAAGAAGCTCGTCTAGTCAGGGTATTTTAAAAGGGGACAAGAGAGTGACATCTTCGAAATATTGATTATCATCTTTTGATATCCACCAAGTCATCATCATCTCAACCCTAACTAGGATCACCCCCTCATACCCATGAGGAAGCATCCTTAAGCACACGTTGATCTGCCAAGTTTTATGATTAGGTTATAGTTCTCTATGATCTTGAGTCTGGTCGCCATGTCGTTCATAACCGTGAACACGGCTTTTCGAAAATATTTAACCCTGCAGGGGTGTACAACTTTACCCACACGTACTAACCTTCTCTTAATGCCACTAGTAATAGCCCTCTTCCTTGGAAGGCCGACAGAGGGTGGTTAGACACGACCTTTACCTTGCTTTCGCCGAGACCATGAGTCACGCAATAACTATGGTTCCACCGTAACGGGTCAAATCCCGAAGCCGGTACTTAAAGATGTGAGGCGAGGTTGGTTAACAGGGGCTCCATCGACCCCAAGCAACCCGGTCCACGCTTACCTACCTGTTATGAATGCACCTGCACCCGGCAAATCTTTCAAAACGTTTCTATGCATACGTCGAATGGAACGCCCGAACTATGTGACTTATGGAATATACTAGGCAAGTTAGTTAGTCATGAGGTTGTCCAGGCCCCGTGTGGTTGTACGCTCGTCTCGGTTCCAAAGGCAAGAACTCAGTTCCTAGTGGTGGCGAGCATGGGACTAGAAAAACCACATCCCACCGTGGCCTCCCATACAAGCCTTAGCATGTTTAATCTCATATCACTGATCACATCTGATCACGTTCTCCTGTCATGCTAGATTCTCTGCATCTGATACAGCATCTGGATGAACCAGCACTGACAACTATGCATGGCTAAGCAGAACATAGATGATAGCTCTAGCAGTGCACACAAGCCAAACCTAGTTATGCTAGGAGCAGTGGATCAGGTAATATAATCACAAAGGGAGTATGCATTAGATAGGATACTCTATCTATTGATTAAAGACCATAGTAGAATCGTATGCATCATGGCAGAATTGAAATGCTTTCGAAATCATAGGATTATATCATGGTGGGGCTATGCTTGCCTTTGCCTGTTGATAACTTGTAAGAAGATCTTCGGAAGCTTGTACTTGACTTGGTTACAGTTGGTCAAATATTATTCATCGGTCTTTGATGTTCAACGGTGTTGATCTCTGGCTTCAATCTCGATCTCGATCTCGTATTCTACCGGGAAGAACCAAACACCGAAAAGAGAGGGGAACCAATCAACACATGGCATCGATTCAATGCTCAAACAAGAATGATGATATGATAAGTTTAATTGCATTGAATTGAAACACTAAAACATGCTCGAAAGTTTAATCGGGGTTCCGAGGGGTGGAAACCATAACTTGGAGAATCTCTGGAAGCATATGAAAGGGGTTGATTTTGTTTTCTAATTAAAATTGTCATTTTAGTTGTTGATCTATGCATGATGATATCTTAAATATCTAGGTTTCATTTTTCTGAACATTTTGATATATTATTTGTATTTTTCTGACATATAAATAATAAGATATGAATTTTACAAGTTTTATTCAATTTCTGGATTTTTTAAACTATTTTAAATATAATTATTGCATCACTGTGACGCAGGGCTGACATCAGCACATGGGGGGACATTTCTTACTGGGGCTGAGGTTAGCCCCAATCACTGACTTCTGGGGCCCTGGGGCCACGTAGGCTTGCCACCGTGGCAATCATGCCCAAGGCCACCTCACTGCCACATGGGCGCCACGTCGAGGACACGCGAGCGCCACCTAGTCTCGCCAGAATCCACATCAGATGGCGGCGGGGAACGGCGCTAGGGGAGGATCTGGGAAGCTCGGTTGCGTGCGTTCGAATCAGGGTGCCGCGGGCTACCTAATAGCGGCGGTGCCGCTTGCTAACGGTTGCCGGAGTAGCGTCTGCGGCGGTTACTAGCGGCAAAACACGGCGGCGCATGTCGCGGGATCGACGCGTGAGTAACCTCGGCGAGGACGGGGAATCTCGGAAGCAGCGGTAATGGCGACGGCAAACGGTGTCGGTGGCAAGGAAGATCGATTCGATTTCTTCGATTGAGGGGGCGTATGCTTACATGGCTTGGCTAGCAAGGACCAGGAGGACAAGGCGGAGGTGCTGGCGTGCACGGCTGGCCTCGGGGCGGTCGGAGACGACGGAGCGCCGGCGAGATTGGCGGCTAGGGTTTCGGCTTCTTCTGCATGCGAGCGCCACAGAGCAAGGGAGATAGGGAAATGGATATGAGAAGAGATGGCACGACACGACGAGGTCCTTATCCCCTCTAGAGAGCGGCGGAGGGAATCGCGGCGTGGCCGGCGGCATCGGGCGGCAGAGGCGGCGACAGCCACCTGCTTGGCTCGGCGGGGAAGACGACAAAACATATGGGCGAAGGGGTACGGGCTAGAGATGGGCCGGACTGGGCCGCTGACTTGCACACATGGGCGGTAGGGAGAGGAAAGAGGAAGAGAGGGGCAAGCTGGGCTCGGCCCAGGGAGATCCGGATCTTTATTTTTTAGGAAAACTCTTTTTCTTTTCTGTTTTGAGTTTTTCTCTTTGTATTTGAATTTCCAAAATGTTTTTGAACCATTCAAAAATTACCAGAGGTTTTATAGAATATATAAAATACTGTAGGGACCCCTTTAACCAATTTGGGATCCTTTAATTTTGTCACTTTTCAAAATTCAAAACTATTTTGAATTGATTTGCAAATAGAGGAGGATGATTATGGTTTAGGGTTTTCTTTATTTTCCTCAATGCAAATTTTAAGGCATGATGCTCATGATGCACAAAACAAACCCTAATATAGATTAACTAAAACTGGGGTGTTACAGCTCTATCCCCCTTATGAGAATCTCGACCCAAGATTCCAAAGGTAGGAAGAGAGACAGAGAGAAAAAGAAACAGGGTCACTCTAAAGATAAGAGGGAAACACACTAAACAACACATAGTATCTCATGGTCAACTCATGGATGGAGTCTTCAGAAACAACTCTGAGATGACAAACATGAAATACGTCAAGGTGACGAAGGAAACAAGAGGAGGAGGTTTCAATTTGTTAGACAACTGGTCTTCATAAGGATTGAGACCATTGAACTCAGAAGGGTTTAAGCTTCTGAAGAGGAATGTTTCCAACAGAAAGAACATTACAACAGACTTTGATGGAGTACCTCTACTAAATGACTTAAGTAGATATTTTAGGTTGCAGAGATAGGGATCAACAAAACCAAGCTATTGAACTAATTTAGACGCAGAAGGTTCTCTCTTTCATTCAACAGAAGGCCAAGACTGAAAGGTGTTTTGGTGGTGAGGACTCATAAGAGTCACAAAGAACATGTAACAAGATAAACTTTTGATTACCAAAATCATAGCCGCTCCTAAAACAAGATTGAGAAAATGAAGGAAACTCTTTATTCATCCAGGTATACCAAAATCTTTGCCAAATATTGTGGTATCACTTTGCACCACTAAGATGAATAGTTAAAAAGATTCCTGATGACACAAGAAGAAAGAAACTTCATTCTCAGACTTCAATATCTTGGCATAACCAAACGCTTGCCAACATAAAGGGTCTGGAGGATCGACCGAGAGACATTTAGCAACACTACTTTAAATGTTCTCCTTGATGTTCGATAAATCAGACATCAAGTAAAGGTCGGACTTCGGATACAAAGGAAACCATAAGAACAACTCATATGATAAATCATAGAAGATGCCTCATGAAGAGTGGTTGATATTGCTGAATCAAGGGAATGTGATGGTAGGTCTTTACGGCTAGCTGTGTCAACCATTACATCAATCTTGCCAGAATCACCATGAGACCTATGTCAAAAACCTTGAGGAACACCAACCAGCATTGCTGCTTGAGATTCAACTTTGGTTAAGTGGAATGATACTTCAGACTTAGCATGTATGAATAGAAAGTTTGTAACATTTACCACAAAGATAAAGTTACTAGATTCTCAAGATAGGGGCTATAGTGTAAAGCTCCGAAAGATGAGCTAGATTGCTAGACCCATGTATTAGCAACTTGTCGAAATACAACTGCACACACATAAAGTACTAACAATAGAACACACATATGTCCTTAAGGAAAGGAAGATAACTCTTCCCAAATCCACTGCGACATCTTTCAACATTTGCACGTGAACCAGAGAAGGTTACTTCTAACATCCAGAACACAAACTTCGAGATGACTCAAGAATGGTTCTCGAAAATTTCCAACATTGATGCCATATATTCCATATGAATCTAATCTAGCATTGAGAATATAAATATGTCATCGATGGGCTCAATAACAAACTTTATCAAAACACTCCAAGAAGATGGACGCATATGTCATATGAACAAGGCAAAATTATTGGTCAGACCAAAGAAAATGAAGATGTACTCAAGTGAAACATCACATGTATAAACACCTTCAAGATAGTCCTTGGAACTGAGTTTGGTTTGACAATAACCCAAATCAAATAAAATGTGGGGGAAGATAACATATCCACAAAGGAAATTTTATCATTCTTCAGCACAACAAAACTAAACATCCCCTTTAATAAGGAACAGAGTCAGTTAGAACTTTTGTCTTACAACTCTCCAAGTTGTTGTTTAAGCTCAACCAACTTGTTCAGGGGTATCCAAAACAGATCCTTGGATAAAAGAGCAGTTCAGAGAACTTGCTTGCTCAAGAACTTGAAAACACGGTCATTTGGCAACAAGGCGATTCTTCTAGAAAGACATCTAGAATATCATGAACCACCGATATGTCACTTAATTCGAGAGGAAACTTGCTTTGTAAGGCAAGAAGACATAGTCTCGGAGCTTCGGCATGAACCTAACTCTTTACTGAAGAGGGTGCACCAGAATAGCGGACTTGTTAGCATAGTCAAACTTCACTTAGTGATAGGGTTAACCAATCACGCTAAGAATGACACAAATGTCCTTGGAGTTCAAAACAATAACAATTGCTAATAATCTCAGATAGCCACATTATTTCGCACATGCATCACTATCGAGCATGAAAGATCGAGGAAGGGTGGTAAATATGTGTAAGAGTATCACTTCATTAAAAAGTTCATGAAACTCAGCATGACCTCTTAGTATAAGAGAGTGTGATACTTTAAGGTGGATCAGACGGAAGCTAATTACCACTTCTTCATCTGCAGAATACAACACTTTGACCTGGTCCTAGTTATGACGAGGTACTAGAGTTTGTTTCTCCTGACATCCTGAAATGGTTTGTCATGACAGACCATGAGAGTATCTTGCATCAGAAGACACCAATGTACATTTACTACTTGGCTACCAACTGGTAGACGAAGGTCAGAAAACAACAAGGGGAAAGAAGAACATGCTCAGGGTAGAATCCCGAGATGTGGATGCATAAGTCAACAATCTCCCAAAAACCAATGCACACAAGGGGTAAGGTGTGGTAGAGTCATGAGTATAGATGCGAGACTCTCGAGGAGTACTCTTACCGTGATCTATTTGGTTCCATTAAAGAACATCTGCCATAGCAGGTGGTAGGGGAAGTCCTTAGCTGTCACAATTCAATCGCGACAAAAGCCACAAGCTTGAAGGCTATAATTGTAGTACCATCCATCCTGAGGTAATATACAAACATTAACAATAGGGGTCAAAGGAATGGATCTTGAGTTAAAGATCAGCTTCATGTACAAGATTCAGAACACCAGAATCCAGCACAATCGGAAATCTTAGGTTCAAGTCCAAGGGTTAAAACCCGAGAATGAAGTAACTACTACTTGAGTGACACAATGTACACTACAAGATAGTAACCACAAGGTAGCTTCCAGAAGAATATACAACTTCTGAAGTACCCGAACAAATAAAAGGAGGCACACAAGGTGAAAGGAAACCTTGAAGCCTAGAGCGGAATATTGTGGAACCATCAACATGATGTTGTGGCCCAAATATAGAGATCATGATAGAAAGGAATCTCTCAGATAAAGTAGGGAAAAGGGGAATAAGGAATTCTCAACACACACAACTCTGGAGAACTCAACACTAGGTCAACTGGCTTAGAAACGGAATGCCTAGAAGACACCTAAGTTTTGAAAGACAAGAAGAGATATCAAAACTTATCCAAAATCAACACCAGATAAGATAACCCAGAGTTAGAGAGAAACTGGACAAGGAGTAAAAGAAGGATACTAGAGTTTTCACAAAAACTTTTCATATTTGAAATAGTTTTCACAAGAACTAGACTCAACATCGACCAATAGCAAGGTTTTCCTACGGTCGGTACTGCTCTGATACCAAGACCTGTGACACCCCCGGGATAAGGGCTAAACAAATCTCAGACCTCCCTCTAAAACAAGTTTAACCTTGAGCTCGAGAATATCTAGTGAAGAATCGGTAACACGACAGTGACCATACGACCCAAAAATTTATTACAGCAAGCTCATAACTGAGCAGAGAAACAAATTATTACAAGCAGATATCACTGACCACAAACATCAAACAATGGAAGGTAAATTATGCTATTAAGTATAGCAAACTTAAAAAATGGCCTAAGAGGCCTGAAGCATAACGATGACGTCCCAGCCCATAGATTCCAGGCTGCCGGCTAGGAACCCCAAGCTACTCGTCAGTGTCGATGTAGTACGGAACTCTCGTCTTCAGGGGAACACTTACTCTGCCAAAATTATAAACAAAGTAAGGGTGAGTACAAGATGTACTCCGCAAGACTTATGGCTGGTGGAGTTGTTTTGCATAAAGCCAATTTTGTTTATAAAACAAGAGGGAGGAGAAGAAGCTCATCTAGTCAGAGTATTTTAAAAGGGGACAATAAAGCAACATCTTTGAAATATTGATTATCATCTTTTGATATCCACCAAGTCATCATCATCTCAACCCTAACTAGGATCACCCCCTCGTATCCATGAGGAAGCATCCTTAAGCACACGTTGATCTGCCAAGTTTTATGGTTAGGTTATAGTTCTCTATGATCTTGAGTCCGGTCGCCAAGTCGTTCATAACCGTGAACATGGCTTTTCGAAAAGATTTAACCCTGCAAGGGTGTACAACTTTACCCACACGTACTAACCTTCTCTTAATGCCACTAGTAATAGCCCTCTTCCTTGGAAGGCCGACAGAGGGTGGTTAGACACGACCTTTACCTTGCTTTTGCCGAGACCATGAGTAACGCAATAAGTATGATTCCGCCTTAACGGGTCAAATCCTGAAGCCGGTACTTAAATATGTGAGGCGAGGTTGGTTAACAGGGGCTCCATCGACCCCAAGCAACCCGGTCCACGCTTACCTACCTGTTATGAATGCACCTACACCCAGAAAATCTTTCAAAAGATTTCTATGCATATGTCGAATGGAACGCCTGAACTATGTGACTCATGGAATCTACTAGGCAAGTTAGTTAGTCATGAGGTTGTCCAGGCCCCGTGTGGTTGTACGCTCGTCTCGGTTCCAAAGGCAAGAACTTAGTTCCTAGTGGTGGCGAGCATGGGACTAGAAAAACCACATCCCATCGTGGCCTCCCATACAAGCCTTAGCATGTTAATCTCATATCACTGATCACATCTCATCACGTTCTCCTGTCATACTAGATTCTCTGCATCTGATACAGCATCTGGATGAACCATCACTGACAACTATGCATGGCTAAGCAGAACACAGATGATAACTCTAGCAGTGCACACAAGCCAAACCTAGTTATGCTAGGAGGAGTGGATCAGGTAATATAAGCTCAAAGGGAGTATGCATTATATAGGATACTCTATCTATTGATAAAAGACCACAGTAGAATCGTATGCATCATGGCAGAATTGAAATGCTTTCGAAATCATAGGATTATATCATGGTGGGGCTATGCTTGCCTTTGCCTGTTGATAACCGATAAGCAGATCTTCGGAAGCTTGTACTTGAATTCATTACAGTTGGTCAAGTATTATTCGTCGGTCTTTGATGTTCGACGGTGTTGCTCTCTGGCTTCGATCTAGATCTCGATCTTGTATTCTACCGGGAAGAACCAAACACCGAAAAGAGAGGGGAACAATCAACACATGGCATCGATGCAATGCTAAAACAAGAATGATGATATGACAAGTTGAATTGCATTGAATTGAAACCCTAAAACAAGCTCGACAGTTTAATTGGGGTTCCGAGGGGTGGAAACCTTAACTCGGAGAAACTCCGGAAGCATATGAAAGGGGTTGATTTTGTTCTCAAATTAAACTTGTCATTTTAGTTGTTGACCTATGCATGATGATAGCTTAAATAGCTCGGTTTCATTTTTCTAAACATTTTGATATATTGTTTGTATTTTTCTAACTTATAAATAATAAGATATGAATTTTACAAGTTTTATTCAATTTATGGATTTATTAAACTATTTTAAATTGAATTATTGCATCACTGTGACGCAGGGCTGATATCAGCACGGGGGGGGGGGGGGCATTTCGTACTGGGGCTGAGGTTAGCCCCAGTCACTGATTGCTGGGGCCCTGGGGCCACGTGGGCTTGCCACCGTGGCAACCATGCCCAAGGCCACCTCACTGCCACGCGGTCGCCACGTTGAGGACACGCTGGCGCCACCTAGTCTCGCCGGAATCCACATCAGATGGCGGCAGGGAACGGCGCTAGGGGAGGATCTGGGAAGCGCGGTTGCTTGCTTTCGAATCAGGGTGTCGTGGGCTACCTAATAACGGCGGTGCCGCTTGCTAACGGTTGCCGGAGTAGCGTCTGCGGCGGTTACTGGCGGCAGAGCACGGCGGCGCACGTCGCGGTATCAAAGCAAAGAGGGAGGAAGAGAAAGGATGGGTCCAGGACGACCAGAGGCTCACCCTCGATGCGTGAGTAACCTCGGCGAGGACGGGGAAGCTTGGAAGCGGCGGTAATGGCGATGTCGAACGGCGTCGGTGGCGAGGAAGATCAGCTCGATTTCTTCGATTGAGGGCGTGCGTGCTTCGATGGCTTTGCTAGCAAGGACCAGGAGGACAAGGCGAAGGTGCTGGCGTGCACGTCTGGCCTCGGGGCGGTCGGAGACGACGGAGCGCGAGCGAGATTGGCGGCTAGGTATTCGGCTTCTTCTGCGTGCGAGCGCCACAGAGCAAGGGAGAGAGGGAAATGGAGATGAGAAGAGAGGGAACGGCACGGCGAGGTCCTTATGCCCTCTAGAGAGAGGCGGCGGGCATCACGGCGTAGCCGGCGGCATCGGGCGACAGAGGCGGCGACAGCCAGCTGCTTGGCTCGGTGGGGAAGACGACGAAACAGATGGGCGAAGGGGTACGGGCTGGAGATGGGCCAGACTGGGCTGCTGACTTGCGCGCGTGGGCTGCAAGGAGAGGAAAGAGGAAGGGAGGGTCAAGCTGGGCTCGTCCGAGGGAGCTCCGGATCTATATTTTTTAGCAAAACTCTTTTTCTTTTCTATTTTGAGTTCTTCTCTTTGTATTTTAATTTCCAAAATGTTTTTGAATCATTCAAAAAATACAAGAGGTTTTATAGAATATGTAAAATACTGCAGGGACCCCTTTAAGCAATTTGGGATCCTTTAATTTTGTCACTTTTCAAAATTCAAAACTATTTTGAATTGATTTGCAAATAGAGGAGGATGATTATGGTTTAGGGTTTTCTTTATTTTTCCTCAATGCAAATTTTAAGGTATGATGCTCATGATGCACAAAACAAACCCTAATATAGATTAACTAAAACTGGGGTGTTACATATATATAATCATGACATCAAGAGTTTGGCTTGGTTGTATTTGAGGTCGTCTAGAAGAGATGATAAAATTAGTTGAAAATAAGGCTGCCATGATAGAGTTTGCATGATGCCTCATAAACAATGGGGGTTTAGGAAGCACAAAGATCCAATGGAAACAACTGAAGTGGGTATTGATAGTCCATGATTAGTAGATCATAACCGTGCTGCCAGGTGATCAAGGGGAGGGAGCAAATAGACATGAACTTCTGCCAAAGTAGGCAAGATGATAAGATTTGCGAAAAAGATTATTATCTTGGATACAAAATCATCATGGATGAGTGGGAACCAGAATGGTTTAGCCAAGCGCAAGAATGGGATTTGGTAGTACTAAATATGTACTACAAGATGGTCCAAGTACATTCTTAAGAATGCACCTAGGATGGAAATGGTAGAGCTCCACAGATGGAATCTAGATAAGTAATCCAGACTTAGCCATGATCAAGGTGATGCTGATGATCAAGGTGATTACAAGTGTAGATTTAGGGTTTTAGACTAGATTACAACTGTATATGATTTTGAGGGAAAGCTAGGATACAAACTCATGATCAAGGTGATGATGATGAAGTATTAACTAAGGAGATAGGATCCATGCTTACATTGGGTCTTCACTTAGTTGGAAACTATCAGAAAGGGATTATCCTTGGAGTAATGTGATTAAGGGATGAGAGGGTCACTTTAGGGGCTTGGCTTAGATACAAATTTGGATGCTTGGTTTAAAAATTGATGACCACAACATAGACTAGGTCCTAAGGGATGAGCTACTAACTTAGCTCACTCTAGTTCCTATGCAAATAAGGCAATCATCAGATCAAGGAAATTCCTCAGACAACAGATCAAGGAAAATCCATCTTATCCCTTATCCAACTATTACTAGGGTTACCATCAATCCTATATTGAGGTAAGTATGGGTACTTTGAATTGATTTTGATTTGAAGTAAGGTAAGTGTAACACCCTCAGAATCGACCCTATGCAAGTTTCAGCGCTTCCCGCCAAAACACGCATAGAAACGATTCAAAGGTGCCCACCAGGCACTTTCGTGCGGGTGGAAAACGAAGTAATAACATTACACAACAGTCCTCGATGGGACCCACAGAACAGATATATATATACAACACGACTCCATGAGTCAAGAATACAGATATACAGAACAAAGATCCAAATCACCTTGAAAACGATAGAGCGTCCAGCTACGGACAAGATGCAAATGGGGCTAAGAGCCCTGAAGAATAACCAATGGCGTCCATAACCCTGCCCAGGCCAAGCCGGAAGGGTAACCCTGCTAACGATGTCGAAACCTGCTAAAACAAAAGGGGTGCCGACAAAGGGCAAAGGAAAAAGAGGAGCGTCAGTACTGAGGCCAGTACACGGCGAGGCTAGAATTTGGCGGTCCTCGCCTACATAGGTATGGTGGACTGAAGCGGCAGCGGCAGCATGCACTAAACAACCTATAGAGACTCGATACAACTGTCGGTTATCAGAGAGGGATAAGAAAGACCTATTCGGAACCAACCTGATTCTACCATCAGACAAACCCATCCTGGTGTTTCCCCCTCGAGACCAAACGAGGAAGTCAACCGAGGAACTCACACTGTTAGCAGTTTTACTTATTCGGTTATCGTTGCAGCACTTACTAGTCAGGTATAGATAGCAATCCTGATATAATAACCAGTGGGCACTTTTAGTTAACCATTCCGTTGTAGTTGCGACACTTACTAGTCAGATACAATTAGCATGAGAGATCCCAAAACCCAGCAGTTGTTGGTACTTTTATTTAGCCATTCCGTTGTAGTTGCAATACTTACTAGTCAGATACAATTGTCGCAAGCGACAAACCAAACAAGCAATTGTTGGCAGTTTTATTTAGCCATTCCATTTTAGTGAAGCTGATTACTAGTCATTATAGAGTCAAATTTATAGCACTACTTTAGTTATAGTTGTCTATGATCGAGATATTGTGCTCCAAGTCGTCCATAACCGCGGACACGGCTTTCAGAAAGTTTTACCCGGCCGGGGTGCACAAATAGCAACACACACTCGATCAACCTCGGAAAAACCAAATCAAAACCCAACGAGGCCTTCACGACAAAGCAATCACAGGATTCAGAAATATTTCAGGGGGCCACCCCTTGGAGTACACCCGCAACGAAGCTAGGTGACTCCGAGACGGACTCAAGGTTTGCGTCAATGGCTGTAAACGACTGGGAACCCCAAAACAGGGCTTGTCGATACCGCGAAAACACTCCGCTTTCCTAAACAGTACAGTGTGCTATCCATCGCACAATCGTAATAAAGCAGTAAAGCATGGCATAAGTACATGATAGTAAATAAAACCTCAAACTAGTTTGTGGCCCCAAGAAATAAGAATGAATCAAGCTCTGGCTCAGGGGGGTCCCATAATTCCCCGTATGTGGATAGCGCGAATATTCAAGGAACGGGTATCAAGTACTCGGGGTCCTACGGGACACAAGTGGACGGTTAACAACCAAATAACATCTATTGCCAACCTGTGCCTCTGCTTACCTACTTCAATTTTAGTTATTAAACAATAATTAAAGTGAACGATAAGTAAAGCCATGATCATCTCCAACATCAAACATGCGGCAATACTCCAACAACGGTGGTACTTGACGACACGCAACAGCACTTGAGCAAGCGACTACGACGCGCAGGTCCAACTATCTACCAAACAACAGGTAATAGGAGGTGTCCATGGCGATACAAGGCTGCAAGGGATATCACGGGTACGGAAACTAGAGCATCGCAACACAGATAGCAATAGATCAACAGGAGGGAATAAATACTATAAAAGTAAGATAGGTAGAAAGGGGGAGATGCTCGCCTGAAAACATTGTAGGGGTTCGTAGCATGGAAAACAAAAATTTTCTATCGCATACAAACAAACAAGCCAAGATCTATCTACTAGATTGTAGCAACGAGTCGATGGAATAACTTACCCTCGAAGATTCCAAAGCGGTTAACGAGAGCAGATTCTCGTGGGTGATGTAGTCGTACTCTTTCCGATCTCAAGATCGCGTAGACGATCCTTCCGGCGCCATGTTCCGGCAGCGCCCCCGCAGTCAGTCACACGTTCGGTACTCGACGAAGACCTTCCTCTCCCTTGTTCCAGTAGGCAGCGGAGGTTGTAGCACTCTCCTCGCGATTCCGGCAGCACAACGGCGTGGTACCGGAAGTAGAGGGGAGATCTCGCAGGGCTTCGCCTTAAGCCGGAGCGAGTATGGTGGAGTATGAGAGAGCTATTAGTGGTCTAGGGTTCACCAATTAGAAGGCTCTAAACCGAAGGCTAGTGCAATTAGAAGCTCTAAACCAAAACGGCTCTAAACCGGAGGCTTTGGCTAGGGTTTAGATTAGAGGATAGGAACTTGTGTGTCTAGAGGAGGAGGCCCTGCCCCTCCTTTTATGGGTGGAGAGGGCCGGCGGCCAAGGGGAGGGAGGGGAGTCCCTCCCCAACTCGGCCTAGGTGGTGCACCGGCTTGGAGAGGAGGGACTCCTCCCCCAAGTCGGTTTCAACCTCCTCTTGCTTGTTTCCCACAGTTTCCTGTTTTAGCCGTTTGACTTTCAAACTGGCCATTTGACTTTTCAGTTTTAGGATTCAATTTAATCCTTTATTTGGAACAGCGAGAACACTTAGTACATGATGCAATCATTCCAATATGTAATGACACATTCATGTACCCCTTCCCCCCCGGAGTGTCGGACATTCCGGAACCTTCTAGAACATTCCCGATGAAAACACCGGAAACATTTCCAAACTCCGAAACGGGACTTTCCTTATATGAATCTTATTCTCCGGACCATTCCGGATCACCTCGTGATATCCCGGATCCCATCCGAGACTCCGAACAACATTCGGTCTCTTTCTCATAATACCATAACTACTCAAACAACGTCGAATCCTTAAGTGTGTCTCCCTACGGTTCGTGAATTATGCGGACATGATCGAGACACTTCTCCGAACAATAACCAATAGAGGAATCTGGAAATTCAGATGGCTCCCACATATTTCTACGATTACTTTGCGATCGAATGAACCACTTACATACGATACCAATTTCCCTTTGTCTCACGATAGTTTACTTATCCGAGGTCATGATCGTCGGTATCTCTGCATACCTAGTTCAACCTCGTTACCGATAAGTACTCTTTTCTCGTTCCCGTGATATGTGATCCCTTGTGAGCCAGTCACATGCTTGCAAGCTAATTGGATGACATTCCACCGAGAGGGCCCAGAGTATATCTATCCGTCATATGGATGGACAAATCCCACTCTTGATCCATGTGTTTCAACCAATACTTTTCGAACACTCAATGCCACCTTTATAGCCACCCAGTTACGGTGTGGTGTTTGATGTCATCAAAGCATCCATCCGGCAAAGGTGATATGCATGATCTCATGGTCGAAGGAATTAGGTTACTATGTATCAGAAAGCATATAGCAATTGAACTATTTAAAATGACTTGATCTTTATGCTACGCTTATCTATAGGAGTATGTCCATCACATCATTCTCCTAATGATATGATCCTGTTGTTAATAACATCTCTATGTTCATGATCAGGAAACCATGATCATATATTAACCAACAAGCTAGTTTAACAAGAGGCTTTACTAGGGACTCTTATTTTAGTTTACAAATCACACAAGTATTAATATTTCCGGTTAATACAATTATAGCATGGTATGTAAACATTTATCATAAGTGTGAAGATATGATAATAACCACTTTATTATTGCCTCTTGGGCATATCTCCAACAAACATTGCTGAAGGTTCGTTCGAAGATCGGGGCGAAGCTCACATCAACTCAACGGCCTTATTCGCGAAGAAGCAAAACACTAGAATAAACACCGGATGCAATATTTAATACTACGGCAAAAGATCGGGCATGATGCATGTATGGTGTATGACATGGAAAAGATGCGATGAAATTAGGCCATATTAAGCGGAGCCGGGGGCCCGACAATTTAATTAAATGGTTCAAGTTGTTTAACTACCCCGCAATTTAAATGTTGTTTGAACACGGCAAAATATAGCACCGGTTCGCTACACCAATTTAAATGAGGCCAATATAAGACTAGATTTGCCCGCATATGGACCCCATATTTAATTATAAGGTGAATCGGCATAGTGCCCCCAACCCACACAAATATGCATGCGAGATGAATGATTATTAATATGCAACAATTTGATATTTTACCTTTATAAAATAGGGCTCGAGAAAGGGTCACACATTAGGGTTCGACGATCTTGGGTTCCGGGGGTTCGGGGTTCGACAGGGTTCGACGGGGATCGATCTCGCATCCGGGAAGGACTTGGTTCGGTGTCGGGGGGCGCATCGGTCTCGCCCTGGTCGGTGTCGATCTTGTCGCATTCGTGGTCTTCGGGTCCGCGTAGACGGTCATGGCGCTCCAAGTGGAGAACTGGGCATTCCGTGTCGGCGACCTTGGCGTATCCGAGAGGAGTATTTGTCGCATCTACCGTCTTGGGTTTTGCTTCAATCGGGCCCTTGACGAAGTTCTCGTCTTCCCATGTAGAAATCCTTGTCGTTCTGTGGTGATGATTTCAGGTTCGGGTCTTCGGGAAGGCGATCTTGGCGCTCGGGTTCGGCGGTATCGGTCTTCGGACTACGTGAGCGGGGCATCGGATCCGCTTCTATGAAGGAGATCTTGGCGTCTGGGATTCCGACGAGCTTGGCGTCCTTGTCGGAGTTCTCGGTTGACGATGTCGGTCTTGGGGTCCGGGGATTCTTCCGGGTCCATGAAGGCATCCTCAATGCCCTGTGTCGGAGGCATCGGAGTTCCGTGATGGAGATCTTGTCGAGGGTTCATACTTGCTACTGGGTTCGGTATGGTCTTCAGACCGCACGGGTTCTCGACAGGGCCCTCTCAGATCAAGCGCCGGTCAAACACCGCGAGACGGCTCAGGGACGAAGACCTTGAGGTTGCGGACGCCTGCAGCGAACGACGGGGCGCGGCCGGGTGAAGGAACAGAGGAGGGCAGCCTCACAGGCTCAGCACGCACGCCACGGCAGAGCTGAACCCGGACAGAAGGAGGGCGCCCGCGGTGGTTGCCGGCAGGGACAGGGGCGACGGACGGCGGGAGGCAGACACGGCGAGGGCGGCGGCGCGGGACCGGTCGGAGGTGGCGGAGACGGAGAAGCAGAGGCGGCGGGAAGGCGGGTGCTGGCGGAGCGGGTCGAGGAGGGAGGCGCCGGAGACGTGGGCTCGGGAGGCGCTCGAGGGGGGACGGGCCGGCGAGGAGCTTGGCGGGGCGCGGCCGGCGAGGAGCTTGGCGGGGCGCGGAAGAGGAGGCCCGGGGGCGAGCGCGACGGTGGCGGGGCGGGGAGGAGAGGCCGCGGCGAGGGGAGCTGCTGGGCGACGCGCCCGGCTCGGGAGAGGCGGCGGAGGCGCAGGAGGCGGGGAAGCTCCGGCGGCAGCGGCGAAGCAGGGTGCCTGGTGGCGGGCGGACGGCGCGCGGCCAGAGGGGAGGAGGTGCAGGGCGGCGCCGCGGCGAGCTTGGGGGTGGAAGGCGAGGGCGCGGGGAGGAGGGAGGCCGGAGCGGGGCCGGGGGTCGGCTGGCGCGGGGAGGAAGAGGGAGGAGGCTGCGGGGGCGTGGGGGAGAGAGGAGGGAGAGGGAGACGCGGTTGGTGGGGGCAGGACACGCGGGGAGGGCGCATCCGTGGGGTGGGAGGCCGACAGGTGGGGGTCTGGGGACGCGGGGCCAGGGGGTGGGGCCAGGTGGGGTCCGGGCGGGGTGAGTGGAGAGAGTGGCCGACGGGTGGGACCAGGCGGCGGGGCTGGTGGGGATTCGGTGTGGGGAGGTGGCGTGGGTGTGTGGTGTTGTGTGCTTGCTGTGTGTGTGTGTGGTGTGGGGCCAGGGTGTAAGAGAGAGAGGGTAGATGGGGCTGGGGTGAGAGAAGGAGTGGAGGGAAAAGAAGAGGATTGGTGAGGTGGCAAGGTGGGTAGGGATTGGGTCCAGGGGTGAGATGGCAAGCTGTGATTGGTGGGTAGATTAGGACTAGGTAGCCTAGGGATTTTTGGGGTGGACCGTTTTATTCTGGGGGTGGTCGACTGGGTCGAATCGGCCCGTTCTACTGCGCCCCTAAAAATAATTAAATATTTTATTTATTTGAAACAGGGCTTTTGCAAACCGATAGCAGACAAAACGAAATAATCCGGAGACTCGGGTTTTTGTGTTTGAACAAAGACGGGGCGTTTAGAAAACAAGAACATGTTTTTCCCAAAATAGTTTTATGCAAGCAAATGAAATATGATGACGATGCTCAAATGCAATGTGGCATGATGACATGAGCATGCGGTCATGATGATGCAATGCACAAAAACAACGCGATTTTCTAGTAGTGGTTTTGCGGGATGCCACAGTTAGGGCCATCTTTTTATATCTACCAAGATTGGAATGAAAAGGTTTTAATAAAGACTTTGGAAAAACCTAGGGATAAGAGTAGCTAGGAGTTCTGTCTTGAAAACATAAGGTGATTATATATAGGTGTACATAGTTTTGTTAATAGAACTAGTAGAATATTTTGTTGGGTCAAAGTCAACTTGGCTCAGGTTTTGAAATGCCAGAGCATTTGAGAATATGAAAAATGAGCCAGGACATCTCTTTTGTAAAATAGCTTTTGTAAACTAGTGTTGAGTTAGAAGTATATCACCTAATACAAAATCAGTTGCATGAACACAAGCAAACAGGTAAGCAAACATTGCAACTCTTAATAAAAAAGTTTTTGTTCCCCCTGGGTTTTGCCTTTTTGGGCAGCAAATCAGGGTTGCTAAAATAGGGATCACATAGGGGCCTAGATGGGGGCCGACACCTGCACCATCTGCCAGCTTGCATTCCACAAAGGACTTGGTGACATTGTACCTCTCAGTCCTTGGCTGAGTCTGGAACATGTCCCTTAGCGCGACGATCATATCGTACGCTTCCTGATCCTCAAACTTCTTTTGGAGTTCAGTTTCCATGAAAGCAAGCATAAGACAGCTAGCCCCAAGAGAATCATCACATGCTCTCTTGTTGGCATTCTTAAGGGCAGCATTTGCATTATCAGCAGGTTCATCGCGGATTGGTGTATCCAGAACTGTTTCCTTTTTATCAGACCTGAGAACAATTCTCACGTTACGGACCCAGTCCGAATAGTTTGTTACATTTATGTCATGGTATTGCACGGCAGATGCTACTGGGGGTAGCTTACGTAGAGGGAGCAAGGCGACGTAGGAGAATCCGGGAGCGAGATTGGCACACGATGTACCCAGGTTCACGTCCCCTCGGTGCTGGATCGCTACGTCTTGCTATCAATCGAGTATATGATCATAGATTGGTTTACATGGGAGCCGCCGTAGGCGGAGGGAGAGACTAGATCTGATCTAACGTGAGATAAGATACCCCGTGGGGGTGCCCCTGGTGGCTTTATATATGCAGTCACCTAGGGTTTACAAGTGTACTAATGGGCTTTGTATTGGAGTCGCCGTCTTGGGCCTCCAGTCGGCGCCGCTTATCCGGGTCCAGCGTGCGCCAGTCGCCATATTGGGCGAGTCGACCCGCTCTAGGCTTGGCTTCAGTCGGCTCGATCCAGCTGGCGAATCCGCTTCGTGGGTATACCCCGATTAGTATTCCCCCATAAGTAGTCCCCGAGCGCGTTGTTGATTCGACGTGGGCTTGAGGCATGGCGCGGAGAGTCTTGACGATGGGTCGTGGCGAATCGGCGACGAGCTCCTGAACAGAGGAAAGAATCGTGACGCGGGAGGCAGTCGGCGTGAGCCAGTCGGTGATGGCCAGTTGGCGAAAGACGCAGGGTGTCGGTGAAGTCGCTAGTTACGGCGAATCCCCAAACATGGAGCGTTCCGAGTCCCCGAGCGTGGCGAGTGGCGAGGTCAAGCGACCGGCGAGTGGCGTTGTCTGTAGCACGCCGAGGCCCCGAGCGCATTGAGCACGCGAGGGCGAGTTCGTGGTGGCGAGTCCCCGAGCGCGTTGAGTACGCGAGGGCGAGTCCGCGGTGGAGAGTCCCCGAGCGTGTTGAGTACGCGAGGGCGAGTCCGCGGTGGCGAGTCCCCGAGCGTGTTGAGTACGCGAGGGCGAGTCCGCGGTGGCGAGTCCCCGAGCGCGTTGAGCACGCGAGGGCGAGTCTGTGGTGGCGAGTCCCCGAGCGCGTTGAGTATGCGAGGGCGAGTCCGCGGTGGAGAGTCCCCGAGCGTGTTGAGTACGCGAGGGCGAGTCCGCGGTGGTCGAGTCCCCGAGCGTGGCGAGTACGCGAGGGAGAGTCCGCGGTCGCGGAACCACGCGCGCACGCAGTATGCCTAGGAGTAGTCCCCGAGGCTCGAGTTGGCTTGTAGAGGCGTCTTGAGGCTCTTTAGAGATACATATTCTCAAAATAGTAGTGGTTGCCGCCAAGCACGACGAGTGGCGAGATCGAGCGACCGGCGAGTGCCGAGTCCCCGAGCGCGCCAAGTCCTCGAGCGTGCCGAGTCCTCGAGCGCGCCGAGTGACGAGGTCGAGCGGCCGGCGAGCGCCGAGTCCCCGAGCGCGGCGAGTCCGCGATGATTGCGAGTCCGCAAGGGGAGAGTCCCCGAGTGTGGCGAGTCCGCGATGATTGCGAGTCCGCGAGGGTAGAGTCCCCGAGTGTGGCGAGTCCGCGATGATTGCGAGTCCGCGAGGGGAGAGTTCCTGGGTGTGGCGAGTCCGCGAGGGGAGAGTCCCCGAGAGTGGCGAGTCCACGATGATTGCGAGTCCGCGAGGGGAGAGTCCCCGAGTGTGGCGAGTCTGCGATGATTGCGAGTCCGTGAGGGGAGAGTCCCCGAGTGTGGCGAGTCCGCGATGATTGCGAGTCCGCGAGGGGAGAGTCCCCGAGTGTGGCGAGTCCGCGATGATTGCGAGTCCGCGAGGGGAGAGTCCCCGAGTGTGGCGAGTCCGCGATGATTGCGAGTCCGCGAGGGGAGAGTCCCCGAGTGTGGCGAGTCCGCGATGATTGCGAGTCCGCGAGGGGAGAGTCCCCGAGAGTGGCGAGTCCGCGATGATGTTGATTGCGCTATTTTTAGCGAGTCTCTCGTCTTGGCCCGGGGGGCCTATCGCATGGCGACTCCAAAGATGGCTCTCGACTTGGCGTTCTTCCTGGACGATCCGAGGCTCGGTTTGCGAGTCCTCGTCCGCAGTACTTGGCCGTGCGAGTCGCGCTATCTAAGGTTGAGGAGGACATGGTGCTGTTTGTGTAGCACTGCCATTTGTCTTGGCCCGGAAGGCCAGTCGAGCAAGGCGAATCCAATGATGGCTCTCGGTTAGCATTTTTCGTGGACGAACCGAGGCTCGGTTTGCGAGTCCTCGTCCGCACTATTTGGCCATTGCGAGTCGCTCTTTCAAAGGTTGACAAAGGCAAATTGATTCTTCCCGAGGGGAAGAGACGCCCAGTGATGAGTCCATGTAGCGTGGCAAGCGACCCTCTCTGGTGACTCGGACGATGAAGGTCCCTTAGCAGGCATGACGTACGCATTTGACACAGAGGACGGGGTCGCACGGCGTTTAACCGGAAAAAGTCGATGCGGCGGACAAGGAGTCGACGCGGCGGACAGTGATCGCACTATGGCGAAGTCGACGCGGCGGACACGGGGTCGACACGGCGGACGGAGGTCGCGCTGTGGCGAAGTCGACGCGGCGGACACGGTTTCAACACGGCGGACAGAGGTCACGCTGTGGAGATGTCGACGACGGCGGGGCCGCGAGGGCGAGGTCGTGATGGCGTTCCCGCGACTGGCAAGTCTCCGAGCGTAGCGAGTTCGCGTTTATGCGTGTCCGCGTTTAAGCAAGTTCCGGAGCATGGCGAGTCGGCGAGCCGGTAGATTGGAGAGTCGGCGATGGACGAGGCCGTGAGAGGCGAGTCCGCGAGGGCGGCGACCGCAAGGGGCGAGTCCGCGGCGGACGCGTCCCCGAGCGTGGAGAGGTCCACGATGGTGAGTCCCCGAGCGTCCGGTGTGGCGTTTAGCCGGAGGGAGTGGATGTGGCGGCAAGTAGCAGTAGCGACCTCAATCGGACCGCGGGCAGAGTCAGTCGAGCATGCTTTATTGGAGCTGCTCACACGCACGATTAAGTCGCCGATCTTAATTTCTGTGCCGCCTTATATGGACAGTTTTGATCGATTTGTTCCTTGTACGTAAGACAAGTAAAACGAGAGATTAGCATCCAATCATACGATCTCAACTTATTTAAACGAGTGCAAAGCCTGAACAAGCAAATCGGGAGAATACAAAGTAGACAAATACTAGATATATTATAATTGCTCTACACATGCTTTGCTATGCTCGTACTACTTGCCAATTTATCTAGTCGTTGTGCCAGCAAAAATACTTTGCATGTACGTATTAATAATTAAAAAGAGTAGATGGAAGGCATCACCGATCGTGGATTGAGAAATTCGCTTTTCTCTTCCTTTGAATCGAAGCTGCTGCAGCTCGCCGTATGGCCGTATGGGATCAAGCATGTTTGCTTGTGGGTCGATCTGGAAGCTGAGTCCTTCCTCTAATACTTTCGGATAACCCTGCCTTGGTATCAGATTGAACCTCGCAGCGGGGCCGAGCTTGATCATAGAGCCATGGACTGCGCGGCTGCAACTTGGATCGCTTGGCTTTTCTGCTTCTTCGATCCAAAATAATAGGATCTTCTAGGAACTCAGTTGTAGTACATGTTCAATACGTACAAAGGGATCAGGTCTTAAAATAATCAATTGGAAAAAGGTAATCGAATATGAGATGCGATTGGATAAGGGACTCAGCTGATGTATGCAACCAATCGGGCATAGACGTATGACCGAGCTTCATCAGCACGCCGTCTTGGACGACGATCAGCCAGAACCAGCTCAATGCGATCTGGTCAGTGTTGATGGTGAGGGATCCCGCCCGGATTATCACCCTCCAAGCATCGCTAGCCCCACGGTGGGCGCCAACTGTCGTGGTATTGCACGGCAGATGCTGCTGGGGGTAGCTTACGTAGAGAGAGAAAGGCGACGTAGGAGAATCCGGGAGCGAGATTGGCACACGATGTACCCAGGTTTACGTCCCCTCGATGGAGGATCGCTACGTCCTGCTATCAATCCAGTATATGATCATAGATTGGTTTACATGGGAGCCGCCGTAGGCGGAGGGAGAGACTAGATCTGATCTAACGTGAGAGAAGATACCCCGTGGGGGTGCCCCTGGTGGCTTTATATATGCAGTCACCTAGGGTTTACAAGTGTACTAATGGGCTTTGTATTGAAGTCGCCATCTTGGGCCTCCAGTCGGCGCCGCTTATCCGGGTCCAGCGTGCGCCAGTCGCCGTATTGGGCGAGTCGACCCGCTCTGGGCTTGGCTTCAGTCGGCTCGATCCATCTGGCGAATCCGCTTCGTGGGTATACCCCGATTAGTATTCCCCCATCAATTTAGTTTATCTTTGTCAAGAATCGAATGCAAAGAAAAAGGTGATGCAGTGTTCGGTGCCATTGATCTACAACAGAAAACATACAAAATACTAAGCCATGTAACCATGAAAGAGTAAAACATATTAAACAATTTAATTTCCTATACTCCCACTTAAATCAACATCCCTATATTGATACTAAATGATTCAAGCTCCATAATTAACAAGTCGACTAGTGAGCTTTAGCATCACTGCTAGAAGACAAGGTAAATCGGTAAGCAAATCTTGCTAATCATATCATATATGACTCTTGTTGTTGGGTGACATATCTATATATAAACTAGGCGCCCAACCTTTATGACCCAAGGTCCTTCACTGCTAGGATGACCTTGTCAAGCTCACCAACCCTTATGCATTTAGGTATCCGATACAAACCCATCCAGCCAAGAAAAACCGCGGCACCCTAATTTCATAGGCCCACCAACAATTGTACATGGCATAGGATGGTGCAAGATTTGGTTAGGAGGGCATAATTTAGCTTAAACTTTGTGAGGGATCATTCTACTTTTATTCATCTAAGCATGCATAGTAGTAAAACGCATAAGAATAGCATTCACAAGATGTGACACAGTATATCCCATATTCTCATGGTGATCTCCATCGCCATAGAACCTCTCCACCATGATGATCTCCATCTTCATGTTCCATGTGAGCCATCCTCCAAGAACTAATACAAGCTATTACTCCTAATAGCTAGTAATAAAAATTACATAGTATTGGGATCATCACAAGTTGGCACGCAGGCCATTACAATAAATGATAACACATTTGGCTCCAACCATGTTGCCGTACTCACGACATGCAGGTCATGAAAATGTTCATACATGCATCACGTGCATATATGGGCCATACTGATCACATACATCCTGCAAAAACAAGTTATGCATAGAACCACATTATAATGGATCATGTGCCATCGCAGCACCTACTTACCTCAAAGAGATACGAAAGGGGCTACGACAAAGGGGGGTCTCCCCCTGCGGGTTTCGAAGGGGAAGTGCCCCTCGCGATATCTACACAATTTTTATAAAGGATTTTGATCAGCAAATCAAATTTACCATAAACTGACTATTGTTCCGATTCGACCAAACTCCTTTGATCATGGTACATCGATTTTAGATCTAGGTTCTGATTCGATCAATCATATTGATCGTCGCGTAATTCAATGGGATTTATGTGTCAGTGTCTATGCCGATCGCGTAAACCGACCGGTAGGGGTAAGTCGTTCGATGACCTCTTAATCACGATAACGGAAATCAAGATCATAGATCAATCCTGAACCACCTCAATACAAACAATCAGATCATTCATATCAATCTGCATATCACCATATGCAAACATCCCGAACCTATAACTGAACAGCATTGGCTCTGATACCACTACAGGGATACGGGTAGGCTACACTAGCGCAAATCAAAAAAATTCTACCGCGTAAACCAGGATTACTATTGCAAAGATCACGGGATTACCACCGACGCGCGGTTGTGGAACTTGATGAAGCGCGTCGAGGTAGTGTAGATGTCCTACGTCTCTTCCTCATCCTCTTCCCACGAGCAGCTCCGCTTGCGTGGCTCGTCCAAGTGCCACAGATGAGGCACCTCCGAGGTATCCACACGTGCGGGGTGGAAGCGTCGGACGCTGGACTGGTAGGTCCACGCGCGCAACACAGGCGTGAGGAGTGGCGGCTGCGTGGAATGCTCAACCCTAGTCAGCTTGCCCCACCCTCTCTTATATAGGAGTCCTAGTGGGCTTCTACATTAGTAGCCCATTAGTAGCCTAAGCCTGGTTTAATTCGGATCCAATTCTCATTAGGCTTCCAGCCCCTTAAGTGTGTGACCCTATAGGTTCATATATGCATAGACATGACACGAATACACTTATTCTGTCAATAGTTGGTAGCGGCCTCTAGCAAGCCGTGCCAACTCCTAAAGGCATACAAATATCATTCAGACGAACCGTCACAAGGTTAAGTACATGTCATTCCCTTTGCCTCACGATATTTGGTCTAGATCCAAGCTGACCTCCCTTTCTCGATATTATGATTCGGAATCCCTTTACTTGGTTAACTCTTAACCATATGTAGCACAGCCATGCATTTCTGAATCCGATCACTCGAGGGGGCCAGAGATATCTCTCTCAAAAAGAGAGGGGCAAATCCCATCTTGATTGACCAATGTCTTGCAGCATACTTCAGGAGAAACCCAAAAGCTACCTTTATAACTACCCTGTTACGGAGCAGCGTCTGATAGCTCCAAAGTAGGTCGATCCACATCTCAAGTACATGCGACAATCTTAGGTCTAAGGACAAAACGTACACGATGTGTAGAGAGAGCTGCAAGTCTAATTACTAGTCTCATGTTGGGTCAGTCCAACCCCATGTTCATAACATGTGTCCACATCATTGGTTTGACATCTCCATGTCTATGACTTACGAAACATAGTCATCAACCAATCAATGTGCTAGTCTAATATTCATGTGTGTCCTCACATGAACTCCGACTAGGGATAACTATTCGATAACCATACAAGTAAAGAGTTTCACAAACAATTCACATAATTGCCAATCAATACAAGTTGCCTGATATGGATATTCAACGAACATTAAAATAACTCATGGATACACAAGAAATATAATCATATCTATGATTGCCTCTAGGGCATATTTCCTTAAAGATTTGCTCCATCCTGAAACATGGCATCCTCTACCTAGAAGTAATTTTTAATTGTTTCCAATGTTTCACATAATTTTGATTTTTTTTGAATTTTTCGTGGCCCGATAAATTTAGGCCAAAAATGAAGGTGTCTGGTAAGGATGTCTAGGGGTTATATGTTTGTGATGCGAGAGTACATCCATGCTGAAACATGTCATCCTCTACCTAGAAGTTAATTCTAAAATTTTCCAACGTTTCACATTGTTGTGATTTTTTTTGAATTTTTGGTGGCCCGGTCAAATTTATGCCAAAAATCCAGGTGTCTGGTAAGGAGGTCTAGGGGTTAGACCTTTGTGATGTGATACTAGGTCCATGCTGAAAATGGCATCCTTTACCTAGAATCAATTTTTAAATTTTTCCAAGGGTTCACATAATTTTGATTTTTTTTGAATTTTTGGTGTCCCGGTAAAAGGCCAAAAATCTAGGTGTCTGATAAGGATCTCCAGGGGTTAGACCTTTCTGATGTGATAATAGGTCCATGATGTAACAAAGCATCCTCTACCTATAAGTGATTTTTAAAATTTTCCAAGGATCATGTTGTCCAAGTGATGACTCATACAACCACAAGTTTCTATCTACTTATTTAGGGTACATATGCTCAACAAAGGTTCAGAGTTTCAGTGTGAAAACTCTGCTCCACACGACCAGATACTACTGCCATCCCGTGAATCGATGAGTCGCACAACCATAAGTTGATGATGGTGTTTCTAGCTAGCCAACCTAGAGAGGTCTATAGCCCATGCAATGTTGCCATGGGCCCATATCTGCCACAAAGTGTATCATCATATCGAGGCGTAGCAGTGTTATACTTAGATCTAACCACTAGGTATGATCATGTTGTCCAAATGATGACTCATACAACCACAAGTTGGTGAAGGTGTTTCTAGCCTGCTAAGAGATTTCTAGTCCCATGCAATGTTGGCATAGGCCCACATCTTCCACAAGTGTGTGTCATTCACTTAGCTTAGCACCCTTATACTTAGATGTATCAATTGGGTGGGATCATGTTGTCCAAGTGATGAGGCCCACAACCACAAGTTGATGATGGTGTTTCTAGCCAACCCATAGAGGTCTATAGCCCATACAATGTTGAAATGGGCCCACAAAAGCCAGAAATTAAAGTGTCTCATCCTCGCTAGGCATAGCAGTGTTATGTTTATATCTATCAACTAGGTAGGATCATGTGTTGTCCAAGTGATGGCTCATACGACCACAAGTGGGTGAAGATGTTTCTAGCCAGCCCAGAGAGGTCAAGATCCCATGCAATGTTGGAATGGGCCCACATCTGCCACGAGTGTGTGTCATGGCTTGACATAGCACTCGTATACTTAGATGATCAACTGGGTTTGATCATTTTGGCTAGGTGCTGAATCACACAACTACAAGTTGATGAGGGATATTCTAGCCAACCCAAAGAGTTCTAGATGCCATGTAATGTTGGCATGGACCCATATCTATCACAAAGTGTCTCATCATGTTTTGGCATAGTAGTCTTATGCTTAGATCTATTAGTTGATATAACAGTTCATGATGAGATGTGAATGTTTTTCTAAGAAAGCCTTGATCTTACTAGTGGCACAAATATGGTTATTGGTGAGTCATTTTAGGGACAACTAATTAAAAAAATAGTAGTATCTTGGCATGTAGTCTTGTTATGTATCCTACGACCAAGGAAAAATAAGAAACACTAGGTAGAATATCACTTCTCAAAATGAGATAGTAGCTATGAAGACGCATGGCTTTGGACCCAATCCCCTTCCCAAAACTTATTTTGTCTGAATGAGGCCATATTTGGCACACTAGTGTATCTTTGGGACGCAAGACTGATGGGTTTGTTTGTACAAAACACACATTTTCCATTTTTTAGGTAGAAAATTTTAACTAGCTAATATCGTTTTTTTTATAAAATATATGAAGTGGTACAAAAATAAATATAGAATCAATACTTCTTGAATGTGGCTTAATTACTTTTTTGTGCTTAACCAATTTTAATACAACATAATGATGATATATCATACTCTTTAGTTTGTCAATGTCAATATAGTAAAACAAAAGAACATGAAACACAATTGGGCCAGCCGTTTAGGGCGGATGAGCGTCAGTCGTTTAACAGGCCGGACCAACAGTGGACCAGCCATGCGTGTAGGGTTTTTCCAAATACCTAGTCTCCATTCCTCTCTGAATAAACTATCCCTACTTTGTGACACGGTGCCGCACAGTGCCGTCACCACTCTACTGTCGCAGACGACGTCCATATCTCTATAGAAATATAACTAATCTCTCGCAGTAGATTTACCCGCCACACTGGTCGTCATCAACAAGGATGGATGGCACCAAAGAGGTACCATACATGTTTGGTATCTTCCTACCACAAAATCTCGAGCGATTAGTATTACTGATCAGATCTCTATTCTATAGTAGTGTCCCACTTGTTTTGAAACAAAGGGTTTATGCGGTGGTGGGGATATGTGCGTGACCAAATTTGATTTCAAGAGGGATTTGTGGACACCACAGTATTCAGCTAGCAACGAGTATATCATGTTGTTTATTTCTTTCTCATTGTGTGTTTGGAAGATTTTGTTATTTATTTGAGTCATTAATGGGTGTTAGTGTCTTGGACCTCCATGTAATTTTTGAAGTTTTATGTGCATGTTTGATATTAACAGTAATTGATCTTTTTATTTTAACATAAATTTGATGAAGTCTAGTATTAAGAAAAGTTCGAAGACAATAAACTGTATGATTATAGTTTTCACTGCATGGCTCTTAGATCTTACAGCTAAAAGACATCATGATAAGGCATATATATAATTTCATGCCTCTTAGACCTTTTTGATGTGGTAACTAATTTTAATCACATATTTTTTGATAGGTCATCCCGTTCTACGCGAGAGCATGTTTCCTTTGGTCATATTTCATGCGCAAGGATGAAAAAAATAGTTTCACTGCTGTTCTAAGGACCAATGAGGACTTCGAATTTGATGTTGATGTCACAAACCGACCAGATTTAACCTACATGTATTCAAGTGGTAGAGCATGGAAGTAAGTTACAATAATCTACAATATTCAAGTTGGCCAAAAAATGTACTTCACACTGAACATCAAAGTTCCTTCGAATCGTGTCACAACTGGGAACCTCCTAGTCACCCATCCAAGTAGTGTTCCAACATAATTCATCTTTTAGTGTAATCATTTTTACATTTAATTTTCTCAAATCATAAATTGCAGTATATTTCCGACTTTCGCCTGAAAGATGTGGCATTGTTGACTCTATCAAGGCCACCGGAGGAACCAAAATAAACTGTAGGATGATGAAGACAATCATAGAAACTGTAGAGACTATGCACTATTGGCTATCATGTTACTATATTGGAAAGTATGTACAACGATCAACTGTAGCAATGGTTCATACCATAAACTGGACTAACTGTCATAGCCGAAGCAAATACCTGGTAATCATTACCAACTTGTTTCGTTCTGTTTAAGTTTATTGTGAATGTCAAACTTGTCTTCTTTGTTACTCCCTCCATTCACTAATATAAGATACTCCACCGTTCAGAAATATAAAACAATTTAGGTTTGTCAAAAGAAGATATCTAGATGTGTTTTAATGTATAGGTCCACTCTGAATCTATATTCAAAAGTTGTCTAGATAAATTTGTTTCACAAATCTCTAACATCTTATATTTCTAAACAGAGGGAGTATTAGTGATGGAGAGCTTATATTAGTGAATGTAGGGAGTATGATTTCTGTTCCATTGCAAGTTTAACTGGACAATTTTTTTGGTGTCGTGCTACTTTATTTTTAAATCAGAAACTCCTAAAACATCTTGTCCCAAATACGATGGACAAATAAGGTGACATGACAATTGTGTGTTATCCCCACACAATGGTGAAGGGGTCATACACCATTTCAAATAAGTATGGCCGTCTCTATGTGAGTGGATGGAAGAATTTCATGGATAAGGAGCGGTGTCGTGGTGTGGAACCCGGCGGAGCCATCGGGGATGGCAAAGAAGGGACACATGGATGCATTCGGTGGCTCACGCAACGGGTTGGGCACGGTGCACTGCAAACACAGGGACGTACCCAGGTTCAGGGCCCTCTTGGCGAGGTAACACCCCTACTCCTGCAAGATGAACTATGTGTGGGAGCTTGAAGCTTAGTACAGATGCTCCTTGAGATGTTTCCTTAGCTACTATCGGTGGCAAGAGGAAGATGGGAACTAGATGCTAACACTTCTCTCCTTCTATTGTTGCCTATACCTATAACCCTGGCTCTGGCCTCCCTTATATACTGGTCTGGTTGGCAGATTACAGTTCGGGTCCTAGGGTTTACTGTTTGGATATGGGTTTATAGGGCAGGGCCGGCTGCAGGGCCCAGCCGGTGGGCTAGGACCCAGTCCTCCCTTCTTTTAGCGTCATCCTTCTCTTTAGTAATCACCCGGGCTTCCTTTGGGGCGTCACCCCTGCTTTAACGGTCATCCAGACTACTTTCGCCAGTCCAGCCGACCGTCTTGCTTTATCTTCGTCGGGAAGCGCTGGGCATGACGGCACGCCAGCTTCTTTGATGATGAGGGAGAGCCAGAAGCGTACCCCGCACGGAGTGCCAGTCCTTCCGTGCTCTCCATCGAATCCGAGGTGTGCCGGGTGGGAACGGCCACCCGGCCGGTTCTTCTGGCCACCGGCTAGACGGGCTAGAGGGGAAGGTTATAAGCCCAGCCGGGCTTGCTTGCCAGATGGTTAGAGTTGTATTTCTTGGAGGCCAGTCAGCCCGCGTCTTCTGGAGACGGCTTACTTATGCCTGGCTTTCCCCACCTTGGGTTATCCTCCCCCCACACTAGTCCCCGAGCGCGTATGGGCTTGGCCGGTGGGCAAGATCTTCCGTGCTCCTTCCTGTCCTGAGAGGTTGCTTTAGTTTCTCCGGCTACGGCTTTTGCTTTTGCTTTCCGGCTGGAGTTAACCGGCTGCGGAATCGATGGCTGTCCACTGGGTGTAAACAGCGAAGGCAGATACCGGTTGTCGGAGCTGAAGACGAAACGTTTGGCTAGATGACGTCGTTGATGCCGTCACCCATGACTGTGGCTCTGGCGCACGTCGCGTTAGTTTGACTTCCGCGTCGCTGCGTCAGTTTTTGGCAACTGCACATGCAAACTTCCCGCAGCGTTTCCTCAGGGCAAGTGTGCATGCCTCGTCTCCTGCTGAAGCCCGGGGATCTTCTGTGGCAATCATGACGGCATAGAAGATCTAGAGCCGAAACATCACGCGGCCATGGCATCGTGACGCCACGCGTCGCGCAGAAGCCGAAGGGGCGACGCTGCCGCTTGCGGGGATAAATAGGGCTCTGAGGGGAATCGGTTCCCACGCTTGTCCATCCTCCGGATCATCTTCCCCTCGTGCCCCAGCGCTCCGTGTTCTTGCGTGCCCTCTCCTTGTCGCCTCCGGCCACTTTCTTTCCGTCCACCATGGCCTCCTCCTCTTTTGAAATGCTGTCGGAGCAACGCGGCAGCTAGTGCGGGTCCTTTGTGACCGACGAGCTCATAAACAAGTACCGGCGGGGAAGGTTTCTTCCCTTGTCGATCTTTGTGAAGCACCGGCTTGCGCCGGAGGGGGAGCGGGTGCCGAACCCTCGGCCGAGGGAGCGCGTCGTCTTTCTCGCGCACTTCACGCGCGGCTTCGGCCCTCCCGTCAGCCCATTCCTCCTCCAGCTCTTCGGCTTCTTCGACCTCCATCTTCATCACCTGGGCGCCAACGCCATGGCACAGCTGTCGCACTTTGCGGCCTGCTGCGATTCATACCTCGGGGTGTGGCCCGAGGTGGCAAACTTTCTCAAGTTCTTCCACTTCAAGGCCCAGAACATCACCAAGGGTGGCCCGCTAACGCGGACGGGCTGCTGTGCCATCTACCCGCGGTCCTCCTCGCCGTTGTCGCAGTTCAAGCTCCCCGACACCGTCAAGCTATGGCAGCGCTCATATTTCTATGTGAGCAATGCCACGGAGATTGACTGGATCTGCCTTCCGCCCTTTACCGACGTGCCCTCGTCGCAGGAGGCCTGGACGACGAAACGCATGGGCATGGTGGCGGATCTCGATCGGATGGGCGCCCGGCTAGAGACGATGGTGGGGATGGAGAGGTTCACCGCCCGGGACATCATCTTGTCGTGGATGGTGCGTCGCGTGCTTCCGCTGGAGAAGCGGTCACACAAGATGTGCCACCTTTCGATCGCCAACAATCCGACGAGGACATCGTGGAAGGATGTACCTTACTAGGACCTGTGGAACTGGATCTCCATGATCTCCATGTTCCGCATTGAGGCCAACTGGGGATACTCCTGCCCCACGTACCATCGCGGCCGCCTTCCGCCGTCGGTAAGTTTTTCTCTGGTTGTTTTGCGTCCTGCTTCTTGTATTTGCTAGCTTTCCTTGGGTGCCTTATGCCCCCTTTTTGATTAGCTGTTCACGGCACAGCTGGCTGAGGATGGCATGGGTGACTTCCCGCTTCCATCCTTCTTGGAGGACAGGAACCCGAAGAAGTACCCCCAGACGGAACACGAAGGGTTTCCCGTCCGGGCGGACGACAGCCCCTCGGATCCTCATGGTAGGTTGCTGACCGTAGCTTTTTATTTCCCCTTTGCTCTTGAGGTTATGGTCTTTACTCGTTGCTTGTGCCACAGTCCATGTGATCGACGAGGAGGGTGGCCGAGAAAAACCCGGGGCGAGAGCCCAGGGAAAGAGGGCGGTACCTGTTGCCGCTCCCGCTCCAGTTGAGACGAAAAAGACGCGCCGAGGCCGTCAGGTTGTTGCTCCACCGTCTGTCGCTGGGTTAGTAGCTCTCTTGCCCTTGCTTGCCACTCTGCGGTTTTGCTGGTTTCTCCTCCGACTCCTCGTTCCACGCAGCGAGGCCATGGTTCTTGGCGACGGTGGTGCTGCCGTCATGCCTCCTTCGCCTCCTCCTCCAGTTCAAGAGGTGGGGAGGTCGCCGGCTGCGGACAGCCTGGCTGCGCCAGCCGTGCCATATCCGCCCAGGGCGCCAGAGGGCTCCCCGACCATGGGGCTGCTGCACCAGGCGCATGCGTCCTCCCGGTTGGGCCAACTATTTGCGGCTACGCAGGACCCGGATACCCCCCTCCTTCGCCCCGGGGCTGGCGTGAACCCGGCTTGGAGCGATAATCCAAGCAGCTCTGCCAGGCCCGTCATTACGGAGGTGACGGAGGAAGCGGGGGCCGCGCAAGCGGCTGCGGCGGATGTCGGCCAGCCGGATGGTGGTCAACCGGCTGGGAGGGAGTTGGTGGTGGCTGCACCTTCGGGTGTAGCTGCCGATGATGATGAGGTTATCGTGACCGGCTCAAGGCCAGCTCCGGCTGTGCTGACGCCGGCTGCGATCCTTGCCCAGCTCTCCGGCTCGGCGCCCGTTGCACTCAGCCAGGTTCGCCACCTGGTTGAGGGAATGGAACAAGGCCTTGGCGAGGCCAAAAAATTGTCTGTTTTGATGGAGGTAAGTCGTTGCCCTTCATACATTTTCCGCTCTTTCATCCGGTTTGCTCCTCTGTTGCTCATTTGCTTTCTTGCCGCAGAAAGCGTTTATAGAGTCTGTGAAGAACACCCGGGACCTTGGTCGTAAGATCGCTTCTTCAGATCTGTCTTGGCGATTGGCTCCCTTTTCCCGTTTTTTGTTGACCACCGGGTATCCTCCTACAGCCATGATCCAGGACAAGGAGAAGGAGGTGGAACGCCTCAAAGCTGAGGTTGCCCGGCTGGAGGAATCGAACAAAGCACGACAGGCGCAGTTTGATCAACTTGCCGTGGCCAAGCACCAGCTTGAGGTTAGTATGGAGCAGGGAAAGAAGACGGCTGATATCCGGGCGGAGGCGCTGAAGAACTTTGAGATGATCTCCACCCAGCAGGAGGGGACAATCCAGGTTCTTCGCCGCAGGAAGGTGGAGCTCAATCAGCACCTCCAGAGCGTCTCGGACATGGTCATTAGTAAGTTTTTTAGCTACCCTCCTTCGTTGTGCCGTGACCTGCTCGATCTTGTCGGTTTATTCTGCTTTGTGTCTGGCTGCAGCTCACCATCCTGAGGCGACCGAGATGGCCATGGAGAAGCTGCCGATGGAAGAGGTTGGTCGTGACATGACTGCCCTCGACTTGGTCAAGGTGGTGGCGGGGGAGAGCAACGGCTTGCGCGCCGTTGATAATGATCTCTTCCACCACATCTGGCCGGACGCGGGCGACATGCACGACATGGCCAGCCTGGCTGTGGCGCTGTCCAAGGGCATCGACGTGCTGGACGTGCACAAGGAGTGGGCTGCCCGAGGCGGGGCGGAGATGGCGCTTGCCATGGTGAAGTCGTGGTATCCTGGTATCGACCTGAGCGTGGTCGCCCGTGGATTCCGCCTTGGGATGACTTACGAGGGTCTTTGCGAGAGCATTCCTGCGCTCCAGGCCTACGGTGTGAAGATTGGAACCTACGTGGACTTGGAGCGTGACTTCAGCGCCCCCGGAGAGCCACAGCCGTTCCACTGGGACCCAACGCCTTGGAATCCCGTTGATGTAGCCTCCAGCAGCCAGCCTCCTTCCACTGATGCCGGTGCCGCCCCTGTTGATCCAGCTCCTTCTCCTACCACGTCGCAAGCTCCTGACTCTTGATCCCCGGGATGCGGGGTGTATTTGTGAAAATTGCTGCTTGCTGTGCTACACTTTGGCTGACTTCTGTTGCTTACTTTTGAATCTGTGTGGAGACTTCGTGCTCTATATTATGGCTTGGTGCCTTTTGCTTATCTTTGTTTGTGTCTTCGTCATTTCCGGTCTTTTATGCTCGCGCCGGCTGGGATAGCCACCCGGGTTTGAGCTCTTTTGACGTCCTGACTTGGTTTTGTGGGTGCGCGGGAGCGCGTCCACTGGGTGTAGTCTCCGAGTTTCGGGCCGGCTGGGGTAGCCAGCCAGGGCGAAGCTCTTTTGGCTACCTTGACTTGAGTTTTTGGGTGCGCGGGAGCGCGTCCACTGGGTGTAGTCCCCGAGGTTCGAACTGGCTGGGGTAGCCAGCCGGGGGCGAAGCTCTTTTGGCTACCCTGACTTGAGTTTGTGGGTGCGCGGGAGCGCGTCCACTGGGTGTAGTCCCCGAGGTTCGGGCCGGCTAGGGTAGCCAGCCAGGGCGAACCTCTTTTGGCTACCTTTACTTGAGTTTGTGGGTGCGCGGGAGCGCGTCCACTGGGTGTAGTCCCCGAGGTTCGGGGCGGCTGGGGTAGCCAGCCGGGGAGAAGCTCTTTTGGCTACCTTGACTTGAGATTGTGGGTGCGCGGGAGCGCGTCCACTGGGTGTAGTCCCTGAGGTTCGGGCCGGCTGGGATAGGCAGCCGGGGCGAAGCTCTTTTGCATACCCTGACTTGAGTTTGTGGGTGCGCGGGAGCGTGTCCACTGGGTGTAGTCCCCGAGGTTCGGGCCGGCTGGGGTAGCCAGCCAGGGCAAAGCTCTCTTGCCACCATGTTTCCTACCAACTTGTGAATCGGGTCGTGCAAGACAAAGCATTGCTTTGGGTTAGTTTTCTTGTGCATATGCTCATGCGTTAGTTGGTAATTATCGTAGGAGGAAGATAGACATGCGCCCCTTCGAGTTAGGCCACTAGCAACTCCCCATTTCTCAGCGAGTATTGTCCCTTCGAGCATTTTTCCTTGCCGGCCATCAGCCGGTTTGCGGTCTGCAGCCGGAACCGAAGGAGTTGCTATGTTGGTGTGTCTCGCGATAGTTCGGTTCGCTGTTGTTGGCTTAACTTTTGTAGGGCGCAACCGGTTCGCCTGGACGCCCTTGCTTTCTACGCCGGCATCTTCTTGCCATGTGCGCTTTGAGTTTTTTCTCTTGCCGGGTCGACAGCCGACGTGCGTATTGAAGCCGGAACCGAAGAGGTTACTCTAGGCGCCGCGTGAAATATTATGCCGTCTGTAGAAATTTTGGGGCCTAGGCCAGCCAGTACGAAAATGCAGATGGTGCGCAGAATTGGGACGAAGTCCTTAGCACTGCGCCAAGGCTCTCATTCTTGTTGACTTGTTACATAAAAAGGGAAGATACATACACTTTTCTAAGTGTAAAATGGCCGGAGCAGGCTAGCATTCCACGGGCGCTCTATCTCCTCGTCTGAGCGATCTGCCTTGTTCTTCATCGGCTGTTGTGCGTTGATCAGATAGTACGAATTGTTATGGAGTGCTCGGGTGACAACGAATGGTCCCTCCCATGGCGGGGACAGCTTGTGCATTCCTTTGGTGCTCTGGACCAGGCGCAGCACCAGGTATCCCTCGCGGAAAGAGGTGGGCCGGATCCGGCTGGCGTGGTATCGACGCAGGTCTTGTTGGTAAATTGCTGATCTGGACAGAGCCAACTCGCGTGCCTCCTCGAACAGGTCCACGCTGTCCTCCCTTGCCTCCTTGGCTTCCTGCTCCATGTAGAGCTGCTTGCGAGGTGCATCGAACTGGATGTCTGTGGGGAGAATGGCTTCTGCCCCATAGACGAGGAAGAACGTCGTGAAGCCGGTTGAGAGATTGGGGATGGTGCGTAGGCTCCAGAGCACTGCTGGCAGCTCCTCTATCCAGCATCCAGGTGACCTGACGAGCGGTTCGATGAGCCTCGTCTTGATTCCGGCTAGCACCAAACCATTAGCGCGCTTGCATTTTCCGTTGGACTGTGGGTGTGCGACCGATGGCATATCCAGGCGGATGCCTTTTTCCCCACAGAAACGAGCAAAGACTCCTTTCGCAATGTTGGTTCCATTGTCAGTAATGATGCTGTGAGGGTAGCCGAACCGGATGATGATGTATGTGAAGAACTTGATCACCGTCGCTCCATCCATCTTGTTGATTGGCTTCGCCTCGATCCACTTGGTGAACTTGTCCACGGCGACAAGTAGGTGCGTCATACCGGATCGAGCTGTCTTGAATGGCCCAACCATGTCCAGGCCCTAGACCGTGAACGGCCAGGTGATCGGTATTGTCTTGAGCGCCGCAGACAGCGTGTGCTTCAACTGGCTGAATCGCTGGCAGCCGCTACATGTCTTGACTATTTCTTCGGCGTCCTTTAGCGCCGTCAGCCAATAGAAACCATGTCGAAGGGCCTTGGCTGCTATCGCCCTTGAGGAGGCATGGTGGCCACACTCGCCCTGGTATATGTCCGTTAGAAGCTTGGCTCCTTCCTCCCGACTGACGCATCGCAGGTTGATGCCTCCGACGCTGCGCTTGTACAACTCGTTGTTGATGATGGTATAGGCGCTTGCCCTTCGTCGCACTTGTCGTGCTGCCACCTCTTCTGTTGGTAGTTCACCCTTGGCCAGTAAATCCATGAACGGCTTTGCCCAATCGGGCGCCTCCCATATGGTGTGCACCATCTATATGATGAGCTTGATATCCCCGCGGACGGCCGAATCCGGAGCGTCGGGAGGTCTGCCGGGTGGAAGGGTGCTGATGTCGACCGTGGTCCGCGTCGAGGTAGCTTCTAGACGCGGCGAGGTAGTCCCCGGGTGCGGTGGATAAGTCCCTAGGTGTGGCGCGGCAGTCCCCGGGTGCGGTGCGGCAGTCCCCGGGTTCGGTGCGGCACCGGCTGTTCCTGGATCCGCGTCGAGCACGATGGAGTCGGACTCTGGTGAGGGCGTGATGGAGGGCTTGTGCAGGTGCTCGAGGGAGACTCCGGGTGGTATGGCTTGTCTTGTTGACCCGACCCTGGCCAAAGCATCAGCGGCTTCATTGTTGGCCCTGGGTACGTGGTGAAACTCACATCCTTCAAAGCAAGCGCACAACTGCTGGACGAAGAAGCGGTAGAGGGCCATGTTCGCGTCCCTGGCGTCCCATTCGCTAGATACTTGTTGCACCACCAAGTCCGAATCTCCGAAGCACAACACCCTCTGAATGCCTATCTGCTTGGCCATTTTGAGCCCATGGATGAGTGCTTCGTACTCGGCGACGTTGTTGGAAGCTTTGAAGTGGATCTAGAGAACGTATTCCAGTCGGTCGCCTTTGGGTGAGGTTATCATGATTCCGGCTCCGAGTCCTCCCCTCATTTTCGACCCGTCGAAATGTAGCGTCCAGTAAGTTGAGTCCGGCACTGGGGGCATGTATTGTGTCTCCGCCCAATCGACGATGAAATCAGCCAATGCTTGCGACTTGATTGCTGTGCGTGGCTCGTACTGGATGTTATGCGCAGCGAGCTCGATGGCCCATTTCGCCACGCGGACAGTGGCGTCTTTGTTGCCGATGATCTCCGTGAGTGGGGCCAATGCCACCACCTGGATGGAATGCTCCTGGAAGTAGTGCTTGAGTTTCTTGTCGGACATGTACACACCGTACACCATCTTCTGGTAGTAAGGGTAGTTCTGCTTGGATAGCGAGAGCACCTCTCTCATGTAGTATACGGGGCGCTGGACCATCTGAGCATTTCCTTCCTTTGGCCGCTCGACGACCAGTACCACGCTGACCACTCTGTTTGTGGCAGCGATGTACATCAGCATGGGCTCCTTTGTGGCTGGCACCGCCTGGACGGGTGGCAAGGTGAGCATGCGCTTGAGGTCTCGAAAAGCTTCGTCCGCCTAGGCTGTCTAGACGAATTTTTCTATCTTCTTCATCAACTGGTACAGGGGGAGAGCTTTCTCTCCTAGCCGGCTAACGAACCGGCTGAGTGAAGCGAGGCACCCGGTGAACTTCTGTACGTCCCGCAGGTTCTGTGGCAGCTCCATGCGCTCGATGGATCCGATCTTCTCCGGGTTCGCCTCAATTCCACGCTCGGAGACGAGAAAGCCCAGGAGCTTGCCGGCTGGGACGCCGAACACGCACTTTTCCTGGTTTAGCTTGATCTGGAAACGGCGGAGGTTGTCGAACGTTTCCTTCAGATCCTCAAGGAGCGTGCGTCGTTCCTTGGTCTTGATGACGACGTCGTCGACATAAGCGTGTACGTTCTTTCCAATCTGCGTCTGCAGGCATTTCTACATGCAGCGCTGATTGGTTGCGCCTGCATTCTTCAATCCGAAGGGCATGGTGGTGTAGCAGTACACTCCATACGGGGTTACGAACGATGTCTTTATTTGATCGGTTACATTGAGCTTGATATGGTGGTAGCCCGAGTAAGCGTCCAAAAAAGACAACAAATCGCACCCGTCAGTGGAGTCAATGACCTGATCAATTCGCGGCATGGCGAAAGGATCTTTGGGACAAGCCTTGCTGAGTCTGGTATAGTCGACGCACATGCGCCATGTATTGTTCTTCTTCAGCACCAGCACCGGGTTGGCTAGCCATTTCGGGTGGAAAACTTCCATGATGAAGCCGGCCGCGAGCAACTGGGTGATCTCCTCACCAATGGTTCTTCTTTTTTCTTCTACGGAGCGGCATAAAGATTGTTTAACCGGATTCGCATCCGGTCTAACATGAAGGGAGTGCTCGGCGAGTTCCCTCGGTACACCTGGCATGTCTTTGGGGCACCATGCGAAAATGTCCCGATTCTCACAGAGGAAATCGACGAGCGCGCTTTCGTATTTGCTGTCCAGGACATCTCCGACCAGGACGAACTTGCTTGGGTCCTCCTCGTTCAGCAGGATCTTCCTTGTCCCCTGCGAGGGCTTGAACTGCGATTCTCCGGCCGGTTTGGGCTCTCCAGCAGGCATGTCTTTCTGCAGAGCCGCCACATTCTGCATTATAATGCGCTTCTCTTCAGCGATGATAATTTCCTCGGCCAACTTAGAGCCGTCTGAAGCACATTCGATCGAACGCTTGTAGCATCCATCGACGATGATCACCCCCTTTGGGCCCGGCAGCTTCATCTTGAGGTATGCGTAGTGCGGTACCCCCATGAACTTGGTCAGAACTGGGCGCCCTAGTATGGCGTGGTAGGCGCTGGAGAGATTCACGACCTCGAACCAAATTGGCTCGCGGCGGAAGTTGTTCTTGCTGCTGAAGATGACGTCCAGCCGGATCTTGCCGATTGGGGAGTGCGACGGCCCTGGTACTGCTCCATAAAATGAAGTGCTTGAGGGTTCCAGCTAGGATTCACTGATACCCAGCCTCTCGAGGCTGCTCTGGTAAAGGAGGTTGATGCTGCTCCCTCCACCGATCAGTACCCGAGAGAAGAGGCATGAATGCTTCTTGGAGATGATGATGGGGTCCAGGACTAACGCGTAGCTACCAGGGCTTGGTAACACGGCCGGCTGATCCTCCTTGCTCCAGGTGATCGCTTGATCGGACCAGTGCAGGTACTAGGGGACGGGTGGGACGATTGCGTTCACCTCCGCCTCACGTCTTCGCTTGGCGTGCTTCGTTTCCGTCTCTGCCAGGAATATGTGGTAATTACCCACCTGCCGCGGGTAACCATCCTCGTCATCCTCGCGGTGGTTGCGTCGTTCCCTATTATCTGGTGGGCCTCTGGCTGGCGGTGGAGGTGGTGGTGGGAGTCCACCGGCTTCTTTGGCGCGTCGTGTGGTTCGCGGGCTTGTTTCCGCCGCTGTGAAACTTGCACGGCCCGTTGAGCATGGACCCCACGATGTACTTAGGCCGAGGCGGCTTGTCGTCCGGCCTCTGCCTCCAACTGCCTCCTGCAGCTGGATCCTCATGCACCACGGCTACCTGTTTTGTACCGTACCGGCTATCCGGCTGGTCGCCTTTCCTCTTGATGTTGCGGTTGTCGTGACCGTGCTGCCTGGGATTATGGTCGCCCGGCTGGTGTCGCTCCGCCTGCTCATCCGTGACGATTTGGCCATGGTCGTCCACCATGATGGGCTTCTTCATTGTCGCGTCCGCGATGGCGTACTTGTCTGCGATGGCCATGACCTGAGCCATGGTTTGCGAGTCTGCCTGGCTGAGTTTATGCTTCAGCATGGTGCCGTCTCGGCAACCGTTGGTGAAGAAATCTATCGTCTGGTGCTCACGCACCCCTTCACACTAATTGTGCATGCTGGTCCACCGGGTGAGGGAGGCGCGATCCGACTCGTCCTTGCCTTGTACGTAGAGGGCGAGCTCGCGAGGTCGACCTGGCCGCTTGTATGTTCCGGTGATATTGCGGATGAACGCCTCTTTGAATTCCAGCCATGCGTTAATGTTGTTGTCAGGGAGGCTATTGAGCCACGTCCCCGCCGAGTCGACGAGCATGAGGGGGACGTAGCAAACGGCCAAGTGGAGGTTTCGATTGGCGATTCCCACCGCGGTGGTTTAGTCGACCAACCAATCCTCAGGCTTGACGGTTCCGTTGTACTTTGGCATGTCTCTTGGGAGCGAAAATCCATTCGGAAATGGCGTGTTCTGGTTGCGCGGGCCAAAAAACTTTGGGCCAGCCAGACTTTCCTCCTCCAAGGTGCGCGACTACACCAGGAGGTCGATGCGCTCCCGCGCATCAGCTGGTTCTCGGGGACCGAGTCGGCCCTTCAAACGTGACGCAGGCGGGAACTTGTTCGCGTCCGCTTCCTCCTCCGGTGCTCGCGTCTTTTTTGCCTGGGAGGCTCCGCCTACGCGACTAATGCGGGAGGCGACGGCGTCACGGTTGTGGCGACCGCGGTTGCCAGATTCGCCACGCGGGCAACTATTTTGCCCGACCTCTCCTGGAGAAGAGGCCTGTTGATGTTTGCTTCCTCCATGCGCCGTCTGGTATGTGCCTTTACGGACGACGATGTCGCGGGAGTTGCCCACCTGGATAGGGACGCCCTCGGCCTGCTGCTTATTAGCAGTGGCCACGAGGAGCTGCACACGCTCTTGCTGGGGATGAAGTTCCTCGCCCTCTAGGTGTTTTAGCTCCGCGACCGCTGCCTCGGCTGCCCTCATGTTCTTGGCGGGAGTGCTGTAGACGGGCCGCGCCACACCTGCATGTGAGTAGGCGGCACAATCCAGCTCCGATGCCACGTCGCGCCCTCGGTGCTGGATCTTCCTGACGAAGCCATGAGCTGCGTTGTACTCGTGCACAGTGGCGTTCAGCCGACGCTGGTTAGCCGCGACCTTGGTGGCCTCCTCCAGGAGCTTTTGGCGTGTAGCTTCGAGCGCTGCCGCCGCAGCCGCTGGATTCATCTCGACAACGACCGGAGCATGCAGATGCTGGATGGAGGCGGTGAGCTGGTCTTGCTCTTGCTCGAGCGCGGAGTTTTCTCCTCCTGCCCGATGTTCTTGAGGCTGCCGATGGTTTTCGTGAGCGTTCACCATCATGAATTCGATGCAAACCCTCCCTGCGGCTGGGACGCGGGCGAGGGGCACGTCGAGGACGGGGGTGACCATGCTGGGAAAACCCTTAGTGACAATGGCGACGTAGACGCGAACGTCTCCAAAATGCATGATGGAGCCGCCGGCGGGGAATGTGTTCCCAGCGAAACATGATGCGTTGTCGATGACGCAGTCGAAGGCACCGAGCATGAGAACGAGGCCAGAGGCCACGCGTTCTCCAGCGACGAGCGGAAGTCCCGTGCGGAAGATGATCCTAGACGAAGCGCAAACTGTCGTGGTGTGGAACACGGTAGAGCCATCGGGGATGGCAAAGAAGGGACACACGGATGCATTCGTTGGCTCACGCAACGGGTTGGGCACGGTGCACTGCAAACACAGGGACGTACCCAGGTTCGGGGCCCTCTTGGCGAGGTAACACCCCTACTCCTGCAAGATGAACTACATGTCGGAGCTTGAAGCTCAGTACAGATGCTCCTTGAGCTGTTTCTTTAGCTACTATCGGTGGCTAGAGGAAGATGGGAACTAGATGCTAACACTTCTCTCCTTCTATTGTTGCCTCTACCTAGAACCATGGCTCTGCCCTCCCTTATATACTGGTCTAGGGGGCAGATTACAGTTCGGGTCCTATGGTTTACAGTTTGGATATGCGTTTATAGGGCAGGGCCGGCTACAGGGCCCATCCGGTGGGCCAGGACCCAGTCCGTCCTTCTTTTAGCGTCATCCTTCTCTTTAGTGATCACCCGGGCTTCCTTTGGGTCGTCACCCCTGCTTTAACGGTCATCCGGACTACTTTCGCCAATCCAGCCGACCGTCTTGCTTTATCTTCGTCGGGTAGCGCTGGGCATGACAGCATGCCAGCTTCTTTGATGACGAGGGAGATCCAGAAGCGTACCCCGCATGGAGCGCCAGTCCCCCCGTGCTCTCCATCGAATCCGAGGTGTGCCGGGTGGGAACGGCCACCCGGCTGGTTCTTCTGGCTAATGGCTAGACGGGCCAGCCGGGAAGATTATAAGCCCAGCCGAGCTTGCTTGCCAAACGGTTAGAGTTGTATTTCTTAGAGGCCAGGCGGCCTGCGTCTTCTGGAGCCGGCTTACTTATGCCTGGCTTTCCCCACCCGGGGGTTATCTCCCTGAGAAGCGGTGGCGAGAAAGATCCGTATGACTCTACCATCATCTCCCAAGTATGCGAACTGAGCGAAGATGACCATGGGCACCTCTTAAATATTATAGATGAAGGAAGTATTATTGTTGGGGTCCCATTAGTAATTCGTTTAACATCCACCAATATTGGAAAACACAACATGGTATGTTATCCTCGTACTCCCTCCGTTTGAAAATAGATGTCTCAAATTTGTCAAAATTTGGATGAATCTAGACACAATTTAGTATATAGATTCATCCAAATTTTAAAAAACCTAAAACATCTATTTTGAGACGGAGGGGCTAGTTATAATTATGTTGTTCCTTCTTATATGTGAATAACTTGTGCCAATCGTCTCACATCGTTGCTCTTTTGATTTCATCATCCACGATGGCATCATAGAAACTACCTAAGAAATTTTTTGCCTACCTTAACATTCCCGAGGAAGGCTTGGTTGGGCTGCGGGTTGGAGATTTTGAAGTTAGCAACATTTCCTACACGATTGACAATGATGGTCGGATGATATTCAACAAAAAGAATGGAGGGAGTTCCATAGGAAAGAATATGATCTACAAGTTGGACAAGCCTTGCTCATTACTTCTAGGACCACAAAACAAATTGGCCTGAACATTATGTTTATCATCGACATCATCTAGTACTTATCTCTTAAGATCAATGTTTATTCGTTTGTAGCTATCCTGAAACAAATATTTATCTATTTCGCCGCCATATGTGAGAACATTATTATTCTGACGAGTTAACACATCAATATGTGTAGCATTATTGGCCTAGTGATGTATACATCTTTAATATTCTCCCTTCGAACCTAGCGATGTATACAATTTTTAATATTCTCTTCAAATATTCGTAACGTGTTACTATGAAAAGTTGTAATTTCAAATTTATTCACAACACAAATGTTGTCGTGATTACGTTAGTAACTTTCGATGCACTAATAATGACTACTTTTGATGCACGAAGCCACACTCATAGTTACTCTTTAGAAGCATAGACATGATTGCCTGATTACATAATTGGCCCGAGACAGGCCGACTAAATTCGACAGGTTGACCGGTATATGGGCTGGCCAAAGCCCATGCATCATACTCCCACGTTGTTTTAATCCATGGACCTAAATCATATACCCCCCACCCCCCACCCACCCACCACACACACACCCCATGTTGTACGTGTGCACAAAGAGGTCACTATCTTATTAGAGGGGATGTAAATTGTATCTCGGGATTTTCTTGTTCGCCTCGACTCCACCCATCGATGCCAACGACGAGATCTGAATTATTCTATGTCATGCCCTACGTGAGAGCTACATCGAGGACACGCCGTTAATTTTTGGGAGCTGCATAATCGTACCACACGCAATACCATTGCATGTATTTTATACGCACTATCAGTATTACTAGTTCTAAGTTTAGCAGAACTTCAATTAGAGCTCGAGCCATATGGATCAGTTTGTTTAGTCGTTGGATTTTCCGCCCAAGGGTAGTCGCCATTATGTCTAAGAATTGTTAGTAGATCTTCTTCATGAGGAATTCCTGTTGTTGGGCTCTGTTTGAGGGTGGGAAATTGTTTGGCAGGATGTTGCCAGTTAATTCTGCTATAATTATATTTTTTTGGTTATGTGTTAGACATCGCATCCCAGGCCTATATGCGGTGTTGAGATGCAATTTAGCTGGTTTTGTGTTTAAAAATGAATGATGTAGATATTATACTTTGTTAACAAAGCAGGGGGAGGTCCATTTTGATAAAAACAAGACGTTTGGTTGTCCTATTGTTATTCAATTTAGCTGGTTATGTGTAATATTGTTCATATATGTTTGCAATAAAAGGTGTGTAAACACATGCACTCCAGAAAAACTATGTGTATAAACTTTTTATTTGTAATTGCATATATGTGTAAACATTTTTATAAATAAGTATATGTATAAATATTTTTATACGCAATTGTACATGCAAATAGAACAAGTTCAGAATTGCGCTCTCGATTTATTGGTAGTTAGGCGCGTCTAGAGATTTTACCTGACATGGTGTAGTATAACATACTACTAGTGTTATCCATCTTTGTCTATGTGTGTTATGAATAGTATTATTTCTTCGGATGCCAACGAAAATCCTTAATAAATAAAGTTATTTTTAAACATAATGGACAAATTCGGAGAAATGTGTTGTGTTGTTGAGAAGTGGTATCATTTCATGAAAAATATGACACCCGTACAACGTGCAAAATTAGAGAAAACGATTTGCAGTACATGCTAGATATTCCACCATTGATGTCGAGATGTCTGGTGATCAAATTTATGACTGAGAAATTTGATCCGAAGACAGAAAAATTTCATGTACGCAAGAATCATGGGGGGATATCCCTTACAGGAGTGCATATATGGTTAAAAAATCATGGATTGAGTATATAGGACATTATTTATGAGGAAGGTGATGAAGCAAAGAATCGTATACCTAACAGTTTTGTAAGCAAAAAAGATAGGTAATTTTGTAACTGATGACCTAATTGCCGACGTCATCAAGGATAAAGTCGCGGATGACGACTTTATCCACAAGGTGGTTCTGGTTCTCCTTGGGACAGTGCTTGCCTCACAGAACCTGAAGATCGTCCCAATACATTACTATGCAATAGTAGAAGATATGGGACACATTAACAAACTGAATTTCAATGAGTATGTACGGACTTACCTCATTGCTCGCCTAAAGCAAGTAGGCAATGGATATGAGATAAGGCAATGACCAGCACAATCTTGTTACATGTAAATTCCATTCTTAACTTACATACTCCCTCCAATCCAAATCAATTAAATTGGTTTTGTCTAGCTTCGGATATATCTAGCAATAAAATATGTCTAGATACATCCAAATCTAGACAAATCTGAGTTAAATAATTTGGATCGGAGGGAGTACAAAATTATCTGCAATGCATTATTCTTTCTTTTAATCTAATTTTATTGTGATATTTGAAGTATTCGTACTATGAGAATATTGTAACATCCTTGGATTTTATAATTTTGGATTTCAAAACAAAAGCAATTGCATTCCATCATGGCATTCCATGGAAACCCTCATGGAAAATCTTTGTGTCAAAACCCTAATTCAAGTCCCTAAAGAAATTTAATAGGGTTCTATAAAAAATGTACTTGAAATTAAATTCAGACAAGGAAATGCATTCCCTAGAGTCCTAAAGATATATTATGGAATAACTCTATTTATAATAATACATGAAGAAATCCTATTTTGAAATCCCTAAGCTAGCCATACATGCATCATATAAGAGATGGGGATTAATGGTATTTTAAAAATGGTAAATATATTCTCTATGCATCCTAAAAGGTGTAGTTTGAATTTATAAAAATCTAGAAATTTGAAACAATCCATTTGGAGTTATAGAAAAAAATCTAGAAGAGAAATCCTAATAACAGAAAAAGAACAAGGAAATAGGAAAAAAAGCCTAACCTACTCTAACCGGGCAGCCAGCCAGGCCCAGCCCAGCCAGCCCTCCTCTCCCTATCTACCGCCACTCACCCGCGCGCGCGCAGTGCAGCGAGCAGCACCGCGGCCTGCCAGAAGCCCAGCTTGTAGTGCCCAGCCCGCTTCCTCTTTCCTCCTCACTAACGGGTGGGACCCACAGGGTCGTCCCCTTCCTTCAGCCAGAACCCGTTACGAACACGATCTCCACCTGATCTGATCCCCGCGAAATTCGGCGATTCCGTTGTTTCCCTCTGCCCCTCTTGCACGCGTACACCCCTATATATAACCTCGCATCCACCTCGTCATTTTTTCGCGTTTTGCGAACCCTAGCACCAAAACGGAGGCCGCCATCGGAGATCTTTGCTGCCGCCGCTTTAGGGAGCTCCAGATCAAGCTCCAACCCAGGGTTCCGACGTCCCCTCTCACACCTGTCCCTCCTCCTGTGATCCCCATCCTCCACCGCCTCACCCCGTGCCGTTCCCCCCTCTGCACGAACACCATGGAGCCAGCACGAAGCCGCCGGAGCATCACCATCGCCCCTCATCTCCAGCCGCAGCGTGCTACTATTCTACGAAGCGAGAATCTCTGCGAAGAGTACACCTCCGCACCGCGTCGACAACTTCGCCATCGCCGGAGACCTCCAAAGCCACTTCCAACGCCTGCCACCGTCACATCCGAACGTCGCGCCGCCATCTCCATCGTTGACGTCGGTCGCCAGCCGCAACTCCCTCATCATCGAAGACAGAAGCCATAGGATCTGATCTTGACGGACAAGATCAAACCGAGCTGAGCCATAGCCAAAGCTCCAGCCTAGCCTGGAGTCAAGACAAGCCACTGTACAAGACGCATCTCCACGCCGTCTGATCCAGATCGAGTGGCCAAGAACAAATCACTAAACCGAAGAGGTATGGACCAATAGGAACACGCCACGTCAAAGCCACGTCTCAGATTCTTTTGAAATAGAATTAAATAGGCAGAATATTGGGCAATCTTGTAAAATTCATATAATATTGAATATTTGTCCAAAAATTGCAAATGATATAGCTACAGATTCAGAAAAATAAGGAGAATATTAATGAGCTATTAGATCTGACTGGTACAGTATATATTTATTTTAACAATTTAAATTATTTAATGGACCTTTTAGACATAATAAATCATAGTAAAATATCTATAGATCATAAAAATACAAATAAGGTGTCTATGGATTCGTAATTTCATATACAACATTAATATGCTGTTAGATCCAACTTTTACAGTGTATAATTACTGTAGTAATTTAATTAGTTTTAATGGACCTTTTAGAATATTAAATTCATAGTAAATAATTAATAGATCATAAAATTATGAATAATATGTCCCTGTATTCACAATCTGGTGAAGATTACAGATCTTATTTTTGTTTGATTTTTTGGACGATAGAAACTATATAAATGATGTAAACTCCATTAAACAATCAAGTACACCCCAGAAACTAAGGCTTGAAGATCTATAACTCGGATTAATGTGAATCCATTTCCTACTCGTTTGTAATAATGTCCTCTATCCAGTACACCCCAGAAACAAATTTAATACGACAATTAAGAATAGGAGTTTCAACAAGACTATTAAAAACCCTTTATTGACAATCAAGATTTAATAATAAATACCCTATTGCATTAAATGATGTACCACATGCATCATGTATTCTAATACTGTTTAGATAACTAATTACAACCATTGTGACATATTAAATCATCATGTATGCATTTGTTCATCATTATTTTGTTGATTGTGCATAATTGCATTGTTTTGATTGGTGTGTTTGTTGTGCAATTGTTTGATTGATAGATTGCGCGGAGTGCAACTATTTTGATTGCGACAAGTGCACCAACTGCAATGACTACATCAACTAAAGGAAAGTGGCACTATCATAAATGTCCTAATTATTTTCCTATACATTGTAGTTGTTTTAAGTAGAAGTGCATGTATAGGAATATTTTGCACTATGTGTTATGCTATCCTATGCTATTTCCTATTTAGGATATCCTTTTGTGTCTTACTTAGTGGAAACAGTAGCTCTAGTATGCTTAGCCCTGCTATAGATTCAGGATGGAATATCATGTTATGAGTATTGTGAGTTATTGGAAAAGCTATGCTTTTTATAATAAAACAAGTATCTAATGAATCACCTAGGTGGAATATTGTTGTTGTTGAGGATGGAAGAAGTGGCAACAAAGGGGACCGTATCTTTCGCTACCTCTCTCGTGTGCGCACTAGAAGAAGACCACCTAGGCATCTTAGAGATTAAACATGTTTCTCGTACAGTAGCTTCCGTATATAGCCACATGCTAATATGGGCTCTAGCTTGGTTAATTACATAGAGGAAGACACTTTGCATTGGTATATCTTCAGGTTAACTATAATTGTGTATTGGATTTTACATCCTTGCATTGGTGCCTGTTGGACGTGCTAGCATTGTGTATTGGGAGGACTTCTATGAAAAGACTTTGTCACATTCTCGATCTGTCGGTATACTAATTGGTGTGTACTAAACCAGCGGCCACTGGTGGTATCAAGGAGAGATTGTGTCGTGTGGGTAAAGTGTACAGCTTCTGTAGAAGTTATAAATCTAATCAATTAGCCGTGTTCCTGGTTATGGACAATATTGAGCAACTAAGGCTTGAAGCTTATGGATGATCTCGACATTCCAATTTCTTAATAAAATTTGATTGTTTGAACAAGGGAGTAGGAGCACTTGGTGTTGGCCAACATGTTCAAACAATTTTCAGAAAGGATTAAAACTATTTGGAAATGTTAGGATAAAACTATTGCTTTATGCAAATGAGCCTGAAACTCCACTTAGCCTAATATGCATGTAATTGATAGGTTCCATTCAAATCCACATACTAGTGACACTTGCCAATACATTCAAAGTATTAACCATTCGTGGCTGCAACCTTTTATGTTGCATGTTATATCGTTTCTAAGTGATCGTTATAGGTCGCGAGACTCCACTCAATGATTGTTCGCCTATGGCACATTTGAAGAATGGAGATCTACCTTGTTATTGTTTCCGCTGTGTACTTATGTAATATAATGTAAATTATGGATCATATTTGTTGTATTTATGATGCATAGTTATATTTGGTATCATTTTTTACTATGTGTGCCAGTGAACCGATCCAGGGATTGGCAATATACACATGAACTCAGCCTTATTAGGTGAGGGTGTTACAATATGGTATCAGAGCTGTGCGTTTACTGTAGGATCATGATCTTAAAAATGGATTAGCAATAGGAGACCTCTATTAGGAGAAGTGTCATATTTTCTACTTATTAGAGTTCTTATATTTCTTGTCTATCTTTTCTAGAACCTCTTCTTATTCAAAATTGTAGTTGTCAATTCTTTTGATACCTATATGAGAGTTGCCCTATAAGTAAAATAAGAAATGGGATGACATAAATAGGTATGTCACCAAGTTTGGTTAGATTTGGACCACCATATTTTATCTCTTTAGGAGATCATCGCTATCGTGTTAGCATATTGATCTTACCAACTTATGTGGCATGACAATATTAGTTGTTTGCTTGTTTGTATTGATCCATTTTGTGTGTTGCCTTTCTTAGGATCCGTTAGTTTTGAACTCTAAATGTTCTGGAATTTGTGTGAGATTTTTAGATTAGTTTAATGGTGTGAATGGATGGAAATTCTTGATATTACTGCTGCAGTTTTCTACCTGGCCTATTGTACCGCCCGATTTTATATATTTTACTGGTAACTCAGAAAAATTTGAAAAATAGGATCTGAAGCGTAATTACCTTTACTACATGCACAAAAATTGTCTAAAATTCCTAACAAGTTTAAGGTTCCCGGAAAAATTTGTGAAACCTGCTGTAGTGTTTTGACAGATTTTTTTATTGCTTATTTATTGCTCTATTCTACTCTAGTATTGTCCCCCACTTTTTCAAACTATTTTTTGGTTATATACTGCTAGTTTTAAACTTCTGTAACATTGTATTGCAAGTTTTTTGTCAGGGGGATAACCCCCTGGTGGGGAAAGCCAGGCACAAGTAGGCCGGCTCCACAAGGAACATGCCGCCTGGCCCTCAAGAAGGACAACTCCAGCTGATTGGCTAATACCACCCCGCTGGCTTAAAACTTTTCCGGCTGGCCCATCTAGACGGTAGCCAGAAGAACCGGCCGGGTGGCCGCTTCCACCCGGCTCACCTCGGATTCGATGGAGAGCACGGAAGGGCTGACGCTCCTTGTGGGGTACGCCTCTGGCCCTCCTTCGTCATCGGGTAGGCTGGCGTGCCGTCACGACTAGTGCTACCCGACGAGGATAAACAAAAGTGGTCGGCTGACTGGTAAAAGCAGTCTGGGTGACCGTTAAAGCAAGGGTGACGCCCCAAAGGAAACCCGGTGACCGCTAAAGAAGAGGGTGATGCTAAAAGAAGGGCGGACTGGGTCCTGGCCCACCTGCTGGGCCCTGCAGCCGACCCTGCCCTGTAAACCCGTATCCAAACAGTAAACCCTGGAGCCCAAATTGTCATCTACCCCCCAGACCAGTATATAAGGGAGGGCAGAGCTAGGGTACTAGGTAAGCAACGATAGAAGGATAGAAGGGCTAGCTTCTAGTTTTCATCTTCCTCTAGCTCTTAATAGTAGCTAAGGAAACAGCTCCAAGAGCACTTGTATTGGGCATTCTCCCCTTCATATAGTTCATCTTGCAGGAGTAGAGGTGTTACCTCGCCGAGAGTGCCCCGAACCTGGGTACGTTGCTGTGTTTGCAGTTTACTGTGCCCAACCCATTGCGTGAGCCATCGATTGCATCTGAGTGTCCCTCTTTAGCCATCCCCGATGGCACTGCCGTGTTCCACACCACGACAGTTGGCGCCCACCGTGGGGCACAGAGCTTCGGCTGGGATCATCTTCCGCATGGGACTTCCACTCGTCACCTGTGAACACGTGGCCTCCGGCCTCGTTCTCATGTTCGGCGCTTTCAACCGCGTCATCGACAACGCCGCGTGCTTCGCCGGGAACACCTTCCCTGCCAACGGCTCCATCATGCACTTCGGGGACATCCGCATCTATGTTGCCGCCGTCGCTGAGGTTTTCCCCAGTGTGGTCACCTCCCTCCTCGACGTGCCTCTCAGCCACCTTGCCAATGGCCCGGCCACGACAAGCTATTGCATCGAAGTCATAGTGGTAAACGCCCGCGAACACCACCGCCTTCCTGAGGAGAGCCGTGAGGGAGGAGAGAGCTTCGCGCCCGAGCAAGAGCAAGATCCTCTCACTGCCTCCATCCAGCACCTACGCACTCCGGTCATCGTCGAAGCGGACCCGGCAGCTGCCGCGGCCGCGCTTGAAGCTACGCGCCAGAAGCTCCTGGACAAAGCCACCAAGGTTGTGCTAACCAGCGTCGGCTAAACGCCACCACGCATGAGTACAACGCTACCCATGGCTTCATCAGGAAGATCCAGCACTTGGGGTGTGACCTCGCGTCGGAACTGGACCACACTGCCGATTCGCACGCAGGCATGGCGCAACCCGTCGATAGCAGCCCCGCCAAGAACCTGAGAGTGGCCGAAGCAGCGGACGCGGAGCTGAAGCACCTCGAGGGAGAGGAGCTTCGTCGCCAGCAGGAGCGCGTCCAGCTCCTCGTCGCCACCGTTAACAAGCAGCAGGCCGAGGGTACTCCCAGCCAGATGGGTAACTCCCGACACATCATCTCTCGCAAAGGCGCGGACTAGATGGTGCACGGTGGAAGCAATCACCAGCAGGCGTCCTCCCTAGGAGGAGTTGGGCAAAACAACCGCCCGCATGGCGAATCCGGCAATCGAGGCCGCCACAATCGAGATGCCGCTTCTTCTAGCGTAAGACGTGCCCCGGCAGCAGGAGCTTCCCAAGGAAAGAAGACACGTGCCCTATATGAAGGAGAAGATGCAAACAAGGACCCGCATGTGTCACATCTGAGGGTCCGACACGGCCCCCGAGAACCGGCTGACACGCGCGAGCGCATCGATCTCCTGGTGCAGCCGCACACGCTGGAGGAGGAAAGTCCGGTTGGCCCAAAGTGTTTTGGTCCGCGCATCCAGAACGAGCCGTTTCCAAAGGGTTTTTCGCTTCCAAGGGACACGCCAAAATATAACGGCACGGTCAAGCCTGAGGATTGGTTAGTGGATGACACTACCGCAGTGGGAATCACCAACGGAAATCTCCGCCTGGCCGTCCGCTACGTCCCCCTCATGCTTGTCGATTCGGCAAGAACATGGCTCAACAGCCTCCCTGTCAACAGCATCAATGCCTGGCTGGACTTCGAAGAAGCATGCATTCGCAACTTCACCGGAACATACGAGCGGCCGGGTCGACCTAGTGAGCTTGCCCTCTGCGTGCAAGTCAAAGACGAGTCCGACCGCGCCTACCTCACCCGGTGGACCAGCATGCACAACTCATGTGAAGGGGTGCGCGAGCACCAGACAATTGACTTCTTCACCAACAGTTGCCAAGACGGCACGATGTTGAAGCATAAGCTCAGCCGGGCAGACCCGTAAACCATGGCCCAGGTCATGGCCATTGCGGACAAGTACGCCACCACCGACGCGGCTATGAAGAAGCCCATCGTGGTGGATGACCAAGGCCAAATCGTCACCGATGAGTAGGCGGAGCAGCGCCAGCCGGGCAACCATCACCACAGGTGGCACGGCCATGACAATCGCCATGGCAAAAGGAAAGACGACCAAACGGACAGCCGGTACAGCGCCAAGAAAGTAGCTGCTGTGCATGAGGACCCGGCTGCAGGCGGCAGCCAGAGGCAGAGACCAGATGACAGGCCGCCTCGACCCAAGTACACCATGGAATCCACACTCGATGGGACGTGCAAGTTCCACAGCGGTGGCAGCAAGCTTGCGAACCACAAAATGCGCCATTTCAGCTGGACAAAGAAGATGGCTGAAGCCGGCGGGCTCCCCCACCACCTCCACCGCCAGCCGGAGGCCCACTGGACAACAGGGAGCGGCACAACCTCCGCGAGGACAACGAGGATGGTTACCCACGACAAGTGGGAAACTACCACATCTTCCTTCCGGAGCCAGACACAAAGCACGCCAAGAGGAGGCACGAGGCGGAGGTGAACGCCATCGTTCCCCTTGTTCCCCAATACCTACATTGGTCGGACCAGGCAATTACCTGGAGCAAGGAAGACCAGCCGGCCGTGCTACCAAGCCTTGCAGCTACGCGTTGGTCCTCGACCCCATCATCGTCTCCAAGAAACACTCGTGTCGTTTCTCCCGCGTACTCATCGACGGAGGCAGCAGCATCAACCTCATGTACCGCAGCAGCCTCGAGCGGCTCGGCATCAGCGAGTCCCAGTTGCAGCCCTCAAGCACTTCGTTCCACGGGGCAGTGCCAGGACCGTCGCACTCACCAATCGGCAAGATCCGGCTGGACGTTATCTTCGGCAACGAGAAAAACTTTCGTGGCGAGCCGATTTGGTTCGAGGTTGTGAACCTCTCCAGCGCTTACCACGCCATACTAGGGCACCCAGCCCTCACCAAGTTCATGGGAGTGCCACACTACGCGTACCTCAAATTGAAGCTGCCAGGCCCAAAGGGTGATAACCGTTGACGGCTGCTACAAGCGTTCGATCGAGTGCGCCACAGACGGCTCCAAGCTAGCCGAAGCGATGATCATCGCTGAGGACAAGCGCGTCATAATACATAATGTGGCGGATCTGCAGAAGGATATGCCAGCTAGAGAGCCCAAGCCGGCTAGAGAATCATAGTTGTAGCCCTCGCAGGGCACAAGGAAGATCCTGCTAAATGAGGAGGACCCAAGCAAGTTCGTCCTGGTTGGAGACGGCCTGGACAACAAATAGGAAAGCACGCTCGTTGACTTCCTCCATGAGAATCGGGACATTTTCGCATGGTACCCCAAAGACATGCCTGGTGTCCCGAGGGAACTCGCCGAGCACTCTCTTCATGTTCGACCAGATGCGAAGCCGGTCAAACAACCCTTATGCCGCTTCGCAGAAGAAAAAAGAAGAACCATCGGTGAGGAGATCAAATGGCTGCTCGCAGCCGGCTTGATCATGGAAGTTTTCCACCCAGAATGGCTGGCCAACCCGGTGCTGGTAGTGAAGAAGAACAAGACATGGCGCATGTGTGTTGACTACACCAGCCTCATCAAGGCATGCCCCAAGGATCCCTTTGATCCCCCGCGGATAGATCAAGTCATTGACTCCACGGCTGGATGTGATTTGTTGTCTTTACTAGACGCTTACTCGGGTTATCACCAGATTAAGCTCAATGTAACTGATCAAATAAAGACATCATTCATAACTCTGTATGGGGCTTACTGCTACACCAGCATGCCCTTCGGTCTGAAAAATGCAGGAGCAACTTACCAGCGCTGCATGCAGAAATGCCCTCAGACGCAGATTGGTAAAAACATGCACGCCTACATCGACGACGTCGTCATCAAGACCAAGGAGCAGCACACACTGCTCGAGGACCTGAAGGAAACGTTCGACAATCTCCGCCGCTTCTAGATTAAACTGAACCTAGAGAAGTGCTTCTTCGGCGTCCCACCCGGCAAGCTACTCATTTTTCTCGTCTCCGAGCGAGGAATCAAGGCGAACCCGGAGAAGATCGGAGCCATCGAGCGCATGGAGCTTCCACAAAGCCTACGCGACATGCAGAAGTTCACCAGATGCTTGGCTTCCCTCAGGTGGTTCGTCAGCCGGCTGGGTGAGAAGGCCCTCCCCTTGTACCAACTCATAAAGAAGACAGACACGTTCGTCTGGACAACTCAAGTAGACGAAGCTTTCCAATATCTCAAGCGCATGCTCACCTCACCGCCTATTCTGGCGGCGCAAGCCGCAAAGGATCCAATGCTGACGTACATCGCTGTCAGAAATAGAGTGGTCAGCGTGGTGCTGGTAGTGGAAAGGCTAGAAGAGGGGAAGGCCCAGTCGGTCCAGCATCCCGTGTATTACCTAAGCTACGTGTTGTCTCTCTCCAAACAGAACTACCCCCACTACCAGAATCTGGTGTTTGGTGTGTACATGGCCGCCAAGAAACACAAGCACTGCTTCCAAGAGCACTCCATCCGGCTGGTGGCATTGGCCCCGCTCACGGAGATTATCGGCAACAAGGACGCCACCGGGTGCATGGTAAAATGGGCCATAGAGCTCGCTGCAAACAACATTCAGTACGAGCCAAGGACGGCAATCAAATCCCAGGCACTGGACGACTTCATCGTCGATTGGGCAGATACACAGTACATGCCACCGGTCCATGATTCAACATACTAGAAGCTACACTTCGACGGCTCTCCGATGCGAGGAGGACTCAGAGCCGGAATCGTGATAACTTCACCCAAAGGCGATCGTCTAGAGTACGTCCTCCATATCCACTTCAAGGCGTCCAACAAGTTGCAGAATATGAAGCACTCATCCATAGGCTGAAGATGGCCAAGTAGATAGGCATTTAGAGGATACTATGCTTCGGAGATTCGGACCTGGTGGTGCAGCAGGTATCCGGCGAGTGGGACGCGAACATGGCCCTCTACCGTTTCTTCGTTCAGTAGCTATGCGCTTGCTTCGAAGGATGCGAGTTCCATCACGTACCCAGGGCCAACAACGAAGCTGCTGACGCTTTGGCCAGGGTCGGCTTGACAAGATAGGCCATACCGCCTGGAGTCTTCCTCGAGCACCTGCGCAAGCCTTACATCACCCCATCACCAGAATCCGACTCCATCGTACTCAACATAGACCCGGTAATAGTCGGTGCCTCGCCGCACCCAGGGACTGCCTGGCCGAACCCGAGGACTGTCTCGTTGCACCCGGGGACTGCCACGTCGCACCCGGGGGCTGCCGTGTCGCATCGGGGGACTGCTCCGCGGCAGCCTGCGGTCGACACCAGCAAGCTCCCACCAGACAAACCTCCCGATGTTCCAGAGCCAGCCATCCGCGAGGAGATCAAGCTCATCATGCAGACGGTGTATGCCATTCGCGAAACACCCGACTGGGAGAAGCCATTCATGAACTTCTTGTCCAAAGACGAGCTCCCGACGGAGGAAGTGGCGCACGACAAATGCGACGAAGAGCAAGCGCATACACCATAATCAACAACGAGCTATACAAGCGGAGCGTCGGGGGCATCTATCAGTGATGCGTAATCCAAGAGGAGGGAACCAAGATCCTAGCGGACATACACCAAGGCGAGTGTGGGCAACATGCTTCATCAAGGGAAATAGCAGCCAAAGATCTTCGCCATGCTTTCTATTGGCCGACAGTGCTAAAGGCTGCTCAGGAGTTGGTCAAATCATGCAACGGTTGTCAGCGATTCAGCCAGCTGAAGCACACGCCGCCTCCGGCACTCAAGACGATACCAATCACCTGGAAATTGGCAGTATGGGGGCTAGACATGGTTGGGCCATTCAAAACAGCCTGATCCGGTATGATGCACCTGCTCATAGCCGTAGACAAGTTCACCAAGTGGATAGAGGCAAAGCCCATCAAGAAGCTGGACGGAGCAACGGCGATCAAGTTCTTCACGGACATCATCATCCGATTTGGCTACCCGCACAACATCATCACGGACAACGGCACCAATTTCGCGAAGGGGGTTTTTGCCTGTTTCTGCTGAGAGAAGGGCATTCGCCTGGACCTGGCATCGGTAGCGCACCCACAGTCGAACGGCCAGTGCGAGCGTGCTAACGGCCTGGTTCTAGCCGGAATCAAGCCAAGGCTGATTGAACCACTCATCAGGTCACCCGGATGCTGGTTCAAGGAGCTGCCAGCTGTGCTATGGAGCCTGCGCACTACCCCTAACCGTTCAACCGGTTTCACACCATTCTTCCTTGTCTATGGGGCAGAGGCTGTTCTCCCAATGGACATCCAGTTCGACGCACCCCGCAAACAGCTCTACACGGAGCAGGAAGCCAAAGAAGCACGGGAGGATAGCGTGGACCTGCTCGAGGAAGTGCGAGAGTTGGCTCTGTCCTGGTGAGCAATCTATCAGCAGGACCTGCACCTCTACCACGCCAGCCGGATCCGGCCTACTTCTTTTCGCGAAGGAGATATGGTGCTGCGCCTAGTCCAGAGCACAAAAGGAATGCACAAGTTGTCCCCACCATGGGAAGGCCCATTCATCGTCAGCCGGGCACTGCACAACAATTCATACTACCTGATCGACACCCAGCAGCCGGTAAAGAACAAGGCATATCGCTCGGACGAGGAGACGAAACGCCCATGGAATGTGAGCCTACTTCGGCCATTTTATACTTGCACCAGAAGTGTATGTATCTTCCCTTTCATGTAATAAATGAACAAGCTTGGAAGCCTCTGCATAGTACCGAGGACGTTGTCCCAATTTTGCGCACCACATTCGTCTCCATACCGGCTGGCCCGAACACCCGTGATTTATACATGCAGCATAGTATTGCGTGAGGTGCCTAGAGCAAACTCTTCGATTCCGGCTTCAGACTGCAAGCCGGTTGTCGACCCGGCAAGAGCGAAAGCTCGAAGTACATACTGCAAGAAAATGCCAACACGGAAAATAAGGGCGCCCGGGAAAACCGGTCGCGCCTGCACGAGCTAAGATGACAACAACAAACCGAAGTATCGCGAGGCACGCCAGCTCAGCCATTCCTTCCGTTCCGTATGCAGACCACACCCCGGCTGGCAGCCGGCCAGGACAACGCTCGAAAGGTCAATGCTCGCTGAGAAAAGGGGAGATGCTAATGGCCTAGCTCGAAGGGGCACCATTTCCCCTTTTTGGGTTTAATCATAACTATAAATGGAAGCGGGTGTAATGAAACTAACCCAAAGCAACGTTGTGTCTCACACGGCACGAGCCACAACTTGACAGGAAATAAGGTGGCAAAGAGCTTCGACCCGGCTGGCTACCCCAGCCTTCCCGAACCTCGGGGACTACACCCAGTGGGCGCGCTCCCGCGCACCCATCAACTTAAATCAAGGAGGCCAAGATCCCCGACCCGGCTGGCTACCCTATCCGGCTCAAATTCCAAAGAATACAACTGATGAAGGAATAAAGACAAAAATGCCCATGACAAACAAACAAGGCCGATTGATCTCAAGACAGAAAGGGGCACCAAGGCAATAAGCGGAACACGAAGGTTCCGCGCAAAATTCAAACTTTGCATTCACAGATTCATCAACGCGCAGCGCCAACAAAGGGAAAGTTTGACAAATACACACGGCATACCAGGGACCAAGGCTCTGGAGCCGGAGCGGCAGGGGGAGCATCAACAGCAAGAGCAGGAGGTGGACCGGTAGGAGGGGCGCCAGCGTCGGCTGCAGGAGCTTGTCTGGTGGAGGCAACATCGGCGGAATTCCAGGGAGCTGGGACCTAGTGGAACGGCAATGGCTCGAAGGGGTCACGGAAGTCACGCTCCAGATCCACATAGGTGCCAATCTTCACCCCACTACCAGATCACCGGAATGCTGGCGCGGAGGCCCTCGTAGCTTGTCCCAAGACGGAAACCGCGAGTGAGCACACCTAGATCATCCCTCGGATACCAGGACTTTACCAGGGCTAGAGCCATCTCCACGCTGCCGCGAGCCGCCCATTCCTTGTGCATCTCCAGCACGTCGATGTCGCGAGACAAGGCAACAGCTAATCTGGCGATGTCATCCAGATCACCTGCTTCCGGCCAGAGGTAATGGAAGAGGTCATTAGCAACGGCACGAAGACCATTGCTCTCCTCCGCCAGCACCTTAACCAGATCCGGGACAGTCAGGTCGCGGCTAGCCTCCTCCACCTAAAGCTTCTCCAGAGCCATCTCGGTCGACTCAGGGTAATGATCTGCAACCAAAGACATGAGTAAGTGGCAAGACTCGCTTCAGCTAGCCACAGTACAAAGGAGGCAAGGAGTAGAAAAACTTATTAACAACCATCTCCGAGATGCTCTGGAGGTGCTGGGTTAGCTCCTCCTCTCGGGAGTGGAGAGTCTTGATCGTCTCCCCCCTTTGGGCGGAGATCGTTTCACAATTCTTCAGCGCCTCCGCCCGGATGTCAGCTGCCTTCTTGCCCCTCTCCACGCTAACCTCAAGCTGATGCTTGGCCGTGGCCAGTTGGTCGAACTGCGCTTGCCGCTCGGAAACACGATGCTACGGCTCCGGATCCTCTGTGCCGTCAAAACCAACCACCGAAGATCCACCCGTTGCCAGGAGACGAGGCGTGCGCGGTCGCCCCGAGAAATCGCTACGGCAAGTGGTGTGCGCAGTTGTCAAAAACTGACGCAACGATGCGGAAGTCCAACTGACGCGACGTGCGCCAGAGTAGCAGTCATGGCTGACGTCATCACCAACCTCATCAAACTGACGCTTCGTCTCCAGCTTTGCTAGTCGGTCCCTGCCTTCGCAGTCTACACCCAGTTGGTGGCCATCGATTCCGCAGCCGATTAAATCCAGCCGGAAAGCAAAAGCAAAAGCCGCAGCCGGACGCGGACAACCAACTACATCAAGATGCAAAAAGAGCACGCAAGACCTTACCCACCGGCCAACTCCATACGCGCTCGGGGACTAGTGTCGGGGGGATAACCCCCAGGTGGGGAAATCCAGGCACAAGTAGGCCGGCTCCAGAAGGAACAGGCCACCTGGTCCTCAAGAAGGACAACACTGCATGGAAGGGCTGACGCTCCTTGTGGGGTACGCCTCTGGCCCTCCTTTGTCATCGGGCAGGCTGGCATGCCGCGACAAGCGCTACCCGACGAGGATAAAGCAAAGTGGTCGGCTGACTAGAAAAAGTAGTCCGGGAGAAAGAGTGACGCTCCAAAGGAAGCCCGGGTTACCGTTAAAGAAGACGATGATGCTAAAAGAAGGGCGGACTAGGTCCTGGCCCACCGACTGGGCCGTGCAGCCGGCCCTGCCCTATAAACCCGTATCCAAACAGTAAACCCTAGAGACCAAATTGTAATCTGCCGCCCAGACCAGTATATAAGGGAGGGCAGAGCTAGAGTTCTAGGTAAGCAACGATAGAAGGATAGAAGGGATAGCTTATAGTTTTCATCCTCCTCTAGCTCTTGATAGTAGCTAAGGAAACAGTTCCAGGAGCACTTGTATTGGGCATTCGCCCCCTCATATATTTCATCTTGCAGAAGTAGGGTGTTACCTTGCCGAGAGGGCCCTGAACCTGGGTACGTCTCTTTGTTTGCAGTTTACCGTGCCCAACCTGTTGCATGAGCCACCGATTGCATCCGAGTGTCCCTCTTTAGTACTACTTATCTTAGTCCTCTTCTATCTATAGTCATCTATGCTATCCCAAGATGCCATCTCGTCGCTGACCCACTGAGATGGAGAAATTGATAGAAGAACAGGCGCAACTAGCACAAGTGGTGACTCAGTTTATAGCAAATAACAACAACCCAACCCAAGTGGATGCACTCACTAGATTTCTAAAACTGCGGCCTACAAAATTCTCAAGCGCACTTAGGCCAATGATTGCACTTGATTGGCTGTGCTCAGTGAATAAGGACTTAGTAACAGATGGATGTATATACAAAGAGAAAGTGAGATTTGCTGCTCACTTAATTGAAGGATAAGCATATACTTGGTGGGATAACTTTTAGATCACCCACCCCATTGATACAATCACCTAGGAGATGTTTGAGGAAGGATTCAAGACAAACCATGTCTCGTCTAAAGTCATGAGCCTGAAGAGAAAGGAATTCCATGATCTACACCAGTACGATCGCACAGTTTCGGAGTACATAGAGGAATTCACCAATTTGTTTCTCTATGCTCCGGAGGATGTCGACACTGATGATAAAAGGAAAGAGAGATTTCTGGATAGCCTTAGTGATGATCTCTCGGTTCATCTATCAGTAATTTACACTCACACTTTGTAGGATGTAATGGACAAATCTAGGAATCTTGAAGAGAAAGAAAGGCAAGTTGAGAAGCACAAGAGGAAGCACAACAACTTCAACTCAGGATCATGTCAAAGAATCTGTACTTTCCATGATGGGACTGGAAATTCTGAACAAAACATGCATGGAGGGCATGAACATGACCACCATGGGCACAAGGACCACCACAACAACGTCGGAGTTAATAGTGGTCATGAGGGTAGTCAAGACAATGATCGAAATAGTGGCCTTAACCATCATAAGAAGTCCAAAAGGAGGGATATAAGCTAGCTATAGTGTTATAATTGCAAGGAACTAGGGAATTATGCAACAGACTACCTTAAGAAGAAAAAGAAGAAGGCTAAGAAGAAAAAGAATGCTGGAAACTCTAGTGGGAACAAGCCCAATATATTCTAGAATGGGAATGTGAACCGCCTGAACATTGAACACATATTCGAGGGAGGAGTCGTTGAAGAGCTGGATGAAGATGATATATGATAATTGGTAGCAACTTTGGTATGCCAACATGGTGACATATTTCCAAGAGAACACTGCAGAAGCAACCTATACAGTTTCCTTTTAAGGGTGGTAGAACCCTGATGTGCCTCGAACCTATTTCTTTCTAGCCTTCTGAAATATCGGGACGAGATTTCTTTTAAGGGTGGTAGTCTGTAACATCATTGGATTATATAATTTTAGATTTCAAAAAAATGCAATTGCATTCCATCATGGCATTCCATGGAAACCCTCATGCAAAAGCTCTGTGTCAAAACCCTAATTCAAGTCCCTATAGATATTTAATAGGGTTCTATAAAAAATGTACTTGAAATTAAATTCAGATAAGGAAAGGCATTCCATAGAGTCCTAAAGATATATTATGGAATAACTCTATTTATAATGATACACGAAGAAATCCTATTTTTAAATCCCTAAGCTAGCCATACATGCATCATATAAGCGATGGGGATTAATGGTATTTTAAAAATGGTAAATATATTCTCTATGCATCCTAAAAGGTGTGTTTTGAATTTACAAAAATCTAGAAATTTGAATCACTCCATTTGGAGTTATAGAACAAAATCTAGAAGAGAAATCCTAAAAACATAAAAAAGAACAAGGAAATAGGCAAAAAAAACCTAACCTACTCTAACCGGGCAGCCGGCCAGGCCCAACCAGCCCTCCTCTCCCTAGACACCGCCTCTCAGCCTCGCGCACGCAGTGCAGTGAGAAGCACTGCGGCCCGCCAGAAGACCAGCTTGCAGCGCCCAGCCCGCTCCCCCTTTCCTCCTCCCTGACGGGTGGGACCCACAGGGTCATCCCCTTCCTTCAGCTAGAACCCTTCATGAACACGATCTCCACCCAATCTGATCCCCCATGAAATTCGGTGATTCCGTTGTTTTCCTCTGCCCCTCTTGCACGCGTATACCCCTATATATATCCTCGCATCCACCTCGTCGTTTTTTTCGCGTTTTGTGAACCCTAGCACGAAAACGGAGGCCGCAACCGGAGATATTTGCCATCGCCGCTTCAGGGAGCTCCAGATCGAGCTCCAACCCAGGGTTCCGACGTCCCCGCTCACTCCTGTCCCTCCTCCTATGATCCCCATCGTCCACCGCCTCACCCCGTGTCCTTTCCCCCTCTGCAGGAAAACCAAGGAGCTGACACGAATCCGTCAGAGCATCACCGTCGCCCTCATCTCCCGCTGCAACGTGCTGCTATTCTAGGAAGCGAGAATCTCGGCAAAAGAGTACCTGGAGAACCACCGCACCACTCCGCACCGCGTGGACAACTTCGCCATCGCAAGAGACCTCCAAAGATGCTGCCAACGCCAGCCACCGTCACATCCGAACGTCGCGCCGCCGTCTCCACCGTTGACGTTGGTCGCTAGCCGCAGCTCCCTCGTCATCGACGACAGAAGCTGTAGCATCTGATCTTGACGGACATGATCAAACCGAGCTGAGCCATAGCCGAAGCTCCAGCGTAGCCTGGACTCAAGCCAAGCCACTTTCCAAGCCGCATCTCCATGCCGTTCGATCCAGATCGAGCGGCCGAGAACAAATCACTAAACCGAAGAGGTATGGACCAATAGGAACACGCCACGTCACAACCATGTCTTAGATTCTTTTGAAATAGAATTAAATAGGCGGAATATTAGGCAATCTTGTAAAATTCATATAAAATTGAATACTTTTCCAAAAATTGCATATGATATACCTACGGATTCAGAAAAATGTGGAGAATATTAATGCGCTATTAGATCTGACTTTTACAACACATATTTATTTTAACAATTTAAATTATTTAATGGACCTTTTAGACATAATAAATCATAGTAAAATATTTGTAGATCATAAAAATACAAATAAGGTGTCTATGGATTCATAATTTCATATACAACATTAACATGCCGTTAGATCCAACTTTTATAGTGTATAATTATTGTAGTAATTTAATTACTTTTAATGGTCCTTTTAGAGTATTAAATTCATAGTAAATAATTCATAGATCATAAAATTATGAATAATATATCCATGGATTCACAATCTGATGAAGATTATAGATCTGATTTTATTTTGATTTTGTGGACAACAGAAACTATATAAATGATTTAAACTCCATTAAACACTATTTCAATCATAAGAAAAGATCTATAACTCGGATTAAGGTGAATCCATTTCCTACTCGTTTGTAATAATGTACTCTATTCAGTACACCCTAGAAACAAATTTAATACGACAATTAGAATAGGAGTTGCAACAACACTATTAAAACCCCTTTATTGACAATCAAGATTTAATAATAAATACCCTATTGAATTAAATATGTACCGTATGCATCATGTATTCTAATACTGTTTAGATAATTAATTACAACCATTGTGACATATTAAATCATCATGTATGCATTTGTTCATCATTGTTTTGTTGTATTGTACATAATTGCATTGTTTTGATTGGTGTGTTTGTTGTGCAATTGTATGATCGATAGTGTCATGGTTATACCATGCGGGTACACTACATTAGCATACCTGGTCCAGCTCAAGGAAGGCCCACAAGAATATACGTGGCCCATGGAGATTTTCGGATGGACCAAGCCCATGACATCTTCGGATCCTTGGAGAGCAAGACTAGAACAGATAGAATATTCAACGGGGTAAACCCTAAACTTGTAACCGACTCGATATGTGCTCGTGACCTGCCTAACTCTATATAAAGACTAGGAGGGCACGGCGAGGAGGGCCAATCCCTTTTCCACCGCATACACACCTCCATGCCAGATTGCATTTGTGCACCCCTATAACCTTCGGTTTCGCCGTAATCAAGAGCAGACAAGCAGGAGTAGGGTTTTCCCTCCGGGGGCCTGAACCTGGGTAAATCTCGTGTCCCCTGGTTGCTTGTCTGTTAACCGTTCCGTGATCTCTAGCACCCCCATCTTCTCCAAAACCCAAGCTCATAACAATGGGCATTGACGAGTCGAAACCTCTTCAATTTCCGCCGTCTGTGGGAATCGGGGGCGCTGATTGTGAGATTGTGACGGTCCCGACCAAAGCGATCTACAACTCCTCGGTGACAGAGAGCCATCTCCTCTTCGGCGCATTCGACTTCACTGCCCACTCGCCAGCCACCATGAAGGACTTTGAGCTCGTAGGCGACGGGCTCGAGATTCTGTTCGGGAGCTTCTACTTCCAGGTGGGGAAGACCAGCACTCTCCGCCTCCCAGAGCGGGTGCCACTGCCATCGATCAGGCCCTCCTCATGGGCCCCGCATCCCAGCGTGCTACGCACTTCAGCGTTGACAAATGAGTCATACGACAGCAACAGGTACAACTCAGATCTGTGCGACCCCCCGTTAGATGAAGGGACCTACGGTTCCGGATCCGAAAGCTGCGGCAGCAGCGATCCAATCTGCGGACGCTACCAATGTGTCGTGGTCATCCAAAGTGACGTGGAGCAACAACCACCAGGTTCGGGTGTCCATGTACTGCCACCCAACCCACTAGGTAGAAATGGCTAAAATAGGAGGCAACCATCCCCCCGCCCAACGAGGACGACCCCGACGCCCATCGAAAAATTCACCTCAGCGAGGAAGGATGGCACCAGGCACGCGAAGTCATGGCGGGCAACAAGATCCTGCCGGTGGATGCTTCACGGGACCTGTTGATGGCATACCACCTGCTCCTCATCGAAGAGCACAAAAAGCAGGTGAAGATGCAAGAAGTACTCAATAAACGCGAGCAATCAGCCTTAGAGTCTAGTGCGCGGCGAGCCATGCTCTCTGCCTTTGGTGGCTCCATCTTGCACGGCAACAATGCCAACAAGCATCCCTCTCGCATAGAGCACATGGATCCCGCTGCACGTCGTGAGGTGACTCGAACCCTCAACACGTCCTTCATGGAGATGGACGCCAACGGCAACGTCATCCTGAAGACGCCGCAAGCTACGATCATGGCAGCCACCACGTACCTCGCATCCCATCCACCTCCGCTGGGGGTCCCGAAGAGAGCTATGCACAAGTCTTCACTAGTCGGACTCAGACTAGTTGGAGCTGCGCTCCACGAGGAGGCTCCTGCGGAGCCGAAAAAGAAAGTTGCGGTCAGATTCAACCCAAGAGCCCAAGATGTCGCAGCCGCGACTACGACGCTCGAAGCGACCTCGCTCAGCGTAAGGTCGACAAGGCACGCGCCAAACACACGTGCTCATCCGAATCCGAAGAGGATGATGATGGTGAACTCTGCAGAGCTTGATGCTTTAGCAGATCTGTTCGGCAAACATGGATGCCAAGAAATTTCAAGCTCCCTTCAGACACTCTTAAGTTCGACGGCACGCAGGACCCTAAGGCGTGGCTCAGTGACCACCTGTCGTCCGTCAAGCTGCACGGCGGAAACAAAAAACACTGTCCTGCAGTGCCTTCAGCTGCAGCTGACAGGCGCAGCTCGGATCTGGCTCAACAGCCTATCCTCAGGTTCCATTCGAAGCTGGGAGGAACTGGCGTACAGTTTCATCCGAAACTTTAAGGGTACCAGCAAGAGGCCAGCCTCGATCGAAGAGCTGCGGGCCTGCACTCAACGAACGGGCGAATCCTTCTGCTCGTACATACTACGCTGGTCCAACATCAAGAACTCCGCGACACACATATCCGAGGAGAGAATGATCGACTCCTTTAAAGATGGCGACAAACGCCAAGACTGCAAGGAAGAACTTGGGCGAGTCAAGCCCAAGACACTCGACCACCTCATGGACATCGCCAACAGGTGGGCAAATGGCGAGGATTCCGTCCACCGAGCACACTCGGATGAGGAAGATGACTACGGCCACAAATGCAAGCGCCGTAGCAAGCGAAGATCGCGTGTCTAGGACAATCGCGACGGACCCAACATGTTTGCGGTTGGCTACGCCGACCGTGGCAATGACAACAACCATAGCAGCGACGGATACCGTGGAAACAATTTCTGCGATCGAGGACGCCCAACGCAAGCGTGGCAGCACCGTGGCCGCGACGACGAACCCTCGACATACAACAAGTTGTAGGGCCAATGCACCATCCACTTTACATCGACAAGCAGGATGGCAAAAAGAACGCCAGCCACATGCTCAAGGACTGCCGCGAGTTCTAGATACTTAGTGAGGGCTTCGCCTAGATGAGACAGCAGATCCCGAACCCTGGGTTCGGACACACACCTACACCAGGTGACATCGCCCACGGAGCTCCTCCACCACCACCTGTGGGACCTCCGAATCACGCGACCGCTCCCGTGCAAAACAACGGCGTAAACGGGTACCCCACGCCAAAAGGGTCCCTGATGTTGGGGATATGCTATATGGGTATCCTTATAGCATGTCTCTTATCCGACTAACCCGCGTGGCCCATAGTCGATAGCATGGCCTATGACCTGCTGGGCGGCCCAGTTAGGTGGATCCAGAAGGGAGGCCCATGCCGGATAAAGGAAGGCTACGGTGGAGTCACCAGCGTACCCGGAGCCTTGGAGTGCAAGATACACAAGACTAGTAATAGACGGTGTAGGACTCTGTAACCTGTCCCGCTAGGACTTTCCCTGTAACCCTAGGAACTGGCGACTATATAAGTCGGGCCTATGGGAGCCTTTAGGGCCTCGATTCAGACAACCTCGCAGAGCAAACCTATCTCTGTAACTCGGCGTATTTCCCTTATAGTGATTTATAGCAGGAGTAGGATTCCACCGCCGTTGTGGCATCTGAACCTGGGTAAGATGTGTTACCTCGTACCCGTCAACCGTCCGCCTTACCCCACGTCTCTAAACACGCACTGTGAGGACCCCTCCATGGCGTACTCGTCGGCAATACCACGACAGTTGGCGCCCACCGTGGGGCAAGAGGCGCTTCAGGCTCTTCAGCGGGCGAGGACCAAGATCTTCACGGGAATCGGTGAAACCATAGCCATTGGCCGTGTTCTCTTCTCCGGCAACGTTTCGATCGTCCTTCCCGACGAGTTCTGGATCCCGGCAAAGACGAACCCTACGCGGTGTTCGATCGTTCCTATCGGATACATCCACCTCTTCATCGGCGAAACCGACTCGGGCACTAGTTCCCTAGGAGTCGGAGGAGCATCAAGACCCGCATGGACCGCCTACGGGCAGGATACGTTCGCGGAAGGATCGATGTCGGATCTCTCTTCGGAGCTTACCGGCAAAGATCGGAAAAATTCAAGGCCCACCCAAACCGCCCCTGTGCAGGATATAAAGGTGGAAGATCACTGCAATTCCGCCGGCTTAGTCCGTGCGTCTAGACAGCAGAGATCCAAGTTCGTCGGCGTGGTTACCATCTTTGATCTGGCGCGCTGCGTTCAGAGAGAGGGCGAAAACCCCCGCGATTACCTGGCCAGGTGGCTCCGCATACGAGCTGACCTAGCCCACTACCCCGATGATAACGCTCTGTATCACTTCGTGGAAGGACTGGACCGTGGCACGCTTCTCCGACATTCTTTAAGACAGCAGCAGGCAACAGGATGCCTTACCCTCGAAGAGATGGTGAGCACCGTCAACAACTACGTCGAGGCCGAAGCGGTAGCTCAAACAGCGCTCGTGCTCATTGACGTAGCCCCTCCGATTCAGCCACTGCCACCACCACCTCCGACCGCCATCGTCATAGCAGCACCACTGCCTCCAGTCATCGTCGAGCCCATTGCACCTCCACCGCCCATCATCGAGGAAGTCCTGGCACCCTCCTAATCTGTCATTGACACGCGTTATGCTGACTTCAGTGCAGATTCAGAGGAAATAGACTTCAGCCCAGAAGAGCTAGACTCCGCTATGCAGGAGATGGAGGAGGAGTACTCGCGTGACGAACAGGCCAACAACGTTGTCGCGTCCCGAGGGGTGTTCATCACCATTGGGGCGGCGATGGATGAAGATCAACCTGGACGAGCTCCGCCTACGGCACTATAAAAGGGGAAGGGGCCACTTATTAATGCTGACGACGATCACACAAAAGACATGCCTCCTCCGCCCAACCCAGTGCAGCAGCCGCAGGAACTCGGCACCGGCCCGAGTAACAACAACACCGCAAACTTGCCGCCTCCAGCATCTACGTCTGCAGCAGCCCAGGTTACTCCAGCCGATAGAGTGATGTACGGCAATCTCCTTGTCGAGCCACTGACCGTTGCTCATATCCGGAACATGACCCAACTTGATGAGAAACGCCAGCAGCTGCTGGAGGAAGCGCAAGCCATCGCGGAGCAAGGCGGTAAGCTAGATCGAGATCTGGTCAACGCGCAGAAGTCCATAGAGAAAGCTAGAGCAATGGAGGCCGAATACAAGACTCTGCTACAGCAGCAGAAGGCTAAGAAAGCTCTGGCTCGCGTCATCAACGATCCTGGTGTACGGCGCAACCTAGGATGGTCTCCCTAGAAGCCGGCGCAAGCCAAGCCATACATTGACAGTGAAATCAAGCAGGTGATGCCCACCCCACTCCTTAACCTCGTCGTCGCCAAGACCCTTCTAGAGCAGGATAGATCGCCTGAGGCAGTGGAATAGGTCTATGACCTAGTGGCCAAGGCGGTGAAGCAGCGGGAAAAGGCCACCTCCCAGAGGCTTGAGTCTAACCCAGCGCTCTGCCAGTCTAGCCAGTACAAACCGCCAAGGGACAGATCTCCTCTTGATGTCGGGTCCCAGACAGGTTCCTCAGAACAAAGACGGAGGGATGCACGCAACAGGAAGGATGCCATCCCAATATCCTCCGACCACGGAGAAAAGGCCCGACCTCGTCGCCCATCGCCATCGCCCCGGTCTCCCCGACATCGCGAAGATTACAACGCTCACCATCATACGGATATGCCCCCACCAAAGCAGTGTGCCATCGTCATCGGCGACAAAGCAGAGCAGACCCCGTCATGATGGAAAGCACAACGAAGGACATAAGAGCAGGTCGCACCATGACCCTCCGCGTCTGACAAGCAACCGTGACAAACGCGAGGCGTCGCAGGAGGGTAATAGCAATAAGGCTAACCCACCGCCACCTCCGCCTCCGTCACCACCAAGCAGGCACCATGGCGGAGGAGGCCCGCGTCGTTCATGCAGCCCATCCCCTGTTGACAAGAAGAAGAACCTGGAGCCATACGATGCACGTTCGCGGATCGAAAAGTTCCACGAGGCCCGGGACGGACCATACCTGGGACCACGTTGCTTTGGACCTGCAATACGGTCTGCAACTTACCCCAAAGGCTTCCGGATCGACAAGACCATCAAGACCTACGACGGCACCGCCAAGCCAGCCACATGGTTGCAGGACTACGGCAATGCGGTGGAGATTGCCGGAGTCAACCCCGACGTCGCCGTCAAGTACCTCCCGTTAATGTTGGCGGACACGGCCCGTCAATGGATCGACGACTTGCCGGAGAAATCTAACTACAACTAGATGGACATGCAAGAAGCGTTCACCAAGAACTTTGAGGGTACATACAAGCGTCCCTGCACTGTGAGCGATCTACAGCGGTGCGTGCAAGAGAAAGACGAGACATCTCGCGCCTACCTCTCCCGCTGGCTGGATATGAATAATTCCTGTGCAGGAGTGCACGGTCAAACTGCCATGGCCGCCTTCATCGATGGGTTGGAAAGGGGCACGTTGCTCCGACATAAGCTGAAGCGCTTACAGGACAATCACCAGCTCGACTTGAACCAGATGATTCAGTTGGCTAGTGAGTTCGCAGCTGCCGACGACGATGCTCGTGGCTCCTTGCCGGCGACGGCCGTTCCAACCCAAGCTCGGAGAAACAGCAGTACAAAGCGGAAAACCGCTCCAGAAGAAAAGAAATCTACCGACATGGTCGCTTTGACTTTTGCAGGACGAGGAGAGGGCGGACAGCATGGCCGAGGAAGGGGAGCGGGTCGTGGGCAGCAACGAGGAAGTGAAACCACCTCGGCGCCGCTCCGCGTTCCCCAAACCTACGAGGAGTACCGTGATATGCCATGCCTCGTACACCTCGACGTCAACGGCAAAGCCACCCATACCAATCGACACTGCAAGTTCGTTCACGACCTCAAGGAAGACCCGGAGTCCGGCTAGAAGCAAAGTCGGAAGAACAGACCGTGCGGCAAGGGCAAGGGGAAGAAGACGGAGGAGGAGTCCAAGGATTCAATTGACATGGACGAAGACGTTGACCCCAAGCACGCCGCCAAGAGCGACGACAAGGGCAATAACACCTTTGCGAAGAAGGCCCCAGTCTACCACACTTTCCTTGGCACCCCCACCGTCCAACAACAGAAGACCTCTCTAAGGATCTTGATGGCTACTCTCCCCCTAGTCCCTCAGTACCTGCGCTGGTCGGAGGTTCCAATAACTTGGGACAGGACGGACCACCCAGACCTTATACCCACGGAGAACCAATACGCCATGGTCATCAACCCCTTGATTGACGGCGTGGAGTTCACCAAGTGTATGGTGGACAGTGGAAGCAGCATCAACATCATGTACCTGGATACACTGCAAAATATGAACTTGACGGAGGCAAACCTAAGGCGGACCAACACCATCTTCCACGGTGTGGTTCCTGGTCGGGAGGCTAAGTCCCTTGGGTGCATTACACTTCAGGTAGCCTTTGGCGATGTTAATAACTACCGCCAAGAGCGCATGACCTTCGAGGTGGTCCCCTTCAAGAGCGTGTACCACGTCATATTCGACCGCGACATATTCCACACATTCATGGCAAAGCCATGCTTCGTCTACAACAAACTCAAGATACCCGGACCAAACGACATCATCACCGTATCCGGAAGCTTTACTAAGGCAAGGGACTGCGAGATTAACGAAGCAGCCATTGCAGAAGCTGTCCTCTACAACGAAGAATTCAAAGAGTTCCAGAGCAAGATCGATGACTCAGAGATGCCCGCGTCGAAGAAACAAATCTCCAAATCCGCTCCTGCGTTCAAGGCCGCCATCGAGACCAAGCCGGTGAAACTTGTGGTAGGCGATGCCTCCAAGGTCACCACCATTGGGATGAACCTGGATCCCAAATAGGAAAGCGCGCTCGTCGACTTCCTCCGTGAGAACAGGGACATCTTTGCCTGGCAACCTGACGACATGAAAGGTGTATCTAGGGAACTTGCCGAGCACAGCTTAAACATTGATCCAACATCCAAACCAGTGAAACAACCTCTACGACGCTTTGGAGATGAGAAGAGACGCGCCATTGGCAAAGAGATAGCTAGGTTACTTAAGGCTAGATTTATCCGAGAAGTCCTTCACACCCAATGGGTGGCCAATCCTGTACTTGTCCCCAAAAAGGGAACCAATGAATTAAGAATGTGCGTTGATTACACCGGCTTGAACAAAGCATGTCCCAAAGATCCGTTTGCTTTGCCTCGCATTGACGAAGTCATTGACTCGATGGCTGGCTTGGAACTTTTGTGTTTTCTCGATGCATACTCAGGATACCACCAGATCAAGATGAGGAAGTCGGACCAATTGGCCACTTCATTCACTACCCCATACGGCACGTTTTGTTATGTCACGATGCCCTTTGGGCTGAAAAGCGCAGGTGCTACCTACCAGCGGACAATGCAACGTTGCCTTCATGACCAAATTGGTCGGAACGTTCACGCCTACGTGGACGATATCGCGGTGATGTCTAAAAAGTCAAACAACTTAATCTCCGACTTAAAAGAAACCTTCGATAATCTCCGAAAATACAACATGATGCTTAACCCTAAGAAGTGTGTCTTCGGGGTTCCAGCCGGCAAATTGTTGGGCTTCATCGTTTCCCAGCGTGGAATCGATGTCAACCCGGAGAAAATCAAGGCCATCTTAAACATAAACCGTCCGACATGCCTAAAGGACATTCAACGACTAACAGGTTGTGTTGCAGCAGTTAGTCGGTTCGTCAGCCGACTTGGAGAGAAGGCCCTGCCGCTGTACAAGTTGCTGAAAAAGGCAGACAAATTCACGTGGACAGACGAGGCAGATGCAGCATTGAAGCAGCTCACGGAGATTCTTTCCTCAGCGCCCATCCTTGCAGCACCCGAGCCTGGAGATCCCCTGTTAATTTACATGGCGGCAACCAACCGGGTTATCAGCATCGTCGTCGTCGTAGAGCGGAAGGAACCAGGCTATGAGCACGGAGTTCAACGACCAGTTTACTATGTAAGCGAGGTCTTGACAGAGTCTAAGCAGCGTTACCCGCACTACCAAAAGATAGCTTATGGAGTATTCCTTGCTTCTCGGAAGCTGAGGCATTACTTTCAGGAGCACCCAATCACAGTGGTGAGCAAGACTCCATTGTCGGACATCATCAACAACACCGGCGCTACAGGAAGGGTCGCGAAGTGGGGCATTGAACTTGCCGCCTTCGAGATCACCTACAAGAGACGCGACGCTATCAAATCAAAAGCCTTGGCGGATTTTGTTGCAGATTGGACGGAGATGCCAGACGCTACTCCGTTGCCAGAACCAGAGTACTGGGTGATGCACTTTGACGGATCAAAGCTTCTCAACGGCTTGGGGGCTAGTGTATTGCTACAGTCACCAATAGGAGACAAGCTACACTACGTTCTGTAGATCCACTTCGAGGCTACAAACAACATGGAGGAGTATGAAGCACTCATTCACGGACTACGTGTAGCCAAGGATATTGGCATCAAGCGCATAGTTTGCTGTGGAGATTCCGACTTGGTTGCCCAGCAGGTGGCTGGCACCTGTAATGCGCGGAACCCTATGATGGCGGCATATCGAGACGAAGTGGACGAGATATCCAAGAGCTTCTTGGGCTACGAGGTTAAGTATGTGCCTAGGGAACAAAACGAGGCGGCTGATCTGCTGTCTAAGCTAGGATCAGGGCGCAAGCGAATTCCACCAGGAGTTTTCCTCGAGAACCTGCGCACACCATCCGTGAAGGGAGCCGACATCGACAATCCGTGAGCTGACTCTTTCGTCAACATGGTGACTAAGGTCCCCCCGGCTTGGACAAAACCGTTCATGGAATACCTCGAACACGGAACTTTGCCCGACGACGAAGTCGAAAGACGGCAAATAGTACGACGTGCAAAGGGTTATCCCATAATCAATGGGCAACTCTATAAAAGGAGCACTACTGGTATATACCTAAAGTGTGTTTCCCAGCTAGAAGGTATGGAAATCCTACGCAAAATCCATCTCGGAGATTGCGGGCATCACGTCGCTCCTCGATCGTTTGTCTCAAAAGCCTTCCGGCAAGTATTCTACTGGCTGACCGCGAAGGCGGACGCCGACAAGTTGGTTGAGACATGCATGGGATGCCAGTATTATGCCCGACAACCACATGTTCCTGCTGAATAACTGCGAACAATACCAATAACTTGGCCGTTTGCGGTCTAGGGGCTAGACATGGTGGGACCGTTACGGACAGCACCTTGTGGCTTTACACATCTGCTTGTAGCAGTTGATAAATTCACCAAATGGATAGAAGCTAAACCATTAGAAAGCTTGATGGGGCAACTGCCCTCAGGTTTGTCCGAGATCTAGTGGTGAGATTTGGTCTCCCACATAGCATTATCACCGACAATGGCAGCAATTTATCACTCGGAGAAGTGGAGGCATATTGCTGGGAGAAAGGCATCCGACTTGACCTTGCATTTGTGGCACACCCACAATCCAACAGTCAGGTTGAGCGAGCCAATGGATTAATTCTGCAGGGAATCAAGCCACATCTTGAGGCACCGCTACATAGAGCAGCTGGAGCCTGGGTGGATGAATTACCATCTGTACTGTGGAGTTTACGAACTACACCTAACAGATATACCGGCTACACCCCTTACTACATGGTATATGGAGAAGAAGCCATCCTGCCTTCCAACATCCTCCACGATGCACCAAGAGTTGCCGCCTACGACGAAGATGATGCTAAAGAATCCAGACGCCTAGATGTGGACCTTCTCGAGGAGGAGCGCGTTTTGGCATGCCAAAGATCCGCCATCTACCAGCAGAAGCTACGCAGCTTCCATAGTCGCCACGTTCAACATCGCTCGTTTAAATAGGGGGATTTGGTGCTCCGACTTAAGCAGAAAAAGTCACACAAATTATCCCCGCCATGGGAAGGGCCGTTCATCATAAGTAAGGCGCTGCTCAATGGGTCTTACTACCTTGTTGACAATGGTGAACTAAAGGATAGACCCAACAAGGATCATAAGCGTAAGCGACGTGACCCGGATGATGACTACCCGGAGCTTGGTCGGCCATGGAACATAGCACAACTACGTCCTTTTTACACTTAGCATTTTTATCTAATTGTGTATCTCTTATATGATCAATGAAATAAAGCTCTTTGGTTCACTCATATTTCTGAGTCTTTTACCCCCTTTAGTGTTCATTTTTGGATAATATAAAACCTTTATGCACAAGCTTTGCGTTTGCACTTGTGAAAATTCAGCCTACGGGCGTTAGCTTAAGTTTTCTGGTCTACACGTTCTTTGTCGTTTTTATGTGGATTCTGGAGTAGTGACTTTTGGCAATTATTGTCGGCGATTTTGTGCTCAGGTTATTGATGGTGCCATTGGTCATCATCACCTAAGCGCATGGTTCCAACAACGAGTCTTCCGACTCACGAAAAGTCAAGCATAAGAACCAAAGTAATGGATAAGCCAGCACTTGCTTATAAAATATATACATGCTGGGAACTAAATTCTTAAGTAGCAGGACATAACAACCATTGTTTTCCGCCTTAAGTTACACCATCAAGTTTTTTTCCCCGCGCATCCACCAAAGGCAAAACAAATATTACATAGTGTTTTTCACTCTTTGGGCGCAGGAGACTTGGAAGCAACATCGTCGCCAGCCGGAGAATCACCCGCAACATCGGCGCTATGATGAGACTCGGAGGAATCTTGGTTGACGCTGTCGATGGTGTTCATGGGCACGAAGACGTCGATGTCCACCAACTCGGCGACTCTGGTGTCATAACCCGCGAGTGATGACAAGATGGCTTCGTGATCAATCTCTTTGCCGTCATCATCAACATCGGGGAAGCCAGAGGTCACCGTATCGATGTTGGCATCTTCGTAGTGTGCCTTCACCATTGAGATCGCCATCCTCGCGCCAGCCCGTGCACATGAAGCTTTCTAGCTTGTAACATGCTCGGGGGCTCGGCGCAGAATCTCTGAGTACTTCATCACGGAGTCTGATGCCTTAATATATATCTGGAGGGGCTTAGCAATCTCCTTGGCTTGGGTGATGGAGGTATTGATGAAATTTCCGGCAAGAACCATGCATTCCTTGTCCGAAGGAGGCGAGCGGGTTAAACCCATAGGCGCTGAAAATTCCGACAAGGAGCGCATGAGTTCAATAAACTCTAAGTATCCAGACTACAGAAATACAAGGCGGAGGACACTTAACTGATGATGCTGTCCTTAGCCTGCCAGACGGTGTCCGCCAAGGATTCCTTCTCTTGTTGGAGGAGCTTAAACGCCTCGCTGTGGCGATGGTTTTGCTCATCGGCAGCTTGCTTCTGATATTTTAAGATCGCTAGCTCCTCCTTCAAGCGATTGATCTCCGCGGAGGCGGAATCTTGCAGGGCTTTCATGGAATCCTCGTGCATCTTCAGCATCTCTTCCCTCTCCTTCTTAAGCATTTTGTTCTCACTGTCCAGCTGCTGAATGTGCTTGGACTACACTACTAGGAAAATGGCCTTTAGTGGCGCAACTGGAAACATCATCCGTGGCGCACTAGCAGTGCGCCACGGGCCTTGCGCTACGGCTATCTCTGTCGTGGCGCACTGCCTAGTGCGCCACGGTTGTGTAGAGACAGGCGTAGCGCACCTGCTAGTGCGCCACAGATGTTTGGGCAGGTGCGCTACCCCTGGGATCTTCTGTGGCGCACTACCTAGTGCGCCACTAAGCTTCCATAGTGCGCTTTAGGTGTAGTGAGCCACAGAAGGTAGACCATGTGCGCCACAGATATATTTTTTGTTTTTTTTTAATTTCCGAGCCAGATTATATGCAATACAGATTATATACAATATTACAGCAGATATACACACAGATACAAGATATACAATTATATATATATAAATACTCTATATGAAAAACAAGATTGAAACAAATACATATAGATAAGTCTCATACATGAATACATAGTCTAAGTTACATTGTTTCGATCATGTTACAAAGTAGTAGTTGGTGACATGCGAATACATGTGTCGATCGAACAAGTTAGAGCTCGGAAGCTCGCCTAGACATCTAAACTAGCTAGCTAGACACAAACGCGGGATAAATAACCAAAGAAGATAAGCATGATCACCGCCGCGATGAAGGTGTAGGTCTTCATCCGGTTCCTTGTCCTAACTCCCGCTAGATAGCGCGTGTATCTAGCTTCCGCCTCCGCCATAGTGTTGTACCCTTTGTAGCTATTGCCGCTGAAACGGTGCACCTGTCTCCGGCAGTCTTCCCAATCATCGTAGACTCCGGGAACCCGTCCCTTGTACACGACGTACCACGTCATCTATAAGTTGACAATAATAATTAACCAATGATTGAAAAAAAACATATATAATTAAAGTCGCATATGAAGATACACTTATAGAAAGTACTCCTAAATCAAAAAGACCAAACTCAAAAAGCATGCCTCATATATAACTAGGTTGTTCGACACAGGAATATGCTACGATGGAACTGTTCGCCAAGTAGGATGCACAACACCTGGACCTGTGCATAGCACAAGGCGAACAATCCCATCGCAGCACATTCACATATAGTGTGCCACAACATTTCAATCATCGGCATTATTCTCGAAAAAGACCAAAGTAACTCAAAAAGCATGCCTCATATATATACATAGGTCGTTGGACACAGGAATATGCTACGATGGAACCGTTCGCCAAGTAGGATGCACAACACCTGGACCTGTGCATAGCACAAGGTGAACAATCCCATCGTAGCACATTCACATATATAGTCTGCCACGACATTTCAATCATCGGCACTATTCTCGAAGAAGACCAAAGTAGCTCGAAAAGAATGCCTCATATATAACTAGCTAGGTCGTTGGACACAGGAATATGCTACGATGGAACCGTACGCCAAGTAGGATGCACAACACCTGGACTTGTGCATAGCACAAGGCGTACAATCCCATCGTAGCACATTCACATATATAGTGTGCCACGACATTTCAATCATCGGCATTATTCTCGAAAAAGACCAAAGTAGCTCGAAAAGAATGCCTCATATATAACTAGCTAGGTCGTTTGACACAGGAATATGCTATGATGGAACCGTGAGCCAAGTAGGATGCATAAGACCTGGACTTGTGCATATCACAAGGCTCACAATCCCATCATAGCACATTCACATATACATTGTGCCACGACATTTCAATGATCGGCATTATTCTCGAAAAAGACAAAAATAACTCGAAAAGAATGCCTCATATATATACATAGGTCGTTGGACACAGGAATATGCTACGATGGAACGGTGAGCCAAGTAGGATGCACAAGACCTCGACTTGTGCATATCACAAGGCTCACAGTCCCATCATAGCACATTCACATATATAGTGTGCCACGACATTTCAATCATCGGCATTATTCTCGAAAAAAGAGTAAGAAAAAAAAGAAGGACCAAATTGAGCAAAGGACCAAAGAGTAAGCAAAAAAACCAAGCATTGATTGATATATAATAATAATAAGCAAAATAAGTAAGCGATGATTCATAAACCTAATAAGATAAGTACACTTGTCCACACACACACAAAGGTCATCTATAGTTTGTAACTACAACGAGGCCAACATCAAGCCTTCTGGCTCAGCTTAGGGAACGGGAGGACGCCTTGTCTCGTCATGAACTTCCTATAGTCACCCTGCATCTCTAGGCGATCTTCTATGTCACGGTTATTCGGGATATTTCCTCCGTAGAAGATCCCCCCCGAAGTCATGACATCATGAAAGATGATTGCCCCAAACTGCTGCTGGATGCGATACATCTCTTGTCTAATATCCGAATCAGTGATCCTGTCCTTTGCTTCGGTCCACTGTTTGAGATGATCTGGCAGCGTAGAATTCTGCTGGTCAAGTAGGAACGCCCTCATGTGATGGAGTGCGTAGTAGGATTCCTTCTTACTGTTTTCCGGCTGCTTCACGCAGGGGAACTCTGTTACGTGGTTGAAGACGTGCCTGCTGAACTTGACCTTCGTACGCACGAAGGTGGTGCCTTCCGTCGAGGCAAATCCAGTGAGAGCATCATCCAGAACTTCCTTGATCTTGTCGTAGTTTTTCTTCTTTTCTAGACTCCCCGAGTCGAAATACGTGGCATGGGAATGCTTCGGCGATAAGGAGATGAGCGTGCAGTGTTCATATCTGCGCAAAAAATTCAAATGGAATGTGTTGGAAAAAGAATGATGATGATCTAATAAAGCCAATCGACGGTGGCGAGTGAATAACGACTTACTCGGGAAAGTAAGGCACGAGAATGTATTCCTTTGTCTTATTCGCCACGAGGATTCTTTTTAGGTACGAGGCCACGATACGTCGTTCGACGGGGGAACCCAAGCAGCCGTCACGCATGTAGTAGGGGTCCACTATAGCGATGCCCGGTGTGTTCTCTCTAATGATCTGCATGGCCAGGCTGAGAGAAAACAGACGGACCATGGTATAGTGCAGCGGGTATAGGTGGAACATATTGAAGATGTTGTCGAACCGCAGGAAGAACAGATCCGCAGGGGCATTGTCGACGAAGCCCAAGCCTGGTGGCACCTTAACCACGAATACCGGGTGCGAGGGATCTTTCTCCGATAGAAGGCCTCTCTCTATCGTCAGCACGCCGTCATGCACACTCTGCAGTTCTGAACTGGCGAGCTTCCGCAAATTCTTAGGTAGCATGGGCTCACCCGCCACATGAATCCTCCACATAATACCCTCGGGTCTTGGTGGCCCGTCCCGAAACCTGATCGAATTCGCAGTTGTTGACGCCACCGGCTGGCTCGAGCTGCTAGATTTTCTTTTCCTGCCTTTTTTTCCTTTTGGAGAGCGGGCAGGCACCGCAATCTGAGCACCGGCCGCCCTATGTAGTGTGTCAGGGCTTAGAATAAAGGGTCGATTGGTTGTATCAGCTGGCTCTGTAAAGGCGCAAGCTGGAGGCGTCTCCTGAGAACCAAACAGATGCTTGGTGATAGTGGCTTTCTCTGTGGGGCCACCAGCTAGGTCTTCTTCGTTGCCAAACTGAGTGCTGAAGAAGTGATCATTCCAGTCTTCGTCGTCCTCGGCCGGATCCTGCGCCATGTGCATATCATCAACATGATCATCCGACCCACCGCGTGGAGGTGACGGCGAGGGCGGTAAGGGGGCCTTGCCACCGCTTATCGCTGGCACGACAGGCGGTGCTGTTGTCTGTGGCGTGATGGCCCCCGCCTTCCCCAAACGGATCATGATCTTTGGCCATAGCAAGAATAAGCCGAAGCAAGTTCTGAGGACAGACGGCTCTTCTTCATCCGCTCCTGGGGGTTGAATGGGAGGTTCCAGGTCGTCGCAGCCCCTTAGCACCCGACTAATTTTAACCCTGTGCACGCTATCTGACATCGACCTTGAGTGGAACGTGCGCTGCAAGGGTTGAACTATGGTACCCTTGGCAACATCCCTCAGCTCGTTGTTCACGTAGCATAAGAGAGTGCAAGGAACATCCGTCTGCGGAAAACATGTACGGCATCGTCAGAGATGCCATAAGAGTAATAGATGGCATGAAAGGTGGTAATTAAAGCAATTTGTTTACCGTGATGGCGTCGAGATCGGCTAATGTCGACGCACCGCATAGGGCGACGGGCGTGCAAGAGACGGAAGGGTTGCTTGATGGCGCGGTGCTGGCCGCCGGTGTATTCTCCCTACCAACGGGTGCTTGGAGCTCCGGTGCCGCCGCGACGATTGCAGGGGGAGGGCACCAACATGTACTCTGGCGCCGCGGTGATGGCAGGGGGAGTCACCAACACTTGCGGCGCCGCGGTGCTAGCGGGCAGAGTCACGAACACGTAGTTCGCCTGATTCGTCGGCGCCGCGTTGTTCGAGTGGCTGCTGACCATGCTTGGAATCGGGCACGGCCCTACTCGACCACCCGCACTCCAGTTCGCTATTGACTCCACCAAGGTAGGCAGGAAGGACGTGAGGGTGATTTCCAGGTTGTCTTGGAAGATCTGCGGGATCCGTGCCACTTATGCCTTAAGTTCTTGAACCTCGCAGTTTTCCTCCTCGCTCCTTCCCGACGGCGCCACATGCGTCCTCGGCGGTGGACCAAAATGATCCACCCAATTCTTACCCCCGAGGCCGGCCAGACGGCCAGCCGACGACGGCTTCTTCGTAACCGGCTCTATTTTCTTGGCCCGGTTCATCGCCCTGTTAAAATGGTTGTCCCACCGGGTGGCCGCCGTCGACCCCTGGGATGAGGAACCCTGGGATCCATGGCTAGCAACAATTTCCTCCTCCTGCAGAAGAAGTAATAGTGAATCATTTAGATCATCGATTAGATTGCAATCGTGTTGATCCGCGGTAATTAGATTATACTTACCACAATTTCCTCTAATTCCTTCACCGCAGGATCCGCGGTGAGTTGTTTGGTTTTTGGGTCCACATGGTAACGGGCCCTGATGAAGTTTCGAACCTGCCCGGGTTCGAATTTAGCAAAGGGTATTTCTATCCCCTTGGATCTATACTCTTCGTCCTCCTTATTCCATTTGGCCTCTGCGGTTCTGTATCCACCAGATCCGAGATGGTGATGACCTATATTCATCGCCTGCAGCACCTTTCCCCGATTACTATTGGCCAGGGCTCTTTCGGATTCACACCTCTCCTTGAACTCCCAGAACTGATCTTCGGTGATCTGCGGGTCAATCTTCTGGATCTCCTCGAGACTTTTGCCTTCTTTATAGATCTTCTTCTTTATCCGGGTTCTCCAGCTGGCCAGGGCGGTGCTCATCTTTGTGAGGGCGGATTTGTTTACTTCGTTCCCATGATAATTTGTGTTCTGATACTTAGCGGGGAACTTGTATCTTGCGTGCAGCTTCTCGAAGTGGAGTGTGCGCAAGTGGCCATTATCTTTATGCCGGAGATTCTCGGTGTTGATCGAGATGGTTGTCCGGGTGATCGCCGCCACTTTCCCACCGTACCCTTTGACGACAAGGGCGGGCTCCAAAGGAACCCCTGATGGGCTCACTTCGGTAATTTCCTCCCTGACCGTGTCGACCGTGTTCGGGCGCCGATCCTTCGGCTTCTTCTTCTTCTTCTTAGGAGGGTTGCTACCACTCCCTGTGCCCTCACCGCCATCAGTGGTTTCATCGTCCGCCATTCCTTTGGCTTCTTCCTCCACGTCTTCCATCTCATCATGATCGCTCTCCGAAGGATGGTATTCTTCATCGTCTTCTAGCCGCTGGGCCGCCTCCCAGAATGTCAATTGTTTATTCGGAGGTCTGAGTTCTCCTTCAGCGCTGATGTGCTTAGAACATCCAGCCTCGTCGTTGTCACACATCTTTGCACTAATAAAAAACAAATAATTGGTTAAATGCACAGAAAAATCCGGCATGACCTTTGCTAATTTTCTTAAACTAGGAGTGCCCGATTTCTGCCGAAACGGAAGTTAATCAACATTCCGGCAAAAATCGGGACTCATTTCATACAAGAACCTGCATACACGACATAATAAAGTGCTTCATATACAAGCACAAGCACAATTTCAAGGTTCCATTGTCCCAGCACAGATAGTAGCAAAACCAACACTACTCTATTTTTCCTTCCAAACCGTTTCACAACCACATCCATCCAGTCCCAGCACAGTGCCACAACCATATATACTTTTGTTATCAATTTAAGCAAGTGACAGCAAGCAAATGAGAATACAACAAATGACCAAGTTCTATACTAGAAGATCATTACAGCAAGTGACAGCAAGCGAATGACCAAGTGATGCCAGCATTCCTGTGAGGTGTAACTAAAAACCATTCCTTGCATGATCATTACTGCATTTGAAATAACCAAGTGATGACAGCAAGATCATTACTGCATTTGAAATGACCAAGTGATGACAGCAAGATCATTACTGCATTTGAAATAACCACACCTGTAACTAAAAACCATTCCTTGCATGATCATATGTTCCTTTTTACTGTTCTGAATTTATGATGTTGATCAAGTTCCTGTGAGGTGTAACTACTTTTGCATATTTTCTTACTACTAGCTAATCCAGAGCACATGGTTCAGCACTAATCCAGAGCACATGGTTCACCAGCACATGGTCCTTGCATCTGTTCTTACTATTACATCTTAAAGAAAATAGAGGGGGCAATAGAAAATCCTCAGCTCTGTACTCACATGGAGTACTAGATCATCATTGGATAGTTTCATAAGCAAGCAATAGCTTTTGTATACAAACATCATCAAAGCCTCAGCCTTTGCATCCTAGGCAGAGCTAAGTAATGAAGGGATTGTTCTTTGCAATGCTCTAAAGAAAATTCAGAGCTATAGAAAACCTCTATAGCTCTCTATTCTTTGCAATGCTCTAAAGAAAATTCAGAGCTATAGAAAACCTCTATAGCTCTCTGTTCTTTGGTTTGGTTGTCCTGTTCTTTGGTTTGGTTGTCATGTTCCACTCTCTCTGCTCCTCCTCCCCCTCCTCCTCTCTATCTACCATCACCCCTCCCCCAACTTCTATATAAACCAGCAGTAGGGACAATACTACAAGCAGAAACAGAGAGCAAACACACAAGAACTACAAGCTACATGCTAATAGAACTACAAGCTACATGCTAACAGAGAGCAGACCTAGCCATTTGTGTTGCTGCTGCCATCCATCTTTCAGTTGTTCAGTGATGCTATTTTGCTACGGCCAGATCATGTTTTCTTCCAAATTCTTTGAGGTTGCGTTCTCTAAGGATTTGGCTAGCTAACATTTAAATTTCAATCCTCTCATGGGTTTGCTTAAGAAACAAATGTTTTTCTTCGGTGCAAAAAAGACAGATAAATTTGGTAAGACAAATCAGTACTATATTATGGATTACGTACCAATGCCTTCTGAGATTTGCAAACTTGCACATTGAACAATCATATTATAATGATCCCTGATCCCATGATCAAGATCAATTTTGTCTTCTCGAAAAAACAGGGCATTGCTCCATTTATCGTCGCAGTTCACAGCATCATCTGCATCAAAGGAACAAATGGTTCTTGTGCCTAAACCTAGGGGCAACGATGGCCTGCAGAGAGGGGGGACAGAGGGAGAGAGAGGGAGAGAGAGGGAGAGAGGGAGAGAGGGAGGGACAGGGGAGGGGCGACGCTCACCTCTGACGGGCGGACGACGGGCGGACGACGACGGGCGGCGGCGCGATCCTCCTCCTCCACAAGCGGCGGGCCTCCTCCTCCTCCACGGATCGGCAGCGGCCTCCTCCTCCACAAGCGCGGGCCTCCTCCTCCTCGAGAGCGCAGCGCGGTGGCGGGCCTCCTCCTCCTCCTCGAGAGCGCAGCGCAGCGCGGCGGTGGTGGGCCTCCTCCTCCTCGAGAGCAGCGGCGCGGTGTGGTGTCTGTGAGATGGAGCGGCGCAGATTGTGAGCGGCGCGGTTGACTAGTCCAACACACATAGGCGTAGCGCACCCTGGCCAAGTGCGCTACGGATAACCGTAGCGCACTTGGCCAGGGTGCGCTACGCCTATGTGTGTTGGACTACCAGATAAGAGGGCGGCCACCCCTCCAGTTAACACTAGTACTGTCATAGCCCACTGGTTCTGCCCCTTAGCTCTATTCTAAACTATGAGCACCCAGGTTAGAATCCTGGTGCTCCAATTTTTTTTTTTTTTTTTAAAATAATTTTAAATGTTCCAAAAAATGCCCAAAAGTGGTGATTTATGCCATACAAGTTTTGTTTTGTTTTTAAAATACTTTTAAATATTCCAAAAATGCCCAAAAGTAGTGATATATGTCATAAAAGTGTTACAAATATGATTCAAAGTATAACTAAATTTCATAATAATTTGTCCATGAATATTACAATCTTTTTCGACCACGCGTTTTACAATATTTTTTGAGCTAGCGTTTTACAATCTTTTTTCCCTTCTTTGTCGCGGTTGAATAATTTAGCCCCGGCACTTTAATGTTTCTTCTTTCGAACGGGCTACCTTTTTTGGGTAGGGTTGTCATTTTTCTTCTTGTGATGTATGTTGCTACATCGTAGTCGTCGTCATCTTCAATCTTTGGATCGCCGTACTGGTCGAAGTCTTGCTCGTTGGCGACTCCATCCATTCCGATGATGTTTCTTTTTCCTCTCCTCACGACAACACGACTAGGCTTTGTCGGGTCGGTAATGAAAAAACATTGGTCCACTTTGGTAGCCAGTACCCACGGTTCATTTTTCGCGGCCACGTTTGCACCGGCGGCCTTGGATTTGGCTGCTTCGGGTATAACCATGGTTGTTAAATACCGGTCTTCTCTTTCGACGCTCTTTGCCCATCTGACACGGAACATCGGCACCTTTTCTCCACAGTAGTCGAGCTCCCAGATCTCCTCGATTCTTCCGTAGAATCTTTCCTTCACGTTGTCATCGGTGTAGAATTCCGACATTACGCCTGAGTTCTGATAATCACACTTGTTGTCCTTTTCCTCAGTGTATAATGTGTAGCCGTTGATATCATACGCCTGATAGGTCACCAGGTTTTGCATCGGTCCCTGCGACAAGGTGGATATGATCTTTTCCGTGTCAGAAGAATGCGATCGCGGGGGATTATCAAGGAGCGTCTGCCTAAACCAACGCGTGAAATCTGAGTTGTGCTCTTTGATTATTTCTCCCTGCGTCCTCTGTATGCCCCGGTCACTGTACTTCTCGATTAACCTTTTGTGCTTCTGTACCCAAGGATCGACCAGTTCTAAATGCTGTAGCGCGACGAGGTTTGCTCGATCAAAGTCTGCGCGTCGAAAATCGAAGTCTGCATGCAGTATGCGACGACCCTCTCGGTGACCAGATCCGTCGAGCTTGCCAAGGTGTCTGTTGACGGGAAGACCGACAGGGTTCTCGATGTCTAGATAATTCGTGCAGAAAGAGATGCACTCTTCGGCCAGAAAGCCCTTGGCTATGCTTCCATCTGGACGGGACCTGTTGCAAACGTATCCTTTGATGTGTCCGTTCATCCTTTCGAACGCCATCATGTTGTGGAGGAACATCGGCCCGAGTTGTACGATGTCCTCCACTACATGGACCAGCAGATGCACCATAATGTCGAAGAATGCGGGTGGGAAGTAGACCTCAAGCTCACATAGTATCACCACGATCTCCTCCTGTAGCCTTCCGAGCTGATTCACGCCAATCGACTTCCTAGAGATGACGTCGAAAAACTTGCATAGGCCAAATAACGTTTCACGGACGTGCTCATCCATTATCCCTCTTAGTGCGACCGGAAGTACCTGCGTCATTAGCACGGCACAGTCGTGAGACATCACGCCACTGAACCTCTGCTTCGCCTCGTCTAGGTATCTGCTTATCTTGTCCGCGTAGCCGTAAGGAAATTTGACTCCTAGAAGGCACTTGAAAAACTGTTTGATCTCATCCTGGCTTAGAGTGAAGCAAGAAGGAGGGCAGTAATATTCGTTCTTCTTGAACTTTTTACCCTTCCGACGACCTTGTGTCGTCTCCGACTCATGATCATCGTCATCTTCCTGATCATCAGGAGTAGTGCGTCCTCCGTGAAGCTCCTTCCGGATACCCAAGCATATCAGGTCGTGCCTTGCTTTCGGACAATCTTTCGTCCTATCTGGCATGTTGATTATGGTGGCGAACAGACTCTCGCACACGTTTTTCGTGATATGCATGATGTCGAGGCTATGAGGCGTGCGGAGAAACTTCCAGTATGGAAACTCCCAGAAAACAGACCTTGTTTTCCATACCTTCATTAGCGGCTTGTCTTGTTGCTGCCTCTTTCGCTTCTTTCCAGGCTTAGGACAATCTTTCCAGTTTTTCAGCAACTCTTCCACTTCTTCGCTGCTCCTACGCTCTGGGATTCCTCGGGTCTCTGATTTGCCATCGAATAGGTCTCCACGTTTTCTCCATGGATCATTCTTGCCGAGCCACCTCCGGTGCGCCATGAACACGGTTTTCGATGACCCTGGATCTTTCTCTAGTTGGATATAGCTTGTGTTATCCATGCACCTAACGCATGCGCAGAATCCTTGGATAACCTCCCCCGAGATATACCCGCAACCTGGATAGTCTTGCACCGTAGTGACCAACGCGGATCTCATAGTGAAATAATCTTGTGCGACGGCATCGTAAGTATTGGCTCCAGATTCCCATAACGTGGCTAGCTCCTCTTTCAACAGCCCGAGATACAGATTGATGTCGGTACCATTTTGTTTCGGCCCTTGAATTAGCATACTCATTTGTATGTACTTCTTCTTCATGCACAACCATAGAGGGAGGTTGTACATCCATACAAACACGGGCCAAGTGCTGTGCGTGCTGCTCTGGCTACCGAACGGATTGAGTCCATCGGTGCTCGCACCAAGCCTGATGTTCCTCGAATCTCCACCAAATTCTGAGAATTCGAGGTCCAATGCTTTCCACTGGCTAGCATCTGAAGGGTGCATCAGCAGCTCATCCTTTTCGGGGTCATCATCATCTCCTGGCTTCTTCCTTTCCGCATGCCATCGCATGAGCTTCGCTTCCTTAGGGTCCGCGAAATAGCGCTGCAGACGAGGAGTGATAGGAAAGTACCATACCACTTTTCGAGGTGCTTTCTTCCCTTTCTTGTATCGACTCACGCCGCACACCGGACATGTGGTTTTCTCCGCGTCCTCGCCCCGATAAATGATGCAATCGTTGATGCATACGTGATATCAAACGTGCGGTAGATCGAGAGGACAAACGATTTTCTTGGCATCCTCGATACTAGTTGGACATGTGTTCCCCTCCGGGAGACGATCGTGCCAGAATGCCATCATATCGTCGAAACTTGCGTCGCTCAATTTGTGTTTTGCCTTCATCTCCATAGCCTTGAGCGTTACATTCAACCGGGTATCATCGGGCCTGCATCCTTCATACAATGGAGTAACCGCGTCTTCCTCAAGTTGCGCAAGCTTGGCTTTCTCTCTAGCGGCAGCCCTGGCGTTACTCGTTTGCTTGAGAAGCAGCTCTTGCACATAAGGGTCCCGCACCCAGCCTGACGTTGTTCCATCGTCGTCTGCTCCTCCGGCATCTAGATCATCATCATCCCGGTCTGCTTCCGCACATTCACCATCTCCAGGAGACTCTTCATCATCTCGCCCGTCCTCGCCGTGATGATGATCATCGTCATGTTGACCACCTTCACCGTCTCCATCATCTACATCATCGCTTATCCAACGAGTGTATCCATCCATGAAACCATGGCGGAGCAGGTGCGCCTTTAGATTCCCGGAATCTGGGTCGATCACCCATTTGAGTTTGCATCTTCTACACGGACATCTTATATCTGTCTTGTTATTTCGTATCATGTCGGCCGTCGCACATTTCAAAAATCTAGCCACAATGCCTTCGCTCATTATGCGGACCATTTTTGCCTGCACAGTGTACATGGTACAATTTTGAAGTCTATTAGAACCACATAATGAATGCATGCATGAAATGGTCGATAGAAAATTTCGGCATGACCTATCCTAAAATTAGGACCTTTGCGAAATGCCAAAGTCTTGCCAAAATGGAAATGAATCAACATTTTGGCAAAACAAATGGCAACTTGTTCACATACAAACACAAGAGAGAGAGAGACCGATCCATACACACATGAACATATCATTATCCTCTCCATACACACATGCATGAGCATCATCGATACTCTCCATATACACACACATATGAGACCATCCTCTCCACATACACACATCATGAGCATCGATCATCTACGTACATACATATGAGCACATCATCCATATACACATGAACACATCCTTACATGGACAACTTACCGAGATGAGAGACCTATCGCGAGAAAGATGGAAAGGAGAGGTGCGTGCGTCGACCGGAGAAGGAGATGAGAGACCGGAGACCTCCTCTATTACTTATGTAACATCCAAAGCAAGTTTTACATGCTAAAAATGGTGAATGGGTGGAGAAATTGAGGTGGGAAGGAGAAGATCCCGACTAGATCTAAGGAGGAAGAAGAAGGGGAAAGTGAAGTGTGGGGTGGTGGATGTGGTCACACATGTGCACATAAAGAGCTGTCCTAAAAAAATCGACACATCCGTGGCGCACACGGCCCTAGTGCGCCACAGGGAGTACAAACATTTCTGGCGCACCATGCCATGTGCGCCACGGATGCTCCTACTACCTGTGGCGCAATAGGCCGAGTGCGCCACAGATGTTTGTGGCCGTTTCACAGCAGAGGGGGGCGTGCGCTTAGGCGTAGCGCACCCCCCCCCATGTGTGCCACAGATGACACTAACAACCGTGGCGCACATGACTAAAGTGCGCTACAGATGTTTGGCGTGCGGCCAACAGGGCCCTGACCCACACACATCTGTGGCGCACTATAGTCATGTGCGCCACAGTTGTTCTAGTTACTAGTAGGGCACTTCCCACAGGTGAGCCACGCCTGTTTTAGCCGTGGGGCACTTCAACCATGTGAGACACGGATGTGCTGATTACCTATAGCCGTTTTCCTAGTAGTGCTGCTCGACAATATCCTTGGCCTTGGTGACATGCTCTGCAAGTCGGAGAAAACAAAATACACAGTGAGTACTCGAAGAAGGAAGGCATAAAACCAAGACGGAATGCGCAAAAAAGAAAACAGACTCTTGTTTTTGATGATCTGTTCCTTCAAGATGGTAGTTTTACCCTTTTCAGCTTCAAGATCTGTGCGCATCTTCTGGTACGTGTCGTTGGCCATGCCCCGCCGAGCATTCTCGTTCTGTGAAACAAAGGAAAATGTTAAAACTGTTGTTTAGTCTTCTTGGAGCATCTAGTCGGAAACTTTCCATCTAGGCGCTCGGGGGCTACAGCGAAAGTTTTTTCAACTTAGCAATATGCTTAGCTTTTCTTTAAAGCATCTAGTTGGAGCTACTTCAGTTCTCGATTAGAAGCTTGGGGGCTGCAGTATAAAGTTTTAACTCGGAAAATGCTTAGCTTTCCTCTAAGCATCTAGTCGGAACTAATTCAGTTACAACTAGAGGCTTGGGGGCTACAGTATTGAAAAATATAAACACTGCGTATGCTACTCTTACAACATCTAGTCGGAATAATTTCTTCCATCTAAATGCTTGGGGGCTACAGTGAGAGCTCTTTCTAACTTAGTCACTCTTAGAGCATATAGATGCAAAACCTATGGTTTTCCGTCTACAGCCTCGGGGGCTACAGTGGGATACTCATAATAAAATGCAAAAGGCAAAGTAAAACTTACAAGTGCAATAATCTTGAGGTTTGTAGCACTCTCGGCCAGCAGCTTGCCAAAGGAAATGCTATTTCCCCGTAAGATATCTGCTTGTCGGAGCAGCTCCTCAATACCGCACGTCGGAGATGACGGCACTCCTCCAGGAACCGTAGTTGTGTTACTCGGCAGGAGCGCCGGGTAAACTATCTTCGGGAACTCGAAGGGTTTCTGGGGAGTAGGGGCGTAGCCTTCGGCAGAGGTACCAGCTCCCACTACCGCCTTTCCGCTACCGATGGCATCCTGAGCCGGAGCTTCAGCCATTTGTAGAGCAGCGCTCTCCTGCGTCGCTTGCTCGCCGACAACAGCGAGTTCGGTAGAAGCGCCGGAATCCATTTCTATGGCGGAAGGACCTGGTGCCTCCTGGGCTTGAGAGCTTGTCGAGGCAGAGGAAGGCTTGACGGCAGGAGTAGCAGGGGCGATGGCGGGGGAGGAGTCGCGATGCAGCATATCTTTGATATTTCTAGAAGCCCCCAAAGTCTTGGAGGTCTTCTTGAGGCTGGTTGTGGATTTCTTGCTTAAACGTGCAAAGTGCATAAGTACGGGAACAAGACAGATAAATAAGACAATGTCAGAGAATGAGAAGCTCACACTAATGGGGGTGCTTTGGAAAAAATCCCGGTGGATCTTTTCTTTTCCGCCTCCAGGGCGGCGGTAGTCTTCTTGGAGGCTCCACCCTCCGTCTTCTTCTTCTTGCCTCCGTCGGCAGCATCAGAGGTGGAGCTCTTCCTCTTTCGCGCCAACGGGACATCGTCGTCGGACACGACCGTGACTTCCTTCATCTTTGGATCGTAGATTTGGGCAGCCAGGTTGTCCTCATCTAGATCGCTAAGCTGTTAAGTTAGAAATCACCGTGTTAGGTGAAGTGGTAATGGCAAGACGGAGAAATTGGAGTATATGTCGTACACGGAAAATACATATCTACCTTTGGGCACTTGCCGTCTACCTACATGTCGCAGGTGATGGTGAAGCCACGCTTCTTATCCTTCACCTTAACGATGTCCTTCAGGCGGAGCTTGATGGAGTCGCTCGAGAAGTTATCCACGGAGATCCGGAGGGTATCCCTTCGATCACTGGTATACACGTGCATGAACTTCGCGCGGTGCTACAAAGGTTGGATTCTCCTGATGAACCAGCACATGGCCAGGTCCAAGCCGGTCAAACCCATCTCTACGAACCATTCGATCCGCCTTATTGCGCGAGAAGCGTCGAGGTCGGAGGGAAGGGAGGCGTGGGATCTCCATGTGGAAACTTCAGCGGCGGCTCCATCCTCGAAGTCCGGGTACGTTACTTCTCGGCCCGCCAAAGGAATGTCTGGGCCGTAGAAGTACGTCCGCTGCCAGTATTTGCAGGACTCGTGGCCGATGATGTCGGGGAACCGCCGGCAGGTCAAATCTTGAATCTTATGGTGCCGCAGTTCCTAAGCTCCTCCCTACTATGTCCGGCTTCACGTTTGATGGTGAAGAAGTACACGAACAAATCTAACCTAGGCCTAATCCCTAGGTAACCCTCGCAAAGTGCCGCGAAGTTGCTAAGCACTAAGATGCTATTGGGGAAGAGGTTGTGGGGTTGGACCTTGTAGTGGTTCAGGAAGGAAAGAAAGAAGTGGGAGATGGGCAGGGAAACGCCATGTACCAGCTGAGCCTTGAGGTACACCTTTTCTCTGGCTTGGGGAAAAGGTGTCACCTCGCCGGCCGGCGCCGCTCGCCAGGCGAGCCCCTCCGTCGCGGGGAGGTAGCCTTCGGCGACCATCTCTTGGATGTCGCGGTCAGTGATGTCCGAGCCGCGCCAGTCTCCCTTGTGCGAGTCTGGCTCTTCTTCCAGAGGCTCTAGCGCCGCCAGATTATGGTCGCCGCCGGTGGTTTCAATCACCGCCGATGCGGGGATGACCAGGCCCTTTGGGGGCACGACGATGGAGCTAGCCGGCTTTGTCGTGGCTTCGCTCGACGCCGCCATCGATGGGGAGGAGTTGTTGCTGGCCATGGGGTGCTGGAAGGATGGGACTGACGCAGAGGGAGTCTAGGGTTTTCGAGGTTTCTCGCGGAGAGCTCGAGGAGGCGTGCGGCTGGAGGAAGAAGACGATGACGCGACAGGAATGAGGTAAAAGGTGGAAAGTGTCCCACGGTTACTATTTATCATGATTTGTGTCAAGATTCGTGCAGCTGATCGGACGGTTGCCACGTAGACGACATGTTCGTGAACATGCACGGTAATTTCGCCACGTCTCCAACCGTCGCCGCCAACGGTTCGTATCACTTGCGCGGAAAAATCGGATATGATTGCGTTCTCTGCATGTGTGAGTTACGAGGCATCGCTGATCTGAGCCTACGTCGTCCTAGCTAACACGGGTAGATGAGCCGTCGCATCGAAGATTCCGGCATGGACGGATTTAATCCGACTACGGAAGAGTACGATGGAAGATTCAGCATTTCTCTGGCTTACCATTCGAAGACGGAGAAAACCTTGCAGGGTTCTTTGGGAGGACTACAAGATATTGCTTGACGATTTGCCGACATCCATCTAGACGGAGCATTCAACATGAAGAGGCAAGACGGCGCAAGATCTCGGAGTTCTCCGGGGGCTACTGTTGGGGATATGCTATATGGGTATCCTTATAGCATGTCTCTTATCCGACTAACCCGGGTGGCCCATAGTCGGTAGCATGGCCTATGGCCTGCTAGGCGGCCCAGTTAGGTGGATCCAGAAGTCGGGCCCGGATAAAGGAAGGCTACGGTGGAGTCACCATCGTACCCGGAGCCTTGGAGTGCAAGATACACAAGACTAGTAATAGACGGTGTAGGACTCTATAAACTGTCCGGCTAGGACTCCCTGTAACCCTAGGAACTGGCTACTATATAAGTCGGGCCTATGGGAGCCTTTACGGCATCGATTCAGACAACCTCGCATAGCGAACCTATCTCTGTAACTTGGCGTATTTCCCTTATAGTGATTTATAGCAGGAGTAGGATTCCACCGCCGTTGTGGGATGTGAACCTGGGTAAGCTATGTTACCTCGTACCCGTCAACCGTCCGCCTTACCCCACATCTCTAAACGCGCACTCTGAGGACCCCTCCATGGCGTACTCGTCGGCAATACCACGACACCTGATGATCCAAAAGGGGCGCCCAACAAACAGGGTGCAAAAGAAGATCACCCGCCAAGTTAGCCTGGCTGTGACTACTCCACCCGCCATCCCTGAGTACCTCAGCGGGTCGGAGTCCTACATCACATTCAGTCGTTCGGATCACCCCGCCAGATCCCTCGCCCAGGTCACGCTGCCCTGGTGCTTGAGGCATAGATCGGAGGGTTCAAGATGAGTCGTGTCTTCATGGACGGTGGTAGCCGCATCAACCTGATGTTCGCTAGCACCCTAGCAGCAATGCGGATCCCGCTGTGTATCCTGGAACAATCCGACACAATGTTCCATGGCATAGGCCGAGGGAAGAGCATATTTCACCTGGGAAAAATATGGCTCGATGTCATCTTCGACAAACCAGACAACTTTCGGTGCGAGCTGCTCGAGTTCGAAGTGGTGGACTGTCCATCACAATACCATGCCATCCTCGGGCGCGTGGCATTCGCAAGGTTCCTGGCAGTACCGCACCATGGGTACCTGCTACTCAAGATGCCAGGACCTAGGGGCGTCATCACGGTCCATGGCAGATTCACCTGATCCGACCATTGCGACAGGGACTTCAACACAATCTCCCAGTCGTTGGGCATGCATGAGGAGCTCACACGGCTTCGAGAGGTGGCAGACAACGGGGCACCCCCAGTCTCCAGGCAAAACGCACCCGACATGTTGTTTAACTCAACACTCAACACGAAAAAGGTGCAGGTCCACCCGACGGATGCCTCCAAGATGGCGCTGATCGCCAACGAACTCAGCCCCGCATAGGAAAGCGCGCTCGTCGAATTCGTCCGTGAGCGCTGGGAAATCTTCGTCTGGTGTCCTGCGTACATGCCAGGAGTTCCCAGGGAATTCTCCGAGCACACACTCAACGTGTTTCCAGATGCCAAGCCTGTCAAACAATCCATCCGACGATTGTCCGAGCCATGGGCCAAAGCCGTCGGAGTCGAAGTCAACAGACTGCTCGATGTTGATTTCATCAGGGAGCTCAAGGAAAGCGAGTGGCTGGCAAACACTGTGCTGGTCCCTAAAAAGGACACGGACATCCTGCGGATGTGCATGGACGTCACATCGCTCCACAAGCACTGCCCAAAGGATCACTTCCCTCTACCTCGGATCGATCAGATCATTGATTCGACTGCAGGATGCGAGAAACTCTCGTTCCTCGACGCCTACTCAGGCTACAATCATATTCGAGTGAAGGTCGAAGATCAGGAGAAAACGGCGTTCATCATGCCATTCGGAGTATTCTTCTACATCACAATGCCCTTCGGGCTAAAGAACGCAGGTGCCACGTACCAGCGGTGCATGCAGGCATGCCTGAAAAGCCAGATAGGCCGCAACATACAGGTCTATGTCGACGACATAGTCGTCAAGACAAGGAAGGCCAAGACGCTGATCGACGATCTCCGCGAGATGTTCGACAACCTTGATCACTACAAGATCAAGCTAAAACCAGAAAAGTGCGCCTTCGGCGTCCCATATGGCCAACTGCTTGGATACTTCATCTCCCAGCGAGGGATTGAGGCGAACCCGAAGAAAATCCAGCAAATACTGGCCATGGAGAAGCCAAAGAACCTCAAAGGTGTCCAGCAGCTAGCTAGGCGCATCACGGCGTTGAGCAGATTCATCAGTCGCTTGGGTGAAAAGGCCCTGCCCTTCTACCAACTGCTACACAAAGCAGAAAAAATTGAGTGGACACCTGAAGCAGACGACGCATTCGAAGATCTGAAGCGGCTGCTGTTAACTTCGCCCGTCCTGGTGACACCAAAGGAACACGAGCCTCTGCTGCTATACATAGCAGCCACGCATCAGGTGGTCAGCACTGTGCTCTTGGTCGAACGACCTGAAGACGGCAAGACCCATGGGGTCTAACGCCCAATCTACTACCTCAGCGAGGTATTGACACCAACAAAATAGAAGTACCCTCACGACCAAAAACTCACCTATGGCGTGTTCATGACGTCTCGTCGGCTGAGCCACTAATTCCAGGAACATCAGGTGATGGTCGTCAACGAGGCACATCTGAATAGCATCCTGAACAACCCGAAAGCTACAGGACGCGTAGCTTTGTGGGGCATCGAGCTGTCCCCTCTAGACATAGTCTACGAGAAGTGCCATGCAATCAAATCTCAGGTCCTCCCGGACTTCCTCGTCCACTGGATGGAGCTACAGTTGCCAGATACCCCGGATATGACGCAGTCATGGATGATGCACTTTGACGGCTCAAAACGCGAGGCTGGAGTAGGCGTCGGCATCATACTAACGTCCCCACAAGGCGACAATATGAAATACGTCCTCCGGATGAAATTTCGGTCCTCCAACAATGAAGCTGAATACGAGACCCTCATCCACGGCATGAAGATGGCCAAGATTTGCGGTGCAACGCGCCTCGTCATCTACGGTGACTCAAACCTCGTCGTCCAGCAGACGATGAACGAGTGTGACGCACACGCCGCTAACATGATCGCGTACCGCGCGCTCTACAACTCACTCGAAGGAGACTTTGACGGCTACGAGCTTTGGCACATTGGAAGGGAAAGAAACAGGGAAGTCGATAGACTCGCCAACATCGGCTGCACATGCGCACGGGTGCCACCAGGTGTGTTCCTCGAACAAATCTGCGTGCCCTCCATCAAAAGGATATTCCCCAAGGGATCACCAGAAGAAATAGAGAACTCGGGGGCTGCACTACCCGAAGGACAGTAAGGACCCGAAAAACTCAACATGGAGGTCGCGTTGGTCAACCTGATGTAGTTCATGGAAATCGAGGAAACATGGACACAACCGTACCTTCGGTACCTGATAAACAGGGAACTGCCTGATGACCCGACAGATGCCCGGCGCATATCTTGACGGTCCAAGGCCTTCACCATCATCAATGGCGAGCTATACAAGCGCAGCATTTCGGGTGTACTCCAAAGGTGCGTCACCATCGATGACGGCAAAACCATCCTCCAAGACATACAAGAGGCCATTTGCGGCCATCACGCCGGCAGCCGCGCCCTCATCGCCAAAGCTCTACGAGATGGGTTTTACTGGCCAACGGCCATGAAGGACACAAAGGACATCGTCCAAATTTGCAATGGCTGCTAGAGGTTTGCAGATAAACCACATGCACCAGGATCGGAGCTCAGTCGCATACCTCTGGCCTGGCCCTTCGCCCAATGGGGCCTCAACATGATCGGCAAACTACCCAAATCCTCGAAAGGAGGCCACGTCTACCTCCTAGTCGCAGTCGACAAGTTCACCAAGTGGATCGAAGCCATGCCCGTTACCAACCAAAAGGGCAAAACGGCCGTGAAGTTCTCCGAGTCCATAGTCTATAGGTTCGGCGTCCCGCACAGCATCATCACGGACAACGGGTCGAACTTCATCTCCAAAGAATTTCAGGACTTCTGTGAAGGCCTCGGGATCAACATATCATATGCCTCTGTGGCGCACCCGCAAACCAACGGGCAGGTCGAAAAGTCCAACGTCCTCGTAGGCAGCGGCATCAAGAAACGCCTACTTAGCCCACTCAAACGACTTGCGGGAGCCTGGGCAGAAGAGCTACCCTCCGTCCTCTTGAGCTTGCGCACAACGCCAAACAGCTCAATTGGCTACACGCCCTTCTTCATGTTGCACGGAGCCGAAGTCGTGCTACCTGCATAAGTACGCCCCAAGGCCCCATGGGTCATCGCTTACAGCGAAGCCGAATTGATGGCTGCACTCGAAGACACCGTCGACACACTCGACGAGGCACGCGACATCGCTGCAGCTCGCTCGGCTTCCACCAACAGAGCCTCCGCAACTATCACAGCCGCCGGCTGTTCCCAAGGTCCTTCGTCGAAGGAGACCTTGTCCTACAACTCAAACAAGAGCGGCTGAAAAAGCTCGAGTCACCCTGGGAAGGACCCTACATCGTCATCGAAGTCATCCCAGGTGGCGCCTACCGCCTCAAGCACGTGGAGTCTGGAGTCGCATACTCCAACCCATGGAACGTCGCACAATTGCGATGCTTCTACCCCTAGCTATCCTACTTTACTTTCAATAAGGCTACTCAGCCGAACAATGTACCTCCTCATTACGATATGAATAAAGCTAAGTGTCCCGCCCGAAAATTTATCTTTTCCTCACATTTCTTTATGTTACAACACACTCGGGGGCTCCCCCTCACCTCACGACTTCGTCGACTGAGGATAACGCATGTACACCTGAGTAGCTGATCACGTCAGGCTAATGAAAAGGGCATGCATACAACCAAGCACCACGTGCTAATACAACTAACCTTTACAACAAAGGGCACAAAAAGCCAGTCGAAATATATACAAGTTTTACACCTATATTTTTTATAGGACCTACCCATTTTGAAGGATCACCTGCGCACGATGCTCAAAAAGATCTACAATCTCTTCGTCATACTGCCTAACAACCGTGTAGTGTGGGTGCATGTACCATAGGCCACCATCTCGTCGAGGGGCCGGCCCATCCACCACAACCGGAAGATTAACATCAGGGCAATGCAACCGCACAAGGGAAAAGGAGGCCTCCCCCCCGCAACCAGCTGGTGCCGCACCAACTCCCTGAGGTGACGCACGTCTCGAAACTTCGGCAGCAAACCCCATAGAGGCGATGGCGCTTCATCAAGGGGAAACATGACGTGAAGAATCAACACTAGAGAAGTCTTCACCTGCCTCAGCACTCGCGACACCTGATGAGCGCGATCCTGCACAGTCGCAAGGACCGTGGCCCAATCGCGATCCATCCATAAAAAGCCTCCGGCTTCCATATCCTGCTGGGTCAAGCAGTTGATCCGAACTGCAACGCGCTCCTTCTCCTCCCTCGGAACAAGGTTGGCACCTGCAGAAAATACAGAGTAAGATGACACGCACAACAGGTGCATCCGAAAACGAGCAACAGCTCAAGGAAACTTACACTGCAGCTGCTCGGCCAACTGCCGCAGCTCCCCCATCAGATACTCCTCCCTGGTGGTCGCTGGCTCCGCCTTCGATTTCCACATATCCGCGTGACCTCGGATACGAAGTATCTCCTTTTCAAGAATGCGGACGCGGTCATGAAGAAAAACAAGTTGCAACGCATCATCCAAAGATGGTCGCGGCTGCGGAGCAGACGAAGTATTGACAGGGTCCTCACCCGAAGGTCCCTAAAGGAAAACAGACTAGAGTATGAACAACACATGACTGAGCAACAGCTCGAAGGATCATTTATATACAACAAAAGGCCACTGCATGGCACAGGGAAACTGTTCGTCAAATATTACACCAAAAGAAGAATACAACTATCCTAAAACTACAACAATGAAGCCTAAGCAATCTCATCCTGATTGACCTCGTGCCTGCTCTTGACCTCCTCCTGCTGCTTCACCGCATACTCCGCCAGAAGGTCAATGAGCTTAGGCCCATAGCGCTTACAGCGAGAAGAATAGAGAGCGAAGGCTACCTCGGAACCGTCGGGAGCAATTGGCATCTGGGAGGGGACCTGATGAAGATCCAGCTCCGCCCCGGACGCCAGGGCCATAACCAGACCCATGGAAGCGCCAATGCCCTTCTTCTTACGCTTGTAGGCCGCAGGCGCATCCGATGGCAGCGCATCCGCCAAAGAATCCACATCCTCAAGGGCAGCGCCCTTGGGAACGAGCTCCTTGTAGAAGCGTCCGAGGATCTCCTTGGCCTTGGCAAGGGAGCCAATGGCAGTACTGCAGCGGTCTTCGACCGCCGCAACGACATCATCTAGAGCGCTCCCGTGCTCCAGGGCACTACGATCGAATTCAATGCCCGCGGCATCTGGAGCAAAAGAAAGATAAAATAAGAATCGAATAAGGGCATGGAGATAGAGTAGCCGAAAAAACCAAAGAGACGCAAAATCACTCACCGGAAACGGCCTTGGCAGCAGTCATCAGCTTCTCGGCCACCTCCTTCTCGCGCGCAGCCGCAATAGTGCCAAACTGATCTTTGCGATCCGAAGCTTCCCGCTAAAGCCGTTCCATGGCCGTGGCTACATCAGCCAACTCCTGCTGAACACGCTCCTTCGCCCCAAGGGCATCCTCAGCCTTCTTCTCCACTCGCCCAAGGCTCTTTTTGAGAGCACCAAGCTCGCGAAGAACATCGTTATTTTCATCTACAAAAGCACCAAGAACATACATGAGCTACACAAGCTAGCGAGAAGACAAAAAAGAATAGGATCAATTCAGCATGTACCTCAAAGCTGCCGCATGCTGGCCTCCAGCGCCAGGTGCTGCTGCACAAGCAGGTTCGCACTATGCACAAAGGGCTCCGAGAAGAAACAAAGTATCACAAAAAGGGCTCGGGGGCTTCGCCCAAGAAACGAGCAAAACATCAAACACATGAAAAATGCTTGGGGGCTCCCCCCAAGACATGCAGAAAGGAAGCAAGATCAGCAGATCATCCGAAAATAAGGCCCGGGGGATCCCACACAGCAAGAGAGAAAACAACTTACATACTTAGACGAAAACTCTGAAGGTCCCGATGCAGTCTTCTAGGAGACGATCACTCGAGCCTCCTATGAAGAGGGGTTCGGACCAATACCTCTAGAGGTGGCCACCGTCTGAGAGGGTGGGGGCGTCAGTTTCGACTCCCATACGGCCTCCTGAGTGGCCTCATCAAAAGAGCCCTCAAATGAGTGGCTGCAACGGAAAGCCCAATCAAAAAAACAAGAAGATAAGAAGACACAAAAAAACAAGAACGAATAGCACTCGAAGGTACTTACGAGTCGATGTCGCTCATGTCAAAAATGGGCGGCGCCCTCTTCTCTTTCTTCTCTTCCTTCTTTCTCTTGTCCGGTAGTTGTGGCGCCATAGCCCGCAGGGGCACGGCCAGAAAAGGCGAGGAAGAAACATCATCATCTCTGCTGTGGCGGATAAGGCACGGCGGGTCCCTAGGCATCGACGGAATCGAGGCATCCGAAGATTCGCTCGAGCCCCGTGCGTGCTTTTGGGTCTGCCCCTCGCTCGCCTCGGGGGCTTCCTCAGTCGGCGATTGCGCCGGCGGAAGCTCGGACTCGGAGTCCACAACTTCGTTGTCTAGCGCAATCGGAAACCTTTCGGGTAGCGGCGGCACCATGACATCCACCTTGAGCTCCTTCACAATGAAGACATCAACGATTAGTACAAGCAATTACAAGGAAAAGCACTCGAAAATAAGGCGCTACGCGCATGTCGTAAATCTACACCTGCGGAACTGGTCTTGCGGAACTGAAAGGAGGCGCCCGCGACTTCCCCGGAAGGTCCTCATCGTACTTGTACTTCAGCAGTGGCGAAAGAACTCAGTCGAGGTCCCCTTGGAGAGCTCCTCAGTCGAAACTCTAGTCGGGTCGTGGCGGCCAGAGTAAAGGAACATCGGATGCGCCCTCCCCTGGAGTGGATGCACCCGACGTTTGAGGAAGGTGCGGATGATGTCCACACCGTTCACCTCCTTCTCCACAACCACCTGGAGGGCCTCCACCCGAGAGGTCCTCTACCTCCTACACCTCGCCCTCCAGGATATGATTCTTCCAGGATCTCTTCTTCAAGATCTCCTGGGTGGAGTCGAAAGGGGAAAGACTAAAGTTTTGCCCATCCACTGTGGAGCCACGGATATAAAACCACTTCCTCCGCCAGTATTGGACGGACTCAAACATAGAGAAAGAGAATAAAAGAACAGTTGATCAAAGAGAAATATGCAGTCGCCGATCGGATAAACTCCGTCAGAGCCGGACTGCCTCTTCACGGAATAGAGCTTCCGGAAGAGGCCAAAGTGCGGCTCGATACCGAGCCAGCACTCGCAAAAAGCAATGAAGCAGGCGATGTGGAGAAGAGAATTGGGCGAAAGATCGTGGAGTTGGATGCCATAGAAGAACAATAGTCCACGAAGAAAATCGTGGACTGGGAGCGAGAGGCCGCGGAGAACAAAAGCAACGAACATCACCCGAAACCCTGCGGGTGCACGGGGAGTTACCTCATCGCCGGGGATCTTGACGGCCTCCTTATCCTGCTGGATCAAAACCGCCTCACGCAACTTGCGCAGGTCACCCTCGCGCGTCTCCGAGCGCCGCCACCCACCTTTGGTGATACGAGAGGCGTCGGTGCCCTTCTTGCCGCCGGCAGCAGCACTGGTGCCTGCTCCGGTGGAGGCCTTCTTTGACTTCCCCATAGTGCTGCATTGACGGTGACGGTGTGCACGCAAAAACGAGGAAGGGAACGATCGGAGAACGTCCAGCGCGCAAAGTGAAAAGCTCAACAAAATGGAGGCAGTAGAAAGAAAATGGCTAAGGTGAAAACAAATACAGTTTTCCCCACCGTTATAAGGACGAAGACGATGAATAGGAACCTTTCATATGGAAGCCCTAACGCCAGGATCAGATCCTACCGTCCACGTGTCAACACAGCAGCGAATCGTCGCTCGCACGCCATCCACTATGCACGGAAACCGAGGAGACGGCATAATTCTCGCCACGTCGCGCATGACCAGTCAACTCCAAGTCAGAAAGTGGGACCCATGTTCATCTAGTCATGTCACCTCTGGCGCCACAGACGGTTGAGGTCACCGATCGTCAGCACTTACGTCATCAAAACCACACTAGCAATGGATAAAAATCTTCGACTGACAGCTAAAAGTACTCACTCGAATCTACGATTCGAGCAACTACTCGGGGGCTACTCCTATCAGGAGCGTTGGCAGCGCACCCGAGGCACGAATAAGGTACTACACCAATGATCTATTCTTCGAGTCCTACGTCGAGTCTAGGGTCTACTCCCATAGGGATGATTGAATCAAGCATCCGAAAAAATTGTGTCCTATGGACCTGAAGTTAACAACGGCTGAATTAAAGTCTCTGCTCGAGTCTACAAATCGAACAGACACTCGGGGGCTACTCCCATAGGGAGCGCTGGTCGCGCACCCTATGAATTCTTTGACTTTGATCATTCGGATCAAAATGCAAAAAACTTTTTGGCAACTTTGCCCCAACCAATGCTAAGTGAGTAACATCCTCCTTGGCCACCCGAAACACCTCCGTGGTGATAAAATTTCGGATGTTGTGTCTACGACGCAAAGATAAGACCTACAGAAACCATCTGATGGCTTGGTAATGCACCTGATTGCGCTCTACTAGTAAAAATCCATGCCAACAGGCGCGATGAAAATCCCGACGGACGCGTTGGGTACATCATTCGAAAACTACTGGGATTCGAGTCCTATAAGACCTCAACTTCCTGAGTCGAATTACGCCAGCATCTGTTCCGGGTTCGAGTCTAGGGTCTCGAATCTGAAGAAGATCGTGTTGTTTTTTCCTAAGACAGTTAACTGACCCTGATACATCAGGAGAGTCAGGCACACGCATCAACAGTCCCTACACACTAAAATCATTCTTTTCTCTAATGAAGCAAAACAGCTGCGCCCAAAAAATTAAAAGAGTCCTCAGCCGAATCTGTGATTCGACTAAACACTCGGGGTCTACTGTCATGGTTATACCCTGTGGGTACACGACATTAGCATACCTGGTCCAGCCCAAGGAAGGCCCACAATAATATACACGGCCCGTGGAGATTTTCGGGTGGCCCAAGCCCATGACATCTTCGGATCCTTGGAGAGCAAGACTAGAACAGATAGAATATTCAAAGGGGTAAACCCTAAACTTGTAACCGACTCGATCTGTGCCCGAGACCTGCCTAACTCTATATAAAGGCTAGGAGGTAATGACGAGGAGGGCAAGTCCCTTTTCCACCGCATACACACCTCCACGCCAGATAGCATCTGCGCACCCCTGTAACCTTCGGTTTCGCCGTAATCAAGAGCGGACAAGCAGGAGTAGGGTTTTCCCTCCAGGGCCTAAACCTGGATAAATCTCGTGTGCCCTGGTTTCTTGTCTGTTAACCGTTCCGTGATCTCCAGCACCCCCATCTTCTCCAAAACTCAAGCTCATAATAATGGGCATTGACGAGTCGAAACCTCGTCAGATGGATTGCGAGGAGTGCAACTATTTTGATTGTGTCGAGCGCACCAATTGCAATTGTGAGGAATTTTTGAATGACTACATCAACTAAAGGCAAGTGGGACTATCATAAATGTTCTAATTATTTTCCTATGCATTGTAGTTGTTTTTAGTAGAAGTGCATGTATAGGAATATTTTGCACTATGTGCTATGCTATCCTATGCTATGTCCTATTTAGGATATCATTTTGTATCTTGCTTAGTAGAAACATCGTAGCTCTAGTATGCTTAGCCCTGCTATAGATTTGGGATGGAATATCATGTTATGAGTATTATGAGTTATTGGAAAAGTTATGATTTTTATAATAAAACAAGTATCTAATGAATCACCTGGGTGGAATATTGTTGTTGTTGAGGTTGGAAGAAGTGGCAACAAAGGGGACCGTATCTTTCGCTACCTCTCTCGTGTGCGCACTAAAATAAGACCACCTAAGCATCTTAGAGATTAAACATGTTTCACGTATACTAGCTTCTATGAACAGCCACCTGCTAATATGGGCTCTGGCTTGGTTAATTACATAGACGAAGACCCTTTGCATTGGTATATCTTTAGGTTAACTAGAATTGTGTATTGGAGGTTATATCCTTGCATTGTTGCCTATTGGACGTGCTAGCATTGTGTATTGGGAGGACTTCTATGGAAAGACTTCGTCACATTGTCGATCTGCCGGTATACCAATTGGTGTGTACTAAACCAGCGGCCACTGGTGGTATCAAGTCGAGATTGTGTTGTGTGGGTAAAGTGTACAGCTTCTGTAGAAGATATAAATCTAATCTATTAGCCATGTCCCCGGTTATGGACAATATTGAGCAACTAAGGCTTGAAGCTTATGGATCATCTCGACATTCCAATTTATTAATAAAATTTGATGTTTTGAACAAGGGAGTAGGAGCACTTGGTGTTGGCCAACGTGTTCAAACAATTTTCAGAAGGGATTAAAACTATTTGGAAATGTTAGGATAAAAATTTTGCTTTATGCAAATGAGCCTGAAACTCCACTTAGCCAAATATGCATGTAATTGATATGTTCCATTCATATCCACATACTAGTGACATTTGCCAATACATTCAAAGTATTAACCATTCGTGGCTGCAACCTTTTATGTTGCACGTTATATCGTTTGTAAGTGATCGTTATAGGTCGCGAGACTCCACCCAATGATTGTTCGCATGTGGCACATTTGAAAAATGGATATAGAGCTTGTTATTGTATCCGCTATGTACTTGTGTAATATAATGTAAATTCTGGATCATATTCGTTGTATTTATGATGCAAAGTTATATTTGGTATCATTTTGTACTGTGTGTGCCAGTGAACCGATCCAGGAATTGGCAATATACACATGAACTCAGCCTTATCAGGCGAGGGTGTTACAAGATGGTATCAGAGCTATGCGTTTACTGTAGGATCGTGATCTTAAAAATAGATTAGCAATAGGAGACCTCTATTAGGAGAAGTATCATATTTTCTACTTATTAGAGTTCTTATATTTCTTGTCTATCTTTTCTAGAACCTCTTCTTATTCAAAATTGTAGTTGTCCATTCTTTTGATACCTATATGCGAGTTGTCCTATAAGTAAAATAAGAAATAGGATGACATAAATAGGTATGTCACCAAGTTTGGTTAGATTTGGACCACATATTTTATATCTTTAGGAGATCATCGCTATCGTGTTAGCATATTGATCTTACCAACTTATGTGGTATGACAATATTAGTTGTTTGCTTGTTTGTATTGATCCATTTTATGTGATGCCTTGCTTAGGATCAGTTAGTTTTGAACTCTAATTTTTTTGGAATTTGTGTGAGGTTTTTAGATTAGTTTAATGGTGTGAATGGATGGAAATTCGTGATATTACTGCCGTAGTTTTCTGCCTGACCTGTTGTACCGCGCGATTTTTCATATTTTACTAGTAACTCGGAAAAATCTGAAAAATAGGATCTGAAGCGTAATTACCTTTTCTACATGCACAAAAATTGGCTAAAATTCCTGACGAGTTTAAGTTGCCCAGACAAATTTGTGAAACCTGTTGTATTGTTTTGACAGATTTTGTTTATTGCTTATTTATTGCTCTATTCTACTCTAGTATTGTCCCCAACTTTTCCAAACTATTTTGTGGTTATATACTGCTAGTTTTAAACCTCTGTAACATTTTATTGCAAGTTTATTCTTGTGTGTTAATTTCTTATGATGGCTGCTTGTTTGTGACATTGATTGCTTCATATAGCTATGGGTAGTACTACTTCTCTTAGTCCTCTTCTATCTATCCCAAACAGATGCCACCTCGTCGCCGACCCACTGAGATGGAGCAGTTGATAGCAGCACAGGCGCAACTAGCACAAGTGGTGACTCAGTTCATAGCAAATAACAACAACACAACCCAAGTGGATGCACTCACTAGATTTCTAAAACTGCGGCCTACAAAATTCTCAAGCGCACCTGATCCTATGATTGCACTTGATTAGCTATGCTCAGTGAATAAGGACTTAGTAACAGTTGGATGTACAGACAAAGAGAAAGTGAGATTTGCTGCTCACTTACTTGAAGGACAACCAGCTACTTGGTGGGATACCTTTCAGATCACCCACCCCATTGATACAATCACCTAGGAGATGTGTGAGGAAGGATTCAAGACAAATCATGTCTTGTCTGGAGTCATGAGCCTGAAGAGAAAGGAATTCCATGATCTACACCAGTACGATCGCACAGTGTCGGAGTACATAGAGGAATTCACCAATTTGTCTCGCTATGCTCTAGAGGATGTCGACAATGATGATAAAAGGAAAGAGAGATTTCTGGATGGACTGAGTGATGAGCTCTCGGTTCAGCTATCAGTAGTTTACAATCCCACTTTCCAGGATATAATGGAAAAAGCTAGGTTTCTTAAAGAGAAACAAAGGCAAGTTGTGAAGCGCAAGAGGAAGCACAACAACTGCAACACAGGATCATGTCAAAGAATCTGTACTTTCCATGATGGGAATGGATATTCTGAACAAAACATGCATGGAGGGCATGAAAATGGCCACCATCGGCACAAGGACAACTACAACAACGTCAGAGTTAATAGTGGTGATGAGGGTAGTCAAGACAGTCATGGAAATAGTGTCCTTAACAATCATAAGAAGTCCAAAAAGAGGGATATAAGCCAGCTAAAATGTTATAATTGCAAGGAACTAGGGCATTATGCAACAGACTGCCCTAAGAAGAAAAAGAAGAAGGCTGAGAAGAAAAAGAATGCTGGAAACTCTAGTGGGAACAAGCCCAATATATTGCAGAACGGGAATATGAACCGCCTAAACATTGAACACCTATTCGAGGGAGGAGTCGTTGAAGAGCTGGATGAATATGATATATGATAATTGGTAGCAACTTTGGTATGCCAATAAGCTCACATATTTCCAAGAGAACAATGTAGATGCAACCTAGACAGTTTCCTTTTAAGGGTGGTAGAACCCTGATGTGCCTCGAACCTATTTCTTTCTAGCCTTCTCAAATCTCGGGACAATATTTCTTTTAAGGGTGGTAGTCGGTAACATCCTTGGATTATATAATTTTAGATTTCAAAAAAAATGCAATAGCATTCCATCATGGCATTCCATGGAAACCCTCATGCAAAAGCTTTGTGTCAAAACCCTAATTCAAGTCCCTAAAGACATTTAATAGGGTTCTATAAAAAATATACTTGAAATTAAATTCACACAAGGAAAGGCATTCCCTAGAGTCCTAAAGATATATTATGGAATAACTCTATTTATAATGATACACGAAGAAATCCTATTTTTAAATCCCTAAGCTAGCCATACGTGCATCATATAAGCGACGGGGATTAATGGATTTCAAAAATGGTAAATGTATTCTCTATGCATCCTAAAAGGTGTATTTTAAATTTACAAAAATTAAGAAATTTGAATCACTCCATTTGAAGTTATAGAACAAAATCTAGAAGAGAAATCCTAAAAACAGAAAAATAACACGGAATTAGGAAATAGGAAAAAAAAACCTAACCTACTCTAACCGGGCACCCGGCCAGGCCCAGCCCAGCCAAGCCTCCTCTCCCGAGCTACCGTCTCTCACCCCCGCACGCGCGCAGTGCAGCGAGCAGCACCGCGGCCCGCCAGAAGCCCAGCTTGCAGCGCCCAGCCCGCTCTCGCTTTTCGCCTCACTGACGGGTGTCACGAACACGATCTCCACCCGATCTGATCCCCCTCTAAATTCGGCGGTTCCGTTGTTTCCCTCTGCCCCTCTTGCACGCGTACACCCCTATATATATCCTCGCGTCCACCTCGTCGTTTTTCTTTCGTGTTTTGCGAACCCTAGCACCAAAACGGAGGCCACGACCGAAGATCTTGGCTGCCGTCGTGTCAGGGAGCTCTAGATCGAGCTCCAACCCAGGGTTCCGACGTCCCCGCTCACTCATGTCCCTCCTCCTGTGATCCCCATCCTCCACCGCCTCACCCTGTGTCGTTTCCCACTCAGCAGGAAAACCAGGGAGTCGACACGAAGCCGCCGGAGCATCACCGTCGCCCCTCATCTCCAGCCGCGGCGTGCTGCTAATCTAGGAAGCAAAAATCTCCACAAAGAGTAGCTGGAGAACCACTGCACCCCTCCACACTGGGTCGACAACTTCACCATCGCCGGAGACCTCCAAAGCTATCGCCAAAGCTGGACACTATCTCATCCGAACGTCGCGTCGCCGTCTGCACCGTCGATGTCGGTTGCCAGCCGCAGCTCCCTCGTCATCGACGAAAGAAGCCATAGGATCTGATCTTGACGGACAAGATCAAACCGAGCTAACCCGTAGCCGTAGCTCCAACCTAGACTGGACTCAAGCCAAGCCATTGTACAAGCCGCATCTTCGTACCGTCCGATCCAGATGGAGTGGCCGAGAAGAAATCACTGAACCGAAGAGGTATGGACCAATAGGAACACGCCACGTCATAGCCACGTCTCAGATTCTTTTGAAATAGAATTAAATTGGCAGAATATTGGGTAATCTTGTAAAATTCATATAAAATTGAATATTTGTCCAAAAATTGCAAATGATATACCTACGGATTCAGAAACATATGGAGAATATTAATGTGCTATTAGATCTGACTAGTACAATATATATTTATTGAAACAATTTAAATGATCTAATGGACCTTTTAGACATAATAAATCATAGTAAAATATCTTTAGATCATAAAAATACAAACAAGGTGTTTATGGATTCTTAATTTCATATACAACATTAATATGCTGTTAGATCCAACTTTTATAGTGTATAAATAAATTAGGTTTAATGGTCCTTTTAGAGTATTAAATTCATAGTAAAAATTTCATAGATCATAAAATTATGAATAATATGTCCCTGGATTCACAATCCCGTGAAGATAATAGATCTGATATTAGTTTAATTTTTTGGAAAACAGAAACTATATAAATTATTTAAACTCCATTAAACACTATTTAAATTATAGGAAAAGATCTATAACCCGGATTAAGGTGAATCCAATTCCTACTGGTTCGTAATAATGTCCTCTATCCAGTACACCCTAGAAATAAATTTAATACGACAATTAGAGTAGGATTTACAGCAACACTATTAAAACCCCTTTATTGACAATCAAGATTTAATAATAAATACCCTATTGCATTAAATGATGTACCGCATGCATCATGTATTCTAATACTATTTAGATAAATAATTACAACCATTGTGACATATTAAATCATCATGTATGCATTTTTTCATCATTATTTTGTTGTATTATGCATAATTACATTGTTTTGATTGGTGTGTTTGTTGTGCAATTGTTTGATCGATAGATTGCGAGGAGTGCAACTATTTTGATTGTGACAAGTGCACCAATTGCAATTGTGGCGATTGTTTGAATGACTACATCAACTAAAGGAAAGTGGGACTATCATAAATGTCCTAATTATTTTCCTATGCATTGTAGTTGTTTTTAGTAGAAGTTCATGTATAGGAATATTTTGCACTATGTGCTATGCTATGCTATGTCCTATTTAGGATATCCGTTTGTATCCTTCTTAGTGGAAACATCGAAGCTCTAGTATGCTTAGCCCTGCTGTAGATTCGGGAAGGAATATCAGGTTATGAGTATTGTGAGTTATTGGAAAATCTATGCTTTTTATATAATAAAACAAGTCTCTAATGAATCACCTGGGTGGAATATTGTTGTTGTTGAGTTTGGAAGAAATGGAGACGAAGAGGGTCGTAGCTTCCGCTACCTCTCACGTGTGCGCACTAGAAGAAGACCACCTAGGCATCTTAGAGATTGAACATGTTTCTCGTAAAGTAGCTTCCGTGTATAACCACATGCTAATATGGGCTCTGGCTTGGTTAATTACATAGAGGAAGACCCTTTGCATTGGTATATCTTCAAGTTAACTAGAATTGTTTATTGGAGGTTATATCCTTGCATTGGTGCTTGTTAGACGTGCTAGCAGTGTGACTTGGGAGGAATTCTATGGAAAGATTTCGTCACATTATCGATATGCCGGTATACCAATTGGTGTGTACTAAACCAGCGGCCACTGGTGGCATCAAGGCGAGATTGTGTCGTGTGGGTAAAGTGTATAACTTCTGCAGAAGATATAAATCTAATAGATTAGCCGTGTCCCCAATTATGGACAATATTGAGAAACTAAGGCTCGAAGCTTATGGATTATCTCGACATTCCAATTTCTTAATAAAATTTGATGGTTTAAACAAGGGAGTAGGAGCACTTGGTGTTGGCCAATGTGTTCAGACAATTTTCAGAAAGGATTAAAACTATTTGGAAATGTTAGGATAAAACTATTGCTTTATGCAAATGATCCTGGAAATCCACTTAGCCAAATATGCATGTAATTGATAGTTCCATTCATATCCACATACTAGTGACACTTGCCAATACATTCAAAGTATTAACCATTCATGGGTGCAACCTTTTATGTTACAGGTTATATCATTTCTAAGTGATCTTTATAGGTCGCGAGACTCCACTCAATGATTGTTCCCCTGTGGCACATTTGAAGAATTGAGATCTACCTTGTTATTGTTTCCGCTGTGTACTTGTGTAATATAATGTAAATTCTGGATCATATTCATTGTATTTATGATGCACAGTTATATTTGGTATCATTTTTTACTGTGTGTGCCAATGAACCAATCTAGGGATTGGCACTATACAAATAAACTCAGCCTTATCAGGCGAGGGTGTTACAAAGATACTCCCAGATGGCGCCGAGTATACGTCCAGAAAGCCTTTTATGAGCACCTGGATGGAAAGTGTGGTTTCTATGAGAGACGCCTTAGAAATAAAGGGTTGTGCTTTGGGAAAGGTACGCAAATAAAAGTGATATTGTGGCTTATTTTTTGTTCTACTAACAGGTATAGGTTGTCAATATTAATTTATTTATATACACATATATTAAAGATTGACGATGATATAACTCAGAAGAATCGAGAAGAGGTTCTCGATACACCCAAAAATGTATGTGGTAATAAACCAAGAGGGTCCTACAAGAAGAAGGATGGAGGTTCAACATCTAGCAGGGCGGTGCCTAAATGAAAGACATAAGTCATGATGGGACAAATGATGAAGAATCGAACAGAGATAGTACCATTGAAGAAACCCTTCATAGAAAGATGAAGTTCCTCTTAGAAACTTGTGCTAAGGTGATACACCCTATGTGTCATCTGCTCTGACTTAAAGAAATGATTTCTTCTTGAAAATGATATGATGATTAATTTATTTTCAGTCTTGCAGAAACTTCTTATTATGATGAACTCGACAGGAGTCGTCTACATACAATCTAAATAAAAAATGTCTCATAATGACAATAAAGAGGAAGTAGAGGAGGTAGAGAAGGATAAAGGAATCGCCTACGCTAACACCAAATAAACGCAAAAAGATTTCATGGAGCATTCTGACACCTCAATAAATGACTCCTTTGACACTTTACATGATAATTTCATGAAGGATTCAAATAGTAAGGAGAAAGAGGTTGAAGGCGACATATTCATGCTACCCACATACATGAAGGAAATTAATTCTACTGATGCTTTCCACACCGCACTAGCAAAACTCGGCAGTATCCAAGCGTCACCAATACTAATTGATGGTAGGGAACCTTCACCGCCGAGAGGACCCAGAGTCGATTCCATTAGAAGCATTCACATCTGCATTGAAAAATGGGTGGGGATGAAAAAAGTGAGGTAGGATAGACTCTGTCGAATGAATCTGACTCATTTAATAGCCTACATACCATTTGCCGGAAAGCTATTAATGGTGAGAAGAGAGAATTCGTTGGCGAGAAGTGCAATCATAGGTCGGCGGACAAAAAAGGTAAAAAACAAAAAGTGATATTAGAAAAGGTAGTGCAACATCATTGAATTGCATGGTTGTGCATGTATTTAATTAAAACAGTTGCATGCACATATTAAATATTCGTTGCTGTGTATGCAAGTCTTTTTAAAGACCCAGAAGTCCTGGACAGTTTAAATGAGGTGACACCGCAGCAAATAGATGTTGTAGTTTTGTACATTGAAACAACAAATAAAATTAATGATTTTAAGAATAAAAGTGTCTATGATAACAAGGACGACACTCAGGTCACTGCCAACCACATTAGGGAGATTCTTGACCGCCTATGGCTGGATAGCAATGTAAGTACAAGTATCACAGTTTTGTTATTTTATGCAAACAAGAAGGATTGTTTGTCACACATTATTAAAATTTTATGTAGGTTATGGGTTCTTACATGGTATAATTGTCTCTTTGACTAGGGGATGACCGAAACTTGTGCCCTACATGGAGGGAAAATACTCTAATAGCTACTCCACCAAGAAGAAAAATAAATCCAAGCATAAGAAAACCATGGACACAAATACAGAAGCTGCGTATGATATATCAAGATGCTTTGGAAGATGCATTGAAGAATATTTTATTACTGATAAGGTGAGCACTGTTTGTAAAATAAAATGCAGGGTATAAACCAGATTATGTAATGTGATAACACTTGTCTCTTTTTGGTAGGAATAGTTCGTGTTGAATATAAACAATTGCCATTGGTGCACTGTCATCATGAATACAACAAAAAAGATATTTCAAGTGCTCGATTTATTGTTTGAATTTAGAAGGGTCAAGAAACATGTCGAAGATCTGTTATGTTTGTTGTCTATAGATTTAGCAACGATATGGTTATTCCAAGCATTACACTAAACCTCTCTGTTTTATAGAGAGAGCAAATTTGGAAAGATATACAAATGGCTAACAAATATGCGGAGTATATGTTTGATGATGTTTCCAATTGGGAGATCATAAGATGTGAAACACCACGTCAAAATGATTCGTGAGTTTCTGGTTGAACTAATGTTATTTCTTTTGATGTGTTAGTATTTTTATTCAAATTTAGATTCGTTATGGTCAGGAACTCATGTGGAATGTTCGTGTTACGTTGTATGGATCATTGGGACGGAGATAAATTCACAGATGAAGTCTTACACGTATTCAAAATTTATATTTTCCATTTGCATGTATATACACTAGCATGTTGCCTTATTAACCCTCTGAATATTTTGTTACAGGAAAGGATAAATGATTCTAGGAGACGTGCTATTGCAGAAATTATTCTGTCAAAGACAAACAAACTCGAAAAGGTAAAAAACAGAGTTATTGAGATCGCGAAGCTGCTTGCAGATTCATGAAAAAATTCCTACTATCGATTCCCTAGCGAATGTTGGTATACCATTAAATAATTTATGCAAAGTTGGGTTGTTTAATTGCTAAACAGTTCGTGCATGGTGCTGTGTTCTTGTCAGAAGAATGTTTCATGACTATGGTTTTGTCGGTTTGCTTAATTTACAATTCTAATCTAAGGTTTGGGTTGTTTATGTTCGCCAATTTGTGGATTTGATGAGAAATGTTCATAGGCCTAGTTGTAGTGTGTATGCTTAAAATACAATGCTCGCCAAAATAATAACGGTCCAGACATATAAATGAATGGGAATTACTCCCTCCATTTCAAAGTATAAGATGTTTTAGCTTTGTAAAGAAAATGTATCTATACTTGTTTTAGGATGTAGGTTCACTCAACTTTGGGTGAATCTAAACACTAAAAGAAGACTAGATTCATTTTCTTCACAAACCTAAAACATCTTATATTTTGAAATGGAGGGAGTACAAAGGAGCTATAAAGTTTAAGTGCATAGCAAACTTGGTAAGCATGTACTCCATGATTCTTATATGTTGTGGATGATGTCGCTCAATGGTAGTCAGAGAAGCCATGAAACTTGACGCAGTTGATTTTGTTGGACACAGTGTCCTTTCTCCTATCCACCTCTGGCATCCCGCGCTCCTCTGACTTATATGTATAGTGTTTGATGCGTATCCTGTGCTCCTATGGCATCCCGTCCTAATGCATCCACCAGCACTAACAGCACGAGGCCCACTGATGGCTCAGATATGTAGAGCTTGTTGGGAACCCCAAGAGAAAGGTATGATGAGCACAGCAGCATGTTTCCCTCAGTTATGAAACCAAGGTTATCAAACTAGTAGGAGTAAGGAAACAACTCCAAGGTCTTACTAGCAACTTGGAACCTGCACAACACAAACCATAATACTTTGCCCCAACTTACAGTGAGGTTGTCAATCTCACCGGTTTGCTGAAAACAAAGGGTTAAACGTATTGTGTGGAAGATAGTAATTGCTTGCAGAAAGGACACAGTAAATGGTAAACAGTAGATGGTATATCAATGGTAAGGAATGGACCGGGGTCCACAGTTCACTAGAGGTGTTCTCCATAAGATAAATAACATGCTAGGTAAACAAATTACAGCGAGGCAATTGACAGATTGAGACTACATAACAATGCATATACTAGACATCTTGATCTCTACGAGATTTGTTTGGGAATTACAACATAATACATAGATAGTAATGAAACTGCATTTATGACTAATGATCCACCTTCAGGTTATCATCCGAACCCCTTCCAGTATTAATTTGCAAGCAACAGATAATTGCATTAAGCAAAGTGTGTAAAGTAAACAATACAATTTCCCTTGGACAAAAGATTGTTGTTTTCTCCCTAGTAGCAATAGCACATCTACAACCTTAGAAGTTTCTGTCACTCTCCCAGATTACTAGAGGCATGAACCTACTACCGAGCATAAATACTCCCTCTTGGAGTTACAAGGATCTACTTGGACAAAGTGTCTACTAGAAACGGAGAGCATGCAAGATCACAAATAACATAGACATGATAGAATCAATAATCAATCTGACATAGTATCCCAATATCCATTGGATCCCCGCAAACACAACATGTAAGATTACAAATAGATGATGTTGATCATGAACGGAGCTCACAAGATCTAAACATGATAGCACAAAGGAGGAGAAACAACCATCTAGCTACTGTATGGACCCATAGTCCAAGGGTGAACTACTCACGCATCACTCCGGAGGTTGGCATGGTGATGAAGAAGGCCTTTGAGATGATCTCTCCCCTTCGGCAGTGTGTCGGTAAGAGGTTCAGATCCCTCCCGATCTAGGGACAATGGTGGCGGCAGCTATGGACTGTTTCGTGGATTTCTGATCGGGTACTTAGGGTTTCTACATTAGGGTGCTTATATAGGCGAAGGGGTAAGAATGTTGGATGCCCGAGGTGCCCATACCATGGGGAGGCGCGCCCTAGGAGGATTCCACGCCAGCCCTAGGTGTGGCCGCCTCGTGGCTCCTCGTCGTCTCCCCTTTTGACTCTGTATTTGCTCCGGTAAAATATCGACTTTGGCTTTTGTTCCGTCCAATTTCGAGAATATTTCCTTACTAGCTTTTTTGAAACCAAAAACAGCAGGAAACACGCAACTGGCACTACGGCATCTTGTTAACAGGTTAGTTCTAGAAAATGTATATAAATGCCCCAAAGTCTAGACAAAACATAAGAAAGTTGATACAAAACAGGCATGGAGCATCAAAACTTATAGATACGTTTACGACGTATCACCCACCACATATCCACCTCATCGTTACCTTTAGAAAAAGGGGGAACAGGATCTCGAGCTGCCATTGCCTTCCATTTCTTCCCCTTTCTTCGGGTGCCTTTCTTCTTCTTCCTCGGAAATGCCAGTGATAGATGCCGAACTCTAGTACAACCTCCGGCCCCTCATGGACACGGTATAGTGCATTGCAGATGACGAGGTGCCCTGACTGCCCATGCATCACGCCACTGAAACGATTGGTCACTAAGAACGAGGAAAATGGCAACTATGGGTGCGAATTTGTGAAATGCGAGAGAAAGCCAGAGGACGGGAAGGTTAGATATATGTTCTACTTAAGTCAATATGTTGATTTTGTTTGACAATTTTGGTTCTTCCTCGGATTTGGGGTTTGAATTTGGGTTCATCTTTCCCATCCGATTTCAGGATCTGAAGAATTTTAAGCATTTTGAGTGGATGGATGAGTACATTGAGAGGATTAAACTAGAGGGCACAGTTGATCGGAAGGGGGCACATCGATTGAGCTCAATTACCCTCATGATCGAGAACTTGGGCTCTGAAATTGTTTCTATGGTGGGGGATGTAGAAGTTAAGGGATAACTGAAGAAACTCAACAAGAAGCTAAGGCAGATTATCGATCTGAAGAAGCAGGCAATAAAGGGATACGGGTAGGCTACACTAGCGCAAATCAAAAATTTCTACCGCGTAAACCAGGATTACTGTTGTCATAGATCACGGGATTACCACTAGACGCGCAATTGCGGAACTTGATGAAGCACGTCGATGCAGTGCAGACGATATACAACTCCTCGTTCTCGTCCCACGAGCAGCTCCCCTTGCGCGGCTCGTCCAAATGCTACAGATGCAGCGTCTCCGAGGTATCCACACGTACAGGGTGGAAGGGTCAGACACCGGACTGCTAGGTCCGCGCACGCGACACTTGCGTGAGGAGTGGCGGCTGGCTAGAATGGTCTGAGGTCTAACCCTGGTCAGCTCGCCCCACCCTCTCTTATATAGGCGTCCCTAGTGGGCTTCTACATTAGCAGCCCATTAGTAGCCTAAGCCTGGTTTAATTCGGATCTAATCCTCATTAGGCTTCCAGCCCCTTAAGTGTGTGACCCTATAGGTTCATATACGTATAGACATGACACGAATACACTTATTCTTCCAACAGTTGGTAGTGGCCTCTAGCAAGACGTGCCAACTCCTAAACGCATACAAAGATCATATCGGACGAACCATCACAAGGTTTAGTACATGTCTTTCCCTTTGCCTCACGATATTTGGTCTAGCTCCAAGCTGACCTCTCTTTCTCGATACCGTAACTCGGAATACCTTTACTAGGTTAACTCTTAACCTTATGTAGCACGACCATGCATTTCTGGATCCGATCACTCGAGGGGCCCAGAGATATCTCTCTCAAGTAGAGAGGGGCAAATCCCATCTTGATTAACCATGCCTTGCAGCATGTTTCAGGACAAACCTAAAAGCTACCTTTATAACAACCCAGTTACGGTGCAGCGTTTGATAGCCCCAAAAGTAGGTCGATCCACATCTCAAGTACATGCGACAATCTCAGGTCTAAGGACAAAACATACACGATGTGTAGAGAGAGAGCTGCAACTAATTGCCAGTCTCAAGTTGGGTCAGTCCAACCCCATGTTCATAACATGTGTTCACATCATTGGTTTGACATCTCCATGTCTATGACTTGCGAAACATAGTCATCAACCAATCAATGTGCTAGTCTAATATTCACATGTGTCCTCACATGAACTCCGACTAGGGACAACTCTTAAATAACCATACAAGTAAAGAGTTTCACAAACAATTCACACAATTGCCAATCAATACAAGTTTCCTGATATGGATATTCAAGGAACATTACAATAACTCATGGATACATATGAAATATAATCATCTCTATGATTGCCTCTAGGGCATATTTCCTTCAGTCTCCCACTTGCACTAGAGTCAATCTAAAATGTATCTAATACCAATTTATCTTGTGTGCGCGTCATGCGCGGGCTGCGGGAGAGTCTTAGTCAAGGGATCAGCAACATTTGAGTCCGTATGTATTTGCATATCATGACACTACCATCCTCAACGAACTCTCGAATCTGATGGTAACGCATGCGAATATGTTTGTTCTTCTGGTGCTGTCTAGGTTCCTTGGCTTGTGCAATAGCACCATTGGTGGCACAATAAACATCCAAGGGATTGGATGCGCCCTGAACCACACCGAGAGCGATAAGGAAATTCCTAATCCAAACAGCTTCCTTTACGGCATCCGAGGCAGCAATATATTCAGCTTCTATTGAAGAGGAGGTCACCGTATCTTGCTTGGAACTTTTCCAGCTCACAGCACCACCATTCATGAGAAACACATAACCTGATTGCGATTTTGAATCATCCTACTCGTTAAGGTAACTCGCATCTGTGTAACCTTTACACTGAGTTCATCCTCACCTCCATAAACTAGGAACACATCCTTAGTCCTTTTCAAGTACTTAAGGATGTTCTTTACCGATGTCCAGTGACCTTCACCTGGATCAGCCTGGTATCTGCTCGTAACACTTAGAGCATGGGAAACATCTGGGCGAGTACATATCATTTCGTACATGATGGATCCAATAGCCGAATCATATGGAACCCTGCTCATGCGCTCACGCTCATCAGTAGTCGAAGGACAATGAGTCTTGCTGAGTTTAATGCCGTGAGACATGGGCAAGAACCCCTTCTTAGCCTCTTCCATGCTGAACCGTTTCAACACTTTGTCAATGTATGTACTCTGGCTTAATCCAATTAGCCTTCTTGATCTATCTCTATAGATCTTGATGCCCAGAATATATGCCGCTTCTCCCAAGTCCTTCATCGAAAAACTATTTTTCAATGAGGTCTTAACAGACTCGAGCATAGGAATGTCATTTCCAATCAGCAATATGTCATCTACATATAAGATTAGAAATACCAGCGCTCTCCCACTTTCCTTCTTGTAAACACAAGGTTCTTGTTCGTTTTTGATGAAGCCAAACTCCTTTACAACTTCATCAAATCGAATGTTCCAACTCCGAGATGCTTGCTTCAGCCCATAAATGGACTTCAGAAGTTTGCATACCTTTCCAGCATTGTTTGGATCGACAAAACCTTCGGGCTTCATCATATACACGTCCTCAGTTAGGATTCCATTTAGGAAAGGCGTCTTGACATCCATATGCCATATCTCATAGTCGAAATGTGTAGTAATGGCTATTATGATCCGTATAGATTTAAGCATCATTACAGGCAAGAAAGTCTCGTCGTAGTCAACTCCTTGAACTTGTCAAAAACCTTTTGCAACAAGTCAAGATTTATGGATGTGAACATTTCCATCCATATCAATCTTCTTCTTATAGATCCATTTGCACTCGATGGCTTTAAAACCATCAGGCAGGTCAACCAAGTTCCAAACTTGATTGTCACCCATGGACTCTATCTCGGATCTCATGGCGATCAGCCATTTCTCAGTCTGGGTCCACCATCTCTTCTGCATAGGTCGCAGGCTCATCATTGTCTAACAATAATAATTCCCGCGCTTCGTGGAGCCTCGCCGACCTTCATGGTTGTGGTGCTTCTGTTGCCACAGGTTCCTCAACTTGTTATGCTACAATAGCATCACTCGTAGAAGCATCCCCAACTGGCTCATCTTGAACTTCTTCAAGTCGCACCGACCTTCCACTTGTTCCCTTTGTGAGAAACTCTTTCTCCCGGAAAACACCGCTACGAGCGACAAACACGTTGCCCTCTTATCGGTTGTAGAAGTAATACCCTAAGGTTTCCCTCGGATATCCCATGAAAATGCACTTATCCGATTTGGGTGTTAGCTTGTCCGACTGAAGCCGCTTGACAAATGCATCACAACCCCAAATCTTTAGAAAAGACAAACTGGGATTCTTTCCAGTCCACATCTCATATGGTGTCTTAACTACGAATTTAGATGGTACCCTATTAAGTGTGAAAGCTGCCATTTCTAGAGCGTAACCCCAAAATGACAATGGCAAACCCGACTGGCTCATCATCGATCGAACCATGTCCAACAAAGTTCGATTACGCCGTTCGGAGACCCCATTCCTTTGAGGCGTTTCGGGCGGTGTAAGTTGTGGAACAATTCCGCAACTCTTAAGATAATTGCTAAACTCGTGACTCAAATATTCACCTCCACGATCAGATCGCAAGGCCTTTATTTTCTTGCCACGTTGATTCTCTACTTCACTCTGAAACTCCTTGAACTTTTTAAAAGTTTCAGACTTATGCCTCATCAAGTAGACATAACCATATCTACTGAAATCATCAGTAAAAGTAATGAAGTAGTCATATCCTCCTCTGCCTGTCGTGCTCATTGGTCCACATACATCAGTATGTATGATTTCCAACAAGTCAGTCGCTCTCTCGGGTAAACCCGAAAAAGGCGACTTGGTCATCTTTCCAAATAAACAAGCTTGACATGTCTTGTATGATTCATAATCAAACGAAGTTAGAAGACCATCACCATGGAGCTTCTTCATGCGCTTTTCACTTATATGCCCCAAAGGAAAATGCCATAAATAGGTAGGACTCAAATCATTAGGCCGAATCCTTTTAGCACTAACATTGTAAACAGATGCATCATCAAGATTTAAAATAAATAACCCATTCACAATGGGAGCATTAGCCATAAACATATCATTCTTAGAGATTACACAACCATTGTTTGCACTCGCGAATGAATAACCATCCCTCATCAAACATGAAGGTGATAAAATGTTTCGACCCATACTAGGAATGTAATAACAATTATTCAACTCAATAATAAATCCTGACGGAAGGTGAAGTTGCATGACGCCGACGAACAATGCAGCAACCCTTGATTTATTTCCGACGCGAAAATCCACTTCGCCTTTCTGCACTTCTCTAGTCCTTATTAGCCCCTGCATCGAATTGCAAATATGAGCAACAGATCCGGTATCAAATACCCAAAAGTTAACATAGGAATCAGCGAGAAGAATGTCCACAACATTTACAACAAGCGTACCTGAGTGGGAAGTACTCTTACTTCCACTCTTCTTCAAAGAAGCCTCGTACTTGCTGCAGTTTCTCTTCCAGTGGCCATGTTCATGACAAAAGAAGCACTCAGTGTCTTCTACAGGTCCAGCCTTTTGCTTGGGTGTAGGCTTAGGGATCGTATCCTTAGCCTTGCCCTTCTTCTTCCAAGAACTACCCTTTTTCTTGAAGCTAGTCTTGTTCTGCACAGCCATCACATGGCTATGCCCTGCACACTTCTTCGTGTCACTTTCTGCTGTTTTTAGCATCCCGCATAACTCATTAAGGCCCTTCTACACCCCATGCATATGGTAGTTCGAAATGAACTGCCCATAGCTGGATGGAAGAGACGCCAAAATGAAGTCAGTGGCCAACTCTTGGCCTAGTGGAAAAGCAAGATTTTCCAAAGTCTGACTATAACAAACCATTTTGATCACATGGGGGCCTACAGCTGCTCCCTCTACTAGCTTGCATTCGACAAAGGACTTGGCAACATTGTACCTCTCAGTCCTTGCCTGATCTTGGAACATGTCCTTAAGCGCAACGATCATATCATACGCATCCTGGTCCTCAAACTTATTTTGGAGTTCAGGTTCCATGCATGCAAGCATAAGGCAGCTAACCTCAAGAGAATCATCATATGCTCTCTTGTGGGCATTCTTTAGGGAAGCAGATGCATTATCAACAGGTTCATCGGGGATTGGGGTATCCAGAACCGTTTCCTTTTTATCAGACCTAGTTACAGACCCAGTCCGTATAGTTTGTTCCATTAATTTTATCTTTGTCAAGAATCGAACGCAAAGTAAAAGGTGATGCAGTGTTTGGTGCCATTGATCTACAACATAAAACATGCAAAATACTAAGCCATGTAACCATGAAAGAGTAAAACATATTAAACAATTTAATAGCATATACTCCAACTTAAATCAATATCCCTCTATTCATACTAAGTGATTCAAGATCCACAATTAACAAGTCGACTAGTGAGCTTTAGCATCACTGCTAGAAGACAAGGTAAATCGGTAAGCCACACTTTCTGATCATATCACATATGACTCTTGTTGTTGGGTGACATCTCTATCAAAACTAGGTGCCCAACCTTTATGCCCCAAGGTCCTTAACTGTTAAGATAACCTTGTCAAGCTCACCAACCCTTATGCGTGTAGGTATTCGATACAAACCCATCCAGCCAAGGAAAACCGTGGCACCCTAATTTCATAGGCCCACCAACGATTGTACAGGGCATAGGATGGTGCAAGGTTTGGTTGGGAGGGCATGGTTTAACTTAAACTTTGTGATGGATCATTCTACTTCTATCATCTAAGCATGCATATAGTAAAACACATAAGAATAGCATTCACATAAATGTGACACAGTATGGCCCATTTTCTCATGGTGATCTCCATCGCCATAGAACCTATCCACCATGATGATCTCCATCTTCATGTTCCATGTGAGCCATCTTCCAAGTGATGAGTCCTCCAAGAACTAATACAAGATATTACTCCTAACAGCTAGTAATCAAAATTACATAGTATTGGGATCATCACAAGTTGGCACGCGGGCCATTACAATAAATGACAACACATATGGCTCCAGCCGTGTTGCCCTACTCACGACACGCAAGTCATGCAAATTTTCATACATGCATCACATACATATATGGGCCATACTGATCACATATATCATGCAAAAACAAGTTATGCATAGAATCGCATTCTACCGGATCATGTGACATCGCAGCACCTAGTTACCTTAATGAGATACAAAAGGGGCTACGATTAAGGGGGGTCTAGGGGGCCTCCCCCTGCGGGGTTCGAAGGGGCAGCGCCCCTCGCGGTATCAAATTTTTTTAAGGATTTTGATCGGCAAATCAAATTTACCATAAACCGACTCCTGTCCTGATTCAATCAAACTCCTTTCATCACGGTACATCGATTTTAGATCTAGGTTCCGATTCGATCAATCATATTGATCTTCGCGTGATTCAACAGGATCTGTCTACCCCGATGGCGGAAACCGACCGGTAGGGGTAAGTCTTTCGACAACCTCAGAATCATGATCACGAAAAGCAAGATCATAGATCAATCCTGAACCACCGCCATATAAACGATCACATCATTCATATCAATCTGCATATCACCATATGCAAACATCCCGAACCTATAACTGATCAGCATCGGCTCTGATACCACTGAAGGGATACGGGTAGGCTACACTAGCGCAAATCAAAAATTTCTACCGCGTAAACCAGGATTAATGTTGTCATAGATCACGGGATTACCACTAGACGCGCAGTTGCGGAACTTGATGAAGCGCGACGAGGCAGTGTAGACGATCTACAACTCCTTGTTCTCGTCCCACGAGCATCTCACCTTGCGCGGCTCGTCCAAACGCTACATATGCAGCGCCTCCGAGGTATCCACACGTACAGGGTGGAAGCGTCAGACGCCGGACTGCTAGGTCCGTGCACGCGACACATGCGTGAGGAGTGGTGGCTGGCTGGAATGGTCTGAGGTCTAACCCTGGTCAGCTCGCCCCACCCTCTCTTATATAGGCGTCCCTAGTGGGCTTCTACATTAGCATCCCATTAGTAGCCTAAGCCTGGTTTAATTCGGATCTAATCCTCATTAGGCTTCCAGCCTGTTAAGTGTGTGACCCTATAGGTTCATATACGTATAGACTTGACACGAATACACTTATTCTTCCAATAGTTGTTAGTGGCCTCTAGCAAGACATGCCAACTCCTAAACGCATACAAAGAACATATCGGACGAACCATCACAAGGTTTAGTACATGTCTTTCCCTTTGCCTCACGATATTTTGTCTAGCTCCAAGTTGACCTCTCTTTCTTGATACCGTAACTCGGAATCCCTTTACTAGGTTAACTCTTAACCTTATGTAGCACGACCATGCATTTCTGGATCCGATCACTCGAGGGGCCCAGAGATATCTCTCTCAAGTAGAGAGGGGCAAATCCCATCTTGATTGACCATGCCTTGCACCATGTTTCAGGACAAACCTTGTAACATCCCAAAAATATTAAACTAGAATCATCAAACTCTAATCACCAAATTTAGGGTTAACAAAAACTTTTCCAATTAAAATATGAAAGCATTCATATGTGTATGCATTACAATTTGGATTCTGTTGAATTGCCATGATTATGTGTTTCTTTGCTTGTAAAATGATTCTTAGGTGAAATAAACATCATATAAACAATCCCCACACTTTTCCCAAAGACAAATAAATCAAAACAAACAAACTAAGTGAATGGTCACTTTGGCCAAATTAACTCCCATGCCTACTTTGGCTATCTCTAACTTTCAGAACTTAACAGAAACATGTATGAATCTTTGCACCACTTGATAGTACTCATAACAAGGTACCAAGGCCCACTTTGTGATCATCCAAAAACATTTAAATGCATAGTTTAAATGACAGTTTAAAATTGAATCTATATCATATGGGAAGATCCCACTTTTTCAAAAACCACTCAAACAAGCTCAACTTTCAAAACCCAAGCATCTACAGACTCACCAGCACATGCCTAGAACACCCAAAAATCTTTTTAAAATTCAAAACTTGAATTCATGCGGCCATTTCGTCAAACACCTTGCAGATACAAATCAAACAAAATCAAAACACTATAGTGTGCAGTGATTCTGGCCTAACTTATTCCCTCTCTAGACACCACTAGCCTCAGTAGATAATCTAGCAAACTTAACTAAGCTCTAGCCCAACTGTAAACTCGCCAATGTCATCAATGGTGAACAGGCCGAGAGCACCCATGTCACCGCAGTGTGGACAGCAAGCTAGGAGAAGAACTAGCCGTGCTAACCTTGTCTGGGAGGTAGCCCATGCCTCACCGCCCCCTCTCGACCAGCCCTGCCTTGCAAACTGCAACTAGAACTGCCAGGAACGCCGCGCCCGTGCCGCTGTCGACCATGCTGACGCGCACCGCAGAGCACGCGTCGTTCCCACGCAACCCGACCACCTCGAGCCCTCGCCGCCCGCCAGCATGCACCGCACCGTCCCAGGAGACCGCCAGACATGCCCATTTCACCGCCGGTACCCCGTAGCCATCGCTTGCCGCAGAGTTTGCCGCCTCTGCCTCGCAGAGCATCATGCGTTCCCGACCGTTTGCCACCACCCCTACAAGCGCATTTACACCTTAGAGCATCGCCAGGAGACCACCGATCGATCGCCACCCTCGGCCATGCTTCTAGCAGCCCGTAGCTGTGTCGCCACCATCGCCTGCCCATCCCTCTCGGTCTCGTCATCGAGCCTATAAAAGGAAGCCACCCCCAGCCGATTGAAGCACACCATTTCACTCCCCTCACCTCAGTAAGCGTTCCACCCCGTAGCTGGAGCAAGGCGAGCAGCGCATCGCCGGAATTGCGTCGGAGCAGGCCGCCTCTGGAGAAGATGGGCGCCGTCGATTTCGTCCACCCCTGTGTTCGCCGTCGTCGACTTCGTCGTTCGCCCGCATCGCCGACTTTCGCCTGAGCCCCGGTGAGCCCCCGACGACCCCCACTGAGCCGCTAGGGTTCGAGCTCGCCGGTGACTAGTTCATCATCGACGACGACCCTCAGCCGTCGATCTTCATTCTAATCCAACGCACCACATCGCCCCGTACCGCTTCGCGTGTTAAGAGTCGCTGACCAGTAGACCCGCCCTGTCAGTTGCGCCCCGCGCCGCGGAGTGACACTGGGCCGGCCCGTTAAACTTTCCCGCGCAGCCCACTCGTTTGAATTTAGATTTTTCTATTTTCATTCAAACTCAGTTATGTACCTAGTTTCAAAAATCAACCCAGCTCGATTCAGTGAACCAAATTGAATGAAACCAATTTTGTTAGAAATTTATAGAAATGCTTAATCCAATCCCGTTGGATTCAAATCATTTGAATCTATAGATCAAGCTTGGTAAAAATAACAAGGCAGAAGCTTTTTTGCCTTCAAACATTTTCCAAATTTAAACTATAATAGCTTTTGAGTTGATTCCAACTCTCAAAAATCACATTTGATCATACCTTTCACAATATATAAAAACATATGGGTTTACTGACAGAAATAATGTTCAAGTAATAAAAGAATGCCACATAGACAATTCTAGTCACTTTATTTAATAGAAATAAAAGGTTAAACCTTATTAATTGTGACACCACTTTAAATCACATTCCCATGTACTGAAATATGTGGTGATGACATGTATCAACATGATCCCATGTTTGGTTTGGAGAATATTAAATCTTAAGTAGTTTTTCAATGAGTGGAAATTACTTTTCTAAAAATAAAATCAATAAGACAAATGCTTTAATCTTTTAATATTAGTGATGATGCTAGATCATCTATAGAACCCTTGTGTACTCTACCTATGCAAGCCTAATACTACTAGTTAAATGTGCAATCTAACACTAGCAAGATACTATACCTATGCAAGCAAATACTTGCTTGTTACCATTCCAACTATATGCCTTAAACATATATGATCATACCCACTTGATAAACCAATCCTAGTTTTACTTGCAGGCTTTCTACTTTATTTATTTATCATGGCTCTTACTTAGAGTTTACTTGAGTAAATTGTAGATACTGGAAAGATAATTGAAGGTTGCATAAAGAGCATAAAATTTGGCCTAAGCTAGATAATCTTGATGTCATCCCAAGGCATAAGATTGAACTTAGTTAAACTCCACTAGTTTACCACCCCTCATTAGTACTCACTCCATTAGTAGATGATAGTGCTAAGCATAAAACTTGATCAACTTTAGATGGGAATACTTGGTGGAAAAATGGTTATGAAAACCTTGGAATGATGGATCATTCTATTGAGATGTTTTGACATGTGTTTCCGAACACCAGATGATTTTGGTGATGAAAATGTTGAGGCATGAGCCTTAGCCCTTTATAAAATTGATGGTTGTCTGGATGCGATACCATTCCAATTTTACCGTACAACCACAATACCCGAGAAATGGGTAGGGCTTGACTAGAAACTTATATACCTTAGTATTGGCTCCCTCGCGGCCAAGGTCTGAGCTGAGGCTACCTTGTGAAGATTGTCCACCTGTGTAGTACCCAAGATGACAGTTGGTCATGGTTGGGAGGCCAAACTCACAAGAGAGGTGCTTATACTAGGGCGTGTAATTGAAAGGTTAGGATTGATTATCCGCATACTGAGTATGGAGAATTCAGGATTTGATTCCTAACGGATGTATCGAATGTTGTGGTGAAAGTGTACAATCTCTGTAGAGTATCAAATTATTCGAATAGCCACGTCCGCGGTTATGGACAGCTGGAGTGGCCATACTGTTCCCCCGTCAGATGTTTTCAAAATGACTTGTGAAATGAATTGAGATTTTGACTTGACCACAACAGAGTTGTGATATGAAATACAAGTTCCCACATAGGTGTTATAAAATTTCCAACTAGCTTTTCTTGCTTCTGAACTTAGTAGAGGTAAATGTGGCTTTTTGCAAAACAACCCTAGAGCTTAGTGTCCGATTACAAAAACCCCCTTCACTTGTTAGTATTAGTTTGCGAGTACTTAAAGAGTACTCATGGCTTTGTCCCTGGCTATTCCCGTGGCCAGACTATGAAGAGGAGTACCAGGAGGATGGACCCGAGGAAGGTTACGACAACTAGGATCATCTCCCATCGTCAGCATTGCCTGTAACCCCGAAGATGGAGCTTCGCCTACGCTACCGTTATTATTACGTATTCCGCTGCTTGAGTTGTATTAAGAACTGGATCATGAGATCCTTATTTGTGTAAGACCTTATGTATAGTTTGTAATGGATGATGTACTGTGGTATCCAATTCTGTTATGTCTCGCAAAAATGGTAATCCTGGGATTGCGATGTATGGCATAACAGGCATCTGGGATTAAAAATCCGGGTGTTGATAAGTTGGTATCAGAGCCATCCTGACCATAGGAGACCCTAGTTAGACTGGACGTTTGAATCAAAAACTTAGTTTCAAAACCAAAGGAAGCAAATATTTACAAAAACTTATTCCCATTCTTATCACCTTGATTCTTTCATAAAAATTCATGTTCCTCAAAAACCCTTACAAAATACATAAAATTCGACACACTTGATCACTCTACTAACTTACTCATCCTATATTCTTATAGATGGACGTGAAGTACAGCAAATTTTATCAGTTGGGGAATGGAGGAGACCTTATCTTTGAGCGGGATTTGGACTAGCTTTCGGAACTTCTGGAGCGTCCGCACCCCGAGTTCTTCAGAGCTCAGCTCAATGATCAAGGAGGAGACGGTCTGCAGTGGCTAATTGTTGCAAGTCTCCGAGGAAATATTGAACCTCCCACTGCCGAGGGAATTCAGTTTACCTTAAGAGAGAACAACTTACTCGATGGACTTGCCAGGGCCATGCAGGAAGCTATTGCCCGTCTGTGTGGGCAGAGTATCAACCAGATCAAGGGTACCCGCTTTGAGTTTTGTCTAAGGCGTGATGCTAATGGACATCCACTGGAATCCCCATACCACCACGAGCTGAAGACCCAATTGGACCACCTCAGCTTCATGATGTACGATCGTCAGCAGGAATTGGACAATTGCCGTGACTACTCCAACCACAAGTCCGCCATCATCAAGACGAAGGATCAGACTATCGCCATGCTAGCAAAGGATCGCAAGTCTCGCTGTTGTCAGCTCGACAAGAAGGAGCGCATCATTGCCCGTCTTCGCCATCGTATCTCAAGATTTGGAGGAGACCATCCACGAGAGAGACATGCAGTTGGAGGAAAGGGAGAATGCCGGAGAAGATCTTCGTGGAGACCCCTACTCCTATCTTAGCGATGATGATGATTTTCTAGAGGATCAGGCTATGGATTTCTTTACCGATGAGGACGATTACGCCTTCATCGATGACGATGAGGATGATGAGGATGACGACTACACCGACTCCGAGGAGTAGTAGCACTTGAGCACTAGCGTAGTGAGTTGTATTCGGTCCCACTGTATCGTAGTTTCCAGAATGGTTCTTAAAACCATCTGTTTACCTTTGTTGTGGTGTGTGTTTGTATCGTGTGATATGACTGAATGAATGAATGAAAAGCAAGTTTCTAGAAAATCTGAGTAAAACTTTAAAAACTTTTCAAAGTCCGGAACCTTAGAAAATTCCCTCTTTTCAAATGATCTATCTCAACCTTCAGATGCCATGTGGAGGAAGTAGTTCATCCCCGGACCCAATGTTGCAAATCCTGCAAATGTTGGTTTCTAACCACGAAGCCGAAAGAGCCGAACATCAAGCCAACCTAGCCACCCTTCAGCAAATAGCTCAGCTGGCCCACAACAATCAAGGCCAAGGAAATCAGGACAACCATGGATCTAAGCTCAAAAATTTCCAGAACACCAACCCACCTGTTTTCACTAAGTCGGAAGAGCCCTTAGATGCAGACGATTGGCTGCAAACCATGGAAAATAACCTAGAAGTCGCCGGAGTGGAAGCCAACGAGAAAGTTCTATTCGCCACCCACTATCTAGCCGGAGATGCAAGAGCATGGTGGAACAATGTTCGTGCAATGACCAGAGGACAGATGATGACCTGGGAGGAATTCAAGGTCAAGTTCAGTAGAACCCATGTGCCACCGGGTTTGATCAAGAGAATGAGAGATGAGTTCAGAGAACTGAAGCAAGGAAGGATAACCGTAGTGAAATACCGTTACAAATTCTTGTCATTAGCTAGGTATGCCCCGATGAGATCGACACTGAAGCCAAGAAGAAAGAGAGATTCCTAAATGGTCTGCACGATGAGATGCAGACTGTGTTAGTCAATATCCCTTTTGCTGATATTGAAGCCCTTGTCGACTCTGCCATCCAGATGGAAGGAAAAATCAACCAAGCCAATGAGAACCGCAAGCGCCGCATGATGCATCAACCAGGAACCCATCAGACCCCAAAGTATCGCCCTAACCCATCTCCAGGATTTGCCCCAAGAACCAACAGACCCCCGATGAACCGTCCCACCTATCCCACCCGTGGAAACCTAAGGCCCGGAGGAAATCACAACAACCCCGGCAACTCTAACAATTTCAACCATGCACCACCCAAGTTCAACAACAACAATTCTACCGCCAACACCAACACTGCTCTGAGGACTAGAAGCAATGCTGTGCCTGTTGCAGCAAAGGACAAGTCGCAAGTGACTTGTTATGACTGTGGAAATAAGGGTCACTACTCCAACGAGTGCCCCAACAAGAAGAATGCCGCAGCCCCCAATGAAAATGCCCCAGCTCAGCAGCAGCATCGTGTTCAGCCAGGAAGAAGGTTTGCCCCAGGGAATTCACTCAACCGCAACGGCCGTCTTTTTCTCATGCATGCTGAAGAAGCCCAGGAAGAGCCAGACGTCGTGCTGGGCATGTTTTCTGTTAATTCAGTACTTGCTCGAGTGTTGTTTGATTATGGTGCATCGCACCCATTTGTCACCGAAGAATTTGCATGCACTAGTAAGATTCAACCAACCAAACTGAAGCATGTTATGATTGTTCAAATCCCCGGTTCAACCACCAAAGCTATGCAAATTTGCAAAGCCGTTCCTATCCGAATCCATGGCATAGATTTTTATGCTAATTTGATAGTACTCAGAACTAAAGGTTTGGAAGTAGTACTAGGAATGGATTGGATGTCTAAACATAAAGGATTGATTGACTATGCCAAGAAATCCATAACCATGACCAGCATAGCCAGAATATCAGTCGAGCATATATCTGAAACCTTACCTCGTCAATTCAAGTGCAACAAGAGTATATCCCAACCTACCATTGACCAATCCGGATAGTCTGCGAATACCCCGATGTATTTCCAGATGTTTTGCCTGGTATGCCCCCAGATCGAGATATCGAGTTTATCATTGAACTAATCCCCGGAACAGGACCCATAGCCCAGAGACCCTATAGTATGAACCCGTATGAACTAGCAGAACTGAAGAAGCAACTGGATTCCATGTTGGAAATTGGATTGATTCAACCAAGTGTGTCGCCATGGAGATCACCTGTCTTATTTGTGGACAATAAGGATGGAGGTAACCGTTTGTGTACGGATTATCGGTAGTTGAATGATGTCACCATCAAGAACAAATACCCGTTGCCCAAGATAGAAGACTTGTTTGATCAGTTGACCGGTGCCAAAGTGTTTTCTAAGATTGATCTTAGAACAGGCTATCATCAACTCAAGATTCGCGCAGAGGATATTCCAAAGACTGCCTTTACCACCAGATATGGATTATACGAGTATACCGTCATGTCTTTTGGATTAACCAATGCCCCCCCTTATTTCATGAATCTCATGAATAAGATTTTTATGGACTTCCTGGATAAGTTTGTCGTTGTTTTCATCGATGACATACTGATTTATTCCAAATCAGAAGAAGAACATGAGCTACACCTAAGGACCATTCTTGGAACCATTAGAGAGCATCAGTTATATGCCAAGTTTAGCAAATGTGAATTCTGGTTACAGGAGGTAGGATTCCTCGGCCACATTGTATCAGCCGGAGGAATTGTCGTTGACCCTACAAAGGTGAAAGATGTCGAAGAGTGGCAAGTCCCAACCACTCAAACCCAAGTTCGTGCATTTCTCGGATTGGCGAGATATTACCGCAAGTTCGTAGAAGGATTCTCGAGTATCGCCAGAGCCATGACCCAATTGCTGAAGAAGGACAAGAAGTTTGAATGGACAGACAAATGTGAAGAAAGTTTTCAAGAACTCAAGAGAAGATTGATTTCATCCCCCATCTTAATCATGCCGGATATCACGAAGCCCTTCGACGTGTATTGTGATGCATCCAAGATCGGTCTCGGATGTGTGCTAATGCAAGAAGGAAAAGTCATATCTTATCTATCCCGACAACTGAAACAACATGAACAAAATTACCCAACCCATGACCTCGAACTCGCAGCCGTAGTTCTAGCCCTGAAGACATGGAGGCATTACCTGATGGGAAATCGTTGTGAGATTTATTCGGATCACAAGAGCCTGAAGTATATATTCACTCAGAAGGAGCTGAATATGAGACAGAGAAGATGGATTGAGCTAATCAAGGATTACGATCTGGACATTCACTATCACCCCGGTAAAGCCAACGTGGTAGCAGATGCCCTTAGCAGATTGCCGTGCTGCTTGAACTCCATGATTTTGAAGGAGCAACCAAGTTTGCACAAAGAGATGGAAGATTTTCGAATGGAATTAGTAAGTGAAGGATTTTTGGCTAGCATAGAACTTCAACCCACTTTGATCAGCCAGATAAAAGAGGTGTAGAAAGGAAATGCTAGTATCGATGGAATCAAGCGTCGTATCGGTACAGGCAAAGTACCCGGATTCACCGAAGACGAAGAAGGAGTTCTGTGGTACAAAGGACGCCTTTGTGTACCCGCAGATTCTGAGTTGAAAGAAGTTATTTTGAAGGAAGCTCATGATACTCTTTATTCTATCCACCCCGGAGGAACTAAGATGTATCAAGATTTGAAGGAGGAATTTTGGTGGCATAAGATGAAGAGAGAAATCGGAAGCTATATCGCCAAGTGTGATATATTTCAGCGAGTTAAGGCAGGACATCAAAGACCCACTGGATTGTTGCAACCATTGCAGATTCCGGAATGGAAATGGGATTCTGTTGGAATGGACTTTATCACCGGATTGCCTACTTCTAGTAGGGGAAATGACTCTATCTAGGTCATAGTTGACAGATTGTCCAAAGTAGCCCATTTCTTACCCGTCAAGACCACATATCAGAGTTCGAAGCTAGTGGAGTTATACATCGCTAGAATCGTCAGTTTGCATGGAGTCCCCAAGAACATTGTATCGGATCGAGGAACTCAGTTTACCTCGAGATTCTGGAAGAAAGTTCAAGAAGGTTTAGGAACCGGCCTAGATTTCAGCACCGCTTATCACCCTCAGACCGATGGACAAACGAAGCGAGTAAATCAAATACTCGAAGATATGTTGAGAGCATGTGTGTTAGAATATGGATCTAAGTGGGAAGACTGTCTGCCGTTTGCAGAATTTTCGTACAACAACAGTTATCAAGCCAGTTTGCAAATGGCCCCATTTGAATTCATGTACGGAAGAAAGTGTCGCACCCCTTTGAACTGGTCGGAAGTAGGAGAGAGTCGGATTTTCGGACCTGACATCCTACGAGAAGCAGAAGAGAAGGTTCACAACATTCGTGAGCACCTCAAGACAGCCCAGTCCCGACAGAAGAGTTACGCCAACAAGAGACATAGAGACCTCGCCTTCAACATATGAGATTTTGTGTATCTGAAAGTGTCGCCATTGAAGGGAATGCAGCGTTTCCAACTCAAAGGAAAGTTAGCCCCCAGATATATCGGACCTTTCAAAATTCTGAACCATCGAGGAGAAGTGTCATATCAATTGCAACTACCCAAAGAAATGTCAGCTGTGCACAATGTGTTCCATATCTCATTATTTCACAAGTCCCTCGAAGTCCCGGAGAAGACCGAAGTGTTCAAGAATATCGATCACCGGACCATAGAAATCAATGATGACCTGACCTAAACCGAAGTACCCATCCGTATTTTGGAAGAAGCTTTTAGAACTACTAGAACCCAAAGCATCAAGTTTCTCAAGATTTAGTGGAGCAACCACACAGAAGAGGAAGCTACTTGGGAGCGCGAAGATCACATCAGGACGGAGTTTCTCGATCTCTTCAAATCCTAGGTAATCTTTTTTGTCCTTTTTCAAATCTTGGGACGAGATTTTGTTTAAGGGGGGAAGGTTTGTAACATCCCAAAAATATTAAACTAGAATCATCAAACTCTAATCACCAAATTTAGGGTTAACAAAAACTTTTCCAATTAAAATATGAAACCATTCATATGTGTATGCATTACAATTTGGATTCTTTTGAATTGCCATGATTATGTGTTTATTTGCTTCTAAAATGATTCTTAGGTGAAATAAACATCATCTAAACAATCCCCACACTTTTCCCAAAGACAAATAAATCAAAACAAACAAATTAAGTGAATGGTCACTTTGGCCAAATTAACTCACATGCCTACTTTGGCTATCTCTAACTTTCAGAACTTAACAGAAACATGTATGGATATTTTCACCCCTTGATAGTACTCATAACAAGGTACCAAGGCCCACTTTGTGATCATCCAAAAACATTTAAATGCATAGTTTAAATGACAGTTTAAAATTGAATCTATATCATATGGGAAGATCCCAGTTTTTCAAAAACCACTCAAACAAGCTCAACTTTCAAAACCCAAGCATCTACAGACTCACCAGCACATGCCTAGCACACCCACCAAAAATCTTTTCAAAATTCAAAACTTGAATTCATGCGGCCACTTCATCAAACACCTTGCAAATACAAATCAAAACACTATAGTGTGCGGTGATTCTGGCCTAATTTGTTCCCTCTCTGGACAGCACTAGCCTTAGTAGATCATCTAGCAAACTTAACTAAGCTCTATCCCCACTGTAAACTCGCCAATGTCATCAATGGTGAACTTGCCGAGAGCACCCATGTCACCCTAGTGTGGGCATAAGCTAGGAGAAGAACTAGTCGTGCCAACCTTGTCTGGGAGGTTGCCCATGCCTCATCGCCCCCTCTCGACCAGCCCTTCCTCGCAGACAGCAACCAGAATCGCCAGGAACGCCGCGCCCGCGCCTCTATCGACCATGCCGACGCGCACCGCAGAGCATGCGCCGTTCCCACGCAACCCGACCACCTTGAGCCCTCGCCGCCCGCCAGCATGCACCCCACCGTCCCAGAAGACCGCCAGACATGCCCATTTCACCGCCCATACCCCGTAGCCACCGCTCGCTGCAGAGTTTGCCGCCTCTGCCTCGCAGAGCATCGTGTATTCCCGACCGTTTTCCACCGCCCCTACAACCATATTTACACCTTAGAGCATCGCCAGGAGACCATCGATCGATCGCCACCCTCGGCCATGCCTCTATCAGCCCGTAGCACTGTCGCCACCGTCGCCTGCCCATCCCTCTCGGTCTCGCCGTCGAGCCTATAAAAGGAAGCCACCCCCAGCCGATTGAAGCACACCATTTCACTCCCCTCACCTCACTGATCGTTCCACCCCGTAGCCGGAGCAAGGCGAGCAGCGCATCGCCAGAATTGCGTCGGAGCAGGCCGCCTCTGGAGAAGAAGGGCGCCGTCGATTTCGTCCAGCCCAGGAGCTGCCGCGACCACCCCTGAGTTCGCCGTCATCGACTTTGTTGTTCGCCCGCATCGCCGACCTTCTCCTGAGCCCCGGTGAGCCCCTAACGACCCCCACTGAGCCGCTAGGGTTTGAGCTCGCTGGTGACTATTTCAACGTCGATGACGACCCTCAGCCGTCGATCTTCATTCTAATCCAACGCACCACATCGCCCCGTACCGCTTCGCGTGTTAAGAGTCGCTGACCAGTAGACCCTCCCTGTCAGTTGCGCCCTGCACCACGGAGTGACACTGGGCCGGCCCGTTAACCTTTCCCATGCAGCCCACTCGTTTGAATTTAGATTTTTATATTTTCATTCAAACTCAGTTATGTACCTAGTTTCAAAAATCAACCCAGCTCGATTCAGTGAACCAAATTGAATGAAACCAATTTTGTTAGAAAGATATTGAAATGCTTAATACAAGACCGTTGGATTCAAATCATTTGAATCTATAGATCAACCTTGGTAAAATTAACTAGGCAGAAGCTTTTCTGCATTCAAACATTTTTCAAATTTAAACTATAATAGCTTTTGAGTTGATTCCAACTCTCAAAAATCACATTTGATCATACCTTTCACAATATATAAAAACATATGGGTTTACTTACAGAAATAATGTTCAAGTAATAAAATAATGCCACATAGAATATTCTAGTCACTTTATTTAATTGAAATAAAAGGTTAAACCTTATTAAATTGTGACACCACTTTAAATCACATTCCCATGTACTGAAATATGTGGTGATGACATGTATCAACATGATCCCATGTTTGGTTTGGAGAATATTAAATCTTAAGTAGTTTTTCAATGAGTAGAAATTACTTTTCTAAAAATAAAATCAATAAGACAAATGCTTTAATCTTGTAATATTAGTGATGATGCTAGATCATCTATAGAACCCTTGTGTGTGATGATTCAAAGTAGTTAAGTATTGTTTGGTGATTGTGTACCTCGTATTTATTCATAGACACTAGTACCGACCAAGGATACGAGGAGGAAGGAGGATACTATGAAGAAGAAGCCGAGGAGAACTTCAACCACTGCTCTGCACAAGGCAAGCTAACACTTGCAAGATACTCTACTTATGCAAGCCTAATACTACTAGTTGAATGTGCAAGCTAACACTGGCAAGATATTATACCTATGCAAGCAAATACTTGCTTGTTACCATGCCAACTATATGACTTAAACATATATGATCATACCCACTTGATAAACCCATCCTAGTTTTACTTGCAAGCTTTCTACTTTATTTATTTATCAAGGCTCTTACTTAGAGTTTACTTGAGTAAATTGTAGATACTAGAAAGATAATTGAAGGTTGCATAAAGAGCATAAAATTTGGCCTAAGGTAGATAATCTTGATGTCATCCCAAGGCATAAGATTGAACTTAGTTAAACTCCACTAGTTTACCATCCCTCATTAGTATTCACTCCATTTGTAGATGATAGTGCTAAGCATAAAACTTGATCAACTTTAGATGGGAATACTTGGTGGAAAAATGGTTATGAAAACCTTGTAATGATGGATCATTCTATTGAGATGTTTTGACATGTGTTTTCGAACACCAGATGATTTTGGTGATGAAAATATTGAGGCATGAGCCTTAGCCCTTTATAAAACTGATGGTTGTCTGGATGCGATAGCATTCCAATTTTACCGTACAACCACAATACCCGAGAATTGGGTACGGCTTGACTAGAAACTTATATACCTTAGTATTGGTTCCCTCGCGGCCAAGGTCTGGGCTGAGGCTACCTTGTGAAGATTTTCCACCTGTTCAGTACCCAAGATGACAGTTGGTCATGGTTGGGAGGCCAAACTCACAGGAGAGGTGCTTACACTAGGGCGTGTAATTTAAAGGTTAGGATTGATTATCCGCATACTGAGTATGGTGAATTCAGGATTTGATTCCTGATGGATGTATCGAATGTTGTGGTGAAAGTGTACAATCTCTGCAGAGTATCAAACTATTCGAATATCCGCGTCCGCGGTTATGAACAGTTGGAGTGGCCATACTGTTCCCCCGTTAGATGTTTTCAAAATGACTTGTGAAATGAATTGAGATTTTGACTTGACCACAACAGATTTGTGATATGAAATACAAGTTCCCACATAGGTGTTATAAAATTTCCAACTAGCTTTTCTTGCTACTGAACTTAGTAGAGGTAAATCTGGCTTTTTGCAAAACAACCCTAGAGCTTAGTGTCCGATTACAAAAACCCCTTCACTTTTTAGTATTAGTTTGCGAGTACTTAAAGAGTACACATGGCTTTGTCCCTGGCTATTCCCGTGGCCAGACTATGAAGAGGAGTATTAGGAGGATGGACCCCAGGAAGGTTACGACAACTAGGATCATCTCCCATTGTCAGCATTGCCTGTGACCCCGAATATGGAGCTTCGCCTACGCTACCGTTATTATTACGTATTCCGCTGCTTGAGTTGTATTAAGAACTGGATCATGAGATCCTTATTTGTGTAAGACCTTATGTATAGTTTGTAATGGATGATGTACTGTGGTATCCAATTCTGTTATGTCTCGCAAAAATGGTAATCCTGGGATTGCGATGTATGGCATAACAGGCATCTGGGATTAAAACTCCGGGTGTTAACAAGCCTGAAAGATACCTTTATAACTACCCACTTACGGTGCAACATTTGATAGCCCCAAAGTAGGTCGATCCACATCTCAAGTACATGCGACAATATCAGGTCTAAGGACAAAACGTACACGATGTGTAGAGAGAGAGCTGCAACTAATTGCCAGTCTCAAGTTGGGTCAGTCCAACCCCATGTTTATAACATGTGTCCACATCATTGGTTTGACATATCCATGTCTATGACTTGCGAAATATAGTCATCAACCAATCGATGTGCTAGTCTAATATTCACGTGTGTCCTCACATGAACTCCGACTAGGGACAAATCTTAAATAACCATACAAGTAAAGAGTTTCACAAACAATTCACATAATTGACAATCAATACAAGTTGTCTGATATGGATATTCAAGGAACATTACAATAACTCATGGATACATATGAAATATAATCATCTCTATGATTGCCTCTAGGGCATATTTCCTTCAGGCAAACATGATGGATGTTGTATTTTATTTTTGTTTAGTTGCTCTTGGGTTGGTCTATATGCTGATCATTAAGAGTAGACACTATAATGAGTGTATCAGTTAGCTTCCACATTCTTTGCAATCCCTGAATAAAAAGCATCACGAATTTGCCCAAGTTTTCTCCGTTTTGCTTCGTTTCGTCAGTTCGTCAGTCAAGCCCTAAATAAAAACCTTATCTTATTTCACTCTTTTCTGGACATAGCTTTGGCATAAAAATGTGTACTTTTTTGGGGGGATTTTGAGTAGTTCCTCTCTTTATGCACATGTTCATGTAACAAAATACTCCCACTGTCTCAAAATATATGTCTTAGGTTTTTCAAAATTTGGATGAATCTATATACTAAATAGTGTTTAGATGAAGTTTGAGGGTGTTTCGAGATAGCTAAGATAGGAGTAGATCCAACACAATGTTGGCAGGGGACCACATCTTCCACTAGTGTCTGTGTCATGGCCGGGCAATATCACTCTTATACTTAGATTTATCAACTGGATAGGATCATGTTGGCCAAGTGTCGAGTCATAAAACCACAAATTGATTATGGTGTTTCTAGCCAATCGAGAGAGGTCTATAGCCCATGCAATGTTGGCATGGGCCCACATTTGCCATAAAGTGTCTCATCATGTCTTGGCATAGCAGTCTTATACTTATATCTATGAAGTAGGTAGGATCATCTTGGCCAAGTGTTGACTCATATACAACCACAAGTTGATGAAGTATATAGCCCATGCAATGATGCATGGGCCTACATTCGCCACAAAGTGTCTCATCATCATTTCTTGGCATAGTAGTGTTATACTAAGATCTATTAACTAGGTAGGATTATGTTGGCCAAGTGTTGAGTAATATACAACAACAAGTTGATGAAGTATATAGCCCATGCAATGATGCATGGGCCTACATTTGCCACAAGCTATCTCATCATCATTTCTTGGCATAGTAGTGTTATACTAAGATCTACTAACTAGGTAGGATTATGTTGGCCAAGTATTGACTCATATAAAATAACAAGTTGTTGAAGGAGTTTCTAGCCAGCCCATGCAATGTTGGCATGCGCGCCCACATTTGCCACAGAGTGTCTCATCATGTCTAGGCATAGCAGTCTTACACTTAGATCTGTAAAGTAGGTAGGACCATGTTGGCCAAGTGTTGACTCATATATAGCAACAAGTTGATGAAGGTGTTTCTAGATAGCTAAGATTGGTCTAGATCGCATGTAATGTTGGCATGGGCCCACATATGCTACAAGTGTGTGTCATAACACTTTTATACTTAGATATTAACTCGGTGGGATCATGTTAGCCAAGTTTTGAGTCACAAAACCATAAGTTGATGAAGGAGTCTGTAGCCAACCCAAAGAAGCCTATAGCCCATGCAATGTTGAAATGGACCCACATTTGTCAGAAAGTGTATCATCATGTCTTGGTATAGCAGTCTTATACTTAGATCTATCAACTAGGTAGGATCATGTATCTAAGTGATGACTCATAAAACTGAGAGAGGTCTATATCCCATTCAATATTGGCATGGGCCGACATTTCCCACAAAGTGTCTCATCATGTCTTGGCATAGCAGTCTTATACTTAGATCTACCAAGTAGGTAGGATCAGTTTTTTCTAATGAACGCGCTATCCATGATGAACTGACCCCACCTGTCAGCGCGGTTTTTCAATGTCCTTATACATCACAAGAAAAGAAAATTCTCACCTCCTCGACCGCATAGTGGCCTAGTGGTAGTTCTGTTCCGTCTCCTCGCCTCCTTGTTCCTGCTCAGTGCTTCCCTCTTCGACTCCTATCCTTGTTCTTCTCCTCGTCATCTCATGGTCTTCTTTATTCCTCGATAGGAAGGCATGGAGAGCAGCCGAATGAAGGTGAACTGCTCTGATCTCACGGCCGACGTACCACTTGCCAAGATCGGCGAATATTTCCTGGAGAACGAGGAGTACGTCGATGCATATGCTGCTTGTCGAAGAGTCTATGGAGTTGGCGCCGCGCATTAAAGAACTTGAGTTTCGTCTCAACAACTGGATCCTAGTATATCACACACTTTCAGATATCGACGACTTCACGTTCCTCAACCTCGCCACAAGTCGTTGCTTCACGACAAATCTAATGGAATTTCAACGCAGGTTCACAATGCATCCGATCTAACATTAATTTATTATTTGGATACAAAGTTATTCTTAAACTAAAGTATGAAAAAAACTGCAAGGCATCTGGGAAGTGTTATGTTCCATCTCTTTGACTGATTATTTAAGTTGCATATATGGTTTCTTTTGACCTCTAGATGCTTGCATAGCTACTTCATGCATTGTTGTTCCGTGAATTGGACATGCTTGTACGATCACTATTGCATAGATAATTATAAGGCCTCAAAGCAATCTGATTGCATGCAAGAACGCATAAAACTAGGATTGTAGGTCCATGTTTCTTGGTCGTATACAGCGCAGGTGACAGCGGTCGCTGATTCCAGGCGAGCATGCATAATACTGTGGATCTTGCGTGGTGTTTTGGAAGGGGTACCAGTGAGATCTTTTTTCTGATTTGTCCAAAAAAAGAGGTTGTTGCTGTAGTTCGCAAAACGTGAAAAATACTTTAGTTTTTTTATATTTCAGTTTTTAAAACCATAGTATTTCTTGGAGCCAAACGCTATAAAGAAATTGATTCTTCATCATGTCTAGAAACTAAAGTACTATTTGAATACTTCAAAAAACGGGGCCTTAATCTTTTTTCAAAGATGCATACACATATGTAGACATGCATGTTCAATTATGTAGATTCACTCATTTTAGAATATATATAGTACATTTTGAAATATCTAGAAGCTCTGTCTTATATTAGTGAACAATGGGAGTATTTTCCATTATACATATATCTTAGGGCTAACTGTTCTCTTCATCAAAATGTTATACTTCATCGGTGTTTATCGTGGTGTCATCGTAATTGCTCAGAGGGAAGAGCCACACAAGATTCGCCTTCTGAACCCACTCACTCGTAAGTCCAACACTGAGTTTCAGGTGCAGATACCATCAGATATTATGGCATCTGTAGCCGTCATGAAGTCCCCCATGATGGTATTTGTTTTGGAAAATTATGAGTATTCTATTTCTTGGGCCGATGAGGCCATCCCAACAGGGTATTTCAATGGAGTATCTGGAGAAGGAATTTATCCATCGTCCGATGATGTGCATGTGAAATCAATGACCACGTTTCGTGGTGAAGTATATGCAGTACAAGATGGTGGAGACATCATGTCGACCAACATCCAGTTGGAGCAGTGCGCGAGCACCGTCAAGATGGCCAAAATAATTTCAGGTCCAGTCTTTGAAGATATACATAGAATATACAAGTTCTAGCTTGTGGTGTCAGAACGTGATCTGCTTCTTATGTTGGGCGGGGTTTTTGCCGAAGGTCAACCGGTGCTTTACCGGGTGAAGAAATGTTGTCTCGAGGCTGTAGGTGACATTGGGAGCCGTGCCTTCTTCATTCATTTTAACCGGTCGATCTTAGTTGATACTAGAGTGCACCCCAGTACAGTCCAAGCCGGTTGCATCTACAACCTGGATTTCTCTTATATTAGAGCATACAATCATTATCTTAAAGCCTGGGATGGGGAACCAACACCTGTACATGGATTTGGTCAACATGATCTAGAACATTCACCATGGCCTTACCATCTCGACCAGATACTGGGGGGTTCAATGAATTTGTCCTGCAGCACACAGGAGCAGACGCCGATGAAATATATAGGGCAGAATGTGACACCCCCGGGATTAAGGCTAGACAAATCCCAGAGCTTCGTCTGAACATAAGCCTAACCTAATCTCAAAATCATGCAAAGAGAGACTCGGTAACACAACAGTGACCCTACGACACAAAAATTATTACAGCAAGCTCATAACTAAGCAAAGAACCAAAATATTACAAGCAGAAGTCACTGAGCACAAACATCAAACAACGGAAGGCAAATTATGCTATTAAGTATAGCAAACTTAACAAATGGCCTAAGAGGCCTCAAGCATAACGATGACGTCCAATCCATAGATCCCAGACTATCGATTGGGAACTCCAAATTACTCATTGATGTCGATGTCGTGAAAACGCATATTCTATGGTAACACTTACCCTGCTGCAAAAGTGTCAATGAAGCAAGGGTGAGTACAGGGTTACTCCACAAGACTTATGGCTGGTGGAGTTATTTTGCATAAAGCCATCTTTGTTTTGTAAAACAAGAGAGAGAAGAATCTCGACTAATTAGAATATTTTAAAAGGGAATAAGAGAGCGGTATTTCCAACTTTGATAATCTTTTTATATCAACCGAATCATCATCAGCCGAACCTATCTAGGATCACCCCCTCGATCCCTGAGGAAGCATCCTTAAGAAAATATACTTAACTTGCCAAGTTTTACGATTAGGTTCAAGTTCTCTATGATCATCACGTCTGTTCCCAAGTCGTCCATAAACACGGACGCGGCTTTTCAAAAAGATTAATAACCCTGCAGGGGTGTACAACTTTACCCACACGTACTAACCTTCTCTTAATTCCAGTACATTAGCCCTCTTCCTTGGAAGGCCGGTAGAGGGTGGTTAGACACGACCTTTACCTTTCTTTCGCCGAGACCATGAGTCACGAACTAGGGAGATGCCGTCGTAACAGGTCGAGTCCTGAAGTCGGTCCCTAATGATGTGAACAAAATTTGATATTACGGATGCCGGGCATCTCCCATTCCCTACCACGCTTACCTACCTATATGAATGCACCTCCTTCACCTCCTTCGTGAAGAGCCAAAATGCGTATGTCGAATGGAACGCCCGAACTATGTGACTCATGGAATCTACTCGTCAAGTTAGTTGGTCGAGGGGGTTTCTAGGCCCCCGTGTGGCTGCACGCTCGTCTTGGTTCAAGAGGCAGGAACTCAGGTCCTTGTAGTGGCAAGTATGGGACTGCAAAAACCAAAACCCACCATGGCCTCCCATAAAGGCCTTAGAATGTTTAACTTTCATCTCTGATCTTACCAAGTCATCCTGTCCAACAAGGTTCATTCGCAGATCTGATTCATCAACTGTATCGACCAGTAGTAACATCTAAGCATGGCTAAGCACAACAGATGTAAAAGCTCTAACAACTCTTCACAAGCCAAACCCTAGTTATGCTAGGAGTAGTGGATCATGGATTATAGGCTTCAAAGATAACATGCATCGGATCGGATTACTGCATCTATAGATAAAAGACTTTGGAATCGTATGCACATGGAAAGAATGAAATACTTTGAAAGCGTAGGATTCATATGTATGTGTGGGGCTTCGCTTGCCTTTGCCTGTTGATATCCAGAAAACAAAGCTTCGGACATCTGGTACTTGACTATAGATCTTCAGGGTTTATCATTTGGACTTGTTCATTAGGGATCCATTGCTAATCTTCGATGGTGTTTATATCGATCATCAATCTTGAACTCGATCTTGAATAGTTTCTCACATTCATCTCCGGGTACTACCGAGAAGAAGCAGAAACACCGGAAAAGGAATACAACAATCAACACATGGCATCGATGCAATGCTCAATCAAGGATGATTCTATGACAAGTTAAAAGTATTGAAATGTAAACCCTAAAACATGCTCGGCGGTTTAATCACGGTTCCGAGGGGTGCAAACCCTAACTCGGGGAAACTCCGGAGGCATATGAAAGGGGTCATTTTGTTCTTCTAATTAAACTAACAATTGAAGTTGTTTAACAATGCATGATTATAGTTTAATTAGGTAGATCTCATTTTTCTAAAAAAATGATATATTATTTGTATTTTTCTGATTTAAAATGAATTAGTTATGAATTTCTCCATTTTTAATTCATTTTTAGAATATTATAAAATAATTTATATTTTGGAATTACTTTTAACATTTTATTAAATAGAAACCATTTATGGAAATATTTATTTGATTTACACATGTCATACATTTCTTATTTTCCAGAAATGATTTTCAAAAAACATTTAATAAAAGAAAAGGGGGAATATGACCTCAGCATGACGTCAGCAATGGACGTGCTCTCAGGTTGAGCAAGCCCCCATCGATCTGCTGCGCGCGGGGCCTCGTGGTTGTGCTTTCTGGATAGAGGGGGATGAGATGGGTAGGGTAGAGGTGCCACCGCCCTCAAATGGTCGCCGGAACAGTGATCCCCATGAGCATATGCGGCGCAGCTCGATGGCGCACGGCGGGAGGATAAACCAGGAAGCAAGGGATGCAGGGGAGGGTCCTGGCATGACCAGCGGCTCACCACGAACATGATGGAGGGGTATGGGAGGCGAGGCGAGGACGGACGATGGTGAATCGATGGCGGGAAACTCGACGGCCGACGATGGTTTGGGGACGATTCCAGCAAGGAGGGGTCTTCCCAGCTTGCGTGGCTTCACAGGGATGAAGAGGGCGCCAGGGCGCGTCCAACGGTGGCCTTGGTGCGGTGCGGGGTGGCCAGAGACGGTGGGGCTCACCAGCGTCTGCAAGGGCTAGGGTTAGGGTTTGCGCGCAGGAGAGGACGAGAGAGGGAACTGAGTAGCTTGGGTTCTCCGGTGGTGACGCGGATACTTGTAGGCGACGCTGGGCAGCGGCACGAATCCTAGCACACGCCGGCACGACGGATCTCGAATGCGAGTTGCTTGCTCGATCCGTCAGCGAGGAAGAAAATGGACAAGACGACGAAGGGGTATTCGGTCCGGTTGGGCTGGGGTGGGCCGGCTGCTGGGCTGCGGTGAAGGTTGCGCAGCTGCTGCTGCTGGACGCTCTGGGCGACAGATAGAGGGGGAGGGAGAGATGGGCTGCCGCTCAGGGAGAGAGGGAGACTATTTTTCTTTTTCTGTTTTCTCTTTTCTCTTTTCTACATTCATTTATAATCTGTTTTGATTATTTTGAAAATACAAAAACTTTTCCAAACATTTAAAATACTATGTAGACCCTTATAACCATTTGGATTTCCGAACTTTTTGACTACTTTCAAAATATTTGAAACCGGTTGAAATATTTACAATGGGAGGGGAATACTAGGGTTTAAGGTTTTGTGAGCCTTTTTATTTCATGCATATATTTTAAATGATGTTGATGCTCATGAATGCACAAACAAATCCTATTTACCATTTAATAAAACTATGGTTGTTACAATTCTATCCCCCTGAAAAGAATCTCGTCCCGAGATTCCTAGGTAGGAAGATAGAATGAACAGGGTTACACTAAGCTTCAACGATCTTCTCGAAGAGGTTGATCCATGTCACCATGATGAATGGACGAAGCACTTCATAATCTTCGAGGTGGCTACTCACACTAAGGAAGAGAGGGAATGACACGGAACCACAAACCGAGTATCTCATGGCCAACTCATGGATAGATGCTTCACGAACATCTCTGGAGTCAACGACATGAAACACTCCAAGGTAGAGGAGGAAACAAAAGGAGATGGTTTTCAAGGTGACAGATAACTGGTCTTCATAAGAATTGAGACCATGGAGCTTGTAGAGGACTTTTGACTTCTGAGGGAAGAAACTTCCAACAGATGGAACATGACCACAGACTTCGAGATATAAACCTCTACTAAACAGCTTAATAGAGCTTTACAGGTGGAAGAGATAGATATCAACAAAACCAAGCTATTGAACTACTTTTGACACAGAAGGGTCACTCTTTCATTCAACAGAAGGCCAATACAGAAAGGTGTTTTGGTGTAGAGGGCTCATATGAGTCACAAGGAACATGTAACGAGACAAAACTATTGATTACCAAAATCATGGTCGCTCTTCGAACATGTTTAGACAGAAACGAAGGAACTCTTTATTCATCCAGGTTTATCAAGATCCTTTCCAACGATCATGATATCACTTTACACCACCAAGATGAATAGTTGAGAAGATTCCTGATGACACGAGAAGAAAGAAACTTCATTCTCAAACTCCAAGTACTTGGCATAACAAGACGCTTGCCATCATAAAAGGGTCTGGAGGATTGACCGAGAGACATTTAGCAACTTTAGTTTAAAATGTTCTCCTTGATGTTCGAGATACTGATATAAAACTTTTAACAAGCCTTCAATCAGTCATCAAGTAAAGGTCAGACTTCGGATCCAAAGGAAACCATAAGAACAACTCCTACAATAAGTCATAGAATAAGCCTCATGATGAGTGGATGTGATTGCTAATTCAAGAGAGTATGACAATAGGTCTTCCGACTGATTGTGCCAACCATTACATCAATCTTGCCAGAGTTACAAAGAGACCTATGTCAAATCCTTGAAGAACACCAACCATCATTGTTGCTTGAGGTTCAGCTTTGGTTAGGTGGAGAGATACTTCAGACTCAGCATGTCCGAGTAGAAAGAATGCAACATTTACCCAGAGGTAAAGTCACTATATTCTCAAGACATGGACTACAATGTCAAGCTCCAAAATATGAGCTAGATTGCAAATTACATGTATTAGCAAGTTATCAAAAGATATTTGCATCTACATGAATTGTTTGCAACAAAACACAACTGAATCCTGTTTTAGGAAACAATTTGGAGGATATCAAAGTTTTGTTAGACTTCTTATCTTCCATGAACAAATCAATCAGTGGCTTGGTGTGCTTGGAGGATCTTCTCGAGAGGTAAAGGTATCAACCTACCATATCAAGAATACCTCGCACATGCTTGACTAACTTGAAAAGATTCCCAGAAAAACAAAGATAACTCTACTCAAATCCATGGCGACATCTTTCAACAATTGCACGTGAAGCAGAGTGGGTTGCTTCTAACATCTAGAGCACATACTTTGAGATAACACGAAGATGGTTCTCAAAAGTTTCCAACATTAATGCCAATGGTTCCATATGAATCTCATATAACATGGAGAAGGTAAGGATGTCATTGATGGGCTCAATAACAAACTTATTTATACACTCCAAGAATATGGACTCATACGTTATATGAACAAGGCATAGACATTGTTCAGATCAAAGAACATGAAGATGTACTTAAGTGAAACATCACAAGTAGATACACCGACTGGATAGTCCTTGGAACTGAGTTTGATTTGACAATTGCCCAAACCAAATCAAAGGCGGGGAAGATAACATATCCATAAAGGACATACTATCGTACTTCAACACGAACAAAACTAGACATCCCTTTAAGAAGGAACTGGTTGAATAGAACTTTTGTCTTACAACTCCGTAAGTTGTTGTTTAAGCTCAACCAACTAGTTCAGGGTTATCCAGCATGGATCCTTGGAGAAAGGAGCGGTTTAAAGAAACAGCTTACTCAAGAACCCGACAACACGGTCATGTGGCAACATGGCGATACTTCTAGTAAGACATCCAGAATATCACGAACCACCAATATGTCATAGAGATCAAGAGGGAAACTTGCTTGGTAAGGCAAGAAGACGTAGTCTCAAAGCTTCGGCACAAGCCTAACTTTTTGACAGAAGAGGGTGTACCAGAATATCGGACTTGGTAGCACAATCATCCTTCGCTTAGTGATAGGGTTAACCATCACGCTAAGAATGATACAGATGTCCTTGATGTTCAAAGAAATAAAAATTGCTAAGAATCTTAGATGGCCACATCATTATGCACACACAACATTTATGAGCACGGACAACTCAAATAGAAGGGTGGGTAAAAATGTGTGAGAGCATCACTTCATTAAGAGGGTCATGAGACTCAGCACAACCTCTTATTATAGAAAGGGTGTGATAGTTTAAGGTAGAACAAAACATAAGCTAATCAACACATATTGATCTGTGGATTACAACACTTTGACCTGGTCCTAGAAACGACGGGGTACTAGAGTTTGTTTCTAATGACAACCCGGAATGGTCTGTCATGACGGATCACAAGAGTATCTTGCATCGGAAGGCACCAATGCACATTTAATACCTGGCTACCAACTGGTAGACAAAGGTCATAAAGCAACAAGGGAAGGAACATGCTCAGGATAGAATCCCAAGATGTGGATGCATAAGTCAACAATCTTCCGAAAACCAATGCAGAGATAGGAAGGGGTGGTAGAGTCATGAGTATAGATGCGGGACTCACTAGGAGAACTCTTGTCGTGATCTATTTGGTTCCATTAAAGAAAATCTGTCATACCTAGTGGTAGGGGAAGTCCTTTATCGTCACTTCTTAATAGCAACAATATCCACAAGCTTGAAGGCTATACTAGAAGGTACTAGCCATCCTGAAGTAATGTGTGAACATTAACGACAGGGGTCAATAAAATGGATCTTGGGTTAAAGATTAGCTTCATGCACAAGATTCATAACCGGAATCCAGCACAATCGGGGATCTTAGGTTCAAGTCCAAGGGTTAAAACCTAGATAAGGAGTAACTACTTCTTGAGTAAACAAGCATACACTACAAGATAGTAGTCATGAGGTAGCTTCCAAGAGAATAAACGGCTTCTGAAGTACCCAAACAAGTGAAAAGGAGGCACACGAGGCGAAAATAAACCTCGAGACCTAGAACAAAAAATTGAGGAACCATCAACATGATGTTGTGGACCCATAAAATAGAGAGATTATGATAGAAATAAATCTCTTAGAAGAAACATAACAAAGGGAAACAAGGAACACACGCAACTGAATCTAGAGAACTCAACACTAGGTCAAATGGTTGATAACTGGCATGCCTTAAGAGGCACCTATGTTTTGAACGACTGGATGAGATAGCAAAACTTTTCCAAATCAACACAAGATAAGATGACCCAGAATTAGAGCAAAACTGGATAAGGAGTAAAAGAAGAATACTAGAGTTTTCGCACATAGTTTTCATCTTTGAAAATAGTTTTCACAAATACTATACTCAACATCGACCAATACAAAGGTTTCCTATAGTCGGTACTGCTCTGATACCAAAACCTGTGACACCCCCAGGATTAAGGCTAGACAAATCCCAGACCTTTGTCTGAATATAAGCCAAACATAATCTCTAAAGCATACAGAGAGAGAATCGGTAACACAACAGTGACCCTACGACACAAAAATTATTACAGCAAGCTCATAACTGAGCAAAGAAACAAAATATTACAAGCAGAGGTCACTGAGCACAAACATCAAACAACGGAAGGCAAATTATGCTATTAAGTATAGAAAACTTAACAAATGTCCTAAGAGGCCTGAAGCATAACGATGACGTCCAAGCCATAGATCCCATACTTCCGACTCGGAACTCCAAACTACTCGTCGATGTCGATGCCGTGAAGAACTCATCTTCTCTGGTAACACTTACCCTGCTGCAAAAGTGTCAACAAAGCAAGGGTGAGTACATGGTGTACTCCACAAGACTTATGGCTGGTGGAGTTATTTTGCATAAAGCCATCTTTGTTTTGTAAAAACAAGAGGGGGAAGAATCTCGACTAATCAGAAAATTTTAAAAGGGGTTAAGAAAGCAGTATTTCCAACTTTGATAATCTTTTGATATCCACTGAATCATCATCAGCTGAACCTATCTAGGATCACCCCCTCGATCCCCGAGGAAGCATCCTTAAGCACATATACTTAACTTTCCAAGTTTTACGATTAGGTTCAAGTTCTCTATGATCATCACGTCCATTTCCAAGTCGTCCATAACTGCGGACGCAGCTTTTCGAAAAGATTAATAACCCTGCAGGGGTGTACAACTTTACCCACACGTACTAACCTTCTCTTAATGCCAGTACATTAAACCTCTTCCTTGGAAGGCCGGCAGAGGGTGGTTAGACACGACTTTTACCTTGCTTTCGCCGAGACCATGAGTCACGCACTAGGGAGATGCTGCCATAACGGGTCGAGTCCCAAAGTCAGTCCCTAATGATGTGAACAGGGTTTGAGATTACGGATGCCGGGCATCTCCCATTCCCTGCCACGCTTACCTACCTGTATGAATGCACCTCCTTCACCTCCTTCGAGAAGAGCCAGAATGCGTATGTCGAATGGAACGCCCGAACTATGTGACTCATGGAATCTACTCGGCAAGTTAGTTGGTCGAGGGGGTTTCCAGGCCCCCGTGTGGCTGTATGCTCATCTTGGTTCAAGAGGCAAGAACTCAAGTCCTAGTAGTGGCAAGTATGGGAATGCAAAAACCAGAACCCATTGTGGCCTCCCATACAAGCCTTAGCATGTTTAACATTCATCTCTGATCTTATCACGTCATCCTGTCCAACTAGGTTCATTCACATATCTGATTCATCAACCAGATAGACCAGTAGTAACATCTAAGCATGGCTAAGCACAACAGATGTAACAACTCTAACAACGCTTCACAAGCCAAACCCTAGTTATGCTAGGAGCAATGGATCAGGGATTATAGGCTTCAAAGGTAACATGCATCAGATAGGGCTACTACATCTATTGATAAAAGACTTTGGAATCGTATGCACATGGCAAGAATGAAATACTTTGAAAGCATAGGATTCATATGTATGTGTGGGGCTTCGCTTGCCTTTGCCTGTTGATATCCAAAAAATAGAGCTTCGGACATCTGGTACTTGACTATAGATCTTCAGGGTTATCATTTGGACTTGTTCATCAGGGATCCATTACTTCTCTTCGATGGTGTTTATCTCGATCATCAATATTGAACTTGATCTTGAAGCAGAAACCCTAACTCGGCATTCATCTCCGGGTATTACCGATAAGAAGCAGAAACACCAGAGAAGGAATACAACAATCAACACATGGTATCGATGCAATGCTCAATCAAGGATGATGATATGACAAGTTAAAAGTATTGAAATGTAAACCCTAAAACATGCTCGGCAGTTTAATCGGGGTTCCGAGGGGTGCAAACCCTAACTCGGGGAAACTCCGGAGGCCTATGAAAGGGGTCATTATGTTCTTCTAATTAAACTAACAATTGAAGTTGTTTAATGATGCATGATTATAGTTTAATTAGGTATATCTCATTTTTCTAAACATTTTGATATATTATTTGTATTTTTCTGATTTAAAATGAATTAGTTATGATTTTCTCCATTTTAATTCATTTTAAATCATTTTTAGAATATTATAAAATAATTTATATTTTGGAATTACTTTTAACATTTTATTAAATAGAAACCATTTATGGAAATATTTATTTGATTTACAGATGGGACCCATATGTCATACATTTCTTATTTTCTAGAAATGATTTTCAGAAAACATTTAATAAAAGAAAAGGGGGAATATGACCTCATGCTGACGTCAGCATGACGTCAGCAATGGAGGTGCTCTCAGGTTGAGCAAGGCCCCATCGATCTGCTACGCGCGGGGCCTCGTGGCTATGCTTGCTGGAGAGAGGGGAATGAGATGGGTAGGGTAGAGGTGGCGCCACTCAAATGGTCGCCGGAATAGTGTTCCGGACGAGCATCTGCGACGGAGCTCGATGGCGCACGGTGGGAGGACAAACTAGGAAGCACGGGATGTAGGGGATGCTCCTGGCGTGACCAGCGGCTCACCACGAACGTGATGGAGGGGTAGGGTAGGCGAGGCGAGGCCGGACGATGGCGAATCGACGGCGGAAACCTCGACGGTCGACGATGGTTCGGGTACGATTCCAGCGAGGAGGGGTCTTCCTAGCTTGCGTGGCTTCACAGGGATGAATAGGGCATCGGGGCGCGTCCAACGGTGGCCTTTGCATGGCACGGGGTGGCCGGAGACGGTGGGCCTCACCGGCGTCTCTAAGGGCTAGGGTTTGGGTTTGCACGCGGGAGAGGAGGAGAGAGGGAATTGAGAAGCTAGGGTTCTCCGTCGGCGACGTGGATACTTGTAGGCGAAGGTGGGCGGTGGCACGAATCCTGGTGCACGCCAGCGCGGTGGAGCTCGACAGCGAGCTGATTGCTCGATCCGTTAGCGAGGAAGACGACGGACAAGACGACGAAGGGGTATGCGGGCCAGTTGGGCTGGGGTGGGCCAGCTGCTGGGTTGTGGGGAAGGTTGTGTGGCTGTTGCTGCTAGAAGCTCTGGGCGACCGATAGAGGGGGAGGGAGAGATGGGCTGCGACCTAGGGAGAGAGGGAGACTATTTTTCTTTTTCTGTTTTCTGTTTTCTCTTTTGTATATTCATTTATAATTTGTTTTGATTATTTTCAAAATACAAAAACTTTTCCAAACATTTAAAATACTATGGAGACCCTTATAACCATTTGGGTTTCCAAACATTTTGACTATTTTCAAAATAATTGAAACCGGTTGAAATATTTACAATGAGAGGGGAATACTAGGGTTTAGGGTTTTGTGGGCCTTTTTATTTCTTGCATACATTTTAAATGATGTTGATGCTCATGAATGCACAAACAAATCCTATTTACCATTTAATAAAACTAGGGTTGTTACACAGAATAGCCTAGGTTATTTGCTCGCTAGCGTGTTTAGATCTTTTCGAAGTAAAAGATTGCAATGTATTTATTTTTAGTACTTTCAGAATTCAGTGTGGTAGCTTTCAGAATTATGTGTGGAAGCTTTTCAGAATTATGTGTAAGTACTATCTTTCAACTTTACTCATAGCACTCAAGTTGTAATTACTGATTCAGAGTCTCACATGTTGTGGTTTTTACCTTATTTTGAAAGAGGCACCAGAAATTCAAAAATATCAATAAATTGTGGAACCCTACAAGCATGGTTGGGCAACCGTTGGTCCAGCCATGCGTGTATAGAAAGATTCTAGAATTAAGCAGAATGAGGGAATTCACATTTTGCCACTTTAGAAAATGGAAAATGTGTGTTTTGTACAAACAAACCCATCAGTATTGTGTACCAAAGATACACTAGTGTGCCAAATATGGCCTCATTCATACAAAATAGGTTTTAGGAAGGGGATTGAGTCGAAAGCCATGAATTTTCATAGCTACTAGCTTATGTTGAGAAGTGGTTTTGGGAAAAACTTCATTAGCTAGTGTTTCTTATTTTTCCTTGGTGGTAGGATACATAACAAGACTCCATGTCAAGATTCCACTAGTTTTTTTTAAAATAGTTGCGCCTAATATGACTATCCAATAACCGTAGTTGTGAAACTAGTAAGAACAAGGTTTTGTTAGAAAAAAAATGACATGTCATCATGACCTGCTATATCAACTAATCGATCTAACCATAAGACTGATATGACAAGACATGTTGAGACACTTTATGGAATATGTGGGCCGATGCCAACATTGCATGAGATCTAAACCTCTTTGGGTTGGCTAAAATCTCCCGCATCAACTTGTGGTTATGTGACTCATCACCTGGCCAAAATGATCAAACCCAGTTGATACATCTAAGTATGAGAGTGATATTCTAGGCCATGACACACACTCGTGGAAGATGTGGGATCATGCCAACATTGCATGGGATCTAGTCCTCTCTAGGCTGGCTAGAAACATCTTCACCAATGTTTCTCCTTGGGTATAGTCCTCGTCACAAAGTACTGAAATTCCTTGATACTTCTACTAGCTGTGTCTATGTGTCAAGGGATGTAGTTTTTGATGAAAATGTTTTTCCGTTTGCTACATTTCATCCAAATTGCGGGTCGTCGTATCCATGATGAAATTCTTTTGCTTCCTTCAAACAATCCATCCTCGATAGAAACAACTAGGGGTGTGCATACTAATGACCAATATGTGTCGATTGTTCCTGTCGTTGATCCTATGCAGGCCACAGCTGACACCCTTCCCACAAGCTCTACCAAACCAGTCACGCAAAATTCTGCCGAAAATACTGATGACAACACATCAGATAATATAATGAGGCTGAAGAAAACACCACTATAAGCCAAGAAAACACGGACTCTGAGCATTATAGGGGGGCAAAATCTGCCTCGGATCAGCCCCCCGACGACTCTGATGTGCCATCACCTGGGCGTATCGATCTGCGCCAGTCCCCTCACACCACGTCCCCAAGGTCTGGAACCTCCCTTGCATCGCATTCTGCGCGTAACTGTGGCGGCCATGGGTAGCCCGACAGCTCTTCCCGTGGTCCCCACCAATGCATGGACACGCGGATCTCCCACCGAGCTCTCCGCCCTCTGTACGACGCGACCACACGTGTTAATCCGGGTCCTCTCCACTGCCAGGGTCCCCGCGGTCCCCGCTCTATGCACGCCTCGACACCGACCGCCACTGTCCCTCGCCTGGGCCCGTTTCAAGACAACGTGACATCCCTAGTTCTTCTGACGGCTTCAGGAGTGACGCCTCGCCAGGAGATCCAGTTGTCACATCATTGAGCGCTGGTGCCTAGGAATATTCTGCACCTGTACAATCTTCACCTACAGGATCTTCTGCAACACCTAATGCTGACGTATCTACTGCTGTTGAACCATGCACTCGACTACAAAAAGGTACTACCTCTGTTCCAAAATGTAAGCCCTTTTAGCAAACTAAAACATCTTGCTAAAAGGTTTATATTGTGAAATGAAGGAAGTATAAAGGACCCAAATTCGTACTGAGGGCACAATTCGGTGGGCAGTGTTAACATCTACAAACCATAAAACTTGCATGAAGCTCTCACGGATAAAAACTGTAAGTGTGCTATGCAAGATGAATATGATGCTCTTTTTATTAGTCAAACTTGTCACCTTGTCCCACCAATCTCTAACAGGAATGTTATTGATTGTGTTCTTGTATGTGCCAGATTTTGTGTGTTCCCGTGGCCCTCTGAAGATTGTAGTACTATCACCAAGCATGAAAAATGACAAGATAGTGGGAGGACGAACAAGAGATACTCCGGTTTGGTGCGACCTAAGACCATCAGTTAACAATCCAAGAACTTGTTCACGGAACTCCATGATCTCCTACATGGATGAAAGTGTTTCGAGACCGATCCCTCGAACCCCTTGGGGACCAAGATCGAACCAAAATGTGTGACCCCTACCTATCCCTATTTTATAAATACCATATGAACTTGTTGCATATTAACTTGTTCATGGTTGCATGCCATTTGGGGGTATTTTGTCGATTCACCTAATAATTAAATATAGAGGCTATATGCGAGATAATCTTGTCGTATCTTGGCTTCGTTTAATTTCTATAACTCACATATGCCATGTTTTTCCTTGCTAATCAACACTTAATATTCGTGGTAGATAAATAAATTGAACATTATATTTAAATGTCGGGACCGCATGTTGCCATGTCATGCATCATATCATAAACATGTCAAATATTTTGCCTAGTATTAAATAGTGCATCATGTGTTTCTTTCTAGTGCTTTGCTTCTTCTCGGATAGGCCGATAGGCCATTGAGTCGGTGCGAGATACGACAAGCCTTCGGTCACCGACTTTGTCTCAGGCAAGCATTATCCCCCTTCTACCTATTCTGCATTTATAGTCTTTACTTCCTTTCTATCTATTGCTATCATTATTGTCGATGATATAGTACCATTCCTTTATTTACCTGCTTCACTATATTGCCTTGGTTATCCTATTTCCGTGTTTGATTAGCTAGGCCTTTCATTGCAAGTCATAGGCATGCTTAGTATTTCTCTCATACAGGTGTAACATAATACTTGATTATTGATGGCGATAAGATAATTAAATTGGTGATGATGGTTATGGTTATGGTTTCACCTAATCATAAGGCCCCGATAGGGAGCACCTTTAGGAAACGCATGAGCCGACCTAGGACCCGTTCGTTCTACGATACCTGTTCTGAGTTGATCGCGCTAACCAAACGTGGGGCCTCTGGAAACCCCCCTCAACTACCGGCTCTATTCGTATATCCAAAGTATTACAAAATTGGTTTTACATTTGGTGCATACGCATAATATGTCCTCAGACATGGGTGAGTTGATATGTCTTCAGACTTGATGTTTTGGTCGCTTGCCATGGCTTGCATACGTAAATTGCAGTACACGGTGGCGGCACCCACGGTGTGTACAAGTTACCCCGTAGGGCCCGATCCACCAGTAGGCGCAAATGATATGCCTTCCTTGAGAATCACCGTACCTCTTGGTTGGTTCCACACAGTAGGTGATGCCTCTGGATATGCGCGTAGTTAAGGGCCAGTTCTTGCTGTGAGATTCGGATGGCCCCCGTAATATGTTGCCTAATGGGTTGAGGATGCGTTTGGGTACGGTAGTGCATCCCTATAGGATAACTCTTTTCGAGAAGCCGTGTGTCCACAGTTATGGACACCCCAGGAGTACGTTGTCATGATCATACACAATGTCACTAATGTGTTGCATCTTTAATAATATGATTAGTAATTAGCCTTATCAACTAAACACCCACTTAACTAAAATTTCCACCGTGTGTGTTCCGCAAGGGGACTTCCTTGACTGGTCTTCAAGAGAGAAATATTTAGATGGGTTATGTTTGGTGTTATACCATAGTTATCATATAGTGCTCTCTTATCTCACTCTAATAGCTGAAGTTGTAGCGCGTCCTTATAAGTTAGTTAGTGCAAGCTTTTCTGCCGCTTAGCCCACCATACCTATGTAGGCGAGAGCCACAAAATTCTAAGACTCGTTGTGTACTAGCCTCAGTACCGACCGATCCCTTTTTGTTTTCCTTTTCTCTTTGTTGGCACCCTTTGGCTTTGACAGGTATGTGAATGACGATGTTAGCAAGGTTACCCTTCTGGCTTGGCATGGGCAGGGTTTATGGACACTGCTTGGTTATTCTTCAGGACTCTTAGTCCCATTTGGTTCTTGTCCATACTCGGATACTGTTTGACCTTCTTCATAATTTGTACCTCAGTATTGTTTCGTTTGTATTCTTGACTCGTCGAGTCATTGTTGTATATATAAGTTCTTATCGACTCTACTGTAAACTAGTGTCATGTAACTAATTGTAATCAAATCCCACCCACACAAAAGTGTCTAGTGGGTGTCTTTGAATTGCTTCTAAGTGGGTTTTGGCGGGAAATGCTAAAAACTGTATAGACCCAATTCAGGGGCGTTACACCCACCAAGCTCTAACATGATCCCACCCAGTTGATACATCTAAGAATAAGAGTGCTTTGCCAAGCCATGAAACATACTTGTGGCAGATGTGGACCCATGCCAACATTGCATGAGATCTAGACCTCTCTTAGCTGGCTAGAAACACCTTAACCAACTTGTGGTTGTATGAGTCATGACTTGGACAACATGATCCTACCTAGTTTATACATCTAAGTATAAGAGTGATATGCCAAGCCATGACACACAGTTGAAAACCCTGCACCTGTTTCGTTCGGTTTCATATAGCACTTGTTTTAGGTCATACGACTTACACGTTCGATTCGCATGATGGAAGTAGTAGTATCTGGTCGTGTGTAGCAGAGTTTTCACATTGAAACTATGAACCTTTATTGAGAATCTGTAACTCTAAATCAATAGACAGAAAAATTTTGGTTGTATGAGTCATCACTTGGACAACATGATCCTTGGAAAAGTTAAAAATTACTTATAGGAAGAGGATGCCATGTTACAACATGGATCTAGTATCACATCAGAAATATTTAACCCTTATACATCCTTACCAGTCACCTGGAGTTTTGGCCTAAATTTGACCGGGCCACCAAAAATTCAAAATATAAGTCAAAACTGTGTGAAATCTTGGACACATTTAAAAATTACTTCTAGGTAGAGGATCCCATGTTTGAGCATGGAGCAAATCTCACATCACAAAGGTCTACCCCTAGGCATCCTTACTAGACACCTTGATTTTTGTCCTAAATTTAATCGGGACATCAAAAATTCAAAAACATTCAAATTTGTGTGAAACCTTGTACATGTGTCTTAGTTTGTGTATGTTAGCATGTGTAAAAAAATCTAGGTTGTTTCACGAAATTCGAAAAAAACACATTGCTAGGAAAAGAGGCCTAGGTGAGACCAAAAGGGTTGTTTGTAAATTTCTCAATTTTTACATGGTCATCAAATGATCCCAAAAATTTTGCACATGCTATACCAATGGTTCCTGTCAAGAATATGTAATTTATTTGAAAAAATTCAAAAATTTAAAATAGCTATTTTGATCAAATTTTTCAATACGAAATAAAAAAGAATATAGGATAGAAGAAAAAAGTAAGACTCAACGTGCTGGAAACAAGCCAGCCCTACTCCTACTCTCGCGCCCGTGTCACAGTTGCATCCGTGAGTCAAGTAGATTGCGGCGGCCCATCTTAGTCTCAGGCATCAAACAGTAATGGGCTCTTTCGGGCCCAACGGGAAACCATAGCGGAAAGGACTGACGCGGGTGGGAGTTTAGTCCCACATCGCCGAGCGAAAAATGATTCGACCAGCTTATATACCCTGCATTCATGACCGCGGCATGAGCTTCTCTCAACAAATCAACATGACACATACTGCTATCACTTATCTGCCTGTTGGCCTACGCATGAAAATTTTGAGCTTCACGGGCCTGCATCCTGGGCCATAAATGGTCTTGTAGTCGTATGCAGGCCGTTTAGCATGAAATGGGTACGTAGGCATATTTTTTCATTCCCTTCTGTACTACAATAATATTTTGCATTTTGAATAAGTTTGCACGAATTTAATTACAGACCATCTTATATATACAAGCTTGTTGTTTGTATGTTGAACATCTTTTCGAATTTGTTTTACATGAAAAAACTTACTAATTAGTTATGTGGTAGTTTTTTATTTTAGATTCAAAATTCAACTAAATTTTAGAAACAATTCTCTAAATTTTTTTGAATAGACTATATTTTACCAATCTTTTGCTTAACTTTTCTAGCCAAATTGTGTACAGTTTGGACAATGCACGTTGTCTTAATAATTCAACACAGCAAGATCGCAAGGAGCAAATTGGATCTCAAAACAAGATTAATGAACTACCTAATTTGCACATATGATCAGCTATGTAGAATAATTAGAAATGATGACAATACTAACTAGAGATTCATACTTAATTAACTTTGTTGTCACAACAAAGTGAAGGGTGAAGGTGTTTCTATCCAGCCCATAGAGATCTACATCTCATGCAATATTGGCATGGCCCCATATCTTCAACAAGTGTGTGTTATGACTTGGCATAACACTCTTATACTTAGACCTATCAAGTGGGTCGGATCATGTTGGTCAAGTGTAATGACTCACACAACCACTAAGTTGATGATGGTGTTTCTAGCCAACCTAGAGAGGTCTATAGCCCATGCAATGTTGGCATGGGCCCACATCTACCATAGTTGTGTGTGTCATGGCTTGGTATAGTAGTGTTATACTAAGATCTATCAACAGGGTGGCATCATGTTGGCCAAATGATGAGGCACACAAACACTAGGTTGATGATGGTGTTTCTAGCCAACCTAGAGAGGTATATATCCCATACAATGTTGGCATGGGCCTACATCTTCCACAAAGTGTCTCATCATGTCATGGCATAAAAAAATTATAATTAGATCTATAGAGTAGGTAGGATCATGTTGGCCAAGTGATGACTCATAAAACAACAAGTTGGTGAAGGAGTTTCTATCTAGCCAAAGAGGTCTAGATCCCCATAAAATGTTGGCATGGCCCCACATCTACCACTAGTGTGTGTCGTGGCTTGGCATAGCACTCTTATACTTAGATCTATCAAGTGGGTGGGATCATGTTGGTTAGTTGCAGTGACTCACACAACCACTAAGTTGATGATGATGTTTCTAGCCAACCCAGAGAGGTCTATAGCCCATGCAATGTTGGAATGGACCCACATTTGCCACAGTTGTGTCTTATCATGTCTTGGCATAGTAGTGTTATACTTAGGCTGGTCATAGTGCAGAGTAACTTAGAGTAGTAACATGCATATGTTATTACTCTAAGTGACTACCTTCATAGTGGAAAATAGCATTGGTGTGGTATCATGCAAAGTCTTATTTATTTCAATGTAGACTCATTTTGTCTTGAAATGTGTGATGTTATTGTAACATAGCTAGTTCCCACAATCCTCTCCCTCGTCATTTAATTGCATTACATGCCATCTAAATGCTTAGTATTGAATACATGTAGGACTATGTTACTACTCAAGTTACTCCCACTATGACTAGCCTTAGATCTATCAAGTAGGTAGGATCATGTTGGACAAGTGTTAACTTATATACAACAACAAGTTGATCAAGGTTTTTAAAGACAGCTAAGATTGGTCCATGCGATGTTGGCATGGGCCCACATCTGCCACAAGTGTGTGTCATGACTTGGCATAGCACTCTTATACTTAGATGTATCAAGTGGGTGTGATCATGTTGGCCAAGTGTTTTACAGACAACAATGCATGTTCGCATTACATTCCGTAAAAAAGGTGCACTCTAGGTATCATCATCAGAAAATCAGTCGACTCCATCCACAAGGTTTATGAATTAAGGACAACGTCTAGTTTTCTTCTGGTTCCACATACCTACATAACTATAAGGCACAATTAACTATTGAAAATTTCAGTGAAATTTTTTATTTTACTTTTTAGTTATACTCAAGGAATGACTTACTTCAGATGTAGCTTGCATAATTTAGCGTTTCTTCTGTTATGACCATCAGTATTGCATGTGCTGCATAGGTGGTGCCCCTTCCTCTCTTTTTTTGTTCATCGTATGATAGTGGTCTGCCATTTTTACTCATGGGTGGATTATCACCGTCAGCTAGAACTCTTTTGTTTTTCTTAGGCGTGCCTTTGGATTTAACTTTTAGTGGATCACCAACTTGAGGTGCTTTTCCCTTGATGATCTGTGCATCTGCATCGAAGTAGCTTGTTTGAATATTGTTGAGCCTCTTTGTCCTTTGCATTATGCGCTACATGCATTCCTTGAATTCATGACGAGACTATTCATCATGGAATGTCACTACAACAACTTCTTGAGATTGTACCTTCAAGTCGCAAAAAGTTCTCCTCTCGGCTGCACTTGACCATCTATATCCGAACATATCGCTCTCGCGTTTCGCAGGCAATCCAAATCTTGCATTCTTTGAGAAGCGTCGAAGGACACAACAAGTTGGTATTTTGTCTAGCCGCAGGCAAGTCAATATGTAGAGGATGTGCTTGCAAGATAGTCCCTTCCTAGACATTCTTCTGCAGGAGCACTTTATAGTTTTCTCACTATCTCTAGGCGTGTAGGTCACATCGAACTGCCTAATAATTTTATCTCCCCATACCACAGTGTACTTAGCACTGGTATCACCTTTTGCACATTCAACAATCTTGAGTCCATCAATACTTTTCATCTCCGCTTGCCAGATATAGAAGTTTGCTGCAGTGAATACTTCCATAGCAGCCAACTCAATAACCGTGTATTTAGTAATCGCCAAAGGTACTTTCTGTGAGTCCTCGCAGTCTTGTCGTGCATCTTCCTGATGGATACGGTTAATGGCGTTCTCGTAGTGCATGATCAAATCCACCAGTGTATTTTTAGAGTCAAGGTGAAGGTGTAGGCACGAGTTCAAACTCTCGCTCCTCTGATTCATTTTCATTCCGAGAAAAAAGCCATTGTCTAGATACATGGCGACCCACCATCTCTTCTTCTTATACATTATACCCAGCCACTCTTTGGTTGTCTTCAACTGCCATTTCTTAATAAACGCGCTCCATCTCTACTCAAAGAACTCTTCTAAGGTGTTGTAGTATAGCAATGTCCTGAATTCATTTAGAGAATGGTGATAGAGGTGTTTTTTTATATTCTTTTCAATGTGCCACGTACATACACGGCGCCACACATCCTTGAAAACAATACCAATAGCTTTCATCATTGAACTGTCTTTATTAGTGATAACCCCTTGTGTCTTCTTTTGACACATAGCTTTCAAAAATGTTTGAAGCAGCCATACATATGTTTCTGTTTTCTTTTTCGAGATGATTGCGCATGCGAAAAAAATAGTCCTATGGTTATGGTTCAACCCCACGAAAGGAATAAACGACATTCTATACCAATTCATTTTGTATGTACTGTCGAACAACAACACGTCACCGAAATCCTCATAGTACCGACGTGACTGAGAGTCACACCAAAACATTGTTTTCAAATTTCCTTCTTCATCTAGCTGGTAGCCAAAAAAGATTTCAGGATCACGCTCCTGCCTGTTCTGCATAATGCAGATGGCTGTGTTAGTGTCACCTAATGAAATCAGCTTCCTCTTCTCCTGGTAACACATGTTGTAAAGATCCTTCGAGAAGAACCCATCCTTGCTCCATCTTCCACTTCTGCGGATAAAGGTTTTCATAATCTCGAACTTTTGCATCCCAGTTATTGCGAGACATGATTTCAGCTCTTCGATAAGGCTTGATATTTCAATGGGACCGAAGAAAGGAGACTTCATCGGGTCTAGCTAGCACATGGTTGTGCTCATCCTGAAATTCTAGAACTTTCCAATTCCCGGATTTGTTAATCGACACGTTGAGATTGGCTTGATAGTCGTAGCGAGACATAGCTCGTGGCCTCTTCTTGCGGCCCTCCATGTTCAAAAACTTTTCCTCATGTAAGCCTGCCCTGAAATAGCAAAACCGCCTGTATTTAATTCTCGATCAGGACCTCGCTTCACCTTCTTTCGTCTTATGTTGAAACCACGTTCTCTGACGTATGCGTTGTAGTAAACAAATTTTGCCTCTTCGGAAGGGAAGGTCATCTCCTTTACAACCCGATGCCTATCACACTTATCATGAGCATGCTGAAAATCCTTGTCTAGCATCACTTGATGTTGATTGTGCTCATGATGTGAACTATCTCTAACATACACAATTAAACGCAAAGAAATGTAAGTGGTCATATAGTTGATACTATATATTCCTTGCCATACAACAATAAGAAACTTACATCACTCTTGTATTCATATTTTGATCCTTTAGGTTCTTGTGATTCTTCCATCGTCTCTTCATCCCAGGTTTCTAAACCCGAATTCCCAAAATAATCATGGTCCCTTTGAGAGAATAGTAAAAACTGCGGCATTATAGTACAAAGTCATATAACATGTCTATTCAATTCTTATAAAAATAATGTAGGACTAGACATACAACACTAATGCTTTCCGAGATCGACTCTTTTCGATGGCGCTCGTTGTTTCCACAACCGATGTCCATCTGCACAATTTAAAAAGTATGTGTATAAATTTGCATGCTCTAGGTCTGCGTATAAAATAAAAAATAAACTTCACTTGACCTTATCATCCTCGGATCCGTTTTCTTCAAAGAGGTCGTTTTGAGTAAGCTCATGTTCAGAGAAAGAATTATCTCTATCGTTCGAACTTGAATCACCATTGTGCGTAGGGACGCTCTCATTGTCACTCCCAGTTGGCATAGAGTCCTCCATCTATTCAAGAAAAGAAAACCAAAAACGCTAATCTAATGAGTGATGTATATATGGAGGACTCAGAGATGCAAAGATGAACCCTAAACCGCTCGAGCCGCTATGCTAAAGGTGATGGAAAGAATGTGAGTTAGAGAGGCAGCTACTCACATCTTCCGGGCGCCGGTGGTGAGATGGGACATGGGACTGGTTGATGTGGCCTGAGGATGAGAAAATCTGGCTGGCCTTTCATCTACAGATGTAGGATTGGAACGGTTATCCTTGGCGTGGAAGGACACGTCACCACCGGAGCCGGGCAGGTTCACAGGTGGAGGACTAGATCTTGGCCAACAGTGCGGACAGCCACATCGCCCCCAGAGCCAGGTAGGCTCGTGGTTGGAGGATTGGAAGGCTGGCCGCCAGAGTCATGTCGCCAATCTGCATCCTTCGCCATTGCACGTCGTCGCTGGAGCTAGGCAGGATGATCGAAAATTTGGGTTAGAGCGGTGCCTGGGGAAAAGGCGACCGTGATATTTTTGGTGATCAAACCTAATAACCTAATAATGGCATGGCGACATGGCAATCGTTGACAACGTGGCAATGAATAGAAAAATCTAATAGCGTGGCGACGTGGCAATGGTTGACATCATGGAAACGGTTGACATCTGTAAAAACCTAATAATAATAGATGTGTTGGGGCTGGCTCAGCATGCAAGGGCCGGCCTATTCATCTCATTATATATATCAAGGGGTTACAAAGTTAGGTACAATACAAGTCTAACTCTACGTATATACATATTCTAACACCCTCCCTCAATCTCAACCAGGTAACAAGAGGTTGAGATTGCGCTTACAATGATCATACAAAGACAACGGAAGTGGTTTAGTAAAGATATCAGCTACTTGATCCTTAGATGAAATGAATCGAATTTGCACCTTCTTCAAAGAAACCTGCTCACGAACAAAGTGGAAATCAACTTCAATATGCTTTGTCCATGCATGGAAGACTGGATTAGCTGACAGGTAGGTGGCACCAATATTATCACACCATAACACTGGCGGCTGAGTTTGCACAACTCCAAGCTCCTTCAACAAGGATTGAACCCAGATAAGCTCTGTTGTAGCATTTGCCAGAGCTTTATACTCAGACTCGGTACTAGACCGTGAGACAGTAGACTGCTTCCGAGCACTCCAGGAGATCAAATTTCCTCCATAAAAGATGGCAAATCCCCCTGTGGATCGTCGATCATCCATACTACCAGCTCAGTCTACAGCAGAGTAGAGGAAGAAGACCGAAACTGAAGACCAGTGTCAACTGTGAACCGTACATAGCCAAGAATACGTTTGACAGCAGCCCAATGAGGAGTGCGAGGTGCAGAAAGATACTGACACACCTTGTTAACCACAAAGGAAAAATCAGGACGTGTCACTATGAGATACTGGAGTCCACCAACAACACTACGATACCGCGTGGCTTCCTCAGACGAAAAAGCATCACCATCAGTACTACAGAGACGCTCCAAAGAGTACATAGGAGTAGTGGCTGGGATGCACTTCAACATATTAGCACGCTCGAGGAGCTCAAGAGCATACTTGCGCTGTCGAAGAACAAGACTGCCAGAAGAGGATGTATCAACCTCGATGCCCAGAAAATAATGGAGAACTCCCAGATCTTTCACAGAGAAATCAGCTCGAAGTTCAGATATCAATCGAGGAATAGCAGCAGCAGTAGAGCTAAGAACAATGATATCATCAACATAGACCAAGAGATAAACAGTCACATCTGGCCGTTGAAGAATAAAAAGTGACGTATCAGCTGTCGACGGTCTGAACCCCAAGTTTCCAAGCACAGAGGCGAGCATTCCATGCACGAGGAGCTTGCTTCAATCCATAGAGAGACTTGACAAGACGGCAATAATGATCAGGCTTATCAGGATCAGCAAAACCAGGAGGCTGTCGCATATATACCTATTCATCAAGGAACCCATTGAGGAAGGCATTCTGAATATCAAGCTGACGAAGATGCCAACCACGAGATAGAGCAAGAGACAACAGCAGGCGCACAGTAGGTTTGACCACAGGGGAAAAAGTCTCCTCATAGTCCAGACCATACCGTCGCTTAAACCCTTTAGCAACAAGTCGTGCCTTGTAACGCTCAATAGATCCATTAGCATGAAGCTTAACCTTAAACACCCAACGAGAATCAATCAGGTTAACACCAGAAACAGGAGGTACAAGAGTCCATGTACCATTATCCTTCAGAGCCGAGAATTCTACCTCCATAGCTATGCGCCAATGAGGAACATTGAGAGCTTCTCGAAAATCATGGGGTTCAGCAGTATCCTTGGACACATAAAATGCAGCAAGAACAGTATTCCAGGCCACAATACCATCAGTGCGGACCTTGGGCTGTGAGATGCCACGACAAAGCCTTGTAACAGGTCCAGCAGGCGGTGCAGCTGCAGGCGACGTAGGAGATGCAGCTGCAGGCGACAGAGGCTCAGGAGATGGCCTAGCTGGCGACAGCGGCGACGGCCTAGCAGACATGGGCGACGCGGAGTCCCCACCGCGCACAGGCGTGCAGCTGGGCGAGCCAGAGCCATAAGACTCAGCCCATCCAGTTGGGCCAGGAGGAGGAGAAGCCGGAGGAGAGCCGGCTTGGGCCACCAGGTCGGCGCCAGCTGAGGGCACGCAGCCCGAGGGCGATCCATGCATGCCATGCACCAGATCGGTGTGCGTCACAGGCACGCGATCGACGTGAGGCACTGCAACCTCCGACGTAAGAACCTCCAAGTGAACTCCTCGGAGATTACCTGCACCATGATTAGCAAGCAAAGGCGGAGCATTTGCAGTATCCATAAATTGGTCGGCGGAAAGTAAAGACGACTCTGTATGTGGTGGTGAGAGGTGTGCATTGGGCATATTGGCAAAGGGAAAATGACTCTCATCAAAGATAACGTCCCTAGAGATATAGATGTAGGGGTTCGTAGCATGGAAAACAAAAAAATTCTACCGCATGCAAACAAACAAGCCAAGATCTATCTACTAGATTGTAGCAACGAGTCGATAGAGGAACTCACCCTCCAAGATTCCAAAGCGGTTAACGAGAGCAGATTCTTGTGGGTGATGTAGTCGTACTCTTGTCGATCTCAAGATCGTGTAGACGATCCTTCCGGCGCTACGTTTCGGCAGCGCTTCCGCAGTCGGTCACACGTTCGGTACTCTATGAAGGCATTCCTCTCCCTTGTTCCAACAGGCAGCGAAGGTTGTAGCACTCTCCTCGCGATTCCGGCAGCACGACGGCGTGGTGTTGGAAGTAGAGGGGAGATCCCGCTGGGCTTCGCCTTAAGCCGGTGCGAGTATGGTGGACTATGAGAGAGGCCTTGGTGATCTAGGTTTTACAGGTCACAAAGGGGAGGGTGTGGCCGGCGGCTAGGGCTTGGAGAAGCCCCAACTCGGCGAGTTGGAGGAACCCTAGGTGACGGCGACGACTTGGAGGAGGCCGGCGGCTAGGGCTAGGGTTTTGGGTGTGAGGGGTAGGGGGCGCCCTACCCCTCCTTATATAGGTGGAGGGTGGTCGGTTGGGAGGAGGGAGTCCTCCCCCAACTTGTCCTCCTTGGCCGGCGGGTGGAGGGAGGGGAACTCCTCCCCAAGTAGGTTTCCTACTCTCCCTCCACCAAGCAAACTTGCCGTTTGACTTTTTCAAATTGGCGTTTGACTTTCAAACTAGGATTTGATTTCTCCCTTTATTTTGCCCAGCCAAGTGACCTAGTACATGATGCAACCATTCCATATTGTCATGACACATTCATGTACCCTTCCCCTCCGGAGTGCCGGACCTTCCGGATCCTTCTAGAACATTCCTGGTGAAAACACCGGAATCATTCCTCAACTCCGAAACAGGACTTTCCTTATATGAATCTTATTCTCCGGACCATTTAGGATCTCCTCGTGATATCCCGGATCCCATCCAAGACAACGAACAACATTCAGTCTCTTACTCATCATTCCATAACTACTCAACAACATTGAATCCTTAAGTGTGTCTCCCTACGGTTCGTGAATTATGCGGACATGATCGAGACACTTCTCCAATCAATAACCAATAGAGGAATCTGGAAATTCATATGGCTCCCACATATTTCTACAATTTCTTTGCGATCAAATGAACCACTTACATACGATACCAATTTCCTTTTGTCTTACGATAGTTTACTTATCCGAGGTTTTGATCGTCGGTATCTCTGCATACCTAGTTCAACCTCGTTACCGATAAGTACTCTTTTCTCGTTCCCGTAATATGTGATCCCTTGTGATCCAGTCACATGCTTGCAAGCTAATTGGATGACATTCCACCGAGAGGGCCCAGAGTATATCTATCCGTCATATGGATGGACAAATCCCACTCTTGATCCATGTGTCTCAACCCATACTTTCCGAACACTCAATGCCATCTTTATAGCCACCTAGTTACGGTGTGGTGTTTGATGTCATCAAAGTATCCTTCCGGTGATGGTGATTAGCATGATCTCATGGTCGAAGGAATTAGGTAACTATGTATCAGAAAGCTTATAGCAATTGAACTATTAAAATGACTTGATCTTTATGCTACGCTTATCTATAGGAGTATGTCCATCATACCATTCTCCTAATGATATGATCTTGTTGTTAATAACATATCAATGTTCATGATAGGGAAACCACAATCATCTATTAACCAACAAGCTAGTATTATGAAGAGGCTTTACTAGGGACTCTAATTTAGTTTACAAATCACACAAGTATTAATGTTTCCGGTTAATACTGTTATATCATGAATGTAAACATTTATTATAAACACAAAGATATAATAATAACTACATTTATTATTTCCTCTAGGGCATATCTCCAACAGTCTCCCACTTGCACTAGAGTCAACTAATCTAGATTACATGGTAATATACCGAACACCCATGGCAGTTTGGTGTTGGTCATGTTTTGCCCTCGGGAGAGGTTTAGTCAACGGATCCGCCACATTCAGATCTGTGTGTACTTTGCAAATCTTTATGTCACCATCTTGGACATGTTCTCGAATAGCGTGAACACGTAGCTTGATGTGCTTTAGCTTCTTGTGTGACCTTGGTTCTTGCGCATTGGCTATGGCGCCCATGTTATCACAGTAGATAGACATTGGGTCCAGCGCACTTGGAACCACACTGAGCTCTGTAATGAACTCCTTCATCCATATCGCTTCTTGTGAAGCCTCCGAAGCAGCTATGTATTCCGATTCAGTTGAAGATCTCGCCACAATGCTTTGCTTTGCACTCCTCCAGCTAACTGTTGCACCATTCAAAGTAAATACGTATCCTGATTGAGATTTAGAATCATTCGGATCGTTGTTCCAACTAGCATCGGTGTAACCATTAACAACGAGTTGTTCATCACCTCCATAAGAAAGAACCATATCCTTAGTTCTTCTCAAGTACTTAAGGATGTTTTTGACCGCTGTCCAATGATCCACTCCTGGATCACTTTGATATCTGCTAGTCAAACTAACAGCATATGCAATGTCGGGTCTAGTATATAGCATGGCATACATTAGGGATCCTATGGCTGAGGCATAGGGAGTCTTACTCATCCTTTCTCTATCTTCTGCCGTTGCTGGACTTTGAGTTTTACTCAAGGTCGTATTGGGCAACATGGGCAAGAACCCTTTCTTGCTATCTTCCATTCCAAACCTCTTTAGAACTTTGTCCAAATATGTACTTTGTGACAATGATATTAGGCGTCTCGATCTATCTCTATAAATCTTTATGCCTAATATGTAAGCTGCTTCGCCAAGATCTTTCATTGAAAAACTATTATTCAAATGTTCTTTGACACTATTAAGAAGGTCTACATCATTCCCAATCAACAATATGTCATCTACATATAGTATTAAGAATGCTTCAGAGCTCCCACTCACTTTCTTGTAAATACAAGCTTCTCCATAAGTTTGTATAAAACCAAAACTTTTGATTACCTTATCAAAACATTGATTCCAACTTCGGGATGCTTGCTTCAATCCATATATGGACCGTTGAAGTTTGCATTAGGATTGACAAAACCTTTGGGTTGCATCATATACAACTCTTCATCAATGTCTCCATTGAGGAACGCCGTTTTGACATCCATCTGCCATATCTCATAATCGTAATATGCAGCGATTGCTAACATAATCCTCACAGACTTTAGCTTCTCTACTAGTGAGAAAGTCTCATCGTAGTCAACTCCTTGAATTTGTCGAAACCCACTTGCGACAAGTCGATATTTATAGACAGTAACATTACCATCAGCATCTGTTTTCTTCTTGAAAATCCATTTGTTCTCGACAGCCTTCCGGCCATCCGGTAAGTCCACCAAAGTCCATACATGGTTTTCGTACATGGATCCGATCTCGGATTTAATGGCATCTTGCCATTTATTGGAATCTGGGCTCATCATCACTTCCTCATATGTCGCAGGGTCATCGGTGTTGTCCACCAACATGACACTCATAACGGGATCATACCAATCAGGAGTGGTACGAGTTCTCGTTGACCTGCGAGGTTCTATAGCAACTTCAACCGAAGTTTCATGATCATCATCATTAGCTTCCTCTCTTATTGGTGTAGGCACCACAGGATCTACTTCCGGTGCTGCGCTACTTGCAAGTTTGAGAGAAGGTTCAACAACCTCGTCGAGTTCTACTTTCCTTCCAGTCACTTCTTTCGAGAGAAATTCTTTCTCTAGAAAGGATCCATTCTTAGCAACGAAGATTTTGCCCTCGGATCTATGATAGAAGGTATACCCAATAGTTTCCTTCGATATCCTTTGAAGATGCATTTTTCCGCTCTGGGTTCAAGCTTGTCCGGCTGTAACTTCTTTACATAAGCTTCGCAACCCCAAACTTTAAGGAACGACAATTTAGGTTTCTTCCCAAACCATAATTCATACGGTGTCGTTTCAACAGATTTAGATGGTGCCCTATTTAAAGTGAATGCGGCTGTTTCTAATGCATAACCCCAAAACGGTAGCGGTAAATCTGTAAGTGACATCATAGAACGAACCATATCTAAGAGAGTTCGATTACGACGTTCGGACACGCCATTACGTTGTGGTGTTCCCGGCAGTGTCAATTGTGAAAGTATTCCGCATTTATTCAAATGCTCGCCAAACTCGTAAATATTCACCTCCACGATCAGATCGTAGAAATTTAATCTTCTTGTTACGTTGATTATCTACCTCACTTTGAAATTCCTTAAACTTCTCAAAAGTTTCGGACTTATGTTTCATGAAATAGATATACCCATATCTACTCAAGTCATTTGTGAAGGTAAGAACATAACGATAACCACCGCGCGATGCTACACTCATTGGACCACACACATCAGTATGTATGATTTCCAATAAGTCCATAGCTCGCTCCATCATCCCAGAAAATGGAGTCTTAGTCATTTTACCCATCAGACATGCTTCGCATCTTTCAAGTGATTCGAAATCAAGTGATTCAAGAAGTCCAACGGAATGGAGTTTCTTCATACGCTTCACTCCAATATGACCAAGACGACAGTGCCACATATAGGTCGAGTTATCGCTCAATTTCAAACGTTTAGCTTCAATGTTATTAATATGTGTATTTCCACGATCGAGATTCAATAAGAATAGACCATCTATCAAAGGTGCATGTGCATAAAACATATTACTCATATAAATCGAACAACCATTATTCTCGGACTTAAACAAGTAACCGTCTCGCAACAAACATGATCCAGATATAATGTTCATGCTCAACGCAGGCACCAAATAACAATTATTTAAGTATAAAACTAATCCCGATGGTAGATGAAGAGGTAGCGTGCCGACCGCGATCACATCAACCTTTGATCCATTTCCAACGTGCATCGTCACCTCGTTCTTCGCTAGCTTCCGTTTATTCTGCAGTACCTGTTTCGAGTTACAAATATGAGCAACAAAACTAGTATCAAATACCCAGGCACTACTACGAGTACTAGTGAGATACACATCAATAACATGTATATCGTATATACATTTTTCTTGATGTTGTCGTTCTTCAAATCCGCCAAGTACTTTGGGCAATTCCGCTTCCAGTGACCTTCTCCCTTGCAGTAAAAGCACTCAGTATCAGGTTTAGGCCCAGGCTTGGTCTTCTTCGTCGTTGCGGCAACTTTCTTACCACCCTTCTTGAAGTTTCCCTTTGGCTTAGACTTGCCTTTCTTGAATTTGGTGGTCTTATTGACCAACAACACTTGATGCTCTTTCTTGATCTCCACTTCTGCAGATTTCAACATGGAGAAGAGTTCTGGCAATGTCTTGTTCATGTTTTGCATATTGTAGTTCATCACAAAGTTCTTGTAACTTGGTGGCAGTGATTGGAGGACACGGTAAATCCCCAAAGCATTAGGAATCACTATACCCAAACTTTGGAGTTTTTTTGCGTGCCCAGACATCTTAAGCACATGCTCACTAGTGTTGCCTCATAACTCTCAACTGCCGCGTGAGCCTCAAATATCATTTTGAGTTCACGGACAATATCATGTGGGTCTTGGTTCTCAAACCTTTTCTGAAGCTCCGATTCCAAACCATACAAGATAGCACACTGAACTGTGGAGTACTGATTCTTCTCAGTGAGGTAAACATTCTTTACTTCATCGGTAGCAGTAGCTGCAGGCGGGTCACCCAGCGGTGCATCCAGCACATAGGTCAAATTACCAGCACTGAGGACAATCCTCAAATTGTGGAACCAATCCGCAAAGTTGCTTCCATTGTCTTTCAACTTTTCTTTCTCTAGGAACGCATTAAAATTGATGGTAGGGGCCGCCATTGATCTACAACATATTTGCAATAGTTTAGACTAAGTTTATGACAAATTGAGTTCTAATTAATGGTTAAATTAATCTAGGTGAACTCCCACTCAAAACAATATCCCTCACATTGTTTTAGTGATCACACGAACCAAATCCACCACATCAAAACCGATCATCACGAGATTTGATGTAACTTCAATGGCGAACAATCATAATTTTCATCATATCTACTATATGACTCATGCTTTACCTTTCGGTGATTCGTGCTCCGAGACCATGTCTGTACATGCTAGGATCGTCAAGATCAAACCTTAGCTTCCACATGAGCAAATCTGGCTTGCTCATGTTGTATACACTTGCAGAATCTAACACACCCGATCATCACGTGGTGCTTCGAACCAACAAGCTTTAGCAACGGTGCTTACTAAGGATGAACACTTTAAAACTTGAAATTTGTGTGCTCGAGGAATCATCTTATAATGCTACCGTCGTGTAACACCCCCGGTCACTCCGGACCGACGGCTGTCACTTCTGGCAGCTCAATAGGATCTCTAGACTAACCCCACAGACCAACACTAGTCTTTTCTGCGCACTTTGTCCTCACTCGTGTGCACCTGGTTACCCACTTCCCGGTCGGTCACCCATCCTAGAATTGCTCTAGGCCAAGCACGTTTAACCTTAGAGTTCTCTTCGAATGAGCTTCCGGAAAAGAAGTTGCAACTTGTTGGTATGCGTTTCCTATCAATCCTATGGATCCATGCGCCAGGTCTCACATACACCCACCCTTAGAAGATCGAGCATCCCATCTGTCTAACATCTGTAATGCTACATGGTTCCTAATAAAATGCTACTTCCTACATGTTATTCTTGCATTGCATCATCATCATATAATGCGCATATCACCATGCCACCTTGCATTTGAGCATCATATAAAACCCCTCTTTTTGGTTTTACCTCATATGCATTGTCTAAATGGTATCACTTGTTTTTGCTTCTTGATATATTGTAGTTGCCTCTTGATAAATTGCTTCATGCCCAAGTTGAGTTGTGGGCATATCTCTTTTGCAACTCCACCACTTTTTTTTGTCCTCACATTACCATTCCACCATCCTATTTATATATGAGCCTTTGCAATTATATTTGGTGTTTAAATCTAGCTCATATGTGTTGAGAATGGATCCACTCCTAGTTCTACATGCTCCCATATGTGATATATGTTGTTTTCGCGATGTTGAATATGGGAAGCCTCATGGCCACCTTTGCATGCTATGTGAGTAGAACACCTCCTCTATCTTCTATATGGTGTGATTTTGAATATGTGAGCATGGTTGAATATATAGAGGCTAAGTAATCGTCTAGTGGAAACCACACACTAGCATTGCCCTTTATATTCATGTATGCTTCTTGTCCATCCAATCCTTATTAGAATCAAGTTTGTCCCAGCTGCTTCAAATTTTAAAATTCCAGACATCCAAACTCCAACACTAATTCCCTAGCAATTTTGCTATATACAAAAAAGGAGAAACCTTCCTGGCAAAACCTGGCCGGCCCAGCTCTATGCTCCTTTTCTCTTCCTGGCCGCTGACGCCGTCCGCTGCTCTCTATCTCTCGTCAGGAAACAGAAAGTGGCACCGGGCAGGTCGCCGTCTCTGTCTCCGTCCCCTGTCCGCGTCACCCTAACCCCTTCCCCTCCGCCGTTCTCCACCTCTGTTTTCCCCACCTCTGCTCCCTGCAAATTCCCATGGCGCCACCGTTCTGATACCCCTCTTGCTGACCGACTCATGTTCGTTGCCGACCTGGTAAGCTTCGGGATCGATTCCCACGCCTTTGTCGCCTTACCCTGCCTGCGTCGCCGCTGATCTTTCCGTGCCTTGGCCTCTGTTGCGTGCAGAGGGAAAGAAGAGCCTGCCAGCCAAGCCTGCGATCTTCCCCACGCCACCTAGCCAAGACGTTGTCCCCCAACCTCTGCAGCCACGACACCTCAGAATCAATCGAGGTGAGGCCCCCCGTCCCTTTCCTGTCTTTCCTGCGTCACCGTCGTCATCCGCTGCCGCTCGCGAGCTGCACCTGAACCGCCGTACCCCGTCGCCCCGTGTGCGTGCCAGCGAGCGTTAAGCTGTGCCGGTTTAGCCCGCGACCCTCCTTGCATCCTCTCTTCCCAGGGCTCGCCGGAGCTCCGCCTCCGACGATGATGTCGCCAGCGCTCTCCAGTAGCACCAGCAGGAGACACCACCGCAGTCGCGCGCGCCTCTGTTCGGTGCTTTCTCAGCTCGCGTCCGGTCCACCCCCACCTGAGAAGTGAGCACCTTTCTGGTAGCCCTATGCACCCCCTTCACATCGCAGAAACCTCTCTTCAAACGGTGGCCGGAGTCGCCCGCCGTCATCACCGAAACTTCGCTCCAGATCCACACTCCGTCGATGTTTGTAGTTCGTCAGGAATACACCTATTTTGAGCTGTTGTTCGTTGCCAGATCCCCGTCTCTGTGACCCTCCTCCGGAGATACTTCCTAAACGGAACTTGTAGAACGAAGCCTCCTCTCCAGTTTTGGTTTTTGCGGAAACACAAAATTTCGGCTTCGTTCAGTTGCCATCTTCCTCCGATCGTTGGGTTCAGCTGGCAGTTTCTGCAGAGATCAAACTCAGTTTCGTCAGACATCCAACCGCGTTTTTCCTTTTAGGTCCCTGGAGTTTTGTTCCTCCCAGCCCGCAATCCCCGGCATGTGCACGTGTGCGCAGTGGGCCTCCCCGCTTGATGGCCCACCTATCATCGGCTGTGGGTAGGAAACCTTCGGTGCAGAAAGTCCTAGAAACTTTTGTTCTAAACAATAAAAATTTCAGGAAAAGATTAAGTCAAACTAAAATCATATCTAATGAAACAGTTTGAGTTTGTAAAAACTTTCTAAATGAAAAGTACACGTTTTTCAAATGTGACTCTAATCATATTACAAATTTAACCAGATTTGACTCGAGCTAGTCAAACCTTTGACTTTGACCCCTCTTTAATAATTTGACTTTGATAATAATTTAAACTTGTAGACGCAAATAAAAATAATAATATATTTTTTGGATCAGAAAAATGTGAAGATTGTGAGTATGCTATTTATAATAATATTTGAGAATTTTAAAATTTTCGAATTAATAAAGATTCATAAATGCCTTTTTCTAATAAATTCATAACTTTAAGTCCGTAACCACGAATTCAACATATGATATGTCTAAATCGATTAGCTCGACGAGCCCATTCTAACTATGCATTCCATGATATGAATTGAAGCATGCATAATATAAATATTGAATAATCAGAACTGTTTATGGGAGTAAAACATGCCTAAATAAATTAACCAAGTGCTTTATTATTGTTTTCTCACCTCACCCATGCCATGCTATGTTATACCATGTAAATTGTGCATCATATCATCATGGCATATCTTGTTTGCTTATGCATATGATTTATATTATTGCGCAATGTATTTATTTCGGCCCCTTATGTGTTTGGTTTTTATCCGGATAGACGCCGAGCAAGGATCTTACCAGGAGACCCAGGAGTTTTACCCGGAGCCATCTTATTCTCCAACTGAATTGCCAAGCAAGCACTTCCCCATGCTTGCATTACATATAGTACCTATTGCATCTATCTTATTCTTGCATCATGTGTCGCGATCCGAATAAAATTGAATCCCAAGTGTTGCATAGCCTTTACTTTTAAACCCCACCGAAACTTGTTCCCTCAATCCTATGAGCCATTATTACAGGAGTTGGTTGAGCCATGCGGGTCGTAGAATTGCATGTGTAGGGTTTGTGAGTGTCTGAAGAATGAGGTACCTAAACAACTGAATTGAGTAGTAATGGGATAACTAAAGAAAGAGGCACCGGTGGGCAATAGCTGAGGTTTGGTTTTTATCCGCCCACTTGTGTCTCGTAGGACCCCGAGTACTTGATTCTTGTTCCTTGACTATCGCGTTATCCGCACGTGGGACCATGAATCCCCTTAACCCTAGCTTGAGTTATATTTAATTTTTGGGGCCACAAAGTAGTTTTGGGGCTTTATTACTATCCTGTAATTATTCCATGCTTTACTGCTTTATTTACGATTGCGCGTGGAGCGCCTGTACTCTTTAGGTAAGTGGAATGTTTCCGCGGTATCGACAAGCCCAGTCACACTTTTGGGTTCCCAGTCGTTTACAACCATTGACACAAACCTCTGGGTCCGTCTCGGAGCCGGCCAACTTCGTCGCGGGTTGCTTAGTGGGGTGTGTAGGGTTCGCAGCATAGAAAACAAAAAATTTCCTACGATGGGAACAACTATGTACCAAGATCTATCTACTAGATACAAACAACGGGCGGATGTATATCCGTAGAGAACATACCCTTGAAGACCGACAAAGCTTAACGAGTTAAAATCGTGGTTGATGTTGACGATCTCTTGCCGATCTCAAGATCGAGAGGAAGTCCTAGCGCCGCAAAACAGCAGCGCATCCGTGCTCGCACACACGTTCGAGGCACCGAGCAACCTCCGCCTCCTCGCTCCAGCGATGCAGCGGAAGCACAACTCTTTCTTTCCGAATAGCCACCGGGAACATGTATCTCGCTAGTCCGAGACCATGGGGGATAAATTCTAGAGGGGGAGAGAGATCCTTCACGAGGAGGTGTAAGTGAGAGAGAGGGAGGGGGGCTCCTTTTATAGGGAGAGGGGGGGCACCCAAGGGGCCATGTGCCCAGACATGGGGCTGCCCCCGCCTCTTCCACATTCACGTGGGTGGACACTCCACTCACTCAAATGCCTTTCAATTCCCTTCACTCAAAAACCCACTCAAATTCCCATTAAATTTCCACCAGCAAACTCTCATTAAATAAAACTCCTTTTATTGATTCAGAATTTTGTCAATTACTTTAATGACAAACATTCACATATAACCCCTTGCTAGTATTTCATTTTACATGCAGAAACACTTTCTGCAATTTCACCCGAAAACCCGTTTCGGTATCTAGTGAAATAAATTCCTGCGCTTGTTATTCTTTTCGGCATGAAACTTTTGCTCCAAATGGATGTCGGTGTCTCTTAAGTATGTCACCCTACGGTTCGCGAATAATGCGGACATAATCGAGACCCCTCTCAGATCAATAATCAGAAGCGGGATCTGGAGACTCATACTGACTCCCACACATTCAACGATGACTTTCTTGTGATCGTAGGAACCTTTTACGCTAGTATCTTAAACCTTTTGTTTCGCGATATATTACATGTCCGAGATTCGATCATCAGTATCTCCATACCTAGTTTGATCTCGTTACTGGCATGTACTCTTTTCTCGTTCCTGTGATATAACATTCTAGTGATCAAATCACTTGCTTGCAATCTAATCAATGTGATATCACCGAGAGGGCCCAGAGCATATCTATCCGTCATCGGGATGAACAAATTCCACTCTCGATCCATGGACCTCAACATAACACTTTAGTAGTTCTGAACCCATCTTTATAATCACCCTATTACGGTGTGACGTTTGATGTTATCAAGAAACTCTTCCGGTGTTAGTGATCGACAGGATCTCATGGTCTAAGGATTAGGATCACTTCGTAAGTTGTTATAGCAATATAAACTCAATGATTTTGATCGTAATGCTATACTTCGGATGAATGTTCATCACACCATTACAATAATGTTGTGACCTCGTTATTAACAACATCCAATGTCCATGATCAGGAAACCTATGATCATCTTGTTAATCAACAAGCTAGTTTATAAGAGAGGCATAACTAGGAACTTCCTTTTTGTTTATTAAACACACATGTATTAACGTTTCAGTATTAATACAATTATAGCATGTAAAATAAACATTTATCATAAATAAGGAATACGATAATAACCACTTTATTATTGCCTCTCGGGCATATTCCCTTCAGTCTCCCACTTGCACTAGAGACAATAATCTAGTTTGAAAACTTTGCGTATTGAACACTTATGGATTTCCAGTGTTCCATATACGCGATTGTAAGTGGTTAACATAATCTACGGATCTGACACTTTCAAGTCCGTGTGTATTTGCATATCTTTGCGTCTCCACGCATCACTCATTCTCCAATGAGATGGCATTGTATAAATTTGGTCTTTTGGTGAGACCTTTAGTTCCTTGGGGTTAAATCATGTCGATACTATTGTCGTACAATATATCTTTAGTGTTAGCCCGTTGCGAACTACACCTTAGTTTGAAACAAACTACTTGACACAAATGCCCTCCTTTGCTGCTACTATAGCAGTCATATACTTAGCCTTTTGTTGAGTATTCGTCACAATGTCTTAACTTTGGAACTCTTCCAAATCCATCATGGAAACTCCTTTCCATTACATTGTGCCACCCATAGTTTAAATTGAGATAAACTTAATTTGTATCTTGTGACAAACCTAGTATCAATGTAACGCTTTACAATGAACTATTTGTAATTGTTTGTCACCTCTACACAAATATATTTTTAGTTCTTTCAAAAAGATCATAAGAATATCCTCACTATCGTCTAATGATCATTTTATGATTCATTCTGGTATATGCTCATAACACTTAGAGCATAGGACATATCTGGATGTGTACATGTCATGGTATGATTGATCAAAAAATTCTCGTGATTTCACTCATCAAGTGTCAAAGCACTTGAATCTTGTTTCACTTATCAAGTGTCGATACACTTGAATCTTGATTCAATTCCTTTCCATGCAACAAGAACTGTTTCTTGTCGTTTCTATATTGAACTCCTTCAATATCTCATATATGTACGTTTGGCACAACCATATTGGCGTCACAGTCTATCCACTATAGACATTCACGCTAAATATTCGGGTTTTGCCTAAGTATTTCATCGAAATGAAATTCTTAACCTTTGTCAATAAAAGATACATCATTTCTAATCAACAAGATGTCATCCACATAATGTATTAGAAATATGTCTCAGCGCTCCCACTTAATTTCTTGCAAATGCAAGCATCTTCATCGTCTCCTGATGAAAACTCCTTTTCATTAAGGTGAAGATTGCAACTCCGTGATGCTTACTTCAACCTTTGAAGTTTGCATGCCCTTTAGCATCCTTTGAATTTTAACAAAACCCTTTGGACCGTGTCATGTACACGTCCTAGGTAACCATTCTATTAGAAGAATTTTGTTTTGTTTATTCATCTACCATATACCAAATTATATGTAGTGGTTGCTACTTTAATCCGTCTAGACTAAATATCGCTATGAAAGATCAAATCTTGTCATAGTCAACTCCTTGAACATTGTCGTAAAATACTTTACGACATGTCGACTATTTCATAGATGTGAAACATCCATGTCTGTTTCTTTATAGATCCAAATACGACCGATAGGTTTTTACACCTTTCCGGAAGGTCTTCCAAGTTCAAAACTTGATTTCTCGTGTATGGAACTATCACGGATTTTATGGCTTCAAGCCATTTGACGGAGTCAGGGCCCATCATTGCTTCTTTGCATATAGTCGGTTCATCATTGTCAAACAATAATGATTTACTCTCAAATCTTAGTATTTGATTGTTTATTCGACCGACTTGGTTCAATAAGAACTTAGATCTCCGTGACCACAACCTTTGAGGCACATAAGCTATGAGCATTATGGCAGCCTCCAGAACGATTTCCGGCGCTGCGCAACTCAGCACATTTAGTTAAGGTTCATTAACCTTATCAAAGTTCTATTGTCCTCCCACTTAACTTTTGCGAAAAATTCCTTTTTCAAGAAACTTCACATTTCAAGCGACAAACCCTTTTGTCCTCGGTGTTATGGAGGAATAACCAATTGTTATTCGAAATAACCTACAAAGACATGCTCATCCGACTTTGGTTGTAAACATCTTACTTATGTTTAGCATACCAAAATTTAAGAAAATGACAACTTGGGCTTTACCCCAAACCATAACTCATATGGTGTCATTTCAACGGATCAAGATGGAGCTCTTTTCAGTGTAAAAAGCGGAAGTCTCTAAAGCTTTAATCTTTTTAAAACATAATGGCAGTTTTATCAATAACACCTTTGATCCAACCATGTCAAACAAGGTTTCATTACAAATCTCAAACACTCCATATTCCTATGGTGTTTCAGGATATGTAAATCTAGGTGTTTTGCTAAAATTGTAACTCAAATAAATCCCTTTATGATAAAATCATAATTCATTTATTTTCTTGTTACACTTGTAACTCAAACAAATCCCTTATGATAAAATCATAAACCATTTATTTTCTTGTTACAATGATTTTCCACTTCATCTTGAAAGTCTTTGAAATGTTTTCAAATATTTCATACTTCTTTCTCATTAAGTGAACATTCACTCAAATTTCCGGAGAAAGCATATGAAGTTGAAATCCATCGCTTACGACTATACATAATGGACTACATACATCGATATGTATAAATTGCAATAATTTAGTCGTTCGTTCTTCTTTGGCCTTTGAACGAAGTTTTAATTATCCCGAGGAAAGTCTCACAAGCGTCACTTGATCAAATCAAAGACTCCAAAAATCCATGAATATGGAGATTCTTCATGTTTTCTTTCCAATATAATTTAAACGGAGATGTCACTTCGTAAGTGATCTTTCAATCATTTGTCTTGCGACATTTTAGCATTAGGTTTTATGGATGTGATTTATCCAACTAGATTTGTAAATCATCCATATTATATGGAATACGGTAATTATTTGAACAACCTTTGTTCTCATAATACCTGATTCAAATAACAATTATTAAAACAAATCTTGAAGTCAAGCTTTGATGTCAACGAGAAATACAAACAACGGTTTGTTTGTTTTCGATGAACATCATCACATATTCTCTTGCTAGTTACTTAGGCCATTGTGGTTCATGAATTGCGTTGTTCCGTATGAAATTTCATACCAACCAATTCGGTATCCAATACCCAAGAACCACATTGATTAACAAGCAAAGAATACAACCATAACATGTATATCATCCATATACCTAAATTGGATATTTCCAATCTTTTCTCTTCTGCCAAATATATTTTATAGATTCTCTTTCAGCATTTCCTTATCCTTTTTAAAAGAATCTATCAACATCAAAAGTGGCGCCATATACATGACACATAGTCCAAAGCGTGTATATTCAAACAATAATAACTTTGGACTTGCACTTTGAAGTAGATCACCATCATCAAAATGATCGGTATTCTTTCAAAATCCATTCTTTAGTAATCTTTTAGTGTAGTAAACACTTTACATACATATTCTATTCATCCTCATCATGACGACTTTAATGATCAATCTAATGTAGCTTATAAAGGCGAATCGTAAGTATAACATTACTTTCCAAAACCCTTTTGGATGATTAGGATGTCTAGCATCTCCAACCTTTGTAAATTATCATCCAATATGAGAACATATATTATACTCTATCATATTGCAACCAAAACATTGTTTCAGATATCGTTATATCTACCACACATGATGGTTTCTGAAATAATTCTTTCAGCTCCTAGATAAACTTTATGAATGTGGATTTGCTGCCAAGGGGGATAGCTGCCCCCTCCAGCCAGCACCGTACGATGTGTGTTGAGATCCGCACCTACGCATGTCATTTTGTTGTTTACCGCATGTACTGCGCTAACATATAATTAGAGGTTGCTTGGACTGCTGGGCTATGTCAGCAGTCTGCATGCAGCGCTAGGTTGTGTCAAGCATAGCAGGTCATGCTGTGTCAGCAGTCTTTTGCATGGTTGGACCGACGAGTGTAAAGATTTTTGTTCCCAGTCTAGTTGGGTCCGTCCTAGCTAGTTTATTCACGTGTTCATGACTAGCCTGTTCACGTGATCGAGCAGGCGCGCTATGGCTGTTGTACAGCTAGCTAGCATATACAAACTGGCTTATACAAGCTAGATTATACTCGTTAGCTTGTTCATGACTGCTTATATAAACCACTTCTATCTACCAAACATCTATGCAAACGAGTACGGCTAGCTAGTAAGAAAATATGATGATATTTATAGTGGTACACAACAATACAACACATATGTAATAAGGATACAATGGGTTGGCAGAGAGTTTTTTGCCCGTGCTACGGTATACAACCATGCTAACATAAGTAAACAACATACGCGTATATGTAAGAGACCATTTGTTTGCACGTAGCATGTTAGCTTTACAAAATGTTTGTTGTAGCCTATCAGCTTTATTATAGTCTAGTTAATCAAACTGTATAGCTTATTCTTGTTTTGCATATATCTCAGCGCACACGCTAGGCAACATCCAACGGGGGGGGGGGGCAGCTATCCCCCTGGGCAGCAGACTATTTACCTAAACTTTATATTAAAACAATCAAGAATCATGGAGGCAAACATGATACTTAAGATACTAACACTGGAATTGTTACTCTCGATTTAATACCAACTATTAAATTTCACAGAGTAAATAGAGTTTGCTGAAATTTTGCAATAGGACTTTAAACTTTGATTGACACTCAACACAATACGGTACCAGTTCGTAAAGTAAATATCCAGAATTCTATAATTCTATTATCTCAATTACAACTATGCATAAGGTAGTGAACGAATGCCAATGACTAGAACAAATTATGCAAATTCACTTTGATTTAATTTATGATAAATTGATTTCTACTAATCCAAATTAGAAATGAACTCCCACTCAAAAACGACAACCCTCATGTCTTTTTGGTGATTACATGAACCAAATCCACTACACCAAGTCCGATCATCATGTGAGTCGGTGTAGCTTCAAAGGCGAGCATCCATATGGTCATCATATCAAAACATATGACTCATGCTTAACATTACGGTCCGTGTTCCGAGGCCATGTCTGTACATGCTAGGCTCGCCAAGTACGAACCTTAGTATTCGCATGTGTAACTGTCTTACACCCGAGATATGCTCGTGGATTCAATTACACCCGATCATCACGTGATGTCTTGAAGCGACGAAACATTGTCGGTGCATACTTAAGGAAGAACACATTATTATCTTGATATCTAAATGAGGGATCATCTTATTATGCTAATAAAACACCAAACAAGTAATATAAGATGCAATCAAAACATCATATGTTTATAAGTAAAATGATATGGTTCCCGCATATGATCTCCATCATGTGCACCGTGGTATGATCTCTATCATACCTTTATGTGTAAGGCCAAGGTCTATGGAAATTACACGCTATGTGTGTTGTAAGAGTATCATCTCATACTTCTACTTACAACATCACCATATCATAACACTAGCCCAGCAACAATCTAAACTAGACGCCTCTAATTTATCCATTGCAAGTTTTACGTGGCTTAGGGCTTTCGAAGATAGAACCGTTCTTACCTACAAACATGAACCACAATGAGGATAACCAAATTGTTGACAACTCGTTGCAAATTAGATATTGACTATAGTAGGAGAGACAGACACCCGCTAGCCACTTATGCAAAACTAGTTGCATGTCAAGCGTGGAACAGGTCTCATGTGCGAGGACATGTAAAGTTTGTCCGGGCCGCTTCATCCCACTATGCCACCAATATACAAAGTATAACTAAGAAGCAATAAAATGATCATCATCGCCCACATACTCATATGTGTATACCCGTGCAAAGCATATACGCATAGATCCGGCACTGATACCACTGTAGGGTTCGCAGCATAGAAAACAAAAAAAATCTACAATGGGAACAACTATGTACCAAGATCTATCTACTAGATACAAACAACAGGCGGATGTATATCCATAGAGAACATACCCTTGAAGACCGACAAAGCTTAACGAGTTCAAATCGTGGTTGATGTAGATGATCTCTTGCCGATCTCAAGATCGATAGGAAGTCCTAGCGCCGCAAAATAGCAGCGCATCCGTGCTCGCACAAACGTTCGAGGCCCCGAGCAACCTCCGCCTCCCCGCTCCAACGATGCAGCGGAAGCACAACTATTTCTTGCCGAATAGCCACCGGGAACATGTATCTCGCTAGTCCGAGACCATGGGGGATAAATTCTAGAGGGGAGAGAGATCCTTCACGAGGAGGTGTAAGTGAGAGAGAGAGGGAGGGGGCTCCTTTTATAGGGAGAGGGGGCACCCAAGGGGCTATGCGCCCAGCCATGGGGCTGCCCCCACCTCTTCCACATTCATGTGGGTGGACACTCCACTCACTCAAATGCCTTTCAATTCCCTCCACTCAAAAACCCACTCAAACTCCCATTAAATTTCCACCAAATTTAATGCAAACTCTCATTAAATAAAACTCCTTTTATTTATTCAGAATTTTGTCAATTACTTTAATGAAAAACATTCACATATAACCCCTTTCTAGTATTTCATTTTACATGCAGAAACACTTTCTGCAATTTCACCTGAAAACCCGTTTCGGTATCTAGTGAAATAAATTCCTGCGCTTGTTATTCTTTTCGGCATGAAACTTTTGCTCCAAATGGATGTCGGTGTCTCTTAAGTGTGTCACCCTACGGTTCGCGAATAATGCGGACATGATCGAGACCCCTCTCAGATCAATAATCAGAAGCGGGATCTGGAGACCCATACTGACACCCACACATTCAACGATGACTTTCTTGTGATCGTCGGAACCTTTTATGCTAGTATCTTAAACCTTTTGTTTCGCGATATATTACATGTCCGAGATTCGATCATCAGTATCTCCATACCTAGTTTGATCTCGTTACTGATATGTACTCTTTTCTCGTTTCCGTGATATAACATTCTAATGATCAAATCACTTGCTTGCAAGCTAATCAATGTGATATCACCGAGAGGGCCCAGAGCATATCTATCCGTCATCGGGATGAAAAAATTCCACTCTCGATCCATGGACCTCAACATAACACTTTAGTAGTTCTTAACCCATCTTTATAATCACCCTATTACGGTGTGACGTTTGATGTTATCAAGAAACTCTTCCGGTATTAGTGATTGACATGATCTCATGGTATAAGGATTAGGATCACTTCGTAAGTTGTTATAGCAATATAAACTAAATGATTTTGATCGTAATGCTATACTTCGGATGAATGTTCATCACACCATTACAATAATGTTGTGACCTCGTTATTAACAACATCCAATGTCCATGATCAGGAAACTTATGATCATCTTGTTAATCAACGAGCTAGTTTATAAGAGAGGCATAACTAGGAACTTCCTTTTTGTTTATTAAACACACATGTATTAACGTTTCCGTATTAATACAATTATAGCATGTAAAATAAACATTTATCATAAATAAGGAATACGATAATAACCACTTTATTATTGCCTCTCGGGCATATTCCCTTCAGGGTGGCCCCCTAAAATCAAATATGAATCTTGCAAATGTTCTGTCGTGATGCCTCGTTGGGTTTTCATTTGGTTTTTTCCGAGGTTGATCGTGCGTGTGTTGCTATTTGTGGACTCCTTCAGGGTAAATCTTTCTGAAAGCCGTGTCCGCGGTTATGGACGACTTGGAGCACAATTTCTCGATCATAGACAAGCATAACTAAAGTACCGCTTTTAAATTGACTAAAAACTTGCCTAGTAATAGTGAAATATTCATGGAATGATTAATAAAACTGCCAACGGATGGGATGTTCTTCCGCCTTCCGTTTGGGAACGAGGGGGTGGGCGAGCGATGATTAATTATGTTGATATCTCTCGGATGGGAAACTAACTGTTGTTTACTTAACGAGCGTCCGTCTATCATTGGTTAGGCGGATGTTGTAGCGCATCTCTATAGAACTGCTAGGCTTTATTTTTGCTGCAATTGCGTCACCCTCAGGTTGTTCCCTTTAGATGCATAAAGACTTGCTGAGCCTCCTAGGGTCTCACACGATAAATATTTGGTTCAGATGGACAGGTTTACCCACAGGAAGGCTACTGGGTTGAGGAGACCGATGATGGAGGCAACGACTGTCAGGTGTAGAGTTTCCGGGGTTTGGAGATCTTGAGATCATGTGGGCGGGATGTGCTTACTTTCAGGGCGTCTTATGCCGATTTGCTTCTTATCCGTACTCGGATCTTGTCTTCCGCTTCCGCTTGATACTCTGATGTATGCTATTTGAGGATGTATCCTAAACTATTAGAACTATCTAGTAATTTGAATCTTGCCGTATGGAGTTGCATATTTCTATTTCTTTTAGATGGTCTGGCTCTAATGTACTCTTGTATGTTGCTAACATACACAATTTTGTATGTTATGTTTTCGCATGCCTATCGACTACGCCGCTCGTACTTGTCCCGATGTTCTTGCAAAGTGGATGGGGTGTTGGCCGGTACCGTGCCCTGTTCCGCTTAGACGGGACCTATCCGTGGGTGGCCCCGGCCTCCTCGGTAGGACACCTCATGCATTTTGGTTTCATTCCAGGCTTGTTACTTAGAGCGTAGTGTCCGAGGTATTACATCTGGTATCAGAGCCATTCCGCCCTTCAGGGTCTCAGCCAAGATTGTCGTTGTCAGTCTAGAAAATATTTTTGGTAGTTATGTATATTAGGGAAAAACTAAACGTGAGAGTAGGACTGCTTCTATTTTTCTTCTTACCTACCCACCCACCCTTTTTCTGGTAAGGAAGTGTAACGTTTATCAATCCTCTTCTAAAAATTCAACTTAGGATTCTCGTGTTCTGGGTTTCCGTAGTACCATAGGATGTGTGTTGTTTAATCCCTTGTTTATCTGTTGCATCCAAATTTTTTTGTCGTAATCTACCTCTGGTTATCAACTGCCGGTACATTCCATACCGACAGACTTTTATGAACCGACACAATCTATCCTAATATTTGTAAACCGATGCGATCTGTCTTACTCCTTGTTACCGACGTGATCTAGTTAGGGGTGTTCGATATCTAAGTATATTTTCACGTGATGTGGAATTGCTAACTTTTATCTGTTAAGTGATTTTGCGCATTTAAGTGATAATATTATCGGAGTTGGGTCACACGAGTTTTCCTATTCATGTATGGGGTAATGCTTCGAGTGCGGGATGGAGTCATGACTATACCACTACTCTTAGCATTCGCTCTCTTGCATTGAATTGGTGGATTAATGTGATTTTACTATGCTCAATGGAAGATTACAATGCTGAAAATTGCGGAAAATTTTTCTTTGGTTGATTCGTGTTTCACACTCCTTTCAGTCGTGTGCGATATGTTAACAAAATCTCTTAGGTGCTATGAACTTTGTTTGATATTTTAATATCATCTTAGTAAATTGTATCCTTTAATCATGGTTAATTCCATTTTTAGTACTGTTCTGGATTACTAAACATTCTCCATTATGGTACTAATGTAAGCTCTTGCATCTCTAACAGGATGGCGCCTCTGCCGCGTAAAAATGTGGAAGAAGAATCTCCGGGATTACTAGAGTTGGGTGCTGCTCTTGTCAGCATTGCTACTACACTGGGGGCAATGCAGCAAAAACAGTTGAGGTTTGAATAAAGCGTCAGGAGGAACGAGTTTGCTCCACCTCCTCCGCCTCCACAACGTGGCACCTTAAAGGATTTCCTGAAGTTCAACCCTCGGCAGTTTGAGATGACAGTCGAGCCACTCAATGCATATGATTGGCTCCGTGAGACCACAAATCTGCTGGATACTGCTGATGTGGTTGAGCAGGATAGGGTCAAGTGTGCTACTCACTTGCTGCGTGGAGAGGCCGCACTTTGGTGGGAGAACTACCTGAGGTTAAGCCCGCCTGGTTTTCAGCCATCCTGGGGGCAGTTCTCTGATGCCTTCAAGGAACAGTACCTACCTGAGATTGTGATGGAAAGTATGAAGGAGGTGTTTCTCAACCTGAAGCAGGGCAACGACAACATCAACACCTATATCAGGAACTTCACTAAGCTCTCTCGCTATGGAGGCGATGAAGTGTCTGACGACAAAAAGAGGCAGAAGAGGTTCTATCAAGGTCTCAAGCCTGCGATCAAGTATGCTTTGACTCATGCAAACACCAGTTCTCTGCTCAAGCTTCAACAAGCGGCTCTCCAAGAGGAGTCGAGCAAACAGGCTTATGAAGAATCCAAAAAGCATAGCCGTGATGTTGGGTCTTCCTCTGGGGCTGCTCCTTCCAAGCGCCGCGTGTGGGTTCCTGCTACCACACCGTCGCTCCCCGCTCCTCCAAGACCGGCAAGTTTCTCTCCAAGGCCACCACACCCTTACAACGCCACATCTGGGGGCTACAACAACAACTACCCCAGGGCGTCGTATGGTGGTTACTCTGCTCCACGCCCAAGTGGCGCTTGCTTCACCTGTGGGAACTTTGGGCATCAACAGTGGAATTTCCCAATGAACAACAACAAGTCTCTTCCTCCACCCCCGCCAAGACCTGCTTCGACTACTACTTTGGTTCGGTCACCTGCTCCACGGGCTCTCAACATCAACACTAAGCCCGGGGCAGCTGTTACTCGTGTCAATAACGTCAACCTCGTTCAAGCTGAACATGCACCTGGAGTTGTGTTGGGTACGCTTCCTATAAACTCAGTCTCTGCACGGGTGTTATTTGATACTGGGGCATCGCATTCATTTGTGTCTCACAAGTTTGCAAATGAGAATGAATTGTCCATCGATCCTCTAGCCAAGAGTTTAATGGTTCTTTCTCCTGGAGCCCGGATGATATCTTCCAAAATAAGCAATGGTAACCACATTCAGATTGGTGGCTCGTCTTTCATGGCCTCTCTGATTGATCTAGGCAACTCGGACATCGATATAATTCTAGGCATGGATTGGTTAAATGCTAATGGAGCTGTGATCGATTGTGCTGATTACTCGGTTTCCTTGAAAATTCCCGAAGGCCACATTGTCTATTCTCCAAGGCAGAATCCATCAATGCAGCTCTACTCTCTAGGTGTTCAGAACGTGGATGTTTTGGCTGCTCTCCAAAGTGTACCGGTGGTCTGTGAATTCCCGAATGTTTTTCCTGAAGAGTTACCAGGTATGCCTCCTGATCGTGAGGTTGAATTTGTGATTGAACTAGAGCCTGGAACCGCTCCTATTTCCAAGAGGCCTTATAAAATGGGACCTAATGAGCTAGCTGAACTCAAGCGACAACTCGATGAGCAAGAAAAGTTGGGGTTTATCCAACACAGCACTTCCTCCTGGGGTAGCCCAACAATCTTTGTCAAGAAGCGAGACTTGACTGATCGACTTTGCGTTGACTACCGAGCTCTCAATGCAAAAACAATCAAGAACAAGTACCCTCTACCTCGAATCAACGATCTCTTTGATCAGCTAGCCAGAGCTGTGGTGTTCTCTAAGCTCGATTTGAGAAGTGGATACCATCAGATCAAGATTCGCAAAGAAGATATTCCTAAAACGGCGTTCACTACTCGCTATGGCCTGTATGAGTACACGGTCATGTCCTTTGGTCTCACCAATGCACCTGTTACATTCTCTAGGCTCATGAACTCGGTCTTCATGGAGTACCTCGACAAGTTCGTGGTCGTGGTGGTTTATCTTGATGATATTCTTGTCTATTCCAAGTCTCAAGAGGAACATGCTGAACACCTCCGTTGCGTCCTCACCAAGCTTCGTGAGAACCGTCTCTATGCAAAGTTCTCCAAGTGCAAATTCTGGCTGCCAAAAGTCACCTACCTGGGGCATGTCATCTCTGCAGAAGGCATTTCTGTCAACCCGGAAACTGTTCGGACAATAGTGGAGTGGCTTCCTCCGAAAAATGTGAAAGAAGTCCGCAGCTTCCTCGGATTGGCGAGTTATTGTCATCGATTCGTCCAAAACTTCTCCAAGATTGCCAAGCCTCTTACCGATCTCCTCAAGAAAGGCAAGAAATACCTTTGGACACCGGCGTGCCAAACAAGCTTTGAAACTCTCAAGGAAAAACTCACCTCCACTCCTGTCTTGATTCCTCCAGATACATCGAAGCCCTTTCAGATCTTCTGTGATGCTTCGCTCCAAGGGCTTGGTGCCGTTCTCATGCAAGATAAGCAAGTCGTTGCATATGGTTCTCGTCAATTGAAAACTCATGAAGTCAACTATCCTACTCATGATCTAGAACTTGCAGCTGTTGTGTTTGCCTTGAAGTTATGGAGGCATTACCTACTTGGCAACAAATGTGAGATTTACTCGGATCACAAAAGCCTCAAATATATATTCACTTAGTCGGATCTTAACCTTTGGAAAAGGAGATGGATTGAAACAATCAACGACTTCGATCTCACAATAAAATACACACCGGGCAAAGCAAATGTCATGGCTGATGCCTTGAGCCATAAAGCTTACGTGAACAATCTCAAGGTGAAGAACTATGAGCCTCAGCTGTGTGAGGAACTCGACCAGCTCAACCTCGGCCTTATTCCTAGAGGCTACCTTGCGACCTTGGTAGCTACTCCTTCCTTGCAAGAAAAGATCCGTTCTGCTCAACTGGAGGATCTCTTTTGTAAAGAGTATGCAATAAAATCCCAGAATCCAAAATATGAAGCATACCACCTCGATGATCAAGGCACCTTGTTCTATGATCACAGGATGGTTGTTCCTGAACTTCCAGGCTTGAGGTAAAAAGTTCTGAAAGAAGCTCATGATTATGTTCTTTCCATCCACCCCGGCAGCACAAAGATGTACATGGACCTAAAAACACAGTATTGGTGGCCAGGAATGAAAAATGACTGTGCCAAGTATGTCTCTAAGTGTGATGTCTGCCGCAGAGTGAAAGTTGTCCATCAAAAACTATCTGGTCTTCTTCCGCCTTTGAAGCCTCTAGAATGGAAATGGGAGAAAGTAGAGATGGACTTCATCACTGGTTTTCCGAGGTCTCGGAAAGGCAACAATGCTATGTTTGTTGTCATCGACAGGCTTTCTAAGGTTGCCCACTTCTTTCCGGTCAAGGAGACTATTTATGCTAGTCAATTGGTCGAGCTCTATATCAACAGGATTGTCTCGCTCTATGGTGTTCCTCTAGAAATCAGTTTAGATCGTGGGAGTATCTTCACTTCCAAGTTCTGGGAAAGCTTCCAACAAGGCTTGGGCACAAAGCTAAACTTCAGCACGGCATATCACCCTCAGTCTCAGGGACAAGTGGAAAGAATCAATCAAATTCTCGAAGATATGCTTCGCGCTTGTGTCATCTCGTTCGGCATGAAGTGGGAGGAATGCCTTCCATATGCTGAGTTTTCCTACAACAATAGCTTCCAGAAAAGTATCAAGATGGGACCCTTTGAGGTTCTCTATGGCCGCAAGTGCCGTACTCCTATTGGTTGGTCAGGTGCAGGTGAAAGGAATTTCTTTGGACCTGACATTCTCACCCAAGCAGAAGAAAAAGTTCTTATCATTCTTGAGAACTTGAAAGTTGCCCAGAGTCGGCAAAAGAGCTACTACGACAAGAAACATGTGGCTATGGAATATGTCCCTGGTGATTTGGTTTACCTTCGTGTCACTCCCATGAGAGGCACGCACCGGTTTGGTATCAAGGGCAAGCGCGCTCCGCGATACATCGGTCCTTTCAAAGTTCGTAGAAGAAGAGGAGAAGTGATGCACTGGCGCTTCCTGAAAAACTTAAGGTGCACGATGTCTTTCATGTCTCTCAGCTCAAGAAGTGCTTCAAAGATCCCGGTAAGACCGTGGATCACGAGCTCATCAACCTCCAAGAAGACCTCTCTTATAAAGAACACCCCGTGAAAATTCTTGAAATCACAGAACGAAATACTCGCAACAAGTCTATAAAATTCTGCAAGGTGCAATGGTCACACCATTCTATTGAAGAAGCAACTTGGGAGTGTGAGGATGACCTTCATTTCGAGTATCCTACCTTGTTCCAGTCTTAGTCTTCCTAGAATCTCGGGGCGAGATTCTTCTTTAGTGGGGGAGAGTTGTAGCATCCCATCTGTCTAACATCTGTAATGCTACATGGTTCCTAATAAAATGCTACTTCCTACATGTTATCCTTGCATTGCATCATCATTATATCATGCGCATATCACCATGCCACCTTGCATTTTGAGCATCATATAAAACAACTCTTTTTGGTTTTACCTCATATGCATGGTCTAAATGGTATCACTTGTTTTTGCTTCTTGATATATTGTAGTTGCCTCTTGATAAATTGCTTCATGCCCAAGTTGAGTTGTGGGCATATCTCTTTTACAACTCCACCACTTTTCTTTGTCCTCACATTACCATTCCACCATCCTATTTATATATGAGCCTTTGCAATTATATTTGGTGTTTAAATCTAGCTCATATGTGTTGAGAATGGATCCACTCCTAGTTCTACATGCTCCCATATGTGATATATGTTGTTTTCACAATGTTGAATATGGGGAGCCTCATGGCCACCTTTGCATGCTATGTGAGTAGAACACCTCCTCTATCTTATATATGGTGTGATTTTGAATATGTGAGCATGGTTGAATATATAAAGGCTAAGTAATCGTCTAGTGGAAACCACACACTAGCATTGCCCTTTATATTCATGTATGCTTCTTGTCCATCCACTCCTTATTAGAATCAAGTTTGTCCCAGCTGCTTCAATTTTAAAATTCCAGACATCCAAACTCCAACACTAATTCCTAGGAATTTTGCAATATACAAAAAAGGAGAAACCTTCCTGGCAAAACCTGGCCGTCCCAGCTCTATGCTCCTGTTTCTCTTCCTGGCCGCTGACGCCGTCCGCTGCTCTCTATCTCTCGTCAGGAAACGGAAAGTGGCACCGGGCAGGTCGTCGTCTTTGTCTCCGTCCGCTGTCCGCGTCACGCTCAGCAGCCGCCTTCTTATCCCCTGTCTCGCTCCCTGGAACCCTAACGCCTTCCCCTCCGCCGTTCTCCACCTCTGTTTTCCCCACCTCTGCTCCCTGCAAATTCCCATGGTGCCACCGTGCTGATACCCATCTTGCTGAGCGACTCCTGTTCGTTGCCGACCTGGTAAGCTTCAGGATTGATTCCCACGCCTTTGTCGCCTTACCATGCCTGTGTCGCCGCTGATCTTTCCACGCCTTGGCCTCTGTTGCGTGCAGAAGGAAAGAAGAGCCTGCCAGCCAAGCCTGCGATCTTCCCCACGCCACCTAGCCAAGACGTTGTCCCCCAACCTCTGCAGCCACGACACCTCGGAATCAATCGAGGTGAGGCCCCCCGTCCCTTTCCTGTCTTTCCTGCGTCACCGTCGTCATCCGCTGCCGCTCGCGAGCTACACCTGAACCGCCGTACCCCGTCGCCCCGTGTGCGTGCCAGCGAGCGTTAAGCTGTGCTGGTTTAGCCCGCGACCCTCCTTGCATCCTCTCTTCCCAGGGCTCGCCGGAGCTCCGCCTCCGACGACGCTGTCGCGCCAGCGCTCTCCAGTAGCACTAGCAGGAGACACCACCGCATTCGCGCGCGCCTCTGTTCGGTGCTTGCTCAGCTCGCGTCCGGTCCAACCCCGCCTGAGAAGTGAGCACCTTTCTGGTAGCCCTATGCACCACCTTCACATCGCAGAAACCTCGCTTCAAACGGTGGCCGGAGTCGCCCGCCGTCGTCACCGAAACTTCGCTCCAGATCCACGCTTCGTCGCTGTTTGTAGTTCGTCAGGAATACACATGTTTTGAGCTATTGTTCATCGCCAGAGCCCCGTCTCTGTGACCCTCCTTCGGAGATACTTCCTAAATGGAACTTGTAGGACGAAGCCCCCTCTCCAGTTTTGGTTTTTGCGGAAACACGAAATTTCGGCTTCGTTCAGTTGCCATCTTCCTCCGATCGTTGGGTTCAGCTGGCAGTTTCTGCAGAGATCAAACTCAGTTTCGTTAGACATCCAACAGCGTTTTTCCTTTTAGGTCCCTGGAGTTTTGTTCCTCCCAGCCCGCAATCCCCGGCATGTGCACGTGTGCACAGTGGGCCTCCCCGCTTGATGGCCCACCTGTCATCGGCTGTGGGTAGGAAACCTTTGGTGCAGAAAGTCCCAGAAACTTTTTTTCTAAACAATAAAAATTTCAGGAAAAGATTAAGTCAAACTAAAATCATATCTAATGAAACTGTTTGAGTATGTAAAAACTTTCTAAATGAAAAGTACATGTTTTTCAAATGTGACTCTAATCATATTACAAATTTAACCAGATTTGACTCTAGCTAGTCAAACCTTTGACTTTGACCCCTCTTTAATAATTTGACTTTGATAATAATTTAAACTTGTAGATGCAAATAAAACAAATAATATATGTTTTTGGATCAGAAAAATGTGAATATTGTGAGTATGCTATTTATAATAATATTTGAGAATTTTAAAATTTTCGAATTAATAAAGATTGATAAATGCCTGTTTCTAATAAATTCATAACTTTAAGTCTGTAACCCCGAATTCGACATATGATATGTCTAAATCGATTAGCTCGACGAGCCCGTTCTAACTATACATTCCATGATATGAATTTAAGCATGCATCATATAAATATTGAATAATCAGAACTGTTTATGGGAGTAAAACATGCCTAAATCAATTAACCAAGTGCTTTATTATTGTTTTCTCACCTCACCCATGACATGCTATATTATACCATGTAAATTGTGCATCATATCATCATGGCATATCTTGTTTGCTTATGCATATGATTTATATGATTGCGCAATGTATTTATTTCGGCCCTTGTGTGTTTGGTTTTTATCCGGATAGACGCCGAGCAAGGATCTTACCAGGAGACCCAGGAGTTTTACCCGGAGCCATCTTATTCTCCAACTGAACTGCCGGGCAAGCACTTCCCCATGCTTGCATTACATATAGTACCTATTGCATATATCTTATTCTTGCATCAAGTGTCGCGATCCGAATAAAATTGAATCCCAAGTGTTGCATAGCCTTTACTTTTAAACCCCACCGAAACTTGTTCCCTCAATCCTATGAGCCATTATTACAGGAATTGGTTGAGCCATGCGGGTCGTAGAATTGCATGTGTAGGGTTTGTGAGTGTCTGAAGAATGAGGTACCTAAACAACTGAATTGAGTAGTAATGGGATAACTAAAGAAAGAGGCACCGGTGGGCAATAGCTGAGATTTGGTTTTTATCCGCCCACTTGTGTCCCGTAGGACCCCGAGTACTTGATTCTTGTTCCTTGATTATCGCGCTATCCGCACGTGGGACCATGAATCCCCTTAACCCTAGCTTGACTCATATTTAATTTTTGGGGGCCACAAAGTAGTTTTCGGCTTTATTACTATCCTGTACTTATGCCATGCTTTACTGCTTTATTTACGATTGCGCATGGAGCACATGTACTGTTTAGGTAAGTGGAATGTTTCTGCGGTATCGACAATCCCAGTCACACTTTTGGGTTCCCAGTCGTTTACAGCCATTGACACAAACCTCTGGGTCCGTCTCGGAGCCGGCCAACTTCGTCGCGGGTTGCTTAGTGGGGTGGCCCCCTAAAATCAAATATGAATCTTACAAATGTTCTTTCATGATGCCTCGTTGGGTTTTCATTTGGTTTTTTCGGAGATTGATCGTGCGTGTGTTGCTATTTGTGCACCCCTGTAGGGTAAATCTTTCTGAAAGCCGTGTCCGCGGTTATGGACGACTTGGAGCACAGTTTCTCGATCATAGACAAGCATAACTAAAGTACCGCTTTTAAATTGACTAAAAACTTGCCTAGTAATAGTGAAATATTCATGGAATGATCAATAAAACTGCCAATGGATGGGATGTTCTTCCGCCTTCTCGTTTGGGAACGAGGGGGTGGGCGAGCGATGATTAATTATGTTGATATCTCTCGGATGGGAAACTAACTGTTGTTTACTTAACGAGCGTCCGTCTATCATTGGTTAGGCGGATGTTGTAGCACGTCTCTATAGAACTGCTAGGCTTTATTTTTGACGCAATTGCGTCACCCTCAGGGTGTTCCCTTTAGATGCATAAAGACTTGCTGAGCCCCCTAGGGTCTCACACGATAAATATTTGGTTCAGATGGACAGGTTTACCCACAGGAAGGCTACTGGGTTGAGGAGACCGATGATGGAGGCAACGACTATTAGGTGTAGAGTTTCCGGGGTTTGGAGATCTTGAGATCCTGTGGGCGGGATGTGCTTACTTTCAGGGTGTCTTACGCCGATTTGCTTCTTATCCGTACTCGGATCTTGTCTTCCGCTTCCGCTTGATACTCTGATGTATGCTATTTGAGGATGTATCCTAAACTATTAGAACTATCTAGTAATTTGAATCTTGCCGTATGGCGTTGCATATTTCTATTTCTTTTAGATGGTCTGGCTCTAATGTACTCTTGTATGTTGCTAACATACACAATTGTGTATGTTATGTTTTCGCATGCCTATCGACTACGCCGCTCGTACTTGTCCCAATGTTCTTGCAAAGTGGATGGGGTGTTGGCCGGTACCGTGCCCTGTTCCGCTCAGACGGAACCTACCCGTGGGTGGCCCCAGCCTCCTCGGTAGGACACCTCATGCATTTTGGGTTCATTCCAGGCTTGTTACTTAGAGCGTAGTGTCCGAGGTATTACACGTCGTTAACTAAGCAATACAAGATGCATAAAGGATTAACATCACATGCAATTCATAATATGTGATATGATATGGCCTTTCTTCTTGTGCTTCCGGTATCCATCTTCAAGCACGAACATGATCTCCATCATCACCGGTGGCGTCAAGGTCAATGGCGCCGCTTCATGGTTGTCATCCACCAGCTTCAACTATTACAACTAGTTTGAATAGACATGCGGCTCTTAACAGAAATTAAAGACAACCATATGGCTCCTGCCGGTTGCCAACTTACAATAAGGAACATTGCATACATCATATATAATCACAATCATGGCCATATCACATCACAGCACACCCCTGCAAAACAAAGTTAGACGCCTCTAATTTTATTTGCATATTTTACATGGTTTGGGGCTTTCAATATATGTCGCTCTAACTTACGAACAAGAACCACAACGTTGATGCTTGAACTATCAAGTTCCCGTTGTAAGTTGGATCTATACTATGATGGGAGAGACAGACACCCGCAAAGCCACTTATGCAATACAAGTTGCATGTTGAGCGTGGAGCAAGTCTCATGAACGATGTCATGTAAGGTTAGCCCGGGCCGCTTCATCCCATCATACCGCAAGATGCAAAGTACACAAAAGGAAATTGATAATAAAAGCACCACCGCCCACAATGACCATTGTGTTCTACTCGTGCAACAGATCTACATATAGACATGGCTCTGATACCACTGTAGGGGTTCGTAGCATGGAAAACAAAAAATTTCTACCGCATGCAAACAAACAAGCCAAGATCTATCTACTAGATTGTAGCAACGAGTCGATAGAGGAACTCACCCTCGAAGATTCCAAAGCGGTTAACGAGAGCAGATTCTCGTGGGTGATGTAGTCATACTCTTGCCGATCTCAAGATCGTGTAGACGATCCTTCCGGCGCTGCGTTCCGGCAGCGCTTCCGCAGTCGGTCACACGTTCGGTACTCGATGAAGACATTCCTCTCCCTTGTTCCAGCAGGCAGCGGAGGTTGTAGCACTCTCCTCGTGATTCCGGCAGCACGACGGTGTGGTGTCGGAAGTAGAGGGGAGATCCCGCAGGGCTTCGCCTTCAGCCGGTGCGAGTATGGTGGACTATGAGAGAGGCCTTGGTGATCTAGGGTTTAGAGGGTACCAAGGGGAGTGTGTGGCCGGCGGCTAGGGCTTGGAGAAGCCCCAACTCGGCGAGTTGGAGGAACCCTAGGTGGCGGCGGCGACTTGGAGGAGGTCGGCGGCTGGGCTAGGGTTTTGGGTGTGAGGGGTAGGGGGTGCCTACCCCTCCTTATATAGGTGGAGGGTGGCCGGTTGGGAGGAGGGAGTCCTCCCCCAACTCGGCCTCCTTGGTCGGCATGTGGAGGGAGGGGAACTCCTCCCCAAGTAGGTTTCCTACTCTCCCTCCACCAAGCAAACTTGCCGTTTGGCTTTTTCAAATTGGCGTTTGACTTTCAAACTAGGATTTGATTTCTCCCTTTATTTTGCTCAGCCAAGTGACCTAGTACATGATGCAACCATTCCATATTGTCATGACACATTCATGTACCCTTCCCCTCCGGAGTGCCGGACCTTCCGGACCCTTCTAGAACATTCCTGGTGAAAACACTGGAATCATTCCTCAACTCCGAAACAGGACATTCCTTATATGAATCTTATTCTCGGGACCATTCCGGATATCCTCGTGATATCCCGGATCCCATCCGAGACTCCGAACAACATTCGGTCTCTTACTCATCATTCCAAAACTACTCAACAACATCGAATCCTTAAGTGTGTCTCCCTACGGTTCGTAAATTATACGGACATGATCGAGACACTTCTCTGATCAATAACCAATAGAGGAATCTGGAAATTCATATGGCTCCCACTTATTTCTACGATTTCTTTGCGATCGAATGAACCACTTACATATGATACCAATTTCCTTTTGTTTCACGATAGTTTACTTATCCGAGGTTTTGATCGTCGGTATCTCTGCATACCTAGTTCAACCTCGTTATCGATAAGTACTCTTTTCTCGTTCCCGTGATATGTGATCCCTTGTGAGCCAGTCACATGCTTGCAAGCTAATTGGATGACATTCCACCGAGAGGGCCCAGATTATATCTATCCGTCATATGGATGGACAAATCCCACTCTTGATCCATGTGTCTCAACCCATACTTTCCGAACACTCAATGCCATCTTTATAGCCACCCAGTTACGGTGTGGTGTTTGATGTCATCAAAGCATCCTTCCGGTGATGGTGATTAGCATGATCTCATGGTCGAAGGAATTAGGTTACTATGTATCAAAAAGCTTATAGCAATTGAACTATTAAAATGACTTGATCTTTATGCTACGCTTATCTATAGGAGTATGTCCATCATACCATTCTCCTAATGATATGATCTTGTTGTTAATAACATCTCAATGTTCATGATAGGGAAACCACAATCATCTATTAACCAACAAGCTAGTATTATGAAGAGGCTTTACTAGGGACTCTAATTTAGTTTACAAATCACACAAGTATTAATGTTTCCGGTTAATAATGTTATAGCATGAATGTAAACATTTATCATAAACACAAAGATATAATAATAACTACATTTATTATTGCCTCTAGGGCATATCTCTAAAAATAGATTCTATTTGAAGGAACATGGAGACACTTATACCCTTTATGTAACGCACTATAGCCTAAAACACACATTTTTGGAACAGAAATCAAGTTTGTGACTATTGTAAGGACGAAGGTGAGGCAAACAAGCACATCCAAACACCTTAAAAAAGGTATAGTCGGGATATTCATGAAGAAGACGCTCAAGGGGGGTCTTCATATCAATGGTACGACTTGGCAACCTATTTATAAGAAAACAGGCTGTAGCAAAAGCATCACTCCAATAGCACAAAGGAATAGAGGCGTGAGCAAGGAGAGTAAGACCAGTCTCAACAATGTGTCGGTGTTTTCGTTCAGCAGTGCCATTTTGTTGATGAATGTGGGGACAGGACACACGATGAGAGATGCCTAAACTGTGAAAGAAGGGGTGAAGCTTCTCGTACTCACCACCCCAATCAGTTTGGACATGCAAAATTTTATGACCAAGAAGACGTTCAACATGCTTTTGATACTGAAGGAATACATCATAAACATCAGATTTGTGCTTAAGTAAATAAAGCCATGTCAAAAGACTGTAAGCATCAACAAAACTCACATAGAAACGATGTCCATTGACAGAATTCTGGGCAGGGCCCCAAACATCTGAATAAATAATCTCTAATGGATATTGTGTTACACGAGTGGATAGAGGGAAAGGCAATTGATGACTTTTCCCTTGTTGACATGTATCACAGACTGACAAAACTTTGTTTAAATCTAAGATAGATGGTAAATCATGACTACGAGGAACATGCTGAATAATTTGCAAAGCTAGATGTCCTAGATGACTATGCCACATATCACATGGCACTTCGACACTGCTGAGCGCCTGTTTGATAACAGGTGCTTTAATCTCATAGAGAGCACCGAGCTGACGGCCTCTAAGGATATGATCCCGCGTTTCCCGATTCTTTACTAAAAGATCATAAGGGTGAAGTTCAATAAACACATTATTATCACGTGAAAGTTGACTCATAGATAAAATACTACGGGTAGCATCAGGAACATGAAGAATATGATTGATATTAAGTGGTCTAGATGACGGAGTAGGTAAAAGTGCATGATCAATATTATGAATACGCATACCTATTCCGTTTGCTGTATGGACTTAGTCGGTGCCGTGGTACGCCTCCCTCGTGGTGAGCCTGTCCGGCTCATGCGTGACGTGGTGTGAGGCACCAGAGTCTGCATACCATGCCGGGTCGACCTGAGGAGCTGGTGCAGCAGAGGGGCCAGCCTGCATGTGTGCATCATGAGAGGCTTCCATAGCCATGGCAAGCTGACGCTCCGTACTACTGCCGTTGTTGCCGACGCCAAGGAAATCCTTGTTGAACCGCTTGTAGCAACGCGACGCGGTGTGGCCAGGGATGCCACAGAGATGACAAGTAACATCGCGGTCGCGACCCTTCCCTTTGGCGCCAGGGGCGCCGGCAGGAGGTGGAGCAGGCCGAGGCTGAGGAGCGGGGGCGTAGGCTGGAGCAGGTGGACGGTACGTTGGCAGTGCTGGGCGATACACAGGCCGATACCCAGCGCCATAGGCAGCGCCATAAGCTGTAGCAGGAGGAGCGTAGGCGGCGTGTGCAGCCGGGTAGTGTTGCGCTGCGGCCCCGGCACGCCTGGCCAAGACATGGTGCTCCGTAGCTTGAAGTTGAGCGTACAAGTCGCGAATGGGCATAGGGCCCTGACGCGCGTTGACGACCTCATAGAGGGGGTCGTAGTCGTTGTCGAGTCCGGCGAGAAGGTAGCTGATGAACTCGGTGTCACGAAGAGGATCGCCAATGCTTGCCAGCGAATCAGCAAGAGCCTTCATCTTGTGAAAATACACGTTGATGGTCAGATCATGTTTCTTTAATTCCGCCATCTGTTTACGGATGCCAGAAGAGCGCGCAATGGATGCCGACGCGAAGGCACCGTTCAGAGTCTCCCAGGCTTCACGTGCGGTGTGGGCAAACATCACCATACCGAGCACGCCCTCCGTCATATATGAGACGAAGGCTGAGAGGATGGACTGGTCCTGCTGGATCCAGTGTTGATAGGCCGGATTGGCCTGAGGCAGCATCACCCCGCTGGCATAAGTGACGCCGACGTGTTCAGGAGGACAGGGCAGCGAGCCGTCGCAGTACTCCATGAGCAGTTGGCTGCAAAGAAGAGGACGTATCTGCATAGGTAGAATACATATAATTAAAAATACGGGCCTAGACGTAGGCTTCGGGGCTACCTGACACGCCCTCGTCTGAAAACTCACTAAGACAATTCTACGCGCAGGTCCATTCAGCTCCCTTAATAAAAGGATTTTCTGCCGATCGATATGAAATTGATATCTGTGAGATCGTTCGGAAAACAAATTAAAGGGGAAAATGTGATATGTCGTGCCCGACCCGAGTCGAGTCCGAAAAATGCGATTTCTCCTTTTGTGGAATTGTTGGAATTGTCTGCTAATATTAATCGTCCCGTTTCTTGCAGATAACAACAGCGGCACGTCCGTTACAATTCGCACATATCCCTCGTAACAAATCGAGCTAACCACATCTCAAAAAATAAAAAACCCTAGCTAATCTCATCTCGCCCAGCAAATCATGATCGTCCGTTCGTGTCGGCGTAAGTTATATACGCGGAGATCCGGTCTCCACGCGCACAAGCACGTACGCGCAAACACGCGCACGCACCTATAGGCGTCCTGCTCCCGCCGCCATCCAGTACCCTGGCCATTCCCGATCGATCGGGGCTGACGATGTGCTGGCGCCAGTCCTGGTGCTGGCATGTCTACCACCCCGCGGGGTCTCCCGTCCACGTCTCCGTCGGCGACGGCGGAGTCATCCTCGGGCTTCTCGTCCTCATCATCCTATCCTCCGGCGGCAGCGGCGGTTGCGCCGCCGGCGCAGCAGCATCCGGCGTGCTCCGCGTGCAAGCACCAGCGCCGGAAGTGCGCGCCGGGATGCCCACTAGCGCCTTATTTCCCCGCCGACAAGCCCGGAAGCTTCCGCAACTCCCACCGGCTCTTCGGGATCAAGAACATCCTTCGCTTCCTCACGAGAGCTGGGTTGGAGAAGCGGGACGACTGCATGAAATCGATATTGTACGAGGCCGACGCGAGGGCTGCCAATCCCGTGCTCGGATCGTACGGCGTCTTCCAGGAACTCAGAAAGGATTGTACCCTAGCGGAGGCCGAGCTCTCTGCCCTGCAGGAGGAGCTGAAGAAGCACCGCCCGGTGCCGGACGGTCAGCGATTCCTCTCGCCAGTGTAGTCCTGGATGCCACCGCAGCCGTTGCTGTATATTATACCGGAGGAGCATCAGCATCCCTTCTACCGGTGCTACATACCTCCTGGTGCCGTGAAGATTGACGACGACGCGACGGTCGGCGTGAAGGTTGACGAGGACGACGCTGGGATGTCAATGCAGCATGACGATCCTCAGGGCTGTACACTCGTGGGAGCGCCTTATGCGCCATCGTCGTCAAGCTACCAGCCTTCCGATGCTTCGCCTCGCGTGAATAATCGTTGCGCATTAGGTTTAAAGTCCAACCCTGGTTGATTTCATTTTCATAGCCAGATACGTCCAGAGTCGCTAATTGGAAAAAAAGTAAAATGAGAAAAGATGAAAAGTAAAGAAAGAAATTGGGAGTTCTTGTTTACCAGAACCAGTTTTATATATCATCCATATTTGTTTAGGGGACCTCGTGAACTCTATATATTGTCATGTGCCTGCCATCCACACAATGCAGTTGTTTTCAATCCATAATGAAATAAACCGTGCTAGTTTCAGGATATATACGGATGATTAGTATTATGATACGGAATCATTGTCTTTTTCCAACTTCATTACCGATCGAGGGTTGCTATACAAATTTTCTCAGCCTGCTTTGTTTGGCTCCATTTTTTTTACTACCTTTTCAAAGCAGTTATTTGTTGTAGAAGTTTGAAATTTTTGGGATGATGCAAAATAGAGCACAAAAAAGGAGTTGTAGGGCATGAAACTTTGGCCAGCCCCTCCAGATGATGTAAAGTAAGGCAGCGGCACCTTTTTCAGATGATGCAAAATAGGGCACTCGTTAAAACATCCAAGTTGAAATTTTGAACTTGTCCATTTGTAATATTTTTGACACATGGTTCAACACTTTGATAGATTTTCATTTTCAACACTTTGATACATTGACACCCGGACACTTCTGTTGCGATACTACATCATTATCGTTTTGTAATACCCTTGGATCGGCTATATGCAAGTTTTAACAATTTCCGCCAAACCTGTATAGAAACGATTCAAAGGTGTCCACCAAGAACTTTCGTGCGGGTGAAAAATAAAGTAATACCATTACACAATAATCCATGATAGAATCCACGGAACAAATATATATATATATATATATATATATATATATATATATATATATATATAACAAGGACTTTAAGAATCAAGAATACACATATACAGTACAAAAATCCAAATCACCTTGAAAACGATACAACATCCTAGTACGGACAATATACAAATTGGGCTAAGATCCTTGAAAAATAACCAATGACGTCCATAACCCTGCTCAGGCCAAGCCGGAAGGGTAACCCTGTTAACGACGTCGATCTCAAACTTGCTACAACAAAAGGGGTGCCGACAAAGGGCAAAGAAAAAAAGAGAGCGGTCAGTACTGAGGCCAGTACACCGTGAGTCTTAGAATTCGGCGGCTCTCGCCTACATAGGTATCAGCATGCACTAAACAACCTATAGAGACTCGGTACAACTGTCGGCTATCAGAGAGAGATGAGAAAGACCTATTTGGATCCAACCTGATACTACCTCCAAACATACCCATCCTGGTATTTCCCACTTGATACCAAACGAGAAAGTCAAGCCGAGAAAACTCACACGGTTGACAGTTTTATTCATTCTTTCCATGGTGGTTATCCAACTTACTTGTCATATCAGATACAAGTCAAATTTATAACATTATACTTTAGTTATAGTTGTCTATGATCGTGAATACTGTGCACCAAGTCGTCCATAACCGCGAACACGGCTTGATTTAACCCGGCAGGGGTGCATCAAAGTTTTCACACGCACTTCAACCCTTGTTGCCAGATCAATTAACATACTTCTATCGGTATGTCGGCGGGGCCTAGGATACGACGCTTTCCCAAACCCAAAGAAGTACTTGGGGCCACCCCAATAAACTACTCGTAACGAAGTCGGCTGAGCTCCGAAGACGGACCCAGAGGTTGCGAGATCGGCTAAGAGATCAGAGGCCATAGGTATAATCCTCAACATAGCGACCCACATACTAAACAGTACAGTAATAAACGCTCATCGACAAAAAGATAATAAACATGGCATAACATGACATTAAAACCCCAAACTAGTTTTTAACCCAGCATAGTACTTTGAAATCAAGTACTAAGACGATAGGGGTGCCCACACACCCCAAATGTGGTTAGCACGCTCAGTCTTGGAACATGTGTCAAGAACTCGGGTCCTAGGTGGACACAATTGGGCGGTTAACAACCAAATCTCAACTATTATCCACCGGTGTCTCTTTATTAGTTATACCAATTTTAATATTTAAGTAACCATATGTATTTAAAATCATGATCATCTCCACCTTTATGAATATGCCAACCCTTAACATTAATGGAACATCGACGACGCGAAGCAACACCTGAGCATGCGACTATGACTGGCAAGGCCAACTGTCTACCCAAACAACATGCAATAGGAGGTGTCCAAGGCAATATAAAGGCTACAGGGATATATAAAGGAGTACGGAACCTAAAGCATCACAACAAAGATAGCAATAGATTAACAGGAGAAAGTACAGACTATAAATGTAAAATAGGTAGAAATAGGGAGAATGCTCGCCTAAGAAACACTGCTGAATATTCATCCAAAGATGGGGTCGACAATCGCATCAACTCATCGGCCTAATCCGCGAAGAAGCAAAGAACTAGAAGAAACACCGGATGCAGAATTTAATACTATGGCAGAATATCGGGCATGATGCATATGTAATGCGTGACATGGCAAACATGCGATGCAATTAGGCAATATTAAGAGGAACTGGGGTTCCGACATTTAATTAGATTGTTCATGTTATTTAGTGTAACATCCCAAAAATATGAAACAATGATCATCAAACTCTAATCACTAAAATTAGGGTTAACAAAAACTTTGATTAAATAAAATCCAAATGAATGCATGTGTGTATGTGATGATTTGATGAATGCATGAATGGACTTGTGTGATTCAACTAAATGGTAAGGAATGGTTCAAATATGAATATAACATCATCTAAAACATTTTCAAGAAGAAACAAATCAAGAGAAAATCACAAACAATTCAAATAAGGCAAATGGTCATTTTTGCCAATCTTGCTCACTAGGTCACTTTGAGTGTTTCTAGTCCAAGATTTCACATAGAAACTTTTCCAATTCTTTTCACCCCTTGCTAGACCAAGTAAAAGTGAATCAAATCCCACCTTTCAAACTTGCAGAAACATTTAGCAACCTCATTCAAATGACAATTCAAAATTGAATCTTTAACATATGTGAAGATCACACCTTTTCAAAAACCAACCAACTAGTGCACCTTGACCAATACAACTAACCAGATACTCTCTAGTATGTGCCTAGCAAACCCACCAAGTTTGAATCCAAAATTCAAATTTGAATTTCTTTCCTCCATTTCATCAAACACCTTGTCAGCAGCAAACAAACAAACACAAAACACTATAGTGAGCAGTGATCGGTGCCTAACTTGCTCCCTCTATAGCTCACTCTACACTCCCAGTAGATGATCAAAGTAATCTAACTAGCTTTAGCACCACTGTGAGCAAGCCTAGCCATTAATGGTGAGCATGCCGAGAGCACCATTGCCACCCCCATGTCGCCAGCGAGCTAGAGGAAGAACTAGCCTCGCCAACCTTGTCTGGGACACGCAGCACCGTCAACCGCCACTGCCTGTCCAAGCCCCGAGCGCAGCCAGCCACTGGACCACCTGCCAAGCACGCGCCCAGTCTCTCTGCGTGCGAGCCGAGAGCGCGCCAGTGTGCCGTCAACGACACCAACCCACAGACCGCGCGCCTCCCTCGCCGCTTGCAGACATGATCACCAGCACCCCAGCACCCCGCCAGACAACCTCGTTCGCCGCCGCGCGGACCACGCATGCTATGCGCCATTAAAATTGTCGTCAGACCCGCCAGAGCGTCGCGACGTTTCGACCATCTCGCACCGCCCCACGCCTCGCCACCATGCCATCGAGCGTCGCAAGGGAGCACAGCACCGCCCCCTATCGCCGCCCATGCCATTAGCACTTTGTGCCGTCAACACCGACGAGCTCCACCTGCGACATTTGGTCTCCTTCAACCACTATAAAAGGAGGCCTCCCCCGCTCGTTTTCTTCACACCAGTTCACTCCCCACCTCTCATTGAAACCCCCCACTCACTCCCGGAGCAAGGCGAGCACCAGGTGGCCTGAATTTCACCGGAGTTTGCTGCTGCAGAGGAGGAGAGGCGCTGTCGATTGGAGCCGCCCCAGGAGAAGCTACCGGTACCAGGAGAATCGCCGTCGTCAACTTCGTCGTTCGCCCCCGTCGCCGACCATCGCATGAGCCCGGTGAGCCTCCCACGACCCCCACCGGTCGCGCTAGGGTTCTATCTCGCTGGCGCTGCCCGACGTGTACGATGAACCAGAGCTGTTCGATTAGAGTTAGATCCTACGATCCTAATCACCCCATACTGCTTCGCCCCTCGTTGTCTCACTGACGAGTGGGGTCGCCCACTTAAACATCTCGTGCGTGCACTGTGCGTAGTGGGCCGACCCAGTTAAACATCCCGCGCAACCCACTAATTCAAATTTAGATTTATTCATTTAATTTCAAACCCAGTTTTGTACCTAGATTCAAAAATCAACCCTGCTCGATTCACTGAACCAAAATGCATGAAACAAATTTTGGTAGAAAGGTACTGGAATGCTTAATCCAAACCCGTTGGATTCAAACCATTTATATTTGTTGATCATCCATGGTAAAAATAATAAGGCAAAAGCTTTCTGCATTCAAACATTTTTGCAAAATTCGACCATAAGAGATTTTGAGTTGATTCCAACTCTCAAAAATCACATTTAACCATACCTTTCAGAATATATAAAAATATATAGTTTTATTTATAAAAATAATGATCAAGTAATAAAAGAATGTCACATAGGCATTTCTAGTCACTTTAATTAATTAAAATAAAAAGGTTAAACCTTATTAAATTGTGACACCACTTTAAATCACATTCCCATGTACTGAAACATATGGTGATGACATGTGTCAACATGATCCCATGTTTGAGTTGGAGAATATTAAATCTTAAGTAGTTTTTCAATGAGTAGAAATTACTTTTCTAAAATAAAATAAATGAGACAAGTGCTTTAATCTTGTAATGCTTGTGATGATCCTATATCATCTAGTGAAAGCCTTGGTGTGATGATTAGAAATAGTTAAGTATTGTTTGGTGATTGTGTACCTCGTATTTATTTATAGACGCTAGTACCGACCAAGGATACGAGGAGGAAGGAGGATACTACCAGGAAGAAGCCGAGGAGAACTTCAACCACTGCTCTGTAAAAGGCAAGCCTAATACTACTAGTTGACTTAGCAAGCTTATACTAATATTTAATCAAGCTACCACTTGCAAGCTCTACTTGCAAACTTATACCCATTGGATGATACCCAATCCTAGTTTTTACTTGCAAAGATTAATACTTTATTTTCGTTATCAAAGCTTTCTCTTAGAGTTTACTTAGTAACTTGTAGATAATAGAAGGATATTGGAAGGTAGCATAAAGAGCATAAAATTTGTCCTAAGTTAGATAATCTTGATGTCATCCTAAGGCATGAGATTGAACTTAGATAAGATACCCTTGTTTACCACCCCTCATTAGTATTTACCCCCACTTGTAGATGCTAGTGCTAAGAATAAAACTTGATCAACTTTAGATGGGAATACTTGGTGAAAATGGTTATGAAAACCGTAGAATGATGAGTCATTCTACTGAAATGTTTTGACATGTGTTTCCGAACACCAAATGATTTTGATGATGAAAATGTTAAGGCATGAGTCTTAGCCCTTTATAAAACTGATGGTTGTCTGGATGCGATACCTTTCCAATTTTACCGTACAACCACAATACCCGAAAATTGGGTAGGGCTTGACTGGAAATTTATATACCTTAGTATGGGTTCCCATGCGGCCAAGGTCTGAGGTAAGGCTACCTTGTGAAGATTGTCCACCTGTGTAGTACCCAAGATGACGGTTGGTCATGGTTGGGAGGCCAAACTCACAGGAGAGGTGCCTATACTAGGGCGTGTAATTGAAAGGTTAGGATTGATTATCCGCATACTGAGTATGGTGAATTCAGGATTGTTTCTGACGGATGTATCGGATGTTGTGGTGAAAGTGTAAAATCTCTGCAGAGTGTCAAACTATTCGAATAGCCGCGTCCGCGGTTATGGACAGTTGGAGTGGCCATACTGTTACGTCATCAAATGTTTTCAAAATGACTTATAAAATGATTTATGACTTTGACTAGACCACAACAGAGTTGTGATATGAAATTCAAGTTCCCACTTAGGTGTTATAAAACTTCCAACTAGCTTTCTTTGCTTCTGAACTTAGTAGAGGTAAACCTGGCTTTTTGCAAAACAACCCTAGAGCTTAGTATATCCTATTCAAAACCACTTCACTTGTTAGTATTAGTTTGCGAGTACTTAAGGAGTACTCATGGATTTTTTTTCCTGGCTATTCCCGTGGCCAGACTATGAAGAGGATTATCAGGAGGACGGACAGCAGGAAGGTTACGACAACTAGGATCATCTCCCATCGTCAGCATTGCCTGTGACCATGAAGATGGAGCTTCGCCTACGCTATCGTTACTATTACGTTATTCCAGTGCTTGAATTGTATTAAGAATGGGATCATGAGATCCTTATTTGTGTAAGACCTTATGTATGGTTTATAATGGATGATGTACTGTGATATCCAATCTGTTATGTCTCGTAAAAATGGTAATCATGGGATTGCGATGTATGTCATAACAGGCATCTGTGATTAAAAATCCGGGTGTTGACCAGTTGGTATCAGAGCAATCCTGACCATAGGAGACCCTAGTTAGAATGTACGTTTGAATCAAAAACTTAGTTTCAAAACCAAAAGAAGTTAGTATTTACAAAAACTTATTCCCATTCTTATCACTTGGATTCTTTCATGAAAATTCATGTTCCTCAAAAATTCTTGCAAACTTACATAAAATTTGACACACTTGATCAATCTACTAACTTACTCATCCTATATTCTTATAGATGGACGTGAAGTACAGCAAGTTTTATCAGTTGGGGAATGGAGGAGACATCATCTTTGAGCGTGACTTGGACCAGCTGTCGGAGATGCTGGAGCGTCCACACCCCGAGTTCTTTGAAGCTCAGCTCAATCATCAGGAAGGAGAAGTCTGCAGTGGATAGTTGTTGCAAGTATCTGAGGAAAGATTGAACCCCCACTGCAGAGGGAATTCAGTTCACCTTAAGAGAGAACAACTGGCTCGATGGACTTGCCAGGGCCATGCAGGAAGCTCTTGCCCATCTGTGTGGGCAGAGTATCAATCAAATCAAGGGTACCCGCTTTGAGTTCTACCCAAGGCATGATGTTATGGGACAACCACTGGAGGCCCCATACCACCACGAGCTGAAGAGTCAATTGGACCACCTCAGCTTCATGATGTATGACTATCAGAAGGACTTGGACAATGCCCGTTCCTACGCCAACCATAAGTACGCCATCACTGCCAAGAAGGATCAGACCATCGCCATGCTAGTGAAGGATCGCAAGTCTCGTTGCCGTCAACTCGACAAGAAGGAGCGCATCATTGCCCGTCTTCGCCACCGGATCACGGATTTGGAGGAGACCATCCACGAGAGAGACATGCAGTTGGAGGAGAGGGAGAATGCAGGGGAAGACCTTCGTGGAGACCCCTACTCCTATCTTAGTGACGCTGATGACTTTCTGGAGGATCAGGCCATGGACTTCTTCACCGATGAGGATGACTTTGCCTTCATCGATGATGATGATGAGGACGATGAGGACACTGACTCTGATGAGTAGTAGAACTTGAGCACTAGCATTAGTGAGTTGTATTCAGTCCCACTATATCGTAGTTTCACACAATGGTTCCTAAAACCATCTGTTTTCCTTTGTTGTGTTGTGTGTTTGTATCGTGTGCTATGAATGAATGAAAGCATGTTGCTAGAAAAATCTGAGTCAAAACTTGAAAACTTTAAAAAACTTTTCAAAAACCCTGAACCTTAGAAATTTCCCTCTTTTCTCATGATCTATCTCCATCTTCAGATGCCTCGCGGAGGAAGCGACTCAGCCCCGGACCCGATGTTGAAACTATTGCAAATGTTGGTTTCCGACCGCGAAGCCGAAAGAGCCGAACATTAAGCCAACTTAGCCACCCTTCAACAGATAGCTCAGATGGCCAACAACAATCAAGGCCATGGAAATCAGGACAACCATGGATCTAAGCTCAGGAATTTCCATAACACCAATCCACCTGTTTTCACTAAGTCAGAAGAGCCCCTAGATGCAGATGATTGGCTGCAAACCATGGAGAACAACCTAGAAGTTGCAGGAGTGGAAGCCAACGAGAAAGTGTTGTTTGCTACCCACTATCTGGCCGGATATTCAAGAGCATGGTGGAATAGCGTTCAGGCAATGACAGGAGGTCAGCTGATGACTTGGGAAGAGTTCAAAGTCGAGTTCATCAGAACCCATGTGCCACCGGGTTTGATCAAGAGGATGAGAAATGAATTCAGGGAACTGAAGCAAGGAAGGATGACAGTAGTGGAATACCGTGACAAATTCTTGTCATTGGCTAGGTATGCACCAGATGAGATAGACACTGAAGCCAAGAAGAAAGAGAGATTCCTGAATGGTCTGCATGATGAGATGTAGACAGTGTTAGTCAATATCCCCTTTGCAGATATTGAAGACTTAGTTGACTCTGCCATTCAGATGGAAGGAAAGATAAACCAAGCTAATGAGAACCGCAAGCGTCGCACGATGCATCAACCAGGAACCCAGCATACACCAAAGTATTGCCCCAACCAATCTCCAGGATTTGCCCCAAGAACCAACAGAACCCCCGATGAACCGTCCCACCTATCCCAATCGTGGAAATCCAAGGCCCGGAGGAAACCACAACAACCCCGGCAATCCCAGCAATTTCAACCGTGCACCACCCAAGTTCAACAACAACAATGCTGCCACCAACACCAACACTTCCCCGAGGACTGGAAGAAATTATGTGCCTGTTGCAGCAAAGGACAAGTCGCAAGTGATTTGTTATGAATGTGGAACCAGGGGTCACTATTACAATGTGTTCCCCAAGAAGATTGCCGCAACCCTTAATGCCAATGCCCCAGCTCAGCAGCAGTGTCGTGTTCAGCCCGGAAGAAGGTTTGCCCCAGGGAATTCGCTCAACCGCAATGGCTGTCTCTTTCTCATGCATGTTGAAGAAGTCCAAGAAGCGCCAGATGTCGTGCTGGGTATGTTTTCTATTAACTTAGTACTTGCAAGAGTGTTGTTTGATTCTGGAGCATCGCACTCATTTGTTACTGAAGAATTTGCATGCACTAGTAAGATTCAACCAACCAAATTGAAGCATGTTATGATTGTTCAAATACCTGGTTCAACCACCAAAGCTAGACAAATTTGCAAAGCCGTCCCTATCTGAATCCATGGCATAGATTTTTATGCTAATCTAATAGTACTCGGAACTAAAGGTTTGGAAGTAGTACTAGGAATTGATTGGATGTGCAAACACAAAGGATTAATCGATTGTGCCAAGAAAGCCATAACAATGACCAGTACAGCCGGAATATCAGTCGAGCATGTATGTGAAACCTTGCCCCGTCAATTCAAGTGCAACAAGAGTATAGCCCAGCCAACCATTGACCAAGTCCGGATAGTCTATGAATACCCCGATGTATTTCTAGATGTTTTGCCCGGTATGCCCCTAGATCGGGATATCGAGTTTATCATTGAACTAATAGCTGGAACCGGACCCATATCCCAGAGACCATATAGTATGAACCCGTCTGAACTAGTGGAACTGAAGAAGCAACTGGATGCTATGCTGGAAATTGGACTCATTCAACCAAGTGCGTCACCATGGAGATCACCTGTTTTGTTTGTGGACAAGAAAGATGGAGGTAACCGTTTGTGTACGAATTATTGGAAGTTGAATGATGTCACCATCAAGATCAAGTACCCGTTGCCCAAGATAGAAGACCTGTTTTACCAGTTGACTGGTGCCAAAGTGTTTTCTAAGATTGATCTTAGAACTGGCTATCATCAACTCAAGATTCGCGCAGAGGATATTCCAAAGATTGCCTCTACCACCAGATATGGATTATACGAGTATACTATCATGTCTTTTGGATTAACCAATGCCCACCGCTTATTTCATGAACCTCATGAATAAGATTTTTATGGACTTCCAAGATAAGTTTGTCATTGTTTTCATTGATGAAATTCTGATTTATTCCAAATCAGAAGAAGAACATGAGCTACACCTAAGGACCATTCTTGGAACCTTTAGAGAGCATCAGTTGTATGCCAAATTTAGCAAATGTGAATTCTGGTTACAGGAGGTAGGATTTCTCGGACATATCGTATCAGCTAGAGGAATTACCGTTGACCCTGCAAATGTGAAGGATGTTGAAGATTGGCAAGACCCAACCACTCAAACCCAAGTTCGTGCATTTCTTGGATTAGCGTGATACTACCGCAAGTTCGTAGAAGGATTCTCGAGTATTGCTAGACCCATGACCCAATTCCTGAAGAAGGACAAGAAGTTTGAATGGACAGACAAATGTGAAGCAAATTATTAGGAACTCAAGAGGAGATTGATTTCAGCCCCAATCTTGATCATGCCAGATATCATGAAGCCCTTTGATGTGTATTGTGACGCATCCAAGATCGGTCTCGGATGTGTGCTAATGCAAGAAGGCAAAGTTATATCTTATCTATCCCGATAACTGAAGCAGCATGAACAGAATTATCCAACCCATGAACTTGAACTCGCAACCGTAGTTCTAGCCCTGAAGACATGGAGGCATTATCTCATGGGAAACCGTTGTGAGATTTAATCGGATCACAAGATCCTGAAGTATATATTCACTCAGAAGGAGCTGAATATGAGGAAGAGAACATGGATTGAGCTAATCAAGGACTATGATCTGGACATTCACTATCGCCCGGTAAAGCCAATGTGGTAGCAGATGCCCTTAGCAGATTGCCGTGCCGCTTGAACTCCATGATTTTGAAGGAGCAACCAAGCTTGCACAAAGAGATGGAAGATTTCCGAATGAAATTAGTGAGTGAAGGATTTTTGGCTAGCATAGAACATCAACCCACTTTGATCAGTCAGATCAAGGAGGCGCATAAAGGAAATGCTAGTATCGACGGAATCAAATGTCATATCGGTACAGGCAAAGTACCCAGATTCACCAAAGACGAAGCAGGAGTTTTGTGGTAAAAAGGATGCCTTTGTGTACCAGCAGATTTGGAGTTGAAAGAAGTTATTTTGAAAGAGGCCCATGATACTCTTTATTCTATCCACCCCGGAGGAACGAAGATGTATCAGGATTTGAAGGAGCAATTTTGGTGGCATAAGATGAAGAGAGAAATCGGAAGCTATATCGCCAAGTGTGATATTTTCCAGAGAGTCAAGGCGGGACATCAAAGACCTGCAAGACTGTTGCAACCATTACAAATTACTGAATGGAAATGGGATTCCGTTGGAATGGACTTTATCACCGGATTGCCTACTTCTAGTAGGGGAAATGACTCTATCTGGGTCATAGTTGGCAGATTCTCCAAAGTCGCCCATTTCTTACCAGTCAAGACCACATACCAAAGTTCGAAGCTAGCAGAGTTGTACATCGCTAGAATCGTCAGTCTGCACGGAGTCCCCAAGAACATTGTATCGGATCGAGGAACCCTGTTTACCTCGAGATTCTGGAAGAAACTCCAAGAAGGTTTAGGAACCCGACTGGATTTCAGCACATCTTATCACCCTCAGACCGATGGACAAATAGAGCGAGTAAATCAAATACTCGAAGATATGTTGACAGCATGTGTGCTAGAGTATGGATCTAAATGGGAAGACTGTCTGCCTTTCGTAGAATTTTCATACAACAACAGTTATCAAGCTAGTCTGCAAATGGTCCCAATTGAATTCATGTATGAAAGGAAGTGTCGCACCCCTTTGAATTGGTCGGAAGTGGGAGAGAGTCAGATTTTTGGACCCGACATCCTACGATAAGCAGAAGAGAAAGTTCACAAGATTCGTGAGCACCTCAAGACCGCCCAGTCAAGACAGAAGAGTTACACCGACAAGAGACGTCGAGACCTCACTTTCAATATCGGAGATTTTGTGTATCTCAAAGTGTCGCCTTTGAAGGGAATGCAGCGTTTCCAACTCAAAGGAAAGTTAGCCCCTAAATATATCGGACCTTTCAAGATTCTAAATCGTCGATGAGAAGTATCGTATCAATTGGAACTGCCATAGGAAATGTCAGCCGTGCATAATGTGTTCCAGATATCGTTACTTCGCAAGTGCCTTGAAGTTCCGGAGAAGACTGAAGTGTTCAAGAATATTGATCACCGCACCATAGAGATCAATGATGACCTGACATATCCCGAAGTACCCATCTGTATTTTGGAGGAAGCTTTCAGGACCACCAGGACCCGAAGCATCAAGTTTCTCAAGATTCATTGGAGTAACCACACTGAATAAGAAGCTACCTGGGAGCGAGAAGATCACATCAGGACGGAGTTTCCCGATCTCTTTAAATCATAGGTAATCTTTTTTGTTCTTTCTCAAATCTCGGGACGAGATTTTGTTTAAGGAGGGAAGGTTTGTAACATCCCAAAAATATGAAACAATGATCATCAAACTCTAATCACTAAAATTAGGGTTAACAAAAACTTTGATTAAATAAAATCCAAATGAATGCATGTGTGTATGTGATGATTTGATGAATGCATGAATGGACTTGTGTGATTCAACTAAATGGTAAGGAATGGTTCAAATATCAATATAACATCATCTAAAACATTTCCAAGCAGAAACAAATCAAGAGAAAATCACAAACAATTCAAATAAGGCAAATGGTCATTTTTGCCAATCTTGCTCACTAGGTCACTTTGAGTGTTTCTAGTCCAAGATTTCACATAGAAACTTTTCCAATTCTTTTCACCCCTTGCTAGACCAAGTAAAAGTGAATCAAATCCCACCTTTCAAACTTGCAGAAACATTTAGCAACCCCATTCAAATGACAATTCAAAATTGAATCTTTAACATATGTGAAGATCACACCTTTTCAAAACCCAACCAACCAGTGCACCTTGACCAATAAAACTAACCAGATACTCCCTAGTATGTGCCTAGCAAACCCACCAAGTTTGAATCCAAAATTCAAATTTGAATTTCTTTCGGCCATTTCATCAAATACCTTGTCAGCAGCAAACAAACACAAAACACTATAGTGAGCAGTGATCAGTGCCTAACTTGCCCCCTCTATAGCTCACTCTACACTCCTAGTAGATGATCAAAGTAATCTAACTATCTTTAGCACCACTGTAAGCAAGCCTAGCCATTAATGGTGAGCATGCCGAGAGCACCATTGCCACCCCCACGTCGCGAGCGAGCTAGAGGAAGAACTAGCCTCGCCAACTTTGTCTGGGACATGCATCACCGTCCACTGCCACTCCCTGTCCAAGCCCCGAGCGCAGCCAGCCACAGGAGCACCCGCCAAGAACGCGCCCAGTCTCTCAGCGTGCGAGCCGAGAGCGCGCCAGTGCACCATCAGCGACACTAGCCCATAGACCACGCGCCGCCCTCGCCGCTTGCAGACATGATCACCAACACCCCAGCACCCCGTAAGATAACCTCGTTATCCGTCGCGCGGACCACGCTTGCTGTGTGCCATTAAAATTGCCGTCAGACCCTCCCAGAGTGTCGTGATGTTCCGACCATCTCACACCGCCCCACGCCTCGCCACCATGTCATTGAGCGTCACCAGGGAGCACAGCACCGCCCCCTATCGCCTCCCATGCCATTAGCACTCTGTGCCGTCGACACCGACGAGCTCCACCCGCGCCATTCGGTACCCTTCAGCCACTATAAAAGGAGGCCTCCCCCACTCGTTTTCTTCACACTAGTTCACTCCCCACCTCTTACTGATACCCCCCCACTCACTCCCGGATCAAAGCGAGCACCAGGTGGCCGGAATTTCATTGGAATTCGCCGCTGCAGAGGAGGAGATGCGTCGTCGATTGGAGCCACCCCAGGAGAAGCTGTTGGTACCAGGAGAATCGCCATCGTCAACTTCGTCGTTCGCCCCCATCGCCGACCATCGCCTGAGCCCCGGTAATCCTACCACGACCCAACCGGCCGCGCTAGGGTTCTGTCTCACCGGCGCTGCCCGACGTGGACGATGAACCAGAGTCGTTCGATTAGAGTTAGATCCTACGATCCTAATCACCCCATACCGCTTCGCCCCTCGTTGTCTCACTGACGAGTGGGTTCGCCCACCTAAAAAGCCTGCGCGCGCACTATGCGTAGTGGGATGGCCCAGTTAAACATCTCGTGCAACCCACTAATTCAAATTTAGATTTATTCATATAATTTCAAACCCAGTTCCGTACCTAGATTCAAAAATCAACCCAGCTCGATTCACTTAACCAAAATGCATGATTTGTAGATTATCCATGGTAAAAATAACAAGGGAGAAGCTTTTCTGCATTCAAACATTTTTCAAAATTCAACCATAAGAGCTTTTGAGTTGATTCCAACTCTCAAAAATCACATGTAACCATACGTTTCAGAATATGTAAAAATATATAGGTTTACTTACAGAAACAATGATCAAGTAATAAAAGAATACCACATAGGCATTTCTAGTCACTTTAATTAATTAAAATAAAAATGTTAATCCTTATTAAATTGTGACACCACTTTTAATCACATTACCATGTACTGAAATATGTGGTGATGAGATGTGTCAACATGATCCCATGTTTGAGTTGGAGAATATTAAACCTTAAGTAGTTTTCCAATGAGTAGAAATTACTTTCCTAAAATAAAATAAATGAGACAAGTGCTTTAATCTTGTAATGATTGTGATGATCCTATATCATCTAGTGAAAACCTTGGTGGGATGATTAGAAATAGTTAAGCTTGTTTGGTGATTGTGTACCTCATATTTATTTATAGACGCTAGTATCGACCAAGGATACGAGGAGGAAGGAGGATACTACGAGGAAGAAGCCAAGGAGAACTTCAACCGCTGCTATGTACAAGGCAAGCCTAATACTACTAGTTGAATTAGCAAGATTATACTAATATTTAAGCAAGCTACCACTTGCAAGCTCTACTTGCAAACTTATACCCATTGGATGATACCCAATCCTAGTTTTTACTTCCAAAGCTTAATACTTTATTTTCTTTATCAAAGCTTTCTCTTAGAGTTTACTTATTAACTTGTAGATAATAGAAGGATATTGGAAGGTAGCATAAAGAGCATAAAATTTGGCCTAAGTTAGATAATCTTGATGTCATCCTAAGGAATGAGATTGAACTTGGATAAGATACCCTTGTTTACCACCCCTCATTAGTATTTACCCCCACTAGTAGATGCTAGTGCTAAGCATAAAACTTGATCAACTTTAGATGGGAATACTTGGTGAAAATGGTTATGAAAACCTTAGAATGATGAGTCATTCTACTGAAATGTTTTGACATGTGTTCTTGAACACCAGATGATTTTGATATTGAAAATATTCACGCATGAGCCTTAGCCCTTTATAAAACTAATGGTTGTTTGGATGCGATACCATTCCAATTTTATCGTACAACCATAATACCCAAAAATTGGGTAGGGCTTGACTGGAAATTTATATACCTTAGTATGGGTTCCCGTGCGGCCAAGGTCTGAGATGAGGCTACCTTGTGAAGATTGTCCACCTATGTAGTAACCAAGATGACGGTTGGTCATGGTTGGGAGGCCAAACTCACAGGAGAGGTGCCTATACTAGGGCGTGTAATTGAAAGGTTAGGATTTATTATCCGCATACTAAGTATGGTGAATTCAGGATTGTTCCTGATGGATGTATCGAATGTTGTGGTGAAAGTGTACAATCTCTGCAGAGTGTCAAACTATTCGAATAGCCACGTCCACAGTTATGGACAGTTGGAGTGGCCATACTGTTCCGTCGTCAAATGTTTCCAAAATGACTTATGAAATGATTTATGACTTTGACTTGACCACAACAGAGTTGTGATATGAAATTCAAGTTCCCACTTAGGTGTTATAAAACTTCCAACTAGCTTTCTTTGCTTCTGAACTTAGTAGAGGTAAACCTGGATTTTTTCAAAACAACCCTAGAGCTTAGTATATCCTATTCAAAACCACTTCACTTGTTAGTATTAGTTTGCGAGTACTTAAGGAGTACTCATGGCTTTGTCCCTGGCTATTCCTGTGGCCAGACTATGAAGAGGAGTATCAGGAGGACGGACAGCAGGAAGGTTCTGAAAACTAGGATTATCTCCCATCATCAGCATTGCCCGTGACCATGAAGATGGAGCTTCGCCTACGCTATCGTTACTATTACGTTATTCCGCTGCTTGAATTGTATTAAGAACGGGATCATGAGATCCTTATTTGTGTAAGACCTTATGTATGGTTTGTAATGGATGATGTACTGTGATATCCAATTTATTATGTCTCGCAAAAATGATAATCCTGGGATAGCGATGTATGGCATAATGGGCATCTGTGATTAAAAATCTGGGTGTTGACATTTAGATACCCCGCATTTTAATTGTTGGCTTAAGAAGGCAAAACATGGCATCGGTTTGCTACGCAAATTTAAATGGAGCCAATATAATACTAGAAAAGCCCGCATATGGTCTCCTTATTTAATTTAGGTGAATCAACTATACAATCCAGACTCGGGAAATATGTATGCAAGCATGTATTAATTAATATGCAACAATTCATATAGATGTCAATTTATAAAATAAGGCTCGGAAAAGGGAGATCACACATGAAGGGGTCGGATCCAGGGTCTTGGGGCTCAACAAGATCGGCCATCGGACGCCAGGAATGGGTCTCCGGATTCAATCTTCGAAGGTGATGGATAATGCGTCGGGTTTGTTCTTTGGCTCCGGGGATAGTATTGCGGTTCGAGAGGAAGATCTTGAGGTGCCGACCTCACTAGTTCCGGTCGAAGTTCTCGGCAACCCGGGATGGAGAGTTGTCGTCCCGTGAAGAAAATATTGTCGAGGTAGCCCATCTCACCACACTTCCACCACATCGAGGCACACAAGAAGATCCATACATCACCACATGTTGTACACCACTATCATTGCAGAGAGCCGACATGGCAGGGACACGGTCAACTCCAAATGCATCACAGTTGCCTACTGCAGCTAGACGTGAAGAGTTAGCATGGCCAGGACAACATGCTCGGATGCACATGGCGGCATGGCAAAGGACGGCAGTTCGAGTGGCGGAGCGGGGCCCTACCAGAGCAGCAGCGACAACACAGAAGGGACCGCCGGGGTACTGCGGCTCCGCACGGGTTCACCAAAGATGACGACAACAGGTTGGAGACCAGCGGTTGCCCATGGCGCGGGGATGGAGCCAAGATGGGGATTTGAAGACGTGGCGGAGTCCGTCGGGGAGCACGGGGCTGCGCAGCACTTGAAGCTCGAAGCCAGTGGTGGCGGTGGTGAGCACGCTCGTAGGAGCGGCACTGCAGGGCTTGGGGAGAACCGGTGGCAGAAGGCGGCATGGTTGTATGCGAGGGAGAGGGGTCCCGCGTCTAGGGCGAGGCGCACGCAGCCGGAGTACAGGGAGGAGGCGACCGGCTCCGAGAAGCGGTGTGGCGAGGAGCTCAGGTACCGGTGGCTGGAGTCGAGGAGGGTGACAATGAGAGGGCGCGACGGTGGGGCGACCACATGCTGGCGGCGGTGGGCGCGCGGAGAGGGGAGGGTTCCTAGCGGTGGTGCTGGGAGAAGGGCGGGGGCGAGCCAGGGAGAGGGGATCGCGAGAGAGACGTGGGGACGACGGGGTGGGTCTAGGTGTGGGCAGCGAGGTTTGGGCTAGGGTCGCAGCGCTTTGCGACATGCGGACGTGGTGGGGGTCGCGCACGCGACATGCGAGGGAGTGGGCCCAGGGATGGGGTTGTGATGGTTTACTGTAGGGAGAGAGAGGAAACGGTCGCGGGTGCTTGCGTGCGCTGCCTGTGTTACAACACGAGCAGGTGGCCGCGGGGCTAGTCGTGAGCAGGGGTGGCGTGCGTGAGGGAGTTGGTGTGGCGGCGGCAGGGAGGGGTAGGTGGGTGAGAGAGGGTGGGGGTAGGGGTAGGGTTAGATATCTAGGGTTTTATTTTAGATGAGCCGGGTAGTAGGTGGTTCGGCCGGTTGGGCCTCTGGCCTGGTCGGCTGGACTTTCTCCCCGAACAAAAGTTTTTATTAATTTATTTATTTTTATTCTGAGCACTTCTACAGATATATTTTAGACAACAAAATATCCGGATCAGACAAGGGTTTTGATTTGAATAAAGAGAGGGGGTATTTAGAAAACAAACTAGGCTTTATAAAATAGTTTTTGACAAATGATATGAATGCAGTCATGATGATGGTCAAATGCAATGTGACCTGATGACATGAGCATGCCGTCATGACGATGCACAAACATAGGAGATTTTCTGGTAGTGATTTTATCCGGGGTGCTATAATTCGACACCACTAACAATGGATCTCTTCCTCGAGATCCGCCTCATGGTACGGGGAAGAAGGCCGACGGTCTGAATCTTCTCGCTTCGTTTAGATCCTCGCGACACCGCTAACCAGGGTTGTTTCTCCTTGTTGAAATCGACGACACCACAAAAAAGGGTCATTGCTCATGTTTGTCGAGAGAACACTCCAGAGAAACAAGGACGAAGGTAGAGGTCGCAAAAGGTAAGGACACCTCTAACTTCGATAGAAGGAGATAAAAGTGCATCCTAATCCACTTCAATGTACAATAGAGAATAGAATGAGTAGTCGGCATGGGGGCCAATCCATCACGCACCCAAACTATTACTTTGCACATGTAGTAGAAAAGCATGTAACCCATTCTCGGAATTATACTGAAGATCTTCACAAGCAATATTTGGAAAACAGAGGAATGATTTATCTTCTTCATCGGATCTGATGTACATGATGTCGTCATGTCGGAAAACACAGGAGGATACAAATAAAAAATTTAGTGAATTTTTGGTCCACTGAAAGGTACAACGGAGGAAAATTCCTCAGATAGCATGAACACCGGATGTAGAAGCACCATTACGTGGGGAAGGAAGCGAAACCCTCAAGGTACGATAGAAACCCGACCACGAGAATTTCTGGACTCTAATAAAAGATAAGGGGTAGATTCAAAACACGCAAAGGTAAGAGGAGAATAGAAGAGGGGTAAGGAGCAAAACCAGACCTAATCAGATCTATTCAACCGATTTTCTAAAATAGTTTTGACACTCTACATCGGCCATTAGCTAGGTTATCCTACATGCTGGATTAGTGGGGGTATCGCAACTGCTAGGCTCTGATACCACTTTGTAACGCCCTCGGATCAGCCATATGCAACTTTTAGCGATTCCCGCCAAACCCGTATAGAAACGGTTCAAAGGTTCCCACCAGGCACTTTCGTGTGAATGGAAAACAAAGTAATACCATTACACAATAGTCCACGATGGAACCCACAGAACATATATATATATATATATATAATCGACTCCAAGAGTCAAGAATATAGATATACAGTACAAAGATCCAAATCACCTTGAAAACGATATAGCGTCCGAGTACGGACAAGATGCAAATTGGGCTAAGAGCCCTGAAGAATAACCAATGGCGTTCATAATCCTGCCCAGGCCAAGCCGGAAGGTTAACCCTGCTAACGACTTCGATCTCAAACCTGCTACAACAAAAGGGGTGCCAACAAAGGGCAAAGGAAAACGAGAGTGGTTAGTACTGCGGCCAGTACACAGTGAGTCTGATAATTCAGCGGCTCTCGCCTGCATAGGTATGGTGGACTAAAGCAGCAGCGCAACATGCACTAAACAACCTATAGAGACTCGGTACAACTGTCAGCTATCAGAGAGAGATGAGGAAGACCTATTCGGATCCAACCTGATACTACCTCTAAACATACCCATCCTGGTATTTCCCTCTCGATACCAAATGAGGAAGTCAAGATGAGAAAACTCACACGGTTGGCAGTTTTATTCATTCTTTTCATCGTGGTTATCCAACTTACTAGTCATATCAAATACAAGTCAAATTTATAACAATATACTTCAGTTGTAGTTGTCTATGATCGATATATTATGCTCCAAGTCATCCATAACCACGGACACGGCTTTTCGAAAAGATTTAACCCTGCAGGGCTGCACCAAAGTTTCCACACGCACTTCGACCCTTGTTGCCAGATCAATTAACATACTTTTATCGGTATGTCGGTGGGGCCTTGGACACGACGCTTTTCTAGACCCAAAGCAAGTACATGGGGGCCAGCCCAATAAGCTACCCGTAACGAAGTCGGCCGAGCTCCGAAGACGGACCAAGAGGTTACGAGATCGGCTAAGAGATCAAAGACCATAGGTATAATCCTCAACATAACGACCCACATCCTAAACAGTACATTAGTAAATGCTCATCGAGCAATAGATAATAAACATGGCATAACATGGCATACATGGTATAACATGGAATTAAAACCCCAAACTAGTTTGTGGCCCCCAGTATAGTACTTTGAAATCAGGTACTAAGCCGATAGAGATGCCCACACACCCCACATGTGGTTATCACGCTCAGTCTCAGAACATGTCGAACTCGGGTCCTAGGTGGACACAAGTGGGCGGTTAACAACCAAATCTCAACTATTACCAACCGGTGTCTCTTCATTATTTATATCAATTTTAATATTTAAGTAACCATCTGTAATTAAAGTCACGATCATCTCCATCTTTATGAATATGCCAACCCCCAACATCACTGGAACATCGACGATACGAAGAAACACCTGAGCATGCTACTACGACTCGCAAGGCCAACTGTCTACCCAAACAATGGGCAATAGGAGGTGTCCAAGACAATATAAAGGCTGGAGGGATATATAAAGGGGTACGGAATCTAAAGCATCACAACATAGATGGCAACGGATCAACAGGAGGAAGTAAAGACTATAAATGTAAAATAGGTAGAAATAGGGAGAATGCTCGCCTGAGAAATACTGCTGAAGATTCATCCGAAGATCGGGTCGATAATCGCATCAACTCATCTGCCTAATCTATGAAGAAGCAAAGCACTACAAAAAACACCTCATGCACTATTTAATACTACGGCAGAAGATCAGACATGATGCATATGCAATGCGTGACATGGCAAACATGCGATGCAATTAGGCAATATTAAGCGGAACCGGTGTCCCAAAATTTAATTAGATTGTTTAGACACCCCGCATTTTAAATGCTGGCTTAACAAGACAAAACATAGCATTGGTTCGCTATGAAAATTTATATGGAGCCAGTATAAGACTAGAAAAGCCCGCATATGGTCTCCTTATTTAATTTAGGTGAATCAACTATACAACCATGCCCCGTAAAATATGTATGCAAGCATGTACAAATTAATATGCAACAATTCATATAGATGTCAATTTATAAGATAAGACTCGGAAAAGGGGATCACAAATGGGGGGTCGGATCCAGGGTCTTGGGGCTCGACGAGATCTGTCGTCGGACGCCAGAAACGGATCTTCGGATTCGGTCTTCGAAGGGGTAGGAGAATGCGTCGGGTTCGTCCTTCGGCTCCGGGGACGGTCTTGCGGTCCGAGAGGAAGATCTTGAGGTGCCGACCTCACCGGTTCCGGTTGGAGTTCTCGGCAACCCGGGATGGAGAGTTGTCATCCCATGAAGAAAATCTTGTCGAGGTATCCCATCTCACCACACTTCCACCACATCGAGGCACACAAGCAGGTACATACATCACCAGATGTGGTACACCACTAGCATTGCAGAGAGCCGACACGGTAGGGACACGGTCAACTCCAAATGCATCAGAGCTGCCTACTGCAGCTAGACGTGAAGAGTTAGCATGGCCAGCGTGACATTCTCGGATGCACATGGCGGCATGGCGAAGGACAATAGTTCGAGTTGCGGAGCAGCAGCGACAACACAGAAGGGACCGCCGGGGTACAGCGGCTGCGCAAAGGGTCACAGAAGATGTGGGCGACGGGGAGGAGACCGGCGGTTTCCCTTGGCGCAGGGATGGAGCCGAGACGGGGTGGTGAGGACACGGCAGCGGCCGTCGGGGAGCACGGGGCTGCGCGGCCCTTGATGCTCAAAGCTGGCCGCGGCGGTGAGCACGCTCGCAGGGGTGGCGCTGCAGTGCTTGAGGGAGAACCGGCGGCGGAAGGCGGCGAGGTTGCAGGTGAGGGAGAGGGGTCCCGCATCAAGGGAGAGGCGCACGCGGCTGGAGGACAGGGAAGAGGCGTTTGGCTCTGGGAAGCGGTGCTGCAAGGAGCTCGGGTACCGACGGCTGGCGTCGAGGAGGGCGACGAGGAGAGGGCCCGGCGGCGGGGCGACGACATGCTAGCGGCGGCGGGCTCGCGGAGAGGGGAGGGTGCCTGGCGGAGGTGCTAGGAGAAGGATCGCGAGAGAGACGTGGGGACGACGAGTTGGGTCTGGGTGTGGGCAGCGGGGTTTGGGCCGGGGTCGCATCGCTTCACGACGTGCGGACGAGGTGGGGGTCGCGCACACGACATGCGAGGGAGTGTGCTCAGGGATGGGGCCAGGATGATTTACTGTAGGGAGAGAGAGGGAACGGTCGCGGGTGCTTGCATGCTCTTCGTGTGTTGCAACGCGAGCAGGTGGCCGTGGGGCTGGGGCGCGGGCAGGGGTGGCATGCGTGAGCGAGTTGGTGTGGCGACGACAGGAAGGGGTAGGTGGATGAGAGAGGGTGGGGGTAGGGTTAGGGTTAGATAGCTTGTGTTTTATTTTAGATGGGCCGGGTAGTAGGTGGTTCGGCTTGTTGGGCCTCTGGCCTGGCCAGCTGGACTGTCTTTTCGGACAATTTTTTTATTAATTAATTTATTTTTATTTTCAGCACTTTTACAAATATCTTTTAGACAATAAAATATTTCAGACCAGGGTTTTGATTTGAATAAAGAGAGGGGTATTTAGATAACAAACTAGGATTTATTAAATAGTTTTTGACAAATGATATGAATGCAGTAATGAGTATGCTCAAATACAATCTGACATGATGACATGAGCATGTCGTCATGATGATGCACAAACACAAGCGATTTTCTGGTAGTGGTTTTATCTGGGGTGTTATACGTTTGGACACATAGTTCGACAATAAATTTCAAATAAACCTTCAACATACACATAGACCTTCAACATTAAACTCTAAAACCTCCACTCCTACTACTCATCATCGGAGTCCTTCGCAAGACTATCAAACACGGCCTCGTCCACCACCTCGTCATCCTCCTCGACAACAGTCTCTCAGAAGGTGTCGTCGATCTCATCGGAGTCCAACGATGAGATGGTGATGGTGGTGGTGGAGGGGCCAGCCTCCCCGCGATATGATGGTGGTGGTTGAGCTTGCTTCTTCGCGGTCACCGCACCATCATACTCCCTCTACGTGTAAATGAGCTCCAGGTGCTCGAGGATGAACATGTCCATCGCCGCCTCTTTGTCCTGGCGGATGGGCAGCTGCTTACGCGCGTCGGTTCTGTACCTCTTGTTTGCATGTTACCAATCTAACATGAGGGGCGAGGAACTCGGCCTTCCGTAGTTTCTGAATCTTCGGGAAGTTGAGCTTTGAGCGCGACCGGACAAACCGCCAAACTATGAGGTCGAACAAGCGGGCTTGTTAAACACGCCCATCCACCACCGCTGGCAATCGTGGGTGATCTCGCTGACCAGCTCCCGCGGACGGCTGCAGATGAAAGTCGCGAAAGCCAGTGCTGCTCTTCACGGGGTGGCGTGGCAGCATCTGGTGGACATGAAGATGCACAGAGAATGGCGTGGTGGCGACGATCACGAATCTGCGGCAAAACGAAGGGGGAACTACGAGGCAAAGAATGACGGTTCCAAATCTGGCCTTGGATAGACACGACGGGGGCTATGGCGGCGGGAATCATTGTCGAAGCGGAGCAGCTGTGGCCGGTCGCAGGTGGTAGGAGGGAAGACGAAAAGGACAAAGTGGCGGTGGGGCGCCCATCCGCGGCAGCTTTATGCTATAGGGCAGCTGTTTTGTGATATACATCACCAAGCTCCAAAAGTTTACATCCTCTTACGCAAAAATATACTGTTGGAGCAGCATTTTTTGGCCTTTGGTGCATATATAATGGTTATTTTTGTTTTACATCATCCGGTAGAGATACTCTCAGGCAATGGTCTAATTTGAGCTGAGTTTCTACTATTCTCTCACTTTGTGGTATAATTTCTGCATCTCTCGTAGGTTTACTCAATGTATTGATCCCACATACACCATCGAATGGGGATACTGGGTACTGTAAGCGGGAACAACTATGTCATGGTCTTTGTCTTACTACAATTTGATTCAGTCAAAGATTATAATTTTCTTTTCTCCTATGCATCGCTATATGTTATTTGTTGTTATATTAGGAGATGCACAATAACGAAGAACGATAAGTCAATACGACAGAGAGACACGAAATTTAACGTGAAAAACCCCTCCAACACGAAGGAGGAAAAACCACGGGCGCCAGCCAGCAAACTCTTCACTATTTTTGGTGGGTGTTTACAAACTCCGTGGGTTATCAAAGATGCGATAAACCCTACCCGGCGGCTTACAGGATGTATATATAGATGGTGGCAACGATCCATACATACACCATCGAATGGGCCTCACTCCACTCTGTCCGAAGATAGCCTTTCTTCAGTGCACCAATACTTGAATTGGGATCACAATATAACATTTGTTAACCACGTGAAGGGCTGTAGGAGAAAAACGGCGAGGGGCTCACCAGCCTGGGGTCATCGGAGTTGGGGGAGGTGCGGCGCACGGCTTTGACGTTGACGGTACAACGAGCGGCACGACGATGGAAGGCTAAAGGCGGCGGCGGTGGCGTGATGCCTGTCTTCTTGGAACAGCGGGGCGAAGCGGCCGTATGGGCTCCCAAGCTCCGGTCGTGGAAGGGGTCGATGCTATGCTGCGCAAGGACGAGGGAAAAGGGGGTCAGAACATGCGTGTGGTCGAGGAGGCGGGGGGGTATGGGAGGAAGAATGGGGTTGGGGACCTACAACATGCGGCGGAATCTACTGTTTATACCGGCGGCAAGGTGGAGCTCTAGCGAGCGATTTGGCGGCCTAGCGGCGCGATTGTGAGAGGGAGTGGGGGAGAATGGAGAGGGGCTCCGAGGTTTAAAGGAGGGGGCTCTCGGGCGAGTGGGGGAGCTCGACAGCTCGAGGAAGAGGAGCGATGGGTGGGTGTCGTGGTCTCACTCGTGGGGAGGGGCGTGCTGGTCGTGGGGCAGGAAATGAGAGGATGGGTCCCTCGTGGAAGTGAGGGGAGAGGAATGCGGGTTGGTCGACCGATAGGTGGTGCGCTAGCGGCTGTCTGCGAGGTATCGGCGGAGAGAGGGTGGCTGGGATGGCCCGGCCGATTGGTTTGGGTCAGCCCAGTTGGGTTGGGCTGCATTTTTATTGTTTTATTTTTTGTTTTTAAAATTCTTTTAGCCTCAAAACAGTTTAAAACATGTTAAAATAAACATAAAATACGTCCTAAATATATAAATAGAAATTTTTGGAAAGGGTGTTAAAATTACCATAGGGATGTATTACCCATAGGGTTTATATTTTGAACCGAATTGAGTAAAAATAAAAATAGGTGAATTTTATGAAACCCAAAAATAGATGATTTTGACTTTTAGGAAACCCTTTCAAAACAAGAAACTAAATTTTATTAATAATGATTTTGTATAAATAGGTTTTGTAGGTTTCACCATAGGAAAGCATATGGCAACAAAAGGGCACCCAAATTGTTTAAGTTAAATGTTGTATTTATTTCTTTTTAGAAACAAAAGTGTTTTCAAAATGCAAATAGAATTAATATTTTATTAATCAAATAACATTTTTATAAAACACCGTTTTGCGAACCCATTGCCCTTAAGGATTTATGGGAAAATCTTGAAAGCTAAACTATAATTTTATATTTGGCACGAAACAAATCATTTAGAAAATATGAGAAACAAAAATTGAAACAAGGGGTGTTTTATAAAAAGAATTGTAAGCCAAATATTTTTATTAGGGTTTATTTTAAGCGAGAAAGGCTTTATAGACGAAACTACTTGGGCAAGATGTTTTATCAAAACCATTCTTAAAAGCTTTTGCTTTCCCATAAAACAAAATATCTTTTATCATTTATAAAAGAATGGGCGAATTTGGTGGCTGCGGGTATCGAACCATGTTTCCAGCGGTCTGCAAATTACACAAGGCTCCAGTGAAAGAAGCGATCAAGTAAGGACCACATTTTCTGAATCCTCTCAATAGTCTAGAGTAATACTGACAAGAGCTGAAGAAATCGGAAGATTTGTGAAGGTTTTGATTACTTCTTTCTATATTTATACTTGTCAATTTTGTATGTTTTAGAAAAAGAACCAATTTGAGTTGGAAGCGGGCCTCCAAAGTTTATGAAGGTTCCAAGAATATTCGCGAGATGTTAACCCAGTCTTCGCCCATCATCGCTCCCCCTACTTCTGCCGTCAAGCCTTCTACAAGCTCTGCTGGAACGCCATCCATCGCAACACCTGAGGTCTCCGTCATGGAGATAGACAACGATCCTTCTCAGGATGACTAAGGTGCTGCCGGCTTGGAAGGCGTTCCCAGCTGTCAGGCGACGCAGGAGAGCACCTCGTCCCAAGTAGCTAAAGCTACGACTAAGGATTCCACCAAAAGGGATAAAGTTGATGGTGGGAGCTGCTACAGCAGTTAACACAAGCAAGGCAGGGACCTCTAGGCCAATAGATGCAACGACACTCTCAAGGCAGGCTAGAGCTACTTTCGCACCTGCAAATGGTGCTTCTAGCGTATTCCAAACTCCTCCGACAATGGGTCTTGAAGAACTGCTCAGTCAGGCGGACATCATCCGGCATTAATACAAAAACATTCAATAATTTGTATTCAGAGGTTGACAACAACCTCAAGATCATTGCTTTTGTAAGTCTTTAATACTTTGAATCTCACTTTACATATCCCACTATAGCCCCCGAGTGCTTAGATGAAAAATCATAGGTCTTTTGGTCTGAGTGCTCTAAGAGTGATCAAGTGAAAAACTTGATAGTGTAGCCCCCTGGAGTATCTAGGTTGAATGAATTATTCTGACTATATACTATTAGAGAAGCATACATAGTGTCTTAAATTTCAATACTGGATCCCCCAAGCTTCTAGGTGAAACTGAAAAACTTCTGGCTAGATGCTTAAAAGGGACTAAGCATTCCTTAGAATAAAAACTCATATTGTAGTCCCAAGCCTCTAGGTGAAACTGAAAAAGTTTTTTCTAGATGCTTCAAGGAAACTAAGCATTTCATTTGTGCAGAATGACAATGCTCGGAAGGTCGCCGCTAGCGAGAAGTTTGGCAAGATCCGCCCGGAGTTAGAGGATGAAAAGGGTAAAACTGCCTTTCCAAAGGAACACATAACCAACAACAAGAGTATGTTTTCTTTTCGTTTCCATACTGATCTATTATCTGGGCTATTTCTTCCCCGTACTCAGATTATTGTTATTTCTCCGACTTGCAGAAGCTATTGCCAAGGCTAAAATCATCATTGAGCAATCCAAGCACATCCAAGAGTTTTATGATGAGAATAAGATCTTGAAGATGGAACGAGCTGAAACTGTCAAAATGCATGAAGAGGCACTAAAGTATCTGCAAGAATCTACTGACACCGAGATGGAGCGCCTCAAGAAGGAGATTGAACTCCTCAAGGAACAGAACAAAGCTGGCGCAGAGCAGAAATCTCAGAGCCATGAGGCGTACAAAAAACTTCAGAAGGAGCGCGACATCTTGGTGGAAACATGCGAACAAGATGAAACCAGCATCTTTGGTAACCTTCATCCATCTTTCTTAATTTCTATAAGTCGGATACTTAGTATTGTTGGTGAACTCATGACCTTCGTATCTTACAGAAACAAAGCCCCCATTGGTTTGACCAACTTGGGTGAAAATTCTCCGGATTCAAAAGAATGCATGATTCTTGCTTGGAACTTCATCAATACTACCTTCACCCAGGCCAAGGAGATCGCCAAGCCTCTGGACATCAACATCAAGGCGGTGAATTATTCTACCAAATACTCAGAAATCCTATGTTCATAATATGGAAGACTTGCAGCACCGAACCATGCTCTTAGGTGATGATGCCTAATGGCACTATCCAGAACCCAATGACAAATCGCTGGCTTTGAGTACCGAAAAGTCACTACTCCGGAATCCACATAAAAATAACAGAAATGTGTATACCATAAAAATTAATATAACGCATGTAGGAGGAATTTTCACAAGTGCAAATGCAAATCTTGTGCATAAAGGGTTTTACATGATCCAAAAATCAACACTAAAGGAGGTAACGCACTCGGGAATATGAGTGAATCAAAAGCTTTATTTCATGATCATCTAAAGTCACATAGTATAAAAGAAAATATGCTGTGTAAAAGGGACGTAGCTATGCCATCTTAGATGTCCGATCAATTTTTGGATAATCAACATCGAGGTAACGCCGCTTGCGCTTGCGATCTTCTCTTGGCCAATCTTTCAACTTGCAAATATCGATGAGGTAATAGGAACCATTGAGAAGCGATTTTCTCATGACGAATGGTACTTCCCAAGGCAGGGATAGTTTGTGTGACTTTTTCTGCTTAAGTCAGAGCACTAGATCGTCCTCTTTATATGAGCGATGCTTTACGCGGTGACTGTGGTAGCTGCGTAGCTTCTACTGGTAGATGGCGGACTTCTGGACTGCCAGAACATGTTATTCCTCGAGACAGTCCACATATAAGCATCTGGATTCTTCAGAATCATCTTCGTCATAGGTGGTGACTCTAGGTTCATCCTGGAGGATGTCATATGTTAGGACTGCTTTTGCTCCATAATCTATGAAGAAATGGGCATAGCTAGTGGATCTGTTGGGAGTAGTTCGTAAACTCCACAAAACGGATGGTAATTCCTCTGCCTAGGCTCCAGCTGCTCTATGTAGCGGTGCCTCTAGCGTGGATTGATTTCCTGCAGAGTTAGTCCATTGTCCCTTTCAACTTGACCATTAGATTGTGGGCGTGCCACAGATGCTATGTCAAGGCGGATGCCTTTATCATGATAGTATGCCTCGAATTCTCCGAGTGACAAGTTGTTGCCATTATCATTGATGATGCTATGTGGGAGACCAAATCTCACCACTAGATTCCGGACAAATTTAAGGGTTGTTGCCCCCATCAAGCTTTCTAATGGGTTTAGCTTCAATTCATTTAGTGAATTTATCAACTATAACTAGCAGGTGCATAAACGAACAACGTGCCATCTGCAAAGGCCCAACCTTGTCAAGCCCCTAGACTACGAATGACCAAGTAATTGTCATTGTTTGCAATTCTTCAGCTAGAACATGTGGTTGCTTTCCATATGACTGACATACAATGCACGAATCAACCAGCTGGTCAGCGTCCTCCTTGGCGGTAAGCCAGTAGAATCCTTGCTGGAAGGCCTTGGAAACCAAGGATCGGGGAGCAGCGTGATGCCCACAATCTCCAAGATGGATTTCTCTGAGAATTTCAATACCTTGCTCCTGGGAGACACATCATAGGGATATTCCTAAGGTTCTTATTTTGTATAGCTAGCCATTTATTATGGTATAGCCTTTGGCTCTGCGTACTATCTGCCGAATTTCAACTTCATTGGCGGGCAGTGTTCCATCTTTGAGGTAGTCGATGAACGGTTTCGTTCAAGCCAGAGCGATCACTGTTACTGAGCTAACAAATTAATCAACTCTATCCGGGATGTCGGGCTCTGCTCCCTTCAGAGATGGGGCCCGTAGATGCTCTAGGAAAACACCAGGGGGAATTAGCTTGCATGCTGATCCAAGCATTGATAGCAGATCTGCTGCCTCATTGTCCTCCCTTTTTACATACCTGAATCCGTAGCCATCGAAGCACTTGGCTATCTCATCTACTTCGTCTCAATATGCCCCCATCATGGTGTTCCACGCATTCCAGGTGCCAGCCACCTACTGGGCAACCAAGTCAGAATATCCACAGCAAACGATGCGCTTGATGACAATATCCTTGGCTAAGCGAAGTCCGTGAATGAGAGCTTCATATTCCGCCATGTTGTTGGTAGCATTGAAGTTGATTTGCAGGATGTACTAGATCTTTTCTTCTTTTGGTGATTGTAGTAATACAATAGCCCCCGATCCATTGACTAACTTGGATCCATCAAAATGCATGAGCCAAGACTCTAGTTCTAACACGGAAGTTTTAGCTAGAAGTTCTATCCAATCTGCGATGAAGTCCGGAAATGCTTGTGACTTGATAGTGTCGCGTCTCTTGTAGGTGATTTTGAAGGTGGCAAGTTCAATGCCCCACTTCACCACTCTTCCTGTAGCATCATTGTTGTTGATAATGTCAGACTATGAAGCTTTGCTCACTACTATAATAGGGTGCTCTTGGAAATAGTGCCTCAACTTCCGAGAAGCGAGGAAAACTCCGTAATCTAGCTTCTGGTAGTGCGGGTAACGCTGCTTTGACTATGTCAAGACTCTCTTACATAGTAAAATGGTCGCCGAATGTCGTACTCGTGCATTGGTTCCTTCCGCTCCACCATGAAGATGATGTTGATTACCCAGTTGGTTGCCACCATGTATACTAACATGGGCTCCATTGACTCTGGTGATGCAAGTATAGGTGCGGAGGAGAGTATTCTCTTCAACTCCTGAAGTGTTGCATCTGCTTCTTCCGTCCATATGAATTTTTCTGCCTTCTTGAGCAACTTGTAGAGTGACATTTCCTTCTCTCCAAGTCGGTTGATGAACCGGCTTACTACTACAACGCAGCTTGTGAGCCGTTGGATGTACTTCAAGCATGTGGGCATTTGATGTTGAGGATGTACTTGATGTTCTCTGGTTTGACCTCGATTCCACAATGTGAAATGATTAAGCCCAACAATTTGCCGGTAGGAACCCCGAAGACACACTTCTTACGGTTGAGCATCATGTTGAACTTTTGGAGGTTATCAAAGTTTTCCTACAAGTCAGTGATGAGGCTGTTTGATTTTTTTGACATCACCACAATGTCATCCATGTAAGCATGTAAATTTTGATCGATTTTCTCATGGAGGCAACGCTGCATCGTCCGCTAGTAGGTATCACCTGCATTTTTTTAGCCTAAAGGGCATCATGACGTAACATTATGTGTTGTAAGGTGCGATGAACAAAGTGGCCAATTCTTCCAACATTCGCATCTTGATTTGGTGGTATCCTGAGTATGCATCTAGAAAACAGAGAAATTCTGAACCAACCATTGAGTCAATGACTTGGTCAATTCAGGGCAAAGAAAATGGATCCTTTGGACACGCTTTGTTCAAGACGGCGTAGTCAACGCACATTATTAATTCTTTGGTTCCCTTTTTGGGCACAAGTACAGGATTGGCCACCCACTGGGTGTGAATTACTTCTCGGATAAAACTATCCTTAAGTGACCTAGCTAGATCCTTGCATATGGCACATTGTTTTTCATCACCCAAGTGTCATAGTGGATGTTTCACCAGTTTGGATTTAGGATGGATGTTTAAGCTATGCTCGGCAAGTTCCCTAGGAACACCTTTCATGTCGGCAGGTTGCCAGGCAAAGATACCCTTGTTCTCGCGGAGGAACTCGACGAGCGTGCTTTCCTATTTGGGATGTAGTCATGTTCCAATGGTGGTGGTCTTGGAGGCATCGCCTTCCACAAGTTCCACTGGCTTGGTCTCAATGGTGGCCTTGAAGGAGGGTTCGGAGTCAGGAATCTGTTTCTTGGAAGATGGTATCTCTAAGGCATCGACCTAGCTCTGAATCTCCTTGAATTCTTCAATGTAGAGGATGGATTCAGCGTAGGCGGCTTAGCTCCGCTCACACTCCCTTGGTATCTTGAAGCTTTCGATAAAAGTGATGATACCGATTGGCCTGGGTATCTTGAGATTATTGTAGATAAAACATGCCCTTGCGTGGAAGGAGTGGAAGATGTTGTGTCCAAATATGACGTGATACACACTTTTGAAGGGTACCACTTCGAAGGTCGTGCGCTCTTGGGGGTAGTTGTTAACATCACCAAAAGATACGAGAAGGTATTGCTCCCAAGGGACCGAGCTTGCCGGCCAGGAACAACACCATGGAACACGGTGGTCTCCGTCAAGTCCATTTTGTGCAGTGTATCAAGGTAGATAATGTTGATGTTGCTTCCACTGTCCAGGAGGCACTTGGTGAACTCACTTCTGTCAATCAAAGGGTTGATGACCATGGCATACTAGTTCTCTCTCGGGATGAGGTCTGGATGATCTTATCTATCACAAGTAACTCTAATTTCCGACCAGCGCACATATTGGGGGACTGGGGGAGTGTGGCCTTCTGTATCCTTAGAGAGGTTTTCTGTGCCTGGATGGTGGGAGTGCCAATGAAAGAGTGGCAGATGGGAGCCTTCTTTTCAAAAGGGTTCTTGCCATTACGATCGCCCTTGTCGGCGTGTTTGCGTTCCACGTCCTCATCCATATCATATGAATTCTTGGACTCTCCGTCCTTCTTCTTCCCCATGCCCTTGCTGCAGGGTCTACTTTTCTTGCTTTGTTTGTAGCCAGACTCTAGGTCCTCCTTCAGGTCATTGAAAAACTTGCATTGGCAGTTGGTGTGAGTATCTTTTCCATTGGCGTCTAGGTGTATAAAACACGGCATATCACAGTATTCCTCATATGTCTTGGGAATGCAGGGCGCAGTAGGTGTTGTTTCACTACCATGTTACTTCGCACGACCACCCCCCCCCCCCCCGGCCGCGGCCATGTTGTCTACCTTCGCCTTCGCCTCTGCCATCTAACATCATGACGACCATGTAGGCTGCTTGGTTTTCTTTAGGTGGATTCTTCCGGTTTTTTTTGTTGTTGTTGTTCTTAGCTTGGGTGGGGATAGCCAATGCAAGTAGGGAACCGCGAGCATCATTGTCAGTAGCTACAAACTCACTATATTTGGCAATCATGGAGTTAAGGTCTAGTTTTCCTTTGTCTTGAGTGCGCTTCAATGTGTGTCAGAGCAAAGGTCCTTTCTCCAAGACGTCGATGAAGGCGGCCATAGCAGTTTGATGGTGCACTCCCATGCAGGAATTTTTCATGTCCAGCCAACGGGAGAGATAGGCCCAAGAAGACTCGTCCTTCTCTTGTACACACCGGTGTAGGTCACCGACAGTGCAAAAAGGTTTATACGTACCCTCGAAATTCTTTGTGAACGCTTCATGCATGTCCAACCGATTGTAGATCGATTTCTTAGGGAAGTCATTGATCCATTGTCGGGCGGTGCCAGAGAGCATCAGTGGGAGCTACTTGACGGCAACATTAGGGTCTCCCCCTGCGATTGCTATCGCTTCTTGGTAGTCCTGCAATCATGTGGCTAGCCTGGCGGTGCCGTCATAGGGCTTGATAGTCTTATAAATACAGAGGATTTGGGGTAAGTTGTGGCCCGAATGATTGGACCAAAGCAACGCGGCCCTAGGTATGGCTCTCCCCAAGCTTCACGGATCTTATCAAGGCGCGAACGCACATTGTATGGACCTATGTGCTTATTGTGATCATCGCCGCAATACGTAGTAGAGTGGTGCGAGTGGTGAGACTTGCGTGGTCCTCCACCATGGTGACTACTTGGCAGCGGTGGTGGCGGTAGGTTAGCCTTCTTGTTGTTCTCGTCCTACTCATCATCATGCATGTCATGATTGCTTGTCAGAAGTGGAGTATCTTGGTGAGACCTGCTCCTGTGTCCATTGTTGCCACTTCAATCTCTAGAATGTCGAGGTTGCTCTCCATTATTGCGGATAATGATGCCACCCTGGGGGTATCTAGGAGGAGGCATGCTCGTGCGGTGGTGCGGCTTTGGGTATTCGTGATGTCAGGACTGGCTGGGAGGTGGCGGCGAGCGACGGGGGTGAGCTTTGTATTCGTGGTCGAAGGATATGGGGATAGAATCAGTCCTATTGCGCTCATCCCTTCACCTTTGTTCTGAGGAACCTGTGCGATATCCGACATCATGAGTAGATCTTGTCCTGCGTTGGTTGTGGGTGCTAGACTGGCAATATACCAGGTGAGACTCGAGCCTCTGAGAGGTGGCCTTTTCCTACTATTTAACTGCCTTGGCAACAAGATCGAACACTTGATCCAGCACAGCGGGTGATCTATCCTACTCTAGTAGGATTTTGCTGACGACCATGTTGAGTGCGTGTGTCGGCATGACTTGATTGCTAGCCTTATCGATGTAGGGGGTAGCTTTTGCCGGCTTCGACGGAGCCCACCCCAAGTTACGTCTGACGCCGCGATCGCGAACTCGTGAGCCGACGCCTTCTTTGCTTTCTGCTTCTTGAGAAGATTCATGTACTCTATTTACATTGCTTTTGCCACCACAATCAATTTCTATGCCTTCGCCAGATATCTATCTAGTTGTGAGCCTTGATCCTCGATATTATTTCCCTCCGCGAGGAGGTCCTAGCACTTAACATGTTGTCGGCCACTGAAGTGGATGGCAGTGGCAGCGATTTGCCTGATTGGCAGTGCTGGGCCTGGTGAGAAGTTCATGCGGCTATTGCACGGGGATAATAGGAGGAGGCATGGAATTTGCCGGATCTGAGGGATTAACATTGTTCTTGACCGCCGCTTGTCTGGCATCGCCTGCTTTCGGCGGAGCTGCTCCGGTTTGATGATCTTCTTCAATCATGTTCCCGACAACCACTAGTACCTAGCAGGAAGTGATTGGCTAGTCGGCGTGCTACTCATGCTCGATCTGCTCCTCGATCTCCCTCATGGCAACTTCGAGTTCTTATGAGTTACCCTCGAGTTCCTCTAAATAAATGCTGATCTCGGCTTAGAGTGCGTCTCAGACTGAGTCGGATGGAGTATCAGCTTCTTCGGTGGTGGAGCCCGAACCTGAGACAGTGTGTTCGACGAACAAGGATTTTTCGGCTGTGGTAGGAATGTCGGCTTGGGCCTGCTCATCAGCTGAGGCGAAATCGTTAACAGTCTCGATTACCCAGGTGAGAATGAGGTTTCTAGTAGCCTCATGCCTCCTGAGCGAATGTCTGTCGGAGATTGTCCCGTGAAGGAACTACGGTCCAACAATCCCTTAGTTCAAGTGGGGGCTGAACAGGCATTCTTAAGGAACCTCGGCGATGGCGGAACAAGAACCATGCCAGATAAATGACACGGTTTTTTAACTAGGTTCGGGACCCTCGTGAAGAGGTAAAGCCCCTATTCCTGCTTTGTTGTATTGCTTGTTTGGCTTCACGAGGATACAATGGAGGTTTGTTGTCTAGAGTTTAGATCACAGGGGGTCGATCCATTCTAAGGTAGGAGAAGGGTCCCTTATGTAGGGAAGCGTCGGGCCTCTTCCCCAGCACTTTGGAGATAAGGGCATCCATAGTGTCGCTCCTCGAGATTCCGGTCTAGGAGGGTACTTTACATGGAATTGGTCCTGCTCGTCGTGATCCACTCCACCCTCTTGTAAAGTTTCCTTTGTCGATGTCGCTTGTCTTTATCCGGCGCTGTCTGCATTTTCTCTCTTTCACCAAAATGGAAACTGGGGGAGCTTTCCACCATGAGAATACCTGTAGTTTCCCTATGAAAGGAGGGTGGACCGAGTCTTCTTTACCGAGGATGCCGGCTCCACAAGAGCACTGTGCCTCCTGTCGGGGCCACAGTTCGTACTCCTTCCGGCAAAGTTATTGTCATACCCCCAAACACACCCTAAGGTATCCGAGGCACGAAGGAATAACATGATGCCATGGAGGACTCCCTTGAGAGGCGTTACCTCTAGAGGTTCATTCTTTCCCTAGGTGGGTGCCTCGCGATGCCTGCTTGGCTGGGTTCCCTCTAGAGGTATTCCGCCTCATGAGGGCGAAGTTTCCCATGGCGTAAGGCTCATTGATCACGGGGATGTGGCATCCCGATTGCATGTGTCCCCTTGTGGGCTCGAATGGGCAAGCATCCCTTGACGGTGAATGGGGCCCCTGTGCCCGTTCGGCCAACAGGGACCTAACCTGCTTGAATCTTGGTCGTGAAGCCTAACCGGACACGTGCGCTCGTCCGTAGATTTGGAGTGCTTTGTCCTTGCTCTGGATTTGTTCTCACGACATGACGACGTGTGAGACCTAGCGGTTAATGCCGCGTTTGCGGCGAAGTGATGCGTCTTTTCGACTGTCACGGTTAAATTAGGGGTGTGGGGAAGGAATCTTTTACTTCCATGCCACCGCTCCCCTCCTTCTTTCCTTGTGCTCCTGTGCCGAAGCTTTTGCCCCTTTCCATGGTGCCTACATGCTTCTTGGCGAGGAGAAGGGAAAGATGGTGATAACAGAGGCGATGGATACGCCGCCGGTGAAGCGCAGCCGCAGGCGGCCACGTGTAAGCGCGCAAGAGATACATGGAGGTCATGATGTGGCTCTCACCATGATTGCTCCTGCGGAGGCAAGCATCGCCGCTGGAGAGTCTCTTGTGAGGCGCGGGTGCGGCCGCCCTCGCGGGAGTGGCAGAGGACGCCATAGACACTCCCACCACTGCCGAGGCCCCTGCTCCGGAAGCCCCCTCTCCTGTGGTCAGCAAGATTGAGGATGACCTTGAGCTTGAAAGGGTCATCGACTTCATCGTCGTCCTCAACGACCTAGACTGATCCGTGAGGGTGAAGCTCCCCGAGCGATTCGTGCTCGGTACCGCGCATGACCTTCCAGATGAGGTGCAGCTGCGCCACTCTAGGTGGCGCAAGAAGTTGGAGGTGAGCGTCGACACCTTCTCGTGTGTCTAGAGGTTCATCTCCGGCAGCTGGCATTGCTTCCTCTCCGAGAACCGCATCCAGCACGAATTTTCTTTGCGATTTTGGTATGCCAGCAAGGGGACTTCTCCATATCGGTGTTTGATACCCAGTTGTGTCGCGCCGATTACCCTCCTCTCCTCCGGACAACCCTATAGGTTTATCCTCCATGGTGCGGCCGAGGGCACAGATCTCGGCTCCTGGAGGGGTAGTGCCAAATCAGTTGTTGGCCCCATTTGCCTTATAACTAGGACTTTAGAATGAACTTTACTCTATAGGTCCTTGTTACTTTTGCCTCCTTTTGTATGTTCTCGTGGTTCCTGGAGTTTGTTGCACGTTCACAGCATAGTTCCTGCTTGATGAGGGTGGTGGTGGCGTCTCGCGCCTTGTTCCTGTAGGGGCGGTATTCCTGAGCCATCGAACACTTATGTCGACGGGCTAAGTGTCATGGGGCGACATCCTCACAATAAGAGGTTCCAGGCATAGAGCTTGAGGAGGTGGTTCCCAAAGATGACGCTTGCATGGCATTGCGGGCAGGGCACCTTTTAGCCGATGGGTCAGACTGTCGCGCGGCATGTTCCGCTTGACTAGGCCCGCGAGGCTCTTAGTGCCTCAGGACGATGGCCCCCTGTTCTTACAGGGAATATCTTAGGCTTTTGGACCTTAGGTTGCCTAGGCGGTTTGCCGTAGCTTGCCGATTGCAGCGGATTTGGGCAATCCTCATGAGGAGAGACTCTATCGTGCACCCTCGTGGAGGATTCTGCACAAACTTCTAGTGCCCGCATTCTCGAGTAGGGGCATGAACACGCAAGGCTCATGGGTAGCACTATTCCTTGGTTGTGAGGGTGAAGGCACTGCACACCTCCCGTGGGAAGTAGAGTGAGCCCTGACGCAAATCTCCGATTATGGGCCCATGACTGGGGTTGTTTCCGGGGCTATGTAGGTTTCCTGGTGGAGTATCATAGGGCAGGTGCCTGGTGCAGCCAAGGTGATCGGATGATGTATCTTTCAATCCGCAAATAGAAGTTGTGATGTGGAGGGGCTTTGCCTCATGTGCCTTTCCAGATTGCCTCCCTAGGGGATGACCATAGCGTGAGAGCACATGTATCTCGATACCTGCAATGCACTTACGCGAAGTGTTGTAAGGGCTATGAACCGTATGTGAGGTAACTTACCCCCGACTGGGTTGTAAGTTCAGAGCTCACGATGTAGGCCCTTTGAAGTTAACCTCCAGAGAGGGTGTCTCCAGGGTCGCCCCGTAAGCCTCTCGAGGAGAAATCCATAGGACTTAGTGTTTTGTTCCACGAGTTTTTTTATAAATGTCAGGAACCGCGGTTGAGGTGACTCTTGGTCGAACCCGGTCCATGAGTTTAGAGCTCAACACTTTAGGTCCTAGGAGAGCTCGGGTTGCGGAGGAACAAGGCCTCATGAGCCGTCGCTAAAGCATTTTTCTTTTTAATGTCGAGAATAATGGGTGAGGTAACTCATAGCCGGACACACTCTGTAAGTTCAGAGCTCACACTTTAGGTCCTAGACAAGATAATGGAGGAACATGGCCTCGTGAGCCATCGCTTAAAGGGGTGTTTTTCAAATATCAGGAACAGTGGGTGAGGTGACTCGTCACCGGACCCAGTCCGTGAGTTCAAGGCTCACAATGTAGATCCTGGATAGGCTAACGCAGGAGCAGGGCCTTGTGAGCCATTGCTAAAACATTTTTTCTTTTTAAGGTCTAGAAGTGTGGGTGAGGTAACTCATAGCCAGACCCAGTCCATAAGTTCAGAGCTCACACTTTAGGTCCTGCACGGCAAACGGAGGGTAATGATCCCTCACAACACGCCCGGTAGACCTTACCAGGAGAGGGCCGTAGGGCAAAACACACGTACCACTGGGGCTTGATACATGCCCCGCGGGAGGGACATAAGCACCAGAGGCCGTACATGAGGTAACTTATGGCCGGAACAAGTCTGTAAGTTCAGAGCTCGACACTTTAAGCTCTGATGATGCCAGGGAGTGACCGGTGTCAGTCACCGTGTCTAGCCCCCTGCTCACGTGGTGTATGTGAGGGAACTCAGTTAGGTAGGTTTTCAGAGAAGACCTTTCCAAAGGAAAATCCAAATGGAAAGACGTGCGTGGAGCACAAGATCCAAAAAATCGCTGAGAGTTCAAGCTTATTAGAGCACCGTTGTGGCTCGCATGGGGTCTCACTAAAGATGAGGTTGCAAAGGATGGGAGTTTCTCGAGGGTCACCTTCAAAAAGTCGCGGAGTCAGGAACATTTCTTGGAGAGGATTGTCCGCCTTCCCGCTGTCGTGAGCTCCTGCTCGACCGGTAGCCTAGCAGCCCTCTGAGGGCTATCAGTGTTATCTGCACTCTATGTGCAGTCCATCGGGAAGTCAGGAGCCCCCGGGTTGAGGTAGTTTTTGAGAGCCTCTTAAATACTCGGACAAGGCAGGGACGATGCCTGGTTCCTCTTGAAGGATCGGGTGTCGACCGCGCCTTGCCCCTCGTGAGGCGGGTACAATGCGACCGCCGTCCTCTTGGCCATGGCGCTATCCTGAGCTACCATATGCCTCCTCCTCTTAGAGCCTCCAACGTAATCCAATGCGTCCATGTAATCGGGGTAGGCAGTGGCCGCTGCCTTATAGGCGTGCTCGAGGGAGCGCAGGGCCTCCACTTTGTCACAAAGGACCATGATGGTTTCGCCGTTGCCTCCGGGAATCTTGATGACATTGTAGGCATGGTGAGTATCCGCCATGAACTTGTCCAGCGTGGGGTAGCCTAGGATGACGTTGTAGGGGAACTCGATGTGAGGCACCTCGAAGTCGACGAGATCAGTGCGGTAGTTGTCGCGCGTCCCGAACGTGACGGAGAGGTGCACCTGCCCGATGGGTATGGTGGTTCCGTCTGTCACCTCGGAGAATGACATGGTCGGCATCATCGTGCCGTAGGGCATCTATAGCTGGGCGAACGTCTCGGTGGAGATCACGTTCAGGCCGGCACCTCCGTCGATGAGAGTCTTCGTGACCGTGATGTTGTTGAAGGTGGGCATGCAGATCATGGGGAGAGTGCCCACGTGGCTGGTGGAGACAGGGTGGTAACCAGCGTTGAAGGTGATGGGGTACTCAGACCACTTGAGCTTCGGGGGCAAGACTCCAGGCCTGATGGCAGCAACCTTGCGAGTGAGAATCTTGATGTTCCGGTTTGACACCGGGTTCTGGGAACCGCTAAGGATGCAGGAGACAACCCCTACGGTACTTGGTAGCCCCCAGGGTCCTCGGTGCGGCCCTTCTCCGGCTACAGGGGGAGTTGTTGCATGGCATTGGCCTGGTGGCCTGCCTGGGGCGTGTCGTGGCCTCCAAAGTTATTATTCAGACGCACGCCTCCATGGTGTCCATCTCTTGCCCCACCACGCTTTCCACCGGGCCATCCCCTTATCTAGTTGGTGTGCATGTCACGGAGCTTCTTGAGCTCATAGGAGTTGTCGGTGGGGTGTCCGCTCCTCTTGGTGAAGTGGAAGTATGCGTTGTCATCCCGGTCCCTTCGCCGAACTCCTTGCGAGGGATATTTCGGTCGGGTTCTGCAGCCATGACGATGTCGGTCTTGTGCTTGGAGTCTTTGTCCTTACTCTTGGATGAGATCGCGCCCTTGAGGATGATTTCTTCCTCGATGAGGCCAAACATGTGTGTCGCCTCCTCCTTGGCGCACTTCTCACCCATGACGAAGAGCTCGACGGTCATGGTGAGAATCTCGCCCCGAATGTCGATATTCTCCCTCATCTTGATGTCCTTGACACCTTCGGAGAAGGTAGTGGTGACATTGGAGTCCGAGATCTTTGGTATCTTGTTGTGGACTCGGCTGAAGCTCTAAAGGAACTTGAAGAGGGTCTCTCCAGGCTGCTGGCGCACCTGGCGGAGGTTGAAGTACATGAGCAGGCATTCATAGCTCCGTTTGAAGTTTGTGATGAAGAGGGATCTGAACTCGGCCCACGATTCAATGGATTTGTTTGTAAGGTTCATCATCCAAGTGCTAGGATACTTCAATTCTGTAACATCCCAATTTCAGCATCCCATATATTTTGTCAAAAAGGCTAAAATCAAGGGGAACAAAAACTCTTATTGTTAATTATTGCAATGCTTCTTGATTGTATGCTTGTGCTTATACAACTGATTGTGTATTAGGTGATATACTCCTTACCTCAAGCTAGTCTTGGTGGCAACCTTAGTAGTAGTTTGATAGGTTGATAAGATGAATTGCCTTGATCTGCTGATTGCTTTGTTTGCATAGGAAGTAGCATGATCCAACCTAGGAGCTCATCCCTAGGGATCAAAGTAATAGTTGAGATCATCAATCTCAAACTCAGCATCCCAAACCTAAATCTATCTTAGTCACCAAGTGAATCTCTATTCAACTTAACCAAATCCCTTCTAAGCTAATCCTTGTATTAGCATCCAAATCATCAGAGACCAAATACAAGCATGGATCCCCTCTAATCAATAGATACATCAATATCAAACCCTTGGTGAAGAGGCTAAACCATTGCATCCCTTCGAAACATTTCCCTCTTTCATACTAGTCCAAATCCACAAGTCTGCCAAATTTTGCCAAGTCTGGTATGTTTAAATAGATTCAATCTTTGGAGCTCCACCAACTCCAACAATGTGTGCATTCTTGGGAATGCACTTGAACCATCTTGTAGTTCATTATGAGTATTAACAAAGCACACTCTTTTCTTTGGCTAAGCCTTTCTGGTTCCCACTCATCCATGATGGTTTTGTAGACATCATGATAATCTTTTTATGCACATCTAGTCAACATGCCTACTTTGGGAGAAGCTCACATCCTTGTACTATCTCCCCTTGACCAACTCCTTGCATGGTTATGATATACTAACCACGTCCTATCACATCCTACTTCACTTGTTTCCATTGGAGCCCTGTGACTTTTAAACCCTCATGGTTTATGAGGCATCATGAAAATCCTGCTATGGCAGCCTTGTTTTCAACAAAGTTTGCCCTCTCTTCTATATCACCTCAAATGCACCCAAAACCAATTCTTGCTTACATGGTCATCTATATGACATGGTCTATCCAGCCATCTATCTATTTTACCAAGGTGAGCTTTGAGCTCACAAATCCAACCTTGTTTTAGTCGTATAAAAACATTGACGCCCTAGATCCTCCAACCCTTGTCTTCTCCCAAAATCCATCGTGTTTTCCAAAACCTAATTTTGGTTATGATGGATAATCCATTTTGACATCATCTATTTTGGATATAACCATTTACCAAATAATTCCCCCAATTATTTGGAGCCTAAAATTATTTAAATTCCTTTATTTGCAAAATCCTCCAAACCTTCTCTATAAAGGAAACTTTGCTTTTCTCCAAACCACCTTGCCAAATCAAGGCACATTTGATGCCTATATATCATACCCTATCTTATTTTTATTTTTGAGATGCTTTAATATTTATTTTTGCCCTTTTTCTTAAATGGCAGAAACAAGAATTAATAACTTAAAAATAATTTTCCTTCCAAATAAATTCTAGTAAAATCACCCAAGGTTTGATATGGTATTTAGAACCATTTCACACCAAAATACCACCTTGCATAATGTAAAAATATCCCTTTAGCTTCTATAAATCATTTTTGCACTTTTTGAATAAATGCTTTTAAATGGATTTATGATCTTTAGAAAAATCCCAAATAAAACTTGAAAGTATATTTTGACCTCATCTACACACCAGTACCATTTTCTCACTTTGACCAATGCAATTCATTAAACTTCCTTCATAACCATTGCCTTGCTCTATTGTGCAAACTAATCAAATCCACTTATGAAAAAACCACAAAACCTCCACCCCACCATTTGCAATCTTCCACACCACAACTCCACATCCTCCTGTGCTACACAGTAGCATGCCATTGTAGCACCCTCCCCATTTGTCTCTTATGCTTGTATGGAGTGGAGACATAAATCACACCCCTCCCCTCCTTGCTCATTATTCAATGCCACAGCCCCAACCCTTTCCCTCTCTGCCCCTGCTCGACCAGAGCACCACCACCTCACTCTCCCCTCCATAGGGCAATATCCAAGCCAGCTCTACCCCACTCCCATGTCCAAAATGGACATTTCCACCATTAGACATATCTCAAGCAATAGAAGGGGCTTGAGACCCTCAGCCCTCTCCCTCTGCCCCTCATTCTCCCCCTCTAGCTCCCACTCATCTTCCCTGAAGCCCTCTTCCTCTCCCCTGGTTTGCCCTCCCCAAGAGAGAGAGAGAAAAAACTAGGGTTCGGCCATTTTTGAGCTCGAGCTCGACGTGCTCTCTCCCCTGCCCCATACCTCTGCATGTGGCCTCAACATTACCCTCCACCATGGATCTACCATCCCCAAACTCCCTAGATCCTCCCTTACTCTACATGTCCCTGGGGAAGAAGATCTACCTACCTCGGCCACTTGACAAGAAGCAGAGCAAGACCTCCTCTACGGAGCTCCCCTCTCCCTGCATTTCACCCTAGTGTGTTCCCCTCCTCCCTACAACTAACCGTGTATTTTGTTTGGACCAGGAATGCCTCTGGACGCCCCCCCCCCCCCCGATGAGCTCACCCCGGCGTCAAATCCCGTCGAGCAGACCATCTCCGTGACCGCTGGAGCACGCCGCGTCGATCCTCTACCTCCCCAACGTCTCGTCGTTGCCCGGTGAGCCTCCCTGCTCCTCCATCCAACGCCGCTAGGGTTTCCTTGCCGGTTCTCCTGGCCAGAGGTAGGATACTACCACGGACCGTCGATCTCGTTTAGATCCGACGGCTCGCGTCGCCCCTTACCGTTTCGGTGCTGCTTCCCCGGTGGATGGGCCTCGCCCGGGTGCCCTTGCTTGCACTCCACGCGCGAGGGCGCTACTCCTAGACCGATTTGTCCTCACGGGCCCGCCCTCTCTTCAGATCTGGCCCAGATCCGCCCCTGCCCTTTTATTATTTTAGCTTTCTTTCCAGAACTGCATGTTTGTTTAATTACCAAATAAAATGGAAATCGGCCCAAATTTCCTGGACCCAATTTTTCCTAAATGTATGTATGACTTCTCTAACACACTGTAGCCTTGGATTGCTCAGTGGAGTTAGGGATTAATCAATTTAAATCAATGGCCATGAAGTATCTAAAATACTCTTTAAATCCTACCTATAGTTTTATACCTCCAAATGGAATAAAACCTTTGGGTAAAGAGAGGTATCTAGTATACCCTGCCTGCCCACTTGGCCTAACCCTCTTTTGCTTCTTGGTTTGTCAATAGTAAAAATAACAAAAACAGGCCATTAAGGACTTTAGGAATTTCTATGGGTCAAACCATAAATGGTATTGACCCAATTCCAAATCTCAGTACTTATATATCATCATACCTATTAACAACGAGGAGATCAAGATTTATATAGCTCTGGACTAATTTTAATGATTTAAACATTTCTGTCCAAAGTTATTTCACTAATAACACTCCAGTAGTTTTCTAACTCCAAATAGGTTGATTCCAATTTCTACGGAACAGTATCATAAATACCTAACAAGTGTCTTTGGAATCATATCAAAATCTCATGTAGGATTAATCTCGTTAAAAAGAGAAAATCCATCCAATATGGACTTTGGGAATTTCTTGAGGGCATTCTGGTAATTATCTTAAAGTGATTCCAACTCCACTTGTTTCAGTAAATCAAATACTACCTAATCACCCATGGAAATAATTTTAGGAGCTCCAAAACATTTCTGATGAATTATTTCCTAAAACTAGAGATTTAGTCACTAGAAAATTCATTATAAATCAAGGGAAATTGATAAAATAGTGAAACCACTTTTTTGGTTTCATTTTATCAATACCCTTCTGATGATATCATTTTTGTGTAATTATATCATACTAAATGTGACCTTGGTCTAAATTCCCCTTTCTATCTAGTTTCTAGATTCTAAAACCCATAGGGATTTCCTTCCAATGCTCCAAGTCTTTCCCCAATATTCCTAATTCCATTACTCTCACACCCTACTGATTTGTAACATGTATTCCCTATTTTCTTGCTGTATGTATTAGTTCTTGTTTGTCTTTTCTTGATTGGTCCTATGTTTTCACGCATGTATTCTCGATGACGGTGGTAGTTGCGATTGTTTGGCGAAGAAAGGAAGAGGTCTCTTTATTATTGCGGATATTGGGTATTCTGGTATTCTAAGAGGAAGTCCAGGGAAATTATGCCACTCTGCTAATCACAGGAAAGACACCTTCTTGCTAATAATCCTTTGACCTACTATTTTACTTATGCATGATTTATCTTCTGTTTATGAAAATTGCATGGTTTTACCTTATTATGTTTTATATGTGTGAATGTTTGGCTCCTCCAAACTATTACCATTTTGGTACCATTAGGTACAACCCCTATGATGATACCAATTTTACTTTACTATGATAGATGGTGTTTAACACCATAACACCTTAGAGACCTCTTTTTAGCCTAAGTAAAAGTATAGGATGGGAAGACCCCGGGACAATCTTTACAAAATGTTTTATGAGAAAACCTTGGTGAGGTTTGACCTACCAAGAGAAGTTTCATAAAATATATGTTTTGTTTTACAAAAAGGGATGAAAGAAAGAGGAGGAAAATGATTTAAAAAAGGCACCTGGTTCTTTGCAGTTTTGCCAGAACAATTAACCCGTGCAACCACACTACCATGAAGTGGGATGGGGCTTAACCCAAAGTTACTTCACCTCGATATGGGTATCCGCATGACTACATATAAGGGGTCATCTCCCTCTAATTTCGGGCTTCCTATACGAAAAGGGTCATCTACTAGGCAGTCACCTGGAGGAAGCAGGATCACCCATGTGAGTGACCGGGCGATACTATGAGCCTCTCATTGAAAGTGTCGGCTCTGAAGGAGCTGGGTTGCACTCCAGTTGTTCTGTGGATCCCGACGTCCCAGTCTTGAGAGGAAAAACTCATAGGGTAGGTCATGTGTCGGAGTGGACTTTCCGAAGGTTTTGTTTGATTATCCGAGACCCGCATACTTTTGTATGACGACCAGGGGGTGCTCCCGGCGGATGTATCAAATCTTATGGGTAAAGTGTACAACCTCTGCAGATTGTAAATCTATTCGAATAGCCGAGTCCTCGGTCATGGACGGTTGGGAAGGTTGCTGTAGAGCAGTGCCGGATTTGTTTTCAAAACTGTTTTCATAAAAGAAGATTGTTTACTAAAACCTGGTGGTCTATAGGACACCAGAGAAGGAGGAGGATAACCCGGTCAGTCGAGGAACGTGGTGATGATATAGGGTGACCCATTCCTAGTGTTTTTCAAATACTTTTCGAAAGGTTTCCAAAATGTTTTACAAAAGTATTTAACAAAACCTTGTAGATTGTATATCTACTAGAGGAACTATTTTAGAAAAGAACCACTCTTGGAGCCATCCTACTACCATAGCCATACTGCATATCTCCTTGTTATTAATACTATCATAAGATGGTTTGCGAGTACATTCAAAGTACTCACCGGCATTGTCCCTGGCTATTAACTTGGCCAGATTCCCAGAAGAGCGAGGAGTGAGGAAAAAGCTGAAGTCTATGCGAGCTTGGGTGTATCTCCGAGTCGGGCACCCTGTTGGGTTATGGCTTGACTTGGGGTCCTGTTGGGGATATGCTATATGGGTATCCTCATAGCATGTCTATTATCCGGATAACCTGGGTGGCCCATAGTTGGTAGCATGGCCCATGGCCTGCTGGGTGGCCCATATAGATGGATCCAGAAGGGAGGCCCATGCCGGATAAAGGAAGGCTATAGAGGAGTCACCGACGTACCCGGAGCTTTGGAGTGCAAGACACGTTAGACTGATTGTATACTGTGTAGGACTCTGTAAGCTATCCGGCTAGGACTTTCCCTGTAACCCTAGGACCTGGTGACTATATAAGTCGAGCCTATGGGAGCCTTTAGGGCAAGACACAACTCATACCTCGCACAGCGAACCGACCCCTCTAACTCGGCGTATTGCCATTATAGTGATTTATAGTAGGAGTAGGATTCCGCCAATCTTGTGGATCTGAACCTGGGTAAGCTGTGTTACCTCGTACCTGTCAATCGTTCGCCTTACCCCACGTCTCTAAACACGCATTGTGAGGACCCCTCCATGGTGTACTCGTCGGCAATACCACGACAGTTGGCGGCCACCGTGGGGCAAGAGGAGCTTCAGGCTCTACAGCGGGCGAGGTCCAAGATCTTCGCGGGAATCAGCAAAACCGTAGCCATTGGTCGCATTCTCTTCTCCGGCAATGTTCCGATCGTCCCTCCTGATGAGTTCTTGGATCCCGGCAAAGACGAACCCTACGCGATGGTCGATCGTCCCCATCGGAGATATCCACCTCTTCATCGGCGAAACCGACTCGGGCACTAGTTCCCTAGGAGTCGGAGGAGCGTCAAGACCCGCACGGACCGCCTAGAGGAAGGATACGTTCGCGGAAGGATCGATGTCGGATCTCTCTTAGGAGTTTGCCGGCAAAGATCGGAAAAATTCAAGGCCCACCCAAACCGCCCATGTGCTGGATATAACGGTGGAATATCCCTGCAAGTCCATAGGCTTCGCCCATGCGTCTGGACAGCAGAGATCCAAGTTCTTCGGAGTGGTGACCATCTTCGATCTGGCGCGTTGCATTCAGAGAGAGGGTGAAAACCCCCGCGATTACCTTGCCAAGTGGCTCATTATACGGGCCGATCTGGCACATTACCCTAATGATGATGCTATGTATCACTTTGTGGAAGGACTGGACCAAGGTACGCTTCTCCGGCATACGCTAAGGCGTTAGCAGGCCTCAGGACGCCTCACTTTTGAAAGCATGGTGAACACCGTCAACAACTACGCGGGGGCTGAGGAGGAAGCTCAGATAGCTCTTGCGCTCCATGGCGGAGCCCCTCTGCCTCATCCACCGCCACCGCCACCTCCGGTCGTCGTCGCCGTAGTTGCACCACCACCTCCAGTCATCATCGCTGCTGTTGCACCTCCACCGCCCGTCATCTAGGAAGCCCCGGCACCCTCCTACTCTATGCTTGACGCGCTCTAAGACGACATCAGCGCCGATTCAGAGGAGATAGACTTCAGCCCGAAGGAGCTAGACTCTGCCATGCAGGAGATGGAGGAGGATTACAAGCGCGACGAGTAGGCCAACAACGCCGCCACATCCCGAGAGGTGTTCATCGCCATTGGGACGGCGATGGATGAAGATCAACCCGGACGAGCTTCGCCTATAGCTGTGTACAAAGGGAAGGGACTACCTGTTGCTGCCGACAATGATCGCGCAAAGGTCATGGCCACTCTGCCTAACCCAGTGCAGCAGCTGCGGGAACTCGGCACCGGTCCGAGCAACAACAACACCGCAAACCCGCCGCCTCTGGCATCTACGTCTACTGCTGCCCAAGTCAATCTAGCTGATAGAGTGATGTACGGCAATCTCCTCGTCGAGCCCATGACCGTGGCTCATATTCGCAATGTAGTCCAGCTTGACGAGAAGCGCCAGCAGCTGCTGGAAGAAGCGCAGGCCATCGCGGAGCAAGGCGCTAAGCTGGATCGAGATCTAGCCAACACACAGAAGTCAATAGAGAAAGCTAGAGCCATGGAGGCTGAGTACAAGACTCTGCTATAGCAGCAGAAGGCTAAGAAAGCTCCGGCTCACGTCATCAACGATCCTGGTGTGCGGCGAAACCTAGGATGGGCTCCCTCGAAGCCGGCACAAGCCAAGCCATACATTGACAGCAAAGGCAGGCAGGTGATGCCCACTCCCCTCCTTAACCTCGTCGTCGCCAAGACCCTTCTGGAGCAGGATAGATCACCCGCAGCTGTGGACTAGGTCTATGACCTTGTGGCCAAGGTGGTGAAGCAGCAGGAAAAGGCCACCTCTCAGAGGCTTGAGTTTGACCCAGCATTTTGCCAGTCTAGCCAGCCAAAGCCGCCAAGGGACCGATCTCCTCATGATGTCGGGTCCCAGACGGGTTTGTCAGAGCGAAGACGGAGGGATGCGCGCAACGGGATGGATGCTATCCCCATATCCTCCGACCACGGAGGCAAGGCTCAACCTCATCGCACATCTCCATCGCCCCGGTCTCCCCGACATCGTGAAGACCCCAAGGCTCACCGTCATACGGATATGCCCCTGCCAAGGCAGAGCGGCATCGTCATACACGACAACATGGAGCAAACCCGTCATGACGGAGAGCGCAACCAAGGACACAAGAGCAGGTCGTGTCATGACCCTCCGCATCCAACAAGCAACCGTGACAAGCACGAGGCGTCGCAGGAGGGTAACAGCAAGAAGGCTAACCCATCGCCACCTCCGCCTCCATCACCCCCTAGCAGCCACCATGGCGGAGGAGGCCCGCATCGTTCACGCAGCCCATCCCCTAATGGCAAGAATAAGAAAAGAAGCCCGGAGCCATATGACGCACGTTCATGCTTGGACAAGATTCACGAGGCCCGGGAAGGACAATATTTGGGACCACGTTGCTTTGGACCTGTAATACGGACCGCAACTTACCCCAAGGGTTTCCGCATTGACAAGACCATCAAGCCCTATGATGGCACTGCCAAACCAGCTACGTGGTTGCAGGATTACGGCAACGCGGTGGAAATCGCCGGGGCTAACCCCAACGTCGAAGTACCTCCCCCTGATGCTGGCGGGCACGTCCCGACAATGGATCGGTGACTTGCCAGAGAAATCCATCTGCAACTGGTTGGGCATGCAAGAAGCATTCACCAAGAACTTCGAGGGTACGTATAAGCGTCCCTGTACTATTGACGATCTACAGCAGTGCGTGCAGGAGAAAGACGAGTCATATCGCGCCTACCTCTCTCGTTGGCTGGCTATGAAGAATTCCTACACAGGAGTGCACGCCTAGACCGCCATGGCCGCCTTCATCGATGGATTAGAGAAAGGTATGTTGCTCCGACATAAGTTGAAGCACTTGCAGGACAATCACCGGCTAGATCTCAACCAGATGATCCAGCTAGCTAGTGAGTTCGCACCTGCAGACGATGATACTCGTGGCTCCCTGCCGGCAACGGCCGTTACAATCCAAGCTAGGAGGAACAACAGCACCAAGCGGAAGAGCCCGCCAGAAGAAAAGCAAACCTCCGACATGGTCACCATGACTTTTGTAGGACGAGGTGATGGCGGACAACATGGCCGAGGACAGGGGGTTGGTCGTGGGCAGCAGCGAGGAAGTGAAACTACCTCGGTAGCGCTCCGTGTTCCCCAAACCTATGAGGAGTACCGTGATATGCCGTGCCTTGTACACCTCGATGCCAACGGCTAAGCCACTCACACTAATCGCCATTGCAAGTTCGTCAACGATCTCAAGGAGGACCTGAAGTCCGGCTACAAGCGAAGTCGGAAGAACAGATCGCGAGGCAAGGGCAAGGGGAAGAAGAAAGAGGAGGAGTCCAAGGATTCAAGTACTATGGATGAGGATGTTGACCCCAAGCACGCCGCCAAGAGCGATGGCAAGGGCAAGAACCCCTTCGAGAAGAAGGCGGCCGTTTTCCACACTTTCCTTGGCACCCCCACTGTCCGACAATAAAAGACCTCTATGAGGATACTGATGGCCACTCTAGCCCCAGTTCCCCAGTACCTGTGCTGGTCGGAGATTCCAATTACTTGGGACAGGAAGGATCACCCAGACCTCATCCCTACGGAGAACCAGTACGCCATGGTCATCAACCCCTGATTGACGGCAATGAGTTCACCAAATGTATGGTGGATAGTGGAAGCAGCATAAACATCATGTACCTGGATACACTGCACAATATGAACTTGACGGAGGCTAACCTAAGGCGGACCAGCACCATCTTCCACGGCGTAGTTCCTGGTCGGGAGTCTTGGTCCCTTGGGTGCATCACACTTCAGGTCGCTTTTGGCGATGTTAATAATTACCGTCAAGAACGCATGACCTTTGAGGTGGTCCCCTTCAAGAGCGTGTACCACGTCATATTTGTACGCGACATCTTCCATGCCTTCATGGCCAAGCCATGCTTTGTCTACAGCAAGCTCAAGATACTCGGACCAAACGGTGTCATCACCGTATCCGGAAGCTTTACCAAGGCAAGGGACTGTGAGATTGGAGAAGCAGCCTTTGTGGAAGCTGTCCTCTACAGCGAAGAATTCAAGGAGATCCAGAGCAAGGTCGATGCCTCGGAGATGCCAGCGTCGAAGAAGCAGATTTCTGACTCCGCCCCAGCTTTCAAGGATGCCATCGAAACCAAGCCGGTGGAACTTGTGGTAGGTGATGCCTCTAAGACCACCACCATTGGGACGAACCTGGATCCCAAATAGGAAAGCGCGCTCCTCGAGTTCCTCTGTGAGAATAGGGACATCTTTGCCTGGCAACCTGCTGACATGAAAGGTGTACCTAGGGAACTTGCCAAGCATGGCTTGAATATTGATCCAAAATGCAAACCGGTGAAACAACCTCTACAACGCTTCGGAGACGAGAAGAGACACGCCATAGGCAAGGAGATAGCTAGGTTACTTAAGGGTAGTTTTATCCGAGAAGTCTTTCACACTCGATGGGTGGCTAATCCTGTACTTGTTCCCAAAAAGGGAACCAAAGAATTAAGAATGTGCGTTGATTACACCGGCTTGAACAAAGCGTGTCCCAAAGATCTGTTTGCTTTGCCTCGCATTGACCAAGTCATTGACTCGATGGCTGGCTCGGAAGTTTTGTGTTTTCTCGATGCATACTCAGGATACCACCAAATTAAGATGAGGAAGTCGGACCAATTGGCCACTTCGTTCACCACACCTTACGACACGTTTTGCTATGTCACGATGCCCTTTGGGCTGAAAAACGCAGGTGCTACGTACCAGCGGACAATGGAGCGTTGCCTATACGATCAAATTGGTCGGAACGTTCACGCCTGTGTGGACAATATAGCGGTGATGTCTAAAAGGTCAAACGACTTAATCTCCGACTTAAAATAAACCTTTTATAATCTCCGGAAATACAACATGATGCATAACCCTAAGAAGTGCGTCTTCGGGGTTCCAGCCGGCAAATTGTTGGGCTTCATCATTTCCCAGCGTGGAACCGAGGTGAACCCAGAGAAGATCAAGGCCATCCTAAACATAAACCGTCTGACATGCCTGAAGGACATACAACGGCTAACAAGTTGCGTTGCAGCGGTTAGTCGGTTGTTCAGCCGACTTGGAGAGAAGGCTCTGCCGCTGTACAAGTTTTTGAAGAAGGCAGACAAATTTACATGGACAGACGAAGCAGACGCAACACTGAAGCAGCTAAATGAGATACTATCCTCGGCGCCTATCCTTGTAGCACCCGAACCTGGGGATCCTATGTTAATTTACATGGCGGCAACCAACCGGGTAATCAGCACCGTTGTCATGGTAGAGCAGAAAGAACCAGGCTATGAGTATGGAGTTCAACGACCAATTTACTATGTAAGCGAGGTCTTGACGGAGTCCAAGGAGCGTTATCCGCACTGCCAAAAGATAGCTTATGGAATGTTCCTTGCTTCTCGGAAGCTAAGGCACTACTTCCAGGAGAACCCTATCACAGTTGTGAGCAAGGCTCCACTGTTCGACATCATCAACAACAGCGATGCTACAGGAAGGGTCGCGAAGTGGGGGCATTGAACTTGCCGCCTTCGAGATCACCTACAAGAGACGCGGCGCTATCAAGTCACAAGCCTTGGCGGATTTTATTGCAGATTGGACGGAGATGCCAGATGCTACCCCAATGCCGGAGCCAGAATACTGGGTGATGCACTTTGACGGATCAAAGCTACTCAATGGCTCGGGGGCTGGTGTACTATTACAGTCACCAACCAGGGAAAATCTACACTATGTTCTGCAGATCCACTTCGAGGATACAAACAACATGGCGGAGTATGAAGCACTCATTCACGGACTACGCGTAGCCAAGGATATTGGCATCAAGCGCATAGTTTGTTGTGGAGATTCCGACTTGGTTTCCTAGCAGGTGGCTGGCACCTGGAATGCGCGGAACCCTATGATGGCGGCATATCGAACGAAGTGGACGATATAGCCAAGAGCTTCTTGGGCTACGAAGTCAAGTATGTACCTAGGGAGCAAAACGAGGCGGCTGATCTACTGTCTAAGCTTGGATCAGGGCGCAAACAAATTCCGCCTGGTGTTTTCTTGGAGCATCTACGGACACCATCCGTGAAGGGAGCGGACATCGACAACCCGGATAGAGTTGACTCTTTCATTCACACAGTGACAAAGGTCCCTCCGGCTTGGACACAACCATTCATGGAATATCTCATACACGGAACTTTGCCCAACAATGAAGTTGAAAGACGACAAATAGTATGTCGAGCAAAGGGCTATACCATAATAATGGACAGCTCTACAAATGGATCACTACTGGTGTATACCTTAAGTGTGATTCCTAGCAGGAAGGTATTGAAATCCTATGTGAGATCCATCTCAGAGATTGCGGGCATCATGCCGCTCCTCGATCGTTGATCGTGAAAGCCTTCCGGCAAGGATTCTACTGGCTGACCGCGAAGGCGTACGCCGACAAGCTGGTTGAGACATGCATGGGATGCCAGTATTATGCCAGACAACCCCATGTTCCAGCTAAATAATTGTGAACAATACCAATAACTTGGCCATTTGTAGTCTAGGGGCTAGACATGGTTGTTCCATTACAAGTGGCACCATGTGGGTTTACGCATTTGCTAGTAACAATTGACAAATTCACCAAATGGATAGAAGCTAAACCCATTAGAAAGCTTGATGGGGCAACTGCCCTTAGGTTTGTCCGGGATCTAGTGGTGAGATTTGGTCTCCCACATAGAATTATCACCGACAACGGCAACAACTTGTCACTCGGTGAAGTGGAAACTTATTGTTGGTACAAGGGCATCCGGCTAGATCTAGCATTTGTGGCACACCCACAGTCTAATGGACAAGTTGAGCGAGCCAATGGATTAATTCTGCAGGGAATCAAGCCACGTCTTGAGGCACCGCTACATAGAGCAGATGGAGCCTGGGCGGAGGAACTACCATTTGTGATGTGGAGTTTACGAACTACACCTAACAGATCCACCGGCTACACCCCTTACTTCATGGTATATGGAGCAGAAGCCATCCTGCCTTCCGACATCCTTCACGATTCACCAAAAGTTGCCACCTACGACGACGATGACGCTGAAGAATCCAGACGCTTATATGTGGACCTTCTCGAGGAAGAGCACGTTTTGGCATGCCAAAGATCCGCCATCTACCAGCAAAAGCTACACAGCTACCATAGTATCCGCGTTCGGCATTGCTCGTTTAAAGAGGGGGATCTGGTGCTCCGACTTAAGAAGAAGAAGTCACACAAATTATCCCCGCCATGGGAAGGATCATTCATCATAAGCGTAAGCGACGTGACCCGCATGATGACTACCCAGAGCTTGATCAGCCATGGAACATAGCACATCTACGTCCTTTTTACAATTAGCATATTTTTATCTACTGTGTACCTCTTATATGATCAATGAAATAAAGCAATTTGGTTAACTCATATTGCTAAGTCTTTTACCTCATTTAGTGTTCATTTTTGGATCGTATAAAAACCTTTATGCGCAAGTTTGTATTTGCACTTGTGAAAATTCCACCTACGGGCGATAGCTTAAGTTTTCTGGTCTACACGTTCTTTGTTGTTTTTATGTGGATTCTGGAGTAGTGACTTTTGGCACTTGTTGTCGGCGATTTTGTGCTTAGGTTTCTGACGGTGCCATTGGACATCAGCGCATGGTTCTGACTATGAGTCTTCCGACTCACCAAAGGTCAAGCATAAAAACCAGAGTAATGGATAGGCCATCACTTGCTTAAAAAATAATTACATGCTGGAACAAGTGCTTAAGTAGCAGGAAATTACACCTATTTTTTTCCACCTTAAGATAACTTAGTAGTTTTTCCGCATACATCAAACCAGAGGAAAAAAATATTACAAAGTGTTTTTCATTCCTCTAGCGCAGGAGAAACAACAACGACTCAATGAGTCAATAATATAGATATACAATACAAATATCCAAATCACCTTGAAAATGATACAACGTCCGAGTACGGGCAAGATGAAAATTGAGCTAAGATCCATGAAGGATAACCAATGGCGTCCATAACCCTTCCGAGGCCAACCTGAAAGGGTAACCCTGCTAACGATGTCAGTCTCAAACCTACTAAAACAAAAGGGGCGCCGACAAAGGGAAAATGAAAAAGAGAGCGGTCAGTACTGATGCCAGTACACGAAGAGACTTAGAATTTTGCGGCTCTCTCCTACATAGGTATGGTGGCCGAAAGCGGTAGCACAACATGCACTCAACAACCTATAGAGACTTGATATAATTGCGGATATCAGAGAGGGATAAGAAAGACCTATTTGGATCAAACCTGAAACTAACACCAAACAAACCCATCATGGTATTTCCCCCTCGATACAAAACAAGGAAGTCATGCCGAGGAAACTCACACAGTTGGCAATTTTATTCATTCTTTCATGGTGGTTATCCAACTTACTAGTCATATCAGATACAAGTCAAATTATAACAGTAAACTTTAGTTATAGTTGTCTATGGTCGAGATACTATGCTCCAAGTCGTCCATAACCGCAGACAAGGATTTTTGAAAAGATTTAACCCTGCAGGGGTGCACCAAACTTTCCACACGCACTTCGACCCTTGTTGCCAGATCAATTAACATACTTTCATTAGTATATCGGTGGGGCCTAGGACACGAAGCTTTCCCAGACTCAAAGCAAGTACATGGGGGCCACCTAAAAGAGCTACTCATACGAGGTATAGCTAATCATCCTCGTACGGACCCTGAGGTTGCATGAACTTGTCACGCGAGCAGAGGTCATGGACAATATATTCCCGTGACATAGTGTTGCACCTCTGCAATAGTAATAAACGCTCATCGAGCAACAGGTAATAAACATCTCATACATGGCATACGTATAGTAGTAACACAGAAAGCCCGAACTAGTGTTGTGTCCCCCAGAACAATTCTTTGAAATCAGGTACTAACCGATAGGGGTGCCTAGACACCCCACATGTGGTTAGCGCGCTCAGTCTCGGAACAGGTGTCAAGAACTCGGGTCCTAGGTGGACACAGGGGGCGGATGACGAGGGTTGATTTTGTCAATGCCCATTGTTATGGACATGGGTTTTGGAGAAGATGGGGATGCTGGAAGTCGTGGAACGGTTAACAGACAAGAAACACGGGACACGGGATTTACCCAGGTTCAGGCCCCCGGATGGAAAACCCTACTCCTTCTTGTCTACTCTTGATTATGGAGGAACCGAAAGTTACAGGGGTGCGCAGATGCAATCTGGAGTCAGGTGCGTATGCGATGGTGGAAGAGGATCCTTCTCGCCGTACCCTCCTGGCCTTTATATAGATAGGAAGGTCCCGGGTTTTAGGTTGAGTCGGTTACAAATTAGGGTTAGTACCCTTTGAAATTCTATCTAATCTAGACTTGTCCTCCAAGGAGTCAAAAACGTCATGGCTTGGGCCACCCGAAGTCTTCATGGGCCGCATGTCTTGACGTGGGCCTTCCTTGGATTATACTAGGTATACCAATGTCGTGTACCCATGGGGTATATCCATGTCAGTAGCCGCCGAGTGTTCATTCGAATCTTAGATTTGGCTGGAGACTCTTCAATCTTTCGGATGCTATGTAGTTCAACCTGCTTTACAAGGAGAAATGTTTGGTTCATAGGGATTGTTGATGTGTGTTCCTGGCTCACCCGACGGATCAGGGCCAGTTAACTGTCATAGGAAAAAACAACATGATCTTCATCAAACTCGAGTCCTCGGACTCAAATTCGGAACAATTGCTACTGTGATTCGACTCGGGCCGTTGTGGTCTTACAGGAGTCGATTCCTAGTGATTTTCAAGTGATGTACCCAATGCGTCCATCCGGATTTTCATCGTGTCTGTTGACACGGAAGTTTGCTATCAGAGCGCAGTCATGTGCGTTACCAGGCCATCAGATGATATCTGTAGGGCTTATCTTTGCATCGCAGACACAACATCCGAAGTTTTATCACCACGGAGGTGTTTCGGGTGACCAAAGAGACTGCTTCTCACTTAGCGTTGGTTTTGGGAAAAGTTGCCAAAAAGACTTTGTTGTATTTTGATCCGAAGGATATACGTCCAATTTGCATCACCATTCTATATCATAATTTTCCTCTCTTCATTGATATATGTCTTATTATGAGGTAATATTATATCTTTTCATCTGTTTATGCATGTTGGATGATTCTTGGAGGATGGACTGCCGGAGTCTAGATTCTGATGTTAAAAAGAGGTGTTTTGATGCAATTTCGCGAAGATCAGAAAAATACCAGAAAAATATGGGGAAATTATATTTTCCCGGAAGACAAAGCAAGCCAGAAGGGGAGGCGAAGAAGGGCCCTAGGGGGCCCACACCCCCTAGGCGCGGGTCCCCCTGGGTTGCGCCTAGGGCAGGTGTGGCCCACCTGCTCGGCTCCCGACTCTGGCCTCTCGCCTATATCTTCCTTACAGAACCCTACACCAGGTGGCGACCACAAATAGATTTCCGCCGCCTCTGCGGGGCGGAAAACATCGAGAGAGAAAGATCCCTCGGGCAGACAGATTTCTGCCGGGGAAATTCCTTCCCGGAGAGGGGAGATCGTCGCCGTTAACAGCGTCATCAAGCTAGGCTTCATCGGGATCATCATCATCCACACCATCATATCCACCAGCACCATCATCACCACTTCATCCCGCTGTAACAATTGTGTTGGATATTGCTTTAGTTCTTAGGGGAAACTTTCCCGGTGTTAATTACTATTGTAGTTGATGCTTGTGAGTGGAACCATTGGATTATTGTTTATGTTCAGATTGTTATCCATCACCATATCATATTTGATCTTGATCCATATGATGTCTTGTGAGTAGTTCATCTAGTTCTTGAGGACATGGGAGAAGTCATGTTGTTATTAGTGGATTTGTGTTGAGTTATTATTCAATGGTATAGTATTTAAGTTGTGGTGCTATTCTTCTAGTGGTGTCATGTGAATGTCGACTACATGATACTTCACCATTTATGGTCCTAGGGGAATGCATTGTGTAATTGGCTACTAATTTTGGGGTTGCCGGAGTGACAGAAACCTGAACCCCCTTTAAGACACCATTGCACAAGGGAGCATAGGATCTCAGAGTTTAAGGATGTGGTTAGGTTTATATCTTAATTACTTCCTGTAGTTGCGGATGCTTGCAGGGGATTTAATAACAAGTATGTATTAGTCCAAGTAAGGTCGGTATATTAGCATAGGTTCACCCACACAACACTTACAACACTAAAGAAGAGTACTCAGCTATTTGAAGCGAAAGCACTTGATAGAATTCCCATGTGTCCTCGAGAACATTTGGTCCTTATAAGTATTTCCACCGGCTTGTCCTTTGCTAAGAAAGGATTCGGCCACTTGGTGTGTTTGTTCTTTATCTTTATTACTTGCACCTTGTTTTGTTGCTTTATCAGAAAACCCCTAAAAATCCATTTGCTAAGTATTTACAGAGATTTCCTGCTCCATACCACTAGTCAGCACCTTCTGCTCCTTGTTGGGATCAACACTACTATTTATCAAAAGTACTACGATACACCCCCTATACTTGTGGGTCATCAAGACTATTTTCCGGCGCCGTTGTCAGGGAGTGAAGCGCTATTGAAGAGTGGAAATGGTAAGGGAAACTTCTACTGTGAGTATTTATTTCTGTTACTGCTCGTCACTTTGTTTCCAATATGGATAACCCACTTGGTTTTCTGTTTGGGAAAACTACTGCCGCTGCTCGGGTAGTAGATGAACCACCACCTGTTGAGATAGATCCTTTTAAGATACCTATAAGTATTGTTGATCGTGTTATGGATAATTATTATTTAGGGGATGGAACTGTCCATCCTGGTGATCACTTGCTTTTTATCCATGAATTATGCAGGTTGTTTAAGTGTGCAGGTATCACAACTGAGCAGGCGAAGAAGAAGCTACTCTCCATATCCTTGAAAGGGAGAGCTGAAGAATGGTATAAGCTGTTGAAGAATGGACAATCCATGGAATGGGAGGAAATGGCATCTCTCTTTTATTCTAAATTCTATCCTCCCAGTGAGATCCATAAGGATAGAAATCTGATTTATAACTTTTGGCCTCGTGGTGAAGAGAGTACATCTCAAGATTGGGGAGATTGAAGTTACTAATGCTTAAATGTCCTATTCATGAACTCCCTAACAATATTATTATCAATAACTTTTATGCTAGGTTTTCTCTTCATGATAAAGATTTACTAGATGCTTCTTGTGTCGGATCATTCATGCGTATGAAAGAAGAAGCTAAATGGGATCTCCTAAATGTAGGGGTTCGTAGCATGGAAAACAAAAAATTTCTATCGCATACAAACAAACAAGCCAAGATCTATCTACTAGATTGTAGCAACGAGTCGATGGAATAACTTACCCTCGAAGATTCCAAAGTGTTTAACGAGAGCGGATTCTCGTGGATGATGTAGTCGTACTCTCCCCGATCTCAAGATCGTGTAGACGATCCTTCCGGCGCTGCGTTCCGGCAGCGCTCCCGCAGTCGGTCACATGTTCGGTACTCGACGAAGACCTTCCTCTCCCTTGTTCCAGCAGGCAGCGGAGGTTGTAGCACTCTCCTCGCGATTCCGGCAGCACAACGGCGTGGTACCGGAAGTAGAGGGGAAATCCCGCAGGGCTTCGCCTTAAGCCGGAGCGAGTATGGTGGATTATGAGAGAGGGCTATTAGTGGTCTAGAGATTATACACACCAATTAGAAGGCTCTAAACCGTAGGCTAAAGCAATTAGAAGCTCTAAACCAAAACGGCTCTAAACCGGAGATTAGAGGTAGAAACTTGTGTGTCTCAAGGAGGAGGCCCTGCCCCTCCTTTTATGGGTGGAGGGGCTAGGCGCGCCAGGGAGGGAGGGGAGTCCCTCCCCAACTCGGCCTAGGGCTGGCCGCCGGCTTGGAGGAGAGGAACTCCTCCTCCAAGTTGGTTTCAACCTCCTCTTGCTTGTTTCCCACAGTTTCTTGTTTTAGCCGTTTGACTTTCAAACTGGACATTTGACTTTTCTGTTTTAGGATTCAATTTAATCCTTTATTTGGAACAGAAAGAACACTTGGTACATGATGCAATCATTCCAATAAGTAATGACACATTCATGTACCCCTCCCCCCCTCCCGGAGTGCCGGACATTCCGGAACCTTCTAGAACCTTCACCGGAATCATTTCCGAACTCCGAAATGGGACTTTCTTTATATGAATCTTATTCTCCAGACATTCCGGATCACCTCGTGATATCCCGGATCCCATTCGAGACTCCGAACAACATTCGGTCTCTTTCTCATAATACCATAACTACTCAAAACAACGTCGAATCCTTAAGTGTGTCTCCCTACGGTTCGTGAATTATGCGGACATGATCGAGACACTTCTCCGAACAATAACCAATAGAGGAATCCGGAAATTCATATGGCTCCCACATATTTCTACGATTACTTTGCGATCGAATGAACCACTTACATACGATACCAATTTCCCTTTGTCTCACGATATGTTACTTATCCGAGGTTATGATCGTCGGTATCTCTGCATACCTAGTTCAACCTCGTTACTGATAAGTACTCTTTTCTCGTTCCCGTGATATGTGATCCCTTGTGATCCAGTCACATGCTTGCAAGCTAATTGGATGACATTTCACCGAGAGGGCCCAGAGAATATCTATCCGTCATATGGATGGACAAATCCCACTCTTGATCCATGTGTCTCAACCAATACTTTCCGAACACTCAATGCCACCTTTATAGCCACCCAGTTACGGTGTGGTGTTTGATGTCATCAAAGCATCCATCCGGTAAAGGTGATATGCATGATCTCATGGTCGAAGGAATTAGGTTACTATGTATCAGAAAGCATATAGCAATTGAACTATTGAAATGACTTGATCTTTATGCTACGCTTATCTATAGGAGTATGTCCACCATATCATTCTCCTAATGATATGATCCTGTTGTTGATAACATCTCGATGTTCATGATAGGGAAACCACAATCATTTATCAACCAACAAGCTAGTGAAGTATAGAGGCTATACTAGGGACTTCAAATTAAGTTTACAAGTCACACAAGTATTAATGTTTCCTTGTTAATACTATTATAGCATGAATGTAAACATTTATCATAAACACAAAGATATAATAATAACTACATTTATTATTGCCTCTAGGGCATATCTCCAACTGTCTCCCACTTGCACTAGAGTCATCTAATCTAGATTACATGGTAATATACCGAACACCCATGGCAGTTTGGTGTTGGTCATGTTTTGCCCTCGGGAGAGGTTTAGTCAACGGATCCGCCACATTCAGATCTGTGTGTACTTTTCAAATCTTTATATCCCCATCCTGGATATGTTCTCGAATAGCGTGAAAACGTAGCTTGATATGCTTCAGCTTCTTGTGTGACCTTGGTTCTTGCGCATTGGCTATGGCACCCATGTTATCACAGTAGATAGACATTGGGTCCAGCGCACTAGGAACCACACCCAGCTCTGTAATGAACTCTTTCATCTATATCGCTTCTTGAGAAGCCTCCGAAGCAGCCATGTATTCCGATTCATTTGAAGATCTCGCCACAACGCTTTGCTTTGCACTCCTCTAGCTAACTGCTGCACCATTCAAAATAAATACGTATCCAGATTGTGATTTAGAATCATCCGGATCGGTGTTCCAACTAGCATCGGTGTAACCATTAACAACGAGCTGTTCATCACCTCCATAACAAAGAACCATATCCTTAGTTCTTCTCAAGTACATAAGGATGTTTTTCACCGCTGTCCAATGATCCACTCCTGAATCACTTTGATATCTGCTAGTTAGACTAACAGCATATGCAATGTCGGGTCTAGTACATAGCATGGCATACATTAGAGATCCTATGGCTGATGCATAGGGAGTCTTACTCATCCTTTCTCTATCTTCTGCCGATGTCGGACTTTGAGTTTTACTCAAGGTCGTATTGGGCAACATGGGCAAGAACCCTTTCTTGCTTTCTTCCATTCCAAACCTCTTTAGAACTTTGTCCAAATATGTACTCTGTGACAATGATATTTGGCGTTTCGATCTATCTCTATAAATCTTTATGCCTAATATGTAAGCTGCTTCGCCAAGATCCTTCATTGAAAAACTATTATTCAAATATTATTTGACACTATTAAGAAGGTCTACATCATTCCCAATCAACAATATGTCATCCACATATAGTATTAAGAATGCTACAGAGCTCCCACTCACTTTCTTGTAAATACAAGCTTCTCCATAAGTTTGTATAAAACCAAAACTTTTGATTACCTTATCAAAACGTTGATTCCAACTTCGGGATGCTTGCTTCAATCCATAGATGGACCGTTGAAGTTTGCATACTTTGTTAGCATCTTTAGGATCGACAAAACCTTTGGGTTGCATCATATACAACTCTTCATCAATATCTCCATTGAGGAATGCTGTTTTGACATCCATCTGCCATATCTCATAATCATAATATGCAGCGATTGCTAACATAATCCTCACAGACTTTAGCTTCGCTACCGGTGAGAAAGTCTCATCGTAGTCAACTCCTTGAATTTGTCGAAACCCTTTTGCGACAAGTCGAGCTTTATAGACAGTAACATTACCATCAGCATCTGTTTTCTTCTTGATAATCCATTTGTTCTCGACAGCCTTTCGGCCATCCGGTAAGTCCACCAAAGTCCATACTTGGTTTTCGTACATGGATCCAATCTCGGATTTCATGGCTTCTTGCCATTTATTGGAATCTGGGCTCATCATCGCTTCCTCATACGTCTCGGGGTCATCGGTGTTGTCCACCAACATGACACTCATAACGGGATCATACCAATCTGGAGTGGTACGAGTTCTCGTTGACCTCCGAGGCTCTGTAGCAACTTCAACCGAAGTTTCATGATCACCATCATTAGCTCCCTCTCTAATTGGTGCAGGCACCACAGGAACTTCTTCCGGTGCTGCGCTACTCGTAATTTCGAGAGAAGGTTCGACAACCTCGTCGAGTTCTACTTTCCTTCCAGTCACTTCTTTCGAGAGAAATTCCTTCTCTAGAAAGGATCCATTCTTGGCAACGAAGATTTTGCCTTCGGATCTATGATAGAAGGTATACCCAATAGTTTCCTTCGGGTATCCTATGAAGACGCATTTTTCCGCTTTGGGTTCAAGCTTGTCCGGCTGTAACTTCTTTACATAGGCTTCGCACCCCCAAACTTTAAGGAACGACAATTTAGGTTTCTTCCCAAACCATAATTCATACGATGTCGTTTCAACGGATTTAGATGGTGCCCTATTTAAAGTGAATGCGGCTGTTTCTAATGCATAACCCCAAAATGATAGCGGTAAATCTGTAAGTGACATCATAGAACGAACCATATCTAAGAGAGTTCGATTACGACGTTCGGACACACCATTATGCTGTGGTGTTCCCGGCGGTGTCAATTGTGAAAGTATTCCGCATTTCTTCAAATGCTCGCCAAACTCGTAACTTAGATATTCACCTCCACGATCAGAACGTAGAAATTTAATCTTCTTGTTACGTTGATTCTCTACCTCACTTTGAAACTCCTTAAACTTCTCGAAAGTTTCGGACTTATGTTTCATGAAATAGATATACCCATATCTACTCAAGTCATCCGTGAAGGTAAGAACATAACGATAACCACCGCGCGATGCTACACTCATTGGACCACACACATCGGTATATATGATTTCCAATAAGTCCGTAGCTCACTCCATCATACCAGAAAATGGAGTCTTAGTCATTTTTCCCATCAGACATGCTTCGCATCTTTCAAGTGATTCAAAATCAAGTGATTCAAGAAGTCCATCGGAATGGATTTTCTTCATACGCTTCACTCCAATGTGACCAAGACGACAGTGCCACATATAGGTCGAATTATCGCTTGATTTCAAACGTTTAGCCTCAATGTTGTTGATATGTGTATTTCCACTATCGAGATTCAATAAGAATAGACCATCTATCAAAGGTGCATGTGCGTAAAACATATTACTCATATAAATCGAACAACCATTATTCTCTGACTTAAACAAGTAACCGTCTCGCAATAAACAAGATCCTGATATAATGTTCATGCTCAACGCAGGCACCAAATAACAATTATTTAAGTATAAAACTAATCCCGATGGTAGATGAAGTGGTAGCGCGCCGACCGCGATCACATCAACCTTTGATCCATTTCCCACGCGCATCGTCACCTCGTTCTTCGCTAGCTTCCGTTTATTCTGCAGCACCTGTTTCGAGTTACAAATATGAGCAACCGAACCAGTATCAAATACCCAGGCACTACTACGAGTACTAGTGAGATACACATCAATAACATGTATATCAGATATACCTTTCTTCTTGATGTTGCCGTTCTTCAAATCCGCCAAGTACTTTGGGCAATTCCGCTTCCAGTGACCTTCTCCCTTGCAGTAAAAGCACTCAGTATCAGGCTTAGGTCCAGCCTTGGTCTTCTTCGCCGGCGTGGTAACTTTCTTACCACCCTTCTTGAAGTGTCCCTTTTGCTTAGACTTGCCTTTCTTGAATTTGGTGGTCTTATTGACCAACAACACTTGGTGCTCTTTCTTAATCTCCACTTCTGCAAATTTTAACATGGCAAAGAGTTCTGGCAACGTCTTGTTCATGTTATGCATGTTGTAGTTCATCACAAAGTTCTTGTAACTTGGTGGTAGTGATTGGAGGACACGGTAAATCCCCAAAGCATTAGGAATCACAATACCCAAGCTTTGAAGTTTGTTTGCGTGCCCAGACATCTTAAGCACATGCTCACTGACGGAGCTGCCCTCTTCCATCTTGCAGTTAAAGAATTTTTCAGAAGCTTCATAACTTTCAATTGCCGCATGAGTCTCAAAAATCAATTTGAGATCCTCGACAATATCATATGGGTCTGAATCCTCAAACCTTTTCTGAAGCTCCGATTCCAAACCATACAAGATAGCACACTGAACTATGGAGTACTGATTCCTCCGAGCGAGGTAAACATTCTTTACTTCATCGGGAGCATCATCTGCAGGTGGGTCACCCAGCGGTGCATCCAGCACATAGGTCAAATTACCAGCTGTGAGGACAATCCTCAAATTGCGGAACCAATCCGCGAAGTTGCTTCCATTGTTTTTCAACTTTTCTTTCTCTAGGAACGCATTAAAATTGATGGTAGGGGCTGCCATTGATCTACAACATATTTGCAATAGTTTAGACTAAGTTTATGACAAATTGAGTTCAAATTAATAATAAAATTAAACTAGGTGAACTCCCACTCAAAACAATATCCCTCACATTGTTTTAGTGATCACACGAACCAAATCCACCATATCAACACCGATCATCACGAGAGTTGACATAGTTTCAATGGCGAACAATCGACATGTTCATCATATCTACTATATGATTCATGCTTTACCTTTCGGTGATCCGTGTTCCGAGACCATGTCTGTACATGCTAGGCTCGTCAAGATCAAACCTTAGTTTCTGCATGAGCAAATCTGGCTTGCTCACGTTGTATACACTTGCAGAATCTAACACACCCGATCATCACGTGGTGCTTCGAAACAACAAGCTTTAGCAACGGTGCTAACTAAGGATGAACACTTTATGACTTGAAATTGATGTGCATGAGGGATCATCTTATAATGCTACCGTCGTCTAACAAGCAATACAAGATGCATAAAGGATTAACATCACATGCAATTCAATAATATGTGATATGATATGGCCTTTCTTCTTTGTACTTCCGATCTCCATCTTCAAGCACGAACATGATCTCCATCATCACCGGCATTGCATCAAGGTCAATGACGCTTCTCCATGGTTATCGTCCACCGGCTTCAACTATTACAACTACTTTGAATAGACACGCGGGTCTTAACATAAATTAAAGACAACCATATGGCTCCTGCCGGTTGCCAACTTACAATAAGGAACATTGCATACATCAAATATAATCACAATCATGGCCATATCACATCACTGCACACCCCTGCAAACAAAGTTAGACGCCTCTACTTTCTTTGCATATTTTACGTGGTTTGGGGCTTTCAATAAGTGTCGTTCTAACTTACGAACAAGAACCACAACATTGATACTAGCATTGTTGATCACCCGTTGTAAATTGGATCTTAACTATGCTAGGAGAAACAGGCACCCGCAAAGCCACTTATGCAATACAAGTTGCATGTCAAGCGTGGAGCAAGTCTCATGAACGATGTCATGTAAGGTTAGCCCGGGCCGCTTCATCCCAACATACCGCAAGATGCAAAGTACACAAGAAGTAATCGACAATAAAAGCATCAATGCCCACAATGACCATTGTGTTCTACTCGTGCAACAGATCTACATATAGACCTGGCTCTGATACCACTGTAGGGGTTCGTAGCATGGAAAACAAAAAATTTCTATCGCATACAAACAAACAAGCCAAGATCTATCTACTAGATTGTAGCAACGAGTCGATGGAATAACTTACCCTCGAAGATTCCAAAGTGTTTAACGAGAGCGGATTCTCGTGGATGATGTAGTCGTACTCTCCCCGATCTCAAGATCGTGTAGACGATCCTTCCGGCGCTGCGTTCCGGCAGCGCTCCCGCAGTCGGTCACACGTTCGGTACTCGACGAAGACCTTCCTCTCCCTTGTTCCAGCAGGCAGCGGAGGTTGTAGCACTCTCCTCGCGATTCCGGCAGCACAACGGCGTGGTACCGGAAGTAGAGGGGAAATCCCGCAGGGCTTCGCCTTAAGCCGGAGCGAGTATGGTGGATTATGAGAGAGGGCTATTAGTGGTCTAGAGATTAGACACACCAATTAGAAGGCTCTAAACCGCAGGCTAAAGCAATTAGAAGCTCTAAACCAAAACGGCTCTAAACCGGAGATTAGAGGTAGAAACTTGTGTGTCTCAAGGAGGAGGCCCTGCCCCTCCTTTTATGGGTGGAGGGGCTAGGCGCGCCAGGGAGGGAGGGGAGTCCCTCCCCAACTCGGCCTAGGGCTGGCCGCCGGCTTGGAGGAGAGGAACTCCTCCTCCAAGTTGGTTTCAACCTCCTCTTGCTTGTTTCCCACAGTTTCTTGTTTTAGCCGTTTGACTTTCAAACTGGACATTTGACTTTTCTGTTTTAGGATTCAATTTAATCCTTTATTTGGAACAGCAAGAACACTTGGTACATGATGCAATCAGTACAATAAGTAATGACACATTCATGTACCCCTCCCCCCTCCCGGAGTGCCAGACATTCCGGAACCTTCTAGAACATTCACCGGAATCATTTCCGAACTCCGAAATGGGACTTTCTTTATATGAATCTTATTCTCCGGACCATTCCGGATCACCTCGTGATATCCCGGATCCCATCCGAGACTCCGAACAACATTCGGTCTCTTTCTCATAATACCATAACTACTCAAAACAACGTCGAATCCTTAAGTGTGTCTCCCTACGGTTCGTGAATTATGCGGACATGATCGAGACACTTTTCCGAACAATAACCAATAGAGGAATCTGGAAATTCATATGGCTCCCACATATTTCTACGATTACTTTGCGATCGAATGAACCACTTACATACGATACCAATTTCCCTTTGTCTCACGATATGTTACTTATCCGAGGTTATGATCGTCGGTATCTCTGCATACCTAGTTCAACCTCGTTACTGATAAGTACTCTTTTCTCGTTCCCGTGATATGTGATCCCTTGTGATCCAGTCACATGCTTGCAAGCTAATTGGATGACATTTCACCGAGAGGGCCCAGAGAATATCTATCCGTCATATGGATGGACAAATCCCACTCTTGATCCATGTGTCTCAACCAATACTTTCCGAACACTCAATGCCACCTTTATAGCCACCCAGTTACGGTGTGGTGTTTGATGTCATCAAAGCATCCATCCGGTAAAGGTGATATGCATGATCTCATGGTCGAAGGAATTAGGTTACTATGTATCAGAAAGCATATAGCAATTGAACTATTGAAATGACTTGATCTTTATGCTACGCTTATCTATAGGAGTATGTCCACCATATCATTCTCCTAATGATATGATCTTGTTGTTGATAACATCTCAATGTTCATGATAGGGAAACCACAATCATTTATCAACCAACAAGCTAGTGAAGTATAGAGGCTATACTAGGGACTTCAAATTAAGTTTACAAGTCACACAAGTATTAATGTTTCCTTGTTAATACTATTATAGCATGAATGTAAACATTTATCATAAACACAAAGATATAATAATAACTACATTTATTATTGCCTCTAGGGCATATCTCCAACACTAAACCGTATTCAAGAGAACACTGAAGCTTGGGAGAATGACAAAGGAAGAAGTCAGGTATAAACTATGATTATGAATGCATTAAATCTTGTATGGGAACTAATGACTTCCGTGATATTAGTAATGAGTTTGGTCTTGATCCTCAAGTTCTTGCAAAATCTTTTAATGCTTTTGCCTCTTATATTGAAATTCCCAAGAAAGAGTGGGAAAAGTACCACGCTCCTTATAAAGACATTGTTACTCATGTTCCTGCTAGCATAGAGGTTTGTACCGTTGATCCTATTTTGCCTGAACCTTATGTTGAGAAAATCCCTTTTCCTACTAAGGTAAAGGAACATTCTATCATAGCTAATGTGGTTAGCAAAAGTGCAAAGAAAACTGTGGAGCCCGATGAGCTTATTAATATTGAGCCTGTGCTAGCTATTGTGAAAGATCTTGTCACTAGAAACATAGAGGATGAGAATATTGTCTTCTGTGAAGATGCTACTAATATTGTTTCTCATCCCAAAAATGCTACAAAAGCTAGTGTCCCTGTGCTTTCTGTTAAAATTGGTAATCATTACTATTATGGTTTATGTGATATTGGTGCTAGTTCTAGTGCTATTCCTTATGAGATTGACAGGGAAATTATGCATGAGATTGGTCCTTGTGAGCTTGAGGACATTTATGTGGTTATTCACCTTTCAAATAAGGAAACCATTTTCCCCATTTGTATTGTAAGATATGTGGAAGTTCTCTGTGGTAAGATTAAGTATCCTGCTGATTTTTTAGTGCTTAATTCAGCAGCTAGCAAAACTTGCCCTGTCATTTTTGGTAGACCTTTCTTGAACACTTGTGGAGATATTATAGATTGTAAGAAGGAAAAAAGTTTTAACTAAGTTGGATGGAGATTCTTATGAGTTTAACTTCTCCAAATTTGCTAAAGCTCCTTGTGAAAATAGCTTGGCTAATAAAAATTTCAGGATGGAACAACTTGCTTCTATTGATCCAGTTTATGACCTTGGACCTCTTTTTGGTAACTATAAGTTTGCTCATTCTAAAGATAAAGTTGTTGCCAGTGACATTTATATTGTCAACTTTATTCAAAGTGCTACTGAAAGTTATTATGAGAGAGGGAAACATGGTTTTATGCATCTCAATAATGTTAAGTTTCCCCGTTTTATGTTGAAAGCTTTGAAGTTGCATTTTTTTTGTATTCCTTTGCTAGTGGCTTTTTGTTTCAACAATTCATTTTCTCATGATACCCCCATGCATAGGAAGTGGGTTAGACTCAAATGTGTTGGTTATTTGCTTCTTGATGCTCTCTTTCACTCCAGATTTATATCTCCTTTGAGAGGATCTTTGAAAGTTTCAAGCCTAACATAAAGGCATTAAAGAAAAGTACTTGTTGGGAGATAATCCAAGAGTTTAATTGAGTCTTGGAAGTTATTACTTCGGTAAAAACCGCTCCTTATCCTTTTTGTTTTGGTTTTTGTGTCAAGTTCAACTACTTTTGAGAAGTGGAGGAGTTGTGAAAAGTGGCTGTCCTGGGACAGATTTTTGTGCTGCATTGTAAAAATTCGTGAAGGAACTCAGTACGTCGGATGGATCTGTATTTTTCTGAGCTTGTTCTCCATGTTGTTACCCAACTTTCATTAGTTCTTAACTTTTTGATTTTAGCAACATAAGGTTTTCGAAAAAAATCAATCTTTACCTGCTGGTCTGTTTTGACAGATTTCTGCTATCATTTGCATTTGCCTTTTACAGAAGCCTTTGTTTTGATAGATGTCAGTTGAAGTGTGAACATAAAGGTTTGTTGTTTTTCTTACACTAATGTTGCCATTGAAGTTTGTGTGAGACCTTGTAGGAAAGCAAATTCCAGGAGAAGGAGAAAAGGAGTCTGCAGAGTTCGTCTTTGAATAGGTAAAAGTGGTGAAAACAGAAGGTTCGTGAAACCCCAATCTTTTTATATTTTTGATGTTTTTAATACATAAGGAAAGTTACGAGATGGAATAGAGGAGGAACCGGAGGTCGGTTGGCCAAACCCACCGCAGGCGCAGGCCCCAGCTAGCCGTGCCTGGAGGGGGTGAGACCACCCCGAGCTCCGTCTCCGCCTCGTTTTCATATCAAAACCTTCCTTATGCTTTGAAACTTCTTAATATATAACCCCCCGGGTCCCCCGAGGTTCATGCATCATATTCTCGTCGTGTTTTCTTTTTGATCTGTTTCTGTCAGGAAAACTTCTCAAGTTTAGAGCACCATGGTCTCCACCAACAACAAAGGCAAGAAGCCCGAGGAAGACAATCCCCACAAACCCAAGGAGGAGGAGATTTTGGTAGGTTATGAAGGAGACATGGAGGAGGACAATCAACCGGATACCCGCACTACCATCACAAGCATTGGAGTGGTGGCAAAACCTACCAAGCTTAGGAGGACAGCACGGATGTCTACATGAGGGAAACCTCCACGTCATACCCTCTCTCCACGGTCGCCTTCTCCAAGTACCAAGAAACCCTTCCACCCTCACATGAGTGTAAATATCAACATGTGCCCAAAGGGAACTTTCCCTCGATGTGGTATTTGCCTCATTCTAACAATGCAGGGGAGGAACACACTAAGAAGGAAGAGTGGGGAAAGAATAACAAGGACTGGAATTCTCAGCCCGACATGATCATGAATTGCATTGAGTAGAATTCAGAGTTGATTCGCACTCTGACCTTTCAGATTGAGGATTTGGGGAAACTTATTGAAGAGCTTATCAAAAGAACACCACCACCACCGAAGGAGTAATTCGTCATCAGTTTTGGCATCCCCTTGGCTTGTTCCAAGCTTGGGGGAAGTATCGCGGTATCACCATCATTATCTTTTATCTTTTACCTTTTTAGTGGATTCGTATCTTTGATAGAGAGGTTATCTTATAGTTTGGTTTGCATGTGGAAGTATCTCTCCTTTAGTTGGTTATCTATGTATCCCTTGGTGTGAGTGCCTTTATGGAATATTAATGAGAAGTTTCATCGTTTACTTTGTGCACTTCTTATTTTAGTTTGCAATCTCTATTATCTATACTATTAAAAAGATTGGGACCGTTCGTCACCCCTTATAAAATTTCCGTCTGCCTTGAAAAGACGCTTTTGCCCCTGATAGTTTGGAGGTATTGCACTACTTGCCACCGCTAAGTTAGAACAGTTCGTTCTCCCGAGCGAACCCTGGGCCCGTGCCTGCGCCGCCCCTAGCCCAGCGCGTCCCCCACTCGCCCCGGACTTTCACCTGCCAGCGCCGCCTCCACCGCACTTTCCCTCCTCCCCATCTTCCCCGTCGATGGCGAGCGCAGCATAACCCGTGCGACCCCGCCTCCCTCCGTTCTCCTCTGCCCAGCGGGACAAGGCGCACGCGCTGGAGTATAGGTAGCCGGCGCAAGGCGGGCGGTGCCGGAGTCCATGCAAGCGAAGGAACTGGGGGCGACGGAGGCCTCGTGCGAGGAGGAGTAGTGGAGGGTGGCGCGACGCATTGGATGTGGGGGATTCAGAGGGCAATGCGTGCTGGCCCGGCGGCGGGCGGGGTGCGAATTGAGGGGAAGGGCGTGACCTAGATCCCGCCATCCTCCAACGCCATGGCTGCACCCCGAGCGGATCCTCTTGATCTATGCTCCTCCTTCAGTCCTTGTCATGGATTGGTGATACAGGCATGCGGCAACCTCCTGTCTGGCAATATCATATTTGGGCCAAATCCAATCGACCTGAACTTGCAAGGTACGGTCAGGGGATTTCAGATGGTGATCTCTGGTAAAATGGGAGCCGGCGTTGGGTTGCGCGAGGAAGGAGAGGAAGAGGAGCAGGAAGGGAGAGATGCATGGGTATACGATGACAGAGTCCTTGCTGACTGGCCTGGTACTGATGTGAGGCTTCGCCGATTTGATCTGGAAATATCCACTCGTGGGCGCAGGCGAGGGCGTCGAAGCCGGCGGTTCCTGACCTTCCTCGTCGGGTCAGAGCAGATCAAGCTTCAACAACGACTTCAAGGTCGCACAGGGCCGGTGGCCGTCGGTGAGGCATTCGTCGACACTTTCCTATTCAAGTCCTTTCTCCAGCTTCCTTCACTGAATCGAGGTGATGTTCGTCGTCGGCTACGTTAGCACTTTGTCTCAAGTCCTACATCGGTTTTCCAATCCTTGACCTATCCATTGATCCAATCTGGAATTCGTTGTGACTGCTACTGATCCGTCGATGGTTTAAGCATGCTGACCCTGTTCGTCATCGGTAGCTTGCAGCTAGCGTGTCCTGGCAGCTCGCTATGTCCTGGCGCTCCAGTTTCGTTAGACTGTGGAGCTCACGCGGTAGCGCCGTCAGCCCGTGTACTGCGCACAGCCTCCGAGCTCGAGTTTCTCCACCACCGTTGTGGATCCAGGATTAGTGTTTTGCTTATTCACGTGTTTCATCGAATAGCAAAATTTGTGCTCTGTTCAATCCTTTCCTTCGGATCCATCCACCTACACTTCTTTTTCTTTAATCTAAAAGTTTGGCTACGACTGTCTTGAATGATCCAAGTTTTCTTCAATTCATCATCCAAGTTGGTAGTGCAAGCTAGAATTTTTCACTTGATGCATATCTCTACTGTATTATAGTACAAGTTTGTTCATGCTGGTAAGAGTTAATTTCATCTTCAGTTTCTATATTAATTCATTTTGTTTAACTCTTCCTAGAACTGGAACATCTAATAATTAGAGAACATTTATGTTCTATAATATGACAGGCCTGTTGATGCAAACTAGATTTACTTGCATGTATCAGCATACCTAATTTTGCCTACATGTACTAAGAAATGTAAACATATGAAAAAACCATGATATTTCGAATAACATCTCTAGAAAAAACATGGGCTTTACAAAAATCATAAGCTTTCTATTTCTTTCTTAAAGAACATTGTACATTCTTGATATTTCTAAATTTTATTGGATTTGTATACTTTTTTCTTTCAAATATTATACTCCTTCTGTTCACAGTTTATAGCAACGAAAGCCTTTTCATATATTCCACAAATGTAAAGTCAGGCTTAATTAAGGGTGCTAATTACACTTCGGTTTTCTGCATCTGAGTTGTTTTTCTTTTCATTGACTCCATCTATGAAATCTTAGCATTTAAACACCGGAAATGTGTATATTCCACAGATATACACAAAAGAGATGACATGTGGGAAATTTTGAGATTAGAAATGTGAAATTATGTGGCGTTGATTGTGGACGAATTAGCTTCTACCTTACTTATAGAGAAATTACTCTACAACCATGTTAATTGCAAACGAAGAGAGTAATAAGAGTTCAGATTTTTTAGATCAGAGGCTAGGCAAGACAATAAAAGAAAAGGTAATCAGAGTAGGAGACAAATGCATGAAAAAAGTTTATAACAAATTAATACATTAGAGTAACGACATGATGCAGTTAAAAAGTACAATACACATGTATACTGTCACACATGTTTGCAGAAAAGAGTAAATTGGTCCTCCGTAGCAACGCACGGGTATTTAGCTAGTATATGATGGATCTTGTTGATCAGTATTGGCATCACTTTGGGAGCATCAAGTAAATCTAAATTAGTTTGGGCAAACCAAGTTCTAGTCAGTAGCAATACTTTTTGAGGTTTGAAATAAAAAGTGAAAAGCTTACAGGTATTTTGTATCATTTATTTTCTTTCTTGTTGGCTCATAAGCTTAGTATTCTTTATTTAAGATATTTTGTGTCTTCAAGGAAGATTGCATGTTTGGCTTTATCACTTGTAGTTTTGCTTGTTTCTTTCAACTCTTTTGCTTGCTACCCAGCCTTGCTAGCCAAAAACCTATTTTGAGAAGGTATACTTCTCATGTTTCCAATCCCTTTGAACCAAAACCTTTGCCATTTGTGTCCACCATATGTACCTAGTAGCTTTTGCTATTCCAAGCAAATTATCAAGATTCATCTATCTTTCGAATTAAAAAGTATTTTGTTATGTGAAAACTAGTTAGTAAAGCTCTCACGAACTTGATGGTACACCTTATTTACTTGAACCATTGTGTCATCGAAGTTGTATATGCTTGCATTTATACGTTGGAATTAGCAGAACCATGCTATCACGAGGAACGCTTTCCACATTGCACTTGTACCTTGTACACAGTTGATATCATGCTCTTTTGTTTGTGGATGTCAACGGTGTGAAATAAAGAGGGAACTTGTAGGTCCATGGAGTCTGTATTTTGTGTTAGAGAAATGCCTGGGCCGCTAGCTTAAGCCATGCCTAATCATGGTGGAAACTTGCAGCATCACCATAGTGAGATATCTATGAAGCATCCTCAATAAAAAGCTATGCACAAAGTAAATAAAAAGATCGCTAAGATGCTCATTTGTCTGCTTGCCTTGTCATTTTGGTTATGGTATATCTCATGTACCATGTGCAAGGGGTACCCCATTGGCGGTTATCTATGATACGCATGTACTTACAATGACAAGAACTTACCTATAACCAAAGTTGTGTAGCATGAGGAGTGGCCCTCATATTCAAGGGACATGAGATTGCCAACTTATATTTCGTCAACCATATACTCCAACTTTGTGCACTTTAACCTTAATCATCTCAAGATGCCTATGATAGGGGAAATGAGGGCTCAAAGCTAGTAAATACCATAATCTTTTGGAAGCTCTTTATGACTTGTAATCCCTGCTACCCTCTATGAAGGGACCTTTCTCCTACTTCTAAGTTGAGTCAGTAAACCTATTTCCTCTCTATCTCCAGCAAGCATTTGAGTTTTTGTGTTTCAAGCATTTGTATGGTGATTTATTCAATCATGTTCTTTATCTTCCTTGTTTGCACAAAACTCTTATCTATTGAGTATTACTTTGAAAGCCTTCATTGAAAAACCTTTTTGAGCAAAGAGTGCTCCTGTTATAAAACATCTACAAAAAGATTTTTGAGAAACTGTTTGTCAGCTGTTCTCTGACCAAGAACAAGAGTTTGCCAATTGCATCTATTATTTATCTTTATGCATCTCTATTGTGACTCTTGTACTTGTTACAAGCTAAGTTATATAATGGTGAGTTGCTTTCTTCTATGAGTTGTGTAATGGTAACTGTGATGCTTCTTGTCCGTATTCTTTTATCGACACTTCACTCCATAAACCTGTGGACATGTTTACTGAGCTCAGTTTTTGCCTGGGGACAAGCGAAGGTCTAAGCTTGGGGGGAGTTGATACGTCCAATTTGCACCACCATTCTATATCATAATTTGCCTCTATTCATTGATATATATGTCTTATTATGAGTTAATACTTATGTCTTATCATCTGTTTATGCATGTTGGATGATTCTTCGAGGATGGACTGCCGGAGTCTGGATTCGGATGGAAAAAAGAGGTGTTTTGATGCAATTTCGTGAAGATCAGAAAAATACCATAAAAATCTGGGAAAATTATATTTTCCCGGAAGACAGAGGAAGCCATAAGGGGAGGCAAAGAAAGGCCACAGGGTCCCCACACGCCCCCTAGGCGCGGGTCCCCCTGGGCCGCACCTAGTTCAGGTGTGGCCCACCTGCTCGGTTCCCGACTCCGCCCTCTCGCCTATATCTTCCTTACGGAACCCTAACACCAGGGGGCGACCACAGATAGATTTTCGCCGCCTCTGCGGGGAGGAAAACACCGAGAGAGAAAGATCTCTCTGGCAGACAGATTTCTGCCGAGGAAATTCCTTCCCGGAGAGGGGAGATCGTTGCCATCAACACCATCATCAAGCTATGCTTCATCGAGATCATCATTATCATCATCCACACCATCATCTCCACCAGCACCATCATCACCACTTCATCCCGCTGTAACAATTGTGTTGGATATTGCTTTAGTTCCTAGGGGAGACTTTCCCGATGTTAATTACTATTGTAGTTGATGCTTGTGAGTGGAACCATTGGATAATTGTTTATGTTCAGATGGTTATCAACCACCATATTATCTTTGATCTTGATCCATATGATGTCTTGTGAGTAGTTCGTCTAGTTCTTGAGGACATGGGAGAAGTCATGTTGTTATTAGTGGACTTGTGTTGAGTTATTATTCAATGGTTTAGTATTTAAGTTGTGGTGCTATTCTTCTAGTGGTGTCATGTGAACGTCGACTACATGATACTTCACCATTTATGGGCCTAGGGGAATGCATTGTGTATTTGGCTACTAATTGTGGGGTTGCCGGAGTGACAGAAACCTAAACCCCCGTTAGGACACCATTGCACAAGGGAGCGTAGGATCTCAGAGTTTAAGGCTGTGGTTAGGTTTATATGTTAATTACTTTCCTGTAGTTACAGATGCTTGCAGGGGGTTTAATCACAAGTATGTATTAGTCCAAGTAAGGTCGGTACATTAGCACAGGTTCACCCACACAACACTTACAACACCAAAGAAGAGTACTCAGCTATTTGAAGCGAAAGCACTTGACAAAATTCCCATGTGTCCTCGAGAACGTTTGGTCCATATAAGTATTTCCACCGGCTTGTTCTTTGCTAAGAAAGGATTTGGCCACTTGCTGCGTTTGTTCATTGTCTTTATTACTTGCACCTTGTTTTGTTGCTTTATCAGAAAACCCGTAAAAATCAGTTTGCTAAGTATTTACAGAGATTTCCTGCTCCATACCACTAGTCATCACCTTATGCTCCTCGTTGGGATCGACACTCCTATTTATCGAAAGTACTACGATACACCCCCTATACTTGTGGGTCATCAGGATTGCTGTCGAAAAATTCATAGGTTGCGTGGCCAGAGCTATGGGAGTAGCCCCCGAGTGTCTGTTCGAGTCATAGACTCGAGCAGAGACTTTTGTTTAGTCGTTTGAAATATAGGTCCGAAGGACACAATTTTTTCGGATGCTCAACCGACGCTCCCTATGGGATTAGCCCCCGAGTAGACTCGACGTAGGACTCGAAGATAGCTGTGAGGTGTAGTTACATTAGTCATTTCCCAGGTGTGCGGCCAGCGCTCCTGATAGGAGTAGCCCCCGAGTAGTTTCTCGAATCATAGATTCGAGTAAGTAGTTGATTGATCAGCCGAAAAATTCGAGCCGTTGTTGGTTGTTACTTGATGACGTCAGTGCTGACGATTGGTGATCTCAAACGTCTTCGGCAGCAGGGGTGATGCGACGAGACATTCGTGGGTCCCACTGACTGACTTGAAGTTGACTAGTCACGCGCAGACATGGCGACGGCGTCTCCTCGACTATGCGTAGTGGAAGGCGTGCTAGCGACGGTTCTATGTAGTGCTGACACGTGTACGGTTATATTTGAGGTGCGCGCTAGGGCTTCTGAATCAACGGTTCGTGTGCGTCATCTTCTTCTTTTATACTGTTGGTAAACAGTGACTGTCTTTTACCCTTCGTGATTTTCCTCATCTCCATTGCTTCCATTTGCACGAGCTTCGCTGCCCTTCGCTGTGCCCTAGATACTCTTCGCACTTTCCCTTCCTCCTTCATACGCGCGCATCGCCACCGACGCTGCTACAAAATGGGAAAGCCAAAGAAAACTGTTGCAGGAGCTGGTTCGAGCGCCGCTGCCGACGGAAAGAAGGTCGCCGCTACCACCCGCGCCATGGACGGCAGATGGAAGCGCACAGAGATGCGCGATGGTGACCTGCGCAAGCTACGCGATTCTGGGTTGATTCCCCAGAACAAGGAGCATGCCATCCTCCCTGGTGACGAGGTAATCCCGCGCCCACCTGAAGTGTTTCGGGTGATGTTTTACGCCTTTGTCATATGCGCTCTTTCTCTTCCTGTCCACGAATTTCTTTGTGGATTCCTCTTTTTCTATGGGATTCAATTGCATCATTTGTATCCCAACTCTATTCTCCACATCGCCTGCTTCATCACTCTTTGCGAGTGCTGGCTCGGTATCAAGCCGCACTTTGGCCTCTTCCGGAAGCTCTATTCCGTGAAGAGGCAGTCCGGCACCGGCGGAGTCTATCCACTCGGCGGCTACATCATATCCAATCGATCTTCTATTCTTTTCTTCTCCTTTTCCATGTCCGAGTCCGTCCAGTATTGGCGGAAGAAGTGGTTTTACATCTGCGACGCCAAGTTGGACGAACAAGAATATGGTCTCTCCCCATTCGACTCTGCTCAGAAAATCATCCCGAAGAGGTCGTGGAAGAACCACATCTTGGACTGCGGAGGTGGAGGAACTCTACCATCGAGTGGAGGCGCTCCAGATGGTGGTCGAGAAGGAGGTCAACGGTGTCGACATTATTCGCACCTTTCTCAAACGTCGGGTGCAGCCGATGTTTCTTTATGCTGGCCACAACGACCCGACGAGGGTCTCATCCGAAGAGCTGTCCAAGGGTGACCTTGATAGAGCCCTTTGGCCTCTATTGAAGTTCAAGGCTGATGAGGACCTCCTGGGGAAATCGTTGAACACCCCCTTCAGTGCCAAGAATGTCGTTCTGTGGGTGGAAACTTGTTGCGCTTATTCGGTTACTTTGCTATTTGTTATTGCCACTAACCCTTGTTTTCGTTTACTTGCAGAATCTCAAGGTAGTTGGGATGATGCCCCATCTGCCTGAGAAGTTTCCGTTTGCACAGGATAACGAAGTTGTGGATTCTGAATCCGAGCTTCCTTCGGTGCAGTCTCCTACTACGGACGCCCACGAGGCGAGCGAAGGGCGGACTCAAAAGCACACCCGGAGCGAGTCTTCGGATACGTCTACCCCTCCAACTCCAAGGGGTCTGCCGTCCCTCGAGCTGCACGGTGTGGAAGAAGGTGCGTCGCCTGCGCCTTTTCCTGCCGTGCTCCTTCAGGCGGTGGCTCCGTAGCCGCCAGCCAAGAAGAAGAAGGAGAAGGCAGCTCATGTCTTCAATTTTTCGGACATCAAGTCGTAAGTCACTGCACTTGAGTCTTGTTTTCCTTTTCATCTTTGCAATTTTAGCTTGTTGCTGATTTATTTGGTTGCTTGCAGTAATCCTTCGGAGGAGTCCCTCGACGGGGACACTCAAGAATTGATGGCGAAGTCGAAGCCGACGGCTTCTGTCCCCTAGGTGGTGGCCGACTTTGAGGACGATGGCCCAAACTCCTCCAGGAGAGAAGCTCGGGCAGTCGCAACTCAGAAGGCAACATGCAGACCTTTGGAGTCCACACCTGAACACGTAAGTGTCGTCTTTACTTCATGGGGGAGCCCCCGAGTCCTTTTTGTGTGATCTGTTGATCTTTTTGCTTTTTGGGGGGGAGCCCCCAAGCCCTTTGTTCATCTATTTGTGTTTATGTTTCTTCTGTAGCCTTTTGTGCACAGCGACAACCTTCTCATCCAGCAGCATCTAGCGCTGGAGGGTCAGCTGCAACAGCTCCAAGGTGCGTTGTCGTCTCTTTGTTTGTACGTCTAGTTTGTGTAGTTTGTTTTTGGTATACATTCGAAACTTCTTCATGTTGTAGATGATAATAATGCTGCTCTCCGAAGAATGGATGCTCTCGAAAAGAGCCTCAGTCGAGCGGAGAAGGCCACGGATGCTGCGGAGGCCAAGGAGCGCCTACAGAAGGAGGCTGAGGACCGCGAGCAACAGCTCGCGGCCATTGCAGTTACGCGGGAGAAGGAGATGGTGGACAAGCTCATGGCTGTTGCGGGTACGCCCATGGAGGCGTACGATATGTTGATGCCGAGGTTCCTGCCGAAGGCTCAAAATTCCTTCGAGATGAAATTTGAGCCGTTGTACGTGATGATGATGTGAGGCACACTGAACCTGTCGACAATGGACTCGGAGAACTTAACGGCAGTTTTGCCGCTTTGGTTGGTGACGGGCATAGCCTCGATCCACTTGGTGAACTTGTCGACTACGACCAGGAGGAAGACGTGACCTCCTGGCGCGGACTTTGGCAGTTTGCCTATCATGTCAAGGCCCCATTGGGCGAAGGGCCAGGCCAGCAGTATGGGCCTTAGCTCGGATCCTGGCGCGTGTGGCTTGTCCGCGTATCTCTGACAGGCGTTGCACCTCTAGACGATGTCCTTGGCGTCGTTCATGGCTCTTGGCCAGTAGAACCCAGCTCGTAGAGCTTTGGCGACTAAGGCGCGGCTGCCTGCATGATGGCCGCAGATACCCTCATGGATGTCTTGGATGATGCTTTTCCCATCACCTATGGTGACGCACCGTTGGAGCACACCGAAATGTTGCGCTTGTACAGCTCGCCATTGATTGTGGTGAAGGCTTTTGACCGGCAAGATATGCGCCGGGCATCTATCGGGTCATCGGGCAGTTCATGGTTTATTAGGTACCAAAGGTATGGTTGCGTCCATGTCTCTTCAACCGCCATAACCTGCATGAGGCAAACTAGCTCGGCCTCGGTGTCGAGCTTTTTGGGTCCTTCCTATCCTACGGGTAGCGCAACCCCCGAGTGCTCTACTTCTTCGGCTGAGCCTTTTGGGAATTTTCTCTTGATAGAGGGCACATAGATTTGTTCGAGGAACACACCTGGTGGCACCTGTGCACAGGTGGATTCAATGTTGGCAAGCCTGTCAGCTTCTTCGTTGCTTTCCCTTCCGACGTGCCAAAGCTTGCAGCCGTCCAAGTCTCCTTCGAGTGAGTTGTAGAGCACGCGGTATGCGGTTATGTTAGCGCTATGAGCGTCACACTCATTCGTCGTCTGCTGTACGACAAGGTTCGAGTCACTGTAGATGACGAGTCGTGTTGCGCAATAGATCTTGGCCATCCGCATGCCGTGGATGAGGGCCTCGTATTCGGCCTCGTTGTTGGAGGCGTGAAATTTCATCCAAGGATGTACTTCATCTTGTTGCCTTGAGGGGACGTCAGTATGACACTGGCCTCTTCTCCAGCCTCACGCTTGGAGCCGTCGAAGTGCATCGTCCAGGACTACGACATGTCCGGAGTATCTGGCAGGTGGATTTCCATCTGGTGGACGAGGAAGTCAGGGAGGACCTGAGATTTGATGGCGGTGCGCCGCTTGTAGATTATATCCAAAGGGGACAATTCGATGCCCCACAATGCTATGCGCCCCGTGGCTTCGGGGTTGTTCAGGATGTTTGATAACGGGGCGCCATTGATGACCATGATCTGATGCTCCTGGAAGTAGTGGATCAGTCGACGAGCCGTCATGAATACCCCGTAGGCGAGCTTCTGGTAGTGAGGGTACCTCTGCTTTGTTGGGGTCATTACCTTGCTGAGGTAGTAGATTGGGCGTTGGACCCCGTGGGTCTTGCCATCTTCGGGTCGCTCGACCATGAGCATAGTGCTTACCACCTGATGTGTTGTTGTGATCTATAGCAGCAGAGGCTCTCGTTCCTTCGGCGTGACCAGGACAGGCGACATGGAGTGCAGCCGCTTGAGGTCCTCGAATGCGTTGTCTGCATCTGGTGTCCACTCGAAGTTGTCCGCCTTGCGTAGCAGCTGGTAAAAGGGTAGGGCCTTCTCGCCCATGCGGCTGATGATTCTGCTTAGCACCACGATCCGCCTAGCCAGCTGTTGGACACCTTTGAGGTTCTTTAGCTTCTCCCTGGCCAGTATGGCCCTGATTTTCTTCGGATTCGCCTCAATCCCCCGCTGGGAGATGAAGTAGCCGAGTAACTGGCCAGATGGGACGCTGAAGGCGCACTTTTCTGGGTTTAGCTTGATCTTGTAGTGATCAAGGTTATCAAACGTGTCGGGGAGATCATCGATCAGCGTCTTGGCTTCTCTGGTCTTGATTACTATGTCGTTGACATAGACTTGGATGTTGCGAATGATCTGGCTTTTTAGGAACCCCTGGATGCACCTCTGGTACGTGGCACCTGCGTTCTTCAGCCCGTAAGGCATGGTGTTGTAGCAGAACACTCTGAACGGTGTAATGAACGTCGTTTTCTCCTGATCTTCGACCTTCAGCCGAATATGGTTATAGCCTCAGTAGGCGTCGAGGAAGGAGAGTTTCTCGCATCCTGCAGTCGAATCGATGATTTGATCGATCGGCAGTAGAGGGAAGTGGTCCTTGGGACAATACTTGTTGAGCGATGTGAAGTCCACGCACATCCACAGGATGTTCGTGTCCTTTTTGGGGACCAACATGGTGTTGGCCAGCCACTCGCTCTCCTTGATTTCCTCGATGAAGTTGGTATCGAGTAGCCTGTTGAATTCGATTCCAACGGCTTTAGCTCTTGGTTCGGACAGTCGTCGGATCTACTTCTTGACGGGCTTCGCATCCGGAAACACATTGAGTGCATGCTCGGCGAATTCCCTGGGAACTCCTGGCATGTCCACGGGACACCAGGCAAAAATTTCCCAGCACTCACAGAGGAATTCGACGAGCGCGCTTTCCTATGCGGGACTAAGGTCGTTGGCGATCAACGCCATCTTGGAGGGGTCTGTCGGATGGACCTGCACCTTCTTTGTGTTGACTGTGGAGTCGAACAACATATCGGGTGTGTTTTGTCTGGTGACTGGGGGTGCCCCATTGTCTGTCACCTCTCTGAGTCTCATGAGCTCCTTTTGCATGCCAAACGACTGGGAGATTCTGTTAAAGTCTCTGTCGCAGTGGTCGGATCGGGTGAAGCTTCCCTGGATGGTGATGACGCCCCTAGGTCTTGGCATCTTCACTAGCAGGTACGCATAGTGCGGTACTGCCAAGAATCGTGCGAATGCCACGCGCCCGAGGATGGCGTGGTACTGTGATGGAAAGTCCACCAATTCAAACTCTAGCCGCTCGCGCGTTAAGTTTTCGGGCTGGCCGAAGATGACGTCGAGCCATATCTTGCCTAGAGGGTATATGACCATCCCTGGGACTATGCCATGGAACGGCGTGTCTGATTGCTCCAGGCTGCACAGTGGGATCCGCATCGCTGCGAGTGTGCTAGTGAACATCAGTTTGATGTTGCGACCGCTGTTCATGAAGACGCGGCTCATCTCAAACCCCCCGATCTGCGCCTGGAGTAGCAGGGCAGCATGACCTGGGCGAGGGATCTGGCGTGGGTGATCCGAGCGATCGAACGTGATGCAGGACTCCGAGCCACTGAGGTACTCAGGGATGGCTGGTGGAGAGGTTATGGCCAGGCTGACTTGGCAGGTGATCTTCTTTTGCACCATGTTGGTTGGGCGCCCCTTCTGGATCATCAGGGACCATTTTGGCGGCGGGTACCCTCCTGCACCGTTATTTGGTGCTGGTGCGATCGCTGGATACGATGGTCCGACGGGTGGTGGTGGAGGAGCTCCGTGGGTGATGTCACCTGGTACGGGTGCGGTCCCAAATCCAGGGTTCACGATCTAGCACCGCATTCGGGTGAGACCCTCGCTGAGCTTATGGAACTCGCGGCAGTGCTTGATCATGTGGTTGGCCTTCTTCTTGCCATCCTGTTTGTCGATGTAGAAGTGGATGGTGCAGGGACCATAAAGTTTGTTGTATGCCGAAGGCTCTTCGTCGCGGCTGCGACGTTGCCACGTTTACGTGGGTCGCCCACTGTCGCGGTAGTTGCCTCCGCGGTATCCGCTGTTGCGGTTGCCATCATTGCGTCCATCGGTGTATCCAGGCACGACCATGTCGACTCCATCGCGGTCATCATAGACGCGCGATCTTCTCTTGCTGTGACGTTCATGCCTGCGGCATTAGTCGTCTTCGTCATCCGAATGTGCTTGGGTGATGGAATCCTCACCATCTTCCCACCGATTGGCGATGTCCATGAGGTGATCGAGCGTCTTTGGCTTGACGCGCCCAAGTTCCTCCTTTAAATCTGGGCGCCTGGCACAATCCTTGAAGTCGTCGATTGCCCGTTCTTCAGAGATGTGCGCGGCGGAGTTCTTGATGTGGGACCAGCAGAGTATGTATGAGCGGATGGACTCGTTGGACCATTGGGTGCAGGCCCGTAGCTCTTCAATTGAGGCTGGCCTCTTGCTTGTGCCCTTGAAGTTGCGGATGAAGCTGTCTGTTAGCTCTTCACAGCTTCGGATGGATCCGGAGGATAAGATGCCGAGCCAGACCCTGGTCGCGCTTGTCAGCTGCAGCTGAAGGCGTTGTAAGGTGGTGTTCTTGTTTCCGCCATGGAGCTTGACTGACAACACGTGATCATCTAGCCAAGCCTTTGGCTCTTGCGTGCCGTCGAACTTCGGGTTGTCCGAGGGGATCTTGAAATTTTTCTGCATCCATGTTCGCTGAACGGATCTGCTGAAGCATCTGGCACCGCTCAGCTCTCCGTCGTCTTCCTCGTTGGACTCAGTTGAGCACGCGCGCTTGGCACGTGCCTTGTAGATCTTGCGCTGGGTGAGCTTGTTGCGAGCGTCGTAGTTGCTGTTGTGGCGTCGTGGGCTCTTGCGGCATCGGGGCAGGTCATGATCATCGTCTTCGGATGAGGGCGTAGGGCTGCGGTTGAACTTGACCGCAGCTTTTTTCTTCGGCTCCATAGGAGCCTCATCGTGGAGCGCGACTCTGACGAGTCTGAGGCCAGCTAGCGTGTACTTTTGCATGGCACTCTTCGGGTCGCCCACCAGAGGTGGATGGGACGCGAGATATGTAGTGGCTGCCATGATCGCAGCTTGCGGTGTTTTCGGCATGACGTTGTCGTGCTAGTCCATCGTCATGAAGGACTTGTTGAGGGCCCGGGTGACCTTGCATCACGCGGGGGGGGTCCATGTGCTCCGTGCGGGAGCGGTACTTGGTGGTGGTGTTGCCATGAGAATTGGAGCCGCCAGCGGCAGAGAACACAGCTTGCCGCGCGCTAGATTCTGCAGTTGCCTTCTTACGCTTGTCAAGATCCTCCATCAGCTTCACCTTTCGGTTGTTCTTTTTGATGAGTAGGAGGTGGTAGGCCATCAGTAGATCCCGTGAAGCATTCACAGGTATGATGATGTTGCCTGCCACGGCTTCGCGTGCTTGGCGCCAGCCTTCCTTGTTGAGGTTGATCTTGTTGTAGGCGTGAGCGTCGCCTTTGTTGGGCCTGTTAGGTGGATCTCCCCCGTTTCCTTCGTTCTAAGCTTATGGGTTGAGAGGGGGTTGGGTGTTTACTGTGCACTCGAACCTAGAGGTACGTTCGTTACGTTGTTGATGACGACAGTGCATAGGTAGCGCCCGTGAATTGGATCGCTGCTGCCACAGCTTTCGGATCCAGAACCGTAGGTTCCTTCATCTGAGGGAGGGCCGCACAGATCTGAGTTGCAGCTGCTGTTGTCATCTGACTCGTCTGTCAGCGTCGATGCATGTAACGCGCTGATAGGTGGGACCCACGAAGCATGCCTGATGATGCTGATAGGGATGTTGGAAGTCGCGGAATGGTTAACAGACAAACAACGCGGGACAAAGGATTTACCTAGGTTCAGGCCCCCGGATGGAAAACCCTACTCGTGTTTGTCTGCTCTTTATTACGGCGGAACCGAAAGTTACAGGGGTGCGCATATGCAATCTGGCATCAGGTGTGTATGCGATGGTGGAAGAGAATCCTTCTCGTCGTACCCTCCTGGCCTTTATATAGATAGGCAGGTATCGTGATTTAGGTCGAGTCAGTTACAAATTAGGGTTAATACCCTTTGGAATTCTATCTAATCTAGACTTGTCCTCCAAGGAGTCGAAAACTCATGGGCTTGGGCCACCCGAAGTCTTCATGGGACACTTGTCTTGACGTGGGACTTCCTTGGATTAGATTAGGTATACCAATGGAGTGTACCCATGGGGTATATCCATGTCAGCTGGAGAATAAACAGATCTCAACTATTACCCCTTCTATGCCTCTGCATTAATTATCACTTATTTTAATATTAATTATTAAACTGTAATTAAAGATATGATCATCTCCATCATTAAGAATATGCCAACCTCCAACATCAGTGGAACATCGATAATATGAAGCAGCACCTGAGCAAGCGACTACAACTCGCAAAGTCAATTGTCTACCCAAACAATAGGAAATAGGAGTTGTCCAAGGCAACATAAAGGCTGCGGGGATATCAAAAGAGATACAGAATCTAAAGCATCACAATATAGGTAGAAATAGATCAACAGGAGGAAGTAAAAACTATAAATGTAAAATAGGTAGAAATGGGGAGAATGCTCGCCCGGGAAATACTATCGAAGGTTCATCCGATGATTGGGTCGACACTCACATCAACTCATCGGCCTAGTCTGTGAAGAAGCAAAGCACTAAAAGAAACACCAGATGCACTATTTAATACGACGGAAGAAGATCGGACATGATGCATGTATGGTGCATGACATGGAAAATATGCGATGCAATTAGACAATATTAAGTGCACCGGGTCCCGACAATTAGTTAGAAGGTTCTTGTTGTTTAGATATCCCGCATTTTAAATGTTGTATTAACAAGTTAAACTATATCATTGGTTCTCTACACAAATTTAAATAGAGCCAATATAACACTAGAAAATCCTACATATAGTCTCCATATTTAATTATAAGGTGAATCGGCATAATGTCCCCAAACCATAACATATGTATGCCAGCATGAACATTTATATGAAATAGGTAGTATATTATAAAAATATGGGTCTCGAAAAAGGGGTCACACATGGCGGACCAGAGATCTTGGGGTTTCAAGGGATCAGGCTTCGGATCTAGGGTCGGGGTTCAACGGAGTTCGATCCTCGAACTATGGGAAAGGGCCTTATGTTTCCATGATAGAGATCTTCGGGTCATCGGGTTCGTGGAGGAGATCTTGGGATTCAATTTTCGAGCTCCGCTCTTCGGGTCTTAGGGTTCAGTCTTGCCACGATTCACGACATCTGACAGTCTTGACAAGCGTGTTGATCCTATTCACTAAGATGGCTCGATGTCCTTGCCGGGTGTCAGGGTCGATGCTGATCTTGGTCATCCTCGGGTTTAATCCTCGTGGGCTCCAACTTGTCGCTCATGACAAAGGTCTTCACATTCAACATAAGATCCACCATTACATGAAGATCATCAACTCTAGATATTTGCAACGCCACAGCACCTAGACATACCATATCTGATCACAAAGGGCCCTAGCATCTGATAGATCGCAACCGCACACAATAGTGCTAGGAACACACACAGGGGAGACCGACTTCCGATGGTCGAGAGGTCCCTGTGAGCGATAGAGGCCCACAGGTAGAGGGCCGAGGTCGAGATGGAGGCTTGGGCGAGGTGAAGAGCCGTGGTGCCGGACAAAGGTGTGCTGCAGGAGGCGCGAGGCGCTGGTGGATGGAGGGAGGGACGAAAGGGGAAGGCGAGGCAGCAGCGTTTGGCCCTAAAGGTCGCAGGAGGCCAGCGGGAGGTGAGGGAGCCCACAGCAGCGGCGGGGCTCGCTGGCTGTGGGGTTGCAGGCGGCCTTGCTGGTGAGGCTCGCGCGGACGGCAGGGAAGAGGGCGGTGGCCAGGAGAGGCGCAGGGGGCTAGGCATCTCATGCCAAGGCGGCGGCACACGCGCTGGCAGCCGGAGGGAGGAGGAGACCCAGGAGACGGCAGCATCGACAGAGCAGGGAGGAAGAGATAGCGACAGGGCAGAGGGGATCGAGTAGGGATCATGCAGATCATGTGTGGGGCAGTTTGCGTGTCGGGGCAGGGAGTGGGTCGGGTATCGATGGAGGGGAGGGTATCACGGGAGGAAGGAGGGCCAAGGGAAGATGATAGAGCGAGAGGCCGCAAGGTGTGCGCTGGTGGGTGTGCGTCGGGTTCACCTGGGGATCGGGATGGCGTATGTAACACCCTCAGAATCGGCCCTATGCAAGTCTCAGCGATCCCCGCCAAACCCGCATAGAAACGATTCAAAGGTGCCCACCAGGCACTTTCGTGCGGGTGGAAAATGAAGTAATACCATTACACGATAGTCCACGATGGAACCCACAGAACAGATATATACAACAATGACTCAAAGAGTCAAGAATACAGATATACAATACAAAGATCCAAATACCTTTAAAACGATATCGTGTCCGAGTACGGACAAGATGCAAATTGAGCTAAGACCCCTGAAGAATAACCAATGGCATCCATAACCCTGCCCAGGCCAAGCCGGAAGGGTAACCCTGCTAACGACGTCGATCTCAAAACCTGCTTAAACGAAAGGTGTAGGGGTTCGTAGCATGGAAAACAAAAATTTTCTATCGCATACAAACAAGCAAGCCAAGATCTATCTACTAGATTGTAGCAACGAGTCGTTTGGAATAACTTACCCTCGAAGATTCCAAAGCGGTTAACGAGAGCAGATTCTCGTGGGTGATGTAGTCGTACTCTTTCCGATCTCAAGATCGCGTAGACGATCCTTCCGGCGCCGCGTTCCCGCAGCGCTCCCGCAGTCGGTCACACGTTCGGTACTCGACGAAGACCTTCCTCTCCCTTGTTCCAGCAGGCAGCGGAGGTTGTAGCACTCTCCTCGCGATTCCGGCAGCACAACGGCGTGGTACCGGAGGTAGAGGGGAAATCCCGCAGGGCTTCGCCTTAAGCCGGTGCGAGTATGGTGGAGCTTATGAGAGAGGCTATTAGTGGTCTAGTAATTAGACACACCAATTAGAGGGCTCTAAACCAATTAGAAAGCTCTAAACCGAATAGCTCTAAACCGGGGTCTAGATCTAGGGTTTAGTTTAGAGGATAGGAAACTTGTGTGTTGTAGGAGGGGAGCCCTGCCCCTCCTTATATAGGTGGGAGGGCTGGCCGGCCAAGGGGAGGGAGTGGAGTCCCTCCCCAACTCGGCCTAGGTGGGGCGCCGGCTTGGGGAGGAGGACTCCTCCCTCAAGTCGGTTTCCTCCTCTCCTCCCACTTCCCAAAAACTGCCGTTTGACTTTCAAACTAGCCGTTTGGGACAGCAAGAACACTTAGTACATGATGCAATCATTCCAACTTATAATGACACATTCATGTACCCTTCCCCCTCCGGAGTGCCGGACATTCCGGGACCTTCTAGAATGTTCCCGATGAAAACACCGGAACCATTCCCCAACTCCGAAATGGGACTTTCCTTATATGAATCTTATTCTCCGGACCATTCCGGATCACCTCGTGATATCCCGGATCCCATCCGAGACTCCGAACAACATTCGGTCTCTTTCTCATAATACCATAACTACTCAAACAACGTCGAATCCTTAAGTGTGTCTCCCTACGGTTCGTGAATTATGCGGACATGATCGAGACACTTCTCCGAACAATAACCAATAGAGGAATCTGGAAATTCATATGGCTCCCACATATTTCTACGATTACTTTGCGATCGAATGAACCACTTACATACGATACCAATTTCCCTTTGTCTCACGATATGTTACTTATCCGAGGTTATGATCGTCGGTATCTCTGCATACCTAGTTCAACCTCGTTACTGATAAGTACTCTTTTCTCGTTCCCGTGATATGTGATCCCTTGTGACCAAGTCACATGCTTGCAAGCTAATTGGATGACATTTCACCGAGAGGGCCCAGAGAATATCTATCCGTCATGTGGATGGACAAATCCCACTCTTGATCCATGTGTTTCAACCAATACTTTCCGAACACTCAATGCCACCTTTATAGCCACCCTGTTACGGTGTGGTGTTTGATGACATCAAAGCATCCATCCAGTAAAGGTGATATGCATGATCTCATGGTCGAAGGAATTAGGTTACTATGTATCAGAAAGCATATAGCAATTGAACTATTGAAATGACTTGATCTTTATGCTACGCTTATCTATAGGAGTATGTCCACCATATCATTCTCCTAATGATATGATCCTGTTGTTAATAACATCTCTATGTTCATGATCAGGAAACCATGATCATATATTAACCAACAAGCTAGTTTAACAAGAGGCTTTACTAGGGACTCTTATTTTAGTTTACAAATCACACAAGTATTAATGTTTCCGGTTAATACAATTATAGCATGGTATGTAAACATTTATCATAAGTATGAAGATATGATAATAACCTATTTTATTATTGCCTCTTGGGCATATCTCCAACAGTCTCCCACTTGCACTAGAGTCAATAATCTAGTTTCGAACCTTTGTGTATATAACACCTATGGCTTTCCGGTGTTGTATGTACACGATTGCTAGTGGTCAACTGATCTCCGGATCTGACACTTCCAGGTCCGTGTGTAATTGCATGTCTTTGCGTCTCTACGCATCACTCATTCTCTAATGAGATGGCTTTGTATAAATTTGGTATTTCGGTGTGACCTTTAGCTCTTTGGGGTTAAAACATGTTGATAATATTGTCGCACAATATATCTTCATAGTATTATCCCACTGTGAACTACACCTAGTTTGATAACAAACTTCTTGACACAAATGCCCTCTTTTGCTGCTATAATAGCAGTCATATACTTAGCCTTTTGTTGTAGTATCTGTCACAATGTCTTAACTTTGGAAATCATCCAAATCCATTATGGAACTCACTTTCCATTATATTGTGCCACCCTTAGTTTAGATTGAGATAAACTTAATTTGTACTTTGTGACAAAGCTAGTATCAATGTAGTACTTTTACAATGAACTAACCATCTATTTGTCACTTCTACAAATATTATACTCTTAGTTCTTTCAGAAAATCATAAGAATATCCTTACTATTGTCCAATGATCATCTTACAAATCATTCTGGTATATGCTCTCAACATTTAGAGCATAGGACATATCTGGATTTGTACATATCACAGTATGATTGATATAAATACTCTTTGTGATTTCATACATCAAGTATCAATCTATACTTGATTATTTGTTTCACTTTACCAAATGTCAATACACTTGAATATATCATCAACATTGAACTCATTCAATCCTTTCTGTGCGACAAGAACCTTCTCTTGTAGTTTCTATATTGAACTCATTCAATATCTTGTCAATGTACTTCTGGCACAACCATATTAGCGTCTATTGATGCCAAATATTTGGGTTTTGCCTAAGTCTTTCATCAGGATGAAATTCTTAATATGTGTTAATAAAAGATACATCTTTTCTAATCAACAATATGTCCTCCACATAATGTATTAGAAATATGTCTTAGCGCTCCCACTTAATTTCTTGCAAATGCAAGCATCTTCATTGTCTCCGATGAAATTAAACTCTTTTAACAGTTTCATCATAGTGAAGATTCCAACTCCGCTATGCTTACTTCAACCATTGAAGTTTGCATATGTTTTTAGCATCCTTTGAATTAACAAAACCCTTTGGACCGTGTCATGCACACGTCCTAGGTAACCATTCTATTAGAAGAACTTGTTTTGTTTATTCTACTACCACATAACAAATTATATGTATTGGTTGCTACATTAATCCGTCTAGACTAAAAATCGCTATGAAAGATCAAATCTTGTCATATATAACTTGTTGTGAACTCTTTCCCAACATGTCGACTATTTCATAGATGTAAAACATCCATGTCTATTTCTTTATAGATCCAGACACAACTGTAAGGTCTTACACCTTTCTCGAGGGTCCTTCAAGTTCAAAACTTGATTTCTCGTGTATGGAACTATCACGGATTTTATGGCTTCAAGCCATTTTACGGAGTCAGGGCCCATCATCGCTTCTCTGCATGTAGTCGGTTCATTATTCTCAAATAATGTTTCAACCCTCAAATCTTGGTATTTGATTGTTCATCCGACCTACTTGTTTCAATAGGAACTTAGATCTCTGTGACCACAACATTTGAGGTTCGTGAGCCATGAGCATTGTTGCTGTCTCCGGAACACTTTTCGGCGCTGCGCAACTCTGCACATATAGCTAAGGTTCTTTTAACCTTATCAAAGTTTCTATTGTCCTCCCACTTAACTTTTCACGAAAAATTTCTTCTCAAAGAAACTTGACGTTCTAAGCAACAAACACTTTTGTCTCCGGTGTTTTATGGAGGAACAGTTTATACAAAGACAGGTTCATCCGACTTTGGTTGCACACATCTTTCTTATGCATAGCATACCAATGTTTAAGAAAGGACAACTTGGGTTTTATCCCAAACCATAACCTTATATGGTGTCATTTCAGCGGTTTATGATGGAGCTCTTTTCAGTGGAAAAACGGTAATCTCTAAAGCTTTTAATCTTTAAAATACAATGGCAGTTTTATGAATTATACCTTTGATCTTACCATGTCAAACAAGGTTTAATTACATATCTCGAACGCTCCATACTTTTATGGTGTTTCGGGAAATGCAAATCTACGGAACGATTCCTTAAATCTTAGGTATTATGCTAAACTTGTAACTCAAATATCTTCCTTTATGATCTTTATCATAAACTGTTTATATTCTTGTTACAATGATTTTGCACTTCATCTTGAAAGTCTTTGAACTTTTCAAGTGTTTCATACTTTATCCTTATTAAGTAAATATTCATATATTCACTCAAATTTTTGGAGAAAGCATATGAAGTTGAAATCCATCGCTCTTGACTACACATAATGGATTTCGTACAACAATATGTACAAGTTCCAATAAGCCAGTCATTCGTTCCCTTTTGGCCTATGAACGAAGTTTTAATTATCTCTAGGAAAGTTTCACAAGCGTCATTTGATCAAAAATCAGAAGACTCCAAAATTCCATCCACATGGAGTTTCTTCATGTTATCTTTCCAATATAATTTAAACGGCGATGTCACTTCCTAAGTGATCTTTCAATCAATTTGTCTTTCGACATTTTTAGCACTTGTTTTATGGATGTGATTTCTCCAACGAGATTTGTAAATCATCCATCTTTTATGGATTACGGCAATTATTTGAACAACCCTTTTGTTCTCATAATACCTGATAAAACAAATCTTTGAAGGCAAGCTTTGATGTTTAACGAGCAACACAATAACCCTTTATTTGTTCTCGATGAACATCATCACATATTCTTTTGCTAGTTACTTAGGCCATTGTAGTTCATGAATTGTGTTGTTTCGTATGACGATTCACACCAACGAATTCAGTATCAAATACTTGAGAACCACATTGTTTAATAAGCAAAGAATATAGCCACAACATGTATATCATCTATATACTTAAACTGAACAATTCTAGTCTTTTCTTTTCTGCCATATATTTATGAGATTCTCTTTCAATATTTCCTTTTCTGTTTGAAAGAATCTATCAATATCAATAGTGGGGTCATACATATGACACATAGTCCAAAGCGTGTATAGTTAAATACCAATGTCTTTGGACTTGCACTTTGAAGTAGATCACCATCATCAAATATTTGGTGTTCTTTCAAATTCCTTTCTTTAGTAATCTCTTGGTGTAGTAAACATTTTACCTACATCAAATATTCACCTTATCATGGAATGTCCAAGATCAAGCTACTTTTAGCTTATAACGATGAATTATGAGTATAATGTTGCTTTCCAAAACCTTTTGGAGGATTAGGACAACTAGTGTCTCCAACCTTTTGCAAATTCTCATCAAATATGAGAACATGACTTTTGCCATATTATACTCTATCATGTTGCAACCAAAACTTTGTTTCAGATATCACAATATCTTCCACACATCATGGTTTCTGAAACAACTCTTTCAGATCCTAGATAACCTTGATATTAAGACAATCTTTGAATATCAAGAATCATGGAGACAAACATGATACTTATATACTAACATTTGGAATTGTTACTCTTGATTTAATACTAATTATTAAACTTCATGGAGTAACTGGAACTTACTGAAAGTTTGCAATAGGACTTTTAAACTTTAGATTAACACTTCAATACAATACGATACCAGTTCGTAAAGTAACTAACCAGAATTCTATAGTTCTATCATCTCAATTATAACTAAGCGCAAGGTGGTAAACGGATGCCAATGACTACAACAACTATGCAAATTCACTTTGATTTAGTTTATGATAAATTGAGTTCTAATTAATGATTAAATTAATCTAGGTGAACTCCCACTCAAAACAACATCCCTCACATTGTTTTAGTGATCACACGAACCAAATCCATCACATCAAAACCGATCATCACGAGAGTTGATATGGCTTCAACGGCGAACAATCAACATGTTCATCATATCTACTATATGACTCATGCTCTACCTTTCGGTAATCCGTGTTCCTGAGGCCATGTCTGTACATGCTAGGCTCGTCAAGATCAAACCTTAGCTACCGCATAAGCAAATCTGGCTTGCTTACGTTGTATTCACCCGCGGAATCAAAGACACCCGATCATCACGTGGTGCTTCGAAGCAACAAGCTTTGGCAACGGTGCATACTAAGGGTGAACACTTTAGAACTTGAAATTTATGTGCATGAGGGATCATCTTATAATGCTACCGTTGTCTACTAAGCAATACAAGATGCATAAAGGATTAACATCACATGCAATTCATAATATGTGATATGATATGGCCTTTCTTCTTTGTGCTTCCGATCTCCATCTTCAAGCACGAACATGATCTCCATCATCACCAGCATTGCATCAAGGTCAATGACGCTTTACCATGGTTGTCGTCCACCGGCTTCAACTATTACAACTATTTTGAATAGACACGCAGGTCTTAACAGAAATTAAAGACAACCATATGGCTCCTGCCGGTTGCCAACTTACAATAAGGAACATTGCATACATCAAATATAATCACAATCATGGCCATATCACATCACTGCACACCCCTGCAAAACAAAGTTAGACGCTTCTACTTTCTTTGCATATTTTACGTGGTTTGGGGCTTTCCATAAGTGTCGTTCTAACCTACGAACAAGAACCACAACATTGATACTAGCATTGTTGATTACCCGTTGTAAATTGGATCTTTACTATGCTAGGAGAAACAGGCACCCGCAAAGCCACTTATGCAATACGAGTTGCATGTCAAGCGTGGAGCAAGTCTCATGAACGATGTCATGTAAGGTTAGCCCGGGCCGCTTCATCCCAACATACCGCAAGATGCAAAGTACACAAAAGGCAATCTACAATAAAAGCATCAACGCCCACAATGACCATTGTGTTCTACTCGTGCAACAGATCTACATATAGACACGGCTCTGATACCACTGTAGGGGTTCGTAGCATGGAAAACAAAAATTTTCTATCGCATACAAACAAGCAAGCCAAGATCTATCTACTAGATTGTAGCAACGAGTCGTTTGGAATAACTTACCCTCGAAGATTCCAAAGCGGTTAACGAGAGCAGATTCTCGTGGGTGATGTAGTCGTACTCTTTCCGATCTCAAGATCGCGTAGACGATCCTTCCGGCGCCGCGTTCCCGCAGCGCTCCCGCAGTCGGTCACACGTTCGGTACTCGACGAAGACCTTCCTCTCCCTTGTTCCAGCAGGCAGCGGAGGTTGTAGCACTCTCCTCGCGATTCCGGCAGCACAACGGCGTGGTACCGGAGGTAGAGGGGAAATCCCGCAGGGCTTCGCCTTAAGCCGGTGCGAGTATGGTGGAGCTTATGAGAGAGGCTATTAGTGGTCTAGTAATTAGACACACCAATTAGAGGGCTCTAAACCAATTAGAAAGCTCTAAACCGAATAGCTCTAAACCGGGGTCTAGATCTAGGGTTTAGTTTAGAGGATAGGAAACTTGTGTGTTGTAGGAGGGGAGCCCTGCCCCTCCTTATATAGGTGGGAGGGCTGGCCGGCCAAGGGGAGGGAGTGGAGTCCCTCCCCAACTCGGCCTAGGTGGGGCGCCGGCTTGGGGAGGAGGACTCCTCCCTCAAGTCGGTTTCCTCCTCTCCTCCCACTTCCCAAAAACTGCCGTTTGACTTTCAAACTAGCCGTTTGGGACAGCAAGAACACTTAGTACATGATGCAATCATTCCAACTTATAATGACACATTCATGTACCCTTCCCCCTCCGGAGTGCCGGACATTCCGGGACCTTCTAGAATGTTCCCGATGAAAACACCGGAACCATTCCCCAACTCCGAAATGGGACTTTCCTTATATGAATCTTATTCTCCGGACCATTCCGGATCACCTCGTGATATCCCGGATCCCATCCGAGACTCCGAACAACATTCGGTCTCTTTCTCATAATACCATAACTACTCAAACAACGTCGAATCCTTAAGTGTGTCTCCCTACGGTTCGTGAATTATGCGGACATGATCGAGACACTTCTCCGAACAATAACCAATAGAGGAATCTGGAAATTCATATGGCTCCCACATATTTCTACGATTACTTTGCGATCGAATGAACCACTTACATACGATACCAATTTCCCTTTGTCTCACGATATGTTACTTATCCGAGGTTATGATCGTCGGTATCTCTGCATACCTAGTTCAACCTCGTTACTGATAAGTACTCTTTTCTCGTTCCCGTGATATGTGATCCCTTGTGACCAAGTCACATGCTTGCAAGCTAATTGGATGACATTTCACCGAGAGGGCCCAGAGAATATCTATCCGTCATGTGGATGGACAAATCCCACTCTTGATCCATGTGTTTCAACCAATACTTTCCGAACACTCAATGCCACCTTTATAGCCACCCTGTTACGGTGTGGTGTTTGATGACATCAAAGCATCCATCCAGTAAAGGTGATATGCATGATCTCATGGTCGAAGGAATTAGGTTACTATGTATCAGAAAGCATATAGCAATTGAACTATTGAAATGACTTGATCTTTATGCTACGCTTATCTATAGGAGTATGTCCACCATATCATTCTCCTAATGATATGATCCTGTTGTTAATAACATCTCTATGTTCATGATCAGGAAACCATGATCATATATTAACCAACAAGCTAGTTTAACAAGAGGCTTTACTAGGGACTCTTATTTTAGTTTACAAATCACACAAGTATTAATGTTTCCGGTTAATACAATTATAGCATGGTATGTAAACATTTATCATAAGTATGAAGATATGATAATAACCTATTTTATTATTGCCTCTTGGGCATATCTCCAACAAAAGGGGTGCCGACAAAGGGCAAAGGAAAAAGAGAGCGGTCAGTACTGAGGCCAGTACACGGCGAGACTAGAATTCGGCGGTCCTCGCCTACATAGGTATGGTGGACTGAAGCAGCAGCAAAGCATGCACTAAACAACCTATAGAGACTCGATATCAGAGAGGGGTAAGAAAGACCTATTCGGATACAACCTGATTCTAACACCAAACATACTCATCCCGGTATTCCCCCTCGATACCAAACGAGGAAGTCAACCGAGGAACTCACACAGTTGGCAGTTTTATTCATTCCGTTATAGTTGCGGCAATTACTAGTCAGATATAGATAGCAAGAGTCATCCTGATATAATAAGCAGTGGGCACTTTTAGTTAACCATTCTGTTGTAGTTGTGGTACTTACTAGTCAGATACATATAACATGAGGCATCCCAAAACCCAGCAGTTGTTGATACTTTTATTTAGCCATTCCATTATAGTTGCAATACTTACTAGTCAGATACAATGGTAACAGGTGACAACCCAAACCATCAATTGTTGGCACTTTTATTTAGCCATCCCATTATAGTGAAGCTGATTACTAGTCATTATAAAGTCAAATTTATAGCACTACTTTAGTTATAGTTGTCTATGATCGAGATACTGTGCTCCAAGTCGTCCATAACCGCGGACATGGCTTTCAGAAAGTTTTATCCTGCAGGGGGGCACAAATAGCAACACACGCACGATCAACCTCGGAAAAAACCAAATGAAAACCCAACGAGGCATCACGACAGAGCAATTGCAAGATTCATATAAATTTCAGGGGGCACCCCACTAAGCAACCCGCGACAAAGTTGGCCGGCTCCGAGACGGACCTAGTTTGTGTCAATGGCTGTAAACGACTGGGAACCCGAAAGTGTGACTGGGCTTGTCGATACCGCGGAAACATTCCACATTGTTCCTAAACAGTACGGGCGCTCCACGCGCAATCGTAAATAAAGCAGTAAAGCATGGCATAAGTACAGAATAGTAATAAAGCCCCAAACTACTTTGTGGCCCCAAGAAATAAATATGACTCAAGCTCTGGCTAGGGGGATTCATGGTCCTAGATGCGGATAGTGCGAATATTCAAAGAACAGGTATCAAGTACTCGGGGTCCTACGGGACACAAGTGGACGGTTAAAAACCAAATAACATCTATTGCCCACCTGTGCCTCTGCATTATTTACCTACTTCAATTTTAGTTTTTAAACGATAATTAAAGCCATGATCATCTCCAACATAAAGCATATGGCATTCTTCCAACAACTGTGGTACTGGACGACACGCAACAGCACTTGAGCAAACGACTACGACGCGCAAGTCTAACTGTCTACCAAACAACAGGTAATAGGATGTGTCCAAGGCAATATAAGGCTGCAAGGGATATCACGGGTACGAAAACTAGAGCATCGCAACACAGATAGCAATAGATCAACAGGAGGGAATAAATACTATAAAAGTAAGATAGGCAGAAAGGGAGAGATTGCTCGCCTGAAAACATTGCCGAAGGTTCATCCGAAGATCGGGTCGATACTCGCATCAACTCATCGGCCTAATCCGTGAAGAAGCAAAGCACTAGCAGAAACATTGAATGCACTATTTAATACTACGACAAAAGATCAGGCATGATGCATGTATGATATATGACATGGCAAAGATGTGATGCAATTAGGCAATATTAAGCGAGACCAAGGTCCCGATAATTAAATATATGGTTCCAGTTGTTTAGATACCTGGCAATTTAAATGTTGTCTTAACAAGGAAAACATGTCATCGATTCACTATACAAATTTAATTGGGACCAATATTAGAATAGAAAAGCCCGCATATGCGCTCCATATTTAATTATGAGGTAAATTGACTAATTAGTCCCAGACAACCCGATATGCGATGCACACATGAATGATTTATTGCATTCAAGATAGATAACATTTTATAAAGTAGAGGTATGATCAGGTCTGACGGTTCGAATTGGAGAGGCGAAAAGACGGTTTCCAATACGGCACGATGAAGCTATGCCAAACTTGACGCCGAACTTGACCAGTTTGTATTCTGCCGAAACAGAGACACATTAAACACACTCGAAAGAAGAAATCTGAGGTCAACACTTTGTAGGAATTTCATCGAACACTTGACCGACGTAGCATGAAAAAGAGGCGGTGAGCGCTTAGGAACAAGGAACGCTTGCGCAAGGGAAAACAATGGCCAACTGGAGAAAAGCTGCTGGATTGATGTGCTGCTACCTGCGGACAAAATAAGTGGCGCGCTGCTATCATTGGTGCAGGCCAGGAGGAGAGAGTCATAGGGCTGGCGACACGGGATCTGGTGACGGGCGCGCGCACAGAGACGACCATCTGGAACTGGCGGCGGAAGAAGCGCACGCGAGCGCGGGCACCTGGTGGTGTGGAACCCGGTCGGCACGGCGTTGTCCTCTGTATATTTCGAAGGGGCAAGCAGGAGCTTCGGTAAATTGATGCATCGATTGTGGACATGAAAAAGTAATACTAATCGAAGAGGAGGCAGAGGATTCAGAACAACCTGACGCGATGTCTCGCTCTCGTGCGGGTGTACTCTCCCGCGTACCAAGGTCAAGCAAAGAATCTGGTTGGTGGCTGTCTTGCTGCTTGCGCATGGTGTAAAGTAATGGATCGAAATGATGATGGCGTTGAGGAAAAACCAAGTAGGGAACAAGAAAATGGAAGGCTGCGCAAGAAGAGGAGCGGGTTGCTTCAGGCGAGCGTGAAGGGACAAGTAGCAGTGCTACCACGATTGGAACCTGATGGTGAAGTGAGCGTCGAGTAGATCAAGCAGGAAGTAAAATTGCACAATAGTCAATGGATCAGATGATGTACTGCCAGCTCCTGCTAACACGCCGGCAGCAGGGAAGGCAGCGGAAAAAATTCCGATCTAGATTTGGGGAATTTTGGAGTCTAGGTTTGGAGAGGAGGAAAGTGTGGGATGGACTATTTATATAGTTCAAAATAGACTAGATAGGACTAGTTTTGGGCTAAAACTTTAGAGAGGCTTTTGGGCCTACTTTATTTATAAAATAAGAAAAAGCTTCTGTGGTCGTATAAGGACCGGAAAAAATATATATATTAAATAAGAATGAGAGACGGGTTTAATAAAAACAAATGGATATTTTAGTAAAGCAAAATAGGGTTTTTAGTGAAAATGTTTTGAGAGGCAAACATATGCATGATGTCTTAATGATGCAAAAAATAAAAGAACAAGCGATTTTCTAGTTGTAATTTTATCGGGATGCTACAGCGTACTATCGCGTGTGGGTGCGTGCGACGTGGGGTGGTGGAATGGGTATGTGCCGCGCGCGCGTGGAGAGTGCATCCGGCGGCGGAGGGATAGGTGGTTTTAGGGTTTGTAGCTAGGCTTACGGTTTGTGTGGCTAGGTGGGTTTGGTTTTTTGTTTAACTAGGGTTGTAGGTGGACTCTGGTTGTGCCTTTGGGGCTGACCGGTTGTTTGCCTCCCCTGGTAAAATAATTAGTTTTTATTTAATGTTTGTTTCAGTTTAAATAATAGCTTTTGTAAAATAGTTTTAGAAAAAAATTCAGAGAACCAGGGTTTTGATTTGAAATGAAGGCGAAGATATTTAGAAATCAAAGTTAGGTATAGTGAAATAGTTTTTGGCGAACAGATGCATGAAGGCATGATGATGCTCAAATGCAATGTGGCATGATGACATGAGCATGCCGTGATGCACAAACACAAGCGTTTTTCTAGTAGTGGTTTTACCCGGGGTGCTAATGATCAAAGGGTTATGCAATCCTGTCTTTCCATTTTTCCCTGCGTAGGAAATAATGTTTGATGATGGGAATCACAACATTAAAGTCAAAGATACGAGATTTTCAATAACCCAAAGAAACCAGGGGTCATGAAGAGGAAACAGGGGCTTTAACGACCAACTATACGGCGGGAATATTTTTCCAGTCGTATAGTTCCAGCCGTATAGTTTCCACCAACACCGCTAGGTCAAACAGAACAACTTTAGTGAAGGGATCCCTATATAAAGAGATCTCTCGCGACGAGAAACGAGAGGAAGAGAACAAGAAAACACAACACCGAAAGAGCCGCCGGAGGAATAGTGTAGAGGTCCCAACCTTTAATAAGGTAGAGATCCCTGTGTTTACAATGCTAGTCCCTGGATCAATAGCTAGCATCCACAGTTAAAATGTAATATCAAGAAACAAAGGTCATAATACAACTTTATAATCAGGAATAAAATAATTTATTACATCTTACATAGCTCATTTGGCTATCTCATTATAATACAGCAGAAATAACTATAGCATGGAGTCCTTCATCTTCAAAGTGCCACAGGCAATCATGTTGGTTGTAGACTTGTAATCCTAATCCACACACTTCACTAACATCAAACAGACCTGCAACATAATAAGTTATAGCCACAAGGGTCAATACATTTGAATTGTATTGGCAAGTGATACTATGATAGAATAGTGGTATCTATCATCTATATGCATTTGGCTAAGTGGAGCTTAGGCTTACTTTGCTCAAAATAGATTTTCCTTATCAGTTTGAAACACTAAGTTTTTGTTTGTTAAAATCACCCAAGGCATCTACCAATCATTGATTGAAGATCCTTAACCCTTGTTCAACCACAAGTTTTTAACTTATAAATTGGGATGAGGAGATTCTTGATAGCTTCCATGTCTTGATGCTCAAATTGTCCATTGCCGGGGACACGGCTAAGTACTTAGATTTTACTCTCTCGAGAGGTGGTGCACTTTCCCCACAAGACTCGACATGTATCGAGACAAGATCTTTCAGAAGCCTTCCCTTAGACCAGAATGGACGCGCTCCAAACCTATCATCCCCTACCACCAATTGTCCATTTGGCTAAGTTATTGCAACCTATATGATCCAGGCAGAGCACATAATGCCATGTGGTTGCACTTGAAGCTTCTCAACATTTGACATCTCAAATATCTTTGTTCCTGGGTGGCATTCCACAAGTGTGATACACAAGGTTCACCAGTCCCCTGGCCTTGTGTAACCACTCAACATAAATCCATTCTCACCATTCCACCCAGGTGATTCATTCACATAGTTGTTTTATTAAACAAAACACAAGTCCTTGACTTATAAATATTTCATAGCATGAATATAATCCACCCTTGTTTTCTATTAGCTAAGCTAAGCATGATAGTAGTAGGAATCTTAACTAAGGAAAATTCTACTAAGGCATCATCTACTAGGATTTCCCATGGCATAGCATACTTAGTAAAAATTCCATGCAAGTCCTACTTAGAAATATCACTAATGCATAGTGAAAATATTGGGACAAAAGTATGAAGCACCACTTGCCTTTTTAGTAGAGAATATAAGTTCACTCCTTGATCTTGCAATAGTCACACTCTTCAAATTTCACTACAATTCAATCAAGGCACAAATTCAATCTACCATTCAAGCAATTCATCACATAGAATAATAAAAACAAAGCAATGCATGCAAGCATGCCAAAGATTGTTTTATTTGGAAAAGTGGTTTATAATAGGTTATAAACATTATAAAACACCTGTTGGTCATTTATAAAAGTGGCAAAGCCATTTGGAAACAAGTTAGTAAAAATGGCCACTTTAAATCATTTTTGTTTTGCTAGAAATGATTTAAATCAAGGTAATAATTTCTAGTATTTGCCAAATATTTTTAAACACAACATGTTAGTGTTTATGGTCAAAAGTGTTTTATAACAATTCCATTTACAAAAGGCTTCACTTAAAACCATTTTTAAATCATAGCAATATTTTATTTTGTTAGAAATGCCTTCAAACAAAGTAATAATTTTTCTAGGGTTCACCAAATATATTTTTAAATCCTAAAACTTGGTATTTAGGGTCAGAGAGTTTGAATCAAATCATTTTCCAAAGGTTTTACTCAAAAAGCATTTTTAAACCATAGTTAATATTTTTATTTAACTAGAAATGCTTGTGTATATTTAAAGTTATGAATTTTTCAAATCTAACCATCTAATAGAATGTTTCTGTCTATTTATTCAAAACTGTGCCACGCGTCTTGTTCTGATTCGCTGGTACCGATTCGTGTGGATCACGTGTTGTGGATCGTTAGATGTAACTAGCATCCTACGGCACAGATCAAAACATACCCCTTCGATTAACTAATATATCCTAGCCACGCGATCTGGATCTAACGGTTCCTAGCCACTTGACCATGGATGGGCGGCGCGGCGACGGTGGCTGGCGGCGGCGTGCTTGGGCGGTGATGCTGCCGGCGATACAGGAAGCGAGGGAAGGAGTGGTATGGCTCACCAGAATCACGTGATCTCACTGATGCTCGACGTGCCCTTGGTTGGCGAAGGAGCGCACGGTGGTGTCAGGGATTGCTCGCCGTAGTTGCTCACTGGAACGGGCACGTGTTGTCGTTGTCAGGGACGAGCTCCTGGGGCGCAAGAGATCAAGGAAATGCGTCAGGAGGGTGCGCACGGTCTCAAGGGTTGTAGGGATACTCACTAGAACTCGAGGGGTGCTCGGGGTTGGCGTCAGTAGCTCGACGGAGTTGGAGTAGGAGGCGGTGGCGTTCAGGCGATGATGTTGTCGACAATAGGGGCACGCGCGGGCGAGTGGTTGGTGTTGGGAGGTGCGTAGGGAGGTGGGGAGTAGACTCGAGTGGTCGAGGGGGCAAGGCGGTGGCTGGTGCTTCCGGAATTTGGGCGGAGGCTCGTCGGAGACAGTAGTGGCGCAAGTGCGATTCGAGGCAACCTGGGGGCAGAGGAAGGATGGCGAGCGAGGGGAAATGGAGAGGAGAGGCAGGCGAGTAACGGGCGTGATCGCTGGGCGGGGTTACTTTGAATTCTAATTTTTCACCAAACCTTATTCAGTAGGTTTTATTCAAATAAGATTTTGATTTCATTTTCAAACCCTTATTTGAATTCTAATTTTTCACCAAACCTTATTCAGTAGGTTTTATTTATTCATTAGTGCAAATAATTTACTTTGAATTATTTAAAGTATTTCAATATGATTTATTAATCATTTGAATTGAGCAATTGTCTTTATTCAAATAAAATCCAATATGGTTTTAAATCCATATAAACTTTACTCAAATATTTCTTTTAAGTTAATTAGATAACTTTTTAATCCACTTTGGTAAATTCTAATTTATTATTTTCTCATGATTTAATTAATAATTTATCTAAGGGATTTTGTCTTTATTAAATATAATAGGGTTTAATCCCATATACTTTTGTTTGAATATTCTTTATCCCTTTATTTTATTTGGATTTGGATTATCTTTATTCTATTTGCTTATGGATTTAGTTCAAGGTTTAAATTGTCTTCTAAATAATTCCTTTGGAATTAATTATTTAGTTTAAGCAATGTGTCTTCATTTAAATAAAAATGGATATTAATCAATCCTTATGATTTTATTTAAATAATCTTTTTATTCCTTTTATTATTCCATAATTTTTCATTTCATTGGTTTGGCCAAGATTTAATTTGGCTTTTAAATATTCCTTGTTTATTTCTTTCTTTCTTTATCTTATAAAATCCATATCTTTTTATTTCAAGATCCAAAATTGGTGATTCCAATTTGTATAACTTTATTTAATATTTGTTTATATTTTTAAATCCTTTTAGGATTACTTTGCTCACAATTTGGTATGGATTTTAGATAGGAGCTTTATTATCTTTGAAATTTAGTTTCTTTATCTTATTAAATTCATAAGATTTTATTCATGGTTCCAATTTGAATCAAATCAATTTCTATGGTATTATAATATTTTTATTTATCATTCTTGATCATTTATAAATATTTGTTGACAAATTTTTATATGGATCAAAGCCATAGTCTTAGAGAGATCTTGGAAATGATTATTCCATTAAGGTTTTGGGTTTTAGTTTAATGTTTCCAGGTGTTTAAATTTCAAGATACATTATTGATGAATGCATTTCACTTGATTGAGATTTTGTTGGATTCTCTTTTATTCAAAGTTTGTTCAAGTTGGGTTTTGATGTTTCCATTTGGAATCAAAAAGTTTCTTTTCACCCTAAATTTCAATAAATATTTATTTTGTTTATTTATTTTTCACATTTCAAAATTTGGAAAATTTTGGGATGTGAGAAATAGATCTAGATCCAATCTCACAAAACCTTCTCCACCACCATAGCCATAGTCCACCACTTATAATAGTAGATCTCATCTCCAATTGGTGACATTGTAAGACTATTACTATTGATCTCATGATTTCCAAATACAATGTATATGACTGATGATCTCATCTCTATGTGTGAGTAATTCTCCTTGGGCTAAGGGCTTCGGCCTAGCCATGTAGTCTGTGCATGTTATTTATCATAGATGGGATCGTGTATCAGTTTATATGACATGATTATTATTGTATCCTCTCTTGCCTCAATCTAAGGACTTGTCAGGTGCCCAAGACCCCGAGGATTGATCCAAGTATAGGGAGTATGAGTAATGACTAATCTGCAGGATGGGAACCCCGGTGACAGAAAGGGTAGTACGGCTGTATGTGAGGGATTTACTTGGGATTAACGGTGATATCACTGCGCATATCATTAGATCTCTTTCTTCTATGGATGAGACTAATAGGCTATTGCTATAAGCGATTGCAGAGGAAATATCCGTTATGGATGCACTGCCCACATATAATTATCTTATTCTAACGATTACATGCATACTTTATTATTATCTTTTATTCCCGTCAGATGTTTTGCAAAGCTATAGGTGAAACCGAACGCCCCAGGCCCTCTCTCTCCATTATCGACAACAACAAAATATCGCAAACTCTTGGTCCAGTAGAAACACTAAAAGAATTCTAAAACTCCCGAAGGTCTGTTAAAGTAACTTCACCAAGCTTTCTGCTTCCCGAGGATTCGATAACCTAGGTCTACTAGGGAAAAGGAGCTATACTATATCCGTAATCCGGATTGAAGCTATCACGTCACAACTAGAAAATCAACGCCCACATATTGCAATGTGTTCTATCCATACGACATGTCTACCCATAGATTTGGCTCTAATACCACTGTTGGGGTTTGCAACAGGAAACAAAAAAATTCTAGCTACATGAACACGACAACCAAGATCTATTCTATATAAACATAAGTAACGGAGAAGGAGGATGTAGTTCATACTCTTGAAGACCGTGGCACGCCTTACGCAGGAAGGCGTATAGCGATGAAGACGAGCGCCCCAAGTGTTGCCCCTCGAATATCTACACACGCCTGGTGTAGAAACGCCTCTAGAGCTCTGATCCAGCCGAGCAACAGAAGAAGATGGAAGCTGGACCGTCCTGTGCATAGTAGTGTGGAGGTGGAGATCTAATCCCAAAGAGCTAGATCCAATCTAGGTGGAGAGAGCTCTAGGGAATAGAGGAGAGAGGAGAGATTGTTGGGTATATAAGGGAGGGGGTCCCCTCTATTTATAGGAGGTGGGGGAGGGGCAAACCCTAGGGCAAAGAGGGGTGGGACCCTAGGGTTTGGCCAGTCGGGCCCCCCTTTTCCCCTCTCTCCTATGGCGCCTATCCCTATGGGTCCTTTCCTCCGGGGAATGGCCCAATAAGAAATAGGTTGTCCAAAATATAAATAATAAAATATGTTTAAATATTAATTAAACCAATTAATATATAAAACACATATACTATTATATCTCATAGTCTGGAACACCTTCTGAAACCCTCCGATCAACATCGGATGTTACCCGGAACCTTTCCAATTTCTCTGTCTCATTTCTCCTATGTTGCCGGTTTGATCCCTAAGCGTCCCCACCCTTAAGTGTGCCACCCTTAGATTCAGAGATGCTCTGGACATGACCAAGAACCCTCTTGCATCAATGATCATCAGCAGGACCTGGATGCCCATAATGGCCACCCGTGCATTCATGAATCTCATCGCTTGAACCTTTAACTGCATAGTCCTATTCCCTTCGCATAGGATACCTAGGTATCCGAGATTTGATCTCAAACGTCTCCATACTTGTGTTTGGTCTCATTCTGATGAGCTTGTTTACTCGTTCCCATGCCATTGCATTCCATGACCTATTCATATGCTTGCAAGCTTCGTTAATGCAACATCACTAAGTTGGCCACGTGTATCTATCTGTTACTTGGATTGGAAAATCCTGTTCTTGATAAAAACTCCTCAACCCATCTCTTCGGAAAACCCAATGATACCTTTATGATCACCCTTTCACATCTTGATACTTGACAATTATGCATTATCTCATAGTCGAAGGATTTAGGCCACGATGTTTCTGTGTTAACATCAATGATGAACATTAAGTAACTAGATCTCATTGTGATTAAATTTGGGTGTTTGTCTATCACATTTTTCAACCAATAATGTGACCTCATTATCAATTGGCACTATCCCCATGATCTCGAAACCATAAAATCATCACTTTCCCAATGAGCTAGTTTGCTAGAGGTAACTAGAGACCTGATTTGTTTACATACCACACATGTATTAATGTTTCATATTAATACAGGTATAGCACGGTAAGAAACATATTATTAACATACAAGAGATATATCAAATATAAACATTTTATTATTTGCCTCTAGGGCATATCTCCTTCACGTTTCTCACACATGAAGTTATAACCATGGGAAGTGGGTTGGGTGGTTGGCCGGTACCGTGCTTTGCTCTGATAGACGGGACTACACATGGGTGGCCTTCGGCCTCCGTGGTAGCACACCTTATCCACTGTTGGGTTATACCAAATTATGTTTAGAGCATATGGTCCAGGGGATTACACTGAAGGACTGTGGTATTGTACCATAGCTTACGCCAGCCGGAACACCTCAGCGAAACAGTATGTCAGAATAGCGTAATCATACTCTATTGGATAGTGTGCGGTCAATGATGTCTTTGAGCAATTTGTCCGTATCATTTTGGGGATATGTGTTAGAAACCTTCGGTTTATTATAAACAGAGAATCGTCCATATCTATGGAGACAACACCATATGAGATGTGGCATGGCAAGGAGTTAAAGTTGTCGTTCTTGAAAGTTTGGGGATGTGTAGCTTACGTTAAGAAACTACAGCCTAACAAACTTGAACCCAAATCAGAAAAATGCATCTTTGTAGGATACCCAAAGGAGACTATTGGGTATACCTTCTACAACAAAGCCGAGGGAAAAACGTTTGTCGCAAAGAATGGCACATTTCTTGAGAAAGAGTTTCTCGCTAGAGGAGTTAGTGGAAAAAAGATTGAGCTTGATGAGATCACTGATCCTTCTCTCCAAATATCGAGTAGCACAATGGAAGCTTTTCCAGAACCTCCCTGCATAGTGGAAGTAGAATCGAATGATACAGATCATGATAACATTGAAGCTCCTGCAGTTTTGAAGTCTACAAGAATACGTACCACTCATGATTAGTATAGTAGTCTTGTGATGAATGTCTTGTTAGGTGAACAAGATGAACCTGCAAACTACAAAGAGGCTATGGAAAGTGTTGACTCTGAGAAATGGCTGGAAGCCATGAAATCTAAAATAGGATCCATGCATGAAAATCAAGTTTGGACCTTGGTGGATCTTCTAGAAGGCCGCAAGGCCCTGGAAAATAAATGGATCTTTAAGAGAAAGATAGACGCTGATGGTAATAACCATCCAAAAGGCTCGACTTGTCGCAAAGGGTTTTCGACAAATTCAAGGAGTTAACTATGATGAGACCTTCTCTCCCGTAGCGATGCTAAAATCTGTCCGGATGTTACTAGCAATTACTGCATATTTCTATTATGAGATATGGCAGATGGATGTCAAGACCGCGTTTCTCAATGGACACATTGATGAAGAGTTGTATATGATGTAACCAGAAGGTTTTGTTGATCCTAAGGATGCTGAAAAGGTGTGCAAACTTCAGCGATCCATTTATGGACTGAAGCAAGCATCTCGGAGGTGGAACCATCGTTTTGATCAAGTGATCAAGGGTTTTAGATTTGTCCAAAATGAACAAGAGTTCTGTGTTTACAAGAAAGTGAGTGGGAGCTCAGTGGAATTTCTAGTAGTATATGTGGATGACGTATTAGTGATTGGAAATTATGTGGAACTTCTAAAGAGCATAAAGGAATATCTGAGTAGTCAGTTTTCCATGAAGGACTTAGGTGAAGCAGCATATATATTGGACATCAAAGTCTATGGAGATAGATCAAGACGCATGATTGCATTAAGTCAGAGTACTTACCTTGAGAAGATTTTGAAGAGGTTCAATATGGAAGAGGACAAAAGAAGTTTTGCGCATGTAATAAAAGGTAAAACACTGAGTTCGACACAATTTCCAGCAACGGATAATGAAAGAGAGAGGATGTCTAAAGTCCACTATGCCTCAGCCATATGCTCTATCATGTATGCCATGCTGAGCACTGAACCTGATGTGGTTTTGGCTCTTAGTTTGACGAGGCGATTCCAAAGTAATCCAGGAATGGATCATTGGATAGCTATGAAAAATATCCTAAAGTACTCAAGATGACCAAGGATATGTTCCTAGTCTATAGAGGTAGTGACGAATCTCTAAACGTGATTGGTTACGTGGATGCAAGATTTGACATGAATCCTGATGACTCGAAATCTCAAATGGGATATGTGTTTATGGTGAATGGTGGCGCGGTAAGCTGGAGAATAGGGAAGTAGCCTGTGGTGGAACTATCTACAATGGAGTTGGAATACATCGCAGATGGCGAAGCAGCGAATGAAGTTGTTTGACTAACGAATTTCTTCATCAAACTGGGAGTTGTTCCAAGTGCACATGACACCGTGACAATCTATTGTGACAACACGGGTGCCATTGCAAACGCGCAGGAACCAAGAACTCATTCCACGGCCAAACATATCAAGCAACGATTTCACGCCATCAAAAAAAATGTTGAAGATGGTGAAATCAAAATTTGCAAAGTACACACGGATATGAATGTTGTAGATCCATTGACCAAGGGTCTTCTACAAGCCAAGCATGATTAGCACCAGACTTCTATTGGTGTTAGATCTTTGCCTAATGTAAACTAGATTAATTTGTACTCTAGTGCAATTGGGAGACTCAAGGAGATATACCCTATAAGCAAATAATAAAGTGTTTTATTTGATATATCTCTTGTATGTTGATAATACATTTCATGTCGTGTTATAACTATGTTAATACGAAACGTTAATACACGTGTGGTATGTAAACAAACCGTGTCTCCAGTTACCTCTAGCGAACTAGCTCATTGGTTAAACGGATGATCTAGGGTTTCGAGATCACGGGGATTCTACTACCCAGATATCATATGAACGAGTTATCTCCAAGGAAAAAAACACAAAATGCAGACGAGTTGTTCAATCTTGACACTTTATCCCGAGAGTCACCATCGATAGGGCATTTGTTGTATTGAAAACTAGATTCAAAATCCTTGACTCGAAGTCATTTCATACTTCCCCACCCAAGTTAAGCTAGCTCTTGCATGTTGCATCCTTCACAACTAGATGTGAGGGTGGGGTCTTGATGACCATTTCCTAGATGAAGTGCACGACTAAGAAGAAGAACCGAAGAAGATGGAGAGGCAGAAGGAAGATGAAGAAGGTTTACCTCCCCTTGATCACCATTGATGAACCTCCCCTTGTAATGATAAACAATTGTTTCCTTTTTAGTTAGGGTTGTAGTGATGAGAAGAACTAGATTTAAGTACCCGTAGTCCATGAATGAACTGATGAACTGCTAGTTGATTACCTTCCAAGTCCCCTAGAGCTTGAAAAAATGACCCATACAAACAATCACGCCCTAGAGCGCCCAACTTCAGATTTTTTGATTTGTCTGAATACGGGGCAATCGGATTAGATTTTATGTTATGTGCAGTGTAGCAATTGGCAAAGCTTTGTAAGCGTACGTGGCATTTGACAGTTCACAGTTCAGAAATATGGAAATAAAATACATAATGCGAAGCAACAGGGTAAGTAAAAGAGTGTTTTTACGGTACCCTGGTACTCCTTTGAACTGGTTTAGAGTACTAACAATATCTGGCCTTTGATTTGAGGGGTAGTATAGACTTCTTATTTTATGCCTAATTAATGCTAACAAACTGCGTCGTCAACTATGGTATGTATACCGCACTGGCGTGGCCGCCGGCCTCCCAGGATCCTATTTCCGCCGCGCGTCTCAAACACCGATCTCACCTATGGAAGGCACGCTCGTCTTCTCATTGCCCCATAGCATGCTGCTGCTCTTTCTTGCCACGTCCATGACAGCCCAGGACTTTTCATGATGTGTATGAATCAAGCTGATGGGACTTTGCAAAATTTGTGAAGTGAATGGATCTGGTTGGATTCCTAGAAAAACGAGAATGATCTCAGGTTCATCATTCATGTATTTTTTATTGGTCTTATCAAAGGATCAGAGCAGTTCGATTAGGTTCTTCCTGAGCTCACGGGGTAGTTCATGGAGTTCTCCACCTTCACACCTTGATTCGATGAGCCGCGGCCATAGCAAGCCGCCGGCCGGCCGAGATGCAGTACACCATGAATTTAGTGGATTTTCTGAATCACGAACTACGATTTTGATTTTGTGACCGTAAATTTCTGGATCGGAGAATACTTCAAACCTAGACCGGAGTACTACAACTTCCTGGATTAAGAATTAATGTTTTACCCCACGGATCATGGTACTCCACCGATAACTGCAAGAACTCGGGGTGGTACTCCGTCGTAGTTAGCCTGGAGTACCAGATCACTCACAAGGATTGAAGAAAATGAACGACCAATATTAACTTAAGGGTACTATCACTCACAAGGATTGAAGAAAATGAACGACCAATATTAACTTAAGGGTACTGTAGAAGTCCTCAAGTAAAAAGGAAGTAAGGGGGTCTCAAAAAAAAATTCAAGTTAGATTTTATCACATTAATTCCATAGAATAATAATTTATGAGTATATGTGTCTTATAACTATAGTGGAACCTCTAGTGAAAAATTTGGCCTTGCATTGTGTTTGGCAACCTACCAAGACCAGTCTTTATTCTTATATTTTCAAACGAAAAAAATCAAATACAAAAAAAGAGGACCAGAGAAATAGAGTCGGCCGCTACCAAATGCGTATCAGATTTCAGAATAGAGCATGCCTTATTCATACAAATACAAGGAAGGTATCAACGGTAACAATTATTGGGATGTATAAAGGTGTGAACTACAGAATTCGTTCGGCATGCAAGAACAAAACTCATACTCAAACACTAGCTACATGTGCCTGCTACGATGTGTGAATTTTCTTGCTTGTGTTCTATTCACCGGAGGAACATCAATAGTAGCTTACAAACAATCAATGTGTCCTCATGTCGATGCAACATCATAGCATATTCTTCATGATGCTCATCAGCTGATAATTTGATGGGAAAACCTGCTAGTTTTGTGAATATACACAATGCAAACCTGTTGATGTCCCCCGTGCTGCTAAGACCCGATACCAGCAACACCTGTGGCTTGCGCTGCCGCTTGTTGTGCTGCCGCTGCAGCCGCAGCTGCAGCTGCTGCAGCTGGTGATGGGGGTGAAGCTGGTGTCTTCTGTGGGGCTTCAACAGCATGCTCCTGCGGCTGTTTGTTATCTTCTGCCTGGGCCAATAAGTTCTTTATCTGGGCACCGCTGAGGGTCTCGTGCTCAAGAAGTGCATTGGCTAGAGTGTGGAGCTCCTTGTTGTGTTCTGTGAGGATAGTCTTTGCATTGTTGTATGCCTTCTGCAAGAAATTCTTCACCTCCTCCTCAATTAGAAGCCTCGTTTCTGAGCTCATAGTCTTTCCATCATCTTCATAGTTGTACGAAACAAGACCAACCTGCTTGCTCATACCATATTGAGTAACCATTGCTCTCGCCATCGAAGTTGCTTGCTCAAAGTCAGATGAAGCACCAGATGTCACCTCACTATCCCCAAATATAAGCTCCTCTGCCACCCGCCCTCCCATACAGACATCCAAGCTTGCTAGCATTTGTTTCCTTGACACGCTAGTCTCGTCTTTGTCAGGGAGTTGAGCCACCATCCCAAGGGCCATCCCCCTGGGCACGATGGTAGCTTTGTGGACAGGGTGAGCACCATCAGTGTGGATGGCAACAAGGGCATGCCCTCCCTCATGGTATGCTGTCAGTTTTCTGCACTCATCTGAGATCACTGCCGACTTGCGCTCACTACCCATCATGATCCGGTCCTTGGCATACTCCAGATCATTCATTGTAACAGATTTCGCTCCATCCATGGCAGCCCTAAGAGCAGCCACATTCACCAGGTTAGCAAGATCAGCACCTGAAAAGCCTGGTGTTCCCCTGGCAATGGTCATCAAATCCACATCATCACCCTTTAAGACCTGCAATTATGTGCAAAGGAATATGACATAACATTTTAATGCAGATAGAAATGGAACGAAAATTCGCAAAATTACCTTTGTCATGTGGACCTCTAGAATTTGCCGTCTGCCCTCAACATCTGGATTAGGAACAACAATATGACGGTCAAAGCGCCCAGGTCTGACTAGTGCTTTATCTAATGACTCAGGGAAGTTAGTTGCAGCAATGACAATTATCCCCTCATTCTGCTTAAAGCCATCCAGCTCGACAAGCAACTGATTCAAGGTCATCTTCATATACTGCTGATCCTTTGGATTTCTACTCCCACCAATTGCATCAATTTCATCAATGAATATGATACAAGGCGACCGTTTTTTGGCTGCAGCAAAAAGATCTCTCACTCTTCTAGCTCCTACACCTACAAACATCTCCTCAAACTCACTACCACTGCATGAGAAAAAAGGAACACTGGCTTCCCCAGCAATAGCCCTCGCTAACATAGTTTTGCCAGTGCCGGGAGGGCCAACAAGCAGGACACCTTTTGGCAGTTTTCCACCAAGACGTGTAAAACGCTGGAAAATATGCAGGCAGCTTGTGAGTATCAATAGAACAGCTATTATAACAAAACTGGAGGTTAACTCTAAGAAATGGATATGGCAATGATACACAAAAACAGAGGACTGATGTCTACATCACAAAATATGGAGCATATCCATAAGAGGACAAACAAATTAGACAGACATAAACCACAATACTAACCCAAGACAAGAAGCATGTTGACAAAATTAAACAACGTGTTGAATTAAACAGTCTATTCATAGATCAAATAAGGTAAAGAACAAAAGGAGATTCAACATTCACTTGAAAAGTTGAACATGGCGCAAAGCAGTTCACGCTATGGCCTGACAAAAATTAATCCGTGGCATCGACAATTAGACGTTTTGGATTGTCAGTGGTTTATTATTAAAAAGAGTAGCTAATGGAAAAAATAAAATGTGTTTACCTTCGGATCTCGAAGGTAATGAACTATTTCCTCGAGTTCAGCTTTGGCTTCATCAACACCTTTTACATCATTAAATTTCGTACTAGATTCCATGCTTGGTTGAACCTCTTCATTTAGACCAAGTCCTACAAACATTTACCAATATTTTTACTGGGACGAAGTCCAAATTGGAATTAGGAAATTAGTCATTTAAGATCTTCAAGACAACAAAACCTTTGCTGATTCCTCTATCCTCGATGAGAGCCCCGATGCCCGAAATTAATAGGAAAGTTAATGCAATGCTTCGGAAGGTACGCCAAAGTTGATCCTTAAATTGACCTGTTTCTGCTGTAACCATGTGAATAGGCGCACTCGCAGTGCCAATAATTCCATCTTTTGTCACTTGACCAGCACTCTTTAATGCTGGCACGCTACCAAGACTTCCTTCTGCCCTTTCTGAAGCAGCAAGACCTGACAGGTTTTCCATGCACGAATTTTTAAGCCATGTTGACAAAAAAATAGTCATTAACAAATGGTGCCCAGGCTCAGTTAGATGGAACCTAACTGCAATTCATATCTACAGAAAACTGAAACAGATTTAACTGCAGTAGAAGTGACTGATAATGCACAGCCATCAAGAAATAGAAATTGAAGTGATCAGGAATCTGGGACTACAGTATTAAGATATAGAAACGTCTAGTATGCAGAATACGTATGAACAATTTGCAATTGAATGCTTGATCTAGTATGCAGAATCACATCCAATTTTTAGAACATACAACCGCAGCCTAGCCAGAAGAAGTTTATGGTGGAAATTATACTATATCCTTAAAGATGCAAATTGACTGATTTCAACTTATATGGTGATAAAGACAGGATGTCTATCTATTGGTGCAGAACATTTGGATTGATGGCACACTGCCACGTTTTTAGCTCTTTTTCACCCAAGTTACTATAATAAATAAATAACATCAAATGTTGCAACATGCTGCAGCCTGTCTTTTTTTAGGAAAATGTAACCTGCAGATTCCTTATTAGACTAGTGACAAAATGAAACACTCAATATATAAATAACAAATCACTTGCGCTTAAGTTGATATAGTGCAGAAGAAACATGCATTAGTACAAAATAAAACCGCCGATGGAACCTTCGCAGCTATTAAAAAAAAGTAAAAACAGAAACAGCAGCATGTCCCACACAAAGCAGCTGATAAAATCAACGATTTGAACAAACCAAAGAAAAGATATTTTGAGGATACTGGTACCTCTTTGCAATGTTTTTAGCAAGGTGCTATCATCCAGCCTATCGACCTTAACAAGAGCCTTCACATATTCTGAAAGTGCTGAAGAATTTGAATGCAATGAAGGCTGGCTTTCAAATATTTGTATCACGCGCTCTGGGTCACTTCTGTATATCTCTTTTAGCAGAGAAGTTTCACTTTGGGAGCCCAGATCTCGCATGCTGCGTGAAAGGCCACCGAAATAGCTAGAATGATACCTATCATGTAAGTTCCTGTGTGCACCACCTGCATCGATAATCGCCACAAAAAACCTCAATAAAAGAAGCCCAAAGAAATTTTCACAAGAACAACGGCAGTAACAGGACAACAGCACTAACTACAAAACAAAAATAAATATACCATAATTGCTCTCATGGACCACTTTAATGCAATTTCATAAAAGATGTGAAGGGGCAGATAGATGAAGAAATGTGTTTAATATGCGGATACAGACACTCGCATTTATAATAAGTAGAGAAAGCTGCAAATGCCAGTGTTAGTACAGAAAGTTACTATTTGAGCCAACATGTTGTTCATTGTAGAAAGACTGTGTACCTGCAGAGATGTCACTTCTAAGTGACCTCAGAGGCGCTGAAGCTGCCAACTCATTATAGATTGCATATGCTGATCGGTTCCTTGCAGCCTGCGATAAAAAAAGTATACCTGAATTAACTCTTGCTATACCAAAAATATATATAGAAACAAGAAGAACAGCACAAGACAAAATAACTGAGCAAATTATGCAAGGAACAATATACCCAGGAACTCTCAATATTTAACCCCAGGGGGGGAGGGGGGGAGCTTGGGCCTTGGGCACCCGGGGCAAGCCAAATTCATAGCCTATGTATTGGCACGTGATCCTCCAGCAACAGCACCAATAATCCCCAACCCACAACACCTAAGCAACTTCCCCAAATTCCCCATCCTTCAAGGCGGTGTACACAGCAGCAAGCTCGACCAAGGCCTCCAGCAGCAATGCTACCTGCAAGAGGTGCCCTGGTGGAGCATGAAGCAATGGAGAAAAAACTCGCTGAAGTGCAGTTTCAGATCTGGAGAGGCACACCCTTATCCGCATCCAACACATGGCGGCTGAAGCTGCTAATGCTAGATAAAGCCAAGACAGAACTGTCGAGCCCTGTTATCTTTCGTGGTTCTTGATTAGCTATCCTACTATTTTTCTTGCGAACCTGATTGAGGTGAGATGGGTATCTTAGGCACGGTGAAGATGTGTTGGACCTGATTGGGTAGTGCATGAACAAATTTTCTTGGCACATCTGAAGAGACTTTGGTTCATTGTATTGTCAGTACGTGTACTTGTTCTTCCAGCGCATTAACCAAAGTGCCCGAGTGCATCACATTGGTCAAAGACAGAGTCAATCGAGTGTTAACGATGGCGGCTGTGAAGAAAGAAAGAACAGAGTGCTGCAACCTGTGATACTTAGACCAACCATAACTTACACTGTGGACTATATTAATCCTATATTTTTTTATGACTTGGTAGGAAGTACTTTCCAGAACAATTACAGGCTCGTAGCTTTCGTTCTGTCGTTTGCTTTTGGTCTGGTGTTTTGTTGAATACTGGCTCCGACGCTTTTTCACTCTAGATGCAAGTGAGTCAATACTAGGGTTTCCTCTACCCGATTTAGTTCAACAAAATGAACCAAGTTTTCGAATGTCATCATCATTTTGGAAAAAGTTATTTCAGTTTTTTGAACTAAAGAGGGTAGAGGGTACCCTAATGTTGACCCACTTGCATCTCTATGTTTCACCATAGATCGTTATCTCCATGCTCAAACATAGCAATATGTACAATGACGTATTAAACTCTAGTATACATCATAGCAGCACAATAAGGTGAAACAAGCCAGTCGACAGACTTAAACCTACCAATATCCTAGATATTCTCACATAGGTCTGTCACAGTAATCTCTTAATCTTATATACAAAACAGAACAAATTGCACTAAAAGACGGAAGCTCTTGTAAATCAGTGGATTAATTAACCTGAAATCCGCAAGCGTCAAAGATGAACGGGATCACACTTATCAGGTCACAACTCACAACCAGCAGTCTTATCGTCAAATGCGAACGACGGCTACATCCTTCCCATCCCAACCACACCGCCCGCGGAAGGAGAAGGGCGGAAGAAAAACAAGAAGAGAATTATCAGAAAACACACCTGGGAGAGGAGGCGCCGCCACGCCATGGACCCAAATCCCAATCCGCCGCCTCCTCTTCCGACGAGATCCCGAGTCCCAAGCAAGCGGCCACGCGGAAAGGCGGAAGGATTGGATTGGGAGTTAGGGTGCGAAGGACGAACCGGTGTTAACGGGGCTTAGAGAGACGGCGCGCGGAGGCTGGGGATTCAGCAGCGGCGAGGTGTACCGCGGCGCGAGGAGGAAGCGGCGCGAGGAAACGGCCCACGTCACACGGCGCAGGTGGACCAGGAAGACAAGTGCTCAGATTTTTCTTTCCTTCTCTAGTCGGGAGGCTCTAGTACAGTACTAGACCAAAGATACGCGCGTTGGTGCGCTCGTCCCTCAAACCGATCAAACCGATGATGTTCACGGATTTATGTAGTACTAGCAGTCTAGCACAAAGTCCGTACGAATTGCTACGGCGTCATAGTTTGTATATACTAAAAGTCCGGCGAAAACGTTATTTGACTATATGTCTTGGAGAGCTCTCTTTTGATAGTCCTTCCAATTCTCAATTTCCAAATTCCATCAATCTCTCTTAGGCACCCGCGAGTCTCCTTCCTCCCGGGCCCCTCCCATGCCTCCCTCGCTGGATTAGCCGGTGAGTGGCGGAGGGAGGCCGGCGCCGGTGTAGATTTAGTTTTTAGCAGTAGTACCAGTTGTAGGGTTTGGCTTGATGCCGTGTCTTGGCGTGATGTCGTGAAGAAGTTGATTTCAGATCCCTCCGGCTGGATCTGGAGTCGTGTCCTCCTCTGTCTCCTCGTGGTGTTACTCCGGTGGTTGGAGTTTTTGGCTACGACGAGCGGAGGGGGAAGCTTCTTGGTCAATAAAGCCGAGTTGCTCCACCCGTATGGCGGAGGTAGGGGTGTTCTTCTGTTCCTGGCCGGCCAAGGTGGCGAGGGGGAGCGGAGTGGTGCCTGGCGGGTGATTGATTGTGTCCTTCCCGTGGCCGGCCGTGGTGGCGAGGACGGGAGATGCGACCAAGAACCTGCTGGATCTCCGTCGATGTGGTGGCCGTTGACCTTGCCTGCGGGGAAGGTCGTCTCCTTGGAGAAGAAAGGAAGGTGGAAGGTGGACAAGCCATAGAGTTGGAGTCGTCGTGGTGGCGGTTCCGTGCTGGCGGCGAACCAGCGTCGGCTTTCTTCTTCTTCTTCTTCTCCGGTGGCTGCTCCTCTTGCGATTCAATCGCAGTGGCCCGTGGATGGCGGTGACTGCCGCTGGGCTGCTGCCCCTTCTGGTCGAAGGGCGACCGATTGGCGCCATGGTAGCGCTATCTTCAACCTCCGGAGTGGAGGTCTTGATCGGAGAGCCTCGCTGGAGTCCCTCCCCCCCCCCCCCCCCCCCCCCCCCCGTCGTGTGTTGCCAAGTGGTTCGTCCCCGGCGGCGTTTCGACGGCCAGCGAAGGTTGCTCATAGTTGTCGGCGGTGGAGATGAGGCTCAAGGACCGGATTGCTTTTTAGTTTTTGTTCTAGGGCCTGTTTTGCAAAGTTTCAGCTTTGTCCTTTTAAGGAGCCTTTATGTAATATGTACCCACCGCCCAGTGAATGAATGCAGCCTCTAGGGTCTTCGGACCCTTTCCATTTCAAAAAGAAAATCAATCTCTCTCTGTTAATTTCCTAGCTATGATAACCCTCCAGTCGATCAACCATTCTAACCCTAACCCTACAGGCATGTAGCTACTGCAACCGTACAACCTGAGTTTAGTTTGGTATTAAAAACATCCCCAGCTATGATGATTTCTCGTTGGCGTTCTCTTTTTATCTTACTATTTCTTCCATATGCTATTTCCCTCCGCATTTTCTTCAACGGTTTTTAAAATACAATTTTGGCCCTGATTCTTCAGATTGCACATTCAATCAGCAAAGCAACCTGGCTGAATAGACAAGAATTATGAGATTCAATCAATAATATTTTTTAGGACACACATAAATAAATACAATAGCTGGATTGGCGTCAAATCCGTAACATTAGGGTGTCAAGTGGGATCCCATTAAAGTCTCACCTTTAGTTCATTTGCTAAAATCTAGTATAAATTTTGAGTACACTAGATTTTGGCAAATGAACTAAAGGTGGGACTTTAGTGGGATCCCACTTGACACCCTACGTAACATTACACTTATGAAGTTATACATAGTTCTAGCGAGCGGTTCAACAATACCAACACTTGAAATAATGCTAGTTTAGTCGGCTAGGACAGTTCGCTTAGACATAATTTCTCGCGTTGTGGCACGAGTTCTACGGGAGAAATAAAATTAGTCTGGGAAAGAAGGGGACGGTGTGAAGGTACCGGTGCATGTTCGGATGCAGAACTTGGTCTTGCCGTAGTTGATGATGACGGTCCTGGTGCGGCAAGAACTCTCCGTGTCCCGCAACTTCTCGTTGTCGATCTCGCCATCCTGCTCTCACTCAAAGTTGTCCCAAAAGTCATGACCAAGACATGGAGTACCTGATCTGAGCAATAGGTAAGCATAAATTTAGAAGGCTAACGACATAACCACACCACAATCCAGCATCATCGCACGCGCTTCATCTGGAACATGTTAGCACACAACTTGGACATCTTCATGCTCATGCGTATCTGCACTACAATCTGCGCTAGTTCCTAACAGAGCAGCAATCTCTGCTCCAATTTTAAAGTCCATGACCGTGAGCTCCCTAGAGTGAGCCACGCGAGGACAACACCTGGATGGAACAGCACGACACCAGATGGAGCTACCCGACCGGGTACACATCGCAGGGGTGGGACTCAATGCTAGAGTGATGTACTTGGGTTGGTTCAGGGCGACGCTACGAGATGAGGCTGGCCTAATCCAGCATAGAGTCACGATGCTAGATGAGCAAAACGGCCGCGAATGCATGCACCCGCCATGGCGTCCACCGACGACTCCACCGCCGTTGGCGAGGTAGTTCCAGCGGACCACCCACCGGTTCAGGGGACCTCCGCTGCGGTACCCATGGCTGGAGGGAGCTGAGGCACCGCTCAAGGATTCAAGTAGCCTGAGTTAGTCTGCCACATCGGGATTCAACAGGTCCACCCAGAGAAGGAGTCGGATTTAGCAGGTTGATTCAGGTAAGCTGATTCCTGTCGGGAGGAAGCTAGCTTCTTCACTGGCGGCGGAGAGGTGACGGCGGGAGGCCAACCTGACCTTTCTCTCTCCACAGTCGTTCCCCATCCTCTTTCTATCTCTATCCCTCTTACTCTCTCCGGCTCTCACATGGATTTAAGGAAGTCGCAAGACATTGGCCGGGTCGGCGTCTCGTGACATGATTGAGCGACAGCACAATCGGCGGCCCGACCATTGAAATTCTCCCATCTCAATTCAATCTCCGAGCTCGAAATTTCTGAGGGATCTCCCGGTCGATTTGTGGGGATTTTTTCTATGGTATGATTTTTGTGGGAATCGTATGTAGAGGAGACTATATATGCCCGGATTTTCGTATGACAGGGGCAAGAAATCTATACACAGATTCGATTCGAACCAGTTCAATATGAACTCTGATTCGATTGCGGGACGGGAGAAAGGATGAAACCAACTTTGGTTCGCGTGCGGGAGGGGAGAAACGAAGAACTGATATTTCGACTTAGTGGTGGCAGCGCTTGTTAATTCCTTCACCTCTAGTGGTAAAACGGTAAAATCCAGACAGACGGTAGACAGAGACGCTTCCTTTTATTATTAGACTAGCATAAACTCCGTGCGTTGCAACGGGAAACATTTTTATATGATCTAAATTTTGCACAAAGTTGTTCAACCCATATTTTACTAACCATTTTATTCTATCTAACTACATAAGCCAAAAGTCAGTATGCAATATTTAGTAATCTTCTTTCTTTCGGTTAATATAACGACCAATTCTTCTTTTCTCTTCACTATGAAAATGTGACAGTTGATAAAGTTGATAAAATATACTCGCAAAGCATGTTTTTTTTAGAGAATCTAGTACCTCTACATAGGGAGCCTGCTAAGGCTATTTGAGAAAAGAAATGTTCTTCACCCCCGGTGGCCGGATGCGTAATCTAGTACAACATTTATGTAAATCCTGCTACTTTGTGAACTTAGAAGGTAAGCTCGGTGAAAAGAGGTATGCACGCCGTCGATGGCAACGTCCTCCCAGCTAGTCCTGGCCAGGTTCAAGGGAAGCCATGTCGGTGTGGCAGTTCTGACTGATAGCGTGACATACTTCCGTCAGGTTCGTTGTGGACAGCCTGGTCTACGCTGTGGTGGCGTGCTCTTGCCGGACTCCATGACGACGTCCAGCTCCTCACGGCTGCGCCGGCTTGGTACGCTCTGGAAATCACATTCTATACTTGTCTCTTCATTGCAAAACACGTCGACATGTCTCTTCATTGCAGATTAGAAAACCAATTTCTTACTCGCTTCAAAAATGTTGCTGACACATGTTTATTCTGCACTCTCAAAATTGGTAGGAGACAGAAAAAACAAAAAATGGATGGAGGTAAACAACTCCCGTTAATTTTGTTGGATCTGGGTATTACTAAAAATCAAAATTGAAACCAAATTTCGGCCACCAGTCGAGGTAGGACGCCCGAGTCGAACTCTATGGGGGGGGGCTGGGACGAGGCCGCTAACCTCGCGAGGGCTCCATCTCCTGTCTCGCCGGCCGTCGGGGTGTGGAGCATGGGTCGGCGGGGGCGCCATGGGAGCTCACGGAGCGGCAGAGCTCCCTTCACGTACAGGCTGCCTCGCGAGCCATGGCCAGATCCTAGGGCTCTGCGTCCTATGTCGCCAACCGTCAGGATGGGGGGCACTGGTCGGCAGGGGCGCCATAGCAGCTAACGGGGTAGCGGAGCTCCTTGCTTGTACAGGTTGCCTCGCGTGAGAACGAAGGGTTAGGCTGGGCTGTACAAACCCTTAGTTGACTTGGCGGTGGCAGATGAAGTAATATATCTAAAGTTGTAGGGGCAAAAATGTCCAAAACGGACCGTGGATTGAAATGTTGTGTTTTTTATTATAAGGTATAGATATAGATTTGCAATGTCGTAATACAAGAACAAAAATTTCACCATAAACAGAGTTTTGTCGGCAAATACAAGCAACAAATTCGACTGTTAACGGTTTTGACCAAGTCTAAAATGACCCAAAGAGAGAACGGTATATCACCAAAAAACTAATTTGTATCGAATCAAAATAGCAAGTCACTCATGTTTGCCAAAGTTCGGTCAAAAACTCAATGCTCCCATTTGCATGAAGCCAAGACAATTCAATAGAAGATAGTCCACTTGGTTTTGCACATTAAGAAGCATAGATAAAATTAGTGTATAGTCTAGCATATAAAAAACATACCCTCATTCGAGGTCAGAAATGGAGTGACTATGGTCAAAGGGGAGTTCCACAACGCGACAATGCAACATCAAGTTTACACTGTATTGCAACTATTTATGGCAAATTGTTGTTGGGTCGCTGATAAACTATAGAAAAATATATGTGCTAAGTAAATAATCTAGTCAGCTTGTTTTTCACGATATGCTTGATAAAAATTGTTTTCCTATAGAATATTGATTTAAGAGCATAACCATAGGGTTTGCATCAAAATAGACTGATCAAAATAGACTGAGAACATGCCCAACTGAAAGGTAAATCTTATATGAGGATAACTATATTCAGATTCCAAAAATTAACTGAACATATACACTGTTAATTCAAGTATATGTGAAAGCTTCACCTTCAACCTTCAGTTATATTACTCCAGTATATTTTTGGAGAAGTGAAGTAAAAGGCAAACTAAAAAAATCACACCGTAGAGATGCAGATAAGAAACTCACCGTGTTGTTGAAGGGCATTGTATTCATGAAATACAAAAAGAGGATTGTCCAAGGTAGACAGCTCCAAACTCTTCAAGATGCTAATTCAACAATAGTTGTAATTTGTAAAGGGTAAAATCCCTTGCCAATTAAATGAAAGAGCATGGAAGGTGGACTTCTAGCTTACAGCCCGAAACTTGTTGGGATTGAGTCTTGCTAACATTTTGCAAGAGCTTCATGTCTCACATAGAGTTTGGGTTCAACAAATAAAAATAGAAGGAAGAACTTAGAGCTATCTCAGACAATGGTTAGTTGAATGTCCATGTGCCTCCGGAAATCCAGCACAAATAAGATGGTTTGGTTCATATATATCACATCGGTATGACTAAACGAGAAAATATTCTAGCAATTTTTTTATATATAGATCATATATTAATATCGTGGAAGAACCATATATAGCGTTTAAGGCTGTTTTTGAGTAATCTCGTTCCATATAATACAGGTATGTACAGTTGGACTACAATATATAGCGCTTAAGGTTGTTTTGGGGAAACTGGCTCGACCCTCTATGTGGTGGCTTATCTCATATATATAATGGTGTATAATGGTACAATACAGGTATACACAGTTGGACTACAATACAAAGTCTAACACCCTCCCTTAATCTCAACTCACTCCTGAAACATCTAGAAGGTTGAGATTGCGCCTACAGACTTCGAACATCGATGAAGGCAGAGGCTTGGCGAAGATGTCTGCAAGTTGATCTTTTGAAGAGATAAACCTGATTTGTAGTAGCTTCTGTGCAACGCGTTCCCTCACAAAATGATAGTCAATCTCAATGTGTTTGGTCCGTGCATGGAACACCGGATTATATGATAGAAACATAGCTCTGATGTTGTCACACCAAAGGACCGGAGGATGTGTATGAGGTACTCCTAGCTCTCGAAGTAGGGACTCAATCCACATGAGCTCAGCCGTCGCATTGACAACTTCCTTGTACTCGGCTTCTGTTCTGCTGCGGGAAACAGTGGCTTGCTTGCGTGCACTCTAGGCGATCAAGTTAGGACCCTAGAACACTGCATATCCCCCCGTGGATCGCTTGTCGTCTGGAGCATCAGCAGTAGTAGGTGAAGAGCTGATCAGGATAATGTCGTCCACATACACGAGCAGGTACATAGTCACACTCGAGCGCTGAAACAAGAACAGTGAAGTGTCAGCCGTCGATGGAACGAAGCCATGAGAACGAAGAGCTGAAGCCAAACGAGCATGCCAGGCACGAGGCGCCTGCTTCAGTCCATATAGAGACTTCGTCAGACGACAGAGATGATGAGGCTGTGTGTGGTCAACAAATCCAGGTGGCTCCCGAATGTTAAACCTCTTCGTCAAGCAACCCATGAAGAAAAGCACTCTACACATCAAGATGGCGGAGAGACCATCCACGAGAAACTGCGAGTGACAGGAGAAGACGAATAGTGGTAGGCTTGATAACCGGGCTGAACGTATCCTCATAATCCAGTCTATGGCGTTGTTTAAAACCTTTAGCCACAAGACGCACTTTATAGCGCTCAATAGAACCATCAGCATGTTTCTTCACCTTGAAGACCCACTTCGAATCAATTATGTTGACGCAAGGTAGAGGGGGAACAAGTGTCCAGGTCTCATTCTGCATAAGAGCATGATACTCTTGTTCCATAGCAGTCCTCTGGTGTGGGATACTCATAGCGGCTTGATAACTGCGGGGTTCAGCGGTTGGATCTTCAATAGAATGAGCCAGACAAGCAGCCAAGTATGCAACCGTGCCATCAGTGCGCTTCTTGGGACAAGCAATGCCGTTGTGACTATGCGTATGCGGACGCTGTGGAGCGGCGAGCACAGGGGCCATCGGCACATCAGGAGCAGACGAGGCCGGCCCAGAGGACTCCGGTGACAAGGGGCCGAGCAGTGGTGACCCAGGGGGAGAGCCTGGCATCAAGGGCACAGGCGCCGTGTACGGAACCGAGCTATGCGATGCCGACCCAGGCGAGGTGGGCGACAGGGACGCTCGCGCGGGCGACGTGGGCGACAACGGCGGCGAGTCCGGGCAAGGGGGCGGCGATGTCGGCCGCTCGGGGGAGCCGGCGTGGGATCCGGCCTAGGTGTAGGATCCGCTCGGGAGGCGGAATCGGGAGCCGGTGCATGCACATGCGCCTACCGATCGACGTGCTCCTTAGGTGCTGCATCGGGTAGTAGTTCCTGGCGAGCTCCACATCCAGTTCCTGCACCATGGTTAGGCAACAACACAGGCGAATATGCAACATCTTCAAATTGGCCAGGCATAATAGGAGATGAATGCATAAATGGGACCGTGATAGGTGACTTTGGCATGGAAGAAAAGAGAAATACGTTCTCATTGAAGACAACATCTCGAGATATATAGACACGATTTGTTGGCACATGAAGGCACTTGTAGCCTTTATGAAGAGAACTATACCCCAAGAACACACATTTTTTGGAGCGAAACTCAAGTTTTCGATTATTGTATGGACGAAGATGGGGCCAAAAAGCACACCCGAACACCTTGAAAAAGTTATAGTCCGGAGTTTCCTGCAAGAGAAGCTTAATGGGAGTTTTCCTATTAAGGACACGTGTAGGTGTGCGGTTAATAAGAAAACATGCGGTGGAAAAGGCATCACTCCAAAATCTGAAAGGTACAGAAGCATGAGCGAGAAGTGTGAGGCCGATTTCAACTACATGGCCATGTTTGCGCTTAACGACGCCATTTTGCTGATGTGTATGTGGGCATGATAAACAATGAGAGATCCCAAGATTATTAAAGAAAGTGTTGAGGTTGCGATATTCACGCCCCCAATCGGACTGAATATGTACGATTTTATGCTTGAGTAGACGTTCAACATGCAATTTAAACTGGGTGAATATATCAAACAAATTAGATTTGCGCTTAATAAGATAAAGCCATGTAAATCGACTATAGGCATCAATAAAACTGACATAGTAGTTGTGACCACTAATAGATGTTTATGCCGGACCCCACACATCGGAAAACACAAGTTCAAGAGGACTCTTTACTTCTCTAGTAGATGAAAAAAGGGGAGTTGATGACTTTTGCCTTGTTGACAGGCATCACACACGGACATATCTTTATTGCTAGACTCTAATGGCAGCTCATGGCGGTGAATAATGTGGCGAATGATGGGTGTGGCAGGGTGGCCAAGGTGCGCATGCCATTGTGACGGCGACACGCGAACACCGCTGAAGACGCGCGGGGAGGATGGATCCTCTAGACGGTACAAGCCTTGGCTCAGGCGGCCACTAAGTAGAACGTCCCGGGTTGCTCGGTCCTTAACAAAAAGATCGAAAGGGTGAAATTCACATAGGACATTATTATCAAGGGGGAGCTTAGGAACGGATAGAAGATTATGAGTAACAGATGGTACCCGCAGAATATTACGAAGATGGAGCTGCCTAGAAGGATGACTAGTTAAAAGAGATGCTTGGCCAATGTGAGAGATGGGCATACCTACACCATTGGCGGTGTAAACCTTGTTGTGCTCGTAGTAGGGCTGGTAGGAGGCGAGCTTGTTGAGATCATTCGTCGTGTGATTCGTGACACCAGTGTCCATGTACCATGCTGGATCAATGGGGTAGGACGGGATGTACCCCTTCTTGGTGCGCGGGTGCTTGCCCTTGGCGGCGATGTGGGCAACCGTGACTTTGGGAGGTCCGAAGTCGGCCATGGCGAATTGACGCTCATTGCCCCTGCCGTCGCTGCCGAGGCCGAGGAAGCTCTGCTGGAAGCGGCAATGACACTTGGAGGCAACATGTTTTTCACGGCCACACAGTTGGCACACCCGAGCATTAGGAGCTCCACCCGAGGTCGGTGCAGGGCAGTGCGGTTTTGCCAGCGGACAGGGGCGCCGGCGGGCGCTGCCCACGCGTGGCCCAGTAGGCAACCGGCTGCTCGATGATGATGGCGGAGGAGCGGCGAGCCTCGACACGCTGCTCAGTGAAGAGTAGGTGTGAGTAGAGCTTATTGAAGGGAATATGTCCTGAGAGGCAATAATAAAGTGTTTATTATGTGTATTCCAAGTATATGATAGATGTTTATTTTGCATGCTATAATTGTATTAATACGGAAACGTTAATACATGTGTGTTTAATAAACAAACAAAAAGTTCCTAGTAATGCCTCTCTCATAAACTAGCTCGTTGATTAACAAGATGATCAAGGTTTCCTGATCATAGACATTGGATGTTGTTAATAACGGGATCACAACATTAGTGTAATGGTGTGATGAACATGTATCCGAAGTATAGCATTACGATCAAAGTCATTGAGTTTATATTGCTATAACAACTTACGAAGTGATCCTAATCCTTAGACCATGAGATCATGTCAATCACTAACACTGGAAGAGTTTCTTGATAACATCAAACGTCACACCGTAACAGGGTGATTAAAAAGATGGGTTCAAGACTAATAAAGTGTTATGTTGAGGCCCATGGATCGAGAGTGGAATTTGTTTATCCCGATGACAGATAGATATACTCAGGGCTCTCTCGGTGATATCACATTGGTTAGCTTGCAAGCAAGTGATTTGATCACTAGATGTTATATCACGGGAACGAGAAAAGAGTGCATGTCAGTAAAGAGATCAAACTAGGTATGGAGATACCGATGATCGAATCTCGGACATGTAATATATCGCGAAACAAATGGATTACGATACTAGTGTAAAAGGTTCCGATGATCACAAGAAAGTCATCGTTGAATGTGTGGGAGTCAGTATGGGTCTCCAGATCCCTCTTTTGACTATTGATCCGAGAGGGGTCTCGATCATGTCCGCATTATTCACGAACCGTAGGGTGACACACTTAAGAGACACCGACATCCAATTGGAGCAAAAGTTTCATGCCGAAAGAATATACAAGCGCAGGAATTTATTTCACTAGATACGGAAACAGGTTTTCGGGTGAAATTGCATAAAGAGGTTATGCATGTGAAATAGAATTCTAGCAAGGGGTTATATGTGAATGTTTGTCATTAAAGTAATTGACAAAATTCTGAATAAATAAAAGAGTTTTATTTAATGAGAGTTTGCATTAAATTTGGTGGAAATTTAATAGCAAGTTTGAGTGGGATTTTGAGTGGAGGGATTTGAATGGATTTTTGTGAGTGGAGTGTCCACCCACATGAAGAGGGGAGGGCAAGGGGGCAGACCCCATGCGTCGGCGACCCCCTTGGGGTTCCCCCTTCTCCTATAAAAGGCAACCCTCTACTCACTTCTCACTCACACCTCCTCGTGAAGGATCTCTCTCCCCCTCTAGAATTTATCCCCCATGGTCTCGGACTAGCGAGATACATGTTCCCGGTGTCTATTTGGCAAGAAAGAGTTGTGCTTCCGCTGCATCGCTGGAGCGAGGAGGCGGAGGTTGCCCGGTGCCTCGGACGTGTGTGCGAGGACGGATGCGCTGCTGATTTGCGGCGCTAGGACTTCCTCTCGATCTTGAGATCGGCAAGAGATCGTCTACATCAACCACGAGTCAAACTCATTAAGCTTTGTCGATCTTCAAGGGTATGTTCTCTACGGATATACATCCGCTCGTTGTTTGTATCTAGTATATAGATCTTGGTACATAGTTCCCATCGTAGGAATTTTTTATTTTCTATGTTGCGAACCCTACAGTGGTATCAGAGCCGGATCTATGCGTAGATTCTTTACACGGGTAGTACACATATGAGTATGTGAGCGATGATGATCATGTTGTTGCTCCTTAGTTGTAATTTTGGATATTAGTGGCATAGTGGGATGAAACGGCCCGGAAAAACTTTACATGTCCTCGTACATGAGACATGTTCCACGCTTGACATGAACTAGTTTGCATAAGTGGCTAGCGGGTGTCTGTTTCTCCTACTATAGTCAATATCTATTTTGCAACGAGTTGTCAACAATTTGGTTATCCTCGTTGTGGTTCATGTTTGTGGCGCCCCGCAAAAACCACTACTAGAAAATCGCGTTGTTTTTGTGCATTGCATCATCATGACCGCATGCTCATGTCATCATGCCACATTGCATTTGAGCATCGTCATCATCATGCATTTGTTTGCATAAAACTATTTTCGAAAAGCCTGTTTTTGTTTTCTAGATACTTCCGTCTTTATTCAAATTAAAACCCGGTCTCCGGAATATTTTACTTTGTCTACCAACGGTTTGCAAAAGCCCCGTTGTAAATAAATAAAATGTTTAATTATTTTTAGGAGGCAGCCCGCCAGGCCCGAAAGCCCGGCCGGACACCTCCAAACCCTAGTCTAAAAATATCTAGTCCTAATCCTACCTACCTAATCCTACCTAGTCCCCCTCCACCTCACCCCGCCCTATAGCCGCTCGCCACCTCACCTCTCCTCCCTCCATCCACCCAACCACCACCTGCCACCTCATCCACCCAACCCGCATCAAACCCCGCCTCTCCCCGCAGCCTCTCACGAACTCCCCACCGACACCCTGGCCCCACCATGTGACCCTCCTCTCGCCTCTCCCTCTCGGGTTCCTTTCCCCACCTGGCCCCATCCGCAGGCGCACATCCCCACCTCCCTGTCGTCTTCTCCCTCTCCCCGCGAGGCAGCGCCGCAGCCTCCCTCTTCCTCCTCCCCACCGCCAGACGCCGACGGCCCCATCTCGCGTCGCTGGGCCCGGGCCCGGCCCCAAGCGCCACCCGCTCGGACCCCGCGACCCCCGCCGCAAGCACGTCTCCCTCCTGTCGGCCTCCTCTTGCCTCCCCGCGATCGCGTCCCGAGCTCGCCCTGCGGCCCTTCCTTGGCACCAGAGCGCCACTCCCCGTCCGGCGTTTTCCCCTCGTTGGTGCCCCTCTGCGTCGCCACCGTCGCCAGGAGATCCTCCCACCAACGCCACCTCGGGTCGCCTTCATCTCCCTGTTGCTTCGGCGTCGACCCCGTCCCTGCGCCGCCGCCAGTGAGGTCGCCTCCGGTGGCCCTCGCCTCGGAAGCGCAGCACCACCTCGCACCAAGCCGCCGCCGGCCATCCTACCACCTCTGTTCCGCCACCCCTTCCGTCGTTCACACCCCGCCATCGTGTGACCGTGCCTCTGCCGGCCTGCGCATCGGCACCTCCCGCCGGACATCTCCTTCCCCGGCCGCCGTCATCCCTCGTCGCGTCCCCGAGGCCACTCCCTGAGGTCGCTAAGCTCCACCTCGCCGCGGGAACCCCTCCGTCCAGCCGCCTCCCTTGGCCCCACCCCGTCGAGCCCTGCCTCCACCACGACCCCGCAGTCCAGTGCCGTCGCGGGCGTCCTCCTCCCGAACGACTGCTTCTCTGCAGCAGCCGTCGCCGCCAAGCGCCGTCCCCGACGTGTGCGACCCCCTGCCTCTCGCCGATGTTGATGTGCCGCCCTTCTCCGTCTGTCGCCAGGGGCACATCCCCGTGTTTTGGTCTTCTGGCCATTAGGTGGTTTGGGTACTGCCTCCATGTACCGAGGCCTACTCAAAGCTATCAAGTCTTTGCCATAAGCGTCTGTGTACTAGCCCATCAAGACGAAGCACGAGGGACCGAACCTTAGCCAAGAGCTACATCTCGGAACGCCATGATCCCCTTCACAAAAACTGATGCCAAGAGCAACCGGACATGGAGAACCCCGACAAAGCGGCAAGATCTTCATCGACGACAGGACCGTCCGCACAAACCTCGATCCGCAACCGAAGAGCGGACCTCAAGACATTACCCAAACCCTCGGAGTCACAAGATCGTCGAGCCCCTCTAATGTGTGACCCCTCCCGAGCCCTTATTTATAAATTGACATTATCAACTGATGCATATTAAATTGATCATGCATGCATACTTGTCTGTGGTTTGAGGGCATTATGCCAATTCATCTCATAATTGAATATGGAGTGTTTATGCGGGATATACTTGTATTATACCGCCTCCATTTAAATTGGTGTAGCGAATCGATGCCATGTTTCACCCTGTTACTACAACATTTAAAATGCGGGGTATCTAAACAACTAGAACCATATATTTAATTGTCGGGACCCCGGTTCCGCTTAATATTGCCTAATTGCATCGCATCTTTGCCATGTCATGCATCATACATGCATCATGCCCGATTTTCTACCGTAGTATTAAATAGTCCATCCGGTGTTTCTTCTAGTGCTTTGCTTCTTCACGGATTAGGCCGATGAGTTGATGCGAGTGTCGACCCGATCTTCGGATGAACCCTCGGCAATGTTTTCAGGTGAGCACCTCCCCCTTTCTACCTATCTTACTTTTATAGTCTTTATTTCCTCCTGTTGATCTATTGCTATCTGTGTTGCGATGCTCTAGTTTCCGTACCCGTGATATCCCTTGCGACCTTATATTGCCTTGGACACATCCTATTACCTGTTGTTTGGTAGATAGTGGGACCTGCGTGTCGTAGTTGCTTACTCAAGTGCTGTTGCGTGTCGTCAAGTACCACAGTTGTTGGAGTATTGCCGTATGTTTAAGGTTGGAGATGATCATGGCTTTAATTATCATTTAATTCAATTATCGTTTAATAACTAAAATTGAAGTAGGTAAATGCAGAGGCACAGGTGGGCAATAGATGTTATTTGGTTGTTAACCGCCCACTAGTGTCCCGTAGGACCCCGAGTTCTTGACACCTGTTCCTAGATCGAGCGCGCTAACCACAGGTGGGGTGTATGGGCACCCCCATCGATTTAGTACCTGATTCCAAGTACTGTACTAGGGGCCACAAGTAGTTTGGGGCTTTATTACTATTCTGTACTTATGCCATGCTTTACTGCTTAATTTAACTTGTGCGAGGTACTGCACCTGTACTGTTTAGGTAAGCGGAGTGTTTTCGCGGTATCGACAAGCCCAGTCTCATTTTCGGGTTCCCAGTCGTTTACAGCCATTGACGCAAACCCTGAGTCCGTCTCGGAGACCGGCCGACTTCGTTGCGGGTAGCTTAGTGGGGTGGCCCCCATGTACTTGCTTTGGGTCTGGGAAACGTCATGACTTAGGCCCCGCCGACATACCGATGGGTGTATGTTAACTGATCTGGCAAAAAGGGTCGAAGTGCGTGTGGATACTTTGGTGCACCCCTGCAGGGTTAAATCTTTTCGAGAAGCCGTGTCCGCGGTTATGGACGACTTGGAGCACAGGTCTCGATCATAGACAACTATAACTAAAGTTTACTGTTATAATTTGACTTGTATCCGATATGACTAGTAATCAGCTTCACTACAACGGAATGGCTAAATAAAAGTACCAACAACTGCTGGGTTTGGGATATCTCATGCTAATTGTATCTGACTAGTAAGTGTTGCAACTACAACAGAATGGTTAACTAAAATTGCCCTCTGCTTATTATATCAGGATGACTCATGCCATCTTTATTTGACTAGTAATTGCCGCAACTATAACGGAATGAATAAAACTGCCAACTGTGTGAGTTCCTCGGTTGACTTCCTCGTTTGGTCTCGAGGGGGAAACACCAGGATGGGTATGTTTGGTGGTAGTATCAGGTTGGTTCCGAATAGGTCCTTCTTACCCCTATCTGATAGCCGCTAGATGTATCGAGTCTCTATAGGTTGTTTAGTGCATGCCGCGCTGCCGCTTCAGTCCACCATACCTATGTAGGCGAGGACCGCCGAATTCTAGTCTCGCTGTGTACTGGCCTCAGTACTGACCGCTCTCTTTTTCCTTTGCCCTTTGTCGGCACCCCTTTTGTTTAAGCAGGTTTTGAGATTGTGGCATCCCGCAAAACCACTACTAGAAAATCGCATTGTTTTATGCATTGCATCGTCATCATCATGCATTGTTTGTCTGCATTATTTTTGAAAAGCCTAGTTTTGCTTTGTACAAATACCTCTCTTATTTTCAAACACAAAACCCCGATCGCCTTCAGAGATTTTATTTGCCTAAAAACTATTTGCAAAGAGTTCGTTTTCTAAAACTAGCCCTCCTTCTTTTTCAAATTAAACCCCGGATGCTTCCGGATATTTTGTTTGTCTAAAAACTAGTTACAAAAATGTATTGCAAATTAAATAAAAGGTTGAATTATTTTTAGTGGGGCAGTCGAACGGGCCAAATCGACCCGAACGACCACCCCAGTAAATCGGTCCAGCCTAAATCCTAAATCTACCTAAAACTCTACCCACACACCCCTCCACCTCACCCCGGCCAACCCCGTCGCGCCACATCAGCCCACCCCAAATCCCCCACCAACCCCAATCTGCCACCTAGCCACCCCCACTCCCTCTCTCTCTAAACCCACCCCCACACAACACCCACACAGCACACACGCACTACACACGCGCCAGCACCCCCTGCCCAGACCCCCGCTGCCACCGGGCCCCACACCACGCAGCAGCCACCCAACCCACCACCTACCGCTGCCCCGGGCCCCACCCGGCCCCACTCCCACCGACACCCCCTGGCCCGCGCTCCCCCTCCTCTCTCTTCCCCACCGCTCTCTGCTCCCCACCGAAGCCCCGACGCCGTGCGCCTGCAGCCCCACCCCGACCCCTGCTCGCCGCTCCTCCCTCCCTCTCCCCGTCCGGCCATCTCCCCGGCCCGGCGCGGCGCCGCCCGCGGCCGCCTCAGCCAACCTCCTCCTAGCCTCCCCCGACGCAGCGCCTCCAACCCCGCCTCCCTTCCTCTCCCGCAGCCGCAGCCAGCCACCGCCGGCCCGAGCCTCCACCGACCGCGGCCTTCCTCGGCCTCACCCTCCGCCCGCGCCACCCCGCAGAGCCCGTCGGCGTTCCTCTTCCCGGCCGCGCCCCCGGCCGTCTACGTCGAGCCTGCGCCGCCCGACCTCGTCTGCCCCGCCACGGCCCCCTCCCGCGCGACCGCGCGCCGCCCGGCCGCCGCGCTCCTCCGCTCACCGCGTCCCCCGAGCCGCGACGCGCCGCCCTCGTCAACCTCCTCTCCTTCGCGTGGCGCGCCACCGCCGGCGAGTCCGCGTCAGCCCGCCCGGGTCCGCCCTCTCCGCCCCGTCCGAGCCACCTCTGCGCCGGCCCCGCAAGGCCTCCGTCGAGCCGCTCCGCCGGCCGCCTCTACCACGCCGTCCCCGTCGGCTTCGCCCAACCACCGCGCCGCCAGTCCTCGCCTTGGGGCCACCTCGACCTGGCGGTACTGCTCCACCCTCCGACCGTCGCAAGACCAGTCGTCCTCGGGCCAGTCCGATCGCCGGCGAGCCTCGCCCCTGGCGCCCTCGAGCCCCTGATGGCCAGTTTCTGTGAAGCAGCGTGCTAGTCCGTGTGCTACTATTTTGGTGCCATGTTGGGCTTGTATGTGTCGGCCAGATCCTTCTTCATCCAGGGGGCTCTGCGTCTTACAAGATCTACCGAGGCCGAGACCCCATACCCGAAGGTCGATCCTCGGCTTGGACCAGCAAGTCCTCCTTCACCGACGACAAGTACTCTGCAAGGGAACGCCAAAACGTCCACGTGGAATCCGAAGTCCACCTCAAGACCGCCACATGGAAAACCCAAAGAACCCGAAGACGGCGATTTCCACTCCCAATATCTTCTTCTCGGACCCCGGTGACCCCATGATCTTCGCCACAGAACAACAAGGCCGTTGCAGTGAACTCGACAAGATCTACCACATAAAGACCGTACCGAACCGGTGACCCCCGACGAACCCCCGGCAAGAACTTCGACATGGCCAAGATCTACCGCAACCGAGTCCGGCACCGACAAGTGAAGTCAGAACCACCAAGCCTTCCTCCCGGAACGGCAGGATCGACCGCATAGAGCACCAAGATCTTCCAGTGCCGAGACCCGAGTCCGACACCGACAATCGAAACCGCTGAACCAACAAGTTCGCCTAACCGGACACCGAGCGCCAAGATCGCCACCGGAACAACAAACACTTCTTCCCGGGACGCCAAGAGCTACCGCAGTTATCCGAGAACGATTCCGTCGAACCCTGAACCCCGAGACCGGACCCCGAACCCCGGAACCCCAAGATCGTCGAGACCCCTAATGTGTGCCCCTTTTCCCGAAACCCTATTTTATAATATAATACAACTTGTCGCATATTAAATGTTCATACATGCATATTGTCGTGTGGTTTGGGAGCCTTACGCCGATTCACCTCATAATTAAATATGGGGCCCATATGCGGGTAATTCTAGCCTTATATTGGCCTCATTTAAACATGTGTAGCGAACCGGTTCCATCTGTTGTCTTGCTAAACAACATTTAAAATGCGGGGTATCTAAATAACATGAACCATCTAATTAATTGTCGGGACCCCGGTTCCGCTTAATATTGACCTAATTGCATCGCACCGTTGCCATGCCATACATCATACATGCATCATGCCGATCTTCTGCCGTTGTATTAAATAGTGCATCCGATGTTTCTTTTAGTGTTTTGCTTCTTCGCGGATAAGGCCGTTGAGTTGATGTGAGCTTCGCCCCGATCTTCGGTTGCACCCTTCGACAATGTTTTCAGGCGAGCATCTCCCCCTTTCTACCTATCTTACTTTTATAGTCTTTATTCCCTCCTGTTGATCTATTGCTATCTGTGTTGCGATGCTTTAGTTCCCGTACCCGTGATATCTCTTGCAGCCTTATATTGCTTTGGACACATCCTATTACCTGTTGTTTGGTAGTTAGTTGGACTTGCGCGTCGTAGTCGCTTGCTCAAGTGCTGTTGCGTGTTGTCAAATGCCACAATTGTCGGAGCCTTGCCACATGTTGTTGTTGGAGATGATCATAGCTTTACTTATCGCTTACTTTAATTCCTGTTTAACAACTAAAATTGAAGTAAGCAGAGGCATCGGTGGGTGATAGATAATATTTGGTTTCCGGACGCCCACTTGTGTCCCGTAGGACCCCGAGTACTTGATGCCTGTTCCTTGAATTATCGCGCTATCCACATCCGGGAGGTATATGGGACCCCCCTTAGCCAGAGCTTGATTCCGTCTTATTTTCTTGGGGCCACAACTAGTTTGAGGTTTTATTTACGATCCTGTACCTATGCCATGCTTTACTGCTTTATTTACGATTGTGTGAGGAGCACGCTGTACTATTTTGGAAGCGGAGTGTTTTCGCGGTATCGACAGTCCCCGTTTGGGGACCTGCTGTCGTTTACAGCCACTGACGCAAACCTTGAGTCTGTCTCGGAGCTTGCTTACTTCGTTGCGGGTGTACTCCAAGGGGTGGCCCCCTGAAATATTTCTGAATCCTGTGATTGCTTTGTCGTGAAGGCCTCGTTGGGTTTTGATTTGGTTTTTCCGAGGTTGATCGAGTGTGTGTTGCTATTGGTGCACCCCGGCCGGGTAAAACTTTCTGAAAGCCGTGTCCGCGGTTATGGACGACTTGGAGCACAGTATCTCGACCATAGACAAGCAAAACTAAAGTTTATTGCTATAAATTTGACCTTATAATGACTAGTAATCAGCTTCACTATAATGGAATGGTTAAATAATACTGCCCACAATTGCTTGTTTGGTTTGTCGCTTGCGACAATTGTATCTGACTAGTAAGTATTGCAACTACAACGGAATGGCTGAATAAAAGTATCAACAACTGCTGGGTTTTGGGTTTATCTCACGCTATCTATATCTGATTAGTAAGTGTTGTAACTATAACGGAATGGTTAACTAAAAGTGGCCACTGTTTATTTTATCAGGATGATTATCTATACCTGACTAGTAATTGCTGCAACAAAAACTGAATAAATAAAACTGCCAACTGTGTGAGTTCCTCGGTTGACTTCCTCGTTTGGTATCGAGGGGGAAACGCCAGGATGGGTTTGTTTGGTGTTAGTATCAGGCTGCTTCCGGATAGGTCTTTCTTACCCCTCTCTGATAACCGCCAGTTGCATCGAGTCTCTATAGATTGTTTAGTGCATGTTGCCGCTGCCGCTTCAGTCCACCATACCTATGTAGGCGAGGACCGCCGAATTCTAGCCTCGCCGTGTACTGGCCTCAGTACTGACGCTCCTTCTTTTTCCTTTGCCCTTTGTCGGCACCCCCTTTTGTTTAAGCAGGTTTGAGATCGACGTCGTTAGCAGGGTTACCCTTCCGGCTTGGCCTGGGCAGGGTTATGGACGCCATTGGTTATCCTTCAGGGCTCTTAGCCCCATTTGCATCTTGTCCGTAGCTGGACGCTCTATCGTTTTCAAGGTGATTTGGATCTTGTATATTATATTTGTATTCTTGACTCTTTGAGTCGTTGTTGTATATATCTGTTCTGTGGGTCCCATCGAGGACTGTTGTGTAATGTTATTACTTCGTTTTCCACCCGCACGAAAGTGCCTGGTGGGCACCTTTGAATCGTTTCTATGCGGGTTTGGCGAATTTTGCTCAAACTTGCATAGGTCCGATTCTGAGGGTGTTACAGAGTGGTATCAGAGCTCAGCAGTTGCGATACCCCACAAGTCCAGCCTGTAGGATAACCTAGCTAACGGCCGAAGTAGAGTGTCAAAACCATTTTGAAAAATCGGTTGGATAGTTCTGATTAGGTCTGATTTTACTCCTTACCCCTCTGCTATTCTCCTCTTACCTCTACGCATTTTGAATCCACCTCTTACCTTTTCTTCGAGTCCAGGAATTCTCGTGGTTGGGTTTCTGTCATACCTTTAGGGTTTCGCTTCCTTCCTGGATAACGGTGTTCTACCATCCGGTGTTCAAGCTGCCTGATGAATCCGTCTACGGTGTTACCATTCTTTGTTCCTTGTTTGCGCCTTCCGGTGTTTTCCGACGCGACGACATCATCTACGCCAGATCCGATGCGGAGTCTGCATCACTCCTTTGTTCCGAACCTCGCTTGTCGAGATCTTCAGTCTGATTCCGAGAATGGTTGCACTCTTTTCTACTGATTGTGCAGAGTAATAGTTTGGGTGCGTGATGGATTGGCCCCCATGCCGACTACCCCTTCTATTCGCTTTTGTACATTGAGGTGGATGAGAATGCATCGGTTCCCTTTTCCATCGGAGCTAGAGGTGGCTTTATTTGTTGATACCTCTGCCTTCGACCTTTTTGTTCCCGGAGTGTTCTCTCGACGATCACGGACAACGACCTCTTGTTCGTGGTGTCGCGAGGATCTACACGAAGCGCGAAGGATCAGATCGCCGACCTTCCTTCCGGTACCATGAGGCGGATCTCGAGGGCGAGATCCATTGTTAGTGGTGTCGAATTGTGGCATCCCGCAAAACCACTACTAGAAAATCCCGTTGTTTTATGCATTGCATCGTCATCATCATGCATTGTTTGTCTGCATTATTTTTGAAAAGCCTAGTTTTGCTTTGTACAAATACCTCTCTTATTTTCAAACACAAAAACCCCGATCGCCTTCGGAGATTTTATTTGCCTAAAAACTATTTGCAAAGAGTTCGTTTTCTAAAACTAGCCCTCCTTCTTTTTCAAATTAAACCCCGGATGCTTCCGGATATTTTGTTTGTCTAAAAACTAGTTACAAAAATGTATTGCAAATTAAATAAAAGGTTGAATTATTTTTAGTGGGGCAGTCGAACGGGCCAAATCGACCCGAACGACCACCCCAGTAAATCGGTCCAGCCTAAATCCTAAATCTACCTAAAACTCTACCCACACACCCCTCCACCTCACCCCGGCCAACCCCGTCGCGCCACATCAGCCCACCCCAAATCCCCCACCAACCCCAATCTGCCACCTAGCCACCCCCACTCCCTCTCTCTCTAAACCCACCCCCACACAACACCCACACAGCACACACGCACTACACACGCGCCAGCACCCCCTGCCCAGACCCCCGCTGCCACCGGGCCCCACACCACGCAGCAGCCACCCAACCCACCACCTACCGCTGCCCCGGGCCCCACCCGGCCCCACTCCCACCGACACCCCCTGGCCCGCGCTCCCCCTCCTCTCTCTTCCCCACCGCTCTCTGCTCCCCACCGAAGCCCCGACGCCGTGCGCCTGCAGCCCCACCCCGACCCCTGCTCGCCGCTCCTCCCTCCCTCTCCCCGTCCGGCCATCTCCCCGGCCCGGCGCGGCGCCGCCCGCGGCCGCCTCAGCCAACCTCCTCCTAGCCTCCCCCGACGCAGCGCCTCCAACCCCGCCTCCCTTCCTCTCCCGCAGCCGCAGCCAGCCACCGCCGGCCCGAGCCTCCACCGACCGCGGCCTTCCTCGGCCTCACCCTCCGCCCGCGCCACCCCGCAGAGCCCGTCGGCGTTCCTCTTCCCGGCCGCGCCCCCGGCCGTCTACGTCGAGCCTGCGCCGCCCGACCTCGTCTGCCCCGCCACGGCCCCCTCCCGCGCGACCGCGCGCCGCCCGGCCGCCGCGCTCCTCCGCTCACCGCGTCCCCCGAGCCGCGACGCGCCGCCCTCGTCAACCTCCTCTCCTTCGCGTGGCGTGCCACCGCCGGCGAGTCCGCGTCAGCCCGCCCGGGTCCGCCCTCTCCGCCCCGTCCGAGCCACCTCTGCGCTGGCCCCGCAAGGCCTCCGTCGAGCCGCTCCGCCGGCCGCCTCTACCACGCCGTCCCCGTCGGCTTCGCCCAACCACCGCGCCGCCAGTCCTCGCCTTGGGGCCACCTCGACCTGGCGGTACTGCTCCACCCTCCGACCGTCGCAAGACCAGTCGTCCTCGGGCCAGTCCGATCGCCGGCGAGCCTCGCCCCTGGCGCCCTCGAGCCCCTGATGGCCAGTTTCTGTGAAGCAGCGTGCTAGTCCGTGTGCTACTATTTTGGTGCCATGTTGGGCTTGTATGTGTCGGCCAGATCCTTCTTCATCCAGGGGGATCTGCGTCTTACAAGATCTACCGAGGCCGAGACCCCATACCCGAAGGTCGATCCTCGGCTTGGACCAGCAAGTCCTCCTTCACCGACGACAAGTACTCTGCAAGGGAACGCCAAAACGTCCACGTGGAATCCGAAGTCCACCTCAAGACCGCCACATGGAAAACCCAAAGAACCCGAAGACGGCGATTTCCACTCCCAATATCTTCTTCTCGGACCCCGGTGACCCCATGATCTTCGCCACAGAACAACAAGGCCGTTGCAGTGAACTCGACAAGATCTACCACATAAAGACCGTACCGAACCGGTGACCCCCGACGAACCCCCGGCAAGAACTTCGACATGGCCAAGATCTACCGCAACCGAGTCCGGCACCGACAAGTGAAGTCAGAACCACCAAGCCTTCCTCCCGGAACGGCAGGATCGACCGCATAGAGCACCAAGATCTTCCAGTGCCGAGACCCGAGTCCGACACCGACAATCGAAACCGCTGAACCAACAAGTTCGCCTAACCGGACACCGAGCGCCAAGATCGCCACCGGAACAACAAGCACTTCTTCCCGGGACGCCAAGAGCTACCGCAGTTATCCGAGAACGATTCCGTCGAACCCTGAACCCCGAGACCGGACCCCGAACCCCGGAACCCCAAGATCGTCGAGACCCCTAATGTGTGCCCCTTTTCCCGAAACCCTATTTTATAATATAATACAACTTGTCGCATATTAAATGTTCATGCATGCATATTGTCGTGTGGTTTGGGGGCCTTACGCCGATTCACCTCATAATTAAATATGGGGCCCATATGCGGGTAATTCTAGCCTTATATTGGCCTCATTTAAACATGTGTAGCGAACCGGTTCCATCTGTTGTCTTGCTAAACAACATTTAAAATGCGGGGTATCTAAATAACATGAACCATCTAATTAATTGTCGGGACCCCGGTTCCGCTTAATATTGACCTAATTGCATCGCACCGTTGCCATGCCATACATCATACATGCATCATGCCGATCTTCTGCCGTTGTATTAAATAGTGCATCCGATGTTTCTTTTAGTGTTTTGCTTCTTCGCGGATAAGGCCGTTGAGTTGATGTGAGCTTCGCCCCGATCTTCGGTTGCACCCTTCGACAATGTTTTTAGGCGAGCATCTCCCCCTTTCTACCTATCTTACTTTTATAGTCTTTATTCCCTCCTGTTGATCTATTGCTATCTGTGTTGCGATGCTTTAGTTCCCGTACCCGTGATATCCCTTGCAGCCTTATATTGCTTTGGACACATCCTATTACCTGTTGTTTGGTAGTTAGTTGGACTTGCGCGTCGTAGTCGCTTGCTCAAGTGCTGTTGCGTGTTGTCAAATGCCACAATTGTCGGAGCCTTGCCACATGTTGTTGTTGGAGATGATCATAGCTTTACTTATCGCTTACTTTAATTCCTGTTTAACAACTAAAATTGAAGTAAGCAGAGGCATCGGTGGGTGATAGATAATATTTGGTTTCCGGACGCCCACTTGTGTCCCGTAGGACCCCGAGTACTTGATGCCTGTTCCTTGAATTATCGCGCTATCCACATCCGGGAGGTATATGGGACCCCCCTTAGCCAGAGCTTGATTCCGTCTTATTTTCTTGGGGCCACAACTAGTTTGAGGTTTTATTTACGATCCTGTACCTATGCCATGCTTTACTGCTTTATTTACGATTGTGTGAGGAGCACGCTGTACTGTTTTGGAAGCGGAGTGTTTTCGCGGTATCGACAGTCCCCGTTTGGGGACCTGCTGTCGTTTACAGCCACTGACGCAAACCTTGAGTCCGTCTCGGAGCTTGCTTACTTCGTTGCGGGTGTACTCCAAGGGGTGGCCCCCTGAAATATTTCTGAATCCTGTGATTGCTTTGTCGTGAAGGCCTCGTTGGGTTTTGATTTGGTTTTTCCGAGGTTGATCGAGTGTGTGTTGCTATTGGTGCACCCCGGCCGGGTAAAACTTTCTGAAAGCCGTGTCCGCGGTTATGGACGACTTGGAGCACAGTATCTCGACCATAGACAAGCAAAACTAAAGTTTATTGCTATAAATTTGACCTTATAATGACTAGTAATCAGCTTCACTACAATGGAATGGTTAAATAATACTGCCCACAATTGCTTGTTTGGTTTGTCGCTTGCGACAATTGTATCTGACTAGTAAGTATTGCAACTACAACGGAATGGCTGAATAAAAGTATCAACAACTGCTGGGTTTTGGGTTTATCTCACGCTATCTATATCTGATTAGTAAGTGTTGTAACTATAACGGAATGGTTAACTAAAAGTGGCCACTGTTTATTTTATCAGGATGATTATCTATACCTGACTAGTAATTGCTGCAACGAAAACTGAATAAATAAAACTGCCAACTGTGTGAGTTTCTTGGTTGACTTCCTCGTTTGGTATCGAGGGGGAAACGCCAGGATGGGTTTGTTTGGTGTTAGTATCAGGCTGCTTCCGGATAGGTCTTTCTTACCCCTCTCTGATAACCGCCAGTTGCATCGAGTCTCTATAGATTGTTTAGTGCATGTTGCCGCTGCCGCTTCAGTCCACCATATCTATGTAGGCGAGGACCGCCGAATTCTAGCCTCGCCGTGTACTGGCCTCAGTACTGACGCTCCTTCTTTTTCCTTTGCCCTTTGTCGGCACCCCCTTTTGTTTAAGCAGGTTTGAGATCGACGTCGTTAGCAGGGTTACCCTTCCGGCTTGGCCTGGGCAGGGTTATGGACGCCATTGGTTATCCTTCAGGGCTCTTAGCCCCATTTGCATCTTGTCCGTAGCTGGACGCTCTATCGTTTTCAAGGTGATTTGGATCTTGTATATTATATTTGTATTCTTGACTCTTTGAGTCGTTGTTGTATATATCTGTTCTGTTGGTCCCATCGAGGACTGTTGTGTAATGTTATTACTTCGTTTTCCACCCGCACGAAAGTGCCTGGTGGGCACCTTTGAATCGTTTCTATGCGGGTTTGGCGAATTTTGCTCAAACTTGCATAGGTCCGATTCTGAGGGTGTTACAGAGATCGACGTCGTTAGCAGGGTTACCCTTCCGGCTTGGCCTGGGCAGGGTTATGGACGCCATTGGTTATTCTTCAGGGCTCTTAGCTCAATTTGCATCTTGTCCGTACTCGGACGCTGTATTGTTTTCAAGGTGATTTGGATCTTTGTACTGTATATCTGTATTCTTGACTCATTGAGTCGCCGTTGTATATATATGTTTTGTGGGTTCCATCGAGGACTATTGTGTAATGATATTACTTCGTTTTCCACCCACACGCAAGTGCCTGGTGGGCACCTTTGAATCGTTTCTATGCGGGTTTGGCGGGAAGCGCTGAAACTTGCATAGGGCCGATTCTGAGGGTGTTACAATGTTCGTAGGTATGAACGGTTCTATCTTCGAAAGCCCTAAGCCACGTAAAATTTGCAATGGATAAATTAGAGGCGTCTAGTTTAGATTGTTGCTGGGCTAGTGTTATGATATGGTGATGTTGTAAGTAGAAGTATGAGATGATACTCTTACAACACACATAACGTGTAAGTTCCATAGACCTTGGCCTTACACATAAAGGTATGATAGTGATCATACCACGGTGCACATGATAGAGATCATATACGGGAACCATATCATTTTACTAATAAACATATGATGTTTGATAGCATCTTATATTGCTTGTTTGGCGCTTTATTAGCATAATAAGATGATCCCTCATTTAAATATCAAGATAAGAATGTGTTCTTCCTTTAGTATGCACCGATTATGTTTTCGTCGCTCCAAGACATCACATGATGATCGGGTGTTCTTGGATCCACGACCATATTTCGGGTGTAAGACAGTTACACACGCGAATACTAAGGTTCTTACTTGGCGATCCTAGCATGTACAGACATGGCCTCGGAACACGGACCGAAAGGTTAAGCATGAGTCATATAGTAGATATGATGCCCATTTGATGCTCGCCTTTGAAGCTATACCGACTCACGCGATGATCGGACTTGGTATAGTGGATTTGGTTCATGTAATCACCAAAAGGACATGAGGGATATCGTTTTTGAGTGGGAGTTCATTCGTAATATGGATTAGTTGAACTCAATCTATCATAAACTTAGTCTAAACTTTACAAATTCTGTTGTAGATGGCACCACCTGCTTTTAATTTCAATGTGTTCATGGAGAAAGAGAAACTTGCAACAAACGGTAGCAACTTTACCGAATGGGCCATGAATTTGAGGATTCTTCTCACTGCTGCACAAAAGCAATATGTGCTAGAAGCGCCGCTAGGCCCCCCACCTTTTGAGGATGCCCCTGACGAGGAGAAGAATGTCTATCAGACTCGTCAGGAGGACCACAACTTAGTTTATTATGGCATATTGTATGGGCTAGAGCCGGAACTTCGAAAGAGTTTCGGAAACAGCAATGCAGATACAATGGGTGAGTTGAAAATGATTTTGGACACACATGCTGCTGTAGAGAGCTACAATGCTTCAGAAAACTTCTTTAGCTGCATTATGGAAGAGCACATCTCCGTTAGTGAGCATGTACTCAAGATGTCGGGTTACGCCGATAAGCTTGTGTCCTTGGGAATATCGATTCCCATTGACTTAGGCATCCATCGTGTTCTGCAGTCTCTACCACCTAGCTATAAGAGCTTTGTGATGAACTATAATATGCAAGGCATGAAGAAGTCTCTCCCCGAGCTTGTGTCAATGCTTAAAACTACAAAAGTGGAGATCAAAAAGGAACATCAAGTGTTGATGATCAATAAGAACACTGGTTTCAAGAAAGACAAGAAGGGAAAACGGAAGGGAAGTAAGGGCGGCAAGCCGGTTACCGTGCCTGAAAAGAAACCCCGAGTTGGACATAAGTCTGATACCGAGTGTTACTATTGTAAGGGGACTGGCCACTGGAAGCGCAACTGCCCCAAGTATTTGGCAGACAAGAAGGCCGACAAGGCAAACAAAGGTATATATGATATACATGTTATTGATGTGTACTTGACTAGTGCTTGCAGTAGCACCTGGGTATTTGATACCAGTTCAGTTGCTAATATTTGTAACTGGAATCAGGGGTTGCCGAACAAGCGACTGCTAGCAAGGGGTGAGGTCAAGATGCGTGTCGGCAATGTATCAAGCGTTGATATGATCGCCGTCGGAACGCTACCTCTCCATTTGCCATCGGGATTAGTTATAAACTTGAATAATTGTTATCTGGTGCCTGCACTGAGCATGAACATTGTATCTGGATCGTGTTTGATGCGAAGTGGTTATTCATTTAAATCCGAGAACAATGGTTTTTCTATTTATATGAATGAAATCTTTTATGGTCATGCACCGATGATGAATGGTTTATTTCTATTAGATCTTGATGATAATGTTACACATATTCATAATGTTGATGCTAAAAGGATTAAACTTAATGATGATATATCCGCATATATGTGTCACTACCGTCTAGGTCATATTGGCGTTAAACGCATGAAGAAGCTCCATTCGGATGGACTTTTAGAATCACTTGATTTTGAATCATTTGATACATGTGAGCCATGCCTTATGGGCAAGAGACTAGAACGCCGTTTTCCGGTTCAATGAGTGTGTCGGCGCGAGGTGGATATCGTTATTTTGTTACTTTCACGGATGATTTGAGTAGATACGGTTATATCTACTTGATAAAACACAAGTCTGAAACCTTTGAAAAGTTCAAGGAATTTCAGAATGAAGTGGAAAATCATCATAATAGAAAGATCAAATTTCTACGGTCTGGCCATGGAGGTGAGTATCTAAGTTACGAGTTTAGAATTCACATGAAAGAGTGTGAAATTGTTTCACAACTCACACCTGCCAGAACACCACAGAGAAATGGTGTGTCAGAACATCGTAATCGTACTTTATTGGATATGGTTCGATCTATGATGTCTCTGACGGACTTGCCGTTGTCATTTTGGGGTTATGCACTAGAAACCGCTGCATTCACTTTAAATCGGGCACCATCTAAATCCGTTGAAAAGACACCGTATGAATTGTGGTTTGGAAACAAACCTAAGCTGTCATTTCTTAAAGTTTGGGGATGCGATGTTTATGTGAAGAAACTTCAACCGGATAAACTCGAACCCAAAACGGAAAAATGCGTCTTCATATGATACCCTAAGGAAACTATTGGGTATTCCTTCTATCACATAACCGAGGGCAAAGTTTTTGTTGCCAAGAATGGATCCTTTCTAGAGAAAGAGTTTCTCGCGAAAGGTGTGAGTAGTCGGAAGGTAGAACTCGAAGAGGTTATTGAACCTTCTCTTCAAAGTATGGCGAGTAGCGCAGCGCCGGAAGTAGTTCCGGAGTTGGCTTCACTAGTTGAATAGGGAACTAATGATAATGATCATGAAACTCCGAAAGAGAATACTACTGAACCTCGCAGGTCTAGCAGGACGCGTGCAGCTCCCGAGCTGTACGAAAATCCTGTCATGAATTTCATGGTTGATGAAAATGATGACCCTGTGACGTATGAAGAAGCGATGATGAGCCCAGATTCCAACAAATGGTTAGAAGCCATGAAATCCGAGATGGAATCCATGTATGAAAATCAAGTTTGGAACTTGGTAGACTTACCTCACGACTGAAAGGCCGTGGAGAACAAATGAATTTTCAAAAGGAAAACTAATGTTGATGGTAATGTGACCGTCTATAAAGCTCGACTTGTCGCAAAGGGTTTTCGACAAATTCAAGGAGTTGACTACGATGAGACATTCTCTCCCGTAGCGATGCTAAAGTCAGTTAGGATTATGTTAGTAATTGCTGCATATTTTGATTATGAGATATGGCAGATGGATGTCAAAACCGCGTTTCTCAATGGTAATATTGAAGAAGAGTTGTATATGATACAACCAAAGGGTTTTGTCGATCCTAAGGATGCTAACAAGGTGTGCAAGCTTCAACGGTACATCTATGGATTGAAGCAAGCATCACGAAGTTGGAATCTCCGCTTTGATGAGGTGATCAAAGAGTTTGGATTTGTCCAAACTTATGGAGAAGCTTGCATTTACAATAAAGTGAGTGGGAGCAATGTGGCATTTCTGATATTATATGTGGATGACATATTATTGATCAGAAATGATATAGATCTTTTAAGCAGTGTTAAAAGTTATCTAAACATCAAATTTTCAATGAAGGACCTAGGTGAAGCGTCATACATATTAGGCATAAAGATCTATAGAGATAGATCTAGATGCCTAATAGGGCTATCACAAAGTACATACCTTGATAAGATTTTAAAGAAGTTTAAAATGGACGGAAGTAAGAAGGGGTTCTTACCTATGTTGCAAGGCAAGACATTGAGTAAGACTCAAAGTCCGGCTACGGCAGAAGAAAGAGAGATAATGGACAAAGTCCCCTATGCTTCAGCCATAGGATCTATAATGTACGCCATGCTATGTACAAGACCATATGTGGCACATGCTATTAGTTTGACTAGTAGGTACCAATCGGATCCAGGTTCAGAACACTGGATAGCGGTCAAGAATATCCTTAAGTACTTACGAAGAACTAAGGATATGTTTCTTGTATACGGAGGTGAAGAAGAGCTCGTCGCTAAGTGTTATGTTGACGCAAGCTTTGACACCGATCCGGATGACTCTAAGTATCAATCCGGATACGTATTTCTCATGAATGGCGGAGCGGTTAGTTGGAGGAGCTCCAAACAACCTATGGTGGCGGGATCAACAACGGAGGCCGAATATGTTGCTGCTTCGGAAGCGGCTCATGAAGCAGTTTGGATGAAGGAGTTCATATCCGAACTAGGAGTGGTTGCAAATCCGTTGGACCCAATGGTGATCTATTATGACAACAATGGTGCCATTGCCAATGCCAAAGAACCAAGGTCTCACAAGCATTCCAAGCATATTAAGCGCCGATTTCACTCCATCCGCGAGCATGTCAAGGATGGAGATATAAAGATTTGTAAATTACACACGGATCTCAATGTAGCAGATCCGTTGACTAAAACTCTCCCTAGAGCAAAACATGATCAACACTAGAACTCAATGGGTGTTAGATTCATCACTATGTAACTAGATTATTGTCTCTAGTGCAAGTGGAAGACTGAAGAGAATATGTCCTGAGAGGCAATAATAAAGTGTCTATTATGTGTATTCCAAGTATATGATAGATGTTTATTTTGCATGCTATAATTGTATTAATACGGAAACGTTAATACATGTGTGTTTAATAAACAAACAGAAAGTTCCTAGTTATGCCTCTCTCATAAACTAGCTCGTTGATTAACAAGATGATCAAGGTTTCCTGATCATAGACATTGGATGTTGTTAATAATGGGATAACAACATTAGTGTAATGGTGTGATGAACATTCATTCGAAGTATAGCATTACGATCAAAGTCATTGAGTTTATATTGCTATAACAACTTACGAAGTGATCCTAATCCTTAGACCATAAGATCATGTCAATCAGTAACACCGGAAGAGTTTCTTGATAACATCAAACGTCACACCGTAACAAGGTGTTTATAAAGATGGTTTCAGGACTAATAAAGTGTTATGTTGAGGCCCATGGATCGAGAGTGGAATTTGTTCATCCCGATGATGGATAGATATACTCAGGGCCCTCTCGGTGATATCACATTGGTTAGCTTGCAAGCAAGTGATTTGATCACTAGAATGTTATATCACGGGAACGAGAAAAGAGTGCATGTCAGTAAAGAGATCAAACTAGTTATGGAGATACCGATGATCGAATCTCGGACATGTAATATATCGCAAAACAAAGGGATTAAGATACTAGCGTAAAAGGTTCCGTCGATCACAAGAAAGTCATCGTTGAATGTGTGGGAGTCAGTATGGGTCTCCAGATCCCGCTTCTGATTATTAATCTGAGAGGGGTCTCGATCATGTCCGCATTATTCACGAACCATAGGGTGACACACTTAAGAGACACCGACATCCAATTGGAGCAAAAGTTTCATGTCAAAAAAATAAACAAGCGCAGGAATTTATTTCACTAGATACCAAAACAGGTTTTCGGGTGAAATTGCATAAAGAGGTTATGCATGTGAAATAGAATTCTAGCAAGGGGTTATATGTGAATGTTTGTCATTAAAGTAATTGACAAAATTCTGAATAAATAAAAGGGTTTTATTTAATGAGAGTTTGCATTAAATTTGGTAGAAATTTAATAGCAAGTTTGAGTGGGATTTTGAGTGGAGGGATTTGAATGGATTTTTGTGAGTGGAGTGTCCACCCACATGAAGATGGGAGGGCAAGGGGGCAGCCCCCATGCGCCGGCGACCCCCTTGGGGTTCCCCCTTCTCCTATAAAAGGCACCCCTCTCCTCACTTCTCACTCACACCTCCTCGTGAAGGATCTCTCTCCCCCTCTAGAATTTATCCCCCATGGTCTCGGACTAGCGAGATACATGTTCCCGGTGGCTATTCGGCAATAAAGAGTTGTGCATCCGCTGCATCGCTGGAGCGAGGAGGCGGAGGTTGTTCGGTGCCTCGGACGTGTGTGCGATCACGGATGCGCTGCTGATTTGCGGCGCTAGGACTTCCTCTCGATCTTGAGATCGGCAAGAGATCGTCTACATCAACCATGAGTCGAACTCGTTAAGCTTTGTCGGTCTTCAAGGGTATGTTCTCTACGGATATACATCCGCCTATTGTTTGTATCTAGTAGATAGATCTTGGTACATAGTTCCCATCGTAGGAAATTTGTTTTGTATGCTACGAACCCTACACTTATGAGGGGTCATCGGAGGCTTGGCGTTGTGGACGGACTCCGCGAGATTGTCGTACTCAGAGTCGAGGCCCTTGATGATGAAGCCGACAAACTCCTCATCACGAAGCGGCTGGCCGATGGAGGCCAGCATGTCCGACATCACCTTCATCTTGTTGAAGTAGGTCATGGCGGAGGAGTCGAGCTTCTTGACGTCAGCGAGATCGCTGTGAAGAGCCATCGAGCGGGAGGTGGAGACCTGGGCAAAGGCATGCCCCAAGGTCACCCAGGCGTCCATGGAGGTGGCAGCGAAGAGGCAGAGGCCGGCGACCCCGTCGCCCAGGGACCACTGGATAGCGGAGAGGACCGTCTGATCCTGCTGCACCCACACACGGTGCTCCGGGTTATGGCCGGACCATGGATGGTGACGATGACCTACTGAGGGCATGGCAAAGAACCATCGACGTACCCAAGGAGAGAGCGGTTGCGAAGCAGCGGTAAACCCTTGGAGCGCCAGAACAAGTAGTTGTCGGGCTTGAGTCGGATGGTGATCAGATTGTCGAGGTGGAACAGCCTGGACGGCGAAACGGCAGCGGGGGCCGTGACCGCGGGCGGGGCAACGGCGATAGGAGCCGTGGCCGCGTGCAGAGCAATGGCGATAGGGGCCGTGGCCATGGGCGGGGCATCGAGAACCCCCGAGGCCGCCTGTTGGATGGCGAGTGTCGGGGATGAGCCAGGGGAGGCTGCGGGGGGCGCTGCAGACGGGGCTATCGACGTGTGTCGGAGATCGCAGGCGCGGCGGTCGCCGTCGTTGGCGGGATCGGTCCGGAGAACATCGAGCCCATGGCGGTGGTGCCAAAAAACTAGGGCACCGAGGGAGCCAGATTACGTGGAGGGAGGTTGAGGAGGGCGGCAAGCGAGGCGGGGAGAGCCCCGGAGCTGGCGGCGCCGAGGCGGAAGCGGTCATGACATCCGTGGCGACGACACTAGGGTTAGCAGCGGCGACAGCGGGTGGGGTGGGGAGGATCTAGGGTTAGGATGATACCATGTAAGACAAAGAGTTTTGGGGGAACTGGCTCGACCCTCTATGGGGTGGCTTATCTCATTATATAATGGTGTACAATGGTACAATACAGGTATACACAGTTGGACTACAATACAAAGTCTAACAGCGCCCAAGAGACGAACTGACAATTCCAACAGACCCGTCACTCCGTTAGTAATCTACATCAACCAAAGCCTTTCTGTCGCAGGATATGCGAGGGAAACCTGCATTGCCATGGTGAATTCGCCGTAACCAAGGTAGCCTAGACGTTAGGAGTGTGCAATGGCCCATACCTTGAGACGCCATGGGCTTCGACGGAAGCTTATAAAAACGAAATCAAGAGCTAGATAAACATTACCACGAGATGAGACGACAACAAGAACCATGAATACTTGCTCGAGGTAGGAGCCAGAAAAAAAGTAAGAAAAGCAATGGATTTGAACGGATTGAACCTGACTTGCCGAAGGCAAACAACTCATGGTAGATCTCTTGGCTCACCTTGGAGCAGCTGCGCACTGAAGAAAATATGCTCTAGAGGCAATCATAGAGATGATTATATTTCTTATGTATCCATGAGTTATTGTAATGTTCCTTAAATATTCATATCAGGCAACTTGTATTGATTGGCAATTATGTGAATTGTTTGTGAAACTCTTTACTTGTATGGTTATTTAATTGTTGTCCCTAGTCGGAGTTCATGTGAGGACACACGTGAATATTAGACTAGCACATCGATTGGTTGATGCCTATGTTTCGCAAGTCATAGACATGGAGATGTCAAACCAATGACGTGGACCCATTATTCTATAGCTTAAGTGTGAACGTGACCCAGCCCGTTGAGGCTACTCCCGCGCGCGATGTTCTGAGCCGTATGATTGTGGATGTCAGCCAACATGGTTCATCCGTTTTGATAGATGAAGCAGTAACCGCTACGCCTAGCTATATCACAGCCCTCCCTGACGTATTGGCCCCGATTGACACTGGTCTGTGGAATTGTTGTTGGGCAAACTGTTCATCCGGTGAAAAAAATAAAGTGCTCTTTCTCTCTCTTCGCTCCCCGACTGGCCAACCCTCCTCTCCATCTCCATTCCCCTCTTCGTCTGAGTCAGCCGCCCCTCTCCATTAATCTAGCTACCACGCTGGCGGCAGCCCATGCCCGTGCCTCATCAGCCTCCAGCCCTATCGGCAGCCGATGCAGCTCTTTCTCCCTCTCTGTGCTCGATTCCCCCTCCGGAGAGGACATCGCGCCGCCCGCCTTCTCGGACACCTCCCCCTCGCCCGCCTCTGGCCGCATAGCAGCACTGCTCTTCCTACAAAGACTGCCTCGACCTTGCCCCCGCCCTGCTGTATCTCCGTGTGCGGGCATGTGCACCGGCCGATAAGCACACGCGCGCCTTCGTGCTGGCCAGTTCCAATCATCTTGTGATGAACTCTCTCAATTACAATCAGATCCATTCGGCATATGATTTGATTTCAATTGATAGATTTGTTGTTCTACGGATATCAGTTTCTCTGAATCTAATTTGAATTAACTCTCAGTGATAAGTCTAGATTTCCTGGCTCTGGTTGTTGCTGAAATAGTCAGTGCTAAGCAATTCCATACAAATATCTTTGTCCTCTAAAGACATGTACTCAAGGGTGTAATCTGAAGAGAAGAGGGCGATGCTTGATGGATCGATGTTGGGGCGTGGGTGTGGGTTGCTTTGGAGCTTCGGTTGTCGGCAGTTCGTATGAACTCATGGGTGTGGAACTTATTTTCAGCTTTCCAACCCCACACAAGATCAATTCCCTAATATTCTATGAAGGATTTTTGGCAGGTTTGGCTTAGGCATGCTGAAGATTGGTTCTGCATGTCGACTGGTTTTGATAAGTAATAAGAGGAAGATAATGGGAAGGGGATAAGTAGCATACGCAGGGCGCCATTGATGGTCACCAATCCTTCCAGGTTGGCTCTCAGGCATGAGAGAGGAGTGTCGGGCGCTGGCTGCGACTGGTAGCTGGTCGGTGCTGCTGCAGTTCGCCAACATCACACAAGGAGCTGGTCGTTGGCGCCAATGAAGTTTTTCCTGGTAGGTGATTTTTATAGGTGTGTGACTAGATTCGGGCAGGACACAGGCGATGCCAAGCGTTGCTTCAGAGACAAAGAAAAGCAAGAGGAATTATTGTGATGGTAGGTAGGTAATTTGCATATTAAACCAAAGGTGCGCATGACTTGACAGTTTGGAAATTTTTAGCTACTTTAAGTTAGAAAAACTATTAGCATTGTAATTCTGCATCTTGACACGTATTATTTTATAATATTAGCTTGCGGTATAATTACATCCATTTGCTCAAGTCCACCCATTTGGATCATATATGCTTATCGAATCGGAATGACCAAATAGAGTTGAAATAATTTGATTGTTCCTTGTGTCACCTACTCACCTGTCATCTGCACATTGTCTAAAATACAACTGTCGTTTGTATATATAAAATGATCTACAAGTTACAAAGTGATAAGATGTGGAATAAATAATCTTTTCATGTGGTACGTATTTTTGTGCGCCGTGTTGAATCTGGTGCAATATTTAATGCAGATTTGTACTACTTACCATATTTGTTCACCCTATTGAAATGGATTTTTGGCCATGATTATAGTTCATAGATGAATCTCCTCTGCCTTTATATGTAATGTGACATTCACTTGCTTCTCAACAATGCAACAATTTAGGTCTGACAATGTCGCAAACTCAACCTGAGAGGCAGAGTCTTGGTCAATGGCATCGTTTCTAGCCGGATGGGGTCGCGATGCGGCACAGACCGTGGCTACAAGGTCGGATTCGCGCCCGAGAAAGTCCTCTCACGCAGTGCTCTGACATGATGAAGAAGACGTTCTTTGCTAATGATCTTCTGCTAATGTAAAAGCTCCTGTTGTGGCTCAGCCAGCCACACATCTTCCTGGTACTGTTGCTGGACTGCGGCAGGCACCTTCGGCATGTTCAAGGGGGATTATGTTGCTGATCCCATTGTTGCCAGCCTCTGCATACCTTAGGTAATTAGCGAGATACATACTATTTTTTCATGGTGGCAACAGTAGCACAAGATCAACAATTCATGATCGGACTGATCTTTTGTGAAGCCTTTGTCCATTTGTCAACCACTCTCATATGTGTTCAGGTAGTACATAATTCTAGGACATAGGTTATGCTAGGCTTTGTCCTGTTATGGTCATGTGGTTATGTATAATTCCATGTAACTATGTCATTGTGAAATATAAAATCCCTACTATTATGATGGTTAAGATTCCTACAAGGCTTTGCCAAGAACAATTACGTCCGACGAAGTTGCTACTTCCAGCGGGGTAGAAGAACAAGGTAAGTAGCAATTCTATACGTGTGGATGGTTCTGTGAACAAATTGAAGGTTGTGAGCTTCAAGGATTGCTAAGTGTGTACTAAACTGTGTGACATAATAAGCAACCTATATGCTGATTTGGTCCAGAGCAAGAAGAGTAGTGTTTTTTTGAAACAATGATTTGAGTTATGAATTGATGATGCGCCTGTAGTAGTATATGCAGCAGTGCAACGGAACCTCATCCTCATGAGGGGAATGATTCAAGGCCGGAGAAAATTCATGTGATCCCAGTGAAAGCAGTTCCCTAGGACTATTGGCCATATCATGTTACTAAAGAGAAGAGGCATATGTGACCACATCTGTAGTGTTTATTTATCATGGATTAATGACACAAATTTCTATTTTTCAATGAAGATGACGGACAAGGCATCTCATCTTACCAATAAGCTTTTGGCTTTTCAGGCGGAAGCGAGATATTACGGTGTTTGGACCTTGGTTTCTTCTAACTTTGCATACTCACTCTGAGAAAAAATCAACTCTAAGATGGATAAGCTATATCATGCATGCATGATTAGTGATAAAGTTATTCCCTGAAGAAGACATGCATGTATATCCTAAGGAAAAAAGTAACCCCTGAAATAGTTGTTGAAGAAGCTGCGTGGTAAATTCCTTATTTCTATTGTTTTTATTGATATTAGCTATATAACATGGTATTTCTTTCATTAGATCATTTTAATGATAAAGCATTAGTTTTGGTTTGGGACTTCGGAATTTTCAACCATGGTGCTACTCACGGCATTAGCATTCTTCGTAGCTAACTACTCTTCCTAGCTCTAAAATCTGAAGCATTTTTATTTGAGATGACAATGTGCCTCTAAAATCTAAAAAGTGTAAGTTAGAAATTTCTTTTTCGTTTGTAACTTGCATTGGAGACAAAATTATTTCACTTCTTTCTTTTATCACTTTTTTACAAACTATAAGAATCTAAGAATTTGGTTAAGCAACATAATACCATTGGTCTTTGAGGAGTTCATATTTGTATTTGTCTTATTTTGTGTGGACTATGAATGACAAGATGTAGCTTTGTCTTAAGGAGATATGTTAGAAACCAATTTTTATAGATGTGTCACCTTGCAAATTAGGAGGAAGAATTTGTAATAACAAAATGTGACTCTCTTCTTTTCTCCGCCAGAATGTAGAAGAAAACACCTGCAGGGCTACCGCGTCGATGTGGCACCTTGAAAATTAGGAGGAAAACATTGTAGTAACAAAATGTGACTTCTCTTTTTTCCGCTAGAATGCGGAAAAAAACTCCTGCAGGGCTACCACGTCGGCCACACTATGCCAGGACACCATGCAGGCGGCGCGGCGAAGTGCGCCTTTTCATCTAGTGTTATGAACATGGGGTTGGACTGACCCAACTTGAGACGGGCAATTAGTTGCAGCTCTCTCTCTACACATCGTGTATGTTTTGTCCTTAGACCTGAGATTATCGCATGTACTTGAGATGTGGATCGACCTACTTTGGGGCTATCAGACGCTACTCCGTAACTGGGTAGTTATAAAGGTAGATTTCGGGTTTGTCATGAAGCATGCTGCAAGGCATGGTCAATCAAGATGGGATTTGCCCCTCTCTACTTGAGAGAGATATCTCTAGGTCCCTCGAGTGATCGGATCTAGAAATGCATGGCCATGCTACATAAGGTTAATAGTTAACCTAGTAAAGGGATTTCGAGTTACGGTATCGAGAAAGAGAGGTCAGCTTGGAGCTAGACCAAATATCGTGAGGCAAAAGGAAAGACATGTACTAAATCTTGTGATGGTTCGTCCGATATGATCTTTGTATGCGTTTAGGAGTTGGCACGTCTTGCTAGAGGCCGCTACCAACTATTGACAGAATAAGTGTATTCGTATCATGTCTACACGTATATGAACCTATAGGGTCACACACTTAAGGGGCTGGAAGCCTAATGAAGATTGGATCCGAATTAGACCAGGCTTAGGCTACTAATGGGCTTCTAATGTAGAAGCCCACTAGGAACGCCTATATAAGAGAGGGTGGGGCGAGCTGACCAGGGTTAGACCTTAGACCATTCTCCTCAGCCGCCACTCCTCACGCCTGTGTTGCACGCGCGGACCTAGCAGTCTGGCGTCTGACGCTTCCACCCTGTACGTGTGGATACCTCGGAGGCGCTGCATCTATAGCGTTTGGACGAGCCGCGCAAGGGGAGCTTCTCGTGGGACGAGGACAAGGAAGAGACGTGGAACGTCTGCACTGCCTCGACGCGCTTCATCGATTCCGCAACTGCGTGTCTAGTGGTAATCCCGTGATCTATGACAACATTATTCCTGATTTACGTGGTAGAAAATTTTGATTTGCGCTAGTGTAACCTACCCGTATCCCTTCACGCCCGTGGTATTGTGCCAGATCTCCATCGCTCCTTCCGGCCTTTGGTATCCCTGGGATAAGCTTTCCAGCGGGATACAATTATGCCGTGGCCTCATTGCATCCTCATTGTTTGCGCTGCGGCGGCACCCATCTGCATCATCAGGAGGATGATGGGATGGGAACGAAAATAGTAGGAAAAGTAATGCCTATTCATTATCATCGAAGGGAGGCGAAAAGGGATAGAAACGCTAGAACCGGGAGCTCCATCACCATGCGAATGAAAGCACAGTAGGGAAAGTGACGCCTATCCATTATTACCGAACGAAACTCTTCTGTACAAAATCGCAGTTACTATACGTAGAAAAGGCAATAACCAGGATTGGACTGGTAAAAGCCCATATGAGCATATCGTGGTCCGATTAATTTGGAGAAGCCTAACTCATTTTGTGGAGCAGCTGCCCTGAAGGTTCGCTGGCCCATTTTATTTTAATTTTAACAAGACTAGTAGCATACCCATGCTTTGCCACAGGATATAACAAATAAAAATCTAAAGAGATTGATTAACTGGTGTTTTGAATATGTATGCCGACGACACTTTGTGTGACTATGTCCCCCAAAAAAATTCTTGTACTTCCTTCGTTTAAAAATATGCGACTTTGATTTGTTTAGATTCACATGTATCTAAATATGTTTTAATATATATATACATACGAATCTAGTGAAAGTCAAGTCATTTATTTCTGAATGAAAGGAGTATTTATTTCTCTAATTCTTGCTACTCCTTCGGTTAGGGATTACAAGCGCAAGAGCTTTTTAAAAATATTAGAAATTGTAAGTTCTTTCCCATTTATTAGTCTCTCTCCTTCAATGCACGTTCTTCTTTTTCTCTATCTTCTCTCATACATGTGAAACTATTGGGCATGAAGTAATTTAGAGAGGTAGTTATTGACTTTCTCAATCCTAGCAAAGTGTCTCATAGGCCTTACAATCCCTAACAAAGGGAGTATATGGCAGTCAACCGTCATAAATCCAGCCTTTCTATCCTTGCAAATATCTCTTTCAAGTTTCATCCCCACTCCCGATGCTTGTTTGGTAAGGTGTGAAGGAAAATTCAGCGAACCAAAGGGTTTCTTTGATTTGGAGATATGCCCTTCATAGCTGGTTATTTGGCTATAAGGAACTGGGAGGAGCAAAAACCATTACAATCAGATTTAGTAAATAAAAACCAAACATTTTCAAATAATTTGGTAAGTAGCAGTAGTTTAAAAACAAAAACATTCCTCAGAAAAAAACAATGGCATGCAAATAAACTATGGAGGAGTCACCGATGATTCTAAAATTCCGGAAATTTTAATACCTACGCAGCTACAGTACCTAAAGAAACTTGGAGCATTTCCAGAACCTCATGTTATCAGCATATCCACACAAAATGTGGTCGCTGATCTATCAAAGATTTCATAATTACAATATAAACCATATTTCCTTTTGATCATGGAAAGAATTATCAGGATAGATGTTAAAAAATAATCTGGCTAGAACAAGATAAATAAATAACCGAGCATTCAGTGAAGAGCATTTCAATTTGAAGTGCAAAAATTCTAAAGCAGCTAGTAAGCTAGTAGTCGCCTACTTCAAGTTAAAAATATCAAGGTTACATAGTTGAATGGGTCACAAATATACGTGGCTTGCTAAAAAATCAACAGAGAGAAAAGAACTTTGCATATCATGAATTATATTTGCATGTCCTTACAATTTAAGCCAAACCTATCATCTACTTGCTACAAGCTAGACCTAGCTTTCGACATGGACTGCATACTTGGATGGGTCTTCGTTCTTATTCATCTTGGAATACGTTTCTGCCAGATTCGAGCATAACATAAACTAAATGGGGAACAATATAAATAACTGTTCTAAATTTATCGTAGAGTTTTTGACAAGTGATGTTCACAAAGCTGAGTCAGATCATTCGTGGTATAAGTATACATGATTTAACATGACAAAATATGTTTCATCATTTTTCTAAGATTAAAGGCTTTTGTAGTAAAAGGGGTCATTCAGCCGCGCAAAATAGCCACCTTATGAAGAGAAAGTACTTTTTCTAAATCTTTGCCAAGGTTCTCTGAGCCGTATTAAACGACTCACCTTCATAGCGCCAACATCCAGCTAGATTTATCTCCGGTCTCTGAATACGACCAAAGGCTGACCCCTTAGTACACCACAAAATCAATTAATTTCTTGATCATATTGTCTCAAAAGAAAGCAAGTTCATCTCTATTACTAATAAAAAAACAGTTTTTTTCCATACGCACAACCCACAGAACTTACAAAAGCAATAAGAACTGCCGGCAACTCCACTTAATAAAATCTAATAGCTAAGATGAATCTAATCCAGTGTCAAATGTGCAATAAGCAATTAACCAAGCGAAACGCACTTCACCTGCAGACAAAAAATTCCAAGACCAGCGTACGCCTCCGGACATGAGTTGTTTAGTAAAGAAAAAAAAACAGGAACAACCACGATGTGCGCCGCTACCTCAACGCATTCATGACCATGCTGTCCCGATGGATCCTGGAGTGCACCGCCGATGCACTACACGGCCTTCCCAGTCTGAATCTTAGAAGAGAAGCACTTTTTCTGAATTTTTGCCAAGGTTCTCTTATCCAACAAAATAGTGCCTATTTAAGCGACTCACATTCATAGAGCCGACAACCAGTTAGCTTTCTCTCCAGACTCTTGCATCAAACAAAAGACTGGCCCTTATAGTGACCATAAAATGGAAGTACGGTTTTATTTTGTGCACTAATTTTGAAAAGTATTTTTTAGAGAAGATGCACAATTCACTACTAACTAAGATATATCTGACTGGTGGCTCTCATCCAGTAAGGACAATATATCTCTGAATCACATCTATCGATGGATGCCTTTCAATATCAAAGTTTTAAATAGCCGGCTATAGCCTTTCGAGAGGCCTCCCGCTACGGCTATGACGTGCATAAGCTAAATGGAGAATAGCCGCTAATAGCCATCTATAGTCCAATTTAGCTTTCAAATTTAGCTGCTAAAGGTCATGCTTTATGGATTGCTCTTTTTTTCTTCTTCTTTTTCTCTTTTCTTTTTAAATCTCTGTTCAATCTGATTCAATAAATGTCATGAGTTGAATGGTTAAATACTTTTTTGCGTTGAATATTTGAACGAGATGTAGCTCGAATCATGTATGTGTCATAGTTTTTCGCTTTTTTGGCAAGATATGACTAAAATTTCCTCTCTTTTTGAAAAATGGCTAAAATGGAATAGCCCGCTATAGCCCCTCTATAGCCTTGTATAGCTGCTGAAAATATTGCCGCTAAATGAAATAGTCGGCTATTTTAAACTTTATTCAATATACGAAGTTTAACTAATTTACACTACAACCTATGGATGATTAAGACCAGTAACATACTTTGTGTGCTTCATATGTTTTAAGCTCCTATTTTTACTAAAATGCACATATTGTCTGAACTGTATTCGATTCTTAAGAACTATGCCTCTCAATACGTCAATTTACTGGCTAAATTCTGAAGAACTGATAGAAATGCATATTAACTGAAGTAAGAGGACCAAGGTAGAGCAGGATGGCATGCTGGACCTGTAGCAAGCAAGAGAACATCAACCATTGGATGGATCCAGTGGGAGCACTTTTAAAGTAGCTCATGAATTCGATATCAATGATCAGATGCTTTGGGTCTGTCATAACACTCTTAGGTATTAAATAAGTGTATTGATGATCATCAGATTGAAAAAAGAACAAACATCTTAGCCATATAAGTCAATTGAGCAAGAAAAACAAAAAGCGCTCAAAAGCCAAACCATTATCTGGTGAATGATTACCTCCGGGAATCTTACCAAAACCCCTTCCATTTGGATAATCATGCTGCCACTCATATCCAGCATATTTCAAGCGCTTCACAAGCAGGCAATAGATGCAACTGGATGTACATTGGCCTCTTATGAAATCATGTGTGCAAAATGTCAGTTCCAGCAAAAACACATACTAAACCATGGTGGCCTTACAAGCTTTAAAAGAACCTATGCACATATTGTTAGGCAAGCTGCAATAGATAATCATGCATGGCCACAAAAAAGAAATAAGAAAAAAAAAACAGAAAAATAATATGCAATGAAATCAGGACAAGCATTACCAAAATTCAAATCATGCAACAGTCTAAGCTGAACTTGCCTAACAAAACCAAAACCTTTCTTTTAATTTTTCTTATCAATAACAAAGATAAGGAAAAAAGGTAAGGAACACACATTTTACATGATTTAGAATATATGGGGATAGCTTTGTGAATAATAAATCACGAGAATATCAACATAGGAACACATCTAGACATGCAAATTTTTTAATTATTTGTTCGACAACATGTCTACAATATGACACCGACTAAAAGGTTACATGGTTGCATGCATGGGGAGTTGAGAGTTAGGATGGGATTGTAGTTCAACCACTCAGCAACCTTGCCGGTGACACTGGCTGCACGGATACCATCATGCAATTCTCATACAACTGGAACAAATTGCAGATCTAGCTTGACAAAACTGTTCGGACACCGACTAGGAATTTGACCACATTGTCACTTTATAACTGTATTGGGATGTTTGTCATGATCGCCTTGGATCCTTCATTTGCAGTGAGAGGCTGTCATTTCTGCATCACGTAACTGCCTGATGCACGCCAAAAACTTTTGGCGGCCGCCCTTTCATCCTGGCATACACCGAAACGGGCTTTGTGTATTCGTTTTCGGCGGTCGCTAGAAATAGAGGTGCTTCGCCGGATCTAGTAGATTTCAGCAGAGATTCCGGTTTGCCAGATCTAGCGCCGGACTTTCCTGGAGTTTCCGGCAATCCAGTTCGCTGGTTTCGTCGCCGGTTTGAGATGGAGCCTTTCTTTGGGGGTCTTTGGTTCCTTCTCTTGGCACCTCTTCGTGGTGTTCATATATGATAATGCATAAAGTATGGCAATGAAGTAGCATGCCATGCTATGGTGGATCAAAGACACACAAAGAGAGGAGCGAGTTAACCTTATCATGAAGAAGCTTGGCTCTAGCTCTCGTCATTGGTCCACTTGGATAACGTGGTGGTAAAGATGTACGGACGTCCGTAGGGTGGGCTGCATCACATGCTAATGACCTCCGTTGACACCATCATAAGGCACCTTCCACTACAAGTGCCACCACCAAAATGGCACCAAGAGCAAGACTTCGTCCACACCATCAAGCTTCAATACCAACAATTGACATCAAATGAAGCATGCAACTTCATGCACGAGGAAAATGAAGACCTCTACTTCGCCAAGTTGGACGAGTACGTCAATAGGATGTCTACACTTCAAGATGGAGGAAGACAAGGCCAAGTATGTGCTAAAGTCGATCCAAGTACCGCTCTCGACATCAACATGAGCCTACTTCCACCACTACTACGTACAATATGGCAACATAACGACCGAGCATGGAATTTTCCCTTCGACCAAGGAGGTGAGTGATGATGCCCATCTAATGTGATGCAGCCCATCCTACGGACGTACCTACATCTACACCACTAGGTCCCCCAAATGGACCAAGGACTCACGCCCGAGCCAAACTCCTACGAGCTAAGGTTAACTCGCTCCTTTTCTCGTGTGACTTTGATACACCCTTGGATGGCTTGCTACTTCATGCAAATACGTTACGCATTCTTATTTATGAAGCCTCAACGCATCACCAAGCCCCCATGAATAAAGTACAAGGAGTAGAACAAGAAGAAGCTGCTGCTAAAGCTAACACACCGGAATCTCCGGTCTAGAGGGACATAATCTCTGGACCGACGCCTCGGAATCTCCGGCTGGCCTCCAGACCAGCCTCTGTACCGAGGCGAAGGACAGTCTGATACCCCCTCTGGAGACGGACCGAAGATAAACCGGAATATCCGGCCTGCACCGGAGTCTCCGGACCCTCCCACCGGAATCTCCTACCTATGCGTCAGCAGGCATGTAAAGGCCTTTTGGGCATGGCCCATGTAACCCCCAGATTCGCCCCAACTTCCAGTTCTATCCCTAAACTACCCTTGTTTAAGTGGCTGGCCTATAAATAGCCCCACCCCTCTATTGTAAAGCCTAGACTTGGATAATTATAATAGAAGAAACCCTATAGGATCTATCTATTGCTAGTCTCATGCTCCTTGACAAGGAGCACCAATTATCCCCCAACCTCTTGGATTTTTCCTAGTGCGTTCAAGTTGTACAAGTCCTTGGAGTCAGTGTCTCATATCCAAGTAGTCAAGATCTCATCAAGCCTCTCACCCCCGATGTTGGTAGTGGGAGAGTGTCTTTCCCATCACCGATCCTAGGGATTGTGCCGGACTAGTTGCCTCCAGCGTGAGCTATTGGTTTGTATCGTGTCTTCGTGTGCTTACATGTGTTCATCGAGTTCTTCGCATGTGAGTCCTTGGATTTCATCCTCCCCTCCTCCTGCTCGCCTCCATCTCGATTTCCACAAGATTCGTGAAAGATCAGGCAACCCTAAGGGGTCACCCCTAACATATTGGTATCAAGAGCAAGGTTGATAACGAATTTCCCCACAAATATTTCTCTTATCCACCATAAATCCGAAAATTCCCCCAAAAGAGCCCCAAATTTGCCTTTGGATCGATCTCTCGTTTTTGAGTGTTATCTGTGGTTTTGATCCAACCAAATCTTGTTTTAGGTGTTGGTCCAACTTTACCTGTGTTTTTCTAGCCAAATTTGGCCAATTTTTCGCGGATTTGAGGACCAAAGGCATGGATTTCCTCTCAAGAACACGAGATGTTCGAGCTATTCCCCTCACACCGGACTTTCCTGTAACTACCTCGGTGAATTACGCTCCTAGATACAAGCCTGGATGAGCGGAAATGGTTGAAATAGTACGGTGGGGCCCAAAAGCCACTCACGGGTAGACCTTTCGGCCGTCCCAACCATTTCCAGTCATCGGGACAAGTACGGGCGACGTAATCGGCAGGCGAAGGGATCAACTACATACACAAATGAGTATGTATGCAAGCCACCATACAATAGTACATCAGAGCCATTCCATCTAGAAAGAAAGGAAATATAGCAACGCCATACGGCAAGATTCAAATGACCTAGATAGATATAATAGTTTAGGATATTTCCTCATACATCACACATCAGAGTATCAGGCGGAAGCGGCAAACAAGATCCGAGTACGGATAAGAAGCAAATCGGCATAAGATGCCCATAAATAAGCACATCCCGCCCACAGATCTCACGGATCCCCGTTCCCGGAATCTCTACACCGAACGATCGTTGCCCACATCATCAGCCTCCTCCACCCAGTATCCGTCCTGCGAGTGTACCTGTTCATCTGAACCAAATAATTTATCGTGTGAGACCCTAGGGGTACTCAGCAAGTCTTTATGCCTCTAAAGGGGACACAACCTGGGGTGACGCAATTGCAGCAAAAGATAAACCCTAACAATTCTACAGATACTCGCTAACCATCCGCCTAACCAAAGATAAACGGATGTCCGTGAATTAATGACAACAGTTATAACAGTAATATCCACAGATCCATCCTCCTCCTCGCTTACCGACGAGGAAGCGGACGAACAACCCCCATCCGTTGGCAATTTTATTAACCATTCCATGAGTGTTGCACTATTTACTAGTCAATTACTTAGTCAGATTAAAGCGGTACTTTAGTTATGCTTGTCTATGATCGAGAAACTGTGCTCCAAGTCGTCCATAACCGCGGACACGGCTTTCAGAAAGTTTTACCCTCCAGGGGTGCACAAATAGCAACACACACTCGATCAACCTCGAAAAAACCAAATCAAAACCCAACGAGGCCTTCACGACAAAGCAATCACAGGATTCAGAACTATTTCAGGGGGCCACCCCTTGGAGTACACCCGCAACGAAGCTAGCTGACTCCGAGACGGACCCGAGGTTTGGGTGGACGGCTGTGAACGACTGGGAACCCAAAACTGAGCTTGTCGACACCGCGGAATCGTGTCCCGACCCTAAACAGTACAGTGTGCTCCTCGCACAATCGTAATAAAGCAGTAAAGCATGGCATAAGTACATGATCGTAAATAAAACCTCAAACTAGTTTGTGGCCCCAAGAAATAAGAATGAATCAAGCTCTGGCTCAGGGGGGTCCCATAAGCCTCCCGGATGTGGATAGCACGAATATTCAAGGAACAAGTTTCAAGTACTCGGGGTCCTACGGGACACAAGTGAGCAGGAAAAACCAAATAGCAGATATTTCTCACCGGTGCCACTTTTATTAGTTATCCCATTACTACTCAGGTTAAGTTGTTTAGGTACCTCGTTATCCAACAGACACTCACATACCCTACACATGCTGTTCTACGACTCGCATGTCTCAAACAACTCCTGCAGTAATGGATCATGGGATGGAGGAACAAGCTTGGTGGGGTTTAAAAGTAAAGGCTATGCAATACTTGGGATTCAGTTTAATGCAATCGCGACTCAATGATGCAAGAATAAGATAGAGCCAATAGGTACTGTATGTATGTAAGCATGTGGTAGTGCTTGCCTGTCAACTCAGTTGAAGCGAGAGACGGATCTGGGTAGTGCTCCTGGTTCTCTTGATATATCCCCTGCTCAGAGTCTATTCGAAGAAGAACCAAACAAACAAGGGCCAACATAAATAAAGTGCACAAGCATAGGAATAAAATGCGTCAAGCAAACAATCATTCCATGATGAATGATGCACAAGTTGCATGGCAATAATGTAGCATGGCATGGGTGAGGTGTGGTATACAAGAATAAGTCATTTTATTAAGGTTTGGCCACATTTTATTGTCATATTAGTTGCTGTATACTATATATTTATATGATGCATGCTGCAATTGAAGTCATGGTTAGCATAAACATAAAGGTCTCGTCGAGCTGATCATTTTAGACATATCATTAGTTAAATTTGGAGTTATAAAACAAAAGTTATTAATTTAATAAGGTCCAGGGGCATTTTGTTGTAATTTAATTCAACTTGAAATTTAAAGTGTTCAAATAATATTATAAATGGCATATTTGAAATCCTCACATTTTTCTGATTCAAAAACATATATTATTTGTATTATTTGGAATTATGAATTTAAATTTATTATAAGTCAAAAATTATTAATTAGGGTCAAAGTCAAAGGTTGACTAATTAAATTAATTCTGGAAATATTTGATTAAATATTTAAATTAACATTCAAAAATAAAACATTTTTCATATTAAGTTTGAATTCAAAATATAAACCATTTGAAAGTTGTGATTTAATTCATATTTGAACAGATTTAAAAACATTTGAATTTTATTTCAGAAAAAGGTCTGGACTTTTGTCACCCAGCCAGATTCTACCCACAGCCACTGACCAGGTGGGTCCAGGTGCTGACTGGGCAGAGGCGAGAGGCTGCCAGCTGGGCGAGGTGGAGGGGCTGCGGTTTGAGGAAGGAAAAGTGTGGGAGCCTTTTTATAAAATGCCCACAGCCGCTGACGGTGGGGCTATCGGGGACCGCGGGTTGAGCTTCTCGAAAAGGGGAGGGGTTATGTGCAATTCTGCCAGGAGCTGCTAGATTCAGGACCTGACGAAACTGAACGAGGGCGCGCGAAAACTGCTAGCTGACCCCTACTTCGGTCGACGATGCCGAGCAAACTGTTGCGAATTAGGGAAAACCACAAAAACATAAAATGTAGAGATTAGTTAGAGCTACATCTTTCGTGTTTGGAGCTTTGCCATCGGAGAACTACAGAGGACGGGGCAAGGAGCTGAACATAGGGGAAGAGCTGCAGGCACAGATACTGAAATTCTGACAGATGTTCTACGAGATTGCCTCGATTTCGGAGGATGATCCCGAGAGATCTACTGCTCCGATTCAAGCGTTGTTTGATCCTACAGAAAGCTGGGAGATCCCTCTATGCATGAGTAAAAGATTCGGCGCCGGAGTCAACCTACAGGGGTCGCGAGCACGCTAGGAACAGAGGACGATGTACTGCCGCCAGGAGCTGCTACTGTTGCTAAAAGCGGACGCTGCGCGCGCGGCAGTGGCTCCCGACGACGGCGACGGCGAAAACCAGGCGGCCTGATGCAGACCGGAGGGGAAAAGGGAAGGGGGAACACGAGGTGGCGCTCACCTCGATCGATTCCCATAGGAATCGAGGGCGGGGGTGGTCGGAGTGGAGGACGGCGACGGCGGTGTTGCTCCTGCACTTGGTTGGAAGAAGAGGAAGCAGAGGCTCCTGGATGTGCAGCTTCTCTCGAGGGAACCAATCAGCGTAGACGCGGCGAGTGATCCCCGGCTTCAGCGGTGCTCACCGGCGACCATGGCGACAGCGCGGCTCCGCTCGACTTGCTGCTGCTCGCGGGAGAGAGAAGGACAGGGAACAGGGGATGGCGGCGGAGAGGAGGGAAGAGGGAGGCTAGGGTTGCAGGGGGCCTCCGCGGCTTGGGGATAAGAAGAGGAGCAGGTGGGTGACGCGGCTGACGGAGGGGACGGCGACCTGCCGCACAGCTGCTTTCCGTCTGCGTGTCTTCAGAGAGGAGGGGCGAACGGAGAAGAGGTACAGGGCGACGGCGTCGGGGTTATCTCCACCGAGGAGGTACGGGGCCAGGTGGGCTGGAACTCGGCCCAGAACAAGAGGAAGGAAGAAAGGAAAGAAGGCCGCGGTGCTCGGGCTGCTGGGCTGCGACCAGGTATAGCTCTCTCCCTTTAATTTTTTATTTATTTATTAACTGTTTGTTTGTTCTTTTTATTCTATTAAATTTTTTCAAACCAGCTTATAATTTCAAAATCTTTTGAACCTTCTTACCAGGAGGTTTTGAATAGGGAGCTTGATTAAGAGGGGAGGCAAGGGCAAAAGAGATGGAGGATAAGGAGATGCCACATACATGGCTTATGAATGAGCCAAGTGGGGCATTTTACAAGATTAAGAAGATATGGGGTTTTTGCAATTTAGATGAAAACATTTGTAAAATTAGGGGACCTTCACATGGAACCAAGGCTTGAAGAAAACAAAACAGAGGGAAAGAGATGAGGTGGTTCTTGCATGGCCCATGCAAATGCATTAAATGCTAGGTCTTATCCTGTGAAAACAAAACAATATCTCGTGGCATCTATTTATTTGCATCCTCCAAAGTTGGGGTAAGGCCAAGCAAAAGGATTGATAGCATTGGACCCACCCTATCTCTCATGAGCTAGACCAAACACCAAAAGAAATAATAATTGCAAGCTCATGGTTAATGGGGTGGTGGAATTGTCAGGTGGTGAAAGAGAGGTGATGGAGTTGATTGAAAAGATATGCCCCCAACTCAACTTGGGCATTTAACAATATATCAAGAACCAAATACAATATCAAGAGGCAACAATAATGATAATGCATATGAGATAAGAACCAAAACACAAGGGTCTTTGTATGATGCTCAAGTGCAAGGTGGCATGATGACATGAGCATGATATGATGATGATGCAACAATTATATGTAGGAAGGTAGCCATTTTATTACTAAACCAAGTAGCATTACAGTTGTTAGACAAATGGGATGCTACAACTCTCCCCCACTAAACAGGAATCTCGCCCCGAGATTCTAGGAAGAAGAAGAAGACACAAAGAGGGTAGGATAGTTGGCACGGAGTTCCTCTTCACGCTCCCAAGTGGCTTCATCAACAGAATGGTGCGACCACTGCACCTTGCAGAACTTGATGGACTTGCTGCGAGTCCTTCTTTCTGCGGTCTCAAGGATTTTTATGGGGTGTTCTTGATAAGACAGGTCTTCTTTGAGATCGATTAGCTCATGATCCACGGTCCTGCCGGGATCTTTGAAGCACTTCTTGAGTTGGGAGATGTGGAAAACATCATGGACTTTGAGTTTCTCCGGGAGCTCAAGAGCATAAGCAACTTCTCCTCTCCTTCCACGAATTTTGAATGGACCGATGTATCTAGGAGCCAGCTTTCCTTTGATACCAAAGCGGTGTGTGCCTCTCATGGGGGTGACACGAAGGTAAACAAGATCACCAGGGGCATACACCATGTCCGTGTGCTTCCTGTCATAATTGCTCTTCTGGCGACTTTGAGCAAACTTCAGGTTTTCAAGAATGATATGCACCTTCTCCTCCGCTTGAGTTACAATGTCAGGGCCAAACCAAATTCTTTCTCCTGCACCTGACCAACCAATCGGAGTTCTGCACTTGCGGCCATAGAGAGCCTCAAATGGTGCCATCTTCAGACTTTTCTGGAAGCTGTTGTTGTAAGAGAATTCAGCATAAGGAAGACATTCCTCCCACTTCATGCCAAAAGAGATGACGCAAGCACGAAGCATATCCTCCAGAATCTGATTGATCCTTTCAACTTGTCCTTGCGACTGAGGGTGGTAAGCAGTGCTGAAGTTCAACTTTGTTCCCAGAGCATTTTGGAAACTTTCCCAGAACTTGGAAGTGAAGATGCTTCCACGGTCTGAACTGATCTCAAGCGGAACCCCATACAGAGAGACAATTCTGTTGATATAGAGCTCAGCCAACTGAATTCCAGAAATTGTTTCCTTGACGGGGAAGAAATGAGCCACTTTTGAGAGCCTGTCGATGACAACAAAGATTGCATTGTTGCCCTTCTGCGACCTTGGAAAACCAGTGATGAAATCCATCTCTACTTTCTCCCATTTCCATTCCGGGGGTTTCAATGGCTGTAGAAGACCGAAAGGTTTCTGATGAACAGCTTTCACTCTGCGACAGACATCACACTCCGAGACATACTTGGCACAATATCGTTTCAACCCAGGCCACCAATATTGTGTTTTCAAGTCCATGTACATCTTTGTGCTGCCAGGATGGATAGAAAGCACAGAATCGTGCGCCTCCTTGAGAACTTGCTCTCTCAAACCCGGGTAGTTCGGAACAAACATCCGGTGTTCGAAGAAAAGCGTGCCTTGATCGTCGACGTGGAAGGACTCATACTTCGGAAGGTCAAGTTTGGAGATGATCTTTCTGGTGTGCGGATCACCACGCTGACGAAAGCGAATCTTTTCTTCCAAGAGAGGAGTAGCCAGAAGGTTCAGGAGATGCCCTTGTTCCACAACTTCAAGGTTGAGCTGACGGAATTCCTCGCACAAGAGAGGTTGCTGCTCTTCCATCATGAGGTTGTTGACATAAGCTTTGCGGCTGAGAGCATCGGCCATGACATTAGCTTTGCCCGGTGTGTAGTTGATGGTCAAATCAAAATCATTGATTGCTTCAATCCATCTCCTCTGCCGAAGGTTGAGATCAGGCTGAGTGAAGATATACTTCAAACTCTTGTGGTCAGAAAAGATCTCACAACGGTTGCCAAGCAAGTAGTGCCTCCATAGCTTCAAAGCAAAGACAACTGCTGCAAGCTCAAGGTCATGTGTGGGATAGTTGATCTCATGCGTCTTCAACTGTCGAGAGGCATAAGCAACCACTTGTTTCTCTTGCATAAGGACCGCACCCAATCCTTGCAAAGAGGCGTCACAGAATATCTGGAAAGGCTTAGATGTATCCGGAGGAACCAAGACTGGCGTGGAAGTGAGCTTCTCTTTGAGTGTCTCAAAGCTTGCTTGACATGCAGGAGTCCAAAGGTATTTCTTGCCTTTCTTGAGGAGATCGGTAAGAGGCTTCGCTATCTTCGAGAAGTTCTGAACGAAGCGACGATAATAACTAGCCAAACCGAGGAAACTCCGCACTTCTTTGACATTTACAGGAGGAAGCCATTCAACAATTGTCTTCACAGTTTCCGGGTTGACTGCAATGCCCTTGGCAGAGATAACGTGACCAAGATAGGTTACTTGAGGCAGCCAAAACTCACACTTTGAGAACTTTGCATACAAGCGGTTCTCACGAAGCTTGTTTAGGACACACCGAAGGTGTTCTTCATGCTCTTCCTTGGACTTAGAATAGACCAGGATGTCATCCAGATAGACCACAACGAACTTATCCAGGTACTCCATGAAGACCGAGTTCATAAGCCTCGAGAAGGTAGCAGGTGCGTTGGTGAGACCGAAAGACATGACTGTGTACTCATACAGGCCATAGCGGGTGGTGAAAGCTGTTTTAGGCACATCTTCCTTGCGAATCTTGATTTGGTGATAACCACTTCTCAAGTCAAGCTTAGAGAACACCACAGCTCCAGCTAGCTGATCGAAGAGATCATTAATCCGCGGAAGGGGATATTTATTCTTGATGGTTTTAGCATTGAGAGCCCGATAGTCAACACAAAGTCTATCAGTCCTGTCACGCTTCTTCACAAAGATTGTTGGGCTACCCCAAGAAGAAGTACTGTGTTGAATGAAACCCAACTTCTCTTGTTCATCAAGTTGACGTTTGAGTTCAGCCAACTCAGCAGGACCCATTTTATAAGGCCGCTTGGAGATAGGAGCCGTTCCAGGTTCAAGCTCAATTACAAACTCAACCTCACGATCCGGAGGCATACCCGGCAACTCTTCAGGAAAGACATCCGGGAACTCACAGACCACTGGGACACTCTGAATAGCTTCCATAGCATCATCATTCAGAGCCGCCAGAGAGAAAAGCTGGATAGCAGGAGTCAGACTTGGAGAAAAGACTATATGGCCTTCAGGAATCTTCAGAGAAACCGAGCGTTCAGCACAATCAATCACAGCTGCATTTGCTGTCAACCAATCCATGCCCAAGATGACATCAATGTCAGAATTGCCCAGAACAATTAAAGAAGCCGAGTACGAAGAGCCACCAATCTCAACTTGATTGCCATGGCTGATATGAACAGCCCTCATGTTTGCTCCCGGAGAAAGGACCATTAACCGCTTGGGGAGAGGAACCATAACTAACTCATTTTCATTTGCAAACTTGTGAGAAACAAATGAATGCGATGCACCAGAATCAAACAAAACTCGTGCAGGGACTGAGTTAACGGGAAGCATACCCATCACAACTCCAGGTGCATGCTCAGCTTGAGCGGCGTTGACACAGTTGGCACGAGCAACCGTAGACCCGGGCTTGGTGTTGATGTTGAGAGCCCGAGGTGGTGGTGCACGAACCAAAGGAGAGCTTGCCGCAGATCTTGGAGGGGGTGGGGGAAGAGCTTTGTTCTTCAACGGACAGTTCCAGTTTAGATGCCCAGGGTCTCCACACGTGAAGCAAGCACCAGGTGGACGTGGAGCAATGTAGCCAGGGACTCCGCCAGGCGCTCCAGGGTAGTTGTGGGTGTAGCCCCTGGGAGCAGCAGTGATGAAGTTTGGTGGCCTTGCCGCGTAGCTTGCAGGTCTTGGTGAAGCCGGGAGCGACGGTGGGGTGTTAGGAACCCAGACACGACGCTTAGAAGGAGCTGACATAGCTGCAGAGCTTGGTGCATCACGGTTGTGTTTCTTTGACTCCTCGAACACTTGCCTACTTGCTTCCTCCTGCAGAGCTGTATGCTGAAGTTCCAGAAAAGATGCCGGCCTTGCATGTGTGATTGCATATTTAATCGATGCATTGAGCCCTTGCCTGAACCTCTTTTGTTTCTTATTGTCATCAGAGATCTCATCGCCTCCATAACGAGAAAGATTCATGAAGTTCCTGATGTAGGTATTGACATTATCATTTCCTTGTTTGAGGTTGAGGAACGCTTCCTTCATCCTTTCCATGACAATTTCTGACAGATACTGCTCTTTGAACGCTCCAGTGAACTGTTCCCAGGTAGGCTGAAAACCAGTGCAGTTTGCCTTCAGGTAATTCTCCCACCAGAGAGCTGCATCTCCCTTCAGAAGGTGAGTAGCACACTTTACCCACTCTTGCTCAGGAACATCAGCAGTCTCGAGTAGCCTTGACATCTCACGCAAGCAATCATCCGCATCCAGTGGTCGATCAGAAACATCAAATTGGCGAGGGTTGAACTTCAGGAAGCTTTTGATGTCTCCTCGTTTGGGAGGTGGAGGTAGTGGAGCAAACTCATTCCTCCGAACACTCTCTTCAAAGCGCTGCTGGTTCTGCTGCATTGCTGCCAAGGCGTTGGCGATGTTTGACAATGCGGACCCCAGTTCCGGTGGAATGTCCTCATCAGAACGGCGTGGTGGAGCCATCCTGTGATTGATGTAAAACACAAGTCAGTACTATAATGGAGAATAATAATAATCCAAAATAGTACCAAGATGGAATTAACCAAGATTAAAGGATACAATTTACTAAGATGATATTAAAATATCAACAAAGTTCAAAGCACCTAGAAGATATTAAGCATATCGCACACGACTGAAAAGGAGTGTGGTACACAAATATATCAAAGAAAAATTTTCCACAAATTTCGGCATTAAAATACCAATAGATGCGCAAAATCACTTAACGAGTCAAGATTAGTGATTCTACCAATTCAATATACAAAAGTGAATGATAAGAGTAGTGGTATGGTCGCGACTCCATCCCGCACTCAAATCACTACTCCGCACATGAACAAGTGGAACACATATCCTAACCCCTTCTTCTCACGTTGAACCTAAAGATTAGTAACTACGGAACGAACACCCCAAACAAGATAACGTCGGATAACAAAGAGTAAGACAGATCGCGTCGGTTTGCAAAAGCCTGTCGGTATGGAATGTACCAACAGTTGATAACCAAAAGGCTGATTAGATAACAACTTGGATGCAACAGATAGACAAGGAAATACACACACACACACACACACGAACACACAACCTATGGTACTACAGAAACCCAGAACACGTGAATCCTAGTTTGAACTTTTAAGAAGAGGATTGAAAATGTTACACTTCCTTACCAGAAAAGGGTGGTTGGGTGGGTAAGAAGAAAAGTGGAAGCAGTCCTACTCTCGCGTTTTGTTTTTCCCTAGTATACATAACTAGCAAAAATATTTGCTAGACTGACAACGACCATTTGGCTGAGACCCTGAAGGTCGGGATGGCTCTGATACCAATTGTAACTACATCGGTGAATTACGCTCCTAGATACAAGCCTGGATGAGCGGAAATGGTTGAAATAGTACGGTGGGGCCCAAAAGCCACTCACGGGTAGACCTTTCGGCCGTCCCAACCATTTCCAGTCATCGGGACAAGTACGGGCGACGTAATCGGCAGGCGAAGGGATCAACTACATACACAAATGAGTATGTATGCAAGCCACCATACAATAGTACATCAGAGCCATTCCATCTAGAAAGAAAAGAAATATAGCAACGCCATACGGCAAGATTCAAATGACCTAGATAGATATAATAGTTTAGGATATTTCCTCATACATCACACATCAGAGTATCAGGCGGAAGCGGCAAACAAGATCCGAGTACGGATAAGAAGCAAATCGGCATAAGATGCCCATAAATAAGCACATCCCGCCCACAGATCTCACGGATCCCCGTTCCCGGAATCTCTACACCGAACGATCGTTGCCCACATCATCAGCCTCCTCCACCCAGTATCCGTCCTGCGAGTGTACCTGTTCATCTGAACCAAATAATTTATCGTGTGAGACCCTAGGGGTACTCAGCAAGTCTTTATGCCTCTAAAGGGGACACAACCTGGGGTGACGCAATTGCAGCAAAAGATAAACCCTAACAATTCTACAGATACTCGCTAACCATCCGCCTAACCAAAGATAAACGGATGTCCGTGAATTAATGACAACAGTTATAACAGTAATATCCACAGATCCATCCTCCTCCTCTCTTACCGACGAGGAAGCGGACGAACAACCCCCATCCGTTGGCAATTTTATTAACCATTCCATGAGTGTTGCACTATTTACTAGTCAATTACTTAGTCAGATTAAAGCGGTACTTTAGTTATGCTTGTCTATGATCGAGAAACTGTGCTCCAAGTCGTCCATAACCGCGGACACGGCTTTCAGAAAGTTTTACCCTCCAGGGGTGCACAAATAGCAACACACACTCGATCAACCTCGAAAAAACCAAATCAAAACCCAACGAGGCCTTCACGACAAAGCAATCACAGGATTCAGAACTATTTCAGGGGGCCACCCCTTGGAGTACACCCGCAACGAAGCTAGCTGACTCCGAGACGGACCCGAGGTTTGGGTGGACGGCTGTGAACGACTAGGAACCCAAAACTGAGCTTGTCGACACCGCGGAATCGTGTCCCGACCCTAAACAGTACAGTGTGCTCCTCGCACAATCGTAATAAAGCAGTAAAGCATGGCATAAGTACATGATCGTAAATAAAACCTCAAACTAGTTTGTGGCCCCAAGAAATAAGAATGAATCAAGCTCTGGCTCAGGGGGGTCCCATAAGCCTCCCGGATGTGGATAACACGAATATTCAAGGAACAGGTTTCAAGTACTCGGGGTCCTACGGGACACAAGTGAGCAGGAAAAACCAAATAGCAGATATTTCTCACCGGTGCCACTTTTATTAGTTATCCCATTACTACTCAGGTTAAGTTGTTTAGGTACCTCGTTATCCAACAGACACTCACATACCCTACACATGCTGTTCTACGACTCGCATGTCTCAAACAACTCCTGCAGTAATGGATCATGGGATGGAGGAACAAGCTTGGTGGGGTTTAAAAGTAAAGGCTATGCAATACTTGGGATTCAGTTTAATGCAATCGCGACTCAATGATGCAAGAATAAGATAGAGCCAATAGGTACTGTATGTATGCAAGCATGTGGTAGTGCTTGCCTGTCAACTCAGTTGAAGCGAGAGACGGATCTGGGTAGTGCTCCTGGTTCTCTTGATATATCCCCTGCTCAGAGTCTATTCGAAGAAGAACCAAACAAACAAGGGCCAACATAAATAAAGTGCACAAGCATAGGAATAAAATGCGTCAAGCAAACAATCATGCCATGATGAATGATGCACAAGTTGCATGGCAATAATGTAGCATGGCATGGGTGAGGTGTGGTATACAAGAATAAGTCATTTTATTAAGGTTTGGCCACATTTTATTGTCATATTAGTTGCTGTATACTATATATTTATATGATGCATGCTGCAATTGAAGTCATGGTTAGCATAAACAGAAAGGTCTCGTCGAGCTGATCATTTTAGACATATCATTAGTTAAATTTGGAGTTATAAAACAAAAGTTATTAATTTAATAAGGTCCAGGGGCATTTTGTTGTAATTTAATTCAACTTGAAATTTAAAGTGTTCAAATAATATTATGAATGGCATATTTGAAATCCTCACATTTTTCTGATTCAAAAACATATATTATTTGTATTATTTGGAATTATGAATTTAAATTTATTATAAGTCAAAAATTATTAATTAGGGTCAAAGTCAAAGGTTGACTAATTAAATTAATTCTGGAAATATTTGATTAAATATTTAAATTAACATTCAAAAATAAAACATTTTTCATATTAAGTTTGAATTCAAAATATAAACCATTTGAAAGTTGTGATTTAATTCATATTTGAACAGATTTAAAAACATTTGAATTTTATTTCAGAAAAAGGTCTGGACTTTTGTCACCCAGCCAGATTCTACCCACATCCACTGACCAGGTGGGTCCAGGTGCTGACTGGGCAGAGGCGAGAGGCTGCCAGCTGGGCGAGGTGGAGGGGCTGCGGTTTGAGGAAGGAAAAGTGTGGGAGCCTTTTTATAAAATGCCCACAGCCGCTGACGGTGGGGCTATCGGGGACCGCGGGTTGAACTTCTCGAAAAGGGGAGGGGTTATGTGCAATTCTGCCAGGAGCTGCTAGATTCAGGACCTGACGAAACTGAACGAGGGCGCGCGAAAACTGCTAGCTGACCCCTACTTCGGTCAACGATGCCGAGCAAACTGTTGCGAATTAGGGAAAACCACAAAAACATAAAATGTAGAGATTAGTTAGAGCTACATCTTTCGTGTTTGGAGCTTTGCCATCGGAGAACTACAGAGGACGGGGCAAGGAGCTGAACATAGGGGAAGAGCTGCAGGCACAGATACTGAAATTCTGACAGATGTTCTACGAGATTGCCTCGATTTCGGAGGATGATCCCGAGAGATCTACTGCTCCGATTCAAGCGTTGTTTGATCCTACAGAAAGCTGGGAGATCCCTCTATGCATGAGTAAAAGATTCGGCGCCGGAGTCAACCTACAGGGGTCGCGAGCACGCTAGGAACAGAGGACGATGTACTGCCGCCAGGAGCTGCTACTGTTGCTAAAAGCGGACGCTGCGCGCGCGGCAGTGGCTCCCGACGACGGCGACGGCGAAAACCAGGCGGCCTGATGCAGACCGGAGGGGAAAAGGGAAGGGGGAACACGAGGTGGCGCTCACCTCGATCGATTCCCATAGGAATCGAGGGCGGGGGTGGTCGGAGTGGAGGACGGCGACGGCGGTGTTGCTCCTGCACTTGGTTGGAAGAAGAGGAAGCAGAGGCTCCTGGATGTGCAGCTTCTCTCGAGGGAACCAATCAGCGTAGACGCGGCGAGTGATCCCCGGCTTCAGCGGTGCTCACCGGCGACCATGGCGACAGCGCGGCTCCGCTCGACTTGCTGCTGCTCGCGGGAGAGAGAAGGACAGGGAACAGGGGATGGCGGCGGAGAGGAGGGAAGAGGGAGGCTAGGGTTGCAGGGGGCCTCCGCGGCTTGGGGATAAGAAGAGGAGCAGGTGGGTGACGCGGCTGACGGAGGGGACGGCGACCTGCCGCGCAGCTGCTTTCCATCTGCGTGTCTTCAGAGAGGAGGGGCGAACAGAGAAGAGGTACAGGGCGACGGCGTCGGGGTTATCTCCACCGAGGAGGTACGGGGCCAGGTGGGCTGGAACTCGGCCCAGAACAAGAGGAAGGAAGAAAGGAAAGAAGGCCGCGGTGCTCGGGCTGCTGGGCTGCGACCAGCTATAGCTCTCTCCCTTTAATTTTTTATTTATTTATTAACTGTTTGTTTGTTCTTTTTATTCTATTAAAATTTTTCAAACCAGCTTATAATTTCAAAATCTTTTGAACCTTCTTACCAGGAGGTTTTGAATAGGGAGCTTGATTAAGAGGGGAGGCAAGGGCAAAAGAGATGGAGGATAAGGAGATGCCACATACATGGCTTATGAATGAGCCAGGTGGGGCATTTTACAAGATTAAGAAGATATGGGGTTTTTGCAATTTAGATGAAAACATTTGTAAAATTAGGGGACCTTCACATGGAACCAAGGCTTGAAGAAAACAAAACAGAGGGAAAGAGATGAGGTGGTTCTTGCATGGCCCATGCAAATGCATTAAATGCTAGGTCTTATCCTGTGAAAACAAAACAATATCTCGTGGCATCTATTTATTTGCATCCTCCAAAGTTGGGGTAAGGCCAAGCAAAAGGATTGATAGCATTGGACCCACCCTATCTCTCATGAGCTAGACCAAACACCAAAAGAAAGAATAATTGCAAGCTCATGGTTAATGGGGTGGTGGAATTGTCAGGTGGTGAAAGAGAGGTGATGGAGTTGATTGAAAAGATATGCCCCCAACTCAACTTGGGCATTTAACAATATATCAAGAACCAAATACAATATCAAGAGGCAACAATAATGATAATGCATATGAGATAAGAACCAAAACACAAGGGTCTTTGTATGATGCTCAAGTGCAAGGTGGCATGATGACATGAGCATGATATGATGATGATGCAACAATTATATGTAGGAAGGTAGCCATTTTATTACTAAACCAAGTAGCATTACAGTTGTTAGACAAATGGGATGCTACATTTCCGGTCAGCAGAACCGGCCCACACTGGAGTTTCCGGCCTACCTCACTAGAATCTCCGGCCTAGACGCCTGTTTTTACTTTTTGTATCTTATTTCGCATTGGATAATCTTCCTCTTGTTATTTGAGTTCCGTGTGTGTGTCGTCAACTAACAATAGGCTTCTACATCAACCCATCCGAGCTCCTCGACACCACGACAGTCGAACATCATCCTGCACCACCAACCGCAAGTTCAGCATCACCAACGAAGGTATAACTTGTGTCACCTTGTTAACACCTAGCTTCCTTTGTGTGTAACTATCCCACGGGAGTGGGTCATCTTGTGTTTGCTTGGGGGGTTTCAACAAGCGGGGTCCGACTTCCCGTGCGAGTGCAACGCGGGGTCCAAGTTCTGTGTAATCGCTGGGGTTCGCAAACTTGGGTGCCAATCACTAAGAAGGACCATTTTGAGCCAAATTCATCCCACCCCTGCCAAATACAAACTTTCCGTCAACTTCCCCATGAAGGAGACGTTTGGGACCTCCATGTAACATACCAACTTTTGTGTAACATAAATAAATACATGTTTGAGCATTGCATGCATGCATTACACTTGCACCTTGGTTCAAACAAATAAGAATAAACAAAACCCTAATTTTGTTCCCTCTCAAATCATTCAAATGGTTTTGAAATATTTTGAAAACTATCAAAACAAATGGAGCCCAAAATGGTTTACAAGGGTCCCTAAGTATTTTATACACTTTATAAAAGTTTCTTATAGTCTTGAATTATTCAAAATAGAATTTGAATTGAAAATACAAAGAGAAACTGAAAAACAGAAATAGAAAAAGATTTCAGAAATAAAAAACTAACTCTAACCCTATCTGGGCCGCAGCCCATCTCTCTTCTCTCCTCCTCGCCGCTCACGCGCACTAGACCTGGCCCAACCAGGGCCCGATACCGCTTCGGCCTCTTTCCCTGCTTCGTCTTAATCGACGACGACGGAGAGCAGCTCCGTGTCGCTGCCGCCGCGGTCCGCCGTTGGAGATGCGCTAAGATCCGTGCCGCCGCCCGCCGTCGGAGATGCGCTAAGATCCGTGCCGCCGCCCGCCATCGCCTACAAGTACCGCTGGACGTCGTTGACGAACCCTAGCGGTGCCCCATTTCCCTTCTTCCTCCCCCTCTCTCGTTTTCCCTAGGGCCGAAACCCTAGCTACTCAGACGCCGACGAGCTCCGTCGTTTCCGGCCACCCCACGTCGAGATGAGGCCACTGTTGGACGCGCCGTGTCTTCCTCGTCCTCCTCCGTGAAGCGCGCAAGCAGGGGAGAGCCCTCCTCGCCGGAATCGACCCCGAACCACCGTCGGCCGCCGAGGTTTCCGCCGTTGATTCATCGCATCCCGACCTCGCCGGGCATCGCCACCACCTCTGCCGTGCTCGCGGTGAGCCCACGGTGCTAACGCGCCCCTCCGTTCCCCCTATCTCTCTCTGTAGCGTCGTTGTCGCGTCCACCTGCAAGCTTCGCCGCCGCTCGCCATCGGAGAGGTCACTCCGGTGACCAATCCAGGGCGACGCCACCACTAGTTAGTCCAGCGTAGCGCCCCGCTTCGAACACACCCCTCCGCGCAGCCCCGCGCGCCCCTATCGCCTAGCCCATGCTCGACCTGGGAGGTGCTCCATTGTTGATGTCATGCTGACATTAGGATGACGGCATAATCCCTTTTATTTTGTTTAATCCTTTCCTAAAATGTTTTCTGTAAATAATAAAAGAATATGACAGGTGGGCCCCCTTGGTATTTTAAATAAACATTTTCATTAAATGTTTTATGAATTAATAAAAGGTAAAAATAATTCCAAAATGTAATTATTTTATAATATTCCAAAAAATGAGTTAAAATGAATTAAAAATGGAGAAATTCATAACTAATTCATTTTAAATCAGAAAAATACAAATAATATATCAAAATGTTCAGAAAAATAAGATCTATACCATAGCAATATAATCATACATTGCTAACCAACTTTCATGACAAGTTTAATTAGAAGAACCAATTAAACCCCATAGGTGATTTCGAGGATCCCCCTGTTCTAGGGTTTGGACCTCTCGGACCCCGTTTAAAATGACCAAGCATGTTCTAGGGTTCATTTCAACACTACTTAACTTGTCATATCATCCATATTGTATGAGCATTACACATGCCATGTGTTGAATGTTGCTTTTCCTTTTCCAGTGATTGGTTCTTCATGAATAGGAACCGAACCCGAGGCTGAAGTCAACGCCACTGAAGAGCAGTACCAGTCCAACAACGGACAAGGCAAGCAAAGCCCCACTCATTGTCGTCATTATGGAAACAGCAGTGCCTAAGAAGGCCAGATAGAGGTGTGGGAGTGAACAGGGAAGCGAGCGACAGCGTCCGCAGGCGGGATTGGGCACAAGCAAGTGTCGGGGACACAAGAAGTACCAAGGTTCGGAGCCCTCGGGGTGAGGTAAAACTCCTACTCCTGCCGATCTGACTATAGGGATGAGCACAAAGAACTACAAGGCTCCTTGAGCTGTATCTGTCCTAGCTAGCAGTAAATGAGAGACCAACCCTTGCAATGTTGCCCCTGCCACCCCTTATATAGGCCGAGGCGGCATGGGCAACGGCCTAGCTGACTGGTGGGTCCCACAGGCGGGCCCCAGCCGGCTAGGTCATCTACAATGGTCGGCATGAAGGGCGTGTACCCACAGTCAAGCCTATGCCGCCACGCAGTCTACAGTGGTCGCCATGTGGGTAGTTATGCATAGTACAACCTACTGTCCACTGTTACAACCGTGATCGGTAAAGTCGTCATTATGGGCCGAGTGTCTGAGTCTCCTTTCTGTCTTGTCCATCGTCCTGCGCGTACTGCGCACTATGGTCTACGTCATCTTGTACCTTGCCTGTCTGGAGTGGCCGACTAGGTTGCCCTAGCCGGATTATCCTTCTGGACCTAATGGGTGGATTCATCTGGCTAGGTTTCTGTCTTTGTTCCTCTCATCCTGCTGATGGTTCTGTCGGCTCGCTCTTGGACTGTCTAGCCCTATCCGGCTGGCATGATCTAGCCGGCTAGCTGCCTTTGGTGATGATTCTTATCCGGCTGACTGCTTCGCTAGCTTGGTATTTTATTACCTACAACTATAGGGGATCACAACAGTCTTCGCGGGCAGTATTACCCAATTTATTGATTCGACACAAGGGGAGCCAAAGAATACTTGCAAGCCTTAATAACTGAGTTGTTAGTTAAGCTGCACCTGGAAATAGTTCTTGCTCACAGAAGTTTATCAGTAGCAACAGTTTGTAACAACAACAACAAAGCAACAACAACAACAACAACAATGAAACATGAGCAATAGTAATAGTAACGGTAACAGTAGGATTCAAGTGCGGTAGGCATAGGGATGGATGGACGGGTGTTGCATGGACGAGTCTAAACATGTAACTTCAAGATCTAGGGCATTGCAGATAAATAATAACAAGCATCCAAGTACTAAACAATCCTAGGCATGTGCTCCAAATATAGTCATACATGCTTGCAGAGAACTTGCACAATATCTTCTGTCCAGCCAGCCCGTGGCAACAGGGCCTCTAGGTAACTATTGGCAATTAAAGTGCTCCTTTTAATAGAGCACTAGAGCAAAGCATTAACGCTCCGTGAACACGGGTGATCCTCACACCATAGCCATCCCTTCTGGTTGTCCCAATTATTGTCACTTTGGGGCCTTTAGATTCGGACAATGATATGTGTACACAACTTGCAGATAAGATCACAAACAATACTATCATAATGATTCAATAATAAGTTCAGATCCGAGATCATGGCACTCGGGCCCTAGTGACAAGCATTAAGCACAACAAGTTGCAACAAAGTCAAATAGCACTAATAGAGATACTAGGCACTATGCCCTAATAGATCTTATTCGATTACATGATAGAACTCATCCAATCCCTACCATCCCTAAGCCTATAGCAGGGGATTAATCACTCATGGATGAGGGAAACATCGGTGGTTGATGGAGATGCGTTGGTGATGACGATGGCGATGATCCTCTCCAAATTCCCCGTCCCGGCAGGGTGCCAGAACGAAGTTTCTGGATCCGAATCTTGGTTTATGGTGGCGGCGGCGGAGCGGAACTCTTTCTGGAAAACTATGGAACCCCCCTTGGTTTTTAGGTCGAAAGGCAACTTATAGGCGTAGAGGGAGGCCGAGGGGGTTCCTAGGGTGGCTACACCCCTCCAGGCGCGGCCAGTGGTGGGCCCACACCTGGGTTGGGTGTGGCCCCCCCAGGCCTCCTCTCCGTCTCGTCTTCTGGCTCCGTGGATCTTCTGGTGAAATATAATTTTTGGCATATTTTCCCTGATTTTTCCTGATAGTTCATTTTCTGTAATTCTGCTGAAAACAGCGTCAGTCCGTGTTAGTTGTATCCAAATCACACAAGTTTAGAGAAGAAACGGTAGCAAAGTGTTTGAGAAAGTAGATACATTTTGGACGTATCAACTCCCCCCAAGCTTAGCTTATTGCTTGTCCTCAAGCAATTCAGTTGAAAACTGAGTGCGATAAAAGAACTTTCACGAACACTTTGCTTCATATGATGTAAATATTCTCAGCATAGGAGTATATGCTTAGAAAATTCATAGTAAGGAGTATGCAACTAAGTCTACTCAATAGTCATTGCAAGCTATGAAGAGAAACCAACTCAATAATAATAATTAGCATGAAACATAAACATAAGCAACATTGCAATGCTCATAATAAGGTATGATAGAGTGGTATCTCGCTTGCCTTTGTTTGAAGAGCACAATATAAATGCCAAGGCACCTCTGAAGTTCACATGAAGACTAGAAGTAAAGATATCAGAGATACAAGCATCAAAGTCATGACATAATTAACCAAGTTTTGGAACAAACACAAGAATGACAACTATGCTCTCAAGAAGGTGCTCATAGAATAAGTGGTGACTCAACAAGGTTGTGAAAATGGTTTTGTGAAGGTTTGAAAGGCTTCCCAATGCTGAAAGGAAGGTACTCATTATATTTGATCTCTCATTGCCCCTATCATAGGCATCTTCGTATGGTAAAGGTGAAAGTGAGGTCCACTCTGAATCATATGCTTGACAGATTATAAACTGGAAATCCCAAGTCCCTTGAGTACGAGGGTCGCTCCGCATGCTACTCAACTTTGGTCACCTGAAAGGTCTTGTAATTGTAAATACATGCATATCATCGAGAACCACCAACGGGGTACCCCTTGCACATGGTACATGAGCTTTCCCATAACCAAAATGGCAAGGCAAGTAGACAATGAGCATCTCAGCAATCTTTTTATTTACCATATGCATAGCTTTTTATTGAGGATGCTTCATAGATGCTCATTATGATGATGCTGCAAGTTTCCACCATGATTAGGCATGGCTTAGGCTAGCGGCCCAGACGTTTCTCTAACAAAATGTATAAACTCCATGAACTCACAACCTCCCCTTTTATTTCACATCGTCGACATCCGTAAACAAAAGAGTAAGGAATCAACTGGATGGGATATCCAAAAAGTGTTGAAAACGCTCCCCGTGACAGCATGGTTTTGCTGACTCCCAGCATATAATAAGCAAGCATATAACTTTCATGGACTAGTCACAATGGTTCAAAATTATTAAGTGCAAGGAATAAAGTGTGCCATCAAGTTCGTTAGAGCTTTACTAACTTTCTCTAAACAGACATACATTTTATTTTGGAAGAAAACACGGCATATAGAATATGCGCTGAAGTAGCATGTGATGCTAATTAGTAGGTATGGTGGACACAACTGGCAATATTGGTTTTGGGGAGTTGGAAACACAGGTAGAGCACATACTTAGTGCAAGTGAAGGATAGCAATAGAGAGGGAGCGACAAACGAGAGAGCAATAGTTATCATAATCATGATTGCAACAAAAAAGGTCTAATTATGGCATGAAAGTGATATAAGAACTCTGAGGCAAAATAAATCATCGAGGCTTACTGACTATTGATTAGTCATATGCATGCGTGAGCATGTGCCAAGTCGATTCATATGAACAGTCAGAGGAGAATACCACAATTTCATACCAAAGTATGAATAAAACAATGCAAGCAAACATTCATTTGACATGCTACAAACTATTAACAAGCTGGAGCTAATCATAGACAAGCAAGAACTACTAAGCAACCATAATGACATACACCTTACACAAACAGGCTAAGCATGCTCACAATGATGAGTATATGTACAAAATGAAAGAAAATAGAGTTTGTTACCAGCCTCTTAGCACACCTCGAGTTGTCTTAATCTTCATTATTGCCCTTCACTTATGTGACTTGAATAATAACATCAAACCAAAATCCACTAAGGACGGCTGAACCCTGCAAAGAACTCACAAAACCAAAGAAGACCAACAAATATTTTTGGTGTTTTCGATTTTTCAAACAAGCCAACAAATCAAAAACAAACCAATCAAAGCAAAACCAAAAACAAAAACTAAGACGCTCCAAGAACAACACAACTGTGCATGAAACAATAAAAGCGAAGTGTCTAGAAAGACCTGAGATTTTTATTGATGAAGAAGGGGATGCCTTGGGCACCCCCAAGCTTTGACGCTTGTACCTCTTAAATGTTTCTTGGGGTGACACGGGGTAGCTCCCCCCAAGCTTGAGATTTTTCCCATTCTTCATCTCATTGCATCATTCTCTCTCTACACCTGAATTTTTTCCTTCACATAATCTTCATTAGCAACATTTGTGTATTCAAAAGATATTAGACCTTAGGCCAAGCTTTGGAACAACAAAACTTTTCACTAAAAACAGAAGCTACTGTAGCAACTCCTTCAAAAATATCAATTCCCCAAAAGAGAACTCAAAAAGGAATCAATAAGAAGCAAATGCAAATAATGGCAGAAATCTGCCAAAACAGACCAGCAGGTAGAAACCGATATTTTCGAACATTTTCTGTTGCTCAAATCAAAAATTGTTGAACTAACGAAATTTAGCTAACATACTGGGGTATTTATTTGTAAATTGTCAGCTCAATCCGAGTTACAGAGACTCCTCACGAATTTTTTTGGTGGAGGACAGAAATCTGTTTTGGGTTAGCAACTCCCCAAATCTTACTTCCCTCTCATTAGAGGTCATTCTTGGCACAAAAACAAACAAAAAGGATAAGGAGAGGTCATTACTAAGGTAATAACTTCCAAGACTGAAGGAAACTCTTGGGTTATCTCCCAACAAGTACCTTTCTTTAATGCCTTTAAGTTAGGCACGACGGAAAGCAAAGATTGGAAAGGAGAACAATAAAAGAAAGCAAGTATAACCATGGTGAAAACATTATTTTGTTCATAAAAATCCTTTTGTTAACAAGGTTGATCAAGTCTCGTTACAAAAATAATCTTATATGAAACAAAACTTTGCATTCCACAAGGTGATTATGTTACCTCATACTTGATAGCAATGGTCCCAATAATAATAGTTTCAAAATTTTCTTGTGGAATGGGACAATATATTTCTCCAACCTTGATGCTCTCAATATTTTCAATGGAATTCAGGCAATAGCATTTAACAACCTTCTTGGGGAAATAGACAATGTGCTCTTTGTCATTAATATTGAATGTTACTTTTCCTTGATTGCAATTGATGACGGCACCTGCAGTATAAGAAAAGGTCTCCCAAGAATAATAGACATACTATCATCTTCAGGTATTTCAAGCACAACAAAATCAATTAAAACCATGCAATTATGAGCAACTTGAACAGGAACATACTCACATATACCAACAGGAATAGTAGTTAACTTATCAGCCATTTGCAAAGATATATCAGTTGGTATCAACTTTTCTAGATGGAGTCTCTTATAGAGAGAAAAAGGCATAACACTAACTCTAGCTCCCAAATCACATAAAGCAGTTCTAACATAATTATTCTTAATGGAGCAAGGAATAGTTGGTATACCTGGATCACCAAGTTTCTTTGGAACCTTACCATTGAAGGAGTAATTAGCAAGCAAAGTAGAAATCTCCTCATTAGGAATCTTCCTTTTATTAGAGACAATATCCTTCATATACTTTTAATAAGGACGCAACTTAATAGCATCAGTCAAAGGAATTTTCAAGAATAAAGGTTTCATCCACTCACAAAACTTGTTGTAGTGTTCTTCCTCCTTTGACTTGTGTTTCTTACCTGGAAAAGGCATAGGTTTCTGCACCCAAGGTTCTCTCTCTTTACCATGTTTATTAGCAATAAAATCTTCCTTTGTGTACCTAGTGTTCTTAGTGTGCTTCTTAGGTTCTTCCTCACCTTCCTCCTTATCAGGAGACTCATTTTTATCATTACCACTCTCAGTTTCAGCATCGGAGACAGATATACTATTAGGATCTACAGCAGGTTCAAGTGGTTCCTCAACTATCTTATGTTTCTTTTTCTTCCTCTTACAAGGACTACCACTATCTTCACCTTGTTGGGAATCCTGCTCTATTCTTTTAGGGTGTCCTTCAGGATATAAAGGATCTTGAGTAGCTATACCACTCCTAGTTCTAATTCCATAAGCATGTTTATCTCCTGAAGCATTAACTAGCATATCCTTTTATACCTTAGCAAGTTGATCAAGTTGAGTTTGAACCATTTGAAAGTGTTTACAAAGCATTTTAATATCATTATAAGTTCTTTACACAATATATTTCAACTCATGGATAGCTCTAGAGTTTTCCAACAAATGATTCTGAACTTGTTTATTAAAATACCCTTGCTTAACAATAAATGTGTCAAGTTCCTCTAAACATTGATCAGAAGGCTTACCATAAGGAATATAACCTTCATCAAAGTGTTGGAGTGAGTGTACCTCAATAGTAGATGAGTGGGGAATTGGCTTACATAATTCTTCTATGGGAGGTAGATTCTTCACATCTTCAGCTCTAATACCTTTCTCCTTTAGACACTTCTTAGCTTCCTTCACCACTTCATCATTTAATGCAATAACTCCCCTCTTCTTTGTTGTTGGTGCTGGAATTGGTTCAGGAACAACTGGTTCAGGAGTAATAGGCCTAGGTGTATTTAGCTCAGTTGAAATCCAATCATCATAATTCTTTCTTATCTTGGTCATTAATTCTTCAGCATCTATAGGAGTTCTTTTCCTGAAAATACAATTAGCAAAGCTATGTAGGTAGGTCCTAGAATCATCAGTTAGTCCATTATAATAAATATCAAGAAGCTCATTCTTAGGTAATGGACATCTAGGATGTGCATGAATCAAGGCACAAAACCTTGTCCATGACTTAGGCAATTTCTCTTCTTCTCCCTATTTAAAATAAAAAAGTCTCTGCAAAGCAACATGTCTAGCACTAGGAGGAAAATATTTCTGGAAGAAAGAAGCAATCAAGCAATCAGGGCTATCAATGGAAACAGGAGGTAATCTATTAAACCAAGCCCTAGCTTCTCCTTTTAGAAAAAAGGAAAGATCTTAGCAACAAAGTACTTGCGCATCTTAAAATCATTAGAGAACAAAGCACTCATAGTAGAAAGCTCATTCATATGAGCCACAACACTTTCATTTTCAGTTCCACAAAAAGGTTCTTTCTCAACAATATCTAAATAAGACAAATCAAGAGAGAAATCATAGTCTTCATCTTAATATCTATGGGAGAGGTGGCAAACTTAGGATCAGAGGACAACTTAGGCATGATAGTACGTCTAGCAAGGAGACTCTTAATAGCACTAGTACCATGTGTGTTTCAGCACTCTTCAACAAAATCATCAGTGAACTCAATGTAACCATCATTAATATCATAACTCTCACTAGCCTCAGGTGAGCTAATAGGTGTAACAGTGGCTTCACTAGGAGTTTTGGTATTTCCTAGACTAGCCATAGTAGCATCTAGAAAAGGACCTATTTAACTACTCGCGTCAAGCACAGTAGAAGTAACATCATGAGCATCAAAAGCAGTTTCAGACTCAACAGTAGTACCAGTGTGTGTAGCATGTGTATGTGGTGGTGCTGTAACAAGCTTACTTATAACAGACGGTGAATCAAGAGCAGCAGAGGTGTTTAGGACAGTACCTCTTCTTGTAGTGGGTGGTAAAATAGGGAACTTTCCATCACGAGACTTCCCCATGATGAAAGGAGTAGAAGTGAACAATAATATATCCAAGTGAACTTACAAATAAAGCTATGCTCCCCGGCAACGGCGCCAGAAAATAGTCTTGATGACCCACAAGTATAGGGGATCGCAACAGTCTTCGCGGGTAGTATTACCTAATTTATTGATTCGACACAAGGGGAGCCAAAGAATACTTGCAAGCCTTAACAACTAAGTTGTCAGTTCAGCTGCACCTGGAAATAGTTCTTGCTCACAGAAGTTTATAAGTAGCAACAGTTTGTAATAGCAACAGCAATAATGAAACAGGAGCAATAGTAACAGTAACGGTAACAGTAGGATTCGAGTGCGGTAGGCATAGGGAAGGATGGACAGGCGTTGCATGGACGAGTCTAAACATGTAACTTCAAGATCTAGGGCATTGCAGATAAATAATAACAAGCATCCAAGTACTAAACAATCCTATGCATGTGCTCCAACTATAGTCATACGTGCTTGCAATGAGAACTTGCACAACATCTTCTATCCAGCCAGCCCGTGGCAGCAAGGCCTCTAGGGAACTACTAGCAATTAAGGTTCTCCTTTTAATAGAGCACCGGAGCAAAGCATTACACTCCGTGAACACATGTGATCCTCACACCATAGCCATCCCCTCTGGTTGTCCCAATTATTGTCACTTTTGGGCCTTTGGATCCAGACAATGATATGTGTACACAACTTGCAGATAAGATCACAAACAATACTATCATAATGATTCAATAATAAGTTCAGATCTGAGATCATGGCACTCGGGCCCTAGTGACAAGCATTAAGCATAACAAGTTGCAACAAAGTCAAATAGCACTAATAGAGATACTAGGCACTATGCCCTAACAGATCTTATTCGATTATATGATAGAACTCATCCAATCCCTACCATCCCCAAGCCTACACCGGGGGATTACTTACTCATGGATGAGGGAAACATCGGTGGTTGATGGAGATGCGTTGATGATGACGATGGCGATGATCCTCTCCAAATTCCTCATCCTGGCAGGGTGCCAGAACGGAGTTTCTGGATCCGAATCTTGGTTTCTGGTGGCGGCGGCAGAGCGGAACTCTTTCTGGAAAACTATGGAACCCCCCTCGGTTTTTAGGTCGAAAGGCAACTAATAGGCGCAAAGGGAGGCCGAGGGGGTGCCTGGGGTGGCTGCACCCCCTCCAGGTGCGGCCAGTGGTGGGCCCACGCCTGGGGTGGGTGTGGGCCCCCAGGACTCCTCTCCGTCTCGTCTTCTAGCTCCGTGGATCTTCTGGTGAAATATAATTTTGGCATATTTTCCGGGATTTTTCCTGATAGTTCATTTTCTGCACAAAAACAAGACACCACGGTAATTCTGCTGAAAACAGCGTCAGTCTATGTTAGTTGTATCCAAATCACACAAGTTTAGAGAAGAAACAATAGAAACATTTTCAAGAAAGTAGATAGGTTTTGGACGTATCAGTCTTCGTCTGGCCTTCTTTCTGATCTGTCTTTGAGTTTTTTTACTTCCGGCTGCCCAGCCGGCTTGTAGGTTGTGCCGCTTTGTATCTTGTTCGGTTAGCCTACCCAGGGTTGATCCCCCCGACACTATCCCCCGAGCACGCGTAGATTCCGCCTTTAGGTGAAATGCGCACGAACTCAAAAAGCTAGTTTGAAATTTTACCCAGCTGAAGTTTGGCGGTTGAACTGCCCGACTGCGTCATCACTGACGTCAACCACGGCGCAATGTTGATCGTGGGAGGACGTGCGTCGAAGGGTCGCGTCGCCTGTTAGTGCCTCGCCTCCCGTGCTTGGGATCTTCTGTGCATTGCATGCCGGTGCAAAGTATCCAACCGTGGCTGGGGCTGTGGGGGGGCTGCCGCATGGCGAGTTGGCGGTTTTCCTCCCCGGAACCTTTAAGTAGCGGCCGCGGCGCCCCATCGACCCCCACATGCCAGTTGCCCCTTCCTTCTTGCCATCGACGCCACGTCTCCACTCCGTCCTCTGCCTCCGCTCTGTCCTCGCGTCGCCGGCGAGCTGGCGCTGCCTCCGCTCCGCCAGCGCCGCCAGACATTCTCTTGCTGGAGTGACGGGTCACCGTCACTCTTCCGCCGCTCCCATTTTGCCTTCTCCTCCTCCTCCTTCCTCTCCCATTAGCATGGTAGAGAGTCGAGGTGCCTCATGCGGCTCCTCCGTGGCGGAGGCACAAGTTGAAAAATACCGGCGGTCGTGCCTCCTGCCGACCGCCGGCGAGGTCGAGGTGCGCCTCGCCCCGGCTGGAGAAGTCTCGCCGGCTCCGCAAGGCGGCGAGCGCGTTATCTTCCTCGTGCATCTGGCGTGTGTCCTGGCCTTTTCGGCCAGCGCCTTCTTCCTCTCCTTCCTCGCCCAGTTCGACCTCCGCCTCCACCATCTCGGCCTGAATGCAATCGGCATTCTGGCCCATTTCGTAGCATTTTGCGAATTCTACCTCGGGATCCAGCCAGATCTCAGGATCTTCTGTTGGCTTTTCCTCGTCCGGACGCATGTCCAGTACGCCAAGGGGCCGCTCGTGCCCTGCGGCGACGCCTCCATCTACTCTCTTGCCCAGACCGGCTACCCCAAGTTCAAACTGCATGACACAGTCAAACTGTGGAAGCAGACTTACTTTTATCTATGGAACTTGGGGTCCGACGACCAACTCAACCTCCCAACCTTCCAGGATACGGAGTCCACCCAGGCGCACTGGGAGGAGAAGATATTCAGCGCCAAGACGGAGTCGGATGCGCTTCTCCAACGGATGAGGGGGATGGTCACGACCGGCTTGACTGGCGTCGATGTGATGCTCAGCTGGGCCAGCCGGCTGATGATGCCCCTTCAACAGTGAGCACACAAGATGTGCTACTACTCCGGGTGCCTCGACCCGTCCCGGCTCTCCCGCCATGATCCCCCCTTCGCCAATCTTCACGAATGGGTGTGGATGATCACCAAGGAGAAGATCAAAGCCGACTAGAGCTTTTGTTTGGCTCCCTACACGCGCGAGAACCGCGCCCCCGGGTGAGTGCAACTTGCTTCTTTTCTTGCTTCTCCTTTCGTTCTTGATTTATCCGGCTAAGCCGATTTGTCCGGCGCTGACTTCCATCTTTCCTCGTAGATTTTCCCCTGCATCATCCGGGAGGAGGGCGACGCGCCCCTCCAGGTCTTCACTGCCAACCTCTCCGAGCTGCGCCCGCGCCGGACCAGCGGCGAGGGCTCAGACGACGAGGAGGGCTTCTTCCCCAGCCGGGGCGACGAGGCAGTGGAGGACCCGCATGGACCCACGCCGGAGGAGAGAGATGACACCACGCCGCCCAAGCCTACACGAAAACGTGTCGGCGAGGGTTCCTCGAGCAGCGCCACCGCGACTGAAGACCCGGCTACGAAGCGCAGCCGGGTGGGGGTTCCTCCATGCCCCGGCCGGGCTACAGGTGGCCGGAAGAGGTCCGCACCCATGGTGCATGGGTAAGTTTTCTTGTGTTTGCTCTCTCTCTCTCTCTCGCTCTTTCTTTTTCTCGCATCTGCCTTTGCTCCTATCTTGATCTTGTCTTCCTTTCCCAGTTCTGTTCTATAGCTTGCAGCGCGCCTTCCGCTTCGTCGCCTCGTGACCCTCCGCCCCAGCCGGATGCTCCCTTGACGGCCGTGCCGCCCCCATGATTGATACCATGCCCCCGCCAGAGCCAGCGGTCGCGGTCTAGCCGACTCCCGTAGTGCCCGAGCGCGCGGCGAGTCTGCCAGACGCGACTCCCAGCCCGGGTGGGGGCTCGTCAGCAGGCGCAGGAGGATCGCGCGCCGGGAAGGAAACGGTGGTGGTGGAGGATGTCGACTCCAACGAGGAGGCGGTGATGCAGTGGCAGGAGGCCGCCCATGACGCATCCGCCGCCCTAGCCCGACCCCTGGCGTCGCTTCCCACAGAAGCCGGATCTTCCCTGCAAGCCCTCGAGGTGAACCTCGAGGCCGGGCTCAAGGAATGTCGGAAGCTTCAAGCGACGCTGGCCAGCGCCAACGAATCTGCCGCGACGCAGCTGGCGACGGTGCGGGGGACCGTGAGGAATAAGTCTTCTAACTTGCATTTTTGCTTGCTTTTTTCTCACTTGCACTTTTCTTCTGGCTACATCCTCACTTGCCTTTTCCTTCTTCATCGCAGCCATTCTCGTCTGCGCCCGGGCACCTTAGCCGGGACAACTCCGCTCTCCGACTGCAGAATAAGGAGTGGCATTTTCGGGTAAACCAGCTGGAGGCCACCCTCAAGGAGCAGGACAAAGCCCTCGCTAGCCGGGCCACCGCCTTCGACCTCCTGGATAAGGAGGCCACTCGGCTGAAGGAGCACTCCTAGTTCCTGGACGACGAGCTGATGAAGATCAGCCACGTTGCCAAGGGTAAGTTTTCTGTCTTTTCCTTTCATTCTGTCCGAATGCCTTCTGCCGGATTGCCTTTTTTGACTTCCCCCTCTGATCATAAGGCTTCTACCCCCAAGTAGATGCTCTTGTCTATGACCGGGTGCAACAGGTTGCACCGGGTGAGAAGGCCGCCGTCCGGTACTTGGTGGAGCAGCTCGAGGAGGATGCTGCCAACCTGCACAAGGCTGCAGCCGGCATCCACGAACTTGTCTTCCCGGGAGAGCTCCTGCCGGAGACCATGGGGGACTTGGCTATCAAGCTGGGCGATGCGCCGAACGCCATCGACTGGCTACGCGACCTCGCCGCCTGCGTTGGCTCCGAGATGGCACTGGCCCTCATGCTCTCCTGGTATAAGGATGCTCGGCTCGACAAGCTGGTGGACGGCTTCCGAGCCAGCGCGGATCTTGCCGCCATGCGCCAGGCCTACCCCGGGTTCCGCTCCGCCGCCATCATGATCGCCGACTACGCCGACATCGACGAAGTGCTAACGGAGAGCGAGGGAAGTGCGGGAGCAGATGGTGGCGCGGAGGCGTCTTCCCAGTCGGGCGGGGCCGTCTCGACCGCTCCCCACGACAAGGGCCCGACTGATTGAAGAAGAAGACCCCGGGATGCGGGGCATAACTGTAGATAGCTTTGGGTCTTGGTACTTGCATTTTTGAACAATCTGGATACGCGGGGGATTCTCCCCCCGCCGTTTAATTAATTATCTGGCTGGGTTTCCCTTCATGCACCCATTATGTTTATGCCTTGATTGACTAGCTTTTCTGGCTGGTCCACTCCAGCCAGCGTTATCTTGCTTTTGTCTTGTGCTTTTGTGAATCTTCACTTGCGTTCTACGACTTCTGCCCTGGCGAGGATTTGCCCTTTCATCTTGCCTTTTCGACTTGCACTCGCGTAGCCGGATCGGGTAAGCGGCCCCGTAGTCCGGCTATGCACATCCGGTCGCTCCCTGGATCTTTTTCTCTATTATTTTCCTTATCTTACCTCTGCTTTCTATCTTTCTATCTTTCTTTCCTTGACCGGCTAAATCCTCCTAGCCGGGCGGAAGGGGCTGTGCCCTTGCCGTAGAGGGTCTTGCCACCTTGCTTTCTACCTGACTTTGTCTTTCTCCGTTTGGCTAGTGCACCCTTCAGCCGGACGCCGCATGTTTCCAGTGGGGGTGCGTCAGCGCACCCATTGGGTGTAGCCCCCGAGATTCGGAGTGGCTACCGCAGGTAGGTGCTTCGAATCTTCCGTCTTTGATTTCCGTCTCAGTGCAATTTGTGCAAAAATAAACATACAAAATGATTTCTTATCAATACGTTGTCATGTTATATGTTATCTTTATTGTCCGACCAGAATTTTTCCTTTTCAAAAACTAGCTCGTGCTTTTCTGGACACTTAGTCGCTTTCTCGTGTGCAATGCTGTTTACGATACACCTTGCCAGATAGCCGGGTTGCGGTCTAGAGCCGGAAGCGAAGGGAGCTGACAATACATTTCCGCATGGTACTAGAGGCTTAGTAGCCGGAAAATACCAACTAGGCACATGGCCGGGATGTCCGATCTATCGCATCTTTTGCCATTTTTTGTGTGGGATGCCCTCGGGATTTTGCTCTTGCTAGCCGAACAGCCGGGTTGCGGTCTGTAGCTGAGACGAAGAGTGGGCCTCTGGCATCGTCGCACACTACTCACTCAGTTTACAGAATTGGCAGGGCAGGCCAACCGGCGAGCCCCCGGGTAGGGGTTACTGGCGCCAGAAAAAACGATGTAGGTTTTAATCGAAAAGCGAATAACAACAAAATGTCTAGCAGGGAGCCCCCGAGCGCCAGCCCGGGTTCCATATCTTTCATTCATTCAGGGTTCTGGATACATACACTAATTTTTGCGACTAAGTGTAAAACGGTTGGAGCAGGTCTGCATTCCATGGCCGCTCCGTCTCCTCATCCGACTTGTCCATATTGTTCTTGCGTGGCTACTGCGTGTCGATGAGGTAGTAGGAGTTGTTGTGCAGCTCCTTGCTAATGCTGAAGGGGCCCTCCCATGGGGGGACAACTTGTGCATGCCCTTCGTGTCCTGTATCAGCCGGAGCACTAGGTCCCCCTCCCGAAACGCGATGGGCCAGATGCGGTTGGAGTGATACCGGTGCAGCCCTTGCTGGTAGATGGCCGACCTGGACAAAGCCAGCTCGCGGGCCTCCTCGAGAAGGTCCACGCTATCCTCCATCACCTCCTGGTTCTCCTTGTCTGTGTAAAGGAGCTTGCGGGGTGAGTCGAACTCGATGTCCGCCGCGAGGACCGCTTCTGAGCCATAGGTGAGGAAGAACGGGGTGAAGCCGGTTGACCTGTTCGGGGTGGTTCGGAGACTCCACAGCACAACCAAGAGCTCCTTGATCCAGCAGCCGGGTGATCGCTCTAGTGGCTCGATCAGTCGGGGCTTGATTCTGGCCAGCACCAGGCCATTGGCTCTTTCCACCTGCCCGTTGGACTGGTGGGTGTGCGACGGATGCGAGGTCCAGCCAAATCCCCTTATTGTGGCAGAACCGGGCGAAGGATGCCTTGACGAAGTTCATGCCATTGTCGTTGATGTTGCTATGAGGGTAGCCGAACCGGATGATGATGTCACGGAAGAATGTGACAACACTGGCACCGTCTAGCTTCTGGATCGGCTTCTCCTCGATCCACTTGGTGAACTTGTCCACCACCACCAGCAGGTGGGTCATGCCGGCTCAAGCTCGCTTGAAGGGGCCAACCATGTCCAGCCCCCAAACCGCAAAGGGCCATGTGAACGGTATGGTCTTGAGCGCAAAAGTCGGCATGTGCCTTAGCCGGCTGAACCGCTGTCATCCATTTCAAGCGTGAACCATCTGGTCCGCGTCCTCCGCGGCGGTGGGCCAGTAGAATCCATGGCGCATCGCCTTTAACACTAGGGCGTGAATTGAGGCGTGGTGACCGCACTCCCCCTGGTGGATTTCCTTCAGCAGCTGGTAGCTAGTATCCGCATCAACGCATGATGACCCACAAGTGTAGGGGATCGCAACAGTCTTCATGGGTAGTATTACCCAATTTATTGATTCGACACAAGGGGAGCCAAATAATACTTGCAAGCCTTAACAACTAAGTTGTCAATTCAGCTGCACCTGGAAATAGTTCTTGCTCACAGAAATTTATAAGTAGCAACAACAAAGCAACAATAGCAGCAAAACAGGAGCAATAGTAGTAGTAGCAACAAACAGTAGGATATGAGCGCGGTAGGCATAGGGATGGATGTACGGGCATTGCATGGACGAGTCTAAACATGTAACTTCAAGATCTAGGGCATTGCAGATAAATAAGAATAAGCATCCAAGTACTAAACAATCATAGGCATGTGCTCCATATATAGTCATGCGTGCTCGCAATGAGAACTTGCACAACATCTTTTGTCCTGCCAGCCCATGGCAGCGTGGCCTCTAGGGAACTACTTGCAATTAAGGTGATCCTTTTAATAGAGCACCTGAGCAAAGCATTAACACTCCGTGAACACATGTGATCCTCACATCTCAGCCATCCCCTCCGGTTGTCCCAATTTCTGTCACTTCGAGGCCTTTGGATCTGGACAATGATATGTGTACACAACTTGCAGATAAGATCACAAACAATACTATCATAATGATTCAATAATAAGTTCAGATCTGAGATCATGGCACTCGGGCCCTAGTGACAAGCATTACGCACAAGTTGCAACAAAGTCAAATAGCACTAATAGAGATACTAGGCACTATGCCCTAACAATCTTATTCGATTACATGATATAACTCATCCAATCCCTACCATCCCCATAGCCTACAGCGGGGGATTACTCACTCATAGATGAGGAAAACATCGATGGTTGATGGAGAGGTGTTGGTGATGACGATGGTGATGATCCTCCCCAAATTCCCCGTCCCGATAGGGTGCTAGAACTGAGTTTCTGGATCCGAATCACGACTTCTGGTGGTGGCGGCGCAGGAGAACTCTTTATGGAAAAACATCGAACCCCTTCGGTTTTTAGGTCAAGGGGTAACTTATAGGCGAAGAGGGAGCCCGAGGGGGTGCCTGGGGTGGCTGCACCCCCCTATGCGCGGGCTGGGCCCACCCGCGCCTAGCAGGGGTGTGGGCCCCCTAGGCCTCCACTCCGTATCGTCTTCTGGCTCCGTGGATCTTCTGGCGAAATAGGATTTTTGGCATATTTTTTGGGAGTTTTCCTGATAGTTGATTTTCTGCACAAAAACTAGACACCAAGGTAATTCTACTGAAAACAGCGCCAGTCCATGTTAGTTGTATCCAAATCACACAAGTTTAGAGGAGAAACAATAGCAAAAGTGTTCGGTAAAGTAGATACGGTTTGGACGTATCAACGCACCGCTGGAAGACACCTGTGGCGCTGCTCTTGTACAGTTCCTTGTTGATGATGGTGTATGTGTGCGCGCGACGCCGGATCTGCCTTGCCTCCACCTCGTCATCCGGGAGTTCATCGTTGAGGAGGTAGTTCATGAAGGGCTGGGCCCAGGATGGAACTTACCGGATGGTGAAGACACCATCTGGCACGATCTGGAGCTCATCTGGAGGGCTGTCGGGTGGGATGCCCGAGTCGGCGGCCCCGAGCCTCTTGCCTTGCTCTAGGACGGCTTGCCTGAGGAGGAGGCAACCCCGGGTCTTTCGATCCGGTAGCCCTTGGGTCTGCCACCCAGATGATGGACTCAGATTCCGGAGAGAGGGTGATGCTGGGCTTGCGAAGGTGCTCCAAGGATACTCTAGGCGGGATGGCCGCTCTGGTGGATCCGACTCGCACGAGCGCGTCGGCCGACTCGTTGTTGGCACGGGGAACGTGGTGGAATTCACATCCCTCGAAGCCAGCACTGAGCAGCTGGACATGGAACCGATACAGGGTCATGTTGGCATCCCGAGCGTCCCACTCGCCGGATACTTGCTGCACCACCAGATCCGAATCACCGAAGCAAAGGATCCGGCGGATGCCGATGTCTTTCGCGAGCTGGAGCCCGTGCGCGAGAGCCTCGTACTCGGCGATGTTGTTCGACAGAGTGAAGTGGATCTGCAAAACGTACTCCCGCCGGTCTCCCTTGGGCGAGGTGAGCACGATGCCGGCTCCCAGACCCCCGCGCATCTTTGAACCATCACAGTGCAGCTTCTAGTAGTCGGAATCTGGAACCGGCGGCAGGTACTAGTTTTCCGCCCAGTCGACGAAGAAATCCGCCACCGCCTGAGACTTGATGGTGATCCTGGGCTCGTACCAAATGCAATAAGCGGCCAGTTCGATGGCCCACTTGGCCACCCAGCCTGTGGCGTCCTTGTTGCCAAAGATTTCGCCCAACGGCGCAGTGGACACCATGGTGAGCGGATGCTCCTGGAAGTAGTGCTTGAGCTTCTTGCAAGCCAAGTACACGCTGTAGCACATCTTCTAGTAGTGGGGGTAGTAGTTCTACTTCATTTTGAGGTATGCGTAGTGGGGGACCACCATGAACTTTGCAAGGGCAGGACGCCCAAGAAAGACATGGTAGGTGCTGGCGAGGTTGACCACCTCAAACCAGATTGGCTCGCGCCGGAAGTTCTCCTCCGAACCGAATATGACATCCAACCGGATCTTTCCTAGCGGGATGAACGGTGGCCCAGGCGCGACGCCGTGGAACACAGTGGTCGAGGGCTGCAGATCGCACTCCTGGATGCCCATCTTTTCCATGGAAGGCCGGTAGAGCAGGTTGAGGCTGATCCCATCGTCTACCAACACGCGCGAGAATCGGCAGGTGTGCGCGTCGAAGATGACGAGAGGGTCCAGCACCATCGCGTAGCCCTCGTGATTCGGGAGAAGATCCGGCTGGTCCGCCTGGCTCCAAGTGATGGGGGTCTCGGACCAATTGAGGTGCAGGGGGACCGGGGGAACGACAGTGTTCACCTCCGCGCTGTGCTGCTTCCGGTCGTGATTGTCAATCGGCTCGGCCTCGAAGATTTGGTAGTTATCGTGCTGCTATGGGTAGCCTCCGTTGCCACGGTTGTTGCCATCTTCCCTAGCCGATGGTGGGGGTCCACCGGGAGGGGGTGGGGGAGAGGAGCTAAGCTAGACTCCTCCTTGATCTGCCGGGTCCAACTGCACTGCCGAGTGGTGTGCATAGCTGGATTGGCGCCACTGTGGTACTTGCATGGCCCGTCGAACATCTGCTCGAAGGTGAAGGCGTTCCTCTTCCTCTTGTAATTGTGAGCCGATGCACCCTGCACTGCATTGACCTGCCTCTAGTGGTAGCGCGGCTCTGCTGATAAACCGGACGCTTTCCCTTGTAGCGGCTGTCGCTGCCGTGCCGCCTGGATGACCCGGCATCTCCACCTTGGCCGACATGCTTCTCTAGATCCGGCTTGGTGGGAACCGGCCATCCTTCCGCGTTTACTCGGAGGGGCTTCTTCATTTCTGCATCCGCAGTGGCGTACTGGTCGGCGACGGTCATCAGCTCCGCCATGGTCTTAGGTTCGTCGCATAGTAGCCGGTGGCGCAGCATCGTGCCTTCGTGGCTCCCTTTGATGAATAAGACGATTGCTTGGTTCTCCACCACCCCTTCGCAGGAGTTGCGCATATCGGTCCAACGATCAAGGTACACGCGATCCGACTCGCGGTCTCCCTGGATGCACAGAGAAAGATCGTGGGGGCTTGCCTGGACGCTTATAGGTGTCGTTGAAGTTCCGTATGAAGACTTTCTGGTAGTCTGGCCAGGCGTTGATGCTATTGGGCGCGAGGCTGTTGAGCCAAGTCCTTGCCGAGCCGGTCAGCATGAGGGGGATGTAGCAAACTGCCACGCGCTTGTTGCCGTGGGCGATTCCGACTACGGTGACGTAGTTGGTCAGCCAGTCTTCCGGCTTCATGCTGCTATCGTACTTGAGGGTGTCCCGTGGTAGGGAGAACTTGTCGGGGAATGGCCCCTTCCGGATGCGCGGCCCGAAGAACACTGGGCCGGTTGCATCTTCCTCCTCTATGAGGCGGGCTTCCATCAGGAGGTCGATGCGGTTGTGCGCATCCGACCAAACTGGATTGGGCGTTCCCACCCGGCCAGTGAGGCAGGATGGTGGAGGGGGTTCTGGCTAGCCGAAGGCGGATGGATCATGGCGCCTTGCTCACCGCGAGGTTGGCTGCTGCCGGACTAGCGACATTTGGAGCGCAGGGGTTTCTGGCCGAGAGATGCAGAGAACTCGGTCTTGCGAGGTCCTCCCGGCTGTTTCCACCCAGGCGATTCCCTCTGGAGCCGTCTCCGCTTCGAACGCGATCTGGGCGGCCTCGGCCTGCTCATCGGCCACGCCTAACAGGTGCTGCACCCGCTGGAACTGGCGCAACATTTCCTCCCCCTCCAGGTGAGGTAGGTCTTCCGCGACGACTCGTGCCGCCCGGATATTCTTGACCGCGGTGTCATACACGGGCGGTGGGAAGTTCGTGCGGGAACCAGGCTCGACATCCTACTCTAATCGGGCGCCTAGCTCTCCCCCGCGACGCTGCATGGAGCCCAGCCGGCTAGGATCTTGATTAGCCGGGGTGAGGCCGTGGGTGATACGTCGGAAACGTATCTATAATTTTTCATGCTCCATGCTTGTTCAATATCTACTTTGCTTTGCTTTGTTTACACTTTGAGGTGTTTTTTTATCTTTTGTAGAACTAACCTATTAACAAGTTGCCACCGTGCCAGTCGCCTGTTTTCTTCTGTTTTTGGTTCTAGAAAGGAAGAAAATCGATATTCTCAGAATTGGACGGGACAAAAGCCAAAGTCAATATTTTACCGTGGGCGACACGAATCCAGAAGACGAGACAGAGAAGCAAACCAGGGCGGCCAAACTCCCCTAGGTGTGGCCAGGGGTGGGCCCGCGTGTAACATCCCAGCATATAGGAACTAACGAAGGGTAGATTTAGGAATTTGAAACATTGCATGCATTCATCTGTGAAAATGTGGGTAAAATTTTCGCCAAATGAAAACCTAAAGTGATCAAGGTTTCTTTCATGCTTTGGGAATAGGTTTAGTCTTTAAGAATGATTGTTATAGACTTTGATATGATCTTTGTGGATTTATGGTTTTGGGAAATGAAATTTGAATTTAAAACTTGAATGTTTGAATTTATAATTCAAAAGGATTAATTATTAGATTTGAGTGATTTGATTTAGTCAAGAGTTAACAATTAATGACTCAAACTTTGAATAAAATAAATGAACCCATAGAATGAATATTGATTCCAAAACTTTATTCAATAAATGAGTTACAGAATGTAACTTATTAGAAATATTTACAATAGTAAATAAAACAAAATAAAAATCTTTATATATTGAATAATAGTACAATAGTTATTACAAAATAAAAAAATAAAAAATACAAAATAATAAATTAAAGATTACAATTGAATCAGAGAAATATTACAAGTTACTATTCTATATAAAAAGGAGAAAAACCTAAACTAAAGTCTTGATCTTCAAATCTGGTACCTGCAAAACAAACACAAAAAAAATAAAGAAGGTTAAGGTTAGAATGGAATTACTCTCAGACTTGTCAGTGAGGTGCACTGATCAAGATTCATCATTGAGTAATTTTATAAAAGGGGGCAAGTTTCACCAATATGAAAGAATGTATCTTTACTAATTTTTAAGCCAGAAGTCAAATGACAGCAAGGAGGGACAAGTTTCACCAGCCAAGTAAAAGTAACCAGATAACAGTCAATCTCAAGTTCAGAGCATATCCACAAGCGCACAACAAGCACACAAGCAGCACACACACCAGATTGCATGGTGTGTGCTGTCAGCCCGACAGCAACAGATCAATCACACAAAACCATCAGCACAGCCGTGGGCAAGCACCACAACCTCATCTTCTTGTTCATACACATCAAACATCAGCAGTCTAGCCACATCCAAACCAAACCAGAGTAAATCAATCACACAATTGATCAACCCAGTACTCACCAAGATGGTGACTTAAGGAGGGGTGGATCAGGTGGATAGCAAGGTCAAGGCCAAGCTACCAGGAACCAGAAGGTGGATAGCAAGATCAATGACAAGTTCCAGGAGATGGAAGCAGTAGGAACATCAACAGGAGAAGGACAAAATTAAGCCAGCAAGATCAGGCCACAAGATCAACAAGTTACAACCACAACAACAACCTACTGTTGTGGTGAGTTATATAAAACCATCGCATGATCTGTTTATCATATCAATATAAAAGATTCATGTGTTGTTCTATATCTAACTTCTTAGTATTCATCCAAGTGGGATGAATCCATCCTAGAATATTTTGAATAATAAAGTCATAAGCACAAGATCAACCTACCAGTATAACCAGGATCTTAGACCAACATCATTGATCCTGGTTACAAAGGCCAAATTCTATATTTCAATATAGCCAAAGGAAAGATTATGAAATCTGGGCACATATCTTAAAAGAGTAGCACCTCAGTATTCATAAATCCTATGGATCCATGCAACAAAACCTTAGCACACCCATTGTTTTACAATTATGCTTCAAGAATTAGCAGCTGGTAATTTTACCAGAACATTTCTATCAGGGAGAGCCATTAAAAAACTAGTTCCTATGCCTCAGACCAACATCATAGGCAGGAGAATTAAAAGAAGCTTTCATTTTATCTTGCCAGTATTAATCACAAGCACTGTCAGAGCTAAGCTCAGGAATAGGACCCAATCACTTGTGTGCCAGTTTATAACGGTATCGCAAGGACAAGTTCTAATGAGCTAATCCCAATCTTTACTTAGATTTCTCAAATAAAAAGGGGAAAGCCACTAAATATCATCTTCCTGAAACCAAATGCTAGGAATCAACATAAAACTCATATATAGATCAACAGAAAATCATTATCATGTAATGATTATATTTAGTATGTATATTCTCATACAAGCCAACCATTATAAATGTAGTAAGCAATTACTGATAGAACTACTGTTAGTATAAACATCTTGACAGTGGAAAGTTCTCAGATCAACAACATTTCCAATTAGGGATTTCATAGAAACACTAAAATTGGATCATAGTAAATTACCACTGGAATAAGTCTGACAAGCCACTAGCATCACCAATGCCAACTACAAATAATGATCCACAACAAACAATCATTCATCATGCTCAAGGATGATCACCACTAGATCTAAATCATCATAGATATGATCAACAGAGGGATATTGTCACATCCCAAAATTTTCCAAATTTTGTAATGTGAAAAATAAATAAACAAAATAAATAATTGTTGAAATTTAGAGTGAAAAGAAACTTTTTGTTTGAAATGAATTCATCAAAAACCATCTTGAACAAACTTTGAATAAAATTTGAGTCCAACTAAATTCAAATGAAGTGAAATGCATTCTTCATAAAAGCATCTTGAAATTTAAACACTTGGAAAATAAACCAAAACCCTAAAACCTTAATGAAATAAAAATAATTTCCAAGATATCTCTAAGACCATGGTTTGATCCAAATAAAAATTTGTCAACAAACATTTATAAATTATCAAGAATGACAAATAGAAATATTATAAAACCATAGAAATTGATTTCCATTAATTTGGAGCCATAGATAAAATCTTAAGAATTTAGTAAGATAAGGAAATTGAATTTCCAAAGCTAATAAAGCTCTATCTAAAATCCATGCCAAAACTTGAGCAAATAAATCCTAAGGGGATTTAAAAAGATAAAAAAATATTAAATAAAATTATACAAATTGGAATCACCAATTTTGAATCTTTGATTAAAAAGATATGGATTTATAAAGCAAAGAAACAAATATTAAATGAGGAGTATTTTAAAAACCAAAATAAATCTTAGCCAAATCCATAAATGGAATGAGTATAACCCAAAGACAAATGAAATAATGGATAAATAATATTCCAAATAAAATAAAAATGGCATTAACCAAATTCTATCCCTATTTGAATAAAGACAAAATTGCCCAAATTAAACGATTAACAAACATATTAAAATGTTTTAAATAATTCAAAATAAAATTATTCTGAACAAATAAAACCTACTGAAAAGGTTTGGTAAAAATATGGATTTCAAATAGAGTTTTAAAAACACATTAAATCCTATTGAAATAAAGACAAATGTCTATTTTTAAAATGAATAAAAGACCCTAAAAAGAATAGAAGAATTATTCTAAATTTGACTTTAGAATATGTTAATAACAATATTAAAATCTACACAAAGTTTGGTTGAAGTTTGAATTCAAATGGTTGTTTGAAATGAGTAAACAAAATCAAAACAGAATAATGGAAACAAAAAAAGAAAAATGAATCAGTTTAAAAAAAAGGGAAAGACCCAGCCCAGCTAACCCTAGCCCATTTAAGCCCAGTCCCCCTTCTCCCCCCGAATCGTTTTCCTACTCAGGAGCTTACCCGCACAGTGGATGACGTCTGGACCCCACCTCCCATCTCTCTCTCACCGACGAAACGACCCCACCAGTCAGACTATCTTCCTCACCCGCGGACCCCTTCTTCCTCCCTCTCTATCCCGTTTCTGCCGATTGATTGGCGAGTTAAATCCGTGTCAATGCTGCAGTTAATCCGCCTAGTAAACACACCCTACTAATCGCCCCTCTCCCCTCTCCATTTTCCCCCATTCATCCACACACAACTGCCACCAGGCTGCTCAGATTATGCTCGAGAACGTCCACTGCTCCGGCGAGCATTTTCTTCAATTTCGGCCATTCCTCACCGCGCCTTGCCCCCTCGACCACGCGAGCATGTCCCCCCTCAACCTCTGCACCTCCCAGTAGCCTCGGCTTTCCTGCGCCTGACCCACAGTGTCGGCAACGACGACAACCGAGCATCGCCACCGTCTGCTCCATCTCCGGCAGAAGCCCCCGGTGAGTATAGACCGCCCCTGTCCCTCTCACTGATACTCCTGTGATCGCCGCACTCGCCCGCGTCTAATGCAACTTTCCTCTTGCTTTCTGGTGATCTGTAGCTCTGCCCCCGTCGACAAACAGAAGCATCTGGCGTCGCCTCTAACTCCGGCGAGCAATCATTGCTGCTCTAGTGCGCCCCTCGATGAACTGATTGCACGTTGAGCATCAGTATTCCACGGAAAACACGGTGAGCATATCCTTCCTCTTCCTCTCTTCCTGGAATAGCCAGAACGCCGTAGGCCGAGCGTCGCCGCCGTGCGCCACCGTCGAGCGCCGCCAGTCTTTGGTCATTGCATCATGAACCGTCAGATCTAGATCGGAGCGATAGAATAGTTTCACTTAACGAAGGGGTATGCGATGATCTGAGCCGCACAGGTTCCTGCGATCCATGTTGCTTGATCCGAACGAACCGGTACCATCCTATCAGAACAAGACACGTGGCCCAGTCTATTTTATAAAAAACCAGAATTGATCTATTAGATGTTCAAGTTTGTAAAATTCATAACTTTTGATCCACACGTCCAAATTTTGCAAATTTTATATAAATGGAATCAGCAGAGAAAGTACTATCCAACCATGCACTTTGTTTAGTGATTTGCTTCTGGAAACTTAGTTGTTTTTGCAGAAACTTGTGTAGGCATAATTTGGATATAAAATTTATTCTGGAAATGTTTTTAGGATAAAATCTTTGGCAAATGGTTTATTTTGAACCTACTGACCATAGAAACTAACTTGTGGATTCAAAAACATATTTTGTGAAGCAAGAGAATAAATCTTTGAATTAAAGCATTTCTAGTCAAATAAAAATATTGTTCATAAGTTAAAAATGCTTTTTTTAGAGAAAAACCTTTGGGAATTATTTTGATTTAAACTATCTGACCCAAACACCAAGTTTTAGAATTAAAAATATATTGATGAACCCTATAAAGATTATTGCTTTTCTAAAGGCATTTTCAACAACATAAAATATTGATTTAGTGTAAAAGTGGTTTATAGGTGAAACCTTTTGCAAATGGTTTTAATATTAAACACTTGACCATAAAACACCAACATTTGTGTTTAAAAATGTATTTTTCAAACACTAGAAAATATTACTTTGGTTTGAACCATTTCTAGCAAAATAAAAATGACTTAAAATGGCCATTTTCACTAACTTGATATCAAATGATTTTGCCACATTTACAAATGACCTTTCCACTTTTATAAATGACCAATAGATATTTTATGATGTCCATAACCTATTGGAAACCAATTTTCCAAATAAAACAATCTTTAGCATGCTTGCATGCATTGCTTTGTTTCTATTATTTTATGTGATGTTTGCTTGAATGGTAGATTGAATATTGCTTGCTTGGTTGAATTGTAGTGGAAATTGAAGAGAGTGAATATTTCAAGATCAAGGAGTGAACTTATAATTCTCTACCAAAAAGGCAAGTGATGCTTCATACTTTTGTCCCATTATTTTCACTATGCATTAGTGATATTTCTAAGTAGGACTTGCATGGAATTTTTGCTAAGTATAAACTATGCCATGGGAAATCCTAGTAGATGATACCATAGTAGAATTTTTCTAAGTTAAGATTCCTACTACTATCATGCTTAGTCTAGCTAGTAGAAAACAAGGGTGGATTATACTTCATGCTATGGAATATTTCTAAGTCAAGGACTTGTTGTTTTGTTTAATAAAACAACTAAGTGAATGAAACACCTGGGTGGAATGGAAAGAATGGTTTGTGTTGAGTGGTTACACAAGGCCCATTTATATGGTTTACCTTGTGTATCTCACTTGTGGAATGCCACCCAGGAACAAAGAGATTTGAGATGTCAAATGTTGAGAAGCTTCAAGTGCAGCCAGTTGGCATTATGGGCTCTGCCTGGATCATATAGGTTGCAATAACTTATCCAAATGGATAGTTGGTGGTAGGGGATGATAGGTTGGAACGCGTCCATTCCGTTCTAAGGGAAGGCTTCTGAAAGATCTTGTCTTGGTGAAACCAAGTCTTGTGGGGAAAGTGCACCACCTCTGCAGAGTGTAAAATCTAAGTACTTAGCCATGTCCCTGGCAAATGACAATTTGAGCATCAAGACATGGAAGCTATCAAGAATCTCCTCATCCAAATTTCTAAGTTAAAAACTTGTGGTTGAACAAGGGTTTAAGGTTCACCAATTTCTATTGGTGGTTCCTTGGGGGTTTTGATAAGCAAAAACTTAGTGTTTTCAAATGATAAGGAAAAATCTATTTTGAGCAAAGCAAGCCTAAGATCCACTTAGGCAAATGCATATAGATGATAGATACCACTATTCTACCATTGTATCACTTGCCAATACAATTCAAATGTATTGACCCTTGTGGCTGTAACTTATTATGTTGCAGGTTTGTTTGATGTTAGTGAAGTGTGTTGTTTAGGATTACAAGTCTACAACCAACATGTTTGCCCGTGGCACTTTGAAGATGAAGGACTCTATGCTATAGTTATTTCTGCTGCATTGTAATGATTTAGCCAAATGAGCTATGTAAGATGTAATGAATTATTTTATTCCTGGTTATAAAGTTGTAATATGACCTTTGTTTCTTGATATTACATCTTAACTGTGGATGCTAGCTATTGATCCAGGGACTAGCATTGTGAACACAGGGATCTCTACCTTATTATAGGTTGGGACCTCTACAGATATGAACCCTAATCAGAACAATAACCCTAATTAAGAGATGAACCCTAATCAGAACATAGTCACTAGGCAAAGGTAGCCACTAGATACACACAGAGAGATTCATGGTGATAGGATGAACCAAGATCCAGAGAGGCGACTTACCCGGGGTCCTCGCTGACGAATTGAAGAGGAAGCAGATTGGGCGACAAGCCCGCGGTGGCACAGGGATCACCCCAGAGGGCGCTGCAACCTGCACCAGCCACGGCGGCGGCCACAGCAGTACTCGGACACCACACCTCACCAAGGGAGCCTGCGGCGGCAGCACTTTCCCCAAACCCTTGGGTTCGGGAACGGGGTGAACCTGGCCATAGGGGAGCTCCGGAGTCAAATCGAATTGTACTAGATGAACGAGTGTAGTCGCCAACCTCGCACTGCACCACGACATCGGCCAGGGAGGGCCACAACCGCGGCCATCGCCAGCGGCGGCGCCAGAACCCCACGAGGTCAAGAGAGATGAGGAGGTGAGAACAAAGAAGAGACAAAGATAGTGGGCTGGGTGGGCCGAAACCCCTCGAGTGATGATTTTGACCCTACCCTATTGGGCCACAGGGGCCCAATAAGCCAAAATGGCCAGCCCAAGTCGTTTAGAATCTGTTTTAAATAAATAGGAAAAGACCAAAATGCCTCTGAACTTAATTAAATTTTAGAAAATAAAATAAAGTCCAAAAATTATAAATAAAATATTTTTTGATTCACAAAAATCCAAACTATCCAAATAAATTGAGATATAAAATTTTAGACATATAAATTTTATTAAGAATTTTGTAAATTATATATTCCTTATGGAATTTTACAAAATTATTGAAAGATGATAAAAATAAATAAAAATCACTTTCATTATATATTAATATTGTAGTATTTTAGAAAAATACTAAATAAATATTTAATAACAATTTTTAATATTTATGTGATAATTCTTAAAAGAATTATTAAAACAATAAACTCAAATAAAAGGGAAATAAAGTAAATGCAATATATACCATAAATATTAATAAGGTAATATTTATAAATCCTTTATTATTAAAAAGAGAATTTTTATAATAATGGGGAAAATGCATATCAAGTTAAAAGATGCATTACATTACTTTGCATAATCATTTTTGCTTCTTTAAATATTGTCCTTACCGGGCAATAATGATGTTTTTATAGACATAGAAGCTCAAGGTCCAGTGCAAGCATCAGACTTCACTACCTTGCAATCACAAAGCAAGTTCATCTCTTGCTCATGTCCTTTGAAGAGTCTTTATCAAATTATTTGTAAATTGTGTGTTATCATTTATGCTATAGTAAAAGAAAACACTATTTTCTCAAGATACTAAATCTTAGATATCATCCTAAGTGATGATATGATGAAGCAATAGAACTTAGGGTTCTAATTGCAATAACGATGAAAAATTAGGGATTAATAACCCATCACATCAGTGATTCTAATGTCGTATATTACGCGTTAACCATGAGATTTGGAATGGGACAGAGAAGTCAGTTGTATCCTTTTCCTCTTGTATGGAGGCAAGACGACCTTAATGTGACGTTGTGATTCCTTGTGTGGATCCAACATATGGGTGGGCACCCTTACTCCCCACACTTTTGCTGTCTAGATTATCTATGAATGGTTTTTAGGGAGATAATCCATGTAAATGGTACTAATCCGGGCATCACTAGGTCATAGAGTCTTCGAAAATTTATTAGGGTTTTAGCCTGCCCGAAAGGGGGCTTAACGAAGGTGAGCTAGCCGAAGGATCGTGCAGACATGTGAGGTCGCGGAGAGGGCAGTGATTGGCTTGGACCAACTACTGGGCCCCACATCATGGAATTGTGGATGGGAAAGTACGCCCGGTTGTGCAACAAGGAGTTGATCTCTCATGGGAAATGTAACACACCTCTGCAGAGTGTAAGAACTGTAACTTGTTACTCCTTGTTCCAGGAAGGAGCTACGAACGCGGCAGGAAAGGAACTCCATGAAAGTTCTAGTCAACCTGTGAAGGCTGATGGTCATAGAGTTTTCATAATAAAACCATCTTTGAAGAAAGATTTACAAAAATTGCATAATGCCAAAGACTGATAGTCCGAGGTGGTAGATAGAGCATCAAACCTCCTACCTTGCATATAATGAACTTGTTGGGTAACGTTGTTACTCATCCTTTCCTTTGAATCCTTGCTTAGACTCTGAGAATCCCGAAGGTACTCTAGTGTATGCATCCGAGAGTCAAGAGGAGGTCTTCTATGAAGAGCCCAACTTGTATGGAGCCGTAGAAGGGGAGGATTACGACATCGTCTACGGAGGAGAGTTCCAGGAGTCGGAATAATTAGTATAGTTCTATTAACCACTTGAGCCGAGCATCATGAACAATATATAAAAATAAGTTGCTGAGCTCAATTTGAAGTTTAAGTTTTAAATTTGAAACTTCCTCTGAAACACTTATATTTTGGTTTGTAAGTTGAATATTTTGGAAGTCTTGAACTTCCGGTATTGTAATAATAATAACGTGTGTATGTTTGTAATATGGACCCACAATGTTTCTATTGTACCACTCTGAGGGATGTGATATTTATGGAACGGTATTCTGTGGATGTCATGTCAACGACTATAGTGTACTACACATGCAGTGGTATGCTGGGTCACCGCAGTTGGTATCAGAGCAAATTGCTTTGACCTTAGGTTGGAAACATAGTAAAGGGTATTACCTGTAGGAAAGTGGCAACGATAAAGAATTCTCTAAAAGTAATATAATGGGTATTCAAATGAGAATATTCCATTATATGTTTTAGTGCGATAATTCTTTGTTATGATGCAATATATTATTGGATACTAATTAAAACTATTTTTCTGATATACAGAGATATGGCACCAAAGTTTCCAAAATAGACTTTGGTAAGGAAAGATGAGACTCTTGATGATTATCAAGGATCATTCACAGACCAACTTCGTCAACTTTTAAAGATCTTTAGTTGTCCAACTCGAATTCCAGTGAACAATATCACTTACCTTGATGGTCAGATGTTATCCAAGTATCGTGTGAGTATCCAACTTCCAGAGGAGCTTGGATTATCTCACGATCTACCTATAGGTGAAGGTAGGAGTCACTTAGCAGCATACCATGTTGCTGTTGTGGAGGCGATAGCTAATATCCGGGAGCATAAAGCCAAGGAGTTAGCAGGTAGCACATTCTCTGTGATACCTCATGATTCTATAGACTCGGAGCCTATACCGGATCATCTTACTTTGGTTAAGAAGCATCCTAAGTTAGCTTCCAAGTTTATGGATAGGTACGGAACACTCGTTGCATCTTTTTACAAGACACATCAAGTGATTGTTGAAGATAAAAATGATATGTTAGAAGATCTAACTGATCCGGAAAGGAGGAAGCAGTTAGCATGCCAGTTAGAGAAGGAAGCAAGTAGTAGTGCAACACCTATCTTTAAGGATATACCTATAGATCCTGAATCTTTTATACCATATACTTATTCACCAAGACCTGAACCAATACACGATCCTACTTTGGATATGAGGTATGCATTACCACAGGGTTCAGAGGAGGGTTCTGACTCAGAACTTCCTATTGAGAATTCAGATGGTTGGAGAATGGGATCATATGAAGGATCTCATGAACACCAGATGTCCATAGATGGTTCTAACAGAAATGTTGGACAATCTAGCTGGATGGGTGCAAGGATTAACCCTAGTAACAGTAGTAGAAACAACATGTCAATAGATAATCAGGATGAAGAAAAAGATACTGAGGAGAGAGTGTTTGAATCATCAACATATTCTCAAAACCCAGGGAATATACATTATCCGGTGTTTAACTATCTTTCCCAAAGGAGCACCTGGGAAGCAGCAGGATCTGCATATCCTGTTGACAACTCAAGTAATGAAGCTCAGGAGATGCAAGCGGGAGATAATGTTGAATATGCTTGTGAAGACTTTTCATCTGAGCTGGAGGGAATCAATACACTCAGGTTGAGTAATGACTCAAGTGCTGACACTTCAGATACAGAGTATGTTCCTTCTGGAAGGCCATTTGTTCCGCAAACTATGCGACTAACAACACGTCATCACGGTTGGACATCAGGCATGTATGATGAGCGTAGTTACTACTAGAAGGAGGCAAATAGTTAAGTGATATTGAGTACCGTGTACTGTACTCATAGAAATAAGAGAGTGAGATGAATAAGGTAGTGTTGTGATTATACCTATATGGTATATGTTGTAATGACTTTGTATTATTATGATATTATGTATAATATGTGAAATGCATATTTGGATTTTCTTTGGATTTTCATTGTGTGACTAGTTCTGTGCATAAAGTCAAGATTAGAACACATGTGCATGATGTAACTATGAGTATTTGCTTTATGTTGCAGGACTAGAGGGTCATGGATACAGGCGTAGAAAACGGAACTGAGCAGCAGCGGATGGAACGAGAGGCCAAGGAGAAGGCCGATGCAGATGCAGCAAATCAAGGAACATTACCACCACCACCAATGAGGCCGTTAATGGAGCAGAACTTTATGTAGTGCATGCAAATGATGCAAGAGACCCAGAACATGTTCATGGAAGAGCTGCTGGGACGAGCAAATCTGAGGGCACCTGATGGTGGAGGAGTGAGTCTATCTGATTTCCAGAATGCAAGGCCATTACCTTTTACATCAGCCCCTGAACCAATGGATGCAGAAGATTGGCTAGCAGATACAGAAAGAAAGTTGAAGACTGTAGCTTGCAATGAGGAGGAGAAATTGAGGTATGCAACTCATCTCCTGATAGGACCTGCAGCATCTTGGTGGGAAAATGAGTTGGCCATGCAACAACCAGGAAGGGAGTATACCTGGGAAGAGTTTAAATAGAGATTCCGTGAATATCATGTTCTAGAGAGTGTTATGGAATTGAAGAGGAGAGAATTTGAGGAGCTGCAGCAGGGATATACAAGTGTTATGAAGTATATTCAAGAGTTTAGTCAACTATCTCGTTATGCTGAGGAAGAGGTTAACACGGAGGAAAAGAGGAAGAAGCGTTTCCTGCGTCGATTAAATCCATTTGTGAAGATGCAATTGAGGTTGGCTAATAAGCAAACTTATCAGCGGTTGCTAGATGCAGCTATTACCTTCGAAGATGACTACAAGAATGTCCAAGAGGATAGAAGGAAGAGAGCTAAGAAGGAAACCAAGAGGATACAAGCAAGCAAGCCCAAGCCCATTCTGGAATTCAAACCAAGGAATAGGCCCTATAACAACAATAATCCCAATAGGAGTGCAAATCCAAATGCAAAGAATATTATATGTCACAATTGCAAACTCCCAGGGCATATTAGTAGGGATTTCCCGAAACCAGTAATTGTATGTAACGCTTGTGGTCAGAGAGGTCACATCAAGCCCAATTGTCCAAGCAAACCACAAGGTGGTTGGCCGGCTCGAGATGGAAGGCAAGCTAGTGGAGGAAATGGACAACCCAATAAAGGAGGAAATAATGGCAAGAACAACAATGGTAAGAGGAGCAGAACTACCGGGAAACTGAATTGTGCAACCCTCGAGGAGGTGGATAATTCGGAGCATGTCGTGATAGGTACGCTCAATATTCTTACCAATCCCGGCAAAGTTCTATTTGATACTGGTGCAACTACTTCATTCATTTCTAAAGAATTCTGTGATAAGTTTGGGATTAGAAGGGCAACGTTAGAAAGTCCTATGACCGTAGTTACGGCAGGGGGAAATGTGATTGTACGCCACAACAAACAAGATCAGGTTATCTCAATCTGTGGTTGTACATATTTCGCAGACCTTTATGTGATTCCTTTGAAGGGAATTGCAGTAGTGCTGGGGATGGACTGGATGATGGAACACGGAGCTCAGATAAATTGTGAGGAGAAAACTGTCTCAATCAAAACTCCAAGTGGAGCAAGGATAGTTTACCAAGCAGATAAGCACAGCCATATCATGGTGGATCTGCAGTTGAACTCAATGAAAGAGGTCAAATTGGAAGAGATTCCTATAGTAAATGAGTTTCAAGATGTTTTTCCAGCAGAGCTACCGGGAATGCCACCAGACCGGGAGGTAGAGTTCACTATTGACCTAATTCCTGGTACAACACCAATATCTCAAGCACCATATAAGATGGGACCCAAAGAGTTAAAATAACTCAAGGATTAAATTGATGAGTTAGCCCAAAAAGGATTTATTCAGGAAAGTGTATCTCCATGGGGAACACTAGTAATCTTTGTGGATAAGAGTGATGGTGTAAGAAGGATGTGTGGAGATTATAGAAATCTGAACAACGTTACTATCAAGAATAAGTATCCTTTACCAAGGATCCAAGATTTGTTTGATCAAGTGAAAGGAGTTGGAGTATTTTCAAAGATCGACCTAAGATCTGGATACCATCAAATAAAAATCAAACCAGAAGATGTTCCAAAGACAGCATTTGTCTCAAGATATGGACACCATGAGTACCTGGTAGTACCATTTGGTTTGACCAATCCACCTGCAATATTCATGAATTTGATGAACAAAATCTTCATGCCATATCTGGATAAGTTCGTCATAGTTTTTATTGATGATATTCTGATATATTCCAAGGATAAAGGAAGAGCATGCTGATCATTTGAGAATAGCATTGCAGACTCTAAGGGAGCATAAACTTTATGCGAAGTTTAGTAAGTGTGAATTTTGGCTAGATAAGGTAGAATTCCTCGGTCATGTGATCAGTAAGGATGGAACTGCTGTTAATCGATCTAAAGTTCAATTAGTATTAGAATGGACTGCGCCAACCAATGTGAAGCAAATTCGAGGTTTCTTAGGAATGGCTGGTTATTATCGGAGATTCATTGAAGGTTTATCCAAAATAGCTGGAACAATGACCAAATTGCTAAGAAATAATACACCATTTAATTGGGATGAGAAGTGTGAAGCAAGTTTTCAAGAGTTGAAAACCAGATTAACCACAACTCCAATTTTAGCAGTTCCAGAAACTGGGAAGGACTTCACAGTATATTGTGATGCATCTAAAGAAGGTTTAGGTTGTGTATTAATGCAAGATCGGAAAGTCATTGCTTATGGTTCAAGACAACTGAAACCACATGAAGTTAACTATCCAACTCATGATTTAGAGTTAGCAGCCGTAGTTTTTGCGCTGAAAGGATGGAGGCATTTTATTTATGGAGACAGATGTGAGTTATACACTGACCATAAAAGTCTCAAATATTTCTTCACTCAAAAAGAGTTGAATATAAGACAGAAGCGTTGGTTGGAACTAATCAAAGATTATTATTTAACAATCAACTATACTCCAGGGAAAGAAAATGTTGTAGCAGATGCTTTAAGCAGAAAGAGTGCAGATATCCAGCCTAGTAATCAGGAGCTACCAAAAGAATTACAAATGGACATGGAAAGATTAGAGCTTCAATTCATCAGAATAGAGGTTCTTGGAGGACTAGCTACTATGCAGGTAGTTGCAGAGCAGGACAATGATCTTAAGCAAGAAATTTTTAGACATCAAGCAGAAGATCCTTTTATTGCTGAGGAAGTTCGAAGAATATCTCAAGGTTAAAATCCGTTTTCCGCCTTGGAGAATATGAGTCCTTATGGTTTCAAGACCGTCTTTGTGTTCTAGATGTGACTGAGATTAGAAATGTCATACTCAGAGAAGCACATGAAACACTTTACTCTATTCATCCAGGAAGTACCAAAATGTATATGGATTTGAAAGAACTATTCTGGTGGAATAACATGAAAAGAGATATTGCTAAATATGTATCTGAATGCCATACTTGCCAAAGGGTGAAGGCTGAACATCAAAGTCCAGCAGGACCATTACAACCTTTGGAAATTCCCGAATGGAAGTGGGAAGAAATAGGTATGGATTTCATCACAGGATTGCCCATGACACGTAAACGAAAGGATATGATATGGGTAATTGTGGACAGACTCACTAAGAGTGCACATTTTATTCCGGTAAATCAGAAGGATAATGCCGAGAAGCTAGTTGAAGTTTATGTTAAGGAGATAGTAAGTAAGCATGGAGTACCCAAAAAAATCGTAACTGATAGGGGATCAGTGTTTACTTCAGCATTTTGGAAGCAATTGCATGAAGCACTTGGTTCAAAGTTAGATTTCAGCACAGCATATCATCCTGAGATAGGAGGTCAAACTGAAAGAACAAATCAAATTCTAGAAGACATGTTAAGAGCTTGTGCACTAGATTTCAGAGGTACATGGGAAGATCATCTACCATTGGCAGAATTTTCCAATAATAATAGCTATCAGAGTAGTCTGAAAGCAGCTCCATACCAAATTCTGTATGGAAGGAAGTGTAGATCACCAATATGTTGGTATGAGCCTAGAAGCATCAAAGAATTTGCGCCATATTATATCAAGGAAAGACAAGATATCATTGATAAGATCAGGGATAGACTGAAAATAGCCCAGAGTAGGCAGAAAAGTTATGTTGATCAAAGTCGAAGATCTTGGCATCCAGAAGTAGGAGACATGGTATATTTGAAAGTAAGTACAATGAAAGGGGTGAAAAGGTTCGGAGTTAAAGTAAAATTGAGTCCAAGATACATCGGACCATTCAAGATATTGAGTCAGAATAGAACTATAGCTTATGCTTTAGAGTTACCATCTAGATTGGCTCAAGTGCACAATGTTTTCCATGTGTCACAACTTCATAAAAGTTTGAAAGTTCCGAATGATGCAATCACACATCAGGAGATAGAACTACAAGCAGACTTGACCTATGTTGAAAAACCCTGTAAAGTCTTGGAAGAAAACTGGAAAAGGTTGAGGAACAGAGCAATCAAGTATTGCAAAGTACAATGGGAACATCACCCGGAAAGAGAAGCTACTTGGGAGAAATAGGAGGATTTAAGGAAAGCCTATCCAGAACTATTCAGGTACATCTCAACAAACTTCGAGACGAAGTTTAATTTAAGGGGGAAGTCTGTAACATCCCAGCATATAGGAACTAATGAAGGGTAGATTTAGGAATTTGAAACATTGCATGCATTCATCTGTGAAAATGTGGGTAAAGTTTTTGCCAAATGAAAACCTAAAGTGATCAAGGTTTCTTTCATGCTTTGAGAATAGGTTTAGTCTTGAAGAATGATTGTTATAGATTTTGATATGATCTTTGTGGATTTATGGTTTTGGGAAATGAATTTTGAATTTAAAACTTGAATGTTTGAATTTATAATTCAAAAGTATTAAGAATTAGATTTGAGTGATTTGATTTAGTCAAGAGTTAACAATTAATGACTCAAACTTTGAATAAAATAAATGAACCCATAGAATGAATATTGATTCCAAAACTTTATTCAATAAATGAGTTACAGAATGTAAATTATTAGAAATATTTACAATAGTAAATAAAACAAAAGAAAAATCTTTATATATTGAATAATAGTACAATAGTTTTTACAAAAGAATAAAATAAAAAAAATACAAAATAATAAATTAAAGATTACAATTGAATCAGAGAAATATTACAAGTGACTATTCTATAAAAAAAGAGAAAAACCTAAACTAAAGTCTTGATCTTCAAATCTGGTACCTGCAAAACAAACACAAATAAAAATAAAGAAGGTTAAGGTTAGAATGGAATTACTCTCAGACTTGTCAGTGAGGTGCACTGATCAAGATTCATCATTGAGTAATTTTATAAAAGGGGCAAGTTTCACCAATATGAAAGAATGTATCTTTCCTAATTTTTGAGCCAGATGTCAAATGATAGCAAGGAGGGACAAGTTTCACCAGCCAAGTAAAAGTAACCAGATAAAAGTCAATCTCAAGTTCAGAGCATATCCACAAGTGCACAGCAAGCACACAGGCAGCACTGACACTAGATTGCATGGTGTGTGCTGTCAGCCCCACAACAACAGATCAATCACACAAAACCATCAGCACAGCCGTGGGCAAGGACCACAACCTCATCTTCTTGTTCATACACATCAAACAGCAGCAGTCTAGCCACATCCAAACCAAACCAGAGTAAATCAATCACACAACTGATCAACCCAGTACTCACCAAGATGGTGACTTAAGGAGGGGGTGGATCGGGTGGATAGCAAGGTCAAGGCCAAGCTACCAGGAACCAGAAGGTGGATAGCAAGATCAATGACAAGTTCCAGGAGCTGGAAGCAGTAGGAACATCAACAGGATAAGGACCAGATTAAGCCAGCAAGATTAGGCCACAAGATCAACAAGTTACAACCACAACAACAACCTACTGTTGTGGTGAGTTATATAAAACCATCACATGATCTGTTTATCATATCAATACAAAAGATTCATGTGTTGTTCTATATCTAACTTCTCAGTATTCATCCAAGTGGGATGAATCCATCCTAGAAGATTTTGAATAATAAAGTCATAAGCACAAGATTAACTTACCAGTATAACCAGGATCTCAGACCAACATTATTGATCCTGGTTACAAAGGCCAAATCCTATATTTCAATATAACCAAAGGAAAGATTATGAAATCTGGGCACACCCCTTAAAAGAGTAGGACCTCAGTATTCATAGATCCTATGGATCCATGCAAAAAAACCTTAGCACACCCATTGTTTTACAGTTACGCTTCAAGAATTAGCAGCTGGTAATTTTACCAGAACATTTCTATCAGGGACAGCCATTAGGGAACTAGTTCCTTTGCCTGAGACCAACATCATAGGCAGGAGAATTAAAAGAAGCTTTCATTTTATCTTGCCAGTATTAATCACAAGCACTGTCAGAGCTAAGCTCAGGAATAGGACCCAATCACTTGTGTGCCAGTTTATAATGGTATCACAAGGACAAGTTCTAATGAGCTAATCCCAATCTTTACTTAGCTTTCTCAAATAAAAAGGGGCAAGCCACTAAATATCATCTTCCTGAAACGAAATGCAAGGAATCAACATCAAACTCATCTATACATCCACAGAAAATCATCATCATGTAATGATTATATTCAGTATGTATATTCTCATACAAGCCAACCATTATAAATGCAGTAAGCAATTACTGATAGAACTACTGTTAGTATAAACATCTTGACAGTGGAAAGTTCTCAGATCAAGAACATTTCCAATTAGGGATTTCATAGAAACACTAACATTGGATCATTGTAAATTACCACTAGAATAAGTCTGACAAGCCACTAGCATCACCAAATCCAACTACAAATAATGATCCATAACAAACAATCATTCATCATGCTCAAGGATGATCACCACTAGATCTAAATCATCATAGATATGATCAACAGAGGGATATGAACCCTAATCAGAACAAGAACCCTAATTAGGAGATGAAACCTAATCAGAACGTAGTCACTAGGCAAAGGTAGCCACTAGATACACACAGAGAGATTCATGGTGATAGGATGAACCAAGATCCACAGAGGCGACTTACCAGGGGTCCTCGCTGACGAATTGAAGAGGAAGCATATTGGCCGAGGAGCTCGCGGCAGCACAGGGAGCACCCCAGAGGGTGCTGCAACCTGCACCAGCCACGGCGACGGCCACAGTAGTATCCGGGCACCACACCTCACCAAGGGAGCCCGCGGCGGCGGCGGCCGCACTTTCCCCAAAACCCTTGGGTTCGGGAACGGGGTGAACCTGGCCACAGGGGAGCTCCGGAGTCAAATCGAATTGGACCAGATGAACGAGCGTAGTTGCCAACCTCGCCCTGCACCACGGCAGCGGCCAGGGAGGGCCACAGAGGCGGCGCCAGAACCCCACGGGGTCAAGAGACAGGGGGAGGTGAGAACGAAGAAGAGACAGAGAGAGTGGGCTGGGTGGGCCGAAACCCCTCAGGGTGAGGATTTTGACCCTACCCTATTGGGCCACAGGGGCCCAATAAGCCCAAATGGCCAGCCCAAGTCGTTTAGAATTTGTTTTAAATAAATAGGAAAAGACCAAAATGCCCCTAAACTTAATTAAATTATAGAAAATAAAATAAAAGTCCAAAAATTATAAATAAAATATTTTTGGATTCAAAAAATCCAAACTATGCAAATAAATTGAGATATAAAAGTTTAGACATATAAATTTTATTAAGAATTTTGTAAATTATATATTCCTTATGGAATTTTACAAAATTATTGAAAGATGATAAAAATAAATAAAAATCACTTTCATTATATATTAATATTGTAGTATTTTAGAAAAATACTAAATAAATATTTAATAACAATTTTTAATATTTAAGTGATAATTCTTAAAAGAATTATTAAAACAATAAAAGTCAAATAAAAGGGAAATAAAGTAAATGCAATATATACTATAAATATTAATAAGGTAATATTTATAAATCCTATATTATTAAAAAGAGATTTTTTATAATAATGGGAAAAATGCATATCAAGTTAAAATATGCATTACATTACTTTGCATAATCATTTTTGCTTCTTTAAATATTGTCCTTACTGGGCAATAATGATGTTTCTGTAGACATAGAAGCTCAAGGTCCAGTGCAAGCATCGGACTTCACTACCTTGCAATCACAAGGCAAGTTCATCTCTTGCTCATGTCATTTGAAGAGTCTTTATCAAAGTATTTGCAAATTGTGTGTTATCATTTATACTATAGTAAAAGAAAACACTATTTTCTCAAGATACTAAATCTTAGATATCATCCTAAGTGATGATATGATGAAGCAATAGAACTTAGGGTTCTAATTGCAATAATGATGAACAATTAGGGATTAATAACCCATGACATCAGTGATTCTAGCGCCGTATATTACGCGTTAACCATGAGATTTGGAATGGGACGGAGAAGTCAGCTGTATCCTTTTCCTCTTGTATGGAGGCAAGACGACCTTAACGTGACGTTGTGATTCCTTGTGTGGATCCAACATATGGGTGGGCACCCTTACGCCCCACACTTTTGGTGTCTAGATTATCTATGAATGGTGTTTAGGGAGGTAGTCCATGTAAATGGTACTAATCCGGGCATCACTAGGTCATAGAGTCTTCGGAAACTCATCAGGGTTTTAGCTTGCTCGAAAGATGGCTTAACGAAGGTGAGCTAGCCGAAGCATCATGCAGACATATGAGGTCGCGGAGAGGGCAGTGATTGGCTTGGACCAACTACTGGGCCCCACATCATGGAATTGTGGACAGGAAAGTACGCCCGGTTGTGCAACAAGGAGTTGATCTCTCATGGGAAAAGTAACGCACCTCTGTAGAGTGTAAGAACTGTAACTTGTTACTCCCTATTCCGGGAAGGAGCTACGAATGCGGCAGTAAAGGAACTCCATGAAAGTTCTGGTCAACCTATGAAGTCTGATGGTCATAGAGTTTTCATAATAAAAACAATCTTTGAAGAAAGATTTACGAAAATTGCATAATGCCAAAGACTGATAGTTCGAGGTGGTAGATAGAGCATCACACCTCCTACCTTGCATATAATGAACTTGTTGGGTAATGCTGTTACTCATCCTTTCCTTTTAATCCTTGCTTAGACTCTGAGAATACCGAAGGTACTCCAATGTACGCATCCGAGAGTCAAGAAGAGGTCTTCTATGAAGAGCCCAACTTGTATGGAGCCGTAGAAGGGGAGGATTACGACATCGTCTATGGAGGAGAGTTCCAGGAGTCGGAATAATTAGTATATTTCTAGTAACCACATGAGCCGAGAATCATGAACAATATATAAAAATAAGTTGCTGAGCTCAATTTGGAGTTTAAGTTTTAAATTTGAAACTTCCGCTGAAACACTTATATTTTGGTTTGTAAGTTGAATCTTTTGGAAGTCTTGAACTTTCGGTATTGTAATAATAATAACATGTGTATGTTTGTAATATGGACCCACAATGTTTCTGTTGTACCACTCTGAGGGATGTGATATTTACGGAACGGTATTCTGTGGATGTCATGTCAACGACTATAGTGTACTACACATGCAGTGGTATGCTGGGTCACCGCACCGCGCCTGGGCAGGGTGTGGCCCCCCTGGCCGCCTCCCGGCCTCGTCTCTTCGCCTATAAGAAGCCCCCGATGCGGAAACCCTAAGTACCCAATCAAAACTCCATGAAACCATCTGTAGCCACCGTCACCGTCGTCCCTAGATCGGGGGATCTGAAGTTCTTCCCGACACCCTGCCGGAGGGGAAATCATCCCGGAGGCCTTCTCTCTGGTATGATGCGTGAGTAGTTCCACCTTGGACTATGGGTCCATGTAGTAGCTAGATGGTTGTATCTCCTCCTTGTCCTTTCATGTATAGATCTTGTGAGATCCATTTATGATCAAGATCTAATCTATTTGTAATCATGCATGTTGTGTTTGCGGGGATCCGATGGATATTGAGATTACTATGTCAGATTGATTATTGGTTTTGTCTTTATGATTCTATCATGTCTGTGTTGTTTGTGATCTTGCATGCTCTCCGTTGTTATTAGCTATCTTGGCCAAGTAGTTGCTAGTGACTCCAAGAGGGGGTATTTATGCTCGATAGTGGGTTCATGCCTCTAGTTTCCAAGGGAAGTGACAAAAATCTCTTCGGTTGTAGATGTGTTGTTGCTACTAGGGAGAAAACAACGGTCTCTTGTTCATGGAACAAGTGGATTGTTTACGTTACACACTTTCTTAAAGCAGTTGTCTATTGCTTGCAACTTAATACTGGAGGGGGTTCGAATGATAACCTGAAGGTGGACTTCTAGTCATAGATGAAGTTGGATGGTGGTCTATGTATATTGTTGTATTGCCCAATCGAATCTCATAGGATCTTTTTGTCTAGTATTGCATTGTTATGCCTTTCTCAATTCCTGTCAATTGCCTTGCTATAATTTGTTTACCCTTCATGCCATATTGTTTATCTAAGAAGAGCACCTCTAGTGAACTATGGACCCCAGTCCAATCTTTACCATTGATACATCTTCCACTATTACTTGTTTACTTGTTGCAAACCATTACCTTCCACACCATACATTTAATCCTTTGTTACAGCAAACCGGTGAGCTTGACAACCTCACTGATTCGTTGGGGCAAAGTCTTGAGCTTGTGTTGTGCAGGTCTCCGCGTTGCTTGCAACACCTATGTAGCGTTTCCTTCCTCCTACCGGTTCGATAACCTTGGTTTATTACTGAGGGAAAACTTGCTGCTGTGCTGCTTCACACCTTGCTCTTGGGGTTCCCAATGAAGCGCTCCTACATCAACTCAGCACTGCATCAAGCCTTTTCTGGCGCCATTGCCGGGGAGGCTAAGGACCTCTTCGCTAGGGGAGTCCTCCACTTCCTTTCTCTTTACTTTGTTTTTAGTTTTCTTAGTTTCTTTTGCTTGGTTTTGTTCGCCTCTTTTCAAAAAACCCAAAAAAATTAGTCTAGTTTGGTTTGCTTTCTTTATTCAAAAACACACAAAAATTAGTTCCTGCTCTAGCTGCTGCTGCTATTTTTGGCTTGCCCACCTTTGCCAAAGTGAACTCTGCTGAGAACACCAAGTTGTGTGACTTCACTAGCACCAACAACAATAATTTCCTTAGCATTCCTATCGCTCCACCTGCTCCGGATGCTACCTTTTATGAAATTAAGCCTACTTTGTTGAATCTTGTGATGAGAGAGCAATTTTCTGGTGCTAGTTCTGATGATGTTGCTTCCCATCTCAATAACTTTGTTGAACTTTGTGAGATGCAAAAGTATAAGGATGTAGATGGAGATATTATTAAGCTCAAGCTTTTTTCCTTTCTCCTTGAGAGGAAAAGCTAAAGAATGGTTGCTATCTTTGCCTAAAAATAGTATTGATTCTTGGACTAAGTGCAAAGATGCTTTTATTGGAAAATACTATCCTCCTGCTAAGACTATATCTATGAGAAGTGACATTATGAAATTTAAACAACTTGATAATGAACATGTTGCTCAAGCTTGGGAAAGAATGAAATCTTTGGTCAAGAATTGTCCCACTCATGGACTCACTGCTTGGATGATTATCCAGACTTTTTATGCAGGTTTGAACTTCTCCTCAAGAAACCTATTGGATTCAGCTGCTGGAGGCACCTTTATGAGCAGCACTTTGGGTGCTGCAACTAGACTCCTTGATAATATGATGGTTAACTACTCTGAATGGCACACAAAGAGAGCTCCACATGGTAAGAAGGTAAATTCTGTCGAGAAAACTTCCTCTTTGAGTGATAAGATTGATGTTATTATGGCTATGCTTGTTAATGGGAAAGCTCCTCTAGATCCTAATAGTGTTACCTTGGCCTCTCTGGTTGCTCAATAAGAGCAAGTTGATGTGAACTTCATTAGAAACAAAAATTTCAACAACAATGCCTATAGGAATAATTTTGGTGGTAACAACAATTATAGGCCTTATCCTCCTAATAATGGCAATTCCTCTGGAAGCTCTTACAACAATGCTAGAAGTGCCCCCTCTGAACGTGAAGTCATGCTCAAAGACTTTATTATTAAATAAACCACTTTCAATAAGGCTATAGAGGAAAAGCTTTTAAATGTTGAGAAAAATATATCCTCTTTGTCTGAAGCTCAGTCCTCCTTGATTAATAAAATGGCTGCTAAACCTGAAACCATGGAAAATACCTTTGATACCGCTCATTCCATACAAGTTACTATTGATGAAAATGTTAGGCTGTTAGCTCAACTTCATGCTAGGTGGGAAAGGGAAGCTGAAATTGATAGAAACAATAGTGTGTGCACCATCACCACTAAACCACAAGTAGTCCCTGTTCCTCCTCCTACTATGCCCTAAGCCTATTGAGCCTAATAATAGTGATGCTAAGTTTCATTTTGATATAGATGGTTGCAATATTTCCAAAGTAATTATGTTCTTGCAAAAGCTTGCTAGAAGTCCTGATGCTAGTGACATGCATGTTGCTTTCACTAAACATATTACAGATGCTCTTGTTAAGATTAAGGAAGGGAAGCTAAGACACAAAGCTTCTATTCCTAGGAAAGTAGAAGATAGTTGGGAACCTATTATTAATGTGCAAGTGAATGAATTTGATCTCAAAGCTTCATGTGATCTTGGTTCTAGTGTCTCTATTATGCCTAGGAAGATTTATGAAATCCTTGATTTGCCACCATTGGAAGATTGTTATTTGGATGTCCCACTTAATGATAATGCTAAGAAGAAACTCATGGGGAGTATTAATGATTTTATCATTATGGTTAATAATGCTTATGTCCCTGTGGATTTCTATGTTTTGGATGTTGAATACAATGCTTCCTGTCCTATTAGTTTGGGAAGACCTTTTCTTAGAACAGTTGGTGCCATCATTGATATGAAAGAAGGCACCATTAAATATCATTTTCCATTCAAGAAAGGTATTGAACACTTCCCTATGAGGAGAGAGAAGTTGCTTTTTGCTCCTCCTTTGAAAGCAAGGTTTGATGTTAATGCTTCTTCATTTGAAAATACTTGATTCTTCTTGCTTCTTGTGCCTAACTTAAAGGCGTTAAAGAAAAGTACTTGTTGGGAGATAACCCAAGAGTTTCCTTGAGTCTTGGAAGTTATTACTTCAGTAATGAACTCTCCTTATCCTTTTTGTTTGCTTTTTGTACCAAGAATGACCTCTAATGAGAGGGAAGTAAGATTTGGGGAGCTACTGTCCTGAAACAGATTTCTATCCTCCACCAAAAAAATTCGTGAGGAGTCTCTGTAACTCGGATTAAGCTCAAAAGTTATGAATAAATCCCCCAGTATGTTAGATAACTTTCGTTAGTTCAACACTTTTTGATTTGAGCAACAAAAGATGTTCGAAAAAATCGGTTTCTTCCTACTTGTCTGTTTTGATAGATTTCTGCCATTATTTGCATTTGCTTCTTATTGATTCCTTTTTGAGTTCTCTTTAGGTGAATTGAGATTTTTGAAGGAGTTACTACAGTAGCTTGTGTTTTTAATGAAAAGTCTTGCTGTTCCAAAGCTTTGACTAAGGTATAATATCTTTTGAATACACTAATGTTGCTAATGAGGATTGTGTGAAGTTTTGTATGAAGGAAAAATTTCAGGTGTAGAGAGAGAATGATGTAATGAGATGAATAATGGACAAAAGCTCAAGCTTTGGGATGCCACCCTGGTGTCACCCCAAGAAATATCCAAGAGATACAAGCGTCAAAGCTTGGGGATGCCCAAGGCATCCCCTTCTTCATCAATAAAAAGCTCAGGTCTGTCTAGACACTTCATTTTTATTGTTTCATGCACAGTTGTGTTGTTCTTGGAGCGTCTTAGTTTTCATTTGGTTTGTTTAGTTTGCTTGAATAAAGTAGTTTGGACCCCCGTTCTCGCTGTGTTGTTTTGCAAATAAGTTGCTTGGTGTTGGAAAGGAGTAGCAAGTTCTTGCTTGAAAGTGCAAGAGGAGCTTGCATTGACTATGACTTAGACTTTAGCATGACATGCTAGGTGTTGTTTTGACCTTATGCTTAGTGATTATTGTTGTAGCATGTATTGTTCCAAACAATTGGGATTGCTTAGTGTGCCTTGAAGAAATTATGCTTTGTTTTAGCATGCAAAAGAATAGTATTATGGTATTCTCCTTCGATGCTTTGTTTGGGTTGACTTGGCACATGTTCACACCATGTTATGACTATGACAAGTCACCATAGCCTCTATGATCATTTAGTCCTTGACTTGTAGTACCACTCTATGCTTTTATTAGTAATGCTTTGTTGCTCTGCATGATTATGGCCATTATGCTCTCTTAGTTGGTTGCTCCCAGTCTTTTGCTAGCCTCCACTTGTATGAGTAAGCTCTACTCATGCTTACAACTCCCAAGGAACCAAATTTTTCCCAAGTGTCCACTATAAGCTCCTATGCATGGTGTGTTACACCATTCCAAGTATATTCTTGTTTTAAGCTATCTTCCAATTAAAAACTATTTTGTTATGTGAAAGCTTAGTGATTAAAGCCCTCACAAACTTGATGGCGCACTTTATATTCTTTGCCCCTAATAAACTTGAACCATTGTGTCATCTATGTTGTATATGCTTGCACTTATACGTTGGAATTAGCAGAAACGTGCTGTCATGGGGAACATTTTAAACATTGCACTTGTACTTTGTACTCAGTTGATATCATGCTCTTTTGTCTATGGATGTCACCGGTGTGAAATTAAGAGGGAACTTTTAAGTCCATGGAGTTTGTATTTTGTGTTAGAGAAACGCCTGGACCGCTAGCCTAATCCATGCCTAATCATGGTGGAAACTTGCAGCATTACCATAGTGAGCTATCTATGAAGCATCCTCAATAAAAAGCTATGCATATAGTAAATAAAAAGATCGCTGAGATGCTTATTGTCTGCTTGCCTTGTCATTTTGGTTATGGGATAGCTCCTGTACCATGTGCAAGGGGTACCCTGTTGGCGGTTCTCTATGATATGAAAAATACTTACAGTGACAAGAACTTACAGGTGACTGAAGTTGAGTAGCATGAGGTGTGGCCCTCGTATTCAAGGGACTTGAGATTGCCAACTTTATACTTTGTCAAGCATATACTCCATCTTTGTTCACTTTAACCTTAATCACTTCAAGATGCTTATGATAGGGGCAATGAGGGCTGAAAGCTAACAAGTACCATAACTTTTGGAAGCTCTTTTTGAAACTTGAAATCCCTGCTTCCCTTTGTGAAGGGCCTTTCTTCCACCGTTATTTGAGTCTCCACATTCTACCTTTAGGCACCATTAAGAGAGCATAGTTGTCATTCTGTGTGTAGTGTCCCAAAGCTTATTGATTGATGCATATTGTGATAGTACTTGTTCTTTTGCTATTTGTTTCTAGTCACCCTTGTGAACCTTGAAGGTGTCCTATGCATCTATTTGCTACTCTATGAGGGACAAGCTGAATGCCACTATGCTATGTTTTTTGTATGTGAAACAAACAAATATTTTTCAATGCATGTTATTCATGATCTTTGTTTGTAGCCTTTCATGTTGCATGCATAGTTACTATGTCCTATTGTTAGGACTCCATCTTTCATGCACATGTTTAGAGTTATTTGATCCCATCTTTCAATGCTTGCAAATGGTTTGATCTTGGTTTTGATGGTGCATGTCATTATTCTTTTTATCACTTACCTACTCGAGGACGAGCAGGAGTTAAGCTTGGGGATGCTTGACGTCGGAAACGTACCTATAATTTTTGATGCTCCATGCTTGTTTAGTATCTACTTTGCTTTGCTTTGTCTACACTTTGAGGTATTTTTATATCTTTTCTGGAACTAACCTATTAACAAGTTACCATAGTGCCAGTTGCCTGTTTTCTTCTGTTTTTGGTTCCAAAATGGCAAAAAATCAATATTCTTGGAATTGGACGGGACAAAAGCCAAAGTCAATATTTTACCATGGGCAACACGAATCTAGAAGACAAGACGGAGAAGCAAACCAGGGTGTCCAAACCCCCCTAGGCGTGGCCAGGGTGGGCCCATGCCTGGGCAGGGTGTGGCCCCCCCCCTGGTCGCCTCCTGGCCTCGCCTCTTCCCCTATAAGAAGCCCTCGATGCAGAAACCCTAGTACCTGATCAAAACTCCACGAAACCGTCTGTAGCTGCCGTCACCGTTGTCCCTAGATCGGGGGGATCTGAAGTTCTTCCCGGCACCCTGCCGAAGGGGAAACCATCCTAGAGGCCTTCTCTCTGGTATGATGCGTGAGTAGTTCCACCTTAGACTATGGGTCCATGTAGTAGCTAGATGGTTGTATCTCCTCCTTGTGCTTTCATGTAAAGATCTTGTGAGCTCCGTTCATGATCAAGATCTAATCTATTTGTAATCATGCATGTTGTGTTTGTGGGGGTCCGATGGATATTGAGATTACTATGTCAGATTGATTAATGGTTTTGTATTTATGATTCTATCATGTATGTGTTGTTTGTGATCTTGCATGCTCTCCGTTGTTAGTAGCTATCTTGGCCAAGTAGTTGCTAGTGACTCCAAGAGGGGGTATTTATGCTCGATAGTGGGTTCATGCCTCTAGTTTCCAAGGGAAGTGACAAAAATCTCTTCGGTTGTAGATGTGCTGTTGCTACTAGGGAGAAAACAACGGTCTCTTGTTCATGGAACTAGTGGATTCTTTACCTTACACACTTTGCTTAAAGAAATTGTCTGTTGCTTGCAACTTAATACTGGAGGTGGTTCGGATGATAACCTGAAGGTGGACTTCTAGTCATAGATGCAGTTGGATGGCGGTCTATGTATATTGTTGTATTGCTCAATCGAATCTCATAGGATCTTTTTGTCTAGTATTGCATTGTTATGCCTTGCTCAATTCCTGTAAATTGCCCTTCTATAATTTGTTTACCCTTCATGCCATGTTATTTATCTAAGGAGAGCACCTCTAGTGAACTATGGACCTCGGTCCAATCTTTACCATTGATACATCTTCCACTGTTACTTGTTTACTTGCTGCAAATCATTACCTTTCACACCATACATTTAATCATTTGTTACAACAAACCAGTGAGCTTGACAACCTTACTGATTCGTTGGGGCAAAGTCTTGAGTTTGTGTTGTGCAGGTCTCCGTGTTGCTTGCAACACCTGTGTGGAGTTTCCTTCCTCCTACTGGTTCGATAACCTCGGTTTCTTACTGAGGGAAAACTTGCTGCTGTGCTGCTTCACACCTTGCTCTTGGGGTTCCCAACGAAGCACTCCTACATCAACTAAGCGCTGCATCAGTGGGCGCGCTGATACTCGCGGATGTTGCTCTCCATCCGGTACTTGGTGGAAGCCAGGCCCTGAGCCTGCTGAAGCAGATGCTCTCGCGCCGCCTCGATCTTGGCCATGGCCTCCTCCAGGTTTTCCCCGGGGTGGACCGGCTCGAGGAGTTCCTCGATGACATCATCCACTACGCCTTTCTCGCGTAGAGGAGTGGACGGGCCGCCCAAGTCGCTGCGGCGCTCGAGACGGGGGAAGACGGCCATGGCTGGAGCCGGCCATCATCACCTCAGTGGTGCGGGGCGTGACGAGCGCGCTGCCGGCTGAGGGCAACGGCTCGGCGAAGTGGACGATCTCCCAAGGGAAACTCTCCGACATGGTGGCGACGTAGACGGGTAGGTCGCTGAACAGCAGGACGGACCCGCCTACCGGGAAGCTGGAGCTGGCGAAGCAGCGAGCGTTGTTGATAACGCAGTCGAATTTGCCCAGCATGAGCACGAGGCCGGAATCCACATGCTCGCCGGACAAGGTGCGGGGTACCATGCGGAGCGTCACTCAGATCGCCGCCATCTGTGCCCCATGGTGGGCACCAACTGTCATCGTTATGGAAACGATAGAGCCTAAGAACACAAGATAGAGGTGTGGGAGCGAGCAGGGAAGCGAGCGATGGTGTCCGCAGGCGGGATTGGGCACAAGCAAGCTTTGGGGACACAAGAAGTACCCAGGTTCGGAGCCCTCGGGGTGAGGTAAAACTCCTACTCCTGTCGATCTGACTATAGGGATGAGCACAAAGAACTACAAGGCTCCTTGAGCTGTATCTGTCCTAGCTAGAAGTAAATGAGAGACCAACCCTTGCAATGTTTCCCCTGCTTCCCCTTATATAGGTCGAGGCGGCGTGGGCAACGGCCTGGCCGACTAGTGGGTCTCACAGGCGGCCCCTAGCCGGCTAGGTCATCTATAGTGGTCGGCATTGAGGGCGTGTACCCACAGTCAATCCCATGCCGCCACGCAGTCTACAGTGGCCGCCGTGCGGGTAGTTATGCACAGTACCACCTACTGTCCACTATTACAACTATCATCGGTAAAGTCGTCGGTATGGGACGAGTGACTGAGTCTCCTTTCTGTCTTGTCCATCGTCCTGCGTGCACTATGCACTGTGCTCTACGTCATCTCATACCTTGCCTGTCTGGAGTGGCCAGCTAGGTTGTCCTAGCCGGATGATCCTTCTAGACCGGATGGGTGGCTTCATTCGGATAGGGTTCTATCTTTGTTCCTCTCATACGGCTGATGGTTCTGCTGGCTTGCTCTTGGCCTGTCTAGCCCTATCCGGCTGGCATGGTCCATCCGGCTAGCTGCCTTTGGTGATGATTCTTATCCGACTGACTGGTTCGCTAGCTTGGTCTTCGTATGGCCTTCTTTCTGATCTGTCTTTGAGTTTTTTTATGTCCGGCTGCCCAGCCGGCTAGCAGGTTGTGCCGCTTTGTATCTTGTACGGTTAGCCTACCCGGGGGTGATCCCCCCAACACTCATACATATGAATCCTATGTTTACCAAGTATTTCATTCTCGCCATATGCATTCGGTTCAACAGTCTTTATCAGTATATAGAGTAATCCTATCCGATGCATGTTTCCCTTTGTGAACTATAATACCTGATCCACTGCTCCTAGCATAATTGGGTTTGGATTACGAGCATTGCTAGTGCCCCAGTTCAGTCGAGCTTAGCCATGCTTAGTGCTCCAGTATCGGTCGTTCAGATGATGCACTGGAGATGCAAATGAATCTAGTATGGTAGGATGTTGTGATATGATCAGAGATGGATAATAATCATGCTAAGGCTTGTATGGGAGGCCACGTGGGTTGTGGTTTTTGTAGTCCCATACTTGCCATCCTTAGGACCCGACATTCTTGCCTCTTGAACCAAGACGAGCGTACAACCACACGGGGGCCTGGAAACCCCCTCGACTGACTAACTTGCCTAGTAGATTCCATGAGTCACATAGTTCAGGCTTTCCATTCGACATACACATCTTGGTTGTTCTTGAATGGAGGTGGAGGAGGTTCATTAATAATAGGTAGGTAAGCATGGCCGGGAACAAGAGATGCACGACATCCGTAATCTTGAACCCTGCACACATCTCTAGGGACCGACTTCAGGACTCGACCCGTTACAGCGGCATCTCCTTAGTGCATGACTCATGGTCTCGGTGAAATCAAGGTAAAGGTCGTGGTCAACCACTCTCTGTCGGCCTTCCAAGGAAGAGGGCTAATAATTTGGCATTAAGAATCGGTTGGTACGTGTCGGTAAAGTTGTACACCCCTGCAGGGTTATAATATTTTCGAAAAGTCGTGTCCACGGTTATGGATAACTTGGGAACGGACGTGATGATCATAGAGAACTATAACCGAATGATAAAACTTGGCCAACTAATGAGTGATCCAGAATACTTCCTCGGGGTTGTTTGAGGGGGTAGTCCGGGAAGAGAGGTTCAGATGATGATGGTACTTGGTGGATATCAAAGATAATTCTAAGATCTAGAGTTGTAGTCTTCTTATCCCCTTTGAAAATGATCTTACTAGACGAGCTTCTACTCCTTCTTGTTTTGGAAAACAAAAGATGGCTTTATGCAAAACAACTCCACTAGCCATAAGTATTGCGGAGTACACCCTGTACTCAGTCTTGCCTCGTTGATGTTTTTCTACAGATGAAGCTACTCCAACCGAAGGTGGTTTCTACGTCGATGTCGACGAGTAGTCAGGGTTCTTGGGAAGCAGTCTAGGATCTATGGAAGGGTCGCTACTTCTATTTAAGGCCTCTAGGCCCTTTGCTAAGTTTGTTGTTTAGAAGAACTTGTTTGCTTCTGTTTGCTTGTTATAATGATGGGTCTATGACCCCTGTCTTGTATGACTGGTTGTAACTCTCTTAAGAGTTTACCTTATTAATGTATGGTCCTGATGACATGGATTGGATTGTAATGGGGGATTTTAATCTAATGAGAAAACCCTCTAATAGAAATAAGTCTGGTGGAGACATCCATGACATGTTGTTATTTAATGAAGCTATCAGCAACTTAGGACTGATAGAGCTCCCTTTGAAGGGGAAAATATACTTGGAGCAATATGCAAAAAGATCCACTAATGGAGAAAATTGATTGGTTCTTAACTTCTAGTGCCTGGACCTTATCTTACCCTAACACTTTTGTGGCTCCCTTAGTAAAACCAGTTTATGATCATATACCATGTGTAGTTTCTATTGGAACAAGGATTCCAAAGGCACAAGTGTTCATATTTTAAAATTATTGGCTGAAACGTAGTGAGTTCCTTCAAATTGTTCAAAATGCCTGGCATATCCCCACTAGTTTTCAAGACAGAGCTAAGAACATAAATGCAAAGTTAAAGAATGTAAGAAGAGGGCTAAATCTTTGGGCAAGGAACCTCGCCAGCCTAAAACAGCAAATTGAAAAATTCAACTCTGTTATTGACCTCATTGATCAGCTTGAAGAAATGAGAGATTTGAATATAAATGAGTGGAATCTCAGGAAGGTGCTCAAAGATCACATCCTCATTTTACTACAAAATCAGAAAGCTTACTGGAAATAGAGAGGGAAAATCAAATGGGTCAAGCTAGGGGATGAAAATACAAGATTATTTCATGCAAAATCAACCATAAATTATAGGCATAATTACATTACCAATCTGAAGACCAATGAAAGGGATGAATCTATAGATCATTATGAAAAAGCTTCTATTCTTTGGAATGCATTCAAGGACAAAATGGGTACCTCTGACAAGGTTTTCATGCATTTCAACATTCATGAATTGTATGACAAAAAAATGGAAGAAAAAGGATAAGGATGATTTGGAAGCTCCTTTCTCAGCCAAAGAAATTGAAGATGTTTTTGCTAACCTGCGAAATGATAAATCCCCTAGTCCTGATGGTTTCAATAATGAATTCATCAAAACCTGTTGGCCAATTATTGGAAAGGATATCATTCTGCAAATAAATGACTTCTTTGAGGAAAAGATTAAACTTGAGAGAATAAATTCATCCTTTATCACTCTGATTCCCAAAATGGAAAATCCTGAAACCCCAAATGATTTCAGACCTATCTCTCTTTTGAACAGTGTTCTAAAGATCATTACTAAGCTTTTAGCAAACAGACTGCAAAAGATTATTCTGAAATTGGTCCATAAAAACCAATATGTTTTTTTAAAAGGGAAGTATTCAAGATTGTTTGGGCTAGGAATTTGAGTATTTATTCCAATGTCACCAGAACAAGGAAGAAATATTTTTTCTCAAGTTGGACTTTGAGAAGGATTTTGACAAAACTGAGCATGGTACAATTATTGAAATTTTAAAAGCAAGAGGTTTTGAAAAAAAATGGATTGCATGGATTCAGATGATTCTTAATTCTAGAACTTCATCTGTTTTACTCAATGGGGTTCCTGGAAAGAAGTTTTATTGCAAAGTAGGTGTTAGACAGGGCGACCCTCTCTCCCCTCTTTTGTTTGTTCTTGCAGCAGATCTTCTTCAAGCAATCCTCAACAAGGCTAAGAGTATGGAGTTGTTGACTCTACCTTTAAACTGTACTAGCTGCCAAGACTTCCCTGTTATACAATATGCTGATGACACCCTCATTGTACTCAAGGCTGACTCAACTAAACTCCTTTGTCTCAAAGCAATCTTACATACCTTTGCAATCTCCATTGGGCTAAGAGTGAATTATCAGAAATCAAACATGATTCACATTAACCTCTCACCTGAAAGGTTGGAGCATTTTACTAGAACCATTAATTGTCAGAAAGGACATTTGCCCTTCACCTACTTGGGACTTCCCCTAGGTATCACTAAACTATCTCTTGATTATTTCCTGCCCATGGTGCAGAGGGTTGAAAAAAGATTGTGTGGTATAGTGGATTTTCTAAACTATGGGAGGAAGCTCCAAATGGTCAAGTCAGTTCTCTCTTCCTTGCCCATATTTTATATGAACTGTCTAGAGATTCCCGCCACCATCATCCAATAGGTGAACAAATTCCTCAGACATTGCTTATGGAGGAAACAAACACTGAGGTTCAAGAAAGAGGCTCTGCACTGATTTCATGGGATAAGATTTGCAGACCAAAATATCAGGGTGGAATGGGTGTGTTAAACCTTCAAGCATAGAATAAAGCTCTATTACTAAAGAATCTGCATAATTTCTTTAATAATCATAAAATACCTTGGATGGCTTTGGTTAGGAATGCTTATTATGCTGATGGATCTTTACCTGGGAACTATATGGAGGGATCTTTCTGGTGGAGGGCACATTTAAAACTTCTAGATCTTTATAAAGAAATTTCTAGAGGAAACATTGGGTATGGGAAAACAATTCTTTTTTGGACTGATCTATGGCAAGACGAGTGCCTTCAACACAAATTCCCTCAACTAATCACATTTGCAAAGGACTCAAGCATGTCTGTGTGAATGAAGTTTTCCAGGCTGAATTCTTATCAGATCTATTTCACCTGCCACTCTCACAGCAAGCCTACTATGAATTTGAAAAAGTTGAAGAAATCTGCCAAAATGCTCTTCTAACATGACAAATTGGACAAACTGACAGCTGGTCTTATATTTCGGGATCTAATCAATTCAATCCCCAAAAAGCATACATGGCAATCATGGGCGTTATGCCAGCAAATGAGATTTTCTCCTGCATATGGAATTCCTCCTGTCAGCAAAAACATAAGTTCTTTTTTGGCTGTTGCTTCATGACAGGATGAACACAAGAAATCTGTTGGGAAGAAAGAAAATGAAGTTAACTTCATACTCCTCTGCAACACTTGACTTCCCTTATGAAGAAACTATTCATCACCTATTCTGGACCTGTCCTTTTGCTTAGAGGTGCTGGGAGTCTGTTTGCCCCCAAACAAACAATGGGATTTCTCTACTTGAAGCATTTCAACACATCAAACAAAAGCTAAAGGTTCCTTTTGCAATGGAGATCATGATTTTGGCTTCTTGGGGAATCTGGATTGTCAGAAATAATCATACCTTTGAAAATAAACAGCCAAACTTTATTACATGGAAAGCTATTTTCTTAGAAGAGTTAAGACTTGTGGGCTTTAGAATGAAAAAATAAGCATGCCCAGAGTTTTAAAGAATGGTAACAATCACAAGTGTAATTCTGGATTCTGGACTCCAGTACTTTCTATGTTTTCTAGCTACCTCAGCTGATTCTTACTTTGTAATTACTACTTTATATTAATGGAAAAAAATTGCAGTGGGGGTTCTCCCTCACTGTTTACCCTAAAAAAATGTATGGTTTGTATGTTCTGTAATGTTACCAATCATTCCATGCGCGCTTTAGAATTTAGGTTAGGCTTATGTCAGATGAAGATCTGGTATTTGTCTAGCCCTGATCCTGGGTCATGACAGATTTTGGTATCAGAGCAGGACTTCCTGTAGGAAACCCTTCTAGCTGGTCTATGTTAAGTCTAGAGTTTGAGAAAACTATTTGAAAGTTAAAACTATTTGCAAAACTCTGAATAGGACTCTTTTTACTCCTTACCCAAGGTTGTTCTATTGCTGAGTTATCTTATCTTGTTTGCTTTGAAAAGTTTCCACTTCTCGTCTATCATTTCAAACTTTTAGGATATACGGATTTGGGTTGTTTTTCTTAGTACTCCGTACTCGGTTTCAAGGCTTAGAGTTTCCAAGAAATATCTGTGCATCCAAAGCATTGTTTTCCCACCTTGCTAAGGAAGCCTATACTTCGAATCTTTCTTCCTTATCGTTTTGTTGGTTTCATATCGTTCTTGAATTCCATTGTAATGGTTTGTATCTAAGTTGGTAGCGTATACGTTTCGTATGCTTATTCTACTGCCATACTTAATGCATTGATATAATGTTTATCCACATGTTCACCTCTACCATGATCTTTTTACATGCTTCATGTCATCCTTTGATGTACCCTTTTTGGTGAATACATTCTCATGGCTTCTGTTTTATCCTCAGGATGTCGTCTGGTACTCGTGGTTCTGTTGGCCGTCAAGGAAACAACAATCCAGAACAGGAACTTCCGCCACCTCCTACAATGGTCGAGGTTCTAAACAACATTGAGACCAACCGTCTGAGGAATGAACACCTTCTTGAGTGTGTGGCGCAGAACACTGAACGTCGTCCTGACGACTGTGTCATACTTGGAGATTTCATCCGCTCTTTTCCTCCAATCTTCACCCACCCCAAGGAGACCCTTGAAAATGATGATTGGCTTTGCACCATAGAGCGCAAGTTCAGTGCTCTTCGTGTCTGTCCAGATGACCGCGTCAACTTTGCCACATATCAACTGGAAGGTGAGGCTGGTGTTTGGTGGGAAGGTTTCCTGAATCTGCAAGCTCAGGGACATGTTGTTACTTGGGAAGAGTTATTTTAGCATTCCGTGCCTCTTATATCCCTAAGTCCATCATGGATCTCAAAAGGAGGGAGTTTCTAGATCTGACTCAGGGGCGCAGGGATATTGAAACATATGGGCGTGAGTTTACTCGCCTGGCTCGTTATGCAACCAGGGATGTGACCAATGATGAAGATAAGCAAGATTTGTTCCGTAAGGGACTTAACCCTACACTTCGCTATGAGTTGCTGCCCTTCAAGTTCCAGTCTTTCTAGGATCTGCACAATCAGGCTCTTACCTTGGAGCATGGAAGGAAGGATATGGAGGTCTCTCAGAAGCATGAAGAAGGAAATTCTCGTGCTTCTTCCTAACAATAAGAGCCATGTATTTGTTCCATACAGTGTTGTGCCTCGTGCTCCTAATGCACCCAAGTCTTCTGGCAATGCTTCTCGTCAGCCACAGTCAAATACCGGTGGAGCAAATTATCGTCCTCCTACTGGATCTTACACCGGAGTTACCTGTTACTCCTATGGTCAGCCTGGTCACTACTCAAGGGAGTGTTCCCAAAGGGATGTCAGTTGCAATGATCAACCAACAAATAAGAATGATAAAGCTCAAGGTGCTGGTCGTGGTCGTCTGACCCATGTCACTATTGAAGAAGCTCAGGAAGATCCACGCGTCATTCTGGGTACGCTCTGTGTCAATTCAATTCTAGCAACATTCTTGTTTGATTCTGGAGCAATGCATACATTCATATCACAAGATTTTGTGCAAATGCATGATATCACCTTTGAAGCTATGGCCTCTCCTCTAGATATTAGAACTCTTGGGTCTCGTTGGCAGACCATCTGGGTTACTCATGGGGTTGAGATAGATATAGCATATCAGAAGTTTCCCACTTCCCTCATTGCACTCAAGTCAACTGACATTGATGTCATTCTAGGCATGGACTGGTTAACCAAGTATCAGTCTATCATTCAATGTGCACTTAGAATAGTTACCGTGACCTCTCCAGCTGGCATAACTGTCAAGTACTGGACTGATGGTTCAAAGTCTCCGTCTGCAGTTCTTAAACCCTTTTTGGAGTTGTATGCCATGGATGTTCTACCTATTCTCGAGGTCCAAGATGTCCATGTAGTCTATGATTTTTCGGATGTCTTTCCTGAAGAGTTGCCTGGCATGCCACCTGATCGAAGTGTGGAGTTTGTCATAGAGCTAGTTCATGGAACTGCTCCTATCTCCAAAAGACCTTACCACATGCCTCCTCATGAGTTGGTGGAGTTAAAGAAGAAACTGGAAGAGCTAGAAGTCCTAGGCTACATCCAACCTAGCACATCCTCTTGGGGTTGCCCTACCATCTTTGTCAAGAAGCGGGATACAAATATTCCAAGATTAGTTGTTGATTACCATCCACTCAATGAAGTGACAATCAAGAATAAGTACCGACTTCCCCGGATAAATGACCTCTTTGATCAATTAAGTGGTGCCACTGTCTTCTCCAAAATGGACTTAAGATCAGGGTATCATCAAATCAAGATCAGGAAGGAGGATATCCCAAAGACAGCATTCACAACTTGTTATGGTCTTTACGAGTATACAGTGATGTCCTTCAGGTTAACCAATGCCCCTGCCACATTTATGAGGCTCATGAACTCCGTCTTCATGGAGTATCTCGACAAGTTCGTCGTGGTATACATTGATGATATTCTAATATACTCCAAGACCGAAGAAGAGCATGCCAAACATCTACGTTTGGTGTTGACAAAACTTCATGAACATCGTCTCTACGCCAAGTTTTCCAAATGTGAGTTCTGGTTACAAGAGCTCATCTTCCTTGGTCATGTTGTGTCTGCAAGTGGTGTTGCTGTCATACTGGATAAGGTTCAGACCATTCTGGAATGGAAGTCACCTACTTCAATCAAGGAAGTCCGAATTTTTCTGGGAATGGCAGGATATTACCGCCGATTCATCGAGAACTTCTCCAAGATAGCCAAGCCTATGACTGATCTTCTTAAGAAGGATAAGAAGTTAGAATGGTCAGAAAAAGCAGAAGAAAGCTTCCAAGTTTTGAAAACTAAGGTAACCACTACTCCTGTGCTTGTCCTCCCGGATACAAGCAAGGATTTCGTTATCTATTGTGATGCTTCTCTTCAAGGGCTCGGTTGTGTGTTGATGCAAGATGGTCATGTAGTGGCCTATGCTTCTCGACAGTTGAAGCCACATGAGAACAATTACCCAACCCACGATCTCGAACTCGCTGCTGTCATTCATGCTCTCAAGCAATGGCGACATTACCTCATCGGTAACTGTTGTGAACTATATTTGGATCATCAAAGCCTGAAGTATCTTTTTACCCAGCCAGATCTGAATCTCAGGCAAAGACGATGGTTGGAACTCATCAAAGATTATGATTTGGGTCTCAACTATCAACCCGGCAAAGCCAACGTCGTTGCTGATGCGCTAAGTCGGAAGTCTTATTGCAATAATCTGATGATTTCACAAGCCCAACCTGCTCTCTATGAGGAAACAAGCTTCTTAACCTTGAAGTGGTTCCTTGTGGATTCCTTGCTAACCTTGAAATCAAAACTTCTCTGGAGGACCAAATCAAGGAAGCTCAAAAACAAGACGGTGAGGTCACCGAGATCAAGGAACGTGTTGCAAGTGTGAAGCTAAATGCTTCTCCATCATTGATCAAGGTACCCTCTATTTTAGTAACCGGCTAGTGGTGCCAAACAGTCAGAAACTCAAAGATGTAATCCTACTAGAAGCTCATGAATCCCCTCTGTCCATCCATCCTGGTGGTACCAAGATGTACCGAGATCTCCGACAAAGACTCTGGTGGAGTGGAATGAAACCAGAAATCGCGCGCGTCGTTGCAGAGTGCAACGTTTGCCGTCGTGTGAAGGCTAAACACCAACTACCTGCTAGACTTCTGCAACCATTGAAAATTCCTGAGTGGAAATGGGATGATATTGGTATGGATTTCATTACTGGACTCCCAAGGACACAAGAAGGAAATGATGCCATATGGGTAATAGTTGATCGGTGATCCAAAGTTGCTCATTTCCTTCCGGTTCGAGAAAATATCCACGCTAGTCAAATGGCTGACTTATAAATCTCTCGGATCGTTGTTTTTTCATGGTGTTCCCAAGAAGATCATCTCTGATTGTGGAAGTTTGTTTACTTCCAAATTCTGTCAAAGTTTGCAAGAAGCAATGGGAACTCATGTCTCTTTTAGCACAGCGTATCATCCTAAAATCGGTGGTCAGACCGAAAGAGTGAATCAAATCCTTGAAGACATGCTCAGAGCGTGTGTCATATCCTTTGGAAAGAACTAGGAGAAATGTCTTCCTTTTGTGGAGTTGTCCTACAACAACCGTTTTCAATCCAGTTTGGGCAGGGCACCTTTGCAATTCCTATGTGGGAGAACTTGTCGAACACCGCTGAACTGGACAAAAACCTGCGAAAGACAATTCTTTGCTCCGGACATGATCTAAGAAGAAGAAGAAGGTCAAGTCCGCATAATTCGAGAGGATTTGAAGGCCGCTCAATCTCGTCAGAAGGACAATTATGACGTCATCATCCCGATGTTCGTTATGAAGTTGGTGATCAACTTTACCTCTGTGTTACTGCTGTAAATGGTGTCCATCGATTCGGTATCAAAGGCAAATTGGCTCCTCGCTATGTTGGTCCCTTTCGCATTCTCTCCAAGCAGGGTGAGCTTGCCTACCAATTGGATCTACCATCAACTTTTCTAGAGGTTCGTGATGTCTTCCATGTGTCTCAACTCAAGCATTACTACTTTTTGATAGCTGCATCTTTATGGGAGCGCTTCCACAAAAATGTCAATGAAAAAGTTGTAGGAATGCGATGAACATCTTATTATTTAACTCTACTTTATTGATATGATGGGTTGATTCCCATTAAGCATTTTATTAAGAACTCTTGAATATTTCAACCCCTTTTCTATTCTCGAATTCTTACCTTTGGTTGCCCTTTATCAAAGGCACTTACCACATGAACTCGTTTTGCCGGTGGAACATACCTTTCTCCTGCTTATAGTTTCTTTGGAAAATACCGAGTTATTTCAGCGTCATAAACATTGAAGATTATTTCCCCTTCAGCACAGTCAATTGACGCTCCTGCAGTGCTAAGAAAATGTCTTCCAAGTATTATGGATAATTTTTCATCCTCCGGCATTTCAAGAATAATAAAATAAGTGGGAATAACATGCTCATATATTCTAGGTAGAACATCCTCAATCATACCAATAGGTTATTTAGTGGATTTGGCAGCCACCTGTAAATTGATAGATGTGGGGGAGTACTCCCCTAATCCTAACCCTTTATAGAGGGAGTATGGCATTACTCTAACTCCTACACCTAAATCATATAAGGCATTATGAATATCAATTTTTCCTATACAACATGAAATAGTTGGTATCCCAGGATCTCCCGACTTAGACAATAGCGTCCCATTAGCAGGATAACTAGTTACCACAGTGATGGTTTCAGTTATCTCTTTCTTTCTATTAAGAATATCATGAAGAAATTTGGAATAAGCAGGTACTTTTATTGCATCCGCAAATGGAATTTCTAGACAAAGATCACTTAATGCCTTTTTAAAAGAATCATAGATTACCTCATCCGGTGCTTTATTTTTGTGGTCTAGATATGGAAGTTTCTTACTCCTATATTTTACCTTTTATGGAGGATCAGGCTCTTTAGTCTCTTTCTTTTGTTGTTGCTTATCATTTTTCTTCTTTTCTATTGCAACAACCTCGTCTTCTTTGCTTGTGTTTTCTTCTTCTCTTGGATCAACAGTCTCTGCAACAGAGTTATAATTGTCATCCTGTGCATCATTCTGCTCCTCCAAGGTTTGATCTTGTGTGTCTTGAGCAGTCTCATCTTGAGGATCCACCAATGTATCATCTTCTTGGCTTGCTTTGAGCAAGGCTTTTTTCCTTTCGATCTTTTTTCAGCTTCATATTTTGGTGGTCCTAATGGTCCTTTAACAACTGCACCTCTTCTTGTAACAATATTAGTGGAAACAGAAATATTTATATCATCTTGAAGAAAAAATTGATAACAAGATGCTATTTGTTCACATTGGGTTTCAATCATACTGAGGTACTTATTAAATAATTTTATTTCTTGTCCAATTTCCTCATAATTTTTTGTAAGTTCGGCCAAAATCTTTTTATGTCTTTGAAATTGCTTTTGCAAGTTATTATAAGACTTTGCCTATCGATGTTTCAATTCTTGAAAAACTTTTCTAGTTTCATCCTCTTTAGTAAAAACTTGTAACAAATCTACTTTGTTTTCCATGACAAGTTCAGAAGGTATACCTTTTTATTTCATGGTTTTGCGTACTTCAGGAATAAGATCAGAATTTATACGAAGTATTCCCTTTCTAGTTTAATGCCAAAATCGGGATTATATATAGAATCATTCTTAGCCCTAGTAGCCATCAATTCCAAACATGCTTTAATAGTTAAAGTATTTATCGATCCTCCTGTTGATGAATCTAGCAATTCTCTACATTGGGTATGAAGACCGTGGTAAAATAAGTGGCAAACAGTTGACTCGTAATAACCATGATTAGGAATACTATTGATCATCCCAAGAAATCTTTCCTAGGCTTGTGGGTAGTTTTATACCACGTTCCGACTAAAGTTGCCTATATTTTTTCTATGTTTTGTTACCTTTGCAAAAGGATTGAACCTGTTTATGAATTTAACAATGCAGTTTTCCCAACATTTAATATAATGACGAGGGAGAAAATATAACCAGTCTAGAGCTTTACCTTTGAGAGACCAACGAAATAGTTTTAGACGAGAGAATTCTCTAGGCAAACCTTTTGGTCCCAGTGATGTTATCACATCATCGATCTCTATAAGATGTCTTCCTGGGTCTTCATCTTCCATTCCACTGAAAGATTTTCCTGCAAATTTTTAATAATATCACCATCAAATTGATATTCTCTAACTCCGGGATTAGGAAATTCTATTGGTCGTTTAAGAAATGCAGAATTTGGAGCACTACATACTTTGAGAGTCTTCTCAGGTTTCTTGGGAGTTGTCCTATGAACGTACATGATTTCCATGAAGTCACTTAGGTTTTCAACTTCAACTTTATTTGACCTCAAAAGTTTTTCAATAATTTCTTCGCGCCTTTGAGTAGGTACGCGATCAAGATAATCTGGTAGATAAGCCCTACCAGAGTGTGTAGACCCTTTGTCTCCTAGGGAGACCATCTTGTAATAGTAACACCTGAAATGTCAAGAGACAAAACACTTAGCGCTTAGCTCCCCAGCAACAACGCTAGAAAATATCTTGATGGCTGCAAGGGCACGGTTCATTTGTAGCTAGTTTCGAAGTTAAGATGTCGATCCCACAGGGAGCCCAAAGGCAAGTCTTTATTGGTGAAGTCTCTATCAGACCCGAAGTTGTCACAGGTCTTCGAGTGAATTGACTGCAAGCGTTGAAATAAGAATATATTTTGGATTAAAGGATTGTATTTAAATAAAAATAAAATGTAAACTTCAAAAATAAAAAAGCAAAGTATGATTTGTTTGTTGTTAACTGTAGATTACGAAGTAGGCGTGGGGAAATTCAGTTCATGGTGATAGTGAATGTGCCAGATGGATGAGTGATAAGTGTAACAATTATAATCTTATAAGTATGTGTGTAGGCAAGCAATCCATAATTAGCCAGAACTCCTCTTGGTAGATTTCATCCCAACTTCAATAATCCTACTAGCCTGTTTACCACAACCATGGCCATCCATTAGACGATTAAGATCCTTCAGGTTGCTTAGCAATTAAGCTCCTTGGATTAGACTAATGCAACAAGCTCGATGGTTCCTCATGATCCTCGAGTCAAACTAGTTTCCCATTGATATCCTCATGTCACTCAGGGGTCGCCGGTCTGCTAGCAAATACGATTCTATCTATGTAGAACAAAGCATCATGTTGTCTAGGCCTTTAATTGGACAATAGGCATTAAGCATCCCACAGATAATCAAGCACACATAATATAGTAATTAAAATCAACCACAAACTTAATGGAAATTATATAGGCACATCATAGCTCACCAATCCCCTACATCTCCCATGCCCAAGGGAACTTACTCACACATGAGAGAAGAAAGCATCATCGATATAATAAAATAAATGGAGTTCTTCTTGATATTACTGTGGAGATCCACAATAAGGAATAGAAATAAATACAACACAATTCAAGATGGGAGATCTCTCTCTCTCTCTCTCTCTCTCTCTCTGAAGTACAAGTAATGGCTATGGAGGTGTGGTGGCTAGGAGATCAAAGATCCTGGAGCGAGATGAAGAACGTCTTCCCCTTCTTCTCTGGATCCCTTCTTTCTCCCTTCTAGATGGGACGACGACTCATGTGTTCTGTTTTCGCCCTCTGCCTCTTCACGAAAGTTGTCCCTTTTAACAAGACAAAGGAGATTGAAGCTATACGGTGGGAACTATACGGCCGGAAAAATATCCCCGCCGTATAGTTGCTCGTTAAAGCTTAAGTAAACTCCCCTCGATTGCTTCCAAAAAGAGACTTGCTTGATTTCATCTGAATATTGTGTTTTTGCTGTTAAATACCTCTATTGATGTTCAAAACTTGAAACACACATTAAAAACCAAGTTTTCTTCACTACCGAAGTATTAGCGTTAGGTAAAGCTATAAAACCATCAAATCCAAATGAAAACCATCGATAGAAACCATCAAAAAATTGTTGAATCTCACAGCTATCATCAGTTTAGATATCTGTACCACTTCAGGATCGTATGTGCTGACGATTACATCAATGCCGTCTACAATTTTTTCTGTGCCATCATCTAATTTTGCAGTTTACTTCTCGACACCGATACAAAACTGTACTTTGCCATCACAAGTTTCCTCAGGACCGAAACCACCGAGAGGTTCGATGACAATATCAAAGTCTAGACCATGGGCTTGCTCCTCAACAATATGTCTTCAAGTAGCCGCAGCAGCACGCTGAACTTCACCATGGGTTCGAGGAGGACCAGCGCCCAAGACAACAAATCTGGCAATAATAACCGTGGGGAGGTCCCGTGAATCCTTAGTTTGCACAACAGCAGCAGGTATTGGGTCAGTAGTAGGCTGAGCAACAACACCAGCAGTTCTGGCAACAGCGGGTCGGCCTCCCGAAGCCTTAGTTTGCGCAGCAACAATAGGGATTGGGTCAGTAATAGGCTGAGCAACAACACCAGCAGATTCCACAACAGCGGGGTGGCCTCTGGATGCCTTAGTTTGCACAACAGCAATAGTGATTGGCTCAGTAGCAGGCTGAGCAACAACACCAGCAGATTCCACAACAGAAGCACGACCTGCATCCATAGTAGGGTTTTGCACCACGGCAAAACAAGCACTCCTACGAGGAGGTTGCGCTGCAGAAGCATGGCGCAGACGAGGAACCACATTTTGCTTAACATCAGTGGGGCTTCGACTCAGACCACCAAGAGCTTTAATAGCAGAGCCACTAGGAGCGGAAGCATCCTCATCCACTATTCTACATTTGCTAAACAAGTACCATAATTCCACTTGGACTTCACATTTGCTAATTGCGGTTGGTAGCCGCCGACGCGTACCGAAACCACGTAAGGGGTCTCTAGGGGGGCCCTAGTTGAGAGAAATTTGGGGACAAAAAATAAGAACTTGTCTCTCAGCGTTCGTCCAGCAAACAATTCTAGGTTCGATCTATCTCTTTCAGGTCAATAGAAAGCTTGCAGTTACAGTTAGTGAAAAAAGCAAAGAGAAATACCGATTGAATAGGCATAGATTTAGAGTAGAAAATAAAGTTTAAGTTTTATATGTAGAAACTAGCTTAATCATACTGGTCAGAATAAAAAGTGCATCTCTGAAAATTTGGGCTAAAAAGCATGCTACAGGAGTTGTAGCGACCAACTATACGACGAGAATATTTATTCCAGCAGTATAGTTGCGGCCGTATAGTTATCGACAAAATTCTCAAAACTTGGGGCTTAGATACAGAAGGTTTGACGACCTCCGTCGTATAGTTGTGGCCTTATAGTTGTTAACTGGCATTAGGAAAACCCTAACCCTTGCTGCCGCCACAACTATACGGCGGGAGCTACTTAACCCGGCCGTATAGCTCCCGCTGTATATTTTACCACGACCACTTAAACAGGCCAGGGAAGGCTAGGGTTCTTCCTCCCACCATTATTTCTCTCAAACCCTCTCTCCAAACCACTCAAAACCACCCTAGAACTCTCAATTCTTCGCGGATTTCATTCATTTGAGTGGGGGAATCAACAGATCGGTATGTTTCTCTCCCTATCCATGCTTTATTTTCAGAATTCCATGGTTGAAATCTTCACATTGAATTAGTGGATGAACTGAAGCTTGATTGATTTTCTCTTTTAATTTCTCACGTTAGGATTGAATTCGAATCAATGCGCCAGTAATTCCTCCCCTTGACCTTGCGTACTTAATCGCCCGCATCCTCCCTTCCTTTTCCCCAGTCGCCACCCCCTCTCTGCCCCTAGGCTGCTCGGAATTGGCCCAGAACCTCCCTCTGCTCCGACGAGCTCCAGCCCAAATTCCGGCCAACCATCGTCGCCCCTTGCCTTCCAGACACCACGAGCGAGTTCCCCATCATCCACTGCACCTGCTAGTACCTAGCACTCGCCCGCGCGCGCTCTCCTTCATCGGCAACCTCAACGACAATCAAGCGCCACCATTTGTCTCGACTCCGGCGACACCCTCTGGTAGTTCATGACCGCCCCTTCTCTCTTATGGTTACTCACATGTTCGCCAGACTTGTGCGCATCTAACGACACCGTTCTTTTGGATAGGCGCGATCTGTAGCCTTGCCAACGATGACGAACAACTGTGCCCGACCCCACGAGTAATAGACGCCGAGTCCATGCGCCCATGTCCCTCCTTCGACCACCTTGAGCACCGCGATGACCCCACGAGCTCGGTAAGCCCCTCCGTTTCCTCCCTTGCTTCCCAGAACCAATGGACCATCACTGGCCGAGCGCGCCGCCGCTCGCCGTTGACTCAGCGCCGTCAGTTCTTGGTCAGTGCAAAGGTGCCCATTGGATCTGGATCTCACGACCGCGATTAGATCTTAGGTGAAGCGGTACGGGCAGATATGAGCCGTGCATAGTTAGTTAGATCCAATGGCCCGTGAGCGTGATCCGCGCGAAACGGTATCGACCAATCAGACAGCGCCGCGTGGCCAGTGTTTTGATTTAAAATCTGAAATTAGATCTATTAGTTGTTCAAACTTGCAAAATTCATAACTTTTGATCCACACGTTCAAATTTTGTGAATTTTATATCATTGGAATCAAGAGAAAGAATTTTATCCAATTATGCACTTTTCTTAATAAATTACATATGTAAAATGGGTTGTTTTTGTAGAGACATTTATAAGCTTATTTTGTATATAAAAATTGTATGGAAATTGTTCTAAGGGCCAAATTCATTTTGTTTAGTGTATAATGGTTTTGTTTATGATTCAGTACTGTTCCACTTGTCTTGTTTGATTTATAAAATCATCACATGGTATTTGCATGCATTCATATATTTTTGCTTGTTTATTTTGATATGTGAATTTGGTGCTATCATTTTATGTGTAGATTTTGGTGCTAGTGGTGATTATGATTGTGAGGATTGTTGCTACTCCCCCAACTACCAAGGCAAGTGGTGCTTCATATTTTTATCCCAATATTTTGACTAAGCATTAGAAATATTTTTGTATAGGGCTTGCATGAATATTTTGCTAAGTATCTATATGCTATGCTTGGGAAATCCTAGTAGTTGTAGAATTGTTAGAATTTTATCTAAGTTAAGCTACTTGCTATTGCCATGCTTAGCCTAGATAGTAGCAACCAAGGGTGGAATATATACATGCTATGTAAAAATATTGCTAAGTCTTTGACTTATGGTTTTTTCTTAATAAAACAACTAAGTGAATGAAACACCTGGGTGGAATGGTAATTGCTTGGTGGTTTTTGGTTGAGTGGTTACACAAGGCCCATTTATATGGTTTACCTTGTGTATATCACTTGTGGATTGCCACCCAGGAACAAAGGGATTTGAGATGCCAAATGTTAAGAAGCTTCTAGTGCAGCCACATGGCATTATGGGATCTGCCTGGATCATATAGGTTGCAATAACTTAGCCATTTGTACAGTTGGTGGTAGAGGGATGATAGGTTGGAACGCGTCCATTTGGTCTAAGGGAAGGCTTCTGAAAGGTCCTGTCTTGGTGAAACCAAGTCTTGTGGGGAAAGTGCACCACCTCTGCATTAGGAAAAAACTAAGTACTTAGCCGTGTCCCCGGTAATGGACAACTTGAGCATCAAGACATGGAAGCTATCAAGAATCTCCTCATCCCAATTTTCTAAGTTAAAACTTCTGGTTGAACAAGGGTGAAGGTTCACCAATTTCTATTGGTGGTTCCTTGGGAAAGTTTTGCCAAACAAAAACTTAGTGTTTTTCAACTAATAGGTAAAACCTATTTTGAGCAAGCAAGCCTAAGCTACACTTAGCCAAATTCATGTAGTAACTAGATGCTAATATTCTACTAAGGTATCACTTGCCAATACTATTCCAATGTATTGACCCACTGTGGCTGTAACTTGTGATGTTGCAGGTTACTTTGATGATGATTAGGGGTTATGAGTCTACACTCAACATGCTTGCCTGTGGCACATGAAGATGAAGACTTCTATTTTTATATTGTTAAGTTAAACTCTTGTACTAGCCTATGGCTATGGAGTTGTAAAATACTATGTTATCTCTGGAATGACGATGTAATAATGACCTTTGTTTCTGTGTACTTCATCTTAAACTGTGGATGCTAGCAATTGATACAGGGACTAGCATTGCAATCACAAGGATCTTTGCCTTTATAAAGGTGGGATCTTACAGATGGTATCAGAGCATTGTGTTGCCTGTAGGATTATGACCCTAGGATTGGATTAGAAACCACTAAGGAAAAATTTCAACAATTTCCACACTTGTCTTTTTATTCTCGTAAACTTTTCTAATCTTCTTTCTCATCTCTATTTGTAGATGAACTCCATCAACGAAGCTGTGAGGAAGGGACCACTCATGATCATGGCCTTGGAGTGTGAGACAGAATTCCCCAAGGCCCTCAAGAACCTCATGGTTACCATGGGGATACATGGTGCAACTGTGTACAAAGGATTCCCCGTGATGGATGAAGGAGTAGAGTACTGGTGGGTGCAACTTCACTTGTACAAAAACAAGGAAGACAACCACAAGGAGTCAGGATTCTGCATGGTCACCAACTCAGAAATGCACACAACATTCTTTGACTCTGCAAGAAATGGAGCTTGGAATGCCATCAAGGATCTTGGTGATAGACTCAAGTGCAGAATGCTTAACACCCAAAATGACCTTAGGGAATAAAAGAAGCATACCCAAGAGTTAGAGGCTACCAACCAACGTTTAAGAGAAGACATCATAGACTTAGCAATGGAGTCATGTGATCAATATCGACAGATTGCCTCTAGGGATGCCCTGATAGCCAACTTGGCAAGTGAGTGGGGATTGTAATGTACTTCGTTAGTTGGACCACCACACTTATTGTTTTATTTCCAAAAATTTATCTAAGTTATGTTGAACCTTTGATGCTTGTAATGGATTTGTGTACGCCATGACTTGTGTGATTGTTGCAAAAGATATGCTTGTGATATTTTGTCTTGTGATTTTTCTCTATTGATGTTGATTCTAACTTTTCTCTATCTTATAAAATAGATGCCTAATGTTATTATCAACATGGCCGAGGAGTTCAAGGAAACTCGTTTTGGCACTCGTCTCATTGAGCTCACTAGTGTGCTCAACCTTTCACTTACTAGCATCATGACGCTTCCCCTCACCAAGTTTGAGAGGAAGGACCTTTGGGGCTTCAGAGTCACTCAGCCTGGACGCCAGGCAGAGCCAACCACGAAGACCATCACTTTCAAGCTGATGCATGACGACAAGGAGAAAGTCCTAGATGTAGTCATGCAAGAGTTACTTGGGCGCCTGGTAGGGAGACACTCCGGAGAGCTTAGAGGTCTTTACTTTCACCCCTTCGGGAGACGCAACACGGAGGGTGAGGCTATTGAGTACGAGGATGCTGCTAGAGAGACGATGGAGCCAATTCATCTATACCTCTAGGACCTAGAGGGTCTTATTAGACACCTAGATACTGATAGGACCAACGTCATGCTTAGCAATGACGAGCTCCAGGTGCAGCTTCGTGAGAAGGACAAGCTCTTCGCAGAGCAAGACGAGATAGTCAAGGAAATGGAGGCCAAGTTTGAAAGCCAGGACAAGAAATTCAAGAGCCAGGAGAAGAGAGTCCAAGACCGGAACAAGAAGATCCGGGAGATGAAGGAAGAGCTGGAGGCCAAGGACTTCGAGCTCGAGCATCAGCAGGGAGTGATCGAGAGACTTCGCTCACAGAAGAGGGCTCTTAGGGCCAAGATAGAGGCCTTGACTACCAATGTTGAGGAATACAAGACCGCTATGGAGAATGCAGGTCTCACACTTGTTGATGTGGAGACTGATGTGGAGGAGTAGTGATGACTACTCATTTATCTTTCATCTACCGTACTTATGATTTTTTTGAGTCGCAATGACCATCCAACATGTGGGTGGCTTGCTATGGTGTGTTTGCTTTTCCAAACTTGTTGTTTACGTCATTTGAACCTTATGTTATTTTGATGCTTGGTTTGGTGATTGTTTATGTGATGTATTGTGCATGATAAGCATCTATGGGTATCTCATTCTTATCTTTACGAAAACCACAGATGCCTCCTCGACGTGCCAACCCCAACCCAAACAACAACAATGTCACCCCCGAGATGCAGCAGTTGATGACAGCATAGGCACAACTGATGCAGATGATGACCACTTTTATGCAGAATTAGAATAACAACAACAACAATAACAACAACAACAATCCAAACAATCCACCTGGATTTGACATGCTCACCAGATTCATAAGACTGAGGCCTGCAAAGTTCTCAGGAACCACTGATCCAATGGTGGCCAATGATTGGCTATGTTCGGTGAACAAGGATTTGGTAACTGTCGGCTGCACCGACGAGGAAAAGGTCAGGTTTGCAGCACATCTATTGGAAGGACCAGCAGCAACTTGGTGGGATAACTTCCAGATCACCACTCCCATTGAGGATGTGACCTGGGATATCTTTGAAGATGGATTTCGTACAGCTCACATCTCATCCGGAGTGATGAATTTGAAGAAGAAGGAGTTCCACAACCTGAAACAACGTCACTGCAGCGTGGATAAATATATTGAGGAGTTCAACAATCTGGCGCGTTATGCACCGGATGAAGTTGATACTGATGCCAAGAGGATGGAGAAATTCCTCGAAGGACTGAACGATGAACTGAATCTGCAGCTATCTGTTGCCTATGTCCCAACCTACCAATCACTTTGTGACAAGGCTACCATCTTGGAGAACAAGATGAAACATGTTGAAAGCAGAAAGAGGAAGCACAGCTCTGACAAGCACAGCTCGGGATCGTCTCACAAGCGTTCCCATCATGATGATAGTGGGAGTTCTAGATCCCACAAACATGGAAAGTACAACAACCACCACAACCACAACCGCCATCATGACAACAAGCATCACCGTAGTCATGATAATGAAAAGTACAAGAACCGTAAGAGTGGACATGAGTCACCACAGTGGAGGTGGAAGTGGAAGTGGCAGTCAGCCTGCAAAGAGAGATATCAGTCAGGTTGAATGTGTCAAGTGTAAGAAGCTAGGGCATTATGCAAATGAGTGCCCAAAGAAGAAAGTTGAAGGAACCATCAAGCCTAACCCTTTTCATAAAGGACAGGAGAACCACATCAATGTGGAAGAGATTTATGAGGAGCCTGATGCTGTGGCTGGTAAGTTCAAACTCAATTCTATTCTAGCAATTGTTCTTTTTTGATACTGGCGCATCGCATTCATTCATATCAAGAGCATTTGTTGATAGAAATGAACTTCCAGTTGAAACTATTGGGTGTCTATAAAAGTAAGTTCTCCTGGTGGAGAAATGATACTTAACTCAGGATGTCATGACCTAGTCATAGAGTTTGGGAAGTATAAGTTTTCCGTTAATTTGATAATCCTAAATTCCCAAGGATTGGATGTCATTTTGGGAATGGACTGGATGACTAAGTATAAGGGAGTGCTATATTGTGCCAATCATACTATCACACTCATAACCCCGGATAATAAAAGGATTATATTCAAGACTAACTTTGAATCAAAAGGGAGTAAGCTAAATTCTCTTAAGGGGGTTAGCATAGACAGCATGCTAATTGTGAGGGAATATCCGGATGTGCTTCCCTAAGAATTGCCAGGAATGCCACCAGATAGAGATGTGGAATTTATGATTGACTTGCTGCCAGGATCAACACCAATAGCAAAGAGACCTTACAAGATGTCAGTTGATGAGTTGAAAGAACTCAAGAAACAACTTGGAGAACAGTTGCAGAAAGGATTTATTCAACCAAGTTCTTCATCTTGGGGAGCACCAGTCTTGTTTGTGGAAAAGAAAGATAGAAGTTAAAGGTTATGCATCGATTATCGTTCACTCAATGAGGTGACTATCAAGAACAAATATCCTTTGCCCAGAATCAATGACTTGTTTGATCAGTTAGAAGGAGCCTGTGTGTTCTCAAAGATTGATCTCTGGTCAGGTTATTTTCAGCTTAAGATAAGGGAACAAGACATACCTAAGAAAACTTTCACCACTAGGTATGTATTGTATGAGTACACCGTGATGCCATTTGGTTTGACCAATGCACCAGCTTACTTCATGAATATGATGAACAACATGTTCATGGAATTCCTTGAAAAGTTTGTTGTCGTTTTCATCGATGACATTTTGATCTACTCCAAGAGCAAAGAATATCATGAAGGACATTTGTGTTTGATACTTGAGAAGCTTAGAGAGCATAAGCTGTATGCCAAATTCAGCAAGTGTGAATTCTGGTTGAATGAAGTTGGATTTCTTGGACACATTGTGTCAGGAGATGGTGTAGCAGTTGATCCCACAAAAGTGTCAGCTGTAACTGAATGGGAATCTCCTAAGTCAGTGAAGGAAGTTCGTAGTTTCCTTGGCTTGGCAGGATACTATAGAATATTCATTGAGAATTTCTCCAAGGTAGCTAAGCCAATGACGGAGTTACTAAAGAAAGACAAGAAATTTTCTTGGACTGAAGGATGTGAACTCAGTTTCCAAGAATTGAAAAAGAGACTAGTGACAGCACTAGTCCTATGTCTGCCAGATTTGGAGAAGGATTTCCAAGTGTATTGTGATGCATCCCATCATGGATTAGGAGCAGTTCTGATGCAAGAAGGGAAAGTTGTGGCTTATGCCTCGAGACAACTCAAAACTCATGAGGTAAACTATCCTACTCATGATTTGGAGTTAGCCTCTATTGTCCATGCACTCAAAACATGGAGATATTATCTTTTGGGAAAGTGATGTGAAGTGTTCACAGATCACAAAAATTTGAAGTATATCTTCACTCAGAAAGAAATCAACATGAGACAAAGGAGATGGCTAGAACTCATCAAGGGCTATGACTTGAGTTTGCAATACCACCTCGGTAAAGCAAATTTTGTAGCAGATGCACTAAGTCGTAAGGTATTTGTGAATGGCCTTACTAAGGGAGAGTTGCGAGATGATCTGTGTGCCCAATTTAGAGACCTCAGATTGGAGATTGTGCCTGAGGGACATCTCATGTCATTGGATGTTCAACCCACCTTGTTGGACAAAATCAAGGAAGCCCAAAAGACGGACAAGGGAATTGAAGAGATTAAAGAAAAGATTGGCAAAGGAAAAGCCAAAGGATTCCATGAAGACGAACATGGTACTTTATGGTATGGAAAACGTATCTGCGTTCCGCAAGATCCGGAGCTTCGGAAACCGATATTACAAGAAGCACACAACTCACCATATTCCATTCGTCCGGGTAACACCAAAATGTACATGGATATGAAGGAAAGATTTTGGTGGAATAATCTCAAGAAAGACATTGCCGAACATATTGCCTTGTGTGATGTATGTAGTAGAGTGAAAGTGGAACATCAGAAACCAGCAGGATTGTTACAACCACTACCTATTCCTGATTGGAAGTGGGACAAGATTGGCATGGATTTCATAACCGTATTGCCAAGGACCAGGTCAGGATACGATTCTATTTGGTTGTAGTGGATCTCCTAACTAAAGTGGCTCATTTCATACCCGTGAAGACAACCTATACAAGTGCTAAGCTGGCCAAGATCTATATGAATAGGATTGTGTGTCTGCATGGAGTACCCAAGAGTATTGTGTCTGATAGGGGAACTCAATTCACTTCACATTTTTGGAGGCAACTGCATGAGTCATTGGGAACGAGATTAGAATTCAGTACTGCTTTTCATCCCCAGACCGATGGACAGACAGAAAGGACCAACCAGATTCTGGAGGATATGTTGAGGGCATGTGCCCTAGACTATGGAGCTAGTTGGGATGAAAGTCTTCCTTACGCATAATTCTCTTATAACAACAGCTATCAAGCCAGTATTGAGATGGCACCGTTTGAGTTTCTCAATGGGAGAAAGTGTACTACCCCATTACTATGGAATGGTGTGGGAGAAAGAAAATTGTTCGGGCCAGAACTAATCAAAGAGGCTGAAGAGAAATTCAAGTTAGTAAATGACAAATTGAAGATAGCACAGTCCCGATAGAAGAGCTACGCATATCCTAAGGATAGAGAAGTCACCTATGAGGTGGGAGATAGAGCTTATCTTTGAGTGTCACCACTTCGTGGAGTGAAGAGATTTGGAGTCAAAGGAACTTTGGCCCCAAGATATGTTGGACCATTCAAGATTCTGAGTCGTAAAGGAGAAGTAGCTTATGAAATTGAACTGCCGGAATCATTGTTTGCCGTTCACAATGTGTTTCATGTGAGTCAGCTAAAGAAACGCCATCCAGAGATGGAAGAGACTTCTTTGAAGGATACTATACCTTTGGAGGAGGTCCAATTGGAAAGTGATCTCACTTATGAGGAAAAACCTATCAAAATTCTGGAGACTGCAGAAAGAGTTACATGGACAAAGACTATCAAATTCTGCAAAGTTCAGTAGAACCATCATTCCAAAGAAGAAGCAACATGGGAAAGAGAAGATGACCTTCTGAAAGACCACCCTCACCTATTTGCTAGCCAACCCGAATCTCGAGGGCGAGATTCACCTTAAGGGGGTTAGATTTGTAACATCCCAAAAATCATGATTTTAAAGCTTGCATATCATTCATGCATTCATAATCATTTTAGGATCATTTTCAAACGAGATTTCAAAAACAGAAGCATTTGAATGTCTATTAGTTTATGTAAGCAAGGCAATGGCCCACTTCTACTCTCTAGTATAAGATTATTTGTTTTAAACCAGAAATATTTGAACTTAGAGTTGATTGATATTTCCAAAACTTGTTCAAAGTTTTCAAAACAAATTATGAAATGAAAACCATTCTTATGCCTATTATAATAATTTAATTAAGGCATAGTTTTAAACTTCTTTTTCAAAACCAAATTGAATTTGAGTGTGAATAGATGTTTTACACACCCCAGGATACAAGAAACACAAAACAAAAGTTTGGAGAAAATTTCATTTGAAACAGAATTGTTTTGGGAATTTGAATTCAAACCAGAAAATCAAATCAGAAAAAGAAAAGGAGAAAGGGAGAAAAAAACAAACTAGCTAAACTAACCCAACCCAGCCCAGCTAGCCCATCTATCCCAACAGCCCTCCACCCCGCAGAAAACGTTTCGCACCATGTTGTTAACCCGCGCCGTCGCTGACGACTGGACCCTACCCCGTATCTCTCTCTCTCACTGAACGCCAGGCCCCACTTGCCAGTCACCGTCTCCACCCCGCGACCCCTTCTTCCCTAAATCACGCCGTCTGTTTCTAGTCGATTAATCCCGCTTCAATTCAAATCAATGCCCCAGTAATTCCTCCCCCTGGCCTTGCACTCGCCCGCGCACGCTCTCCTTCGTCGGCAACCTCAACGACAATCAAGCGTCGCCGTCTGTCTCGACTCCGGCGACACCCTCTGGTAGTTCCTGACCGCCCCCTTCTCTCTTCTGGTTACTCACAGGTTCGCCAGACTTGTGCGCATCTAACGGCACCGTTCTTTTGGATAGGCGCGATCTGTAGCCTCGCCAACGACGACGAACAACCGTGCCCGACGACCGACGCTTCTTCGGCGAGCAATAGACGTCGAGTCTGTGCGCCCATGTCCCTCCTTCGACCACCTTGAGCACCGCGACGACCCCACGAGCTCGGTAAGCCCCTCCATTTCCTCCCTTGCTTTCCAGAACCACCGAACCATCACTGGCCGAGCGCGCCGCCGCTCGCTTTTGACTCAGCGCCGCCAGTTCTTGGTCAGGGCAAAGGTGCCCGTTGGATCTGGATCTCACGGCCGCGATTAGATCTTAGGTGAAGCGGTACAGGCAGATCTGAGCTGTGCATAGTTAGTTAGATCCAACGTCCAGCGAGCATGATCCGCGCGAAACGGTATCGACCAATCAGACAGCGCCGCATGGCCAGTGTTTTGATTTAAAATCTGAAATTAGATCTATTAATTGTTCAAACTTGCAAAATTCATAACTTTTGATCCACATGTTCAAATTTTGTAAATTTTATATCATTGGAATCAGAAGAAATAATTCTATCCACTTATGCACTTTGTTTAATAAATTGCATCTGTAAAATGGGTTGTTTTTGCTGAGACATTTATAAGCTTATTTTGTATATAAAAATTGTATGGAAATTGTTCTAAGGGCCAAATTAATTTTGTTTAGTGTATAATGGTTTTGTTTATGATTCAGTACTGCTACACTTGTCTTGTTTGATTTAGAAAATCATCACATGGCATTTGCATGCATTCATATATTTTTTTCTTGTTTATTTTAATATGTGAATTTGGTGCTATCATTTTATGTGTAGATTTTGGTGCTAGTGGTGATTGTGATTGTGAGGATTGTTGCTACTCCCCCAACTACCAAGGCAAGTGGTGCTTCATATTTTTATCCCAATATTTTGACTAAACATTAGAAATATTTTTGTATAGGTCTTGCATGAATATTTTGCTAAGTATCTATATGCTATGCTTGGGAAATCCTAGTAGTTGTAGAATTGTTAGAATTTTCTCTAATTTAAGATACTTGCTATTGCCATGCTTATCCTAGCTAGTAGCAACCAAGGGTGGAATATATACATGCTATGTAAAAATATTGCTAAGTCTTTGACTTATGTTTTTTGCTTAATAAAACTACTGAGTGAATGAAACACCTGGGTGGAATGGTAATTGCTTGGTGGTTTTTGGTTGAGTGGTTACACAAGGCCCATTTCTATGGTTTACCTTGTGTATCTCACTTGTTGATTGCCACCCAGGAACAAAGGGATTTGGGATGCCAAATGTTAAGAAGCTTCTAGTGCAGCAACATGGCATTATGGGCTCTGCCTGGATCATATAGGTTGCAATAACTTAGCCATTTGGACAGTTGGTGGTAGAGGGATGATAGGTTGGAACACGTCCATTTGGTCTAAGGGAAGGCTTCCGAAAGCTCCCGTCTTGGTGAAACCAAGTCTTGTGGGGAAAGTGCACCACCTCTGCAGAAGGAAGAAACTAAGTACTTAGCCGTGTCCCCGGTAATGGACAACTTGAGCATCAAGACATGGAAGCTATCAAGAATCTCCTCATCCCAATTTTCTAAGTTAAAACTTGTGGTTGAACAAGGGTGAAGGTTCACCAATTTCTATTGGTGGTTCCTTGGGAAAGTTTTGCCAAACAAAAACTTAGTGTTTTTCAACTAATAGGTAAAACCTATTTTTAGCAAGCAAGCCTAAGTTACACTTAGCCAAATTCATGTAGTAACTAGATGCTAATATTCTACTAAGGTATCACTTGCCAATACTATTCCAATGTATTGACCCACTGTGGCTGTAACTTGTGATATTGCAGGTTACTCTGATGATGATTAGGGATTATGAGTCTACACTCAACATGCTTGCCTGTGGCACATGAAGATGAAGACTTCTATTTTTATATTGTTAAGTTAAACTCTTGTACTAGCCTATGGCTATGGAGTTGTAAAAGACTATGTTATCTCTAGAATGACGATGTAATAATGACCTTTGTTTCTGTGTACTTCATCTTAAACTGTGGATGCTAGCAATTGATCCAGGGACTAGCATTGCAATCACAGGGATCTTTACCTTTATAAAGGTGGGATCTTACAGTAGAATCATTCATATATCATGTAGAAACTATATGCATAAGGTTTTATGTTGAAATTTCTCTATGCATCAAGATGAACAAGCTAAGTGGTATTTTTCGCAAGAGCAAGCGCCAACGTGGTGAAGGCTCGGGGCTCCGGGCAGATCTCGACAACAAGTATGTCATTGTTTTGGCAAGGAAGGTGCTGCCCACACGATGGGCCGATCATTGCTTTCTCAACTCAGTAGGGTTAAGGGCGGACTTCGACCACTTGTGTGCAAACGCAAGGCTATCCAACCTTGCCTATGCAAGCCACCACACCTACGCCAAGATCACTCATGAGTTCCTCACCTTCTTCTAGGACGACTACAAGGAGAAAGGTAACGCATTCACGGTGGGTTTCGCCATTAACCAACAGACATATCAAATTTCTTTTCAACAATTTTGTGAAGCTTATGGATTCCCTCAATAAGGGGAATCAACTGTTACAAACATATATAGCGTATCATGTGGAGCAACTTGGGAGGTTATTTCTGTTAATGGTGGTAGGGACTTCTACCAGAAGAAGATGTCCACCATTTAGAACCCAACCATCCATTACTTTTCTTTGTATCTTGCTAACACTTCGCTAGGAAGAGGAAATACCGACTCTATGGCCAATGCAGACATGGCCATGATCACCAAGGCACTCTTCCCTAATGCACCATAGAGTCCCACTCCTGTAGCTCTATTTCTCCAGCACCTATACCACCAGGGCAACAAAAAGAAAGGTGATATTCACATCGGTGGATTGGTAACCCACCTAGTCCAAGATCTTGGAATTGCAATTCCTATTGTGCAACATGTTGATGGCTCCATACTTATGGATGTAAAATATATAACTGCTTGTGTCTTCCTCGGTGTTTACCGAGCTAACAGGAGGCTCCGAGCCTATCAATTTGGTTATCTCGATGTTGCGCAGGATGATCAGGTGCCATTGCCTTGCCCGCAAGCTTTCGAAGTTCAAGGGAGGGACCACTGGATCCTCACCAAGGATCAAGTGACTGAGATCATGGTGGAACTCTATCCTGACTACGAGGAAGAGGAAGGAGGAGAGCAGCAGGATGAGCATGAGCAGCAGTAGGAGCAGGATTACAACCCTGCTTGGGAGGGACATCAACATTAGCAGGAGAAACCTTGGGACCAATAGCCCCATCAATAGCAACAGCAGCAGGGTTTCAACAATGTCCCCTATCAAGAATTTCTGTAGCTCAACCATCGCGTTGGGGAGATCGACCAGACTCTGCATGGAGTGACTGAAGATGTGAGCTCCTTAACTTACAACTTTAGTCACTTCATGACCCACTTTCCCGACTACTATCAGCAGCATCCGTACCCGCCGCCGAACGACGGCAACAACTAAGCATGGCAAAAACCTAAGCTTGGAGGAGGTTTGAAAACCTCCAAACTTGCATTCATATTTTTATTTCTTATTTTGATTTATTTTCTTTTCCAAGAATTGCCCGTTTACTTTCAGTTTGCATTCTTAAACAAAAAACAAAAAAATTAGCCGTAACCTTTATTTGCAAATTTGTTTCTTTGTCTTTCTCAGAGATTGCTCAATTTCAGGTGACTTGGCAATAAGGAAATATATAGGATTCGACTCAAGTAAGAGAACGAAGAAAGAAATAGGAGGTATCACATTACTTTCATCACCTCTCCTGCAACTTTAAATTGATCGTACAATTATTTACTCGCTTGCACTTGAGTCACTCCCCACCTAGCTTGTTATCCTATAAATATATTCCCTTGCTAGTGTCCTCTTTTAGCTTTGAAATAATGAGCAATGTACTTGGTTGAAATATTTATGACATTTTTACAACAAGAAAAGTCATCCAAGATATGACTTGAGTCCATGTTTAGCCCAAAGGATTTGATTTTAGAAACTACTCAACCCCATTGAGCTTAATGTAAATGGACTCGATAGCACCCTTGAATGAAATCGTTTGATAAAATGGATGCTTTGAAGTAGTAGAGATTATGCCATTGATTTTTCTAACAATTATAGTAGGATATTGCTTTACGTGTGTCACTACAACATTGTCATACTCCATGGGGAACTATTAACTCTGTTGGCCAACGAACGATCTAAATGTGGGAAACTACTTGATTTCGGCTATTGAGTTACGTAAACGTCTATAGCAGCAATGCTATGATGAGTAAATTTTTTAGTCTTCTCGTGGTTTTACGTTCCAAGTGAAGTTGTAGTACTCCTCTGACCTACTATTGCTCAACAGATATATATTGGCATGGTCACGAGTGCGCAACACAGTTCCAATTAACATGTTAAAAACAGTGGCATGATTTCTCTATGAAAGAGTTGAAGTTTTTGAAAAACAAGGAAAGGAAAAAAGGTGCTTTGAGAGTCTTGAAATTTTTACGTGGGAGTAGATGAGTTGTTCTTAAATTAAATGTTATTGGTGCCAACTTGAGTACTCTTAATTGATTAAAGGAACAAGAGTAAAAAGTTTTCATCTCTCAATAAGAGAGAAACCAAAAAGATTTGTTTCACTTTCCTAGCTAAATGTTTGACACTCGCTCGGGCATATGGTTTATTTGCTAGCAAGATATGTGGTTAGGAAGTGAAGTCAGTGCAATCTTGTGAATATTTGGATGATCATGTTTAAGATTGCAGGAATTGTGAAGAAAAGAATTTGACACCAATTCAAGCTTGTAACTTCTTTTATTTAAGTCTTGAATCTCCACTATCCTTTCTTATTTCCTTGTCACTCGAGGGCGAGCAACATATAAGCTTGGGGGAGTTGGTAGTTGTGATATTCACACATTTTTGATGGTTTCTATCGATGCTTTTCGTTGGTATTTGATGGTATTCTAGCTTTACCTAACGCTAATACTTTGGTAGCAAAGAAAACTTGGTTTTTAATGTGTGTTTCAGGTTCTGAACATCAACAGAGGGATTTAACAGCAAAGACACAATATTCAGACGAAAACAAGCATGTCTCTTTTTGGAAGCAATCGAGGGGAGTTTACTGAAGCTTTAATGAGCAACTATACGGAGGTAATATTTTTCCGGCCATATAGTTCCCGACGTATAACTGCCATCTCCTTCGTCTTATTAAAAGGGACAACTTTCATGAAGAACCAGAGGGTGAAAACAGAACACACGAACCGCCATCCCATCCAAAAGGGAGAAAGAAGGGCTCCGGAGAAGAAGGGGAAGACATTCTCCATCTCGCTCCACGATCTTCGATCTCCTAGCCACCACACCTCCATAGCCATTACTTGTACTTGAGAGAGAGAGAGAGAGATCTCCACCTTGCAACACTAGGGTTTGAGATTGTTCTTCCCATATTGAATTGTGTTGGATTTATTTCTATTCCTTATTGTGGATCTCCACGATAATATCAAGAAGAACTCCCTTTATTTAATTATATCGATGATGCTTTCTTCTCTCATGTTTGAGTAAGTTCCCTTAGGCATGGGAGATGTAGGGGATTGGTGAGATGTGATGTGCCTATATAATTTCCATTAAGTTTGTGGTTGATTTTAATTACTATATTATGTGTGCTTGACAATCTGTGGGATGCTTAATGCATGTTGTCCAATTAAGGGCCTAGAAAACATGATGCTTTGTTCTACATAGATAGAATCTTGTTTGCTAGCAGACTACTGGTGACCCCCGGGTGACACGGGGATATCAATGGGAAACTAGTTTGACTCGAGGATCACGAGGAACCACCGATCTTATTGCATTAGTCCAATCCAAGGAGCTTAATTACTAAGCAACCTGAAGGATCTTAATCGTCTAGTGACTGAACATGGTTGTGGTAAACATGCTTGTAGGATTATTGAAGTTGGGATGAAATCTACCAAGAGAAGTTTCGGCTAATTATGGGTTGCTCGCCTACACTCATACTTATAAGATTAAAATTGTTACACTTATCACTCGCCCACCCGACACATTCACTATCACCATGAACTGAATTTCCCCGCGCCTACTTCGTCATCTGCGGTTAACAACAAACAAATCATACTTTACTTTATTCTTTTTTCTGAAGTTTACATTTTAGTTTTATTTAAATACAATCCTTTAATCCAAAATCTATTCTTATTTCAACTCTTGCAGTCAATTCACTCGAAGACCTGTGACAACTTCGGGTGTGATAGAGACTTTACCAATATAAACACTTACCTTTGGGCTCCATGTGGGATCGACATCTTAACTTTGAAACTAGCTACAAACGATCTGTGCACTTGAATCCATCAACTAATAGCATCTTTTCATGAGAAGGTGGAGTGGGGGTCCTCCCAGGAAGCACATTTGACATTTTTTGCTTACAACAGAAAAAAGGCTATATAAGTGAAAGTTGCTAGTGATTTAGTCGTATCGTTAAGTAGGACTAGACGGGAAGTGTACCTGTTCGCGCGCATGCTAATAGTTGGACAAGAATTTGAGGTTGGCAATGATAAAGCTGAACTTGTAGAAAACTTGGTTGACCTGATAGATGACCTCATTCGTGGTTATTCGAGTGACAGTAGCTTTGAACAGAGAAGAGACTTACATGGGACCAACATAAAGAGGAGCAGGAAGAACATCCCCAGAAAGAGCACCCCGAAGAAGGCCATCACCAAGCAGACCATGCCAGAGAAGAGGACACCCAAGAGTTGCATGAAAAAAGGCACCACGCCGCAGAGCACACCCCTAAGAGCCGGTTATAATTCAACACTGAACAGTAGCAGCAAAAAAGTTAAGAGGTCCAGACCGGTGGTGAACAAGGTGGTGAACACACCCAAGAGCAGCAGGAAAAAGGCTAATGTGGCTCGCACGGAGGATACCACACCCAATAGTGGCGGCAAAAATGCTAGCTTGAAGAGGAACACGTCGTAGAGGTCTGGCAAAAATGTCGGCGCTAAGGAGAACACGCCCAATAGTGGCAGCAAAAATTCTAGCTTGAAGAGGTACACGCTGCAGAGGTTCGGCAATAATGCCGGCGCGAAGGAGAACACGCCCAATAGTGGCAGCAAAAGGGCTAATTCAAAGAGGAACACGCCGCAGAGGTCAGGCAATGATGTCGGCACGCAGGAGCCAACAACCGTGAGGGTAAGCAAGAAGGAGATCACACCGACAAGTAGTAGCAAAAAGGCTAGTTCGATGACGAACGCAACACAGAGGTCAGGCCCTAATGGGGCTACCATCACGAATGATACCATGAGGAAGGATTCCATCAGGAAGGAGGATGTACATAAGAAGAGCAAGATGGTTTTGTATAGTCGAGATGAAATAGAATTTGATTACTGTTTGTCTGCTGATGAACATGTGATGCATGATAGTGTAAGGCCACCCCCTGTGGTTGCAGCAGCACCAATAGAGCATCTTGGAGAAAAAAGAGTTGTCGGGGAGGTAGATTGGGCCAATGTTCCGGTCCATGTAGGTGCAAATGATGGTGCAGCCCCACCCCTAGGAGTCAATACGATGTGTGCAGTAATAGGCATTAGTGTGGATGGTGAAGATTCTGAATCAGATGTAGAAGATGGAACTATGGAGCATCAATAATCCGGTGATGATGATATCGACGAGACACTTAAGTATGGGGCTGGAATTCTAGTTGATGACTTGGGTCCTGACGTAGATGAGATGATACATGATCACGAGGATCCTATAATTTCAGTTGGCACCGAGTTCAGCAGCATGCATGAGTTCAGGATGTCGTTCTGAAATTTTTGTATCAAGGGGGAGTTCGATGTTCATATACTGAAGAACACTGCCCAGAGGTATGAGGCCGTTTGCAAGTTAAAGTGGAAGAATGGACAGGTGGTGATACATTTTCCGTGGAGGATCGCAGCTAGAGCCCTACCCGCGTCAAAGGCAATTAGGGTATCCGTGCAATGAATGGAGCAAACCATTTCAACTTTATCATTTTCACTCTATAATATAAGTAAAGTTGATGTTCAAGATCTATCTGGAAACTTTGCTTATGCTGTAAATTAACCTGTGTTGTAGGTGAACAAATTGGGCCCTCCCCACATGTGTGCGACAGGGAGCATGCTGAAATCCTCGATGGCTGATACTAAGTGGGTGGCTTTACAATATATGTCCATAATAAAGCATAACCCTAGGGAGACCACAAAGAATATTCAGAATAAAATCGTTGCTCAGTACATCATTGTTCTACATATTACACGATATGGAAAGGTAAAGAGAAAGCTCTGAAAATCTTGCATGGGGATTGGACTAATAGCTTCAAGATGTTGTACAACTTCAAGGCTGAGGTACAGACCAGGTGTCCAGGGAGTGTAGTGGAGATCGACACTAAACCGGAAGGTGGTAAAATTTATTTCAACAGATTTTTCATGGCGCTTAAACCTTGCATCTAGGGATTCAAGGACAGTTGTAGGCCATATCTAAGCGTAGATAGTACTGTCTTAACTGGAAAATGGAAATGTTGCTTGGCATTTGTGACATCAATGTATGGTCACAACTGGATGTTCCCAATGGCATTCGGGATGTTTGATATAGAGACAAAAGGAAAACTGGGTCTCGTTTATGAGGAAGCTTAGGAGATCAATAGGACAAACAGATCCATTGGCTATATTCACATATGCATGCAAAGGGCCGACGAATGTAGTGAAGGAGATGTTCTCGCGAGCTAAGGGTAGAGAATGCCATTCCCACCTGATGCTCAACCTCTACAGGCACTATGCAGGCAGAGTATTTGGTTACATGTTTGCTGCTGCTAGATCTTATAGAGCTAGGCACTGTGAATATTTCTTGATAAAGATTTGTGCAAAAGCCTAGATCTTCCCGGTACTTGGCCGCACATCATTCGCAACTATGAAAGAGGATTCAGTTCAACCCTGACATCAAAGTTGATTACATAAACAACAACCTAGTTGAATGCCTGAATAACTGGGTGAAGGACATAAAATTCTGTCATGTTCATATGTTGATGGATGACATAGGGGGTATGATCATGAAGCTGTTAAATATAAAGAGAGACATTGGTCGGAGACTTAGAGGCCATATGCTAGCACCTTTTGTACATCAAGTGCATAATAGAAGCCGAGGGCTTGGTCATCTTAGGGTTCTCCCATCAAACAACATCAACTGTGAGGTGGTCGATATGTCCAAAATAGCCACAGGGATGTTGTGAACATCGAGCGGCGGGAATGCACCTGCTTAGAGTGGCAACATACCCGTAAACCATGTGACCATGCATTTGTCTTCTTGGTGAAGAAAATAACTCTACCACATTTGGATCAATATTTGTCTGACTACTTCTCTCTGGAAAAGTTTAGAGCTGTGTATGCTGGTTCCGTCGAGCCCTGTACAGACCCATCTCAGTGGCCTCAAGTCCAACTGAGTTTTGAGCTGTGCCAGCCAGTAACAAAAAGGGGCAGAGGAAGACCATAGGTGAAGAGGTTTAGAAATTTTCTAGAGAGGGCGGGTTTGGCTTTTAGTGGTAGCAAGAAGGGCAAAAACCGATGCATGACCTTCCGTCTTATAGGCCATAGAGCAGAGGGTGTCCTCTTAATGCTCCCAAACCTAGGTATGAGATGGTACCTATACAAAGTTTTTTGGTCGTACTCTGTAGATCTTAGGTGCTTAACTGTGTTCTGTTTTTTGATAGGAAGAGCAAGGTAAGAAACATGACTGCGGACTCAGTGATTTTGCTGCGGGAAGAAAATCAAAACGAGTGGAGTAATGATGCTGAACACGATTCTAATGATGATTGGCCTGACTTCCCTTGACCCGGAGATGCAGAGTATGTGAAGGTAAGAAATCTAGCACCCAAGAAGAGAAGGAAGGCGGGCAATGAAGAAGACAGAGGACACCGAGTCAAAGAAGTTGGCACCCAGGAAGGGTAAGAAGGCTGGCTAAGAAGAAGCATAATAATGTGTTGATCTCAAAACTGTCTATGTATTCAGTAAAATTCTGGAGCTATGTTCATGGGAATCATCAGGCAAAACAAGTGTGTAGTGGTTTCTAAGACAATATGAGTTATTTCACGTTCTCATACTTCTCTATTTGTTGACTATGTCATCCCACTCTCGTAGCGACTTGAGGTTTGGTTATGGCTGAAGTCACTTCTTGAAGCTAAATTGTGAATGTGCCATTACTATTTATACAATTACAACACCGGAGATGAGGGGGATTGCTTCTCCAGTTCGATGGATGGTAGTGGGAGAGACATAATTTACATAGGCGCTTACTGGTTGCGCCAATCGGATTAAATCCCTGTTTTTAGCATTACACTTATTAAAAGGTTCTGAGCCAAAAACAAGTTCTAAGATGATACAATCCCACAAAGCAGCAATTTATTTCAGCTACTGGAAAACGCCATGGCAACATAAACAACAAAGGAAACAGATAATTCCCAGATAATGAGGAAACTGTTTCCACTATTTGGCCTAATCTTTAGCCGGTCTATCTCACTCTCTTGCTTCCGCAACTTAGCGTGCACGCCTCCTCCCTGCTCCTGCCTCCCCTTCATCTGGCGAAGCTCCCGGATCTCTCGCTCCAGTGCATGAATCTCCTCTTTCTTGTCCCACACAACATAACGAAGATCCTGAACAAGCTATTTGTGAAAACCTGTAAGGGGCTTTTCGATCCACACAAACCTGTCACATCCCGGTCCCCTCCTTTCCCGCGAACAATCAAAGAAAAAAAACAAAAAATTACATAACGCTTCCCGGATCGGGGTTACCAATTCACATAGCATACGAGGTTACCGCTCTGATGTCGTAGTTGCTGAATTTTCCTGCAGTATTTTCCTCAGTCCAAGAAATCCTTCTCGGCATCTTCTCAACGCACAAACACAGCATCTCGAGGCTGTAATCATAGGGCGTCTTCAGTACCTGATGGGGCACCCGCCTGGCGGCATTGAGCCGACCCTGATTCTGCCCGATACGAACTACATGAGTTGCGAGCCATGGGCTAGGAGAGTGAGGGAAGAGGAAAGAGGGGACGGTGGAGGAGCCTTGGATGTCAGAGCAAGAGAACGGTGATGCGTGATTTATCCCACCCAGTAACTCGAGGAGAATCCTACCGTCCACTTTGGACTGACAGGTGGGGCTCCTCCAAAGGTTACGCCTTTGTTGTTCAAAGGCCCTTTTGCGCTCATTGACTAAATATTTTTGGCCTCATGCCCGCCTACATATCACTAGGAGGCCTTACCGAGTAGTCAGACACGCCTAGTCCCACAGTTTTCCACCCTCCCCGTACACCCTGGATCAAGAAGAATTTTCCCGAGCTTTCCATCCACTCCAGCACTCATGGTCGAGCTCGCCGTGGAGGATCCACCCATAGATCCTACCGTCGCAGTATAAAATGGCCATGGTTTCTTGATCCAAACGACTGTGCTCCGTCTTCGAGCTCGGCCCCTCCTATCTGCAGAAGCACTGTTGCGGCATCGATCTCGAGCAAGATCCACCAGGAGCGACGGGGCTTGATCGTTGCCACCCCGTCCCCTTCATCATTGTTGATTCCGACAAGGTGGAGGAAAACGATGAAGCAATGCAGAATGCCATTGAAGCCTCCTTGGCGAAGGGAAAGCCACGGTCGAGAGTTGATGTCGCTGGGAAGGGCATGGAGGGGTCACCAATCGAGGTTGACTCTGATGATAGTGGCGTGATTTGGGTCTAGATGTTGTTTGGGTTGGTTGCAATTTTGGTTCTATTTAATGCGAGTACAATTATTATAATGGGTTTGGCAAGCTGCAATGGGAATTATGGATAGTTGTGTTCAGCGCAATAACAGGTGCTCGTGCTTCCACAATAGAAATTGTGTATGTGCCATTTGCATGCGGTATAATCCACATAGATTCCGCTTAAACAAACCAGCAAAGTAAGATTACAACCATCGGACAAAATGAAGAAATAAAGGCATAAGATAGATGAACATATGCCCAATTTGTTCCGAGCAGACCCTACTAGTTCAGACTTTAGATCACTTGGTCGACAAATACTATTACATTTTGTTCCAAGCATTCCGACACACAACTGAAAATCAACGGACATGCTTCAGCTTGGGCTCCTACTAGTTCATACTTCAGACCACTTGGTCGACAAATACTATTACAATTAACAGTAGGGAGCTCAATCTAAACAAACCTAGTTTTCACACACATCCATTCCTAACCTTAGCCTGATGCCCTTCATTCTGCCGCTCCAGGGTTTGAATCGTCAGCGCCATATTTTTGGCATCCTCCTTGCACTTGGTCAGTTCTTTCTCTGCCTTGATCCTTAGGAACCTGTCCATATTGGTAGTTGTGACATCGTGGATTTTCTTCATGTGCAATTCAATCCTTGATGTAGTCAGGTCTTTCTCTGCTTGAGCCTTCAGGGCCATCGCCACGTCCCTCTCCTTCGTGACTTTGCTAACCTTGTATTCTAACCTACGAATATCACGGCAAAGGATTGGTGTGTCATCAATGCACATTAACTTCATCTTGGCACTCTCAAGAAGTGAGCTCACTAAGGCTTCTTTCAACTCGGCATTCTTCTCCCATAGTTTTTCTAGCGATTTCTGCATAGACAGTGGCCACTCTGGATCTACCCATTTGACAACGCAGCGACTTTTGGTTAACCACGCGTCACCCTGTCCTTGACACCCTAAAAACCTCCTGTCTGTGTTGTGTACCTCGAATGCTACAAATTTAGCAGCCACAAGCTCATTTTTTACAACGGGGAGGACTCTCTCCCTCCGATAAATCGTGATTATCGGAGTCGTACAACGTCGCAACGGCCTAGCACACCAGACGTACATGAGTAATCAGAGTAGATCTAGCTCAAAATAAATAAATCTCCATAAAATATAAGGTATGAGACGACTCACATCGCTTTCACCATCTCTTTGATCTTCACATGTTTCCTGGTCGTATCCTCGTGAAGCCATGACGAGAAGGAGGTGGAGGAGCGGGGTGGTGGCAGGAGAGGTCGCTGGTGGGGGGGCGCCTGCTAGAGGCTAATGGAGTAGAGTGGAGTGGAGTGAGGACAGTGGCTTCGAGGGGAAGGAAGAGAATTGAAGAATGCCAACCCTACTAACAAAATCCAATGGCTTCTATAACACGAACATATCTAACATATTCTATACGCGGCACACGAAAAGCGTGACACTCACAGGTGGGGGAACGCACGATTATTAAGGAGTATTACAGAACTATGTCTACCATACATTCTCTCGACAAGTATGCTCTTCACACCGGACTAGTATTGATTACGTCTTATATTTAAGCATAGCATAAGTTCTACAACTCCCTGTCGGTCTTCTCGGATGTGAATGCAGAAATTGATCTACTTGGCCGGTCCAGCATCGACAAGGTACTTGGATGGCACACAAAGGACAAACTCCACCTCGCCCGGTGTCGGGCAGCTCGGCGCCACGACTCTCACATGCATTGCATCAGACGGCGGCGGCTGGCGTGCGACCACATACTCAGAGTGTGTAACACCCCAGTTTTAGTTAATCTTACTTAGGGTTTTTTGTGCATTCATGAGCATCGTTACTTTGCTAAATAAAAATGCAAAACAAGAATAAAGCAAAAACCCTAACATCTTAATCCTTCCCTCCCTCTCTCTTTGAAACCTATTCAAAATATGGTTTTGAAAATATTTTGAAAATTACCAAAAAGTATGGAGCCCAAATGGACTAAATGGGACCCACAATATTTTAATGGTTTTATAAAACACTTTGGTATTTTTTACAATGTTCAAACCAGAAAAGAAATTGAAATATAAACATAAACGAGAAACAGAAATAGAAAAATGTTTTTAGAATAAAAGAGAGAGCCAGCAGTCATGCCAGGCCAGCCCAAATCTTCTCCCGTGCTACCCGCCGCCTGCACGCAGTGCCCCATGGCCCAGCAGCGGCCCATCGAACCATACCCCTTTGATGTGCATCATATTTAATCTTCCTCGCGACCAGCGAAGCAGCTGCTTGCCTCAGCGCCTGTCGTCGATCGTCGCTCGTAGTTGAGGTGCGTCCCGCCACCCTCCGGAGGAGATAAGAACCCCTCTAAGACGTGCCCTTCTTCTCCGCCCCTCTCTTCCCCCTCGCGCTCTCTCCTCCTCTCTCCGCCAAGTGCCTAAACCCTAGATCCAGTGGCTGACAAATCGCCGATGCTCTGATCGTCCCCGAGCTCCACTGAGCACACTAGAAGAACCACCTCTCCGCCCTCTACTCCCCTGCCAAAGGAAGCGAGGAGTGGAGCCTCAAATCGAGCTTGCCGACTGTCCCTTCCCCGTCTCTGTTCGAGCACCGCATCAACATCATCGTCGCTTCCGACCTCGCCTATTCTCCCCGAGCCATCCATCAGCACTAGGGTGAGCATATGATGCTCAGATACCCCTCTGAATCCTCCCTCTCGCTCTATGCCTCGGCTATGTCATAGCTTGCCGTGCGCTGCTGCTAGACGTGGTTGCCGGCGAAGCTCCGGTGACCCAAAAGGGGTGGCACCGCCTCTGGGTGGTTCGCCTTGCACGTGCGAGTCGAACACGCTTAGTTCGCAGCCCCACTCATTGTGCTCCGCCATCCTCGCCGTCCACCTGGGAGGCCACCGCTAGCCAACGTCAAGCCGACGTACGTCATACCCGTGACGTCAGCAAGACGCAACTAGCGCTGGTTAAACCCATCTTGGCCTTGCCCTTGCCAACGTGGAATGGGCCCTTCCTGTCAGTGATCGAGGCTAGGTTAGGTGTAGTAACAAAAGTATCTGACCCTGTAAATGATGTCAGCATGATGCAGTAATTTATTTTAATTGGTTTAATAAATTTAGAAATGTTATTAACAATTGTAAAATCAATAACTAATTCATTTTAAGTCAGAAAAATATGAATAATATATCAAAATTTTCAGAGAAACGAGATCTACCTATTTAACCTATAATCATACATTGCTAAGAAACTTTAATTACAAGTTTAATTAGAATAAAAAATGACCCCCAGAGGTGATTCCGACGGTTTTCCTGTTCTAGGGTTTATACCCCTCGGAATCATGTTTAAATTATCAAGCATGCCTTAGGGGTACATTGCATCGATGTTATGTGTTTATTGTTTCCTTTCTTTCTGGTGTTTGCTTCTTTTTGGTAGAATACGATATCGAGATCGAGATCGAAGACCGAGATCAACACCATCGAAGATCGATGAACAATACGTGACCAACTATAATCAAGTCAAGCCCAAGGCTTTCGAAGATCTTCTTACCGGTTATCAACGGGCAAAGGCAAGCATAGGCCCACCATGATATGATCTTATGATTTCGAAAGCATTTTAATTCTTGCCATGATGCATAAGATTCTACTATGGTCTTTTATCAATATATAGAGTATCCTATCCATTGCATTACTCCCTTTGAGCTTATATTACCTGATCCACTGCTCCTAGCATGACTAGATTTGGCTTGTGTGCACCGCTAGATCTTATATCTATGTACTGCTTAGCCATGTTGTAGCACCCCGGGTAAAACCACTACTAGAAAATCAGTGGTTAATGCACATCATCATGATCGCATGCTCATGTCATCATGCCACATTGCATTTGAGCACCATCATATCTACATGCATTTGTTTGCCTAAAACAATTTTTCTAAAATCCTATTTTGTTTTCTAAATATTCTCCTCTTTGTTCAAAACAAAATCCTAGGTCTATTCAGATCTTTTATTTATCTAAAACCTATTTAAAAATATTTTATTTTAAATAAAAAAATAAAACAAGTATAAATATGTTGTTAGGGGAAGGCAGTCCATCCGGTCAGGCCCAAATGCCCAGCCAGATAGACCACCTACTACCCCATATATAAAACCCTAACCCTAAATTCTTAGAAACCCTAAACCTAATCCCCTACCCAGCACCCATACCCCGCCGCCACCACCACCCCCGTGCACACAACCCACCTGCACGCGCGGTACCCGACCGGACCACACACAGACACACTACCACACACGCCACTCTGTGCACCCCACCTGACCCAACACGATAACACACATAGAACACACGCACACCGTTACACACCTGACCAACACACGCGGAAAAAGTCTATTTTAAACCTTGAATTCATAGAGGCTCGGCGATTTGGACCCTGACATCGAAATCCCTGCCGTTTGTACCCTGAACTAGTGAATCCCCGTCCAAATTAAACCTTGAAAGTGTTTGGTGCACCGGGAAAAGGAAGAATCCTGGCTAGGAATACCGAATGTTTCACTGACTAAGCGGGCCCACATGTCAGATTCATCTCTTATCCCCATTCGTTCAGTACTCCTTCGGGAGGACGGAAAAACCGCCAGCGTGGTTGGAGCAAGGCTCGGCGCGACTGCACGGGGCCGGTCGGCAGCAGAAGGAAGAACGCGGTGCGTGCTGGCGACAAACCGGAGCGCCGCCACGTCTTGTTCGACGGCGATGCAAGCAGAGAAGGAGAGCTCGACCTATTTTGTGCAGTGGTACTGTCAAACAGATGACTTAATCGCAGAGAATGAAATCTAGAAACTTGACGATTAGCTCTTGTATTTGTCAAATTGAGCACGATTTTTGTCATTTTCATTCTCTGGCGATCTGAACATACCAACTAGCTATATCAATTTAACTCGTCTAGATCTAGATGCGTATGCGTGTATTAGCACGTTTAGCTGTTGTGCGTGCTCGTTGCATCGCGCTGGCCGCCGCATGCTAGCTTCTGTTGCACGCGCTCACTACAGCGTGCTAGCTAATGCGTGCTTGCTGTTGTGCACGCCGGCTGCCGCACGCTAGCTGCTGATGTGCACTCGCCGTCGTCACTCCCTCGCTCGATTACCTCATGCTCCTTTTCCATCCTCGCACGCTGGGCCGCGGTCGACGCGCTGAAGCTGCTGCGCGAGGTGGCCGCCGCCGCGCATCTCGACAGAGAGAACACGAGAGAGTCAGGGACATGGGATTGGAATAAATAATTTTGTTGGGTTTTTTTGTAAAATTTGTCTTACATAGCATCGGTAATCCAGTCAAACAATGTGAGGGTTTAATTTGGACCGGATTCAGTAGTTTAGGGTACAAACGACAGGGATTTCGACGTCGGAGTCCAAATCGCCGAACCTCTATGAATTCAATGTTTGAAATAGACTTTTTCCAACACACGCACTCACCTGACACGACTCACACAACCTGGACCTAACCCAACTCACGCACAACACACACACGCATCACACCATGCACACCACCACATCGCACCAACCGCACGCTCCCATCGCCTCGCTCGCGAACCCCTCCTTCCTTCGATCCCTTTCGCCACCGTTCGCTCCTGGCGCTGGGCCGCCACCTCGTAGAGTCCAGTGTGCACCCCCATGGCCGCCACCCCTCTCGGAAGACCTCGCCTCCTTACTGCCATGCCGCCGCCGTCAAGCACTCCCTCTCGCCTCGCTCCCCCGGAATAGGACCGCCTCCTTCTCCCGACGCTATCGCTCGAGCTCGCCTACCTCTCCTCCTGTCGCCGCCTCTCTAGGATGGCAACCGCCGCAAGCCCCTGCGACCTCGCCACCAACAGCGGCCGTGCGTCCCATGTCATCCCCGAACGTGCTTTCCATCCCCCATATGCAGGCCATAGCCGCGTCCTCGAACCCTTGCGCCTCTCTGTCTCACCTGGTGCCACCTCTCCCCTCTCTACAATACCGGCAACTGCCTCCGCCCAGCCACCCGAGCTTGTCAAGGCCAGAGGCCACCCGAACTAGCTCGTTGACCCTCCTGTCGCATCCCGACCGCAAGGCGTTTGAGCAAATGTTTGCACGGGACATGGGCCTCCTTGCAGTGTATATCTGGACTCATTCTGCTTTTTGTCCTGTCGCTCTAAGACTATGTTTTGGTGGTCTAATGTACCGTTGCTGGCATGGATCATCTAGATCGGCCCCATGTTGTACTTATGTGGTGGTGGCATGACGATTGCCCAGCGCACAATGAGAACTTCAGAACATATCAACAAACAAGATCGAGGCCCTGAATTTGACGATCGAGGCCCCGGAGACATCTCCTTCACGAAACCCGAAGGCAATGGCGTCGAACCTCAAGACATTCCCCATGGAATCGGAAGCGCGTCGTCATGAACGTCAAGGCCTCCTTCATGGAATCGGACCCGTCGAAACGCCAAGTTCTTATTCCCGGACCACGAAGACCCGATGCCGGAGTTTGAAGACCCAAAACCTGTCAAAGACCCAAGACCTTCGCCTTGATGTATGAGCCCGATCCTATAGCCAAATTTCTATATATCTACTTGTTGTATATAAATTGTTCATACTACCTGATTCACTACTTCTAGCATAACTAGGTTTGGCTTCTGTGCACTGCTAGAGCTTATATCTATGTCCTGCTTACCTATGATCTGTCTTTTGCTTAGCTGTTAGTGTAGGTTCAGTGACCTCTTCTTGTAATAATTTAGCTCTTCGCTCAGTTATAAGCTTGCTTTAATAAATTTTGTGTCGTAGGGTCACTGTTGTGTTACCGATTCTCCACTGGATATTCTCGAGCTCAAGGTTAAGCTTTTGTCATACTAACATCTGGAATTTGTTTAGCCCTGATCCCGGGGGTGTCACACAGTGTACATCGGCCATGCGCACGAGACCGACCTGACGCATACCGCATATACGAAGATGGACTGATGGATGGTTCCTGGAACACCAACGATGATGGTGGGCCCAGCGACGATTCCTGGAACGCCAGCGGTGATGGTCAAGATAAAAATAGAGCCGCCCCTGCAAAACGAGCCGACTGCATGCCGTCTCAAGGAACGACACCTGCTCTTGGAGAATAATGGCGTATCCATAAGAAAGCCTAATCAATTCGATCGGGTGATCCGTTGCAAGTGGACCACGAGCTTTGCTGGTGTAGTTGTAGTCGGGCTCAATGCAGCCGCACGCGCCATGCCGGCACACGAGTTCGTGCCCTGGGAGAACGTAGTAGGGGTAACCGCGTCAGCATCCATGGTGGGAGCACACGTTCGCGTACGTTGCCAAGATGTTCCGCATGAGGATCTCCTACAGATTCAAGGTCTAGCGATCTGAGTACTCCTTGCCACGCGACTCCCACATCTGAAGTTCGTCGAGAAACCAGAGAATAGATGTGTAGTTAGTTAAGCCGACATCAGGAATTTGTAAGATAAATTCAAATGGTAGTCAAATGATTTCCTACCTTAAGGTTCAAGCCAGTTGCTGTCTTCCAGGAATGGCACGCGAAAGCCGGTGGCGTCGTCCAGCACGACGAGTTGTGGTGGATAAGGGGGTATGGGTATGAAAGAGACGTGCTCAGTCACGAGCTCTATTGATATAGGACGGAGGAAAGTGCAAATAATAATATATTTGAATATTAAGAGTGAAAAATAATGTCGCAGAACATCCTACTCGCGGATCGGCCTTACAAAGAAACATCCTAGTGTCCACGCGGCCGCTCGAACGGTCTGTAACCATTGGCACGTAGAACCAGTTCCCCGAGAAGGGGGTAGGGGGCTGGGTCTTCTAGAAGACACGATCTAACAGCCACCTTTGGCCACTAGGGTTACGATTCGGTGGTTGCTATTGGTCGTTAGGGTTAGGTCAGATTGTACACTAGAAATTCAAGCTAGTCAATGGGGTTATCTTGTGCTTGACCAAATTTCAAATAACCATTACTCATTAAAAAAATTACCAACCTCCCGGGAATGGCGGTCCACAACAACGTAGAATGCGTGTAAATTGCCTCGGGGCCTACGACGCTCTCAATTCTTGCACCTCCTTTGCAAAATCGCCGTTTTTTCATAGTCGGTAAATGGAAACTCTGTATTTCTTCATGAAAACCTGAAATATCTAGTTGGAGAAGTTTCCTAAAATGCCGAGAGGGGGTTAGGAGCCGGGTTTGCGCTTATTCCGCATAGTGTATCCATGTTTTGGGCACTGAGGGGGAGGTCTAGGGTTGAAAGCCATGTTAACTCCTACTCGATAGCCATCCGGGGGTACACCGTGTGCCAAAAGTCCCGGTTTTCTTGTTTATGATTTTATGATGGTAGTGGGTGACATACAAGGGATACTCGAGCTGGTTTCATATTTTTTTAATTTTTGATAAATTTCCTATTGTCGGGATTCAGGGGGTGGGAAAAATCGGCAAACCCGTCGACGTGTGCAGGCACACGAGGTCCAATGCAACCTTGAACCTAGGCACGTGCCGAGCCTAGGTACCCCATGGGGTACCCAAAATCATTTTTTCCCAAAAATTGAGGGCCATTTCTAGGGTACCTACAGTTATAAACCGACATTATCGTGGCATAACTCGGAAAAAATACAGTATATGATTATACCACGAGATAATTACCAACCTCCCGGGAATGGTGGTCCTCCACGATGTAGCATGCATGTAAATTGCCTCGGGGCCTAGGGCATGCTTAATTCTTGCACCTCCTTTGCAAAATCGGCAGTTTTTCAGATCGGTAAATGAAAATTCTGGATTTCTTTATGGAACCCTGAAATATCTAGTTGGAGAAGTTGCTTAGAATGCCAAGAGGGAGCTAGGTGTCGTTTGGTCTCAATCCGCGTAGTGGATCTACGTTCTGGGTAGTGAGGGGGAGGTCCAGGGTTGAAAGCCATGTTAAATCCTACTCGATAGCCATCCGTGGGGTGCACCGTATGCCAAAAGTCCTGGGTTTTCTTATTTATGATTTTATGATGGTAGTAGGTGACATACAAGGGCTACTCGAGCTGGTTTCATATATTTTTTTGATTTTTGATGAATTTCCTATTACCGCGGTTCGGGGGTGGGAAAATCGACAAACCCGTCGGCGCGCGCAGGCATGCGAGGTCCAGCGCAACCTTGAACCTAGGCACGTGCCTAGCCTAGGTACCCCATGGGGCACCCCAAAACATTTTTTTCCAAAAATTGAGGGCCCTTTCTAGGGTACCTACAGTTAGAAACCTCCATTACCGGTGCGTAAGTCAGAAAAATTATAGTATATGCTTGCACCACGAGATAATTACCATCTTCTCGGGAATGGCGGTCCGTCACGATGTAGCATGCATGTAAATTGCCCTGGGGCCTAGGGTGCACTCAATTCTTGCACCTCCTTTGCAAAATCGTCAGTTTTTTAGATTCCGTAAATGGAAAACTCTAGATTTCTCCCCCCTCACTTGATAGGGCAAAGGTGTCCGATCTTTCGATGAGATGGTGATAGTCGATTTGGTGGAGTTCGGGCTGTACGATCCGACTACACATGCGAGCACAAGCGCCAATGCAATCTCTAGGCCAATCTCCTGGAGGTTACCGATCCTGCGGAAACACGATCAACCTGACCAGCGAGGGTCTTAATTCCTACCAGAAATCGAGAACAAGTAAGAATTAATATTGCAATCAAGATATTGCAGATTAAGATGAAAGCTTTATTGAAAAGGTGGGATCCTGAATAGGTGCGAAGTACAAGAGGCCTCTACGACGCTCGAGCCTTGGCAAAGTTGCTATGATGGCTAACTTAATGTCTAAACAAAATCCAAGTCTATGGTGATGGCTATGGGTAGTATTTAAGGAGGAAAATGTAGGGTTTCGGCCAGCCATAGAAGTGGTGGCCGAATCCAACCCTAGAAGTCCTTTTCTCCTCAAATACGGACTCTAAAAAGTGGCTATTTAAAATCCTGCGAAAATTACATGGGCATGTCCCAAAATAAAGGTGTCGCAGCACCATATTAAGCTATGGACGAACTTGTGAAGTATTAATCTTGAATATTTCGTCTAAGCCTTCTTTCTTCATTATGGTGGCCTCAAAGTTCTGAAATCTTCATCCGCGACCTTCTCTTGGATCATCACATGCTTGCTGCCATCTCCATGCATGGCCATGCTCCAATGCTTGTCCCTCTCATCCATGCTTGGTCCATCATTCCTAAGAGTAAGAAATACATCTGATTTAGGCAGCATCATATTCTCATGTATGTGAGGAATAGTTTCAAGAAACGAAAGTACCTGATAGTTAAGTTGTTTGGCACAAGATCTTGTGATAGGTCCTCGTATGTGTGTAGCTGTAGGTACAACGGTTGTATCAATAGATGGGATGTCCACATCATGCTCTCCTTCTTAAATTGAAGTCGTCCTTGACGCAATCTCATCTTCCTCACCAAAGTAAGGCTTCAAATCTGCAATGTTAAACGTAGGACTAACCGTACCAAAGTCTGCAGGCAACTCAAGTTTATATGCATTATCGTTTATTTTCTCTAACACCTTAAAGGGACCAGCAGCACGCGGCATTAACATAGACTTGCGTAAATCAGGAAAACGATTTTTACGCAAATGTAACCAAACAAGATCTCCAACATCAAACACAACATGCTTTCTCCCTTTATCCCCAGCAAGTTTGTACTTAGCATTCATGTGTTCTATGTTATCTTTAGTCTTATGCAAGTTTAATATCATTTCAGCGCGTTGTGTAGCATCCAAATTATTTTGCACCGAAGAAGGTAAAGGCAATAAATCAATAGGTGCATGAGGAACAAAACCATACACGATTTCAAACGGGCACATCTTTGTGGTAGAACGCAGCGAACGATTATAAGCAAATTCTATATGAGGTAAACACTCTTCCCACAATTTTAAGTTCTTCTTTAAAACAGTCCACAATATAGTAGACAAAGTTCTATTTACTACTTCAGTTTGTCCATCAGTTTGGGGATGACATGTAGTACTAAACAGCAATTTAGTCCCCAACTTAGCCCATAAATATTTCCAAAAGTGGCTAAGAAATTTAGTATCACGATCAGAAACAATAGTATTTGGCATACCATGTAAACGAACAATTTCACGAAAGAACAAATCAGCAATATGCGTAGCATCATCCGTTTTATGACAAGGAATAAAGTGTGCCATCTTAGAAAACCGATCCACAACAACAAAAATACTATCCCTCCCCTTCTGTGTATGTGGCAATTCCAAAACAAAGTCCATAAAAATATCCTCCCAAGGAACACTAGGAACATGAAGAGGCATATATAAACCATGTGGATTAAGGCGAGACTTAGCTTTTTGACAAGTAGTGCAGCGTGCCACAAATCTCTCAACATCTCGACGCATACATGGCCAAAATAAGTGTGCAGCAAGAACATCCTCTATCTTCTTGACACCAAAGTGTCCCATCAATCCTCCTCCATGCGCCTCCTGTAACAACGAAAGACAAACAAAACTAGCTGGAATGCATAGTTTGTTAGCACGGAACACAAATCCATCATTGAAGACGAACTTGTTCCATGTTCTACCATCTCTACAATTCTGCAACACATCTTTAAATTCAGCATCATGCACATAATGTTCCTTAAAGTTTCCAATCCAAATATTTTGAAGGCAAGTTGAGATAAAAAAGTTTAACGGCACGACAAAGCATCAACAATAATATCATCTTTACCCTTTTTGTGTTTGATAACATAAGGAAAAGACTCAATAAATTCAACCCACTTTGCATGACGACGATTCAACTTAGCTTGACTACGAATATGCTTCAAAGATTCATGATCAGAATGTATAACAAATTCTTTAGGCCATAGATAATGTTGCCAAGTTTCTAATGTCTGAACCAACGCATATAATTCTTTATCATAAGTAGAATAGTTCAGACTAGCCCCACTCAATTTCTCACTAAAATATGCAACATGTTTTCCCTCTTGTAATAACACACCGCCCAAACCAATTCCACTAGCATCACATTCAAGCTCAAAAGTCTTACTAAAATCAGGAAGTTGGAGTAAGGGAGCATGTGTTAGCTTATCTTTCAATATGACGAAGGCATGTTGTTGTGCATCTCCCCAAACAAAGGGCACATCCTTCTTGGTAAGTTCATTCAGCGGCGCGGCAATTGATCCAAAGTCTTTGACAAAGCGCCTATAAAAACCAGCGAGGCCAAGAAAACTCCTCATTTGTGTGACTGTCTTGGGCTGCGGCCAATTCTCAATAGCTTCAATCTTGGCTGGATCCACTTCAATACCCTGTGATGTAACAACATAGCCAAGAAACGCAACTCGATTGGTGCAAAAGGTGCACTTCTCAAGATTACCAAACAAACGTGCATCACGTAAAGCATTGAAAACAACACGTAAATGGTCCAAATGATCCTCTAAAGATTTGCTATAAATCAGAATATCATCAAAGTAGACTACCACAAAACATCTAATGAAAGCACGTAAAACTTCGTTCATTAATCTCATGAAAGTGCTGGGTGCATTAGTTAAACCAAACGGCATCACTAACCACTCATATAAACCAAACTTAGTTTTAAATGTTGTTTTCCATTCATCTCCCAATTTCATACGAATCTGGTGGTAACCACTACGCAAATCAACTTTAGAAAACATGGTAGAGCCACTCAATTCATCAAGCATGTCATCCAAACATGGAATAGGATGACGATATCGAATAGTAATATTATTGATAGCTCTACAATCAGTACACATGCGCGAAGAACCATCTTTCTTAGGTACCAAAATAATAGAAACATCACAGGGGCTAAGGGACTCATGAATATGATCTCTGTCGAGTAGTTCCTGAATTTGGCGTTGTATCTCCTTCGTCTCCTCTGGATTGGTTCTATATGGCACGCGGTTGGGCAACGTAGCACCAGGAATTAGATCAATTTGGTGCTCAATTCCTCTAATAGGAGGTAGTCCTGGTGGCAATTCAGCGGGAAAAACGTCCTCATATTCCTGCAAAAGGTTAGCAATAGCGGGTGGCAAAGAAGGAGGCATATCCTCAAATGAAAACAAAACCTCTTTGTAGATAATTGCATAACATTGAGTATTGTTTACATCTATTTCAGCAATATCAATTTTATTTGCAAGCATACATGGACTCTTCAGACGAATTTCAGTAGCATGTTTAGAATCAGATTTAGTGTTCTTTTGTGCTACAAAATCTGCAGCAACAATCTGATTCTCACTTTTATTTTTCTCCTTAGTTTTATCTCTACTAGCTCTAGCAAGATCATCTTTTAAAATCTGTTCGGGAGTCATAGGTTTTAGACCAATTTTCCTTCCATCATGCATAAGAGAATAGTGATTAGTTTTTCTATTATGAATAGATTCTCTATCAAATTGCCATGGTCTACCAAGTAACAAAGAACAAGATTGCATAGGTACAACATCACAATCAACAAAATCAGAATATGTACCAATAGTAAAATGCACGCGTACCGTTCTTGTTACCTTGATCTTGCAAGAAATCTCAAACCATTGGATGTAATATGAATGTGTGTGTTGTCTTGTTGGAAGTGCAACCTTCTCTACCATGTCAACACTAGCCAGATTATTACAACTCCCTCCATCAATGATGATCCTTATAGCTCTTTCCTTGATAACACCATGTGTTTGGAACAGGTTGTGGCGTTGATCTTGCTCAGATTTGCTCAATTGCACACTCAACACACGTTGTGTAATTAAGCTCTTGTATTGATCAGCAGTTTCAGCTCCCATTACCTTTGTCTCTTCATCAGAATCACAATTGTCTCCATCTCGAGCAGAAATAAGGTCTAATGTATCTTCATCAAAGTCACTTGCTAAATCATATTGACCATCATCACGCACCATCATAACACGTTGTGTTGTGCACTGTCTCTCAATATGACCAAAACCCCAGCATTTGCGGCATTGTATATCCTTTGTTTTACCCGTGGAAGCCATAGAAGATGCACTACGAGCAGGAGCATTGGATGACGGAGGAGCAGCTGACGGAAATCTTGTGGTGGCCTTCGATGTAGTAGTAGCTAGTGGAGAATCACGAGAAGGAGGTGCTGATTGTCGGGATGTCCAAGTGGATGTGCGACCTGCAGAATTATTAGTTCTCCTCCATGGTGTTTCACGATCCTGCACTTCACGTTCAGCTTTGCAAGAAAGATGAAACAAACGAGTGATAGAATTATATTCCTTATAATCTAATATGTGTTGAATGTCCTTGTTTAATCCACCAAAGAAACGTGCAAGCATTTGTTCAGTAGATTCTACAAGACCACACCGAACCATCCCCGTTTGCAATTCCTGATAATACTCTTCTACAGAATTTTTCCCTTGTTCCAAACGCGTCAGATTCTTTAGTAAATCACGTTGATAAGTGGGAGGCACAAAACGAACACCATAGTAGTTTTTAAAGCAGTCCAAGTACAAGGAATAGTAGTAGGATTTAAATGACAATACTCAGACCACCAAAGGGAAGCAAATTTAGTAAATTACCATGTAGCAGCACTAACACGCATATTTTCAGGATATTTTAAACATGCAAAACATTGTTCTACTTCCATCTCCCATATAAGATATGTATCAGGATTATATTTACCCTCAAAAGATGGAATATTTAATTTAAGCTTTGCAACATGATCATCATCACGTACCGGTGGTCGAGCGTTGCGGTGGTAATGTCGGGGACGGCCAGCTAGGTGTGGAGGTTGTTCAAACTCCTCGTCAAACAGATCGTCGTCGTCGTCGGGGTCATAGTAGTACTCGTCGTCTGTCCCCAATGTCGCAGCAGCAGCTGTGGTGGAAGTCTGAGGTGCCTCAGTTGCAGCGGTAGCCGCCTGAGGTGCGGAGGCAGCCGAACCAGCAGTACAACCCGTGATCGGAATGTGCCGTGCGCCATGCCGAGGTGCCAATGGGGCGGGTGCAGGTGCGGGTGCCGGCAATCTGCCCAAAACCTCCTTGAACCGAGCGTCAAGCTTGTCGTTGAAGGATTTCTCGAGTCCATCGATCTTGTCCATGGCATTGGTGAGCTTGGTGTCAAACTCCCCTAGTCGTGCATCCACATCTTCAACGCGACCGACCAAGAGCTCGGAGAAGTGGGCATGTAGTTCTTGGTTCGTCATTGTGGCAGCGTTCCGCGAAGTATCTGTCATGGTTAGTCCTTTAAAAAGCACAGGTATATATGCCTATAACTACGGAAATATGGTGGAAGGCACGCGTAATCCGTCAAGCAATATACGAAGTTCTTACAAGTTCTTACCAAACAGTAGGAAAAGGCGATGTGTAACCGCGAGGAGCAGTGGGTCCAGAGATTGAACCGAGCGATTACCAGGAGTCGAGACACCGCACGTGGAGAAATCTGTGGAGATCTAGGAAGGCTTAGCAAAGGGGTTAGCAATTATCAAAACAGCAATGTAAATGTTGAAATAATGCTCAACGACGGTATTGTGCTGGTCCTAGGCTAGACTTTACTAGAGACGCGAGCCTAGATCACCAACGATGTCACGACGCGACACAACAAGCAATGTATGATGATATGGCACCCTGAAAAGCGAACCAAGATGTCGAAAATCACTATGATGGCGAGTGCCTAGAACTGATCTACGAGGTCTAGAAACAGGTTAGCCCCAAAAAAAATTCAAATTTTTTGTATTATGCTCCGGAAAGCGCGGATGCGCCAAAAAAATATCGCTATAACGGCCGATGGAGAAAAGTGATACCCGGGACCGAAAACCAGTATAGCCAGAAAAAAATTTCGGAGGCGGTTCTAGACTTTTTTTGCTCTCCTTCTGGACTTACGACTGAACTTCTAACTCGACACGGAATTTAGCTCAATACGGAAACAACAAGAAAGGAGAGTAAAAAAGAAATAATTAGGAAACAATAACTCTACTCGGACTCGTTCCACAGCAGGAAAGGTGATTGGATCCGTGTCGCGGTAGGAAGGCGGTGGCGGAGTTTTAGGGTTTATGGTGGCTGGGTGTATGGCGGCGGAATATGGTGGCGGTGATCTGCGAGGGTGGCGGTGACTACTGTGATCAGAACTCGAAACTCTAAGGGACGAGACACTAATACCAGCAACTTGACGCGACGATGCAGACACGAATTCAACAATGCAAAACTAAAAAGATAATGCAAGGCGTAGATTGGTGATGGGATGGATCTAAACTCTAACTGTGTTTTTGGCTTTTTCATGGGTTATAGGTAAAACAGATCTAATCTACGAAAACCGTAAAATCTCACCGAGCAATCTGAAATCTGATACCACTTGATAGGGCAAAGGTGTCCGATCTTTTGATGAGATGGTGATAGTCGATTTGGTGGAGTTCGGGCTGTACGATCCGACTACACGTGCGAGCACGAGCGCCAATGCAATCGCTAGGCCAATCTCCTGGAGGTTACCGATCCTACGGAAACACGATCAGCCTGACCAGCGAGGGTCTTAATTCCTACCTGAAATCGAGAACAAGTAAGAACTAATATTGCAATCAAGATATTGCAGATTAAGATGAAAGCTTTATTGAAAAGGTGGGATCCTGAATAGGTGCGAAGTACAAGAGGCCTCTGCGACGCTCGAGCCTTGGCGAAGTTGATATGATGGCTAACTTAATGTCTAAACAAAATCCGAGTCTATGGTGACGGCTATGGGGAGTATTTAAGGAGGAAAAGGTGGGGTTTCGGTCAGTCATAGAAGTGGTGGCCGAATCCAACCCTAGAAGTCCTTTTCTCCTCAAATACAGACTCTAAAAAGTGGCTATTTAAAATCCTGCGAAAATTACATGGGCTTGGCCCAAAATAAAGGTGTCGCAGCACCATATTAAGCTATGGAAGAACTTGTGAAGTATTAATCTTGAATATTTCATCCAAGCCTTCTTTGTTCATTATGGTGGCCTCAAAGTTCTGAAATCTTCATCCGTGGCCTTCTCTTGGATCATCACATGCTTGCTGCCATCTCCATGCATGGCTATGCTCTAATGCTTGTCCCTCTCATCCATGATTGGTCCATCATTCCTAAGAGTAAGAAATACATCTGATTTAGGCAGCATCATATTCTCATGTATGTGATGAATAGTTCCAAGAAACGAAAGTACCTGATAGTTAAGTTGTTTGGCACGAGATCTTGTGATAGGTCCTCGTATGTGTGTAGCTGTAGGTACAACGGTTGTATCAATAGATGGGATGTCCACATCACATTCGGGGGGTGCACTGTGTGCCAAAAGTCACAGTTTGTCTTGTTTATGATTTATGATGGTAGTGGATGACATACATGGGCCACTCGAGCTAGTTTAATATTTTTTGATTTTTGATGATTTTCCTATTGCCGATGTTCGGGGGATGGGCAAAATTGGCAAACCCGTCGGCGCGTGCAGGCACGCGAGGTCTAGTGCAACCTTGAACCTAGGCACGTGCTCAGCCTAGGTACCCCATGGGGCACCCAAAACATTTTTTCCCGAAAATTGAGGGCCCTTTCTAGGGTACATACAGTTAGATACAACCATTACCGAGCGTAACTTGGAAAAAATACAGTATATGCTTGCACCACGAGATAATTACTAACCTCCCGGGAATGGCGGTCCGCCATGATATAGAATGCGTGTAAATTGCCTCAGGGACTAGGGCGTGCTCAATTGTTGCACCTCCTTTGCAAAATAGCCGGTTTTCCAGAGTCGATATATGGAATTTCTAGATTTTTTCATGGAACCCTGAAATCTCTAGTTGGAGAAGTTTCTTAGAATGCCGAGAGGGATCTAGGTGCCGGTTTGGTCTCAATCCGCATAGTGGATCCATATTCTAGGCAATGAGAGGGAGGTCTAGGGTTTTAAGCCATGTTAACTCCTACTCGATAGCCATCTGGGGGTGCACCATGTGGCAAAAGTCCCGGGTTGCCTTGTTTATGATTTTATGATGGTAGTGGGTGACATACAAGGGCTACTCAAGCTGGTTTCATATTTTTTTGATTTTTGATGAATTTTCTATTGCCGGGGTTTAGGGGTGGGCAAAATCGGCAAACCTGCCGGAGCGCGCAGGCACGCAAGATCTCGTGCAACGTTGAACCTAGGAACGTGCCCAGCCTAGGTACCCCATGGGGCACCCAAAACATTTTTTCCCGAGAATTGAGGGCCCTTTCTAGGGTACCTATAGTTAGAGGCTGCCATTACCAGGGCGTAACTTAGAAAAAATACAGTATATGCTTGCACCACGAGATAATTACCAACCTCCCAGGAATGGCGGTCTGCCACGACATAGCATGCATGTAAATTTCTCCGGGGCCTAGGGCGCGCTCAGTTCTTGCACATCCTTTGCAAAATCGCCAGTTTTTTAGAGTCGATAAATGGAAACTCTGGATTTCTTCATGAAACCTTGAAATCTCTAGTTGGAGAAGTTGCTTAGAATGCCGATAGGGAGCTAGGTGCCGGGTTTTCTCTCAATCCTTGTAGTGGATCCATGTTCTGGGCACTGAGGGGGAGGTCTAGGGTTGAAAGCCATGTTAACTCCTACTCGATAGCCATCCGAGGGGTGCACTGTGTGCCAAAAGTCCCGGTTTGTCTTTTTATGGTTTTATGATGGTAGTGGATGACATACAAGAGATACCCGAGTTGGTTTCGTATTTTTTGATTTTTGATGAATTTCCTATTGTCGGGGTTCGGGGGGTGGGCAAAACTAGAAAACCCGCCGGCGCGTGCAGGCACGCGAGGTCTAGTGTAACCTTGAACCTAGGCACGTTCCTAGCCTATGTACCCCATGGGGCACCCCAAAACATTTTTTCCCGAAAATTGATGGCCCTTTCTAGGGTACCTACAGTTAGAAACCGCCATTACCGGGGCGTAACTCAGAAAAAAATACAGTATATGCTTGCACCACGAGATAATTACCAACCTCTCGGGAATGGCGGTCCGCCACGACGTAGCATGCATGTAAATTGCCTCAGGGCCTAGGGCGCGCTCAATTCTTGCACCTTCTTTGCAAAATCACCGGTTTTTCGGAGTCGTTAAATGGAAACTCGGGATTTCTTCATGGAATCCTGAAATATCTAGCTGGAGAAGTTGCTTAGAATGTTGAGAGAGAGCTAGGTGCCAGGTTTGGGCTCATTCCGCGTAGTGGATCCACGTTATGGGCAGTGAGGGGGGTGTCTAGGGTTGAAAGCCATGTTAACTCCTACTCGATAGCCATCCGGGGGGTGCACCGTGTGGCAAAATTCCTGGTTTGTCTTGTTTATGATTTTATGATGGTAGTGGGTGACATACAAGGGCTACTCGAGCTGGTTTCATATTTTCTTTTATTTTTGATGAATTTTCTATTGCCAGGGTTCAGGGGGTCGGAAAAATCGGCAAACCCGCCGGCGCGCACAGGCACACAAGGTCTAGTGCAACCTTGAAACTAGGCACGTTCCCAACCTAGGTACCCCATGGGGCACCCAAAACATGTTTTCCCGAGAATTGAGGGCCCTTTCTAGGGTACCTACAGTTAGAGACTGCCATTACCGGGGCGTAACTTAGAAAAAATACATTATATGCTTGCACCTCGAGATAATTACCAACCTCCCGGGAATGACGGTCTGCCACAACATAGCATGCGTGTAAATTGCCTCGGGGCCTAGGGCGCTTAATTCTTGCATCTCCTTTGCAAAATCACCGGTTTTTTGGAGTCGGTAAATGGAAACTCTGGATTTCTTCATTGAGCCCTGAAATCTCTAGTTGGAGAAGTTCATTAGAATACCGAGAGGGAGCTAGGTGCCGGGTTTGGTCTCAATCCGCATAGTGGATCCATGTTATGGGCAGTGAGAGGGAGGTCTAGGGTTGAAAGCCATATTAGCTCCTAATCGATAGCCATCCGGGTGGTGCACCATGTGCCAAAAGTCTCGGTTTGTCTTGTATATGATTTTATGATGGTAGTGAGTGAGATACAAGGGATACTAGAGTTGGTTCCATATTTTTTTTTGATTTTTGATGAATTTCCTATTGCGGGGGTTTGGTGGGTAGGGAAAATCGCAAACCCGTCGGCGCGTGCAGGAACGCGAGGTCTAGTGCAACCTTGAACCTAGGGACATGCCCAGCCTAGGTACCCCATGGGGCACCCCAAAACATTTTCCCCAAAAATTGAGGGGCCTTTCTAGGTTACCTACATTTAGAAACCACCATTACCGGGGCGTAACTCAGAAAAAATAAAGTATATGCTTGCACCACGATATAATTACCATCTTCCCAGGAATGACAGTCCGCCAAGGCGTAGCATGCATGTAAATTGCCTCGGGGCGTAGGGCACGCTCAATTGTTGCACCTCCTATGCAAAATCATCGGTTTTTCAGAGTCGGTAAATGGAAACTCTGGATTTTTCCATGGAACCCTGAAATATCTAGTTGGAGAAGTTGCTTATTATGCCGAGAGGGAGCTAGGTGCCGGGTTTGGGCTCATTCCGCATAGTGGATCCATGTTCTGGGTAGTGAGGGGATGGTCTAGGGTATGTGTGTGTGTTGTGTCTAGGGTTGATATGAAAATGGTAGTACTCGGTTTCCCCCTCTCACGATAACTCGTCCTCACTTTGGTTGGTATGCCCTGATTGGTCGAGATGGTTGTCACGCGGATCATGCCCACCCAACATTAATCCTCTCCTCTGTGATCTAATGGGCAAGATAGCCCCTCCCTCCGCCATCTCTCTGTGGCGAACCTCTCTATCTATGAGAAATAACAAGTTTGCCACCAAAACTTTACTTCCATAATCAAATATAAGGAAAGTGCACAAAGGCGTATAATTTTCGTATATGCGTGTCTATGCATTTCCTTTTATTCTCTAAAAATTACAAACTATTTGGATTTATATACATGAAGGTATATAAAATAAAAAATGTGAGTGTTTTATAGTGCATCGAGGGGGACACACGGCGACGCGCTCGTCTAACCGATTGCAACGCGTCCACCATGGCACAAGTACGATGCACTGCAATGTCGTGTCAGTGGGGGTCGAACGATGCATCTGATGCACGCATCGTGCCCTTTGTCGTGGGAATGGCCACGTCAGATGTTGCAATCGGCAGCGAGTAGTAGAACATGGGGCAAGGGCGGCCAGCCATCTCTGGTGCAAGATGAGGGCGGAGACACAAGGGTTTACCCAGGTTCGGCCCCCCGGAGGGTAAAGACCTACTCCTGCTAGATTGTATTATGGAGAGAGTACAAGGGGCGAGCTCGACGACTAGGCGGCGAGTCTCTTGGGTGTATGATGGAACGTGTCCTCTATGCGTACCCTAGGGAGGTTTATATAGGCTCACCTCGCTAGGGTTTATAGATCTACAACCGAATTGGTTAAGGATTCGAAAGGTCTTTGACCTAGTCCGAATGGGCGTATCTACGCTTCTGGGACTCCAGCTTCCAATCGCCTGAGTCCTCACCAAGTCTCGATCCAGTCGTCGTCCTGCAGGCCCACTCGCTGGCAGTTTAGGCCAATAGGAAACGTCCTGCTGGGCATACCCCTATAGGTATATCCCCATCAGTAGTCCCCGAGGCCGTTGTTGATTCGTCGCAGGTGTTCGTTGGCAGTTGGAGTATGCGGGTCCAATGCGGACGCCCAGTCGATCGGCGGTGGAATCCTGAACAAAGGAAAGAACTAGTCATTTTAGTCGCAATAATGGCGACCAATCATATCACAGCTTGGCGAGCGGGTCGGCGAATGATCAAGTCACTGTCATAGTGATCGGGTCAGCGAATCGTCTAGTCGCTTAAGACAGCGAGTCGAGTGGACGAAGTTGGACCGTCAGCTTGGTCAAACTAGTCGTTGGGTAATCCAACGGTAATATCGGCGTAATTACCGCGTGGTAACGGCTCCCCGAAAATGGCGGATAACAACCACTATATAATAAGAGTGACGGGTGAGGGGGAAATGCTTCCCTCACTTCCTCCGAACTTGTGCATTCTCGTTCCCCCATTCCGCGCAGCGACCAGAACGACTTAGAGCGATCCGCATCCCACGATCCCCCAGCCGATGGCTCCTCCTGCCGAACCATGGGGCAGATCTAAGTGCACGAAGGCGCTGCTAAGATCATTCGAGGAGGCGGGGATCCTCCATGCCGGGAGATGGCGCATCCCCGCGGCCGGAGAAGTAATTCCAGATCCGCACGAAGGAAAGTTCGTCTGCTTCACCAGTCATCTAGAGCGGGGGCTCGGATTCTCCACTTCCCTCTTCTTCCAGCGTTTCTGCGCCTATTACGATATCCAGCCGTCGGACCTGGGTCCGCACAGCATCGAGCAGCTCGCCATTTTTGTGGCGTTCTGCGAGTGCTACCTGGGCAGCAGGCCCTATTTTCCCCTATGGCAAGATCTATTCCATGGGAGAATCAGCCGCGAAGAGGCAGGTGGCCCAATGCTAGCCGCGGGCGGCTTGACTTTCTAGCTAAAGTCAAAGGCGTCATTCTTCGATCTGATGCTGCCCGTCAAAGCATCGAACGAGTGGAAGAAGAGCTAGTTCTACGTGACCAAGTCGACTCCAAGCGACGAGGTGGCTCTTCCAAGGTATTCCGCCGACCGTCCCGAGCTGCGCTGACTCCAAGTTACCAAACTTCCGCTAGAACAACGGATGGTCGTCGACGAGATGCTGCAGACCATCCGCAACTTGAAGAAGAAAGGCCTCCAAACCATCAACCTCTACAATTGCTGGCTCGGGCGACGGCTCATGCCCCTGGCCAGCCGTGCCCACTACATGTACGAGTACACGGGCAAGGATGACCTAACGAAGTCCTGCCTTGATGAGTGGAGACTCAACGACTACACCCTGGCTATGAAGAAGATCACCCAGGCGGTGTATCTTGACGCGAAGGCCGGGGTCGCGTCTTACACCGCAAGGCGCCCAACTCCAATGGTGAGTTGTCATTTCTTTTGCACTCGCAGTCGCAGTTTATGCATTTGCGGTTGTGCTAATGTTGTTTGACTGCTGTAGTTGTTTCAAGTGGTGGAAGGGTGGCTTCCACCCGCAGATGAAGAGAACTCGAGATCGTCCGCCGAGGATGGGAGCGAGTCATTGCCCGACAAGGGCGATGTCAGGAGTGATGGGGGTGGCGACGGTGACGATGAACCCGTGGAGGTCGCTGCCCCCACGGTCCGCAAGACTCGTGGGCAGCACCAGCGCGAACTCGAGGCCAGCAAAAGCCTCGAGGTCCATGACGACGATGATGACGAACCCTGAGCATACCTCACAGCGTGAGGCTACGCCGTCAAAGAAGAAGAAGCCTCCACCCAAGAAGAAGGCGAAGCCGGCCAAGCCAGCGTCTCCGCCTCGGTCCGCGAGTAGCTCAGATGCTATCAGCGCGGCCGAAGAAACAGCGGCGCATGCGGCCGCGGCGACTGGCACTACCGTTGTAGAGGACGAGGCGCCGCTGGCGTCATTGCCGCCGCCGTTCGCCCCAGTCATCGGGTTGGCAGCCGCTCCAGCCGCAGGGGCCTCGCCACCGAGAGGAGATCCCGCAACGATTGCCACGGAGGCTCCCGCCGCGGCTTCATCCTCAAAGAAACCGTCAGTATCTTGGGCACATAATGTGTTCGAGACGGGCCTCAGTCGGAAATTGGGGCCAAAACTGGAGAAGCCAGCCAGCATCTGCACCGGCCTGCGATTTATTCCAGTCGCCAAGTGAGTGTTCCTTGATCTTTTATCCGTCTGCTTGCTTCGTGTTTCGATCGCAGTGTTATCGACAGAATTTTTTCGCAGGACTAGAGTTAAGAAGATAGGTCACCCTTCGGTTGCCAAGGTTCCACCAGTCACCACGGAGGCGCCAGCCGATCCCTCGAAGAAGAGGAAGGGCGACGAAGTCGTTGCTCCCGCCGAAGACACCAAAATAATAAAGGGTGATGATGTCGTCACGATCTCTGACAAGCCGGCGGCTGCCCCGAGCGAACCTCCGACCGCAGTGGACGTAGCTCTGAAGGCCAAGGAGGACACGGGGTCGCAGCATACAGTGCCCGTGGGTTCGACCGAGGCGACCGGGCCGCCCTCGAGTGGCGCGGGGGCCGCGGTGGCGACATTCCCTCGCTTTGTGGCAGAAGCCGCCATGGCGAGTGCCTCGGCGCCATCGAGCCAGCTTCCTAGGGCCGCCGACATGGAGGTTGAACAGCGTCGCGGTCACACTCCGCTCGTGCTTGCTTCGGTGGACGCGATGGAGCTTCATGGCATGCTAGGTGACGCCATCCAGGTATGTCCAGTCCCCGAGGATCTGGCCATTGAATTTCAGTGGTCGGATTTGTGCTATTTTTGTGTCATCTAGTCCCCTAGTGCCTAGTCGCTGAATTTCAGCAGCTGGGAACTTAGGCATTTTTGTCATCCAGTCCCCGAGTGCCTAGTCGCTGAATTTCATCGGCTGGGCACTTAGAAATTTTTTCATCCAGTCCCCGAGTGCCTAGTCGCTAACTTTTTGCGTTGTTGACCATTTTGTTTTGGAAACAGAGAGTAGTGCGGCTGAAGTGAAGGAGGCTCGCCAGGGCCTTGTCCCGGTGGGTGAATTGACGGCGGCTCAGTCTGCCTTGAACGTAGCGGAGAAGCGAATCGCCGAACTTGAGTGTGAGCTCAAGGAGGCGAAGGCGGAAGCGATATCGGCGGAAGGGCGAGCCAAGGCAGCCGTCACTTCTACTGCTGAGGAGCAGAAGGTGTCGAACCCACTCGTCGCCGGGTTGCAGAATGATTTCTTTACTCTTCAGAATTTCATCACGGACCTCTGCTGCCCGCTGATTGGTGAGCTTTCCTTCAGCCAATTTCCGAGTGCACGTACCATGTTGTTGTTTTAATGCTTTGCTTACTGTTTGCTTGTGTACTGCAGGCCGGATCACTGATAATGCCGAAGAGGCGCAGTCGTACGACGCGCGGCAATGCGTGACCACCCTGGTCGACTCAGCCGCGCTGTCAGCGACTTGTCTCCGGGCATATCTTCAGGAGATATCGCCCACGGAGGTGATCCCCAGCGACCTCGTCGGGGTATGGCGGTACCTGGAGAAGGCCCCGTCGGTCGTGGAATTCATGACGCGGTCGGCCTTCCGTCGTTGTGCGGCGACTGCGCTGAGCCTTGGGCTCACACATTTTCTGGACGATTTCGACCTCAACGACGTCACGAGCGGGTACCCCTTGTCGACGGGCTCGGTCGAGATTGCCGAGGTGTTGAAGCTGACGGACCGAGCCGCGGTGTACTCCGACCGCGTTTGGGCGATGGGCGACCTTATTCCCTACCAGGATACGGTCGTTGCCCCCAATGACCCTGAGCCGAAGCACCGCGACTTCAAGGTGGAGCAACCATTTCATGTGGCGATGGCGGGCGAGCTTACGACGTACCCATCAAATCCCTGGGCGCCTTTTATCCGTAGCCGCAAGGACGGTGGCGCGTCTTCATCAAAGCCTGCGGAATAAGATGTTGTGCCATTCGGCGTTAGTATAAGATAACCATGTAATTCTCCTTGTACGCGAAACAAATTTTGCTGCTATGAAGGAATGCTCAGGTTATTTTGTCATTGCTTTTGCGATTTGAATGTTGGTTGTGCGAGTCCCCGAGCGCGTCCGCCCTTTTTATGGGGTTAACCTCGTTTTTATATGTTGTGTGAACTGTTAGTGAGTTAAGGTCGACTCTCCATGGCTCGGGAAGCCAGTCGCGTGGCGAATCCCAGGGGTGCTCTTTACTTGGCCGTTTTCCCGAGCGCGAACGGGGTCAGGTCGCCGAGTCCCCGAGCGTGGTACTTGGCCGTTCTAGTCGCATGCCCAACGAGGTGAGGACTAAGTGCGTTATGTTAGGCGCGTCACTCCGTCTGATCCGTAAGATCAGTCGCATGGCGAGTCCCAGGCACGCTCTCTTACTTGGCGTTGTTCCCTAGCCGCTCTACTTTGGGCTGCTGTTTGTCTCCGAGCGTGGTACTTTGCCGTTCGAGTCGCCGCGCCGAGGATGTGGAGGACTTGGTCGCTGTGGGAAGCGAGTGCAGTCGTCTTGGCTCAGGGAGTCAGTCGAGCTAGGCGACTCCAATGGGGATCCAGGTTATCTTTTTTCGTGGACAGTACGAGGCCTAGATATTTCCAGTGTCCTCGTACCGCACTACTTGGCCGTGCCGGTCGCGTGACCAAAGATTGACTTCTGCGGATAGCGTAACACTGTTAATACGAGTGTGAGTGGCACAAGGCATGGAGAGTAGGCGCAATTTGCATGAATCGATCTGCTTTATTTCATAGAGGGTAGGGGGTACATGTCGGGAGTTCTAAGAGTAGAACTTCCGTAGGAGGTTTACATTCCATGGACGCTTGACGTCGAGTTTTACGTCGCCTCGGACGTCGATGAGGTAGTAGGCGTCGTTGCCCAGGACTCGCCCGATGGTGAATGGTCCCTCCTAGGGGGGAGAGCTTGTGCATGCCTTTCTTGTCCTGGATTAGACGCAGTACCAGGTCGCCTTCCTGGAAAGTGCGAGTCCGTACTCGTCGGCTGTGGTAGCGGCGAAGCCCTTGCTGGTAGATGGTGGTGCTGGAGCGAGCCAGGTCACGTCCTTCGTCGAGATGGTCGACTCCGTCTTGGCGTGCGAGCTCGTTGTCAGCCTCGGTGTAGTTGACCACCCTGGGTGAGTCGTGCTCGAGGCCGGTTGGCATGACTGCCTTGGCACCGTACACCATGAAGAAGGGGGTGAACCCCGTCGACCTGTTGACGGAGGTGTGGATGCCCCAGATGACAGAGGGGAGTTCTTCGACCCAGCACCCGGCGGTGCGCTCGAGTGGGACTTGTAGCCATGGCTTCAGGCCATGGAGAATGCTCTAGTTGGCGCGTTCCGCCTGGCCATTGGACTCCGGGTGGGCGACTAAGGCGAGGTCAAGTTGGATGTTGTGCTCCTCGCAGAACTCGGCCATGGCTCCCTTGGCGAAGTTGGTGCCGTTGTCCGTGATGATGCTGTTTGGGAACCCATAGCGATAGATGAGCTCGCGTAAGAATTTTGTAGCGGTCTTCCCGTCGCATTTGCAGACTGGCTTGGCCTCCACCCACTTTGTGAATTTGTCGAATGCGACTAGGAGGTGGGTGAAGCCGGAGGGGGCCTTCTTGAAGGGGCCTACCATATCCATGCCCCATACGGTGAACGGCCAGGTGATGGGGATTGTTTTGAGCGCCGGACTCGGTACGTGAGTCTGGCTGGCGTACTTCTGGCATCCGATGCATCGCTGGACAATGTCGACCGCGTCGGCGTGTGCGGTGAGCCGGTAGAAGCCGTGTCGCATGGCCTTGGCGACCAGAGAGCGGGCGCTGGCGTGGTGGCCGCAGTCGCCGGAGTGGATGTCCTGGAGGATCTTACGTCCTTCGGCGGGTTGGACGTAGCGTTGGAACACGCCTGTCACACTGCGCTTGTGGAGCTCGCCGTTGATGATGACGAAGGATTTGCAGCGGCGTGCTATCATCCGGGCCTCCGTTTCGTCTGCGGGTAGGGTGCCTCCCTCCAGGTAAGCGACGTATGGCACTATCCAGTCGCTTGGCTTGACGATTAGTGCGACCAGGGATGCGTCTAGTTGCAGCGGAATTCCAATGTCGATCTCCCTGGGGGAGAGACGGAGGGCTTGGTGATGGTGTCGAGGAAGACGCCGGCGGGTGGTGCGAGTCGAGCTGAGCCAATGCGAGAGAGTGCGTCGGCCTCCTCCTTCTTTCTCCTGTCGATCCACTCGACGGAGTAACCTGCGAAGTGGCCTCCCAGCTGGTCCACTGCTTGGCGGTATGCCGCCATGGTAGGGGAGACTGCGTCGCAGGTGCCCGCGACTTGCCCGGCGACGAGGTCGGAGTCTCCGTAGCAGCGCAGGCGATTGATGTTCATCTCCTTGGCTGCCCTCATGCCGTGGAGTAGCGCCTCGTACTCGGCCATGTTGTTGGTGCAAGGGGTGAAGTCGAGGTAGAGGACGTAGCGGAGCTTGTCGCCCTTCGGAGATGTTAGCACGATCCCCGCTCCTGCACCGTCTGTGTTCTTGGAGCCGTCGAAGTGTAGGCTCCAGTAGTGGAGGTATGGCAGCTTATCTGGCTGCTGGGCCTCCTCCCAGTCGGCGAGGAAGTCTACGAGAGCCTGCGATTTGATCGCTTTGCGCGGCTCGTACCTGATGTTGTGGACGCCGATCTCGACGGCCCACTTGGCGACTCGCCCGGTCGCCTCATGGTTGCGGATGATGTCCTGCAACGGTGCTGAGGAGACGATCGTTATTGGGTGCTCCTGGAAGTAGTGTGGCAGTCGCCGCTGTGCTCTGAAGACCGCATATACCAATTTTTGGTAGTGCGGGTAGAGCTAGGAGACTCGGTGAGGACTTCGCTGATGTAGTATACGGGTCGCTCGATGACCATGACGGCGCTGACGACGCGCTCGGAAGCCGCGACGTAGACCAGCATGGGCTCCTTGTCGACGGGGCGGCAAGTAGCGGTGCTGCGAGCAGCACCTCCTTGAGAGCGTGGAGCGCGTCGTCTGCCTCCTTGTCCCACTAGAAGGTGGGGTTCTTGTGCATTAGGCGGTAGAGAGGCATCACCTTCTCGCCTAGCTGGGGGATGAAGCGACTGAGAGCCGCGACTCGCCCGGCCAACTTCTGGACGTCGCGCAGGCACTCGGGTCTGCCGAGCCGGGCGATCGTGTTGATCTTGGCGGGGTTCGCCTCGATCCCGTGCTTGGAGACGACGTATCCCAGTAGCTGTCCAGTAGGTACACGGAAGGTGCACTTCCCTGGGTTTAGCTTTATCTTGTACCTTTGTAGGTTGGCGAAGGTTTCCGCCAGGTCGGCGAGTAGATCGCCCTGGCGAGTGGATTTTACCACCATGTCGTTGATGTAGACATGGATATTGCGGCCAATTTGGCTCGCAAGGCACTGCTGCATGCACCTGTGGTAGGTCGCCTCGGCATTCTTGAGGCCGAAGGTCATGGCGGTGTAGTAGAAGGCTCCAAATAGCGTGATGAACGCCATCTTCTCTTCGTCCTCTACTGCCATTTTGATCTGGTTGTACCCAGAGTAGGCGTCGAGGAAGCATAGCGACTCCGAGCCCGCGGTTGAGTCGATGATTTGGTCGATCCACGGGAGGACGAATTGCTCATTCGGGCAGGCGCTGTTTAGGTTTGTGTAATCGATACACATTCTCCACGTCCTTTTTTTCTTCTCAACCAGGTCTGGGTTTGCCAACCACTTGGAGTATTTGATTGGCCGGATGAAGCCTGCAACGAGTAGATGCTGCACCTCCTCGGCGATTGCTCGGCGGCGCTCTTCATTGAAGGGTCGCAACGACTTCTTGACAGGTCGCACTTTGGGGTCGGCGTTGAGTTTATGCTCAGCGAGTTCCCTCGGGACACCAGGCATGTCGGATGGCTTCCATGCGAAGATGTCGCGATTCTCACGTAGTAACTCGGTGAGCGCACCTTCCTATGCTGGGCTCATGCCCGTCCAGATCGTCACCGTCTGGCTGGAGTCGCCTGGGACCAGCTCGACGGTGCGGGTGTGCGTCGTTGCCTCGAAGGCGGTGGAGCTGCCACCCTCCGAGTTGGGCTTCTTGAGTATGGTGGGGTCGTCATTGTTGACCCCGCTCTTGTACTTGGCGAGATCCTCGGCGTGGTTGGCCTCCGCAGCGATGACGGCGTCAGCGAGTTCGGCGCCTTTGGCCTCGCATTCTGCGGCCATGTCGGGGTCGCCATGGACAGTGATGATGCCACATGGCCCGGGGAGCTTCATCGCGTTGTACGCGTAGTGGGGCGCTGCCATGAATTTGGCGAACGCCTGGCGCCCTAGGACGCAATGGTAGGGGCTGTTGAAAGGCACCAGCTCGAAGACGATCCGCTCGGTGCGGAAGTTTGTTGGTGTGCCGAAGGTGACTGCTAGCGTCACCTTGCCGATCGGGTATGCCTTCTGACCGGGGACGAGGCCATGGAAGGTGGTGTAGGTCGTCTCGATCATTGACTGCGGGAGCCACAGTCGCCTGAATGTCTCCAGGTATAGGATGTTGATGGAGCTGCCGCCGTCCATCAGCGTCTTGGGGAGCCAATAGTCTCCCACCTTGGGCTTGACCACCAAGGCGACTCGGCCCGGATATTCGATCCGTGGCGAGTGGTCTTCACGGATCCAGGTGATTGGTTGCTCGGACCAGTTGAGGAACTGGGGGATGTCTATCTGGGACACCGCGTTGACATCGACGATGCGGGCAATGACCTTCTTCTCGCGCTTAGTGTTGAAGCCTGTGAAGGTGTGGAGCGAGCCGGCGACGCTGCCGAATTTTCCACCGTTTGGCGGGTTGTTGTCGGGGTCTTCCCGTGCGCGCCGTGCCTTCTCGATCTCCTTGAGGGAGTGGCAGTCGGCGGTTGTGTGCGTGGAGGGCTTCCCTTCCCTGCTGTGAAACACACAGGGTTGATTGAGGAGAGCCGTGGGATCGAACCTCGGCTTTGCCTTGTAGTTGCCGCCGTCGCGGTGCTGGCCTCCGTCGCGGCAGAAGCTCTTGGGTTCGCGTGGCGCGTATCCAGCGTTGGCGAAGAAGTCGACTCTCCCGTCACCGTGGCGCTTGCCGGTGAGGCGAGTGTTGCTGTAGCCTAGCTCGGGTTTCCTCCCGTTGTCGTGGCCGCTCGTGCGGTGATTTTCTCCCGACTCGTTGTCGGTTTCTTGGTTTGGGTCCTCCTCTGCGTACCGCTTGGCGATTTCCAGGAGGTCCGGTATGTTGTCGAGTGTTCTGTACACTCGCTTGAGCTTGGCGACCAGGGGCTCGTAGCAGCACGAGGTCTTGAAGCAGTGGATCGCGGTGTTCGGGTGGATTCCGGGCGCGTTATACCATAGGTCTTGCCAGCATTGGACCCAACTGCGGGTCGACTCGCGGGGTCCCTGGACGCATCGCTCTAGGTCCTCGATGGTGGTGGTGTGGGTGTATGAACCCTCGAAGTGCCTGACAAAGGCGTCACACATTTCCTCCCAGGAGTCAATGCTATCCGCGGGGAGGGTGTTAATCCACTGTCTGCACGCTCCCTCCATCATCAGGGGAAGGTAGCGGGCGGCGAGTAGGTCGGTGTGGCCGGCAATTCCCATCGCCATGAGGTAGGTGTCCAACCAAACGGACGGATCGTACGAGGGGTCGTACTTCTCGATCTCCTTCGGCGCTTTGAAGTTCGTCGGGTATCTTTCGCCTCGGATCATCGGTCCAAAGCATTGGGGTCCGACTCGGCTCAGCGATCCCCTTGGTTCGCCGTTGCGGCGATTGGTGAGGGTATGCCTCATTTCGTCGGGCTGGCGTGCACGTCAGCTCTGGTTTTTGATGATGTGGGTGTGCGCGTCGACGGGCTGCCCGTTGGCGGCGACGAAGTTGTTCGCCGACCGCGGGTCGTTGGTGGAGAGTGCCGCATCCGCGGGTCGATGTTGGAGCTGCAGGGGCTCGGGTGGTGGGCAGTTGAGGGTATTCTCCACCATTGGGCGGCCGCTCGAGGCCTCCCTGCTGCCTGACAAACGCGAGTACATCCGACCCTGTGAGTCGGCTCCCGTGTTTTGTTGCTCGACTGCTTTGGCGAGCAGAGCCTTGGCGTACTGGATCTGCAGGGCGCCTTTCCCGGTTACGTTTATGTTCTCGGCCGCTGCTCGGCTCGTGACGACATTGTCCATCGGAGTGGAGAAAAGCGGGAGGCCGTTTGCATCTCGGTCCCGTGACGAGACCATGATTCTTGGTTGGTCCCTGGGGGGCGCGCGGTTGGGTGGTGGTGGGGCGCCGTTGGCCGTCGCGCCTGGTGGGGGCCGGGAGCTCCCTCCTGGCGGCGCATTCTCGCAGATCGTGCGCTTGGCCGCATGATCCGGGTCATTCTCGTCGTCAAAGTTCAGGGCACGCCCCTGAATGGTGGGGTTCAGGCGCGACCTGATTCGGAGTTGGTGATAGCGCGAAAGCTCCTGCGCTGTCACCTGCTCAAGGCGAAATTTTTCGCGCTCGGCTTGTTCTTTGCGGACCGCCTCCTCCAGCCGCAGGCGGAGTTCCTCGACCTCCGTTGCCGTTGCGTTCGGTGGGATCGGCGTGGAGAAGGGGTCTTGCGGGGGGTCGGCAGCAGTCGCCATGTAGGTTGCGACGTGGCGACCGGCCCCGTCGTGGAGGTCGGCGGAGTTCTCTGACCTGGAGTCGAAGTCAAAGATCCCAAGGATGGAGGGGTCCTCAAAGTCTCCGACGTTGGAGACCTGGGTGATGGAGCCCACGGGCGATGCGGCGATGATGGATCCGGCAGCCGATACCGGGGTCGCCGAGTCGGAGTCGTCGTTGAGGGCCACGTCGTCCGCGACCATGGTGGTTTCGGCCACGTTGCTGTGGGCCGAGTCGTACTCGGAGGCGAGGCGGTGGATCATGCGGACCTGGCTCTTAGAGAGCTGGTCGCGTGGCGGCGACTCATGGATGCGAGCCGAGTCCTCCGAAACGATGACGTCGGTGAGGCCGACTAAGAGGCTGATCGTGTCGACCGGCAAGATCACGCTATGCGTGACGGGGCGTGCCACCGGGACGTAGCTCCTCGGCAAGATCTGGAGGATCTCGCCGATCGCGATCATGCGGCCGCTGGCGATCATATCGTTGATGGGCAGATTGGATCTCGCCGCAGAACATCGGCCTGACCGGCCAGGCCCCACGGTGGGCGCCACTGTCGTGGGAATGGCCACGACAGATGCTGCAATCGGCAGCGAGTAGTAGAACATGGGGCAAGGGAGGCCAGACATATGCGATGCGAGATGAGGGCGGAGACACAAGGGTTTACCCAGATTCGGCCCCCCGGAGGGTAAATACCTACTCCTGCTAGATTGTATTATGGAGAGAGTACAAGGGGCGAGCTCGACAACTAGGCGGCGAGTCGCTTGGGTGTATGATGGAACGTGTCCTCTATGCGTACCCTAGGGAGGTTTATATAGGCTCACCTCGCTAGGGTTTACAGATCTACAACCGAATTGGTTAAGGATTCGGAAGGTCTTTGACCTAGTCCGACTGGGCCTAGCTATGCTTCTCGGCCTCCAGCTTCCAGTCGCCCGAGTCCTCACCAACTCTCGATCCAGTCGCCGTCCTGCAGGCCCACTCGCTGGCAGTTTAGGCCAATAGGAAACGTCCTGCTGGGAATACCCCGATAGGCATATCCCCATCACCCTTCACATTAGAGCGTGACAACGCATGGGCCTGGCTAGCCATGCTTTAACCATTGGGTTTTTAGGCATCCCTCCTTTTGACCCTTCTACAAGGAGAAATTGATCGAGCCATAAATTAAAGAATCCATCGAGTGGTCATGTCACGCCTAATCGTGTCTAAAATGCCTACTTCTTCTCCAGCTGCACACTTGAACAGGCCTCACAGTACCGCGCCTGCAATCTCAGTTCCAGCTGAGGCCCATGGAATGAACCGTCCACGCGTCAGCCAGAAGTCTAACAACTAGCTACCGGGGCACCAATTGAGCCTCGAGGTGGAGGGCCCCAGGAGGAGACTTAACAATGCCCTGTCTTTAAAACCTACTCCTCTGCATAGTATCCCTCCCACGCATCGACCCATTCTCCCCGATCTAGAAAAACCCACAAACCTCACCGTACAGCTCGAGACCGAACAACCACCTTCTCCCTTCTGATGCCATGAAGCGAGTGCTTGGAGGTTAGTCGTTGGGCGTTGCCGCCGAGCTACCTGCGCCTGCTATGGGTGATGCGATGCCTCCCGCCGCAGATCTGGAGGAGAAGCATGCAGCCCAGGGCGAGGAGGACCCAGTTCGAACCTTGTGAGGACTATGTGCTCGCGGGTGCAGAAGACTTCGGAGCCCCTGATGAGGGTGAGGAGTTCGACGAGCACGTTCTGCTTGTGTACCCGAAGGTACATTTATTTCTCCATCTTTGTAGTTTACTATTCATATTTTCTGGTCGGGCTATAGATGTACTAGTACTGAATTTGTTCAAGTACTCCTTATTCTACCAATCATAATCAGATGCATCGTACAACCTGCTGAATTCATAGATTTAGTCTGTTCTGAATTAATCCACATTCTTTTGCATTTTGCACATTATAGGTCGATTCAAGTGAAGTGGACACTGACAAGGAGGACACGGACAACAAGAGCCGCCACGTCTTGAAGAGTATAAAGAGTGGGGAGGTACCTATCCGACTCTACGTGGGGAGATCAGGTGCCCCTTCTACAAGAAACAAGTCAACCCGAGGATTGAAAGCATGATCACACATGTGGTTGGCCTTGATAAAAGCTTGGTGATGATACACAAGCCAGCGACAAAGGCTAAGAATGTTGTGTATGGCAAATTCTGAGGGACTACGTCAGGACCGGCCTTGTATCCCCATCCTTCAGGATCGGGATCCGCCGCTCCAAGCTGGCCAAGAAGTGACCTTGCTTCCTCGTACGACACCTAATAATTTTAATTTTAAGTTGTTTCTGTCATTTCTAAAACATGAGACTATGTGGTGTGTTGAACCGGACGCAGTGTCTTCATGTGTGTGTGTGTGTTGCATCCTTGTTTGATCATGCTTGCATAACAATCTTGAATAAATTCCGCGGAGCATAATAATGATGACAAATTAATTTGCATCTACGTTCTGCCATGTCACAGTTACATCGCATCAACACTGCACACCTGCTGCACAGCAGCAACAGGACGGGTGGACTCCGTGGCGCGTTCTCACGGTATCCGTGTCGCCACCCTATCAATCCCCATCCATCACCAAGTCACACACAGAAACTTATTGCCTGGCACAACCACACAATCGTAGCCCTGCGATTTTTAAACCAACGTTGCTCGACCGGTCAAACTTGCTTCAGGGTAGGTAAATACCATAGTGATGGTAAATGCAATTTACCATCCCCGGCCCTACTCCTCCTCCCCTTTTAACGAAGGGCATCCCGGCCCCGCAGCCCAGCGCTGTGCAAATTCTGTCTATGCCCTTTGCATGCGGCATCATCCAAAACTGCCATGCAGTGCCTGGGTTTACTTTACAAGGCTTGACTTTTCTAAAAGTTTGGTCAAACTTTCCGTGGCTTGAATTTTCAAAAAAATATAGGCCTTAAGCCTTGGGATGGAGGGAGTATTAATGAATATAGCTACCTGGTATTATGGTGGGATCCACAAGATCAGATGCCGCTTTCCACAAAGGGTCACAATCTAAGGACATATTCATAATATAAGATGCTAGAAAACTCGGCACATCGTGCTTGGATGTAGTGGCACATACATAATTGTTGTTATAACGAATTTTATAGTCATAAACACACCCAAATTATAGTTCGAAAAGGTAATAGACAATAGTTCGAAAGTGCTCACACATAGCTATCACACATTGTACTTGTTAATGAACATGTTTTCGTAAACATAACAAGCCCCATAAAAATACAACAATCATGCACTAATACTGACCATCCCAGCCTATTGGAATGGTTGGCGGAGAAGGCGACTGATCCTAGGATGTCTTCGATTGCTTGCCCCAGCTTTTAGTTTCCTCTCCATTTTGGCATCTGGGGAAAACCACTTGCCTTGGTGGTGGTTCAGGGGTGCGATGCCTAGAACGAAATAATTGGATCTGGCGGTATAGCTCATGGCTGACATACCTGTAAATAGCAGCGTACTTTAGTTTAGGTTCAGAAAGCGGCTTATCCTCCGAGTAATCGTGCCTTAAATTCCTCCACCAACATTTTGGGAATTTGTCCTTCATGTCAGCGTACCACGGGTCGATGATATCGATGGTAAGATTGTCCATCCCATTCCTCCTGCCCTTCGTCCCTGGGATCCAGTAAATATCCTGGATGTCCACTCTATACTCCTTTGGGATGAAAATTCCGACAGTCGGGCTGGTAAGTAGGCCAGTGTTACCCCTAGTGTCAACACTAGTAAATGTTATCTGGTGGTTCACGAGAAAGTCACCAAAGAGAGACCTATTACTTTCGCCCCACCTGCATGAAAATGAATTCATACAAATAATGTAGCAAGAACTTTTGCAAACAGACGGTTCAGGAACAAAATGACAGCAACATGTATCTCTTCCCATCACCCCTCCTTGCAAAAAAGGCTGGTATACGAGGACGTGCCTCTTCATGGAGAGTTTCAGCACGATGATCATGCGGTGAGCTCGGCTATACTCGAGGTCGAAACCCACGAACGTGAACCTGCTTTCTTCTGACGGCGTCCAATTTTTGTACTTGGCAATAGTGCGCTTCACCGTCTTAGGGTCAGTGGTGTAGACGACACTTAGCTTCTTACTATCGTGGACTTCTATGTCGAAGTGGTATGGTGCATGACCGTTCGTAGTTGTATGGAAGTGGAGGAAAACGGCAGTTCTACATGGATACGCTAGCGCTGCCTGGAATTGTTTCTGTGCCACTTGCATGCAGTGGAATCAAGGTCTGCCATGCATGATTTAAGTCAAACATAGTCGTGTGCCGACCTTCACTCGCTGACAGGTGGGACCATACATTTGGCAGTGGCATTCTAGCATAGCTTTAAAAACCAGACTAGTCAGTTAACCGGTGAGGCGACTGGTTCACTGATTTGCTGGTCGGGCCACTAGTTCATTCGGTTCGATGGCGACAAAAAACAGTTTTTTTCATAAAATTTAAGCAAATTTTAGAACAAAATGGCCATAAAAGGTATATATAATGTATATTTCAATATGCAATCAAAAAAACATGGTGTGTCCAAGTGGTATTGGGCTTTACGTGTTGCTCTTTATGCCAAGCATAAAGTTCACAAGTTCAACTATGCATTCCAGTGGCTTTCTAGGGATTTATGACCATGGTTTCACACATGAAGTCCCTAGAGTCATTTGCATATGTTCTTTCCAAACCCACAATGATCCACATGACCACACACACTACAATGGATGTGGTGATATAACTTTTATCACACCGGTGCATCATTCCATGCGACAGTTACATTCCAGTGGCTTTCTAGGGATTTATGACAATGGCTTGACACATGGATTCCATAGAGTCATTGCATGTGTTCTTTTCCAAACCACCTTAATCTACATGACCAGACATACTCCAATGGATGTGTTGATGCAACTTCTGTCACACCGGTGCATCAATCCATGTGGCAATGGTAATGCAGGGACTTACTAGGTATTCCTGACCATGGTTTAACACACTGAGTCCATAGATTCATTGCATGTGTTCTTTTCAAAACCAAAATGACCCACATGACCACACTTACTCCAATGGTGATGCAACTTCTGTCACACCGGTGCATCATTCCATTTGGCAGTTGCATTACAGGTTCTTTCTAGGGATTTCTGGCCATGATTTGACACATGGAGTCCCTATAGTCATTTGTTGTGTTATTTACCAAACCACAATGATCTACATGACCACACACACTCAATTGTATGTGTTGATGCAACTTCTGTCACACTTGTGCATCATTCCATGTGGCAGCTGCATTCTAGTGGCTTTTTGGGGATTTATGACCATGGTTTGACACATGGAGTCCTAGAGCCATTTTCATATGTTGTTTTCAAAACCACAATGATCCACATGACCACACACACTACAATGTATGTGGTGATGCAACTTTTGTCACACCGGTGCATCATTCCATGGGGCGGTTGCATTCCAGGTTCTTTCTAGGGATTTTTGGCCATGGTTTGACACATGGAGTCCCTATAGTAATTTAATGTGTTATTTACCAAACCACAATGATCCACAAGACCATACACACTCAAGTGGATGTGCTGATGCAACTTCTGTTACAATGGTGCATCATTTCATGTGGCAGCTGCATTCTAGTGGCTTCCTAGGGATTTATGACCATGGTTTGACACATGGAGTCCCCAGAGCCATTTGCATATGTTCTTTTTCAAAACCACAATGATCCACACGAGCACACACACTACAATGGATGTGGTGATGCAACTTCTATGACACCGGTTCATCATTCCATGCGACAGCTGCATTCGAGTGGCTTTCTAGGGACGATGGTTTGACACATGGATTCCATAGATTCATTGCATGTGTTCTTTTCCGAACCACCTTGATCATGGTGTCACTAGAGTCGTATCATGTGTTATTTTCCAAACCACCTTGATGCACACGATCACACACACTCCAATGGTGATGCATGTTCTTCACACTGGTGCATCACTCCATGTGGCAGTTGCATTCTAGGGGCTTTCTGGGGATTTATGACCATGGTTTGACACATGGAGTCCCCAGAGTCATTTGTATATGTTCTTTTCCAAACCACAATGATCCACATGACACACACTACAATGGATGTGGTGATGCATCTTCTGTCACACTAGTGCATCATTCCATGCGGCAGCTGCATTGCAGTGGCTTTCTAGGGATTTATGACCATGGTTTAATTCATGGAGTCCATAGAGTCATTGACTGTGTTCTTTTCCAAGCCACCTTGATCCACATGACCACACACACTCCAATGGATGTGGTGATGCAACTTCTGTCACACCGGTGCATCACTCCATGTGGAAGTGGCAATGCAGGGGCTTTCTGGGGATTCCTGACCATGGTTTGACACATGGAGTCCATATAGTCATTGCATGTGTTATTTTCCAAACCACCTTGATGCACACAACCACACACACTCCAACAGATGTGTTAATGCATCTTCTATCACACTAGTGCATCATTCCATGTGGCAGTTGCATTCCATGGACTTTTTGGGGATTTATGGCCATGGTTTGATACATGGTGTCCCTAGAGTCATATCATGTGTTCTTACCAAACCACAATGATCCACATGACCACACACTCAAGTTGATGTGGGGATGCATCTTCTGTCATGCCGGTGCATCATTCCATGTGGTGGTTGCATTTTAGGGGCTTTATAGGGATTTCTGGACATGGTTTTACACATGGAGTCCCCAGAGTGATTTCATGTGTTATTTGCCAAACCACAATGATCCACACGATCACACACACTCCAATGGATGTAGTGATGCATCTTCTGTCACACTGGTGAATCACTCCATGTTGATGCAGCTTCTGTCACAATGGTAGATCACATTAAGACCATAGAACATCAGTTGTACTTTTCAGATGCTTTCACAATCTCTCAAAAGACTCTGTTTAACCCTGGTTTGACCAAACCTTGTAAATTTCATAATAAAATGAGAAATTCTCTTGTAAACCTTCTAATTTGTTCATTGTGTGGCAAATACATTGAATGAAAAATGACAAACTTTGGAAAAAATGTCCCCCTAGCAGTCCGCACTGAAATGTGTGGTAGTTAGGTCAACGATCATGTCCGACTACTTGAAAGAGCCACCTGTGTACCATGTTTTCATCTACCTTTCTTAAAATGGACTCAAATTTGGCACAAGGGGTATCACCACATTCCTAATGATGGTGGAATTGTATCTAGTCATTTGGGTTTGAAAATTTCAAAAATTTCACCCTCAGACACAAAAAAGGCTTTCATTTGTGAAGCAAGTACCAAAACTACAAGTTGAAACCTTCTAGTTGATTGTTTGTGTGGTTTTACATCACATTGGGATCACAGAAGAGCAATTGTACTTTTAAGATGCTTTTACCAAACCACAATGATCCACATGACCACACACACTCAAGTGGATGTGGTGATGCAACTTTTGTCATACTGGTGCATCATTCCATGTGGCAACTGCATTCTAGTGGCTTTCTGGGGATTTATGACCAAGGTTTGACACATGGAGTCCCAAGAGTCATTTGCATATGTTCTTTTCAAAACCACAATGATCCACATGACCACACACACTACAATTGATGTGGTGATGCAACTTCTGTCACATCGATGCATCATTCCATGCGGCAGCTGCATTCGAGTGGCTTTATGGGGCTTTATGACTATGGTTTGATACATGGAGTCTATAGATTCATTGCATGTGTTCTTTTCCAAACCACCTTGATCCACATGACCACACACACTCCAATGGATGTGGTGATGCAACTTCTATCACACCGGTGCATCATTCCATGTGTCAGTTGCATTCCATGGACTTCCTAGGGATTTCTGGCCATGGTTTGATACATGGTGTCCCTAGAGTATTATCATGGGTTCATTACCAAACCACAATGATCCACATGACCAAACACACTCAAGTTGATGTGGAATGCAACTTCTGTCATACCAGTGCATCATTCCATGTGACGGTTGCATTCCAGGGGACTTCTGGACATGGTTTGACACATGGAGTCTCCAGAGTCATTTCATGTGTTATTTACCAAACCACAATGATCCACATGACCACACACACTCCAATGAATGTGGTAATGCATCTTCTGTCACACTGGTGAATCACTCCATATGGCTGCTGCATTCCAGTGGCTTTCTAGAGATTTATGACCATGGTTTGCCACCATGGAAGGTTACTCTCGATAGACAAGCTTCACTTCCCATGGCAATACAAAGATAGATGTCATCTACACCAACGATGAGGATACATTTGTGCGAGTCCTGGGGATGTACGAGGAATGGCTAGACAAAGATGAGGACATGTTTGTCGGATTGGACATCGAGTACACCAAGGAGGATGAAGAGTATGATAACAATGTCACCGTTGTTCAACTAGCAATGAGGAATCACATCCTCATCTACCACTACTCCTGGTTTGTAGATCTAATCTCTTTAGTTCACCACTTCAGGGTTTTGTTACTTTTTAATGGTCACTTGTATGATTTTAATCAGTTGATCTTGCCTTTACTAAAGTCTTAGTCCCAAATTTTCTTCAAATGGTGTTCTTGCAAGTACTGCAATCTTTCCATATGCTCATATTGCATTTACTAAATTCTGTTAGTACCAAATGAATAATGACTATATAACTTTTAGAGTGTTCACCTTGGATTTACTAAATTTTTGTAGTTTCAATTTTATTCAGGATATGGTATTGCATTGTCTAAATAGTCGTAGTCCCAAATTTTATTATAGTGGGGATCTTGCAAGTACTGCATTTTTGTAACTAGTGAATTTTATTGCGTATAGAATCTATCCATTTGCTCATGTTGCAACTACTGAATTTTATTAGGACCAAATAAATTATGACAAGCCAATGTTCAGAGTCTTGATTTTGCATTTACTAAACTTTTGTACCTTAAAAATATATTCAGAGATGATGATCTTGCATTGACAAAACATTTGTTGTTACTCATTTTCTCATTGTTTTGGTCATGCATTTTATGATGACAAACTACATACTTCCAGGACTGACAAGAAGTGTCCCGCGCTGTGCCAGTTCCTTGTGGAGAAAGGAATTGTTTTCTGCAATGCCGACAAAACATCTGATTTTGTCAAGTTTTATTTTGCGGGAATCATAATTATAGAGCACATGTGGATCGATATTCAATATCTAGTCAAGATCAAAGGGGGCAGGAGGAGGGATGGAATGGCTAGTCTCGTGGCTAGAATCATCGATCCGTCGTAAACCAAAATGAAGGAAGATTTCTCTGAAGATAGTGACGATTTTTTGGAGGAGAGGCCGTTGTCTGAGATAAACCTGAAGTATGCAGCCATAGATGCTTACGTGACCTACCGGCTATACGCTCAGATCCATTTCTTTGAAAAATTCCTCGTGTTTTGCCCTAGTTGCAAGAGGGAAGACAAGCAAAGGGGAGCCCTTTGTCGGAAATGCGATATAGCAGAGCGTGACGCTAAAACTGCAAAGAGAAAGGCTACAGCTAAAGCAACAAATAGAGAGGCTGCAGCTGAAGCAGTAAACAAAGAGTCCGCAACTGAAGGTAGGGAAGGCAAGGCCCCTTCCAGGTGGGACGAACTTGAATTTTGTTAATGGTGGGAGGCCAATAACACAAGATACAGCTGGAATGATGGTTGTTGGTCTTCTAGGCAAGATGGCAAGCGCATCAAGATTTGTCTAATGAGGAGTGAATTAAATTTAACTTCTTTCTGTTATGTTTATGTATATCTCTGGTAGCTTGTCAAGAACTTCTTTTGGTCATGTGGAATTATTAGTGTATGACCCATGTTTAATATGTATTAGAATCATCGTGACTTATTGTGTAATTATATATCTGTGTTTGCGCCATGGTGCATAATGATGATATCATGCATTCTATCTTGCCATGTTGTTTTCAAATTTTTAAAAATTTCACCCTCAAACTCAAAAACAAGATTTCATTTGTGAATCAAGTACAAACACTACAATTTCAATCCTTCTAGATGCATGCTTGTGTGGTCGTACATCACATTTGGACCCTGGTTTGACCAAACCTTGTAAATTTCATAATAAAACTAGAAATTCCCAAAATATTTTGAAACCTTGAAATTTGGTTATTGTGTGGCAAATACTTTGCAATAAAAATGACAAACATGAAAAAAATATCCCCCTTGCAGTCCACTATCAAATGTGGGGTAGCTAGCTCAACGAGCATGTCCGACAACTCGATAGATCCACTTGTGTACCATTTTTCATCTACCTTTCTTCAAATGGACTCAAATTTGGCACAAGGGTGTATAACCATGTGTCTAATGATGCTAGAATTCTATCTATCCATTATGGTTTCAAAATTTGAAAACAATCACCCTCAAACTCAAAACAGGCTTTCATTTGTCAAGCAAGTACCAAAACTACAATTTGTAACCTTCTAGTTGCATGTGTGTGTGGTTGTACATCACATTGAGACCATAGAACATCAGTTGTACTTTTCAGATGCTTTCACAATCTCTCAAAAGACTCTTTTTAACCCTGGTTTGACCAAACCTTGTAAATTTCATAATAAAATGAGAAATTCTCTTGTAAACCTTCTAATTTGTTCATTGTGTGGCAAATACATTGAATGAAAAATGACAAACTTTGGAAAAAAATGTCCCCCTAGCAGTCCGCACTGAAATGTGTGGTAGTTAGGTCAACGATCATGTCCGACTACTTGAAAGAGCCACTTGTGTACCATGTTTTCATCTACCTTTCTTAAAATGGACTCAAATTTGGCACAAGGGGTATCACCACATTCCTAATGATGGTGGAATTGTATCTAGTCATTTGGGTTTGAAAATTTCAAAAATTTCACTCTCAGACTCAAAAAAGGCTTTCATTTGTGAAGGAAGTACCAAAACTATAAGTTGAAACCTTCTAGTTGATTGTTTGTGTGGTTTTACATCACATTGGGATCACAGAAGAGCAGTTGTACTTTTCAGATACTTTTACCAAACCACAATGATCCACATGACCACACACACTCAAGTGGATGTGGTGATGCAACTTTTGTCATACTGGTGCATCATTCCATGTGGCAAATGCATTCTAGTGGCTTTCTAGGGATTTATGACCAAGGTTTGACACATGGAGTCCCAAGAGTCATTTGCATATGTTCTTTTCAAAACCACAATGATCCACATGACCACACACACACTACAATTGATGTGGTGATGCAACTTCTATCACATCGACGCATCATTCCATGCGGCAGCTGCATTCGAGTGGCTTTATGGGGCTTTATGACCATGGTTTGATACATGGAGTCTATAGATTCATTGCATGTGTTCTTTTCCAAACCACCTTGATCCACATGACCACACACACTCCAATGGATGTGGTGATGCAACTTGTATCACACTGGTGCATCATTCCATGTGTCAGTTGCATTCCATGGACTTCCTAGGGATTTCTGGCCATGGTTTGATACATGGTGTCCCTAGAGTATTATCATGGGTTCATTACCAAACCACAATGATCCACATGACCAAACACACTCAAGTTGATGTGGAATGCAACTTCTGTCATACCAGTGCATCATTCCATGTGACGGTTGCATTCCAGGGGACTTCTGGACATGGTTTGACACATGGAGTCTCCAGAGTCATTTCATGTGTTATTTACCAAACCACAATGATCCACATGACCACACACACTCCAACGAATGTGGTAATGCATCTTCTGTCACACTGGTGAATCACTCCATATGGCTGCTGCATTCCAGTGGCTTTCTAGAGATTTATGACCATGGTTTGACACATGGAGTCCATAGAGTCATTTGCATGTGTTCTTTTCAAAACCACACTAATCCACCTGACCACACACACTCAAGTGGTAATGGTGATGCAGCTTCTGTCACACCGGTGCATCATTCCATGTGGTTGCTGCATTCCAGGGGCTTTCTAGGGATTTCTGACCATGGTTTGACACATGGAGTCCGTAGAGTCATTGCATGCGTTCTTCTAAGAACCACTTTGATCCATATTACCACACACACTTAAGTGGATGTTGATGCAACTTATGTCACACGGGTGCATCATTCCATGTGGCAGTTGCATTGCTAGTGATGCTCTTACATGGCGACGCTAGCGCTGGATGAAATTGGTTCTGTGCCACTTTCATGTAGTGGAATCGAGGTACACCATGCACGATCCAAGTCAAACGTACTCATGTTTGCGCATGCCGACCTTCACTCGCTGACAGGTGGGACCCTACATTTCCCCTCACAATTAATTTTTTCACTTCCTTTAGACGGTCCCCGTGCCCACCCTTAGTAATTACACCCCCGTTCCTTGTATTCCACATGGACAAGACCGGCGGCGGAGGTTGCTCACTCCCTACTTGAACAACAGCTTCCCTCCCTGATTCCATCCCCTCCCGAATCCATCCACCTCCGGATAACACCACCTCCATTAATCTGCCTGATTCCAGCCTCCATTTGCCGCTATGGGTAAACATTGGGGTAGCAGCAGGCTGAAGCGTAAGGCAGCCGATGACGCGACTGGCCATGGCGACCTCCACCACGAGTATTGGGTGTTGGGATATGCTATATGGGTATCCTCATAGCATGTCTCTTATCCGACTAACCCGGGTGGCCCATAGTCGGTAGCATGGCCTGTGGCCTGCTGGGCGGCCCAGTTAGGTGGATCCAGAAGGGAGGCCCATGCCGGATAAAGGAAGGCTACGGTGAAGTCACCAGTGTACCCGGAGCCTTGGAGTACAAGATACACAAGACTAGTGATAGACGGTGTAGGACTCTGTAACCTGTCCGGCTAGGACTTTTCCCTGTAACCCTAGGACCTGGCGACTATATAAGTCGGGCCTATGGGAGCCTTTAGGGCAACAATCTCATACAACCTCGCACAGCGAACCTATCTCTATAACTCGGCGTATTGCCATTATAGTGATTTATAGCAGGAGTAGGATTCCGCCACCGTTGTGGGATCTGAACCTGGGTAAGTTGTGTTACCTCGTACCCGTCAACCGTCCGCCTTACCCCACGTCTCTAAACACGCACTATGAGGACCCCTCCATGGCATACTCGTCGGCAATACCACGACAGTTGGCGCCCACCGTGGGGCTAGAGGCGCTTCAGGCTCTTCAGCGGGCGAGGACCAAGATCTTCGCGGGAATCGGCGAAACCGTAGCCATCAGTCGCGTTCTCTTCTCCGGCAACGTTCCGATCGTCCCCCCCCCCCCTCGACGAGTTCTAGATCCCGGCGAAGACGAACCCTACGCGGTGTTCTATCGTTCCTATCGGAGACATCCACCTCTTCATCGGCGAAACCGACTTGGGCACTAGTTCCCTGGGAGTCAGAGGAGCATCAAGACCCGCACAGACCGCCTACGGGCAGGACATGTTCGCGGAAGGGTCGATGCCAGATCTCTCTTCGGAGTTTTCCGGCAAAGATCGGAAAGCATCAAGACCCACACGGACCGCCTACGGGCAGGATACGTTCGCAGAAGGATCGATGTCGGATCTCTCCTTGGAGTTTGCCGGCAAAGATCGGAAAAATTCAAGACCCACCCAAACCGCCCCTGTGCAGGATATAAAGGTGGAGGATCACTGCAAATCCGCCGGCTTTGTCCGTGCATCTGGACAACAGAGATCCAAGTTCGTCGGCGTGAACCATCTTCGATCTGGCGCGCTGCGTTCAGAGAGAGGGCAAAAACCCCCGCGACTACCTCGCCAGGTGGCTCCGTATACGGGCCGATCTGGCCAATTACCCCAATGATGATGCCATCTATCACTTTGTGGAAGGACTGTACCATGGCACGCTTCTCCGACATTCTCTAAGGCGGAAACAGGCGTCAGGCCAACTTACCTTCGAAGGCATGGTGAACACCATCAACAACTACGCGGAGGCCGAAGTGGCAGCTCAGACAGCGCTTGCGCTCATTGATGGAGCCCCTCCGATTCAGCCACCACCACTGCCTCCAGCCGCCATCATCGCAGCAGCACCACCACCTCCAGTCATCGTTGAGGCTGTTGCACCTCCACCGCCCGTCATCGAGGAAGTCCTGGCACCCTCCGACTCTGTCATTGATGCACTTTATGCTGATTTCAGTGCAGATTCAGAGGAGATAGACTTCAGTCCAGAAGATCTAGACTCCGCTATGCAGGAGATGGAGGAGGAGTATTCGCGCGACGAGCAAGCTAATAATACTGTCATGTCCCGAGGGGTGTTCGTCACCATTGGTACGACGATGGATGAAGATCAACCCGGGCAATCTCCGCCTACGGCGCTGGCAAAAGGGAAGGGGCCACTTATTGCTGCCGACAATGATCGTGCAAAGGTCATGCCTCCTCCGCCTAACCCAGTGAAGCAGCCGCAGGAACTCGGCACCGGTCCAAGCAACAAAAACACCGCAAACTTGCCGCCTCCAGCATCTACGTCGGCAGCAGCCCATGTTACTCCAGTTGATAGAGTGATGTACGGCAATCTCCTCGTTGAGCCACTAACCGTTGATCATATCCGGAACGTGACTTAGCTTGACGAGAATCGCCAGCAGCTGCTAGAGGAAGCGCAAGCCATCGCGGAGCAAGGCGCTAAACTAGATCGAGACCTGGTCAATGCGCAGAAATCCATAGAGAAAGCTAGAGCAATGGAAGCCGAGTACAAGACTCTACTGCAGCAGCAGAAGGCTAAGAAGGCTCCGGCTCGCGTCATCAACGATCCTGGTGTACGGCGCAACCTAGGATGGGCTCCCTCGAAGCCGGCACAGGCCAAGCCATACATTGATAGTGAAGGCAAGCAGGTGATGCCCACCCCACTCCTTAACCTCGCCGTCGCCAAGACCCTTCTGGAGCAGGATAGATCGCCTGAGGTAGTAGAACATGTCTATCACCTAGTGGCCAAGGCGGTAAAGCAGCAGGACAAGGCCACCTCTCAGAGGCTTGAGTCTGACCCAGCGCTCTGCCGATCTAGCCAGTACAAACCGCCAAGGGACAGATCTCCTCAGGATGTCGGATCATAGACGGGTTCATCAGAACGAAGACGGAGGGATGCGCGCAACAGGAAGGATGCTATCCCCATATCCTCCAACCACGGAGAAAGAGCCCAACCTCGCCGCCCATCGCCACTGCCCCGATCCCCCCGACGTCAGGAAGACTACAAGGCTCACCATCGTAGGAATATGCCCCCACCAAAGCAGTGCGGCATCATCATCTGCGACAACGCGACACAGACCCGTCATGATGAAGAGCGCCACCAAGGACACAAGAGCAGGTCAGACTACGATCCTCCGCGTCCGACAAGCAACCGCGACATGCGTGGGGTGTTGCAGGAGGGTAACACCAAGAAGGCTAACCCACCGTCACCTCCGCCTCCGTCGCCGCCAAGCAGTCACCATGGCGGAAGAGGCCCGCGTCGTTCACGCATCCCGTCCCCTGTTGACAACAAGAAGAAGAAACCGGAGCCATACGATGCACGTTCGCGGATCGATAAGATCCACGAGGCCCGGGAAGGACCATACCTGGGACCACGTTGCTTCAGACTTACAATATGATCCGCAACTTACCCCAAAGTTTTCCGGATTGACAAGACCATCAAGCCCTATGACGGCACCGCCAAGCCCGCCACATGGTTGCAGGACTACGGCAACGCGGTGGAGATTGCCGGAGGCAACCCCAATGTCGCCGTCAAGTACCTCCCGTTAATGTTGGCAGGCACGGCCCGTCAATGGATCGACGACATGCCGGAGAGATCTATCTACAACTGGCTGGACATGCAAGAAGCATTCACCAAGAACTTTGAGGGTACATATAAGCGTCCCTGCACTGTGGGCGATCTACAGCGGTGCGTGCAGGAGAAAGATGAGACATCTCGCGCCTACCTCTCCCGCTGGCTGGATATGAAGAATTCCTGCGCAGGAGTGCACGCCCAGACCGCCATGGCCGCCTTCATCAATGGGTTGGAAAGGGGCACGTTGCTCCGACATAAGCTGAAGCGCTTGCAGGACAATCATTAGCTTGACTTGAATCAGATGATTCAGTTAGCTATTGAGTTCGCAGTTGCCGACGACGATGCTCGTGGCTCAAGCTCGGAGGAACAGCAGTACAAAGCGGAAAACCGCTCCAGAAGAAAAGCAATCTACCGACATGGTCGCAATGACTTTTGCAGGACGAGGAGAAGGCGGACAACGTGGCCGAGGAAGGGGAGCAGGCCGCGGGCAGCAATGAGGAATTGAAACCAACTCGGCACCGCTCCGCGTTCCCCAAACCTACGAAGAGTACCGCGATATGCCATGCCTCGTACACCTCAACGCCAACAGCAAGGCCACCCATACCAATCGACACTGCAAGTTCGTCAACGACCTCAAGGAAGACCCGGAGTCCGGCTATAAGCGAAGTCGGAAGAACAGACCGCGAGGCAAGGGCAAGGGGAAGAAGAAGGAGGAGGAGTCCAAGGATTCAAGTGACATGGACAAGGACGTTGACCCCAAGCACGCCGCCAAGAGCGACGACAAGGGCAAGAACCCCTTTGCAAAGAAGGCCCTAGTCTACCACACTTTCCTTGGCACCCCCACCGTCCGACAACAGAAGACCTCTCTAAGGATCTTGATGGCAACTCTCCCCCCAGTCCCCTAATACCTGCGCTGGTCGGAGGTTCCAATAACTTGGGACATGACGGACCACCCCGACCTTGTGCCCACGGAGAACCAGTACGCCATGGTCATCAACCCATTGATTGACAGCACGGAGTTCACCAAGTGCATGGTGGATAGTGGAAGCAGCATCAACATCATGTACCTGGATACACTGCAGAAGATGAACTTGACGGAGGCAAACCTAAGGCAGACCAACACCGTGTTCCATGGCGTAGTGCCTGGTCGGGAGGCTCGGTCCCTTGGGTGCATCACACTTCAGGTAGCCTTTGGCGATGTTAATAATTACCGCCAAGAGCGCATGACCTTTGAGGTGGTACCCTTCAAGAGCGTGTACCACGTCATATTCGGCCGCGACATATTCCACACGTTCATGGCCAAGCCATGCTTCGTCTACAACAAGCTCAAGATACCCGGACCAAACGGTTTCATCACCGTATCCGGAAGCTTTACCAAGACAAGGGACTGCGAGATCAATGAAGCAGCCGTTGCAGAAGCTGTCCTCTACAGCGAAGAATTCAAGGAGATCCAGAGCAAGGTCAATGACTCAGAGATGCCCGTGTCAAAGAAGCAGATCTCCGACTCCGCTCCTGCGTTCAAGGCCACCATCGAGACCAAGCCGGTGGAACTTGTGGTAGGCGATGCCTCCAAGACCGTCGCCATTGGGACGAACCTGGATCCCAAATAGGAAAGCGCGCTCGTCGAGTTCCTCCGTGAGAATAGGGACATATTTGCCTGGCAACCTGCCGACATGAAAGGTGTACCTAGGGAACTTGCCGAGCACAGCTTAAACATAGATCCAAAATGTAAACCAGTGAAACAACCTCTACGACGCTTCGGAGATGAGAAGAGAGGCGCCATTGGCAAAGAGATAGCTAGGTTACTTAAGGCTGGTTTTATCCGAGAAGTCCTTCACACCCGATGGGTGGCCAATCCTGTACTTGTCCCCAAAAAGGGAACTACTGAATTAAGAATGTGCGTTGATTACACCAGCTTGAACAAAGCATGTCCCAAAGATCCATTTGCTTTGCCTCGCATTGACCAAGTCATTGACTCGACGGCTGGCTCAGAACTTTTGTGTTTTCTCGATGCATACTCAGGATACCACCAGATCAAGATGAGGAAGTCGGACCAATTGGCCACTTCGTTCACTACCCCTTACGGCATGTTTTGCTATGTCACGATGCCCTTTGAGCTGAAAAACGCAGGTGCTACCTACCAGCGGACAATGCAACGTTGCCTTCACGACTAAATCGGTCGGAACGTTCACGCCTATGTGGACGATATCGCGGTGATGTCTAAAAAGTCAAACGACTTAATCTCCGACTTAAAAGAAACCTTTGATAATCTCCGGAAATACAACATGATGCTCAACCCTAAGAAGTGCGTCTTCGGGGTTCCAGCAGGAAACTATTGGGCTTCATCGTTTCCCAGCACGGAATCGAGGTCAACCCGGAGAAAATCAAGGCCATCTTAAACATAAAATGTCCGACATGCCTAAAGGACATCCAACGACTAACAGGTTGTGTTGCAGCAGTTAGTCGGTTCGTCAGCCGACTTGGAGAGAAGGCTCTGCCACTGTACAAGTTGCTGAAGAAGGCGGGCAAATTCACATGGACAGACGAAGCAGACGCAGCATTGAAGCAGCTCAAGGAGATTCTTTCCTCAGCGCCCATCCTTGCAGCACCCGAGCCTGGAGAGCCCCTGTTAATTTACATGGCGGCAACCAACCGGGTTATTAGCATCGTCGTCGTGGTAGAGCGGAAGGCACCAGGCTACGAGCACGGAATTCAACGTCCAGTTTACTATGTAAGCAAGGTCTTGACGGAGTCCAAGCAGCGTTACCCACACTACCAAAAGATAGCTTATGGATTATTCCTTGCTTCTCGGAAGCTGCGGAATTACTTTCAGGAGCACCCAATCACAGTAGTGAGCAAGACTCCACTGTCCGACATCATCAACAACAGCGACGCTACAGGAAGGGTCGCGAAGTGGGGCAGATTTTATTGCAGATTGGACGAAGATGCCAGATGCCACTTCGTTACCAGAACCAGAGTACTGGGTGATGCACTTTGACGGATCAAAGCTGCTCAACGGCTCGGGGGCTGGTGTATTGCTACAGTCACCAAAAGGAGACAAGCCGCACTACGTTCTGCAGATCCACTTCGAGGCTACAAACAACATGGCGGAGTATGAAGCACTCATTCACGGACTGCGTGTAGCCAAGGATATTGGCATCAAGCGCATATTTTGCTGTGGAGATTCCGACTTGGTTGCCCAGCAGGTGGCTGGCACCTGGAATGCGCGGAACCCTATGATGGCGGCATATCGCGACGAAGTGGACGAGATAGCCAAAAGCTTCTTGGGCTACGAAGTCAAGTATGTGCCTAGGGAACAAAACGAGGCGGCTGATCTACAGTCTAAACTTGGATCAGGGCGCAAGCAAATTCCGCCAGGAGTTTTCCTAGAGCATCTGCGCACACCATCCGTAAAGGGCGCCGACATCGACAACCCGGATAGAGCTGACTCTTTCATCAACATGGTGACAAAGATCCCTCCGGCTTGGACAAAACCGTTCATGGAATATCTCGAACATGGAACTTTGCCCGACGACAAGGTCGAAAGACGGCAAATAGTACGACGAGCAAAGGGTTATACCATAATCAATGGGCAACTTTACAAGAGGAGCACTACTGGTGTATACCTAAAGTGTGTTTCCCAGCTAGAAGGTATGGAAATCCTACGCGAAATCCATCTCGGAGATTGCGGGCATCATGCCGCCCCTCGATCGTTGGTCACGAAAGCCTTCCGGCAAGGATTCTACTGGCTGACCGCGAAGGCGGACACCGACAAGCTGGTTGAGACATGCACGGGATGCCAGTATTATGCCTGACAACCACATGTTCCTGTTGAAGAATTGCGAACAATACCAATAACTTGTCCGTTTGCAGTCTGGGGGCTAGACATGGTGGGGCCGTTACAAACGGCACCGTGTGTATTTACGCATCTGCTTGTAGCAGTTGACAAATTCACCAAATGGATAGAAGCTAAACCCATTAGAAAGCTTGATGGGGCAACTGCCCTCAGGTTTGTCCGGGATCTAGTGGTGAGATTTCGTCTCCCACATAGCATCATCACCGACAACGGAAGCAACTTGTCACTCGGAGAAGTGGAGGCCTATTGCTGGGACAAAGGCATCCGACTTGACCTTGCATCTGTGGCACACCCACAATCCAATGGTCAGGTTGAGCGAGCCAATGGATTAATTCTGCAGGGAATCAAGCCACGTCTTGAGGCACCGCTACATAGAGCAGCTGGAGCCTGGGCGGAATAATTGCCATCTGTGCTGTGGAGTTTATGAACTACACCCAACAGATCCACCGGCTACACCCCCTATTTCATGGTATATGGAGCAGAAGCCATCCTACCTTCCGACATCCTCCACGATGCACCAAGAGTTGCCGCCTACGACGAAGATGCCGTTGAAGAATCCAGACGCCTAGATGTGGACCTTCTCGAGGAGGAGCGCGTTTTGGCATGCCAACAATCCGCCATCTACCAGCAGAAGCTACACAGCTACCATAGTCACCGCGTTCGGCATCGCTCGTTTAAAGAGGGGGATTTAGTGCTCCGACTTAAGCAGAAGAAGTCACACAAACTATCCTCGCCATGGGAAGGACCGTTCATCATAAGCAAGGCGCTGCTCAATGGGTCTTACTACCTTGTCGACAATCGTGAACTCAAGGATAGACCCAATGAGGATCATAAGCGTAAGCGACGTGACCCGGATGATGACTACCCGGAGCTTGATCGGCCATGGAACATAGCACAGCTACGTCCTTTCTACACTTAGCATTTTTCATCTAATTGTGTACCTCTTAGATGATCAATGAAATAAAGCTCTTTGGTTCACTCATTTTGCTGAGTCTTCTACCTCCTTTAGTGTTCATTTTTGGATCATATAAAACTTTTATGCACAAGTCTTGCGATTGCACTTGTGAAAATTCCGCCTACGGGCGTTAGCTTAAGATTTCTGGTCTACACATTCTTTGTTGTTTTTATGTGGATTCTGGAGTAGTGACTTTCGGCACTTGTTGTCGGCGATTTTGTGCTCAGGTTATTGACGGTGCCATTGGGCATCATCACCTAAGCGCATGGTTCTGACAACGAGTCTTCCGACTCACGAAAAGTCAAGCATAAGAACCAGAGTAATGGATAAGCCAGCACTTGCTTAAAAAATATACATACTGAAACTTAATTCTTAAGTAGCAGGATACGATAACCATTGTTTTCCGCCTTAAGATTACATCAACAAAGTTTTTCCCGCGCACACTCCAGAGGTGAAACAGAAATTACAAAGTGTTTTTCACTCTTTGGGTGCAGGAGACTTGGAGGCCGCATCATCACCAGCCGGAGAATCACCCTCAGCATCGGCACTGTGGTGAGACTCGGAGGATTCCGGGTTGGCATTGTCGAGAAAGTTCCTGGGCACGAAGACGTCAACATCTACCAACTCGGCAACCCTGGTGTCATAACCCGCGAGTGATGACAGGATGGCTTCGTGATTGATCTCCTTGCCGTCATCATCTACGCCGGGGATGCCAGAGGTTACCGTGTCGATGTCGGCATCTTCATAGTGTGCCTTCACCATAGACAGCGCCATTCTTGCGCCAGCCCGTGCGCATGAAGCTTTCCAGCTTGCGACACGCTCGGGGGCTCGGCGCAGAATCTCCGAGTACTTCACCACGGAGTCCGAGGCCTTGATATAGATATGGAGGGGCTTGGCAATCTCCTTTGCTTGGGCGATGGCGGTGTTGATGAAGTTGCCGGCAAGAATCATGCATTCCTTGTCCGAAGGAGGCGAGCGGGTTAAACCCATGGGCGCTGAAAATTCCGACAATGATTGCATGAGTTCAAAAAATTCTAAGTATCCAGACTACAGAACTACAAGGCGGAGGACACTTACTGAAGATGCTGGCCTTAACCTGCCAGACGACGTCCGCCAAGGATTCCTTCTCTTGTTGGAGGAGCTTAAACGCCTCGCTATGGCGAAGGTTTTTCTCATCGGTAGCTTGCTTCTGATCCTTTAGGATCGCAAGCTCCTCCTTCAAGCGATTGATCTCCGCGGAGGCGGAGTCCTGCAGGGCCTTCATGGAATCCTCATGCATCTTCAGCATTTCTTCCCTCTCCTTCTTAAGGATCTTGTTCTCACTGTCCAGCTGCTGGATGTGCTTGGACTGCTCGACAATATCCTTGGCCTTGGCGACATGCTCTGCAAGTCGGAGAAAACAAAGTACACAGTGAGTACTCGGAGATTATGGGCACATAAATAAGACGGAAATGCGTAATAAGAAAACAGACTCTTGTTTTTGATGATCTGTTCCTTCAAGATGGCGGTTTTACCCTTTTCAGCTTCAAGGTCTGCGTGCATCTTCTGGTACTTGTCGTTGGCCATGCCCCTCCGAGTATTCTCATTCTGTGGAAACAAATATAAAGTTATATCGCTGTTTGGTCCGCTTGGAGCCCCTAGTCAGAGATTCTCCACCTAGATGCTCGGGGACTACAGTGAGAGTTTTTAACTTAGCAATATGCTTAGCTTTTCTTTAAGCATCTAGTCGGAGCTAATTCAGTTCTCGACTACAGGCTTGGGAGCTAAAGTATGAAGTTTTTAACTCAGAAAATGCTTAGCTTTTCTTTAAAGCATCTAGTCGGAACTAATTCAGTTACAACTAGACGCTTGGGGGGCTACGACACTGAAAAATATAAACACTGTGTATGCTACTCTTAAAGCATCTAGTCGGAATAATTTCTTCCATCTAAATGCTTGGGGGCTACAGTGAGAGTTATTTCTAACTTAGTCACTCTTAGAGCATATAGATGCAAAAACCTATGGTTTTCCGTCTACATCCTCGGGGGCTATAGTGGGATACTCGTATGAAATACAAAAGAAAAAGTAAAACTTACAAGTGCAATGATCTTGAGGCTTGTAGCGCTCTCGGCCAGCAGCTTGCCAAAGGCAATGCTGTTTCCTCGCAAGATGTCTGCTTGCCGGAGTAGCTCCTCAAGAACGCACGTCGGAGATGATGGCACTCCTCCAGGTACCATAGTTGTGTTACTCGGCATGAGCGCCGGGTAAACAATCTTCGGGAACTGGAAGGGTTTCTGGGGAGCAGAGGCGCCGCCTTCGGCAGAAGTACCAGCTCCCACCACAGCCTTGCCGCTACCGATGGCATCCTTAGCCGGAGCTTCAGCCATTTGAAGAGCAGCACTCTCCTGCGTCGCCTGCTCGCCGACAACAGCAAGCTCGTTTGAGGCGCCAGAGTCCACCTCCATGGCGGAAGGACTTGGTGCCTCCTGGACTTGAGAGCTTGTCGGGGCGGAGGAGGGCTTGACGGCAGGAGTGGCAGGGGCGATGGCGGGAGAGGAGTTGTGATGCAGCATATCTTTGATATTTCTAGAAGCCCCAAGAGTCTTGGAGGACTTCTTGAGGCTGTTTTGGCTTTCTTTCTGAAACGTGCAAAATGCATAAGTACAGGAATAAGACAGATAAAATAAGACAATGTCGGAGAATAAGAAGCTTACACTAGGGGGCGCTTTGGAAAACATCCCGGTGGCTTTCTTCTTTTTCGCCTCCAGGGCGGCAGTACTCTTTTTGGAGGATCCACCCTCCGTCTTCTTCTTCTTACCTCCGTCGGCAGCGTCAGAGGTGGAGCTCTTCCGCTTTCGCGCCAACGGGGCATCGTCGTCGGACACGACCGTGACTTCCTTCATCTTGGGATCGTAGATTTGGGCAGCCAGGTTTCCCTCCTCTAGATCGCTAAGCTGTTAAGTGATAAATCATTGTGTTAGACAAGATGGTATTGGCAAGATGGAAAAACTGGAGCAATGTCATACACGGAAAATAAATATCTACCTTTGGGCACTTTCCGTCTACGAACATGTCGTAGGTGAGGGTGAAGCCACGCTTCTTATCCTTCACCTTGACGATGTCCTTAAGGCGGAACTTGATGGAGTCGCTCGAGAAGTTATCCTCGGAGATCCGGAGGGTATCCCTTCGGTCGCTGGTGTACTCGTGCATATACTTCGTACGGTGCTGCAAAGGTTGGATCCGCCTAATGAACCAACACATGGCTAGGTCCAAGCCGGTTAGACCCGTCTCTACGAACCACTCGATCCGCCTTATTGCGCGAGAAGCGTCGAGGTCGGAGGGAAGGGAGGCATGGGACCGCCATGTGGAGACTTCAGCGGCGGCTCCATCCACGAAGTCCGGGTACGTTACTTCTCGGCCCGCCAAAGGAATGTCGGGGCCGTAGAAGTACATCCGCTGCCAGTTTTGGCACGACTCGTGGCCGACTATGTCGGGGAACCGCCGGCTAGGTCGGATCTTGAAGCTTATGGTGCCGCAGTTCCTGAGCTCCTCTCTATTGTGTCCGGCTTCACGTTTGACGGTGAAGAAGTATAGAAACAAGTCTAACCTAGGCCTAATCCCTAGGTAACCCTCACAAAGTGCCGCGAAGTTGCTAAGCACTAAGATACTATTGGGGGAGATGTTATGGGGTTGGACCTTGAAGTGATTCAAGACGGACAGAAAGAAGTGGGAGATGGGCAGAGAAACGCCGCGTACCAATTTCGCCTTGAGGTACACTTTCTCTCCGTCTTGGGGAGAAGGCGTCACCTCGCCGGTCGGCGCCGCTCGCCAGGCGAGCCCCTCCGTCGCGGGGAGGTAGCCTTCGGCGACCATCTCTTGGATGTCGTGGTCGGTGATGTCCGAGCCGCGCCAGTCGCCTTTGTGCGAGTCTGGCTCCTCTTCCAGGGCTCCAGCGCCGCCATATTGTGGTCGTCGCCGGTGGTTTCAATCACCGCCGATGCGGGGATGACCAGGACCTCTGGAGGCACGACGACGGAGCTCGCCGGCTTCGTCGTGGCTTCGCTCGACGCCGCCATTGACGGGGATGAGCTGCTGCTAGCCATGGAGGAGGGAGAGAACGCGACTGGTGCAGAGAGAGAGGCTAGGGTTTCTTGAGGTTTTCCGCGGAGAGCTCGAGGAGACGTGCGGCTGGAGGAAGAAGACGACGACGCGAGAGAATGGGGTGAAAAAGTGGCAAGTGTCCCATGGTTACTATTTATCTTACTCTGCGTCAAGATTCGTGCAGCTAATCGGACGGTTGTCGCGTAGATGACGTGTTCGTGAACGTGCGCGGTAATTTCGCCACGTCTCCAACCGCCGCCGCCAACTGTTCGCATCGCTCGCGTGGGAAAATCGGATATGATTGCGTTCTCTGCATGTGTGAGTTACGAGGCGTCACTGACCTACACCCTACGTCGTCATAACTGACATGGTAGATGAGCCGTCCCATCGAAGATTCCGGCATGGACGGATTTAATCCGACAACGGGAGCGTACGATGGAAGATTCAGCATTTCTCCGACTTACTCATATAAGACGGAGAAACCTTTGCAGGGTTCTTTGGGAGGACTACAAGATATTGCTTGACAATTTGCCGACATCCACCTAGACGGAGCATTCCACGGGAAGAGGCAAAATGGCGCAAGATCTCGAAGTTCTCCGGGGGCTACTGTTGGGGATATGCTATATGGGTATCCTCATAGCATGTCTCTTATCCGACTAACCCGGGAGGCCCATAGTCGGTAGCATGGCCTGTGGCCTGCTAGGCGGTCCAGTTAGGTGGATCCAGAAGGGAGGCCCATGCCGGATAAAGGAAGGCTACGGTGAAGTCACCAGCGTACCCGGAGCCTTGGAGTACAAGATACATAAGACTAGTGATAGACGGTGTAGGACTCTGTAACCTGTCCGGCTAGGACTTTTTCCTGTAACCCTAGGACCTGGCGACTATATAAGTCGGGCCTATGGGAGCCTTTAGGGCAACAATCTCATACAACCTCGCACAGCGAACCTATCTCTGTAACTCGGCCTATTGCCATTATAGTGATTTATAGCAGGAGTAGGATTCCGCCACTGTTGTGGGATCTGAACCTGGGTAAGCTGTGTTACCTCGTACCCGTCAACCGTCCGCCTTACCACACATCTCTAAACACGCACTGTGAGGACCCCTCCATGGCGTACTCGTCGGCAATACCACGACATTGGGGATGGCTGAATCTTAGTGCTCCGGACGTGTATAGGGCATAGTTTAAAAAACCGGACCGGTCATCGAACCGGCGAGGCTCTCGGTTTAGGTTTTTACTGGTCGAACCACTGGTTCACGTGTTCACTGCTTTTTTTTTACGATATAAAATAATATATTTTTTGTTTATAAATGTTGTAATAAATAGATAAAAGTGTGGAAAATATTATAAACTTTGTAATTTGGCATTCATCATAAACAAATTAACAGGTGACAAGCCAACAATATAGCTCCTAGACCACATATTTATGCCCAGCGGGCCATCCATAATATATAAGAAACCAACAAGCTATATAACATGTAGGCTGTAGCAAACAGTCTCAAACTTGTCAACAATTCACAATTCAAAACAGTCTCCAACATTCTCCAAACAGACTCCAACATTCTCAAACGCATCAAAGTTGCAGAAATAGAAATACACACATAGTTTTATACTCTCATACGTATGATGAATGAAAGAAATAATCTTTCAAGCACTCAAGTTGATGACGTGCAAGTGCGACTCAACGATATTCGAAGGTCCAATCAGTCACATTTGCATTCGCATGATGCTCTTCATGTCCATAATCATCATCACCCGCAATATCTTCTTCTCCTCGGGCTCCATCAACTAGACCTTGGTTGGCTGGTGGTGTTGGATTGCTTGTTTCGTCATTATCTTGAGAAGCATCAGTGTCATAGCCATTATCAATCCATTGATCCTCATCTACACAATTCCATGTGCCAAAAATCAAAAGTAATGGGTAATAATCAGGAATGTCAAGTATCTAACAAAAAGAGGAACATTACCATTCATTGCATTGAATATCTCTTGGTCATTGGGCATCAAACCTTTCTGGAATATATCAAGTTCTTTCGCATTTAGAACTTGGGGATCATCTTCAAGAATCCATTCAGCATCAAACTTGCTAATATCCTCCATACATATGGGGTCAAAGTTTCTAGTGCGTATTTTGGACCTACACATGGCATGAAAGGATGCAACCATATAACTTATAAAGGTAGCAAATAAACAAGTATAAATTAGATTAAGAGAGCAAGAAGAATGTACTTCTGTTCTAGCCTTGAGTTGCATTGAACATAAGCAATATCATTCATCACTTGATGCTTAAGTCTATTTCTCTTGTTGGAGTGTATGTGCTCAAACAAACTCCAATTTCTTTCACAACCGGAAGCACTACAAGTTTGACTTAAGAGGCGAATGGCAAGTTTTTGCAAGTTCGGACCACTACAACCATAAGTCAACCACCATTCATCTATAGAAAAAAAAGGATGCATAATTCCATATTACATACTAGGAAGTAGATAAAGGATGCATATTACACAATATGAAGTATAAATTGACAAAGGAAACAAAGTGACATACCAGGACGCATTGTGTATCTATCATTAATGGCTATCACTCGACCGAAATCCCCTTTCGCATATCTAAAAATCCTTATCTCTGTTGTCAAAGCCTTGCACAAAGCCGGATCTTTTGCTGCATATCACTCAATAAAATCTAGAACCCCAGAAGTAGTGGTATGATACTTTGACATAAGCTCTTCATCATATTGGTTGATTGGGTTAGATTTTTATTTAAGTGTTTATCCCACATTGCCTCTATAGCATTACAAACAGGTTGTTGAATTGCCTTCTTCTTTCTCTGAAACCTCTTCTCAATCTCTTCTATTGCACAATGTAATGCTCCAAATAAATATCACATGGCTGGACTTTCATCACTTTCAACAATTCTCAACACACGAACTAAAGGTTCCGAGAAGTTACAAATGGAAGCACAATCTTTCCAAAATTGCTGATCCAATATGAGGTCTACAAACTTTCTTGCTTTTAGTTCTTTTGCAAATGAGGTTGTTGTCCACTCTTTTGATATGACCATGGTATGAAGAGCATCTTTTTGCTTGTGAATACTTTGCAATGCAACAAAATTAGTAGCAAAGCGAGTTGGTGCTGGACGAAGTATCTCATGTCCATTAGTAAACTTCCGCATAAGAAAAAGTGGAGTGTAATGGTTGTATAGGTATCTAGTGATTTTAGATGCATGTGCTACGGTTGATTGCACTAATTCAAGCTTTCCCAAATCAGTCATGATCAAATTCGAACAATGGGCGCACATGGAGACCAATAAATTGAAGGAAACTCAGCCTCTAATTTCTTTCCAGCAAGAACAACATTTGAGGCATTATCAGTAACAAAATGCACTACATTTTCTACTCCAACAAACCTCACAACATCGCTGAATAACTTGAACAAGAAATCACCGGTTTTGGAATTAGCAGTAGCATCCATAGATTTGAGGAAAATAGTACCTTTTGGACAATACACCAAGAAGTTGACGAGAGTTCTTCTCTTTCTATGAGTCTAACCATCTGCCATAATAGTGCAACCACTCTCCTTCCATGATTTTTTATAGCTTTCAGCAAAGTTTCTAGTATTTTCAACATTCTTCCGTAGCAAAGGGTTGCGCATTCTATACATACTTGGCCCTTGATAACCATCACAAATGCTAGCAATTGCATCAATCATTGGTTGATAGTATTTAGAAGTAATTAAGTTGAAAGCAATAGATGCATCAAGAAACCATTCGTTAATAATTAAATCAACTCTTTCTACGGCTTCTTGAGATTGCAGCATACTCTTTATTGTTTGTTGATCACCCGGTTGGCCTCTCGATAAGAAAAATCTGTCTGCTCCATGGTTTGTTGCTGCATTGCTTGATGCAGCACCTTTTCCTTTCTTCGCCTGAATGGCTCGAGTGGAAGCAGTAACTTGTTGAGGTGAAACTTTCATACAATCATCACCATCAACGGCGCCTCTAGCACGAGTTGTTGCTTCCTCAGCTCTCCTCTTCCTCCCTGCAAATTTCTCAATACTTTGCTCCATTTCATATATAACCTCGGCAGTAACATTTCTGCATCCCTTCATGGAACCCACAACTCCAGCCAAATGAAGCTTGAGTCGATGAACACCACCACCTTTTAACACCTCATTGCACAACAAGCATTTGATCCACTTCTTATTCTTACCATCTTCAACAACTTCCATTTACAGACCATACGCCCATGCTGGATCAACTTTGGCTCGAGATCTTGAGGGCTGCTATGGCATCCCGCAAAACCACTACTAGAAAATCGCGTTGTTTTTGTGCATTGCATCATCATGACCGCATGCTCATGTCATCATGCCACATTGCATTTGAGCATCGTCATCATCTTGCATTTGCTTGCATAAAACTATTTTTGAAAAGCCTGGATTTGTTTTCTAAACGCCCCGTCTTTTATTCAAACGCCAAACCCGGGTCTCCGGATTATTTTGTTTTGGCTGCTATCGGTTTGCAAACGGTCCGTTTAAATAAATAAAATGTTGCATTATTTTTAGTGGGGCAGTCGAACGGGCCGAATCGACCCGAACGACCACCCCAGAAAATACAAACGCCACACCCATAATCCTAAAGCTACCAACCTATCTACCCACACACCCCCTCCACATCACCCCACCCAATCCCCACCTGACACCTCACCTCTCCCCTCCCTCTACCCTATCCCATGCTGCCACCTAGGCTAAGCCCACCCCCACTCCCTCTCAACACACACCCCACCCCACACACCCTGCACGCACGCACGCAGCAAGCACACTCGCCGCCTCCCCTGAACCGTTCCTCACCCCCGTGGCCCCCCTGTCAGCCCCCCACCTACCACACCACCTGGCCCATAGCCACTTCCTCCCCAGATTCCACCCACCGACAGCCACCTCCCCTGGAACCACCCTGCAGGCCCCACCTCCCTCCTCCCTTCTCTCACCCCGTGGCCGTGTCGCCCCCTCCCCTCGCTCGCTAGCGCCGCTGCCTCCCCTTCTTCCTCCTTCCCCTCGCCCGACCACCTCCGGCCTCTCTCTCCTCCTCAGCTCCTCGCTCCATGCTCCTGCCCCGCGTCCTCCCCAACCCGACGCTCCTCTCCCTGGCTACCGACCCCGGCGCCGAAGCCGAGAACCCCGACAAGAACCACGACACGGATGCTCCGAGTTCTCCATCGAGGAAACCAAGGTCGTCGACATGGAACCGTAGGACGCCAAGAACTTCACCCCGAATGCCAGAACCGACCCGATACGCGGACCCGACAAGTTCTTCTCGACGACAAGATCATCGACAGGGAACCCGAAGACCACCTGTGCGACAAGTACTCCCCCGAGAACGCCGAGTACCTCACCCCGGACACCGACACCCTGGACGACAAGTTCTTCCCCCGGAAGCATTGACGCTCATGCGACAAGATCTACCCCGTTACCGAGAATGATCCCGCCCAGTCCGAACCCGTCGAACCCTGAACCCCGAGACCCGACCCTGAACCCCGGAACCCCAAGATCTGCCGAACTCTAATGTGTGAACCCCCTTCCCGAAACCCTATTTTATAATATAATACAACTTGTTGCATAATAATTGTTCATCTCGCATGCATATCATGTGGTTTGGGGGCCTTAGGCCGATTCACCATATAATTAAATATGGGGCCCATATGCGGGTAAATCTAGCCTTATATTGGCCTCATTTAAAACTTGTGTAGCGAACCGGTGCTATCTTTTGCTATGCTAAAACAACATTTAATTTACGGGGTAGCTAAACAACTCGAACCATATATTTAATTGTCGGGACCCCCGGTTCCGCTTAATATGGCCTGATTGCATTGCACCTTCACCATGCCATACATCATACATGCATCATGCCCGATCTTTTGCCGTAGTATTAAATATTGCATCCGGTGTTTATTCGAGTGTTTTGCTTCTTCGCGGATAAGACCGTTGAGTTGATGTGAGCTCCGCCCCGATCTTCGGATGAACCTTTCGGCAATGTTTTCAGGCGAGCATCTCCCCTTTTCTACCTATCTTACTTTTATAGTATTTATTTCCCTCCTGTTGATCTATTGCTATCTGTGTTGCGTTGCTCTAGCTTTCGTACCCGTGATATCCCTTGCAGCCTTATATTGCCTTGGACACATCCTATTACCTGTTGTTTGGTAGATAGTTGGACTTGCGCGTCGTAGCCGCTTGCTCAAGTGCTGTTGCGTGTTGTCAAGTGCCACAGTTGTTGGAATAATGCTGCATGTTGGATGTTGTAGATGATTAAGGCTTTACTTATCGTTCACTTTAATTCCTGTTTAACAACTAAAATTGAAGTAAGCAGAGGCATCGGCGGGTGATAGAAAATATTTGGTTTCCGAACGCCCACTTGTGTCCCGTAGGACCCCGAGTACTTGATACCTGTTCCTTGATTTATCGCGCTATCCACATCCGGGAGGTATATGGGACCCCCCTGAGCCAGAGCTTGATTCAGTCTTATTTCTTGGGGCCACAAACTAGTTTGAGGTTTTATTTACGATCCTGTACTTATGCCATGTTTTACTGCTTTATTTAAATTGTGCGACAGATAGCACCTGTACTGTTTAGGATCGGGACACGATTCCGCGGTGTCGACAAGCCCAGTTTTGGGTTCCCAGTCATTCACAGCCGTATACCCAGACCTTGAGTCCGTCTCGGAGCTAGCTTACTTCGTTGCGGGTAGCTTAATGGGGTGGCCCCCTGAAATATTTCTGAATCCTGTGATTGCTTTGTCGTGAAGGCCTCGTTGGGTTTTGATTTGGTTTTTCCGAGGTTGATCGAGTGTGTGTTGCTATTGGTGCACCCCGGCCGGGTAAAACTTTCTGAAAGCCGTGTCCGCGGTTATGGACGACTTGGAGCACAGTATCTCGACCATAGACAAGCATAACTAAAGTTTATTGCTATAAATTTGACTTTATAATGACTAGTAATCAGCTTCACTATAATGGAATGGCTAATTCATACTGGCCACAATTGTTTGTTTGGAGTGTCGCTTGCGACCATTGTACCTGACTAGTAAGTATGACAACTACAACGGAATGGCTAAATAAAAGTGCCAACAACTGCTGGGTTTTTGGGTTATCTCATGCTAATTGTATCTGATTAGTAATTGTTGCAACTACCACGGAATGATTAACTAAAAGTACCCACTGCTTATTTTATCAGGATGATTATCTATATCTGACTAGTAATTGCTGCAACGATAACTGAATAAATAAAACTGCCAACCGTGTGAGTTCCTCGGTTGACTTCCTCGTTTGGTCTCGAGGGGGAAACACCAGGATGGGTTTGTTTGGTGTTAGTTTCAGGTTGGATCCGGATAGGTCATTCTTATCCCTCTCTGATAACCGCCAGTTGGATCGAGTCTCTATAGGTTGTTTAGTGCATGCCGCCGCTGCCGCTTCGGTCCACCATACCTATGTAGGCGAGGACCGCCGAATTCTAGTCTCGCCGTGTACTGGCCTCAGTACTGACGCTCCTCTTTTTCCTTTGCCCTTTGTCGGCACCCCTTTTGTTTAAGCAGGTTTTGAGATCGACGCCGTTAGCAGGGTTACCCTTCCGGCTTGGCCTGGGCAGGGTTATGGACGCCATTGGTTATTCTTCAGGGCTCTTAGCCCCATTTGCATCTTGTCCGTAGTCGGACGCTCTATCATTTTCAAGGTGATTTGGCTCTTTGTATATTATATCTGTATTCTTGACTCATTGAGTCGCTGTTGTATATATATATCTGTTCTGTGGGTCCCATCGAGGACTGTTGTGTAATGTTATTACTTCGTTTTCCACCCGCACGAAAGTGCCTGGTGGGCACCTTTGAATCGTTTCTATGCGGGTTTGGCGGGAATCGCTTAAACTTGCATAGGGTCGATTCTGAGGGTGTTACAGCTGCTGCGTGGTCTGCGCCTGCGACGATTGGTCCTCTAGCGAGGCATCAGTCTGGGGTGTCTCCGACGAATCCATTTAGCCTGCATACATATACATGACCAAAAAATTAAGACATCAACAAATAGCAATCTGGTTCTATAATATCTAAGTCTCTATAAAATTATATTCTAATCTCTATCATTCTAAATCATATGCACAGAAAGATTGCACCCTATATAATTTTATATGACCACAATAAGTTAGCAATTTGGTCTAGCAATCTAAAACCCTAAGAATCTAATCTCTATTCTCTACATCGAGACCAGTACCACAATCTCTATTCTCTACATCCAATACGTGCAGCACCAGTATTGCAGTACCACAATCAGTTCGAGACTTCGAGGCGAGCTAGCCTAATCTCTATTCTCTACATCGCTATGCTACATTGTACTTGTAGTGCAGCAGCCCTCAAGGAAACTGAAATCAGCAGCAGTACCACTACCACAGTACCACTACAACACTACCACATACCATGAAAACTCAAATCAGTAGAAGATAGTAGTACCTGAGTTGAGCGATGTCGCGTGGACAGCCGGGCAGGGGCAACACATGACGGAGCAGCCGGGCAGCACATGAGCAGCCGATGGCGCGGTCGCATGGGGTAGCCGAGAAGCTGAGACAGGTGGCCCCGGCCAGTGTAGGTGCAGGCGGAGATGCAGAGCAGAGGGCGATGTCCGACGGCGTGGAGCTCCGCCTCCTCAAGACGTGGCCATGTCGTCGCCGGTCGTCGGCTCGCTGCTGCTCTATTCCAGGATTTGGATCTGGCGGCGTAGGATGGGGAAGAAAATACCCTATATGGCTCAAATGGGTGTCAGTTTCTCCTATACCTAAATTTCCCTTGTATTTTTCCCACAAAAACAAAGAAAATTAGGGGTATTACTGGAACCCGCACTGAACCGGGTGGTTTGGCAAAAACCATTGGTTCGCTGGTTTTCGACAAAACCGTTGGTTCGCTGGTTTTCGACAGGACCTGCCAGTTCGCCCGTTTTTCACTGGTTCAGTGGCAGGAGAGGTCATGTGCGCTTAACAGACCAGTGAGGCTACTGGTTCTGGTTTTTTCTGGTTTAACCAGTGAACCGGTTCGGTTTTTTAAACTATGGTATAGGGTTGCCAAGGAGTTGGACATCATTTCCACTGGTCGTGTCGCTCGCTGCTCCTGAAGGTATATCTCCCATAGAAGCCTCACCTGGTGTGGTAGAATTTTCACTACGACCTCTTAGCGGTGTTCGACAAGGCAATTGCATTTATTAGATGCCCAAATGACAAGGAATGTATAGTCTTCCGTGACGACCATCTACGGCCGAAGAAGTATGTCGACGCCGTCTTCACCTCCATCTACTATTTCGACACACTGCAACGCATTTGTGCGGTCACTGAACCTAGCGGTGACGTGCTTGTTTGGGAGACGTTCACCTGAGGTGAGTCATGGTGTCATATAGCATGTAAATTTCCATTCAAAATTCTACTTACTAACTGAAGGTAACACGCAGGTACACACGCAGCCCCGCACGTCATTACAGCTTCGGTGATCAAAGATGAAGTAGTAGATGCTGATCTTGCATCACGGCGCTGGTTCCTTACACCTCTCAGAGGCGATAGGATCCAGAATGCTGAACTTGTGTGGATTCATATAAGGGGAGCACTAAAGAGCGTTGGTGATACAATAGAACATATGGGGACACAACTTTCTTCGCACCCATCAATGTGGTGTCATGTTTTCTCGAGGTCCGCATGTCCATCAAAAGACCCAGTAGGACAGGTCTAGAGCAGAGTCGACAATCTAAAGGGACAATCTCTATTTCTTGGGATCAACTACCCTTTCTTTGTCGGAGCCCCTGAAGATGTTGAACCTGTAATTGCTCAGGCAGCCCAGGCTCCTGATGCTGCTGTTGCTGGTGGTGGAGCTAATGAAGAACTAGTTACTGATGCTCCTGGTGAAGCTGACAAAATAATTGCTAATGATGATGCTGGTGAATATGAAGAAATACTTGCTGAGGCTGCTGCTGGAGTCCAGGAAGAACATGCTGGTTTAGTTGCTGAGGTGCCAACACTTCCAGTGTTGATAGCAGACTATGTGTTTGCTGCACACTCACATGTCTATTATGTTGACACTCTAGATCCGTCCTAGAGCCGAATCCACATCGGGGGGAGGGGGCCTACCATTGGCTCATCAGTGGGGTCGTAAAATTTGATAGAGAATGAGAGAAGGCCAAATGCAGCATTCTGGTTCGTTCTGATGATAGCACCAGGTCCAGGGACCTAGTGCTCAATTGGCAGATCAGATGAACCAGTTATCTTTATCTTTAGTTTCCCCCTAATTCTCTGAAGTAAATGCTTCTTTGGTCAAGACTCGGTTATGCTTATTTGTGTAAGACTGCTTTGCTTATTTGTGTAAGAACGGGTTAAGACTATGTGTGTAAGACTAAGTTATGCCTAACTGCATAATATTCAGTGAAGCGCAACTTTTCTTTCCCTGCCCACAACAACAGAATTGCAGCATTGAACAGACAAGGGTCATGTGTATAACATACATTTTCTCGGGATAACAACCACTTTAAGTTAATTATAGTTTCAAGTTTACTATCCAAGAAAGTAAGGTGCCACAATCATATAAAATGAATAGCTCATACAAACATCTAGCAACACTACCGACATTGTTATTGTTATGAATGATAAATGGTGTACATATTTGAATGCATCACTAGAATGTTCCACCTATGGATGATTGATGACATGGATCTATCTTCTCTTCACGTATTTGCATTCAATCGCTCATGGATTTGTTCTCATATTTTTGGCAATGGTTGATGAACTCCACTCTCTTGGTAACATTCTTTGTCAACGAGCCCTTGTTGATGCAATGCAAAGTATAGACTATGGTATTCATCGTCATTCCATTTAGGTTCTCTCTTTTTCTTCATCATGGAGCTACTAATTTCAAATGAAAATCTAGTAAACAACATATCGGTACATGTTATTCTACCACAATCACAAGAAAACTGGATGGAATTTCACCTTGTTGGCATTATTTCGAACATAGTGGATGTGGCCTTGGGGTTCAGAGAGTAAGGCTCCATGGCTGGTGCGGGTGGGACCATGACGACGGCAAGCTCGAATTTTTGATGAGGACGACATGACCGAAATCTCGTCCTGGTGCCGTGCCATGGGTGCGGCCTTAACATGGGTCGAGCTCTGGTTCGGGAGGAGGAGGGCGGGGCCGATCAGGTTCGGCCAGGTCCCGGATCTCGCCGCTGAAGGAATTCCCTCCCAGCTCCATGCCATGGAAGCGACCACAGATTCCCCTTTGGGGAAGAAGAAGAAGAAGGCTACGTCAAAAAGAACATTTGAACACGAGGGCGCCAACGCTGCAAGTCTACTTGGCAGCCAAGATGGCAGCGACTTAACGGTCAAAACTGACTAGAGGGGCCCAATTTGACGGGAGTTAGCGATTTTTCTTTTGTTCAAATGTTTTGTTGAATTCGTACTGAAAAAGACCCTCTGAGCATTTGGCACGCCAACTATGAGTATCGCGATCCAATACCGATGAAGTCGGACCCTGTGTTACCTTGGCGCTTCAACTTTCGGGCCGCATGTTAAAATTCTCGTTTGCTTGAGCATTGTGCATTTGTCCTTGGATAGTGAGAGTGCAAAATCAATAGCAAGAGTGACTTGGTAGCATCAAGGGAGAGTAAAAAAGAGAAAAGAAACAAAAGCAAAAAGAAAGAAAAAGATACAATGGAAAAGAAAAATAGTCTCCCATAGCAAAAGAGAGTCTCAAGCTTGTAAGCAAGATAGAAATAAGAGCGACCAAGGCAAGTGCACAAATCCATTGCTCATTTTCCCTATTTGCAAACGAGCCACTGTCTCTCCTTGCAATGGCATGATAATCGAGCTTAGTCTTCATTAGGACATTTTGTGCTCATTTTCATAGTCGTGTTAATCCCGTTTTCTCCACGTGTGTGTATAGTCGTAGGTTCCCGTCACCTTTTTGAGGTGTTCTCCTTTACCTTAACTTGAGTTTTGTTGGATTTTACCCACTTTTGACTATCCTTTTCGTTTGGTTGGTTCTTTTGCTTTCCACCTTCCCAACCTTCCACCAAAAGCTTTTGAGAGTTTAGTTCTTCCTTTAGCGTGAGTTTTATTTGTGATTTCACTTTGCAAGATTTTAGTTATCACATGTAGCAACTAGTGTGATACAATCCCCAAGGTGAGGTAAAAGGCTATCCCCCACCAAATATTACCTTCCATATAAAATCCTTGTTGGTTTTGCATCATGGATAGGAAAGGTGAGACGAACCAACCACCTCCACCTCAAGAGGATGATGAAGAATACATGACAAGAGCAAATCATTGGAAGATTCGAGGAGAGTTCAACTACCGTTGTGATGCCCTTGAGAAGCGTAAAGATGAACAATTTTGTGAAACTCAAATGGAGTTCAAGAGCATCAACAACTGCTTCGAGGAGATCTGTGGACAAATGCATGTGACATCAAAATGAAGCTCTTCAACATGCCATCGCCGCAAATGACGACAAGCTCGAACATCTCATTGATGGTTCGGCAAGGAAGCATTCTCACACATCAAGCTCTTCAAGGAACTCCTTGAGTGCATCAAGATCTTTGCACCATCGTGCTCCAAGGCGCAACAGAGGGTCCATACTCCACTCCATGAGCTCTTCGCAAGCGGTACCATCTCCTCGGCACACCACAACGTCAAGATGTGATGGTGACCTCTCCACATGACCTCCAAGACGAGAAGCGCAACGTCACCACACAACAGCACTAGTGATCCAACAAGAGCAACCACATGATCAACCTCAAGTCCCTCATCAACGGCCACAAGACATTCTTTCAACAACAAGTGATGCCTCCGACTTGGAAGAATAAGCTCGCCGTCGATGTGAAGCACTTGAAGACACACAAACACGTCAACATCGTCATGATCATCAACACCAACAACATGGTCACCATGATGAGCCTCCCCCACAACATGAAGAATGCGAGTGTCCAATTGTACATGTGTCACGTTGTCCTCCTTGTCATGTTTCTCAAGACCATGCTCATCACCATGATAGCCAAGTGCCTAACCAACCTCGTGAGGCCCAAGCACCTCAACCTCGTCAACAACCGTGCCAAGAACGAGATCAAGCTCCCCAACTACTTCGAGATGACCAAGTTCCACCACCACCAAATACGGTCCAGCAAAAACCGCAAAGTAAACAACACCATCACCAAGAAAGACTTGATAGCTCGGCTGATGAAGATGGCCACCAACATCATGGCAACCGCCGATACCGGAATCGCAATGAGGAAGAAACTTTTGGCAAGCTCAAATTCATCATGCCCAAGTTCACAGGTTTGAATGATCCCAAAGAGTATCTCTCATGGGCACTCAAGGTTGACAAGATCTTCCCCATGCACAACTATAGAAATGAGAAGATGATGGCCATGTCATCTCTAGAGTTTGATGACTATGCCAACCTTTGGTGGGAACAAATACAACTCTCTTGTGAAGTAAGAGAAGAGCCTTTAATCACCACTTGGCAAGATATGAAGGCTCATATGAGATCATGCTTTGTGCCTTTGCACTACACGCGCGAATTCTTCAACAAGCTTAAAACGCTTAGCCACGGGAAAAAGACCGTGGAAGAGTACTTCAAACAAATGGAGCTCAGCATGATCTGTGCTAACATTGAAGAGCGTGACGAGCAAACAATGGCACATTTTCTCAATTTCTTAAACCATCCAATCAAGCGCATTACCGAGTTCCAAAAGTACAACTACATGGTTCAGCTTGTCCACATCGCAACAAAACCCGAGCATCAAGTACAAGAGGAACTCAAATACAACAAGCCCAAGAAGTACATCACCTACAAGCAAGCTACAACCACTACAACAACCAACCTCAATGGAAGCTCATCAAGTACTTCCAAGCTTCCTTTGAAACCCACACTTCCTCAAGGAAAACCGCCCCAAGTGGCAAATATACAAAGACTGGCCCACCTTTCAATGGTGAATGCTATAAGTGTGGAGGTGTAAGACCCCACCTTCATAAGGTAAAGGTCCCTGTGATTGCAATGCTAGTCCGTGGATAAAATTCTAGCATCCACAATTTAAGATGAAGTACACAGATACAAAGGTCTTTATTACATCGTCATTGTAGAGATAAACATAGTCTTTTACAACTCCATAGCCAAGGGCTAGTACAAGAGTTCATAACATGAGTAAATAAAGTAAAGTCTTCATCTTCATGTGCCACAGGCAAATATGTTGAGTGTAGACTCATAACCCTAATCCTCATAAAAGTAACCTGCAACATCACAAGTTACAGCCACAGTGGGTCAATACATTTGGAATTGTATTGGCAAGTGATACCATAGTAGAATAGTAGTATCTAACATCTATATGAGTTTTGCTAAGTGTAGCTTAGGCTTGCTTTGCTCAAAATAGGTTTTTCCTATCAGTTGAAAACACTAAGTTTTTGTTTGTCAAAAACTCCCATGGAACCACAAATAGACATTGGTTAACCTTAACCCTTGTTCAACCACAAGTTTTTTCTTAGAAATTGGGATGAGGATATCGTTGATAGCTTCAATGTCTTGATGCTCAAATTTTCCATTGTCGGGGACACGGCTAAGTACTTAGATTTTACTCTTTCGAGAGGTGGTGCACTTTCTCCACAAGACTCGACATGCATCGAGACAAGATCTTTCAGAAGCCTTCCCTTAGACCAAATGGACGCGTTCCATCCTATCACCCTACCACCATCTGTCCATTTGACTAAGTGATTGCAACCTATATGATCAGGGCAGAGCCCATATGCCATGTGGCTGCACTAGAAGCTTCTAAACACTAAGTATCTCAAATCCCTTTGTTCCTGGGTGGCTTTCCACAAGTGAGATACACCAGGGAGGCCATAGAAATGGGCCCTGAGTAACCACTCAACGCAAACCATTCTTTCCATTCCACCTAGGTGATTCATTCACTTAGTTGTTTTATTAAGCAAAAACATAAGTCAAAGATTTAGCAAAATTTCCATAACATGTATATAATCCACCCTTGTTTGCTACTTGCTAGGCTAAGCATGATATCAACAAATATCTTAACTTGGAGAATAATTCTACCAAGACTACAACTACTAGGATTTCCCAAGGCATAGCATAGTTTATACTTAGCAAAAATTCCATGCAAGCCCTATTCAAAATATCACTAGTGCATAGTCTAAACAATAGGACAAAAACATGTAGCACCACTTGCCTTGGTAGTTGGGGGAGTAGAAACAATCTTCACAATCACAATCACCACTAGCACCAAAATCTACACATAAAATAATAGCACCAAATTCACATTCTAATATTCAAGCAAAATATTATGAATGCATGCAAATGCCATGTGATAATTTTTCTAAACTAAACAAGACAATTCCAACAGTACTGAACACAAAACCAACTATTTATAGCCTAAATAAACTTGAATTTGTTTTAAAATAATTTTCTAAATAATTTATATAGAAAAAATAGTCCTACAGTTGGTTCTGTAAGTAAAACCAGTTTTACAGAAGCAAAATACAAATTCAATCTGATATTAGTGTAGGATTTATTTTTATGATTCCAATGATATCTTATTTGCATTTTTTGGATAAACAGAATAATAGTTATGAATTTTACAAGTTTGAATCTCTAATAGAGATAAAAACAGATTTTAAATCGAAACCCTAGCCACGTGGTTGTATCTGATTGGTTGATAATGGTTCGTTTGGATCGTTCATCCAGAGACTTAGGATATAAGTGACTCTGTACGGCTCAGATCAAATAAAAACGCTTCGCTTAAGTGATCTATTGTGGCCACTTGATCTAGATCTAACGGGTGCTGTGCATGCGACCATAGTCTCGCTGTGCTAGCGACGGCTGCGCGGCGGCGGCTCTCTGCCGGCGATGCTCATGTGAATGCATAGGGGCTAGGGGTTGCGGAGGTGCTTACCAGACTCACGAGGTCACGCTGAAGCTCAACGTGTCACTGGCATGGACGGGGGCGTGCTGTGGTGGCCGAAAGAGCTTGTCGGAAACCCAGCTGGCGTCGGGCACGGCTTGATGGAGACGACGGCGACGTTCCAGGCCTCCCTAGGACAAACAAATCACATCAGTGGCTGCGCAAGGACACGGTGCACATGGGTGTTTGGTCCAGAGAACAAGGGGCGTTCGATTCCTTACCGTAATTTCTCGCCGGAGATGAGAGGGGCGTCAGGCACTTGTAGTGGTTGTCGAATCCGACGACCTAGGTCACGAGCAGACAAAATAGAGGCATGAGACGAATCGCGTGAGCAAGGGGATCATAATAGCATGAACGAGAATGGGCGGGGTGGACGGGGCTCACCGCAATGTCTCGCCGGAGATGCTCGGGCAGCGGCGTTGCAGGCTAAATTCTGGGCAGCCTGGTGGCGGAGAGAGTGTGGCGAGTGAGGAGAAAGGCTCGCGGTGTGGAGGGGCTTAAGTAGGCAGATACTCGGCGAGAAATGCTCGCTGAATCAATGGCATTTACGCCGCGCCATCAATGGCAGCAACGACAGCAGCGACACGGTCTGGCGCGTGATTTGGGGAAGACAAAGGCTGAGCTGGCGCGGGTCCACCGGGCAATGACTGCGGGGTAGAGTGGGTGCGGGTGAGAGAGAGGGGGAAGGGGAAAGTGGCCGGGTGGGTTCGTGGGCTGCTTCTGGTGCTGGGCCGGATTGGTGGCGCCAGCCTTTTCCTTATTCCTTTCTCTTTTTCTTTTTCTAATTGATTTTCCACGAACCAAATTCAAATCAAATTCAAATGAGTTTGAAATCAAACCATCTCTAGATTTTTGTAGTGTAAACCTTGCACTTATTTGTGTATAAAACACTACTGTTTAGTCCAATGCACTTTGACACTTTGAAAAATAAAATAAAACCATGACTTATTTGTATATAGATAATAGGCATAAAAATGGTTTTATTTGTAATTTTGTTTTGAAATATTTTGTGTAAGCCAAGGATGCTATGAATGCATGAATGAAATGCAAACTTTTACAAATCATGATTTTTGGGATGTTACAAATCTAACCCCCTTAAGATGAATCTCGCCCTCGAGATTCAGATTGGCTAGCAAATAGGTGTGGGTGGTCTTTCCGAAGATCATCTTCTCTTTCCCAAGTTGCTTATTCTTCGGAATGATGGTTCCACTGAACTTTGCAGAACTTGATAGTTTTGGTACGAGTAACTCTTTCTGCAGTCTCAAGAATCTTGATAGGTTTCTCCTCATATGTGAGATCACTCTCCAACTGAACCTCTTCCAAAGGTATAGTATCCTTGAAAGAAGTTTATTCCATCTCCATATGGCATTTCTTCAACTGACTCACATGAAATACATTGTGAACTGCAGACAGTGATTCAGGCAATTCAATCTCATAAGCCACTTCTCCTTTGTGGTTCAAAATCTTGAATGGTCCAACGTATCTTGGTGCCAATTTTCCTTTGACTCCAAATCTCTTCACGCCATGGAGTGGTGAGACTCTAAGATAAGCTCTATCACCTAACTCATAGGTGAACTCTCTACACTTTGGATCAGCGTAGCTCTTCTATCAGGACTATGCTATCTTCAATCTGTCCTTTACCAATTTGAATTTCTCTTCGGCTTCCTTGATTAATTCTGGCCCGAACAAATTTCTTTCTCCAACACCAATCCATAGCAATGGTGTAGTACACTTCCTTCCATAGAGAAAAACGGTGCCATCATAATACTGGCTCGATAGCTGTTATTGTAAGAGAATTCCGCGTAAGGCAGACTTTCATCCCAACTAGCACCATAGTCTAGGGCACATGCCCTCAACATATCCTCCAAAATCTGATTGGTTCTTTCTGTCTGTCTGTCCGTCAGTCGGTTGGTTAAAAGTTGTGCTGAATTCCAATCTCGTTCCCAATGACTCATGTAGTTGTCACAAAAAATGCAAGGTGAATTGAGTTCCTCTATCGGACACAATACTCTTGGGTACTCCATGCAGACACACAATCCTATTCATATAAATCTTGGCTAACTTAGCACTTGTATAGGTTGTCTTCATGGGTATGAAATGAGCCACTTTAGTTAGGCGATCTACCACCACACAAATGGAATCATATCAAAATCTAGCCCTTGGCAGTCCAGTGATGAAATCCATACCAATCTTGTCCCACTTCCAATCAGGAATAGGTAGTGGTTGTAACAATCCTGCTGGTTTCTGATGTTCCGCTTTCACTCGACTACACACACCACACAAAGCAATATGTTTCGCGATGTCCTTCTTGAGATTATTCCACCAAAATCTTTCCTTCACATACATATACATTTTGGTGTTACCTGGATGAATGGAATATGGTGAGTTGTGTGCTTTTTGCAGAATCAGTTTCCGAAGTTCTAGATCTTGCGGAATACAGATACGTTTTCCATACCATAAAGTACCATGTTCGTCTTCATGGAATCCTTTAGCTTTCCCCTTATTAATATTACCTCTGATCTCTTCAATTTCCTTTTCCATCTTTTGGGCTTCCCTGATCTTGTCCAACAATGTGGGTTGAACATCCAATGACATGAGATGTCCTTCAGGCACTATCTCCAATCTGAGATCTTTGAACTGGGCACACAAATCATCTGGCAATTCTCCCTTAGTAAGGCCATTCACGTAAACCTTATGTCTTAAAGCATCCACTACAACATTTGCTTTACCGGGGTGGTATTGAAAACTCAAGTCATAGTATTTGATGAGTTCTAGCCATCTTCTTTGTCTCATGTTGATTTCTTTCTGAGTGAAGATATACTTCAAACTTTTGTGATCTATGAACACTTCACATCGTTTTCCCAAAAGATAATGTCTCCATGTTTTGAGGGCATGGACAACAGAGGCTAACTCTAAGTCATGCGTAGGATAATTCACTTCATGAGTTTTGAGTTGTCTTGAGGCATAAGCCACAACTTTCCCTTCTTGCATCAAAACTCCACCTAATCCTTGGTGAGATGCATCACAATATACTTGGAAATCCTTTTCCAAATCTGGCAGGCATAAGACTGGTGCTGTCACTAGTCTCTTCTTCAATTCTTGGAAACTGAGTTCACATCCTTCAGTCCAATCAAACTTCTTTTCTCTCTTGAGTAATTCCATCATTGGCTAAGCTACCTTTGAGAAATTCTCAATGAACCTTCTATAGTATCCTTCCAAGCCAAGGAAGCTACAAACTTATTTCACTAACTCGGGAGATTCCCACTTAGTTATAGCTGACACCTTTGCAGGATTGACAGCTATACCATCTCCCGACACAATATGTCCGAGAAATCCAACTTCATTCAGTCAGAATTCACACTTACTAAACTTGGCATACAACTTGTGCTCCCTGAGCTTCTCAAGTATCAAAAGCAAATGCTCTTCTTTGCTCTTGGAATAGATCAAAATGTCGTTGATGAATACGAGAAATTTTTTGTCAAGAAACTCCATGAACACTTTGTTCATGAAATATGCTGGTGCATTTGTCAATCCAAATGGCATCACGGTGTACTCTTACAAACCATACCTAGTGGTGAAAGCAGTTTTAGGTATGTCTTGTTCCCTAATCGTAAGCTGAAAATAGCCTGATCGGAGATCAATCTTTGATAACACATGGGCTCCTTCTAGCTGATCAGATAGATCGTTGATTCTAGGCAAAGGATATTTGTTCTTGATAGTCACCTCATTGAGTGAACGGTAATCTATGCATAACCTTTGACTTATATCTTTCTTCTCAACAAATAGAACTGGTGCACCCCAATATGAAGAACTTGGTTGAATAAATCCTTTCTGCAATTGTTCTCCAAGCTGTTTCTTGAGTTCTTTCAACTCATCTACTGATATCTTGTAGGGTCTCTTTGCTATTGGTACTGATCCTAGAAGCAAGTCAATGAGAAACTCCACATCTCTATTAGGTGGCATTCCAGGAAATTCCTCTGGAAACACATCCGGATACTCTCACAATTAGCACACTGTCTATGCTAGCCCCCTTAAGAGAATTTAACTTACTCCCTTTAGATTCAAAATTAGACTTGAACCTAATCCGCTTCTTATTCGGGGTAGTGAGTGTGACGGTACGATTGGCACAATCTAGTATTCCTTCATACTTAGTCATCCAATCCATGCCCAGAATAACATCCAATCCTTGGGAATCTAGGATTATCAAACTAACTGGAAACTTATACTTCCCAAATTCTATCACCAGATCATGACATCCAAGGTTCACTACCATCTCTCCACCTGGAGAGCTTACATTTACTAGCACAATGCACGTGCGTTGCATCGGGAATAAAACCTAGAGGTGCATTTTAGAAGCATCGGAGTTTGACTCCTATAATGTTACCTTTACGGATGTCAGTTCTTTCTTGGCGGTTATCTTCTCACACTTAAGAGGACAATATCTAGTTTTCTTCGCCATGTACCCTGACTGTGGAGGTACTGGGTATATGGCGGGAGCCCATCTGTTAGGCGATGGATAGTAAAGTACTCATCAATGTCCTTGATCATATTGTCCTTGAGTTTGTAGAAGGGCAAGTTCTTCCTCTCGTCTTGGAGCTCCCTCTATAATATGACTTTCATGTCGGTGTCCTCATCTGGTTTGTCCATCTCGTCACTGACATCTACGCATAGGCTTCATTGCATTGCTATGGGTCTATTTTCACAGTGTGGAAGGATGTAGCGTGTTGCTACAAATAATAAAATTTGACAACATGATTAAAGAGTTGCTATATATTTTGTCGAGTTTAGCAATCGTGCAACTTGTAGTAACCATCTACTGCATTCTCTTGGATACCAATCTATACTATTAAAAAGATTCGGGTCATACAAGTTTTGACGAATTTACCCCTGCTATTTCACGTTATCTACCTACCATGGCACTGGAAAGTGGGAACGTTTTGATTAGTTTTTCTAGAAAAGAAAAATACATCTATCATGTTCAAGGCGAGGTCGATGCCGCACGGTGCAGGACACAGGGTGGAGGACCTCGCCGGACGCTCGCAGTCGCACGCCGCCTGCACCTTCCTCTCAAACTCGTTGTCGCCGTTCCTCTGCCCCACGCCCGTACTCTACCAGGCCCGCTCCGACCTCCCCACTGCCCCAACCCTGCTGAACTGTTGGGGGGACAAACTCGATGTCGCTGTTCCTCCACCCCACGACCGACCACTACCAGCTCCGCTACCACCTCCTCGCTGGCCTCCCTATCTTTTCGGTGTGGATTTCCTAGACAAAATCACCGGCCATGGCCGCACGAACCCCTGAATCCTCGCGCGGGGACGAGGCGAGAGAGGATGGGGGATGAGGGCTTGAGGCGGACGACGCTGGCCCCAGGAAATTCACGTGAACATCGTCTCCGTTGGCTGCCAAGGCTGACATCGTCAGCGCGACCAGCAGTGATCGACGAATCCCCAAGAAATCATAGGAGTGCCCGTGCATCACTTCAGCATTAAGGAAACTATCTCGATATGGTCAGTCATGTGTTTGCTGAAATGCTCGAGTCAAAAAAATTCTTAGATTTCTATCTCTGAATACTTTTAATTCTTCAATTGATTGTCTGCATACCATAAACTGTATAGTTCTCATTGACAGTCTGATTAGTTAATTCCAGTTTGTTGTAAATTTTGTTACGAAGACAAACCTTGCGGCATGCTCGGTAAAGTGCTTGTTGGGCTGCTTCTGCCTGAGCGAGTGCAGGTTGCCGCCGCTGCAGAACTCCATGAGGAGGCAGAAGAACTTGTCTGTCTCGAAGTGGGAGTATAGCGTGGGGAGGAAGGGGTGGTCGAGAAGGCCCAGTATCTCCCGCTCCGTCTGTGCACGAGCCAGCTTGTTCCTGCTCACCAGGGATGCCTTGTCCATCACCTTCATCGCAAGCAGCGCTCCTCCTCCCGCGGCGGCGCCCCGGAGCTCCAGAAGGTACACGCTGCCGATGTTGCCGTACCGCAGCCGCTTGAGGAGCCTAAAGTGGCCCAGGCTGTGCGGATTCTCGCGCACGTCCTCTGCTCGGATGGCCTCCCAACGCCCGTCCCCGCCCGTGTGCCGCCGCACCATCACCGAGTCGTTCACTCCTTCCGTGTCGGCGTGGCTGCGCGTGGGGCCTTCGAGATTGGTCGCCGTCCAGGAATGGCAGGATCTGCAGCCACATCGAGGAAGGCCGAAATCGCTGTCGATGTGGAACGGTTGGTGTCGTTCGCGTAGATTGGTTGGTCTTCCTGAAGCCCGATGGCTCGTGGGGCGAATGGACGTCTATCGCTGCACCGACAACCATCCTCGGGCTGGGCAGCATCGTCGGGTACGCGCCAGCGTCGAGGCTCCTGTACCTGAGGCACTCCATGCCCTAGAACTCCCGAATGGGAATTCGCCGAATTCGCCTCCCCCATCACAGAATCCTTATCCCGTCGCCTCATAGCTCGACCCCTCTCCTGATGCGCCACCAGGAGCCCTCAGGGTGGGAGAAGAAAGTATCTGTTTCTACCGAACAGTTCACTTGGCAGTGGCAACGTGGGTAATTTGCTCAGATCGATAGGGGCAAAACAGTCATTTACTGGCAGATGGAAATTTTGAGGGGTGACCAACGGTCCCAATATTTTTAATAGTATAGATAGGACACCCAATAGTTTCAGTTGGAAGTCCATTTTTATCAACAAATGCTCTTGATATGAATGAATGCGATGCGCCAGTATCAAAAAGAACAAGTGCTGGAAAAGAATTGAGATTGAACTTACCAGCCACAGCATCAGACTCTTCATATATTTCTTCCACATTGATGTGGTTCACTTGTCATTTTTGGAAAGGGTTGGGCTTGTTGGCTCCTTCAACTTTCTTTTCTGGGCATTTATTTGCATAATGCCCCATCTTCTTACACTTGAAACACTCAACCTAATTGAGATCTTTCTTTACAGGCTGACTCCCATTACCACTTCCACTGTGGTGGCTCTTGTGTCCACTCTTGTGGTTCTTATACTTGTCACTGTCATGGCTACGATGGTGCTTGTTGTCATGATGACGGTTGTGGTTGTGGTGGCTGTTGTACTTTCCATGCTTGTGGAATCCAGAACTTCCACTATCATCATTATGGGAACGCTTATGAGACGATCCCGAGCTGTGCTTTTCAAAGTTATGCTTCCTCTTCCTGCCCTCAACCTGTTTCATCTTGTTTTCCAAGATGGTGGCCTTGTCACAAAGTAATTGATATGTTGGGACATATGCAACAGATAGCTGCAGGTTCAACTCATCATTAAGTCCCTCAAGGAACTTCTCCTTTCTTTTGGCATCTATATCAACCTCATCCGGTGCATAGAACACCAGATTATTGAACTTCTCAATGTACTCAGTCACACTACGGTGACGCTGTTTCAGATTGTGGAACTCTTTCTTCTTCAAGTTCATCACTCCGGATGAGATGTGAGATGTATGGAAACCATCCTCAAAAATAGCTCAAGTCACATACTCAAGGGGAGTGGTGATCTGAAAGGGATCCCACCATGTTGCTGCTGGTCCTTCGAGCAGATGTGCTACAAACCTGACTTTTTCCTTGTCGGTGCATCCAACAGTGGCTAAGTCCTTGTTCACTGAACGTAACCAGTCATTGGATACCATTGGATCAGTGGTTCCCAAGAACAATGGAGGCCTTAGTCTCAGAAATCTGGTGGGCATGTCAAATGCTGGAGGATTGTTCTGATTGTTGTTGTTGTTGTTGTTGTTATTGTTGTTCTGATTCTGATTTTGCATGAACTGAGTCATCATATGCATCAGTTGACCTTGAGCTGTCATCAACTGCTGCATCTCGGGAGTGATGTTATTATTTTGGTTGGGATTGGCACGACGGGGAGGCATATGTGGTTTCAATAAGGATAAGAAATGAGATAACCCATAGATGCAATGCAAAATACATCATATAGCAACAAACACAAATAACAATCACGAGATAAAACATAGAGTTTGAACAAAGCAAACAACGAGTTTTGGAAAAAGTAAACACACCATAGAAAGCCATCCACATGTTATATGGTCATTGCGACTCAATAATCAAAGTATGATAGATAAATGGTAGTCGAGTAGTCTATACTACTACTCCATGTCGACCTCCACGTCAACAAGTGTAAGTCCGGTTGACTCCATGGCTGTCTTGTACTCCTCGACATTGGTGGTCAAGGCTTCGATCTTCACACGGAGAGCTCTCTTCTATGAGCGTAGCCTCTCGATCACTCCCTGCTGGGTCTCAAGCTCGAAGTCCTTGGCCTCTATCTCAGCCTTCATGTCCTTGATCTTCTTGTTTCTGTCTTGGAATCTTCTCTCCTGATTCTTGAACTTCTTGTCCTGGCTCTCGAATCTGGCCTCCATCTCCTTGACAATCTCGTCTTGCTCCACGAAGAGCTTGTCCTTCTCCCTCAACTGAACCTGGAGCTGGTCATTGCTAAGCATGATATTGGTCCTATCGGTGTCGAGGTGTATAATAAGGCCCTCGAGGTCCTGGAGGTACAGACGAACTAGCTCAATTGTCTCTCTAGTAGTGTCATCATACACTCCAGACTCACCCTGCTCGTCACGTCTCCCAAACGGGTGAAAGTAGATCCCCCTGAGCTCAGTGGAGTGTCGTCCAACAAGGCGTCCAAGTAACTCCTGCATGACTACATCTAATCCCTTCTCCTTGTCATCGTGCATCAGTTTGAAGGTGATCTCCTCCATGGGTGGCTCCGTCTGGCGTCCTGGATGTGTGACTCAAAAGCCCCAAAGGTCCTTCCTCTCAAACTTGGTGAGCTGGAGTGCCTTGATAATAGGAAGTGGGAGGTTGAGCACACTAGTGAGCTCCACAAGACGAGAACCGAAACGAGTTCCCTTGAACTCCTCGGTGGTGCTGATGACAATGTTAGGCATCTATTGTATAAGATAGACAAAGATTAGTATCAAACAAGTAGATAAAATTCATAAGACAACAAAAACACAAAGCACATTTTCAACAATAAATACACAAGTCATGGAATACAAAATTCCAAGACAAACACTAAGGTTCAACATAACTTAGACATTTTTTTGTGAAAATACGATAAGTTTGGTGGTCCAACTAGCGGGGTACGTTACAATTCTCACTCATATGCTCAGTCTATGATATATGGCGGTCTCTAAGTCTTGGGTATACTTCTTGTCCTCTTCAAGGTCACTTTTAGTGTTGAGAATTCTACACTTGAGTATTTCACCAAGCTCTTTGATAGCATTCCAAGCTGCATTTCTTGCAGAGTCAAAGAATGTTGTATACATTTCTGAGTTGGTGCCCATGTAGAATCCCGACTCTTTGTGGTTGTCTCCGTTTTTTTGTACAAGTGAAGTTGCACCCACCAATACTCTTCTCCTTCATCCATCACTGGAAATCCTTTGTACACTGCCTCACCATGTATCCCCAAGCTAACCATAAGAGTTTTGAGTGCTTTGGGAAACTCCATCTCACACTCTAAAGTCATGGTCATGAGTGGTCCCTTCTTGACGGCTTCGTTGATGGCGTCCATCTACAAATAGAGATGAGAAAGAATATTAGGAAAGGTTTACGAGAAGAAAAAGACAAGTGTGCAATTTGCAAAGAGTTGCATTTTTTCTTAGTGGTTTTCTTAGTCTAATCCAACCTAGGGTCATATCCTACAGGCAACACAGTGCTCTGATACCATCTGTAAGACCCCACCTTCATAAGGTAAAGGTCCCTGTGATTGCAATGCTAGTCCCTGGATCAAATGCTAGCATCCACAATTTAAGATGAAGTACACAGATACAAAGGTATTTATTACATCGTCATTCCAGAGATAGACATAGTATTTTACAACTCCATAGCCAAGGGCTAGTACAACAGTTCATAACATGAGTAAATAAAGTAAAGTCTTCATCTTCATGTGCCACATGCAAACATGTTGAGTGTAGATTCATAACCCTAATCATCATCAGAGTAACCTGCAACATCACAAGTTACAACCATAGTGGGTCAATACATTTGGAATTGTATTGGCAAGTGATACCATAGTAGAATAGTAGTATCTAACATCTATATGAGTTTGGCTAAGTGTAGCTTAGGCTTGCTTTTCTCAAAATAGGTTTTTCCTATCAGTTGAAAACACTAAGTTTTTGTTTGTCAAAAACTCCCAAGGAACCACCAATAGACATTGGTGAACCTTAACCCTTGTTCAACCACAAGTTTTTACTTAGAAATTGGGATGAGGAGATCCTTGCTAGCTTCAATGTCTTGATGCTCAAATTGTCCATTGTCGGGGACACGGCTAAGTACTTAGATTTTACTCTCTCGAGAGGTGGTGCACTTTCCCCACAAGACTTGACATGCATCGAGACAAGATCTTTCAGAAGCCTTCCCTTAGACAAAATGGACGTGTTCCATCCTATAACCCTACCACCATCTGTCCATTTGACTAAGTTATTGCAACCTATATGATCAGGGCAGAGCCCATATGCCATGTGGCTGCACTAGAAGCTTCTAAACACTAAGTATCTCAAATCCCTTTGTTCCTGGGTGTCTTTCCACAAGTGAGATACACCAGGGAGGCCATAGAAATGGGCCCTGAGTAACCACTCAACACAAACCATTCTTTCCATTCCACCCAGGTGATTCATTCACTTAGTTGTTTTATTAAGAAAAATCATAAGTCAAAGATTTAGCAAAATTTCCATAACATGTATATAATCCACCCTTTTTTCTACTAGCTAGGCTAAGCATGATATCAACAAGTATCTTAACTTAGAGAATAATTCTACCAAGACTACAACTACTAGGATTTCCCAAAGCATAGCATAGTTTATACTTAGCAAAAATTCCATGCAAGCCCTATTGAAAATATCACTAGTGCATAGTCAAAACAATAGGACAAAAACATGTAGCACCACTTGCCTTGGTAGTTGGGGGAGTAGAAACAATCTTCACAATCACAATCACCACTAGCACCAAAATCTACACATAAAAAAATAGCACCAAATTCACATTCTAATATTCAACCAAAAATATTATGAATGCATGCAAATGCCACATGATGATTTTTCTAAACTAAACAAGACAAGTCAAACAGTACTGAACACAAAACCAACTATTTATAGCCTAAATAAACTTGAATTTGTTTTAAAATTATTTTCTAAATAATTTATATGGCCAAAATAGGCCTACAATTGGTTCTGTAAATAAAACCAATTTTACAGAAGCAAAATACAAATTCAAGCCCACAATAGTATAGGATTTATTTTTCTAATTCCAATGGTATCTTATTTGCATTTTTTTTGGATAAATAGAACAATAGTTATGAATTTTATAAGTTTGAATCTCTAATAGATATAAAAACATATTTTAAATCAAAACCCTTGCCACATGGCTGTATCTGATTGGTTGATAACGGTTCAGTTGGATCGATCATCCAGAGCCGTAGGATCTAAGTGACTCTGTATGGCTCAGATCAAATAAAAACGCTTCGCTTAAGTGATCTATCGTGGCCACTGGATCTAGATCTAACGGCTGTTGTGCATGCGACCATAGTTTGGTGGCGCTAGCAACGGCTGCGCGGCGGTGGCGCTATGCCGGCGATGCTTCGACGAATGCAGAGGGGGCTGGGGGTTGCTGAGGTGCTTACCTGACTCACGAGGTCACGCCGAACCTCAATGTGTCACTGGCGTGGACGGGGGGCATGCTGTGGTGGCCGGAAGAGATCGTCGGAAACCTAGCTGGCATCGGGCATGGCTTGACGGAGACGACAACGACGTTCCAGGCCTCCCTACGACAAACAAATCGCATTAGTGGCTACGCAAGGACACGACTCACATGGGTGTTTGGTCCAGATAACAAGGAGCGTTCGATTCCTTAACGTAATTTCTCGCTGGAGATGAGAGGGGCGTTGGGCACTTGCAGTGGTTATCGAATCCGACGACCTAGGTCACGAATAGACAAAATAGAGGCATGAGACGAAGCGTGCAAGCAAGGGGATCATGCTAGCGTGAACAATAAATGGCGGGGTGTACGGAGCTCACCGCAATGTCTCGCCGGAGATGCTCGGGCAGCGGCGTTGCAGGCTAAATTCTGGGCAGCCTGGTGGCGGAGAGAGTGTGGCGAGTGAGGGGAAAGGCTTGTGGTGCGGAGGGGCTTAATTAGGCAGAGGCTCGGCGAGTACCTCTGCCAACAGACTCCAAACTATCATCCTCAAGCTTGTGCATAAAAATCAATATGGCTTTCTCAAGAATAGATCCATTCACGATTGCCTTGGTTGGGCATTTGAATACGTCTTTCAATGTCACCAATCAAAGGAGGAGATTTTAATCCTAAAGCTAGACTTTGAAAAGGCTTTTGACAGAATTAAGCATTCAACCATTATAAGTATCCTGGAGGCAAGAGGATTTGGAACTAAATGGATTAATTGGATTAAGATCATTTTATCTACTGGGAACTCATCTATGCTCCTAAATGGAGTACCTGGAAAAAAGTTCTACTGTAGAAGAGGTGTCAGACAAGGTGATCCATTATCACCTCTTCTATTTGTGCTGGCAACCGATTTCCTACAAACTTCTAAACTCTGCCATGGGTAAGAATCTTTTCATCCTTCCCATCCCTTGCCCTGCTTGTACTGATTTCCCTGTCATCCAATATGATGATGATACCTTAGTTGTCATGAAGGCTGACTCAAAACAATTACTTTGCCTTAAATCAATGTTAAATCGTTTTGCCATCTCTACTGGGCTCAAAGTTAATTATGCCAAATCAAGTATGATGCCTATCAATCTAGACCCTGACAGACTACTTCATTTCTCTTCTACTTTTGGATGTAAGATGGGTAGACTCCCCTTCACATACCTAGTACTCCCTCCTAGCCTTAGCAAGCCCTCTCTAGAGTTCTTCCTTCCTATGGTACAGAGGGTTCAATCTAGACTTGGTGGAATTGCAGATTTTCTGAACTATGGGGGAAAACTTCAAATGGTTAAGTCAGTTTTAACATCATTACCACTCTTCTTTATGAGCTCTCTTGATATCCCCATTACAATCAAGTACCAAGTAGTTAAATACATGAGACACTATCTATGGAGGGAAAAAACGCTGATGTTCAGGCTAAAGGCTCTGCAATGGTTGCTTGGACAAAGGTTTACAGGCCAAAGAACCAAGGTGGTCTGGGAGTTCATAATCTTAATATCCAAAATACTGCTCTGTTGCTCAAGAATCTTGATAAATTTTTCAACCACCATGACATCCCTTGGGTTCAACTGGTCTGGGAATCTTATTATAACTAAGGTAAACTTCTAGGTTATCAATTGGAAGGATCTTTCTGGTGGAAGGCCCACCTAAAACTCATTGATGCCTACAAGGCAATGGCTACATGTCAACCTGGAAATGGAAAAACTGCCTATTTTTGGTCTGATTTGTGGGATAAAGAATGTATGTAATTTTAGATGCCTCATCTGCTCTCCTATGCAAAGAACACCAGAATTACTGTCAAGGAGGTTATTCAGACTGAATATCTTGAGGATCTCTTTAATCTTCCTCTGTCTCAACAAGCTTTTTCTGAGTTTGAACAACTTGAATTAAGATGCCAACAGATTAATCAATTGATAACTCCTGACAAATGGACTTACATTTGGGGCAGTGAAAAATTCTCTATTAAAAGAGCCTATGCGGTTATGGCAGGCTTTCAACCTGCTCCTCCACATTTCTCCTGGATCTGGGATTCTTCTTGTTAGGCAAAAAAAAAATTCTTATTCGGGATACTTCTTCTGGATAGACTGAATACAAGGAATCTTCTCAAAAGGAAAAACTTCTCTCTACTAGACTACAATTGTGCAATTAGAAATTGTCACTAAGAAGAAACTTTGATTCATCTTTTTTGGAACTGCCCTTTTGCTGTTGAATGCTGGGATTACATTTGTCAACATAGAGATTAGAGACTCTCTGTGTTTGAGGCTTTTCAAGACATAAAAACCAGACTCAAGATCCCTTTTGCCATGGAGATAATAATTTTAGCTGCTTGGGGAATATGGATCTGTAGAAACAATAATTTTTTTGAGAATGTAACACCACACTTCTCTACCTAGAAGGCCGTATTTTTTTTCAAGAACTGATATGGGTCAAACTGAGAATAAAAAGAAACATGGTCCTCAATTTGACTGGTTTCAAACTCAAGTACATCAGTGGATTACTCCTGGTAAACACAATGTATCACCTGTATAATCCATTGTAACCATGTAACTCTACTCTATACTTTATTTGATGATTAATTAATAAAGAGAAAAGTTGCAGTGGGGGTTCTCCCCCTGCTGTTTTTCCCTCAAAAAAAAGGCTCGACGAGAAATGCTCGCTGAATCAATGGCATTTACGCCGCGCCATCAACGGTAGCAACAACAGCGGCGACGCGGTCTGGCGCGTAATTTGGGGAAGATGAAGGCTGAGCTGGCGCGGGTCCACCGGGCAGTGACTGCAGGGTAGAGTGGGTGTGGGTGAGAGACAGGGGGAAGGGGAAAGTGGACGGGTGGGTTCGTGGGATGCTTCTGGTGCTGGGCCGGATTGGTGGCGCCGGCCTTTGCCTTATTCTTTTCTCTTTTTCTTTTTCTAATTGATTTTTGAGAAACCAAATTCAAATAAAATTCAAATGAGTTTGAAATCAAACCATCTCTAGATTTTTGTAGTGTAAGCCTTGCACTTATTTGTGTATAAAACACTACTGTTTAGTCCAATGCACTTTGACACTTTTAAAAATAAAATAAAATCATGCCTTATTTGTATATAGATAATAGGCATAAAAATGGTTTTATTTGGAATTTTGTTTTGAATTTTTTTTGTAAGCCAAGGATGCTATGAATGCATTAATGAAATGCAAACTTTTACAAATCATGTTTTTTGGGATGTTACAGGAGGAAAGGGACACGAGTCGGCAACATGTGGAAACAAGAAAGTTTTGTTCATCCATGACAATGGCGACGAAGAATACTTGAGTGAAGATGAGTTTGATGCAAGAGTCAAACAAGCATTGGCAAGGAAACATGTGGATGATGACCAAGAAATACTCATGTGTGACCATGACGCAAGTCCATTGCTTGTTGTCACAAGGGTATTTACCACTCAAGCCCAAGAACATGAAGATCAAATATCCAACATCTTCCAAAAATGTGCTGGTATCAATGGGAAACCCATTAAAGTTGTCATCAATGGAAGGTGTTCCCACAATCTTGCAAGAACTGAATTTTGTGAGAGGCTCAACCTCCCCCTCCATCCACACAAGTGTGGGACCCAGGATTTACGGTCCGAGAATCCCCATTACGCATGCAATTCACATTCCCATGATCAGTGCGCCGTGAGCATAGCCGACTAGTATCATCACATCATCCATACGTAGCGAGTACAATACTTACATTATTGCCATTATGGAGCTTTCAACATTAATAGCAGAAGTCTTCAAGCGCAGAGCCCATGTCATGCATTAACCTATAGGCAACTGACTGGGAAGATGGCCTAGCTCGCATAGACATTGGCAACTCCATCATTCTTCTTGCTTCTGAAAGTCTGACCAAGTAAATAGCCAGGGACAATGCCGTGAGTACTTTTCAATGTACTCGCAAAACCACCGAGATAAGATAAACAAGGATAATGCATATTTGGTTGTGGCGAAGTAGCTCTACACTATAGTTTTTTTTGAAAGGTCTTGCATCTCTATATCTTTGTTGAAAAAGAGTTTTTAGAAAACATGTCTCCTTTTTGAAAAAAGTTTTTAGATAAAACCCTTTTTAAAACGTCATCGACAAACTCTGGTCAAAACAAAGTTTTTTCTCATACTTCCCCCGTGACCAAGTCACATCCTCTTTATTCATCTCAAACACATCCCAAGGGTACTCCTAGCAATCACCTTTCCAACCGTCCTTGACTGTGGACACGGCTATTCGAATAGATTATACTCTGAAGAGTTTGTGCACTTTACCCACAAGAATCAATACATCTGCTAGGATGCAACCACGACCCTCTACACACAGTAAATGGGGGTTCGGATAATCAAACCTAACTTTTCATTTGTCCATCCCTAGAAAAGGTAGCTTTTCCTTTTGGGTTTGTTCTCCCCGGCAACGATTATGTGGCCCAGTGACATAGTCCTCCCTGCCGTACAAGCCTATACCCAAACCATAGCTTGGCGTATAGTAATTTTACTCCACTTCCTTCTCCACTCCTTAAGCATACCATCCGCGGGAGACCCAATTGTTGCACCGACACTCCTGCCATAGCAGGCTCACTCTTTCCAAAGCAAGCTACATGCCCCAAATCCGAGGATCTATTGTAGAGCCTACTCAGATTTCAAGGGATTTCTCCCAATTAGCAAGTACAAGCTGCCCCGACTAAAGCCCACAAACTAAGAGATAAGCCCCAGCTCTTGGGGTAGTGTGGTTGCACGCTGGTAAAGGCGTAGAACATCCCTTCTCTTTCTTTTGCTCAACTTTCTTCCTCTTTCTACTCTTCATCCCTTTCTTTAGTAAAACATCCACTTGGAAATGATGCCTCTTTCCAAGGGTTTTAGTTTGAAAACTTTCTAGTGGGGTAAAACCCAAAATAGTTTTATCATTGAAAAACCGTAATTTCTAAAGAGAGAAGATGCTAAGCATCCTAGCCTCGATCTAAAGGGTAAAGATGGGTGTAAACGAGGGTAAGTGTCCTAGTGTACACTTCATCATAACTTGGAGGAGCCAAGTTACTATCGTGGTTTTATTTAAAACAAACCATGCAAGTAACCAGGAAGTTCATAAACGAGATGTAAAACACTTGATAAAAAGGAATAGCACAATATAGGAGTTCAGGAATGATGGATTGCCTGTGACCGCGAGATGTCACTAGGCTTCTTCAAAATAAAACTAGAATACCAAATATAATAATAGCCACTAATACTCTGAGGCTTCCTTTGTCTTGACAGCATACAATCGCAACTATCGTTGTTATCAAGCATAACTGCAAACAAATAGCACCACATTTAATACAATGCATAAAAGCATCAGACCATACAGAAAGCAAAAGATAAACACATGATATAAACAGTAGGGTTCTGGAAGATTGGTTTGATTATATTGGAAAAAGACTTGGAGGCGTTGGAGGATGATCCTTTAGGATTTATAGTCTAGAAACTACGTAAGAGAGGGGTTTTGGAGCAAGGACACATTCTATATGATACGACTGGGCACAAATGATATCATCATAAAGGTATTAATAAAATGAATCCAACAAAAGTGGTTTCACTATCTTATCACTTCCCTTTGATTTATAATAAAATTTCTAGTGAGAAATACTCTAGTTTTAGGAAATAATTCACCAGAAATGTTCTGGAGTTCCTAAAATTATTTCCTTGGATGATTAAGTAGGTTTTGATGGACTGATTCACTGGGATTTGGAATCACTTCCAAATATTTACCAGAATGCCCTCAGGAAAATCCCAAAAATAGTTCAGGATGGTATTTGTCTTTTTAACCATATTTAATATATAGGATCCCAAATAATCCAAAGGCACATGTTAGGTATTTAGAATACATTTTTGTAGAAATTGGAATCACCCTTTTTGGATTTATAGAACTATTGTAGTTAATTTATTAGTGAATTAACTATGCACAAAAAAGATTAATTCACAATAAACCAACTATGGTTTAGAAAAATATGGCCTTCTCAGGTTTGATAGATATTGGTTTACAGGTTTAAAGGGAGTTGGAATTAGGTCAATACCAGTTCTAGTTTAACCTAGAGAAATTCATAAATTTCTACAAGTGCTATTTTTGTTATTTTTACCAAGGGCATTTTAGGAGGCAAATGACTAAGGGGCCTGGGTGATATGCAAGACTTATGAGATTACCGGCGGTACCCAAAGGTTTCACTCCAACAGGAGTTATATAATTCATTGAGGATTTTATTAGTGAAAAAGATGCATATAGGCACTTGATTTATTGGAATAAATCTGGACATTATTTGAGTCAACTAATGGTACTGCATGTTAGAGGATTTCTCACAGAACATGTACAAAAATGGATCTAGGCAAAATACTTAGTTTCCATTTTCATTTCTATTTAAACCAAACTACCAAATAAAGATCTTAAAATAAATATTAAAAGAAACGGGGGCAACGGGCCAGGGGTTTCAGATTCTGGGGCCAATGGGCCGCTACAAGAGGATTTGGCCCACCCGGGGATCTCTTCGCGTGGGAGTGAAAGTGTGAAGCAGCCCGGCCGGGCCCGTTGGTCAGTGGCTAGGGGCGACCGAAGGGGTATGGAGGGATCCAGGTTGTCCGCGTAAAGTGGATCCGATGGCCACAGGGCGTCATCTACCTCCGTTGCGGAATGAGATAGCTAGAACCCTAGCTAGGCCGGGGAGGTGGTGGGGAGCTTACCAGGGGCATGGGGTGACGTCCGCGAGGGTGCAGTATGACGTGGCAGTCCGTGGCGGTCCCAATGAGGGGCGGCGACTACGGATTTGGTGCAGAAATGGGCCTCGCGTGACGGTGCTCGTGATCTTGATTCGGAGCTCGACGTTGACGAACTTTGGGGCGGACCTGAAGAGAAAGAGTGGAAGGGTCAGACGTAGGGGAAGGAGGAGAACGTATCACCTGTGACATGTAGAGGGAGAAAGGGTGGGAGAGGTGGCACCCGAGCAGATCTTGTAGATGGCCGAGGTGCTCTCTTCTCTCTTTCTCTTGGTCAAGCCAGGGCGATAGAGGAAGAGAGGGTGATGGGGGAGGTGTGTGGGGGGTGAGTGGTTGCAAATGAGCAGGAGAGGGGTGCTGGTGATGGTTGGGATCCATGGCAAGCTTGCATGCAAGCATGAACCCGAAAGGAGCTTTTCTCCTTCTCCATGGCGGTTGAGAGCAAGGGGTGAGATCTGGAGGATAGGGGTGAGGTAGGTGAGAGGGAGAGAGGGCAAATGAGGACCATTGAGGCACTGGGGTGGCCTCTGCCTATTTATTTGGGGAGGGCATGGTGTATGGTGCACTAAGATCATCCATGGAGGGGGCTTGTTCCATCTCCCTCCTATTGGGCAAGGTGGGCAGTGGAGAGGGGTGGTGTGGGCCTCTGAGTCGAGAACTAAGTGGAGAGGGAGTGGTAGCTTCTAGGATAAAAGAATGGGGAAGTATTTGTGTGGCCTCTCTCTCTCTCTTTCCAAACATGTAAGGACAAGGGTGGGGCTAGGGATTTTCTATAGTGACTCTACTGTGGTACACGACTAGGGGGAGTTCTGGTGAGATGGAGATGTTCTTGGCAAGTCTTGAAGAGGGGTGAAGGAGATTTGGTTCATGTTTCATTAAAATAGCACATTTAGCTAAAATGATGATTAAAGAAAGAATTTTAAAAACTTGATCTTGGAAATATGATTAAATGGTACTGGTGTGTAGATAGGGGCAATACATCACCCTTGGAATGGTTTGAGACTTTTCAAAGGATTTAAAGTCCACTTAAAACCATTTATTAAAATAGTGCAGAAGTAGTTTCTAGAAGCTCAATTGGTATTTTTACATTTTACATGGTTGGTTTTTGATGTGGGATGGTCCTAAATACCATATCACACATTGTAGAATTTTCCTAGAATTTATTTGGAAGTAAAAGTATTTTTAAGCAATTATTTCTTATTTCTACCATTTAAGAAAAAGGGCAAAAAGAAATAATAAAGGATCTCAAAAATAGTTATTTTTGAGTTTGGAAAATAGGGTATGATATATAGTACTCAATTGTGCATTGAGTTGGCAAAGTGATTTGGAGAGAAACAAACTTGCCTTTATAGACAAGGTTTGTAGGAATTTGCCAAGTTTGGAATTTAAATAGTTTTAGGTTCCAAATAATTATGGAAATTATTTGGAAAATGATTATATCCAATGTGGATTATGTCAACTTGAAGTATCCATCATTGGCAACTTGGGTTTTGAAGAATTATGGTGAGAATGGAAGAAACTAGATTTGGGAGAAATCTAGGGTTTTGATATTTTTATGCTACCTAAACATGGTTGGATTAGTGCAAGGTATAAGTGGGTACCTAGACCAAGTTATATATATGATCATGCAAGCAAGATTTGGGCATGGTGGTATTTGAGGTGGTATAGGGGTGATGGTAAACTTTGTTGAAATTAAGGCTGCCATTACAGATGCATCATGAAGCCTCATAAACCATGTGGGTTTAAGAAGCAAAAAGCTCCAATGGAAACAAGTGAGGAGGGGATTGATAGACCATGGTTACAAGGCCATAACCATGCATAGATTTAGTCAATGGAAGGTAGCATATGGATGTGAGCTTCTACCAAAGTAGGTAAGATGATAAGATTTGCAGAAAAGATTATTATCCTGACTACAAAACCATCAAGGATGAGTGGCTCCAAAAATGGTTTATACAAGGTCAAAAGTGGGCTTTTGTAGTACTAATGATGCACTACAAGATGGTTCAAGTACATTTTTAGGAATGCACACTGATTGGAGTAGAGGAAGTTCCAAAGATTGAATCTAGTTAAAGATTCCACACTTAGCCAAATTTGGCGGACTTGTGGATTTGGGCTAGTATGAAAGAGGGAAAGATTTGGGAGAGAAAGCAAGGGTTTATTCTTATCCTCAAGTTGTTGATGTTGAAGGGTAGGTTGTGTAGAGGATATTGATGCTTGTATTTGGTCTTTGATGAGCTGGATGTTGATGCATAGGATTAGCTCAGGATTGATCTGGTTGGGTATATTAGGTGGTCACTTGAGGGGCTTAGGTTAGATCCAGCTTAGGAGTCTTGGTTTAAGATTTGGGGATCTTAACCATTGGTGTGATCCTAAGTGATGGGCTACTAGATTAAATCACTCTAGCTCCTAAGCAAAATAAAGCAATCAGCAGATCAAGGAAATTCATCTTGCCAACTTATCCATCTACCACTAAGGTTACCATCAACCCTAGATTGAGGTAAACATGGGTGTTTGGAAGAGGTTGTGATTTGAAGTAAGATAAGTTCCTCTTGGTATTCCCACCAATATTGGAATGAAATGGTTTAGGTAAAGGTTTTGGAAAAACTGGAGATAAGAGTAGTTGAATGTTTCGTCTTGAAAGCATAAGCATACTATATATAGTTCTCCATAGTTTTGGTAATGGAAACTAGTAGAAATTTTTGTTGTATCAAAGTCATCTTGTCTCAAGTTTGAAATGTCAAAACATTTGAGAATATGAAAGGTTATCCAAGACATATATTTTGTAAAATAGTTTTTTGTCAACAAGTGTTGAGGTAAGGAGTATAGCATCTAATACTCAAATAGTTGGATGAACACCAGCAAACAAGTATCACTCATTACAACAATTAGCAAGAAAAAGTTTTTGTTCCCCCTAATTTTTGCCTTTTTGACAACAAATTAGGGTTGCTGAAATTGGGATGTTACAGCAAGCACCCCTACCATGTACAATGGCTAAGTGACCAAGGGTCCACGAAGATCAAGCACACCATTTTGGTAACTTCCTTAATTGGACCATACAAGGACATAGTGGAGTGTGATGTGGTTCCAATGACGGTTTTCCATATGTTGCTTGGTAGACCGTGGTAATACGACAAGGGTGCTTTGCATGATAGTTAGACAAGCACATATACCTTGAAATGGCTTGACAAGACATGTGTTTTGCAATCAATGACTCCTAATCAAATAATTGCGAATAATGCAAATGCTTTAGCGAGGGTGCAAAACACAAAACCATCTTATGAGAAGAGTGGTGAGCGAGAGAACCACCATATAGAGAGTGAGATCCACAACCCAAACTCGAGTGGGAAAAACAAGAGTGTTCTCCTTGGCACCAAAAGTGAGAGGAGAGAAGTGCGGAATAACTCATCCATCTTGCACTACGTCCTTATTTGCAAGGGACTACCACAAGGAACTAATGACTTGACAAATGTTCCTCCCTCTTTGATGGCTATTTTGCAAGAATTCAAGGACGTGTTTCCCGAAGAGCTTCCTCATGGACTACCTCCTCTTCGCTGATGATTTCTATTCAAAAAAGGGGGTTGATGATTTCTATTCGCATAATGTTCAATAGACAAAGTGGTTGATTCAAAAAAACAAACTTTGCATTCCGAAGTCGTCTCTCCAAATTTTTCTTCTTCAAGTGTCCCATGGTGGAGGCCTTATGGGTCACTTTGGTCATGACAAGACATATGACATGCTCTCCACTCACTAATATTTGCCCAAGATGAAGCGCGACGTGGAGAGCCATGTCCAACGATGCACTACATGTGTCCAAGCTAAGTCTAAATCTAACCCATTTGGTCTTTATATGCCATTGCTTATTTGTCATGTACCTTGGTAGGATATTATCATGGACTTTGTGTTAGGATTGCCAAGGTCCAAGCATGGTCATGATTCTATATTTGCCGTAGTGGATTGCTTTTCCAGAATAGCACATTTCATTCCTTTCCATAAGACTGAGGATGCTTCACATATCGCAAATCTGTTTTCAGGGAAATAATTTGTCTTCACGGTGTGCCACCAACAATTGTCTCCTAATGTGACGTTAAATTCATGAGCTACTTTCGGAAGACACTCATGGACAAGATCGGCATCAAGCTACCCTTCTCGGCTGCCTTGCATCCTCAAACCGATGGCCAAACCGAGGTCGTCAACCGAAGCCTTGGAACACTCCTCCGCATGTTGATAAACAAGAATCTTAAGGATTGGGAGGAATTCATCCCCCACGCCGAGTACGCCTACAATCGTGCCAAGCACTCCACAACCATGAAGATACCATTCATGATTGTCTATGGATTCGAGCCCCTCACCGCGCGACATCCTACCACTTCCTATCCACTAGCGCACCAACATGGACGTCGACAAGTGTGCCCAAGCCATGAAGAAACTACATCAAGGTACAAGAGCTACTATCGAACAACAAGTACTCCTTCAAGCTTCAAGTATAAACAAGACCAAGAAAAAATATGGTATTCGATGATGGTGACCTTGTATGGATACACTTGAGAAAGGAACGATTCCCCAAAGAGCAGGACTCGAAGCTCAAGCTAAGATGATATGGTCCCTTCAAGGTCCTCAAAAGAATCAACAACAACGCTTACATCATCGACATTCCAACCTCCAAGTACCTTGTGAGAGATACGTTCAACGTCAAGGACCTTTCACCCTACCATGGAGATGATCAATATGATAACCATGAAGAGTCGAGGACAACTCTTTCCCAAGGGTGGGAGTTGATGCATCCCGTCCTACAAACATCCCTACATCTACACCACCAAGTCCCCCAAGTGTACCAATGACTTGTGCCCGAGCCAAAATCCTACAAGCTAAGGTTAACTCGCTCCTTTCCTTGTGTGACTTTGATACACCCTTGGATGGCACTATGCATTCTCAGCTAAGAAGCCCCAATTCATCACCAAGCCCCCATGAATGAAGTACAAGGAGCAGAACAAGAAGAAGCGGTTGCTGAAGCTAACACACCGGAGTCTCCGATCTGGACGATCTGGACCGACACCCCGGAATCTCTAGATGGCCTCCCGACCAGCCTCCAAACCGAGGCCTAGGACAGTCTGATACCTCCTCCGGAGACGGACCGGAGATATACCGGAATCTCCGGCATGCACCGGAGTCTCTGGCCCCTCCCAGCCGAATCTTCGGCCTATGCGTTAGCAGGCATATAAAGGCCTTTTGTGCCTGGCCCATGAAACCGCCAGATTCGCCCCAACTTCCAGTTTTATCCCTAAACTACCCCTATTTAAGTGGCTGGCCTTTAAATAGCCCCACCTCTCTATTGTAAACCCTAGACTTGGATAATTGTAATAGAAGAAACCCTAGAGGATCTATCTATTGCTAGTCTCATGCTCCTTGACAAGGAGCACCAATTATACCCCCAACCTCTTGGATTTTGCCTAGTGTGTTCAAGTGGTACAAGTCCTTGGAGTCGGTGTCTCATCTCCAAGTAGTCAAGATCTCATCAAGCCTCTCACCCCCGATGTTGGTAGTGGGAGAGTGGCATGCCCCTCACCGATCCTAGGGATTGTGCCGGACCGGTTGCCGCTAGTGTGAGCTATTGGTTTGTATCGTGTCTTCGTGTGTTTGCATGTGTTCATCGAGTTCTTCGCGTGTGAGTCCTTGGATTTCATCCTCCGCATCCTCCCGCTCGCCACCATCTCGATTTCCATGGGGATTCAAGGAAGATAGGGCAAACCTAAGGGGTCACCCCTGAGATTATGGCATCCAACACTAGAGGCGATAGATTTGAGTATGGTAATCATGGTATTTTCGCTTCACCAAAGTAGGCGCATGGACTTGAGGAAACCGAGCCCAGTGCCAGATCCAAGGGGGCGAGCGGGGGCCATGCCACCGCCAACGCTCTCCCACCCCCAAGGACTTGCGGCATGGAACAGTACTAATTGCAGCAAATTTTGATGCTAATCCTAGTTATTTAGGCCATTAGATTAGGAGCTACTGCATGTTCCAAGCCCCAATCCCAACAAGCAGGTGAATTAGATTACCTAAACTACCGCATGATCCTAATGTTTAGTGTACAACGGCAAGCCTTCGACGGATTTGATAGCCGCCACCGTCCATGCTATAGCACTACAAGCTGCCTGGAATCGGTGCCACCTACGATAACTTTGTTTCGCTTAATCTCCGGCACTTAGTGATGCTACAAGCCGTGCAAGCCGCCGCTGATCGCCATTGCCATTGCCAGTCTGCCGCCCAACCGTAACATCGTTCAGGGAAATAAACAATAGATTATTTCTCAAGTTACACACGTACATACAACCAATTCTAGAAAGACCAATCCAAGGTAATAGTACTATTTTGCTTAGATGCGAGAGATTGGTCTAAATTATGTGTTGTTTTGTTTACATGTACTTGTCTAGATATAAAAACTAAAAAAAGGAGTAGAACATAATGCCTTCTTCTACCCATAGAGTTTAAGATTGAGTCCTTGTGTGCCAAAAATTCAAATACAATTTAGGTCAGTCATGGACAAATAGTTAACTTGTTCATTATCAGTGGAATTTAAACCGACGTCTTGTCAATTTTAAATAGACTACTGATATATACAGTTAAAAAACTATTTTATGTGAGTATTGATGTACATAGACATATTAGGGTTCGTATGCAATCTTTGTGTCTTTCGGCGCCCCCTATGCCCAAATCCTGGATCCGCCCCTGACCGAGCATCTCCCTATATGTTTGAGTGATGATGTGGTACCAATTCCAGGTGAGTATGAGATCCACTTTGCTCACTTGAGTGAGAACAAGAGTAAGATGTTTAGGACATTGAGTGCTTCCACTTTGAGAGCATGAGTGATACACCGACATAGTTGAGAGTGGTACTTATAGGTCATGTGAGGCCATTTTGATTTCTAACGACTTACCCTCTACCTCTAGTGTGTTCTCTTATGTTGTGCTAGGTTCCATGCATGAAGAAGCACCAAGCCATGAAGAAATGTGTCCTCAAATGGATAAGATGTAGATGGTGGATTAAGATGATGCTACGCCATAGCTACATCAAGAAATCAAAGTCGCCCACAAGGAGGCCACTACTACCACAACACCCACTTCATATGAGAGGTATGAACAAGATAAAAATAAGGGTGTTGATGATGCCATGATCCCACTAGTGAACATGATGAATTGTGAGGATATGCATGCTATGGATGATACTTGTGACATTGCATATGCTTCATTCATATTCCCATGTGATGATTTGCCTTTGCATAATATTGATCATGTGGAATTGTTTGATTGCAATAACATTGACATAAACATGCCATGCTATACATCTTTCGTGTATCCTTCAATTGATTCGGACATGCTTTGTCATGATAGTTATCCAATTTCTCCAGTTTCTTGCAATAAGTTGAACAATTGCTCTTTCACTTGTTTTGCACCCAACAATATTTATCATATGCGTTATAATGAGATTTCCCCATAGCTTTCTCATTTTTTTGAGATTTTGATGATTGCCATGATAAGCATGTTCCTCACTCGCATCACCATGCACATAATTTCAACTTGATTGACATTAATGGTGATGTGCACAAGAAAAGATATGTCATGATGGATGATGTGTTTCTCTACCATGCACACATGTTCTTCCTTTTATCTATGATGTGTGTAGATACCCTCACTATAATGTCAACCTCGATTAAGAATGACTTGACAAAAAGTGATCTTGAGAGCATCCCCAGTGTGAGTATTAGATCGAAACCGGCTCTAATACCATTACCATGCTTTGCATCAATCATGTTGAACAATTGCTCTTTCGTATGGTTTTTTTGCAAGCATGTTGTTTTTGCTTCCGCTTGTGATACGCATATTTCCAAGATCTTTGCATTTAATGATTTGTGTGTGACATCCAACATGTCGAACAATTTATATTTCAAATGGTTGGTTTGCACACATAATGATGTTGTTTTCGATATTCTTCCTCATGTGTTTTTGTTGAATTCTCCTATTCTCACACCAAAGATGTTGATCAATATTACAGTCCAATGCTTTGAGTTCCACACTAAGACGTTGTATGGTGTCTTTGAGTTCCCACATTTGGATGATTTTAAAACAATTACCATCCACATTGACCATCCATATGCATTCCATTTGCTATACATGTATTGTGCTAATAGTGTTGTGAACAAGAATGGACATGACACACATGACACGCTCCTCTATCATGCACGGAATTTTTTTGTGATGAGGATATTTTCTATGAATATGATGATTCTTGTTGTCTTAGCTAGAATGAAATATTAAGCCTCATTGTAAATATCACAAGGTGAATTCATTCCTAGTTGGGTGTGATACTTTGATTTATAAGAACTTTATACTACCTAGATCATTGTGTTATTGTTTTACTAGATTTAATATCCATTAGACTAGCGCCAGCGGGAGGAGAGGGAGGAAGGCGACTAAGAAGGAAGGTTCATTTCGGACAGACAGAAGCTCTGAAATTGAAACGGATATGTATTCTCATACGAACTCTGAATCAAGCAAATAATTACTTGTTGGAAAGATAATTATGAGAACTTTCCAACAGGTACTCGCACGTCTCTATACCACGGATAATGCGGCCACCACACCCCGAATAATCCAGCTATAAAAGTTTCCATCAGATCCCGGTAGATCTGACGTATCAGATACATTTCCGTTTCATGTTTTTCCGATGTTCCAGCGGCCATATAAGCCTGGGAACACCCTCTAAATTAGGTTAGACCAAGTTAAAACTATTTTGGAGTTGTTTCTTATTAGAACCTCTGAAATTACCCTATGAACGAATTATCTACTACAATTGAGTGTGATCTGTTGTTCCATTGGGGAATTAATAGGTTGCAAACTACCGTTCGTGGTCGACGGCTACGTGCACAAGAGAGTGGTGTCGTGAATATCCCACAGGGTTCAAGAGTTGTTGCATCCGCATCAGGGTTCGAGCAGGAGAGTTCGTAGCTACAGTCTAGTTAACTATCATCCATCATCATCATCACCAACTACTTGCTGAGAAGATTGGGCCACCCCATATCATCTTGGTATCAGATTTCCTTGTTTACTCGGTGAGCATCCATAATCCATCCATAGATTAGTTTATTTTTTTGTCCTATACAGAAGAATCCACACAAAAATATTTGCTATAGCCTAGATTGCATCATTTTCCAAGTTTTAGTTGTTGGTCGTGTCTTCTCGTAGATCGGATCTGCAGGTTTTTCCTGTCGAAGTATAGTTTTCGTTTGTGTCTAGGTTTAGGATTGATATTGTTTTCCGACGAGTCCACCATCACCGTTTTCGGCAAGTTTCCACCTACTTTTCCGAGTCCACATAGCGTCCTTTTGTGTGCAAACCCTAGCTACAGCCTATCTACCGCATTCGTACCTAGGAACATACCTACAAGACTAGTTGCTTTTCTCTGATCAGGCTGCTCATTAGGGTTTTCGAAGTGCAAAATTTTGGCCACAAAAACCGGATTATCCGCCCCCCCCCCCAAAAAACGGATTATCCGCCCCCCATATTTTTGCTCCGATTTTTTGCATCAGTATTGCTTTGTGTCAGCAAGTTTTAAAAAAACAGTACAAAAAAGAGAATAGAGCTATAAGCATGACAAAAGAGGAAGTTCCAAGTTTGATTGAAGGCCATAGTTCATAATAGCACTTGTAGATTGAGCAATCTTCTGCCTATCTTTATTTTGAGATATTACTAGCGTCTCACTTGTGCATTGAAGTATTCATGTTCATAAATTGCTTTGCCACGTTTATCTCCACTGTTTATGATTCCTTGGGTGTTTTTCATACGATCATCACTAGGGCTTTTTTGCGGTGTAGTTAGGATACCATACCTACGGATACACCATAAATAACATGTGTTCCTT